>OX375876.1:0-1405000 GCA_947359465.1 Metellina segmentata
TGTTTCTGAGTAGGTGTTAGTGTTGGAGGCTGTAGAAAAAGCGCGTGCAGTGACATTTGCTATCTCGACAGCCTCTGAGACATAATTGCCATTTTCTTTCACGAACGAGATAGATTGTTCGGAGTATAATCCCAACGCTTTTCGAACTCGATCCCATAGCTGCTTTGAGGGGGGGGTGGATGTTATACCGGATACATACCGTTGCCATGATTCTTTTTGACTACGACGGCGTATTTAACGTGCATAGGCCTTTGCTTTTTTAAATGCTATTAAGGTGGTAGTTGTGGGGTATCTTCGAAAAATACCCCATGCCTTACGTTTGAGTCTTTATTGCTGATGCGCACTCAGCGTTCCACCAAGGTCTACGGTGCTTATGAAAGGATGGAGATATTTTTGGAATCGATGCATTGGCAGCTTCTATCATAACACTGGTGACCGTTGTTATAGCTTCGTCTATACTTCCCTCGACCATTTGTTCAGTAATAACGGCATGGGATGTAAAACTTGGCCTGTCGGCTTCTTCATAAATGTATCGTGATGGACGGAAACAGGATAATTTCCACCGATATGGGTAACGAAAATCGGGAAATGATCAATCATGCGTAAATCACTTTCGACAAAAAAAGAGAGAAAAGGTGTAACAGAAGAAGAGCAGATGACAAGGTTAATAGTATGAAAACTGCGTGTTGGCTCATGGAAGTAGGTGGTTTCACCATTGTTTAGGAGACAGAGACAGTGATCAGTTACCAACTGTTCAATCTGTCGCCCTCGGGAACTAGTGTCCTTACTTCCCCAAAGTGCACTGTGAGCATTAAAGTCACCAATGATGATAAAAGGCTCAGGCAATTGTTTCACTAAGTGTTCAAGGCTCTGTTGCTGTATGGAACTATTAGGTGGTAAGTACAGAGTACAGATGGTAATCATCCGTCGCATTTGAATTCTTAGTACAGCTACTGCCTGTAAAGGAGTGTTGAGAGAAATAACAAGTAAGGGATATGCATGGGACGTGAAGAGCAAAACTCCTCCCGAAGCTCTTCCATCATTGTTATTGTCTCTTCGAATGCAAGAATAACTGCGGATCTTCGCAGTGTCATTCGACTTCAGGTACGTTTCCTTAAGTGCAATGCAGGCAGGATGGTACTCTGTGATTAGGGTTTTAACGTCATCCAGCTTGTTACGTAAACCACGACAGTTCCAAGATATAATAGCACCTACCATTAAGGAGATTGATGATCGCATTAATGAATCCGACCATTTTTGATTCTATGGGTTCGTCGTCATCAATTTCTTCGTCCGAGGGATGCAGTTTAACAACTTCAGCATCCTTGACTGTGTTGAGAGTGTTAAAAGGGTTTGCATATTTGGCCAAGGAAAGACTTTCCTTTGCTGCTTTCAATTTTAAAGCTTGAAAGGCTTTTGAACGTGCAAGTGCAGTTTTAGGGGGTGATATATTTCTTTTTTTGCTTTGTTCTTTTTTATTTTGTAATGAAATGGAAGGCAGATTAAGTTTGGCTGCTGTTAAGATAGCAGGCTCTGTTGGAGTAATATAATCAGTTTGGGTAGTAAAGTAGTAGTTTTTCCTTAAATCCCGATTAAACTGTGTCTTATTCAATTTATACCCATGGCTCCTTGTTCTGTTATCCCTATTGAAATTTAAGCCATCTGTGTCCCCTTGTTTTACAAACTTGAAAAGCTGAATCAAATCCCCCCCTCCTTCTTCTTTCCAGTGTATACATGTTTAGCTTACTTAAACGTTCATTATAGTCGAAATTTGCTAGCCCCTTTATTATTTTTGTAGCTCTGTGCTGAACCCTTTCAATAGTTTCTATGTCCTTTCTCATATATGGAGCCCAGAATTGTACAGCATATTCCAGATGTGGTCTTACTAAACCCTTATATAACGGCAAGATTATATTCTTATCCCTTGAAGGGTGAAGATTTATTTGGTTTACAGGGATTTTAAATTGGTGACCCATTTTAAAATCCCTGTGAATTATCACCCCAAGATCCTTGACTTTTCTCCCTCCTTTACCTTTACTCCCTGCAGACAGTACTCGGCTCCACTGTTCCTGTAATGTTGGTACTTACCGTTGGTAATTCGCGACTCTATCAACTGCCGTTTTAAAACGAACGAATGCAACAGTTAGTTTCTGATATCATGGTATTTATATCACAAAATCTTCAATTTTAAGGTTATCCACTCTCGTTTTGGCTTACTGTGCCCGTACAAGTATGTTCTCAATGTTAAAAATTTTTGGAAAACCGTGCTGCAAACACTAAATGATCAGAGGGTGTCTGAGAACGCAAACAAATTCCTTTTAAATTACTTTAAAGAAATGTGAAATTGTACATACCAAAAAACTCTAAATAAAATGGTATAAAAATCGCATGATTCATTCACGCATTTTGAGATTAAACGGAGGAGGTATGTGTTTACTCGTAATAATATTAATGCAGCAGAAGGTAATATTCATTCTATGTATAAATTTGAGAACACAAGAAAGCAAGGAAATAATATACAAGATTTACTTTTCTGAAATAGGAAGATATTTGAATTAATTTCAACTTTAGATATGCTTATACCACAGCTCGGTGTTTCCCAAGAATAGAAACGTCCTGCTTGAGTTCCACCTCGACATCATCATCAGTGCGTTTATTTTCAACAAGCAGTACCCGACAGCATTCTTGTCATGTCCTTATCGATTCTGAAAACATTAAAAAGAAAACAACAACAATTTTAATTTTAATGAGGCGTGGCCGCCTCAATCCTTGCAACCTCACAGATCCGTGTATGAATATGTCAGGGAATTCAATAAGGAACGCACCAAATGGGAATTCAGCATGACGTCACAATCTCTGGCGAAAATATAAATATTTAATTGAAAAAAATATTTATTAAAACAAATTTAAACGTATAAGGTTATCTGGTGTCAAATTTTCCATAGATTTCAAATCCGTTGAAATTTTCAATCTATCTTTAACGATCCCGATACAAAAAAAAGAAAGATATTGAATTAAAAAGTTTTATGTGTTCAAAGAAAATCATATTTTTAGCTATCGATCTAATATGAAATTTTCCGCAGATTTCAAAACTTTTGAAATTTCTACTCTATTTTTAACGATTTGGGAGATTGAAAAAAGCACGGCATAACTAAAGTTAAAACCGTCTGCTGGAAAATCATTTCTCGGCGCAAAATGAAAACGGAAACGAAAAAAATAAATATAGAATCCATGATCTTTTGTACTGTTGCATTTATTAATAATTAAATTCATTTTAAAATGTTCTAGGCTGAATTTTAAAACTCGCCGCGTAAAAATTTCGGACTACCTGTGTGCCACATGCCATTACTGGAAGTGCTAAAGAATCGTAAGGGCTTTGCCTATCGGAAACTAACTAAGGGACTGACTTACACTTCCTTTAACTACTAGGGAGCTTAAGCTCGCCAACCCCCGTAATTTTTTGTAATTTTCAGTATGTAGTTCTTTTTTCTTATCACCTGGATCGTTAAAGATAGAGTAAAATTTTAACGGATTTCATATCTGCGGACAATTTCACATTAGATCTATACCTAAAAATATGATTTTGGAAAAATAAATAATTTTTAAATTGAAACTTATATTTTTTTCCAATACGAACGCCACTTTCTGTGAAGAATGACTTTCGTTTGATTCGAAATATCAGATTTCATTTCCTACGTTCATTTTACAGATTTCATTTCATCAAACCATTTCACAGCGAAGAAAAGCAAAACAAATCAAAAAACATATTGAGTGGCATTGTTTAGTACTTTTTCGAAAAATCGGGATCGTTAAAGATAGATTAAAAATTTTAACAGATTCGAAATCTGTGGAAAATCTCTAAATCTAAACCCTTAAAACTCTACCTTACATTTGATTTTCTTTTAATAAATAATTTTTCAATTAAATATTTATATTTTCGCAAGAGATTGTGACGTCACGACGATTAAATCTCTTTGCAATTCGAATTTGACAATGATGAGGTCATTACGGCGTTGTCTGTAGTGTTTGTTTGAGAAGCAAATAATAGTTCATAGTTTGGTTTGCGAAGCAAATCAAATTAGAATTTGCAGGGAATCTATTCCAATAGGCTACGAATTTCCTTTTGGTTTGTGAGGCAAACCAAAGTCATGATTGATGTTTTCCAATAGGCTTCGCAAACCAAATGGGAATTCTTAGCAATCCCCACGCAGTGGCCAGTTTAAAATAAATAAAAGGTAGATATTTAAAATGTATTTAATATTTTTTGCAATTAAAGAAAATTTAAAATTGTCGCACTGCAATATTATTACGTTTTACCAAAAAATGGCGCATTGAAAGAAACATTCAATATGTTGTAACATATGAGTGAAATATTCAGTAAGAAATTTTTATTTTGTAAGGATATAATCTGCTCAATATCAATTTTGCAAGTACGTATGGATATACATATTTTAATATAGTGGTTGCCACAGCCGCAGGATTGAAAACATGGTTTGTTCAAAATTGTACATTGATTACGATGGAGAAGATATTTTTCCGAGGCGGCGATTAGTTTAGGGTTTATTAAGTGTCAAAGTAAAATAAGACGTACATATTTTCAGTCTTTGGGCTCCTGAGAATATTTTCCATCACGGGTGTCACAGAGTGTCGCCCTTTTTGTGAACTTTTCTTCCTATTTCTCTTTAATAAATTGTCAATAATAAAATACGCTGCACTCGCGATTATGCGCCGACTTCGTAAAGAACGGGACCCTTAAACAATTTGCTTCAAACAATAAGTTTGCAGTTTAACTTCAACACACAACCAACCAGATTGATCGCGAGCACACGGAACATTTTGTGTCCGAGCTGTCAAACCACAAAAACCAGAGAGATTGATTAACCAAACCTGTCTCCGGGATTAATCAATCATCCATGTTTAGCTTGGCTTCTCCGGTGTGGACGGGGCACGGGGATATTTTAGTTCAGTCGAATTTATAATCGACAGTGGAGTCGAGATCCGGTCAAGTGGTCTGGGGCTGTTGGAAATCGAATACGGGCGAATATTAAGGTTTTGAAGCTGAGGTTATCGGGAAGAAGCAAAGATGGAGATTCGGGAGTAGAAATATTGTGCAATTACTCCTTCCCTTTATGTAACGAAGGTTTATTGCCATTGTACGATTTCAACGTTTTCAGGTCAATCGTTTGGAGAGAGAGAGAGGTGTAGTTACCACACAAGCAGTAACATAACAGAGAAAAATGGAAATTCGGTTGATATAGTTGAATCGTAAAACGAAGTTAGTTGCAATAATAATTAGGGGCATGGAGAGAAAACAGATTTCGTAGAAATTCAGGATAGTTTAGAAATGGAAAGGGGTGATCGAGTTCATGTTGAATCGGATGACGGAAAGCAGGAATTTTCGTAAAGTGAGAAGTTGAAATTTGAACAGCGGGAAGATAGTTTATCACGAGAAGTTTTTGAATTCGTAAAAAGAAAGAAAGGGGGAGTACATGCAGGATACTATTATTTGTCAGTTGGTGTTGCCTAAAGGGAAATACACAAAATTTAAGAATTAGCATAAGATGCACTAGTGTTAACTCTATCGTCTATAACTTGACTGATTGTCTTTTGCTGATGTCTAAGGCAATTTTTGGGGAAACTTGGATACGTTTTTGTTGTTGTTCCCTTTTATGGTGAAGTATATATTGATGTTTCTGTGTTTGAAGTGAATTTTTGTTTATGGCCTCAAGTTCTTAGGACCTCTGTGCAACCTATTATATCGATTAATATTCAACTATAACTGTCGCTCTCCGCATTTAACGAATAATAAACGTATTGTCCTCAAAGCTCAGTGTTTCGTTAACCAGATGCCAGTTCATCAAACGAACCAAATCCTAACAAGTCATTTCTACCCTTATTACTAATACATATAATAAATATATTTAAGTATCACTAGCAAAAAACAAAACAAGTGTATCTAATAGTGTAAGCGTAGCAAAATTTTAAGTACTGCGCAACATTATTGACAAATAAAATTGAATATTTTTAACCACCTTTCCAAATGTCTTATTTCTTTAACAAAAACAAAAATTATTTTGCAAAAACTGAACATGCTATACATATGCCTTAGGTATATACTACTTAAAAAAATAGAAGGTTATGAGGCGAACAAATTTTTTTTAATGCCTGAATGAATGGATTCACCCTATTAGACAATTTTCGTATGGTGTGACGAGCAGTTTGGTTTGGTGCAAATACTAAACAATTATTTACTGTAGTATAGTTATGCAAATTTCCCGTTAGTAATCCTTTGAAAATATTCGTCAAGAAAATGTATAGGAATTTTCTTCTAAAGACATAAATATTGAAAAATATAGCTATGTAATAAAATTTTTAATTGATGAAATACGTAAATGAAAAATTTATCAGTTTGAAAACGTAGTAATGTAATAACTTTTAAACTAATGATTTTAACAGTAGATATAAAGAAAAATAAGTAAATATTTAAGTTATTTTGAAGTCTGCTCTATTCAACCATATACAATAAGACTGTAATTATGTAAGACAGGGTATTATGAATAAACTGTATTAATACCTGATTAGTGGATAATAATTAACAGGATTGGGAATAGAGGGAATAAAAAAAAGTAAATACAATCATTACCTAAAGGATATTAATGTTGGAAAGACGTGGGTCATGGGTTTGATCTTCAGAGAATAAACATCAAAAGAAATTTAAGATTAATTTAATGAAACATTACAGTAACTTACTTAGTTTGTAAGAAAACATCACTACGCAAAGAAGTTCAACAAAATAATGTGATGAAAGGTAAGATAAATTAGTGTTTAAGTTTTGCATTATGTGGAAAATCTTTACTTGATTTTCATTTTTTTAAATTGGAGATTTTCCCTATACGAAAGCTAAAATAGAAGAAGTTTGCAAATTTCATGTTTAGAAACTAAGAGTTATAAATAATTTCTATAAAACAGTGCTACAAAAAATCAAATACAGTAGAACTCCAATTATCCGGGTCGCTTTGAGAAACAAAGAACTCGGCAAAATCCGCATTTGAAAAGTTTCTTATCGGTGAATGATACAAAACGGTCGATGTGTCAGTTTAAGACATAGGAAACATCCTAGTGAAAATTCCTGGATGTTCCGAGGCCGATGTTCGAGGCAACCACCTTCAACTACTCACCGTCAAACGCATGCGAGACTTTGCTGCACGGAAACGAGTAAAGATAGCGAAACAAATGACTTTGACCAGCAATGATACATCTTATTACAGTATGAAGTACAAAATATAAACAAAATCGTTCCATCGTCAGTACATACTAAAGCAAAATTCGTTTTTTTTTTTTTAAGAAATAACTTTTTCTCGTGAATTACAAATTTTCCGGATTTGATTTGGTGTCTGGTCCCAATTGATTCGGATAATTGGAGTTCTGCTGTACTATGAATGATACACAAAATAAGTTTCAGGTTCATTTCTGCAATCAATGAATTGTCCTTTCCTAAAATATGAAGTTTTAAACAAAAGAAAGTTATCTAAATTTCAAAGTTTGGAAAATATTTTTTTGCTAAGTTTAACAACTTTATTTTCCTGATTGCTAACAAAAGATATTATTTCCTATAAGACTTTATTATTTCCTACATATATTTTCAAAATAAGTATTTTCTGTACCGAAAATTCTCTTATTTTCTAAAATTTTCGTATTTCTAAAAATTGTGATTAAACTATTGTTTCAAGAGAATTGTCGACTGTACGGATCAATCCTGGACGAAAATATCCGAGGATAACACCCGGTAATTTAGAACAAAGGTCAGATGACGAAGTTAACACCGGAACTGGCACCCCACTTTACAAACTTCATATCACGCTATCGTGAGAAAAATGTGAAGACACAACAGATTTAACATGCACCAGTCCCTACGTACACGACGGTCTTTAGTTGAAACTAGTTTTGAACTCGTGCCTCTCAGCCGTGACTCTATCAGCGGCTCTAAATTTGTGTACATTTCTTTATTGCATATGTTAGTCTTGAAAAAGTCACCCTCCGTAACCATACTGTTGGTAATTCGCGACTCTATCAACTGGCGTTTTAAAACGATTGAATGCAACAATTAGTTTCTGATTTTTTTTATTGACCATGATATTTGTATCACAAAATCTTCAATTTGAAGGTTATCCACTCTCGTTTTGGCTTACTGTGCCAGTACAAGTATGTTCTCAATGTTAAAAATCTTTGGAAAACCTTGCTGCAAACACTAAATGGTATGAGGGTGTCTGACATCGCAAAAAAATTCCTTCCAAATTACTTTAAAGAAATGTGAAATTGTACAAACTAAAAACTCTAAATGAAAAGGTTTAAAAATCGCATGATTCATTCCCGTATTTTTAGATTATACGGAGGAGGTATGTGTTTACTCGTAATAATATTAATGCAGCAGAAGGTAATTTTCATTCCAGGTATACATTTGAGAACACAAGAAAGCAAGGAAATAATATACAAGATTTACTTTTCTGAAATAGGAAGATATTTAAATTAATTTCGACTTTAGATATGCTTACCACAGCTCGGTGTTTATCAAGAATAGAAACGTCCTGCTTGAGTTCCACCTCGACATCCTCATCAGTGCGTTTATTTTCAACTAGCAGTACCCGACAGCATTCTTGTCATGTCCTTATCGATTCTGAAAACATTAAAAAGAAAACAACAACAATTTTAATTTTAATGAGGCGTTGCCGCCTCATTCGTTGCAACCTCACAGATGCATGGATGAATACGTCAGGGAATTCAATGGGGAACGAACTCAATGAGAATTCAGCATGACGTCACAATCTCTGGCGAAAATATATATATTTAATTAAAAAATTATTGATTAAAACAAATTTAAACGTATAAGGTTATCTGGTGTCAAATTTTTCATAGATTTCAAATCCGTTGAAATTTTCAATCTATCTTTAACGATCCCGATATTACAAAATAGAAAGATATTCAATTAAAAAGTTTTATTTGTTTAAAGAAAATCATATTTTTAACTATCGATCTAATAGGAAATTTTCCGCGGATTTCAAAACTTTTGAGATTTCTACTTTTTACGATACGTTGGAGATCTTTAACGATCTGGGATATTGAAAAAAGCACAACATAATTAAAGTTAAAACCGGCTGTTGGAAAATCATTTCTCGGCGCAAAATGAAAACGGAAACGAAAAAAATAAATATAGAATCTGTGATCTTCTGTGCTGTTGCATTCAATAATAATTAAATTCATTTTAAAATGTTCTAGGTTGAATTTTAAAATTCGCTGCGTAAAAAATTCGGAGTAACTGTGTGCCACATTCCATTACTGTAAGTGCTATAGAATGGTAAGGACTTTGCATGTCGGAAACAAACAAACTAAGAGACAGACTTACACTTCCTTTTATCTACTAGGGAGCTTAAGCTCGCCAACCCCTGTAATTTTATGTAATTTTCAGATCCGTACTCAGGAAACCGTCTAAGAAATGAGCTAAACAACACAGTTTTCAGTCATGCGGCGGCGGCGGTAACGTTTTTTTTAATACTAGGGGGTTCCGCCGCCTGCTCGCCAACCCCCGGGGATTGCTACACAATCCCATTTGGTTTGTGTGTGCTTCACAAACCAACTTATCTTTCACGAATCCCATTTCGTTTGCTTCGAAAATCGACATTCCTTTCACAGAGTCAATCTCCTGCGACGGCGAAACTATCTAATAATTCATATAATCCTGATTTGACTTTCCGTCCATGACGTCACAGAAAGAGCTTCGCCTCCTGCTCGCTTACGCTTGCCAGCTCCCGGGGATTGCTACGCAATGTCATTTGGTTTGCTTCGCAAACCAAAATTCCTCACAGATTCCATTTGGTTTGCTTAGCAAACCAACATTCCTTTCGCAGAGTTCTTATAATTCGTTCTTCTCTTATAATTCGGTTCATGACATCGCAGCGATGGCTTCGCCCCCTGCACGCTAACGTTCGCCAACACCAGGTAATTGCTACGCTATCCCATTTGGTTTGCTTCGAAAACAAAGACTCCTTTTGCAAGTGATTTCCTTTTTTTTTACTTTAACACTTAATGCACCCTAAATTAATAGCGGCATCAGTAAGAATCATTTCCTGTACAATTTTAAATAAACCGTGTTAATCTTTTGCATTTTCTGATCTGTACTTTATCGGTAAACCGTCTGAGAACATAGGAAAAAAAGCGAGCACTATTCCTCGCCAAATAAGAAAAAAATCGTTTCTATGGTAATTGATGCTACGATAAATGTGATATCTGGCAAACCCATTTGTCAGAAAATGTAACCTCCAGTTCCATGAAGAACAAGGAATGCTCCGCGATCGAAAAAAAAAACGAAATTTGCATGACCAACGTTTGATTGCATGGACTTTATTTATTAACCAATTTAAAAAATAATTGTACCAGAAGAAAGAGAACAATATAAGGTATTCAGTGATGTTCTCATATTTAAAATAATAATATTATCAATCTGTAGATATGACAGTTTTAACAAGACATCTCAATATTCCGAAATTTGTATGACCAACTTTTGATCGCATCGAATTTATTTATTAACCAATTTCAAAAATAACTGTACCGTAAGAAAGGGTACATTCTAAGGTATACTGCAATGTTTTCAAATTTAATAACTAATAGTAATAAGGTATAGATATGACAGTTTAAAAAAAGTAACAAAATTGTCCCGATTTTTCCGAATTTCAAAAAAAATAATATCAAAAACCAAATTGAAATAAAAAAATAAAAATTTTAAAAAAATTGACAAGCTTCAAAAATTTACGTTGAGATGTACTTAAAAAAAATCACAACTGAAAACTTGTACGTCTTTTGCTCACTCGCGTTAGAAATTTCGCTTTTTCAATTTTGACACTTAATAAACTTTAAACTAACTGTGTGCCAAATTTCATTATTGAAAGTGCCATAGATTCGTCAGGACACTGCGTAGTGGAGGTAGGACACTTCTATTTATAATAGTGGACTAGCAACTGCGTGGCCAGTACGGTGTTGCACGTGACAGTTTTTTTGGTGTGTTCAGGTGTAACCACTGCTCGCTAAACGTCAGTGATTGCTACGAATTCCCATATGATGGCGTTGCCCGTGGTTTTCGTTTGATTCTCAAACTAAATGGAAATTCGTAGCCTATTGGAATGAATTCCCTACGAATTCCAAATTATAAATATTACAAACTATGGTTTGCTAACTATTATGAATTTTCCTTTCATTTTTCAGTTCTTAACAGAGTTTCTTTACACTTTACATAAATTGGAAGGTGCAGCCGCATCAGGTACTATTGTTACTTTCTTTCTTCTTTTATCTCTACTATTATAAAACGAGTTGTTTCTCTGTTTGTTTTCTGAGTGCAAAGTCCTGACGAATCTATGGCACTTGCAGTAATGAAATTTGGCACACAGATAGTTCGAATTTTTTGCCATTTTTGTGTTCAGCGAGTTTTACACAATCGAGAACATTTTAAAAGTACTTTAATGGAATTTAAATATTGTTTTCTTTTGAATGGCAACAGCATAAAGATATGACAGATTCTAAATTAATTTTTTCCGTGCTTCCATTTGATTTTGCTGAGGAACGCGTAAACAAATAAACGAACAAAAAAATGTTGTTGTTCGCGTGTGGACAAGCAATATTGTAGTTGGGTAGCGGTCTAAATTCCATCAAAAGCATTGGTCACAGCCTCTGCCAATGTTGGTGCATCCCAGCTGTAGAGGATCTCCCGTAATGAGTCCCTGAGTGGAACCATTCCAATCTTCTAAAGATTCACCGCAACAGTTGGGCATTCCCATATGTGGTTGGGCGTGAGTTGGACTTCGGGGCAGTTTTTACAATGGGCATAGGTTCTTGTTCTGTCCGGATGGGTCTTCATGCCCTTATAATGCTCAGTTCTAAGCCTGGCAATAGTGGATGTGATATTTCTGGGACAGTCGAATTCTGTTAAAAGGGGTTTCTTATATGTGTGAGTCATAATTCTATATCTGGCCACTGCGTTAGCATCAGCAAGTGTGATGGTGGTGTACCTCTGATCAAGTTCTCTAGCTTCTTTGGCCAAAGAATCCGCACATTCATTTCCCTCAATACTGACATGTGCTGGTATCCATTGTAGGACACAGGATTTTTCCCTGATGTGCAACCTTTCGAGAAGGACTATAATTCCGGATGTGATGTTGGTCTCTCCGTTTTGATAGCTTCTAAAGATGATTTAGAATCTGAAAATATTGTTATTCCTTCTGTAGAATCTATAGCTTGAGAGTCATTCAGGTATAAGGCGAGGGCTTCTCTAATCGCTAAGGTTCACTAGTGAAGTTAGAGGCTATTAATCCTGTATTGATTTTGTGTTTGCAATTTCTGCCATCCGGAAAGAGGATGAAAATTCCAGCACCTCCACTGTTGAGGGATCTGTCAGAGGAGCCATCAGTGTAGGCAATTGCATAGCTTCCCTGAGAGAGCTTTTCTTTTGTTTCAAGTCCTTTTTGTCTGAGAGCTACAGGGTCTTCTTTTTTAGAACATGGTTGCAGCAATTTGAAACCAAACTTGGTATTATCGGGTGGTTATCTAGGAATGGGGGGCTCTCGAAGGAAATCCAAAGAAGAATGTTCCAATTTGATTTGTTTTCTGATGTCTCTATCAAGCTGGAGAGTCGAGGATCGTTTAAGCCTGGTAGTTTCTTTCCATTTATTGAAAACTCTAGTAGAGATTTGGTCTGTGCCGTTACAGCGAAGTTTGTTAGTGAACTTGATGGTGGCGAGGTTGTGCCTACTTTCAAGGGGAGGCAGGCCACATTCCTGTTCGGACTTTTCGTTGTTGGTTGATGAGACTGCACCTATAATAATTTTAGAAGCTCTAAGTCCAAATTGGGGCAGCATATTCAAACACTGGTCTAATAACGGTGCAGAAGGTGCTTTTTAGAGTTTGAGGCCTTGAGCCCCATGTAGTGTCACATAGTTTTCTAAGTATATTTAGTTTTCTAAGAGCTCTATTCGCAGTTTGTTCAATGTGCTTTGTAAAGCGAAGTTCAGGATCCAAGGTTACTCCAAGATAGGTAGGTAGGTCAACCTTTTTGATTTGAGAGTCCATGATTTTGATATTAGCTTTGAACTTGCCTCGGTGTCGTCTATCGGTAGAGAAAATGCAGTAGTTTGTTTTATCTGCGTTGATGGTAAGTTTAAGATTCTCGGCCCATTCAGCAATACCTTTGAAGGTTGTGTTTAGAGTCTTTTCCGACACTGAAATGTCTTTATGCGAATGCCAGACGGCGATGTCGTCAGCGTAGCATGCTATTTTTGTGTTAGAATAAATATGGGGGTGAATGGTGTTCATATAAATAAGGAAGAGAAGGGGACTTAAGACTGAGCCCTGTGGAACTCCTGCCCACAACCTGTGAGGTTCTGAGCGCTCTCCGTTGAACCTAACCGAGAATTTTCTTCCCCTGAGAAAATTATTTATCCACAATAACGCATTGATTCCGGTGCCTTGAACTATATGCAAAAGTTTTTGGCGCCGAACTCTGTCAAATGCTGCAGACAGGTCCAGGAAAACTGCTAATGTTTTTCTGTGAGGCTTCTCTTGAAAACTGTCTATTATAGACTGACACAGGTTGAAGAATTGGTCTTCAGTACTATGATGGGCTCGGTATGCTGTTTGATAAAAGTGGAGTTTATTGTTTTCAATGAGCCATTTCATAAGCCTGCGGTGGATTACTCGTTCCATGAGCTTGCAGAGAGTGCTGGTAAGAGAAATTGGCCTGTAGTTGTTGCACTCTGATGCATCTTTGTTTGGCTTTAGAATTGGAATGACGGTGGAAATTTTCCAAATTTTGGGCAGTTTGCCTGTAGTCCAGGAAAGGTTGAAGATTTCCAATAGCTCCGAAGTTTTGAACCATGTGCCCAAAGATCAAGTCGGGTCCAGGAGCTTTGGTGGGATCCATTTTTCCAATGGCAACATCTAGCTCTTCCATTGAGATTGGTATAGTGAAGATGTCCATATGATTATAGCATATGATTAAACAAATAAAAAGTTTTAATTGGAATTATATAGTTGTAACGGAACCAACAACGCCCCCTAGCGGACTGACAAAAACTTACACAGTGTAACTCCAACCCTGGAGCAAGCAGCAGCTAAGCTGTAGTATGTGATAGTAAAAATGTCCCTGTCCCGAATATTTTATGTGCGTGAAAGTCTTGTAATTTCTGTAGTGCATGTGTGTGTAAATAAATTCAATTTAAGTGTTAGCCGTGTCAGTATACATCATTGCTACAGAGAAATGGCTACCCAACTGTGGGCCCGATCCCGATATCCATCGGATAGATAAGTATTTTTATACTTTATGTCGTCTAAACCTAGGCAAAAAGTCATTTATAAAGAAGGTTTTTCAAAGTTGTACTGTAGAAATAGTAATTTTTAACTCAGAAGAAATTCCTTTATTTTGTATGTATTGTAATGAGAAATTGATTTCGTTTTAATGTTCAGTTGTTCGTCTGACTACTTAAACTTGCAAATCAATCCTGATTTAAGTGTTTCAGAAAGCTTGAAACTATTTAACTGTATGTCTGTATTTAAATAGTTGGATAATTAATGATTAATTATGAATATTAATGCTGTAGAATGTGTGTAATGTGCAGAAATAATGTATCGATAACTAGTAGTTGAACGACCTTGAACTCTAAAATCTCCCGCCTAAAGAAAATCTTAGTCGACGTCTAACACGGCGCCAGTTGTTTTTACTTTTCTTATTAGGCGCGTTGCATTGAAAGAAGAAAAAAAAAAAAGATTTTGTATGTATGTTTTTTTTTTTTCATGATCTGTATTTTATATTTACTGCATTGTCATTCTTGAACGAGTGAAAAGAAAAAAAAATTTAGTGTGTTTCAATAAAGATAACACACAAAAGAAATATCACTTTCTGAATTTAGGGAGATATTTTATTTCAAAAGAAGTTGATATTTGAAGTATTGCCTTTATTGAATTATTATTTTTGTAATGAATGGTAGTTTAGATCAAGTTATTAAAGTGTTGAGGAATTCATGATTTATAATTAGTGTTAATGCAGGTATCTGTATACAAGTGTTTCTGAATATATTTCATACTTTTGCTATTTTTCATACTTTAGCTAAGTGAATTTTTTAAAGTGTTTGGGAAATGTTTTATTTGTATTTTGATAATGGTTCTGAGAATTCAAGAATATTTGCATGTAACTTTAGTTAAGTGTCCATAACGGAATGAACATAATATAATCTAAACGTTTTGCATTTAAAGGTATTAAGTTTAGGACTATTGAACTTTAAACTTAGGACTCTAGATTTAGGACTCTCTTCTTAAAGGAAAAAAATTCCAACCTAAACAATAGTTAGGGGTTTTGGACAATATGGCGTTCCTAGGGAAAGGAAGGAAAGAAGACCTCCGAACTCTTGCATCGGAGCTTGGTCTGGCTGTGTCGGACAGCTTAAAAGTTATCAAACTTCGAGAACTTATAATTAAAAGTGAAAATTACGAAGAAGAGCTCGTAAAGAATATGCTCGAAGTTATAATTGAAGATCGACTAAAAGCGGAGAATGCTGTCGAGGAAGACAAGTTGAAGGCTGAAAAGAAGGATGAGGAGGAAAAATTACTTAAAGCACAAGCAGAAGAACAGGTCCGAATTGAGAACGAGCGCAAGTATGAACTCGAAAAGCTAAAACTCCAGCTTGAAGCTCAAAAGGTTTCCAATTCAGTTGTTTCTACTCATGGCTCAGAGTACCCGAAATATGAACTCAGTCAGATTATCCCTAAGTTTAATCCAAAAGAAGATGAAATAGGACTGTTTTTAATTATTTTCGAATGTCAATTGAAGTTTATGAATCTTCCAGAGTCATCATGGATACCATATCTCATTGGTTCCTTACCAGCTGAAATAGCGCAGTTACTTGCTAGAGAAGATGAACAGGAGGCTCAAAATTACCAAAAGGTGAAAGAAATGCTTCTCAAGAGATTTAGGGTCACTGCTGATAAGTTTCGACAGTTATTTTCCCAACATAGGAAGAATCCTGATACGACATGGAGGGACTACTTTTTCGAACTGGCTTCTTATTTTGAAGGTTGGACAAAGGAAATGAATGTCACCACCTTTATTCAACTCAAAAGTTTATTAATTACTGATCAAATTAAGAAAAGGACTCCACCATACATCAAAGATCACTTCATTGATTTGTGGACAGATTGGGCCAACCCTCTAGAGTTAGCTGAAAAACTGGATACTTATGAGAATATCCGTCAAGGAGTGAAGAAACATGTGGTGCAGACTCAAAAGAAAACATATTGTAGAGACGAAAATAAAACAGCCTCTACAGATAGAAGATTCCGTCCTGTGGTTAATAGACACGAACATACGCAAAGTCAATTTTCAAGAGTTTCGATACCTCGAAATTCTACTCCTAGATCAGAAGGAAGACCCCCAATTCGATGTTTTGGATGCGGAACACCAGGAGTTGTAATATCTAAATGTCTTACTTGTACAAAATCTAAAGTTGAAGAAACTACTGTCAACTGTATGAACTTGTTCACAAGTAATACAACTAAAGATCTTTCAAGCTTGATTATCTTTGAACTTTTTGGTGAGAGAATTGCTGTGTGTGCCGATACTGGTGCCTCACACTCTATTGCAGGAGAAAAGCTGTATAACTTTCTACGAAAGAATGGAATTGCTTTCGAGGACAAAAAGATTTCACTGACTCTTGCTGATGGAAAACTCCATTCCATGGTTGCTCTTAAAACGGTTATCAACTTGTGTATAGAACGTAAAATTGTGTCAACAGAACTTCTTGTTCTCCCTGAAGCAAAAGGGAATAGCACGCTGTTAGGGAAAGACTTTCTCCATGCAGCCGGTATTGTTCTCAACGTTCAAAATGGAACCTCTGGCATTTTAGTGAAGATCCCCATAGACAATATTTCTTCTATGTAAAGCCTACTGAATTAAAGGATGCGCCGAAAACTTTTGAATCAACGATTGTGCCTGAGCCTACTACTATTGTCCACTTGAGAAGTGATGAAGGAAGACATCTGACCCAGATGCAAAGTGAAGAATTAAACTGCTTACTTCAAGAGTACAAACGCTGCTTTGAACCAGGGGGAGAACCTACTCCTTTCATGAAGCACAGAATAGTTACTATGAATCATCATCCTATATCTGTTCCACCGTATCGTATGTCTCCGGCCAAGAAAGAAATACTGAAAGAACAAATTGATGAACTTTTGGCAAAGAACATAATAGAAGAATGTGAATCCCCATATGCTGCTCCGGTAGTGCTCGTCGCTAAACCAAACGGGAAAGTAAGATTATGTGTTGACTACAGAGGCCTCAACGCCGTTACGAAACCGGACACTTATCCATTACCTAGGATGGACGATCTTTTAAACGAAGCTACACCGACATCATACATGTCAACTATAGATCTACAATCAGGATATCATCAGGTGCAAGTGGATGAAAACGATTTGGACAAAACTGCCTTTATTTGTCCTTTCGGAACTTACCGTTATCTACGCATGCCTTTTGGTCTGCGTAACGCACCTGCCACTTTTCAACGCCTGATAGATAAATTCCGAAGTGGCCTGAAAGATGTTTTTGCACTCTCATATTTGGATGACATAGTCATCTTATCAGAGACTTTTGACAAACATTTGAAAGATCTAAAGACTGTTTTTGAGAGACTTTCTCTTTTTAAACTTCATGCACACACACACACACACACACAAATAGAGAGAAATGTCATTTTTCCTGTGATCGTGTTAAGTACTTGGGTTTCTGGATAACGAGAGATGGAATTGAAGCCGATCAAGAGAAAATCGCTTCTATCCAAAGAATTCCAGTTCCAACTAATGTGAAAGAACTCCTATCTTTCTTACAGACCTGCTCATGGTTCAGAAGATATGTTCCGAACTTTGCAGATATAGCACGACCTCTTAGCAATTTAACTAAGAAAAGAATCGATTGGTCGTGGGGTCTTGAACAGCAAGAAGCTTTCGAAACCCTAAAAGAACGCTTGACAACAGCCCCTGTGTTAAAGCAACCTGATGGATGTAAGCCTTTCATAATTCGCACAGATGCGAGTAACTACGCCCTTGGCGCAGTCCTTCTCCAAGGAAATGGTCCAGAAGAACATGTGATTGAATACGCTAGTCGTCTGTTGATCCCAGCAGAACGCAATTATTCGACTACTGAGCGGGAAGCTTTGGCAGTAGTTTGGGCCTTAGAAAAGTTTCGAGGTTACATCGAGAATCAAGAAATTATCATTGCTACAGACCATCAACCTCTTAAATGGCTTCTGAGCATTAAGTCACCCTCAGGACGTTTGGCAAGATGGGCTCTGAAGATCCAATCGTTTAATCTGAAAATCGAATATACGCCAGGAAGAGCTAATGTGGTCGCTGATATGCTGTCGAGACCGATATATTCACATGAAGATACAAACTGTGAGATGCAAGCCGTATCTATCAATATACCCACAAGAAAGTCTAGTGTTATTCGAAAAGAACAGCTGGCAGATACAGATCTAAAGAAAATTATTAACTCCCTTGAGAGTAATGATAAAGACGAAAATTTTGCCAACTACATCAGCCGAGGATACATTATGAATGAGGGTGTCTTGTATCGCTACTCACCTGAAACTGAGTCAGACGATGCTCAACTCGTAGTCCCCATTCAAGAACGCCAGAGAGTTCTGCAGGAGCACCATGACGCTCCTACAGCCGGTCATTATGGTGTGGAGGGCACCTACAACAAGATTGCTTCCAGATACTTTTTCACAGGCATGAGGAAATACATTTCTGATTATATCAAAACCTGTGCAGAATGCAATCGATATAAGCCAACGAACCAGAAACCTGCTGGACTGCTTAGAACCCCAGTTTATGCACAGAGATTTGAAGTTCTTGCAATCGATCTCTTTGGTCCCCTACCAGAGACATCATCTGGAAAAAGATGGATTTTCATCGTGGAAGACACAAATACTAAGTGGGTTGAATTGTTTGCCCTTAATGAAGCCACATCAGCTAACTGTGCTAAAACACTACTCGAAGAAGTTTATTTACGCTATGGTCTACCTCGAAGGTTAATTAGCGATAACGGACCGCAATTTGTGAGCGCTGTCATGCAACAGACGTGTCACCTGTTAGGTATCACACAAGATCTCATACCAGTCTATCATCCACAAGCCAATCCATCAGAACGCAAAAACCGGGACTTGAAGCCCCGCCTTGCAATTTTAGTTGGAGAAGAACATACTGCCTGGGAAGACAAGCTTCCTTTGATCCGATTTGCGATGAATACTTCTACTTGTGACACCACCGGTCACACTGCTGCATACCTACAGTTTGGCAGAGAGCTGAGAACAACGGACGATGTGGTTCATGACATAAGAGGAGTTATTGATAACGACAACTTCATTCCCGAGATAACACCGTATCTCAAAAGATTTGCTCGTCTAACCACCCAGATAAAAGATACAGTTGAATATAAACAAGACAAACGAAAGGAAAATTTTGATCGTCGTAGACGACCGATATACTTCAAACCTGGTGATCAAGTTTGGGTTACTATTCTCATCCCATCAGCAAAAATAAAAGAAGTCGAAAATTAATGCCCAAAAGAGAAGGACCATATGTAGTTCTCACAAATCGATCGCCGACAACATATGATATTGCCGACCCGGCCAGTCCAGACCAAACTCTTGGAACTTATCATGTGTCAGCATTAAAAACTTACTATGAACCCCAAGTAAAGAGAGACACTGGGCATGTAGCTCCCATAAGAAGAAGGGGTCGCCCTAGAAAAAATAATCCTGGCTCATCGTCGGGACGTCATCAGAGCCAGAGGGGGAGTCTGTAACGGAACCAGCAACGCACCCTAGCGGACTGACAAAAACTTACACAGTGTAACTCCAACCCTGGAGCAAGCAGCAGCTAAGCTGTAGTATGTGATAGTAAAAATGTCCCTGTCCCGAATATTTTATGTGCGTGAAAGTCTTGTAATTTCTGTAGTGTATGTGTATGTAAATAAATTCAATTTAAGTGTTAGCTAGCCGTGTCAGTATACACCATTGCTACATAGTTCTTTTTTCAATCTCCTAGACCAGTGTTTCCCAAACTATTTTAATAACAATCAAAATGTTGCTTTTTTTTCTTTTTTTTGTAACATACACAAAATAATAAGAAAAGAGAAATAAAATTATTCATAATAAAATATAAATAAAAGTTATATTATAAATAACGTTTATTTAGATCAATGAGAAGGATTAAATTGTTTGTGCTGAGATAACAGATCGCCATAATTTGGTTCCCTGGTTGTTAATTTTAATCTGAGATGTCCAATAGTATTTTCCTTTTTTTCGACTTAATGTCTACAAATGCTAAAAAAGCTACTTCACATCAATATGAAGTTGGAAAAGGCAAGATGTATTTGAGAACTTTTTCTGTTAAAACTGGATACACAAGTTGCATTTGTAACCAGAATGATGTTAAAGTGCTCTCCTTATGTTTATTTTTCAAGAATCCGTCTGAAGCCAATTCCAACAATTGCTCTTCTTCCGCATGCGACAAATCTTCTGGCATGGATGCTGTGTTAATGTTAAACGGATATCTTATCCATAAAATATTTTTGGTTAAATCAGGGAAATAGTTTTTCAAGCCTACTTGCAAACTCTCCAAATGCTGTGTTATGCATTTCAGAGTATCAGCATCAATTTCAGTAGTCGAACTTGTTATAAACTCATGAAGAGAGGGAAACGAGTCTACTTCTCCATTACCAACTCTCTTTTGCCATAACTTTAGTTTTGCGATGGCGGCGTTCACTTTATCTTTGCCTTGTAACGTTCCTTTATATGTGTAACGCAATCGGCCGCAATGTGCCTGAGAGATCAAATGACGCTAAGAGCTGTCCACGAAGCGCGCGAATAAAATTAAAAAGTTGGGTCCAAACATCCGGTAAAGATAAGAGACTACTAGAATAAGCAGATTTCTACCCTTTCTACGAGAGAAGTGGGGAACGGTTGCGTCCGACGGAGGGATAACGAAGTAAGTTGTTTCTGTAACGAAGTTTGGTATATTTCTGCCGTGTCACTCCGGACCATCTCACGCCTCACAAGACTGTCTTGACTTGACTCATGAGAACGTAGAATTAGGCCCGGCTAAGCACAATGCAGTATCCCCTCCAAACTCCGGTGCAACGCGTACCCCCACCAAACTCTTCCCGTACCCCTGGGGGTACGCGTACCACACTTTGGCAAACACTGCCCGAGACCGTTAAAGATCGAGTAAAAATTTCACCGGATTTGACACATTAGATCGATAGCTAAAAATATGATTTTCTTTAAATAAATAATTTTTTAATTGAAACTTTTATATTTTTTTAATACGAACGGCGGTTGCGAAGAATGACCTTCGTTTGATTCGAGAAATCAAAGATTTCATTTCCTGCGCTCACCAAAACAAATAAAAAAGATTTTGACTGGTATTGTTTAGTTCTTTTTGTAAAATCCGGATCGTTAAAGATGGATTGAAAACTTCATCGGATTTGAAATCTGCAGAAAATTTTACACCACATAGATTTTACCTTACATTTTATTTTCTGTTACTAAATAATTTTTTAATTAAATATATATATTTTCGCACGAGATTGTGACGTCCCGCAGATTGGATCTCTTCGCAATTCGAATTTGGCCGAGTTTGACAATGACGAGGTCATCACGGCGTTTTGCGTGGTGTTGGTTTGCAAAGCAAACCATAGTCCCAGCCTAAGACAGTGTTCATACAGAATTTTGAACATAAAAATTAAAGAGTATATAAGGAGTATTTAACGAGTTCTAAAAATGTAAAGCATTTTTTTAAGGAGAAAATGTAATTAAAATTTTAATTTATTTAAAGTAAAAAATAATTAAAAATTAAATTTAAAAAATTAATTGAAATTTTTAAGGAGTCGTAGAATATAAAAGTTGAGGAGTATATTAGGACTATTTAACGAGTTCTTTCGAAATTTTTAAGGAGTCAGAAAATTTATACACATATTTTGAAGAGTGTAAAATAAAAATGTTTCAACACTTCTAAAAACTTAGTTCCACTTCATACTATATTACTAATAATAACTCAAAATAATAAAATCATACTTGGATATTTTAATTCAACACAGGTTTATTCCCGCTGCTCGCTGAAGCTGTTTTATCTAGGATGCTACTGTAAACAGTTCTTATACTGTGAAATCTCAGTATAACGTTTCTCAGTTTAAAGTACATATTTCTCTCAAATAACAGCTAAAACTCACAATAATAGAAATCCAAGCATATTTGTTTTCAATATAAAATATTTTTCAAAATAAAATATAAATTAAATATTTTTAGGATGTAAGTTATACAGTACAAAGTCCCAAATTCGGAATTGTCCAAAATCCGGACGTTTTGCTAAACGGCGTTTTTTTTGTTGTTGTTGTTTTCCTCACTCTTTTGCATCTTTCTATTTGCAAAGAACAAGAAGTTAAACCTGAACCCAATTGACGAAACAACGCAAAATAACGGTCAAGTTCAGAGAAAATACCACACAGAAAAATTAGATTTGCAATAATTTTCTTCATTTTGCCTCTTCATTTCATTGCCTCTTCATTTTGATGGAAGTTATATTCACCACTCCAAATTGTTTTCCTATAACTGTATCGCATAAGCGAACTTTCATATAAATTCATATATTTGATCACGGACAAAAAATCCTAAAACCCTTGTGCATGCTTTTTTATTGTAACATACTTTTTTTCGTGGAATTAGGGTAGCGATGAAGTACAATATTTTCAAATCCGTAAAGTTGTTTCCTTTTGCATTCAATTAGGCTATCATAACATTGTATGGGTATTCGCAAAATTAATATGCGTTTGTCTATTACTATGTACAATATTTGTCACCACTTACGATAGCTAGTTTTCATTCAATTACTTGTAGAATGACCCTCTGCTGCTCGGGGAGGTTGAAAAGTAGTCATAGAATAAAATTCTTAATCCCTTCAGATTAAATACAGATATCACTTAAGTATTTTAATAACTCTACTTACAGTTTTAAAATTTCTAGCATATCTTTTCTTTAACATAAATAATCGATCTGTCGTTTTTGAAAAAAAAAATGTTTTTCATTATTGACAAATAACTGTTAATAGATTAAACGAAACTAATGTAAAACAACTTTGGTTTCATCTAGTAATAATTGACAATTTTCTGTCATTGCGACAAAATATTTTTTTTTATGTAATTAATACAATGTTTACATTCTTTTGAGATAATGATGCAGTTTTGTATAAAACCTTTGAAACTTATGTTACATCACATACGACAGTTGATCCTTACAGCACTCATTTTCAGGTGCGAAATTATATATTTCTGAACGAAGATTACACATCTCTTCAGAGTCATAATGTGGCTTGATCAATCTTGAGATGTTCAATCGGTACATTTAAATGAAAAACCAATATTAAATTAAAATAAGTAAAAACCATTAAAATTTAAGCGATATAATCATATCGTAAGAGATATGGTTACTCCAAACCATAAACCTCTTACCTTACTCCAAAACTTTAAAATCTTTGAACAATCACTTGTATAAAATGTTTGGATTACAACCTTTTTTATAATTATATTACCTTAAAAAACTTCAAACACATAGGAGTTTTAAGGAAAGTTAATCAAAATAGTCATCGCCAAGCCATGCATGGTGGACCGAAAAAAAAATTTCGCTGGTTAAATAAATTACTGTAATGCGAAAATCTTGTGTACGGCATGGCATACCTTAGGATTGTGCAAATACTCTTCTAAATCAGACAATTTTTCAATTTGCTTATCGTTATTCAAGTTACATAAATTTCCAAAATTTGAGGAATTTCGTCTCAAATCTAGCGTACAGATTAGTCCGAGACCCTTCAAATTTTAATGAAACTTGGTGTAGCAAGTGACATTACCATAGCTATGAATGAAAATAATAATTAAAAAAAATGTCCTCCATTCAAAAGGTTATTAAGCTTCAGTTATTTAAAGCTTAAATGAAAATTTACTGCATAATTTTTGGGAAGTTACAGACTAGGTAATCTTTTATTTTAAAGCTATTTCATTGGGATTTAATTTCTTCAATTTAATATAAATCGTAACGCATTTTAACTGTATTATGTCTTTTTAATGTATTGAATTTTACACATAGAATATGTACAAAAAGTGCGGCTTTAAAAATTTAAACAAACCCCCCCCGCAAAAAAAAAATCAGTAGTGGTTCTCTTGATGGAGGTGTCCCTTTTTTCCAATACCCAACCACTCACCTCTTTGTCTTAGGCACTACAAGAGGAGAACTGATAGTTACTTGTGAAGAAGAGCTCAGTCTCCTGCTACTGATAGTTACTTGTGAAGAAGAGCTCAGTCTCCTGCTACTCCTAACAGGAACAATCCCATACATCCATACACTTACAAACAGTGATTTGAGCCAGGGACCTACTGGTGGCAGACAAATGCTTTTAAGAGAATATGTTGTCATTGAGCGGGGTACATGTTTCATATGTACGGAGACAGCCCACGTAAGTCGTATAGGTTCCAACTTTAAAGCATAAACACTCATATTACTGTAGCATATTCACTCATATTACACTATTCATTCAAACACGAGATAGCCTGATGTAGCGTTCTTTCAGTCAGAAGTTCAGCACTTCCCTCCACTTTTGGGTTTTAGTCCACATAAGTCAGTCGTCGGTATAAAGCCAATTAAAATTAATGCCAGGGACATAATTTAGTTTTCAAACAAAGTCATTTCTATACATTTTAAACAGATCACAGCTCAAAACTGCATATTGTGGTAGAGTAGTCTGGAAAAGACTAAAACTTTGATTCAAACTATTATACCTGACTACTTGAGTAATGACTAATAAAACCTCTAATCCAGGGATGGGCAAACTTTTTCGGTCGCGGGCCAAAAATCGAAAAAAAAAAAGTTTGGCGGGCCAATATAAATTTTTCTAAAATTTTAAAAACAATATATAAGTATTACAATTTAATTATGTTAATGAGATGAATGAAATTGCGATTTCATTTTTAAAAGTTCCTTATATTGAGGTTCGAAGTGAGATGTACTGATTCTAAGGAACGAGGCTAAATGCTCATCTGTCAGTCTACTTCTGAAGTTGAAAACACTTGTTCACACATTTAAGATGAAGCAAACATAGCACTGATTTTCTGGGCGTGAGATATTAAATTTGGGAAATTTACTTTCAATAATGATTTGTAAAACTCTAAATTGGCATATTTAGAAACAACTGCTTGAAATGATTATTAGATTGCAACTCAATTAATTCAAGCTGCAAATCTGACCTCACTGCTTCACAATTTACGTTGAAAGGCATGGTAAAAATATCCAATTCTGTTTGAATCGCACTGAAATCTTAAAATCTGCGTTCGAACTCAAAATACAGTTTTTTCAAGCCATCTTCATAATTCTTAAGTTTTTCTTCATTTACTGAGGGTATTGAATTTAACCTCGAGAAATGAGACAGGTCGTTCTTAGCTAGCTGCCCAGCAAACAATTTAAGTTTTAGTTTAAAAGCTTTGAGATGGGCCCAGATATCGTCGATAAATTGATTTTCCCCTTGCATCTTGACATTCAAGTTGCTCATATGACAAAGAAGATCTGTGAAAAATGCAAAGTCCGAAAGCCATTCTGTATCTTCTAACATTTCGCACTCCGCAGAACACTGTTTCTCATGGAAGAACGACACAATGTCGTCTTTCAGCTGCCAAACTCGCTCGAAAACACATCCTGCACTAAGCCACCTTACTTTCGTGTAATACAGTACATCAGAGTATTCAGATTGCACGGACTGAAGAAAATCTCGATAAAACCTTCTGGGGGGCCGGAGTTGGCCCGCGGGCCGTAGTTTGCCCATCCCTGCTCTAATCCAATTAAACATGTATGATTTTACACCAATTGAGAAGTTTTAACAATTCCCCTCTATATTACATCGTAAACTGACATCAAATCAACAACAACTGCTGTCATTACATGCTTGTTTTCCAGAGCCTTTTTAATAGTTTGCCAAATAGCGCTATATGGTGGTTTGTTTACCTGAAATTTCTATACTGTGTTCTTCGGTAAGTGTGAACAAGTAGTAACAAGAGCTACCAAAAACCAATAAAGGATATTATAAACGATTCTTTCTATCTTTTAAATTAATGCATACATCAATTATCTCGGGTGGGAGTTATGGATAAAAATCAGTTACCAAAAATTTCAGATACTATAAGTCAATTTAGTGGATGTGGTGATTAAAGCCCAACCCAGGTTTATCAGTCTTTTCTGCACCCCCAAAGGTGATTAATGACTTCTGAAAATTTCTTTTCATCTTTTGGTGTAACAGTACTGAATTCACTTTGCAAATTACAACAGTAGAAAGAATTCAATAGACAAGGGTAAGTATCTTCAAAATCAAATTTATCTATAAACCAAGGAAAAAAATTAAGATATCTCAGGCCAAACATGAAAATAAAAAGAATTTTCAAAGATTTTCAAGAATTTTCTTCTTTATGAAGACTTTTTTGGAATGCAAAAAAGACTAATTCAGTTGAGCAAGACAGAAATTCCCGCATCCAAGCATATTGACAGATATTGTGTAAATTTTTGAAGTAAGTAATAATTAAAACTATTTTCTTGTCAACTGAATTCACATTTTTAGTTTTGATGTGTTTAAAAAAGTAAAATTATATTTGTATTTAAGTCAGCTAGATTTGTGTTCAAAATAAGATTTTTGTGAATACTACGGACTTTATGTTATTTGTCCCGAGGGGAGCCAACCAGAAGGAACTCCGACACACATCATTAATTATCATTACTGTAATTATTAATCAGGTAAAAAAAAATATTTAATAAAATTTCAAAGCAGAGATAAAAATTCGTTTACTAAAACAGTAATTTATCTTCACACACAACTTTCAAAATAGCTAGTCGCATGAATTTTTTGGCCAAGTTAGAAAATAAAATTTGTGTCTATTCAAAAGTAAAAGAGAAATTAAATGTATAGTAACTTAGAGTTGTTATGTAATCGGGGGTACATTTGAATTATTCTAATGAAAGATTGTTCACTGTTCCTATTATGCCCAGCTAAATTCTAAATTGAAATATTTAGCCAAGTCAATGGTGAAAAGGGATTTACAAACTCATTTTTTTATGACTCAAAAACTCACCCCAGAAGTATTGTTTTCTGGTATTTAAAAAATATTTCTTCACATAAAATACTCTAGATTCATGCGTGAAGGCCTTTTTTTCATTCATCTTCAAGAAAAGTAATGGTTCAAAAAATCGATATTATTTATGAACTATTATTTATTACATGATGTAATAATTCATTGAATGAATTTTATCTTGAAGTATAAAAGCAATGTTTTTGGGCATTCATTTTCTTTTCTCTCTCTCAACCAGCTTCTGACAAGTACTTAAAGTTCTAATACCCAGCAATGACACAAAGTAAAAGGGAACTTCCAGAAACAAGAGGATTTTAAGTATTTGCTTATCTCTCCAAGCAGTTACGATGAGATATCTCGTCTAACAAGATATGGCTACTCGAAGAACAACTCGTCAAGATATTTTGTTAAGAACTATCCGTTTGAAAAGATCGTTAACAGATTTCACCACGAGGTTTGTCGTTTTCATTCCCAAGCACAGCTGCGTCGCGTGCGTTAATGGGTTTTCTTGTAGTCTAGAGTGAGTTGCCTGAGGTTATTGAGTGATGGGGGTCATTGTTGTTCTATTGAGTCGGCAGAAGATTGATGTTTCGCTTCAATTAGTTTTCAGAACAGTTTTTCTGTGTCCTCATGTTTCGAAAAATTTTCTTTTGCATGTGATTCTCTCTTTAATGTTGTTTCTATCTCTAAATAAAGCATACAAAGAATTCTGCGTCTCTTGATTTTCAAAGGTGTCTCTTTTCACGATTCGCATTTGTAGCTGACTTTCATGTGCTTCCCACCTAAAAGAACTGTTTAGGCTCCTCGGTCTTTTAGACTGGGCATACTAACGCCTTTCTAACAAAGGGGTTAGAGGTACCCTGTTGGACTTTTCCTGTCTTCCATAGTTGAACTCAAGAACTCTTGTACTGTATCACAATGTTACCGTCAGGCAATGAGCATCTTCAGTTAACAGTTTTGCTTCATAAAAGGCTTTGTCAAGAAATTACCTGAAGCTGGGCTATTAGTGAATGCACAACTCGGACTCTGTGAGACTCGGAGACTGCAGTCACTGTTAGGAGAGCCTTGAGTTGACTTTTAATCCAGAGACTTCAACTATACAGCTGAATATGAACAGCGAATTCTATATTGCTGAGACTGCCAAAGGCATACCTTGTCTTCTAAGAAAGGGATATGTACATAGAGTGCACAGAATAAATGACTCTTGCACCAGCTGGAGGAATTATTTACAAGAGGATGAAAGAAGACGTAGTTACTCCAGTAAAAATACACAGTCATTTTAGAGAGTCTCCCCCTTTTCATTTAATATATTTAAACTTATTATTATCTCTCTAAATTTCCAATTTCTTTAAACATTTGATATTACCTGAGTGCCTAGAATTCAGAAATGGAAAATTCCGTCTTATTACCTTGAAATTTAAAAACACACATAAGTTAAACTAAACACAGCCTAGTTTATACTGTTTTTAATAATTACATTTTTCGCATAATTCGTCGTGAATTTATTTTAGCTCTGATGAAGCAATCACGTACTTCACGTAGTCCAATGACATTTATTCTTCTCATTTCAATTTTGTCCATCAGCTTTTTGGATACCTTGTTACGTTTGTTACGGATTTCAACTGTTTTTCTTGGATGTGTTCTTGGTACAAACAAGAAGCATTGTATCAAGAAATTAAAAATTTAATTAATTTCAAACCAAAAGTTTAAATGACATAATAGGTAATTTGCGATGGATACTATTTAAAAAAGATTTCCTATTGCTAAATTAAATATAATTTCATTTTAATGTAACCCAGAGTAAAAAAATAAACTATGCAAAAATTTCAAGCATACAATAACAAGAACAAAATTTGAAGACTTAGAATAAATTAGAAACAAAAAAAATACACAATAATATATAAATAGGAATGTATCCCAAAATTTATTACTTCCTTAACCACTTAACCAAACTTCAAATTATATCTTGAGTTTCATTTGATATTATAACATAAATTTAGAGTTTCAATAAATTTAATTTTACATTAAAATTTTAACTATTTACAAATATAACGATATTCTGTAAAAACAATATGATTTTAAAAGTATTAATTTAAAATTTAAACAACTAGAAGGCATCTCTCCCTGAAAATATATGAGGGACATCTCACAGAATATATGTGGGGCGTCTATCCTTTTGATATGGGAGAGATGCCTCGGCAACTGTCCGAAGTACAAGACGGCAAAGATGGCGATACACTGTCTAAAGTCGATTGATCAAGTGCTGACAACAGGTTTTTATGCTCACATAAAAAAATCCATTCAAATTATCTAGCGCACCCCCTTTCTTACACTACAGCATCAATCTCATAACGTAGAAAAAACATGGTACTTTCTTGAAATGTTGTTGTGATAGCAGAAAACCGGCTCAGCACACCAAACAGCATCTAACTGCAACATTCATGGAACTTGTAGATCGACCTAGAGTAAAGTTTCAAAATTACATCATGTGGGGCATCTCTACAGGTGGGGCTTACCTTACTCCCTAAAATAACTATTTACACGCTTTAAAACGATCTACTGACGCCTTAGATCAGGGAATTGTTATAAAAAAAAATTTCAATAATATTTGGAAATGTGCAAGACATTTCCTTGGTGGCTTTAGATGTCTGGTGTGGTTTTTATGGTGTCCACGAGCTCTTTTAGAAATAGTAAAAAATGGTCAAATTCATCTTCAAAAGTACAAACATAATTGTCATTTTTGTAAAAGTAAATTATAGTTCATAATATTCATAATTTGGTTTGCTTCGCAAACCAAATTGGAATTCGCAGGGAATTCATCCCAATAGGCTACGAATTTCCATTTGGTTTGCATAGCAAACCATCACCACGGGAATTCGTAACAATCAACGGGGGTTCAGAGCTGTGGTCACACCTGACCCCCACGAAAAGAATTGTCACGACAACGCCATGCTGGCCATACGCAGTTACTAGTAAGACATTGAATATAAAATTTTCTCTTATTATAAATTCATGTGTCCGACTTCTTCTTTTTCATCAAAAAAGTTTTTCTCTTTTGTTGTTTGCGAGTTTGTCCATCTTCCACATTAAATGATAGCCATGATAAATCAATTGCCTCTTTTTCAACTTTTTCTCTGAAATTATTGATAAAATTTTCTAATGAATTCAGTAGGATATATCCTATGTATCCTAGGATTCTTCCATTAGTTCGCATTCCACTGATTATAGTGATTTACTAGTAGCATTTATTCTTTGTAAATCAGTATTTCAAATAACACTTTCATCAGGGCGGTTTCATAATTGTACATTTTCTTCAGTTCTGAAGTCGCCTCCACTATGGTAACTTTTTTCTTCTTCTAAATACAAATTTCAGCTAAAGCTTCTGTATATGGGTGAAACCAAGCTTTAAAGCTAATACAGCATCTGCTCTTGCTGACCGTCTTGTATTAGAAACTCTTTTCACTGCACTTAAAGACGCGTATTGTAAAGAGCTGACCAACCGGTCTAGTGGTTAAGGTGTTGGCCTCTGGATCGGAAGGTTCTTGGTTTGAATCCGGGGTCAGGGCATGGCTGTAATTGTGCTGTCCTTAGTTAGGGGTAGTGATGGTCGCCCATTGGGTGCCCCTTCACAAATGACCATCGCTTCCCGGCCTTGCAGTGGCCTATGATTAACAATCAAGTGCCCGCCGTAATTTAAAATATATATATACATATTGTAAAGACGCTGTCACAACTTTTCTCCAACCCTAGTGAAAAGACATGTTAAGACCTCGAGGCCCTTCGGTATTCTGGGCCCTACGCGGCCGCTTACCGCTTAATCCGCCACTGTACCAACAAATTCACAACTAAGAAAATAGTGCTTATCTTCAAAATGGGGAAGTGGTTTCACTTGAAAGAACACCACCGAATAATGCTGTTAAATATTCAGTCTGTCTAGCGTGTCTAGTGTTACTATACCTAGATTTCATCCGATAGCCGTATAGTTAGGGGTGAGGCTCTCGATTCAACGGGCTCTGGGTTCGAATCTTGGCCAAGCTATGAATTTTCATAGTAGTTCTGAATTCCTGTAATTCATGGGTCCATGTTTAATTTACCCTTGAGTAGTAAAAGATAATTGTTGTGACAATCCAAACAAATATTTACTAACTATATCTAAAAAATAAATCAATCCAACGAGCAATTCAACAGAGCATTGCCATAACACCTATAATAATCAAAGAAAAGTTATTTTCAAAGAAAGTGATTTCTGATTATACGGATTTGAAAACTACAAATATATTTACTACTTCTGAATTGATACCTTAAAATATATAGAAAATTCTCAATTGAAATGCAAGCTCGTCCCAACGAAATTTTGTTTGATAAATTCTAATGAATGAAGAGAAGGTTTAAAATGTATCTGATGACTGGAAAACATTATAAAAATTATAACCCCAGTAGGTAATTTGTTAATTTTAATTAACGTCGTACTAGGCAAAACAACGGGTTATTGGCGATGGTCCGGGATCAATCTCCTAAGGGACCCAGGTAGCACAACAACATTGGCCAACATTCTACAGGGTGGCTACAAAAATTGAAGTAAAAAGTTCCCTGAGTTTCTCCATCCGTTCGCAGAACAATTCTTCGGTAATTATGATAAACAAAAAACGATAGACTGATAGATGAATAAAAATAAGATAAGTAAAAATTTTTTTTTCTGTATTCCATAATAGACCAAATAATATAAAGTTATAGATAGAAAATTTAATTTTACATCTTTAACTATTTTGATGTGTTTGCAAAAGCAGCCATCACCCCTGAATCCGTCAATGGCGCTCGGTACATCTCTACCGTCTGTCTGTCCTGTAAGCAGTGTCCTGACGAATCGATGGCACTTACAATAGTGAAATTTAGCACACTTGTGGTCCTAAGTTTTTGCAATTTTTCTATCGCGCCCGAATTTAAAAATTTAATCTAAAACATTTAAAAATTAATTTTTGGAATTTAATTATTATTATTTTCCTTAGTATGGCATACGGTATAAAGACATGACATTCTAAATATATTTTTTCCGTTTCCGTTAGATTTTCTCAACAACGATTTTAGCGGACGAACAAAACAAATAAAGTGATTCGAGTTCTTTCGTTCTGGTTCGAACTGGCGTTCTTCGTTGCTATTTTCTATCTTTGCGATCGTTAAAGATAGAATAAAAATTTCAACGGATTTGAAATCTGCGGAAAATTTCATATTAGATCGATACCTAAAAATATGATTTTCTTTAAAAAAATAATTTTTAAATTGTAACTTTTAAATTTTTTCCAATACGAATTTTGCCGCCGAAAAAAATGACCTTCGTTTGATTCGAGATTCAATCATTTTGAAAAGTAACGGATTCGGGTGAAGCAAAAGAAATAATTAAAGTTATGACTGGCGTTTTCTTCAGTGCTTTTTTCTAAATCAGCGATTGTTTAAAATAAAATTAAAATATCAACGGATTTCAAAGCTGCGGAAAATTTTACACCAGATAGATAGCACCTTATACGTTTGATTTTCTTGAAATAAATAATTTTTCAATTAAATATTTATATATTTCATAGGAGATTGTGACGTCACTCCGATTGGATCTCTTCGCAAACGATTTTAGCCGCATTTGACAATGACGAATCCATCACGAAAAGAACTGTAACGGGCAACGCAAACTTTTCAACAAAAAAAAAAAAAACCTCAAGAGTTCGAAAAAAATAATAACTTCTAACACATATGTATTAAAAAACATATGCATAATCTAAATGAGTACTTTTCCGTTAGCCAGGCGCAATTTAGGACCAAAATCAAAATCGCCAATCTAGGTATTTTAGAAAAAAATGATTTTTTTTAAATGTTGATTAAATTGGAACAGGATGTTTAACTTTTGCAGGTTTTTCCGGCCGTTAGTATTTTTCAAAGCCGCAAGGCACTACGTTCCTGTATTGACATTAGGGATGTTACTAACAGTGATTTGCAAGTAACAGTTCTAACTGCGACTGCTACTGACGAATATCTGTGATTCAAAACTGTGATTGTGATTCAAACTGTGACTGAATCTTATTGGTTGACTGCAAAGTATCTGTAGTCACTCGTAGCAACGGAGTGCTTTTATTTATGTGTTGAATATTTTCAATAATACTACTTCGTCGAAGGAATACATAGCTAAGTCGGTAACGTCGTGGCCTTACAGTGCTCTAGTTTACAGTTCGAACCCCAGTATTTTTTTCATCCAGATCAACTGGAATATATTTAATAAAACGCACAACTGCCACTCAATAAACCTTCAATTATAAAATGAATTTTTCATTTTTATTCCGCCACTATGAGCCGTTTTTTATTTTTAGCCTGTAATTTATTTTTTTAAAGATACTTTTTCTCCTCAATAAATTAATATTGGTGACTAAGATGGTTTCAAATATATCGAAATTTTCATATAAATTAAACTTTATAATTAATTAAACATTAAAATCAAGAGATATACATTAGAATGCTTGATTATTTTACTTCTAATTGAATTCAAATTATGGATTTTTAATCTTTAAATAAATATATATAATTGACAAACCTATTTTTTATCTTTAAATCCGTTTCACTAAATAACCTTTATCCAAAATATTTGTTTGTTGAAGAAAAATGTTTTCATCGTAGTATGTGTAGCAAGACAATTTCCTTACATTTGATAATCTGACAATTTCAAAACATTAAGTAATTTTTCTAAATCTCTAGTAACATTCGAATTAATTTGTATTGTTGTATTCGTGGTGGTGCAAAGACGCAACAATTTTATTTGAGACGAAGAAAACGCAAAACGAACAACAGCAGAAAAGTCAAACCTTACTGTGAAAAATCTGTAGCTTTTGACTTGTTTCAACAATTTCTGTCCAATACTTTAGTTTATAAATCATACAATTTTTACAAAATATTAACTAAAATGTGGAGTAGTTCAGTTTTTACACAACACTGGAGTAACCACGTCAACGGTCCGGGATCCACCCCGAAGACAAAAGATGAAGATATTCTCTTTAGTAGCACTTCAAAATTGATAAGCTGAGTGAAAGTATATAATTTATCTCTAAGACAAACAGGGAATATTCTAACGAGTAACATTTTTATTTGTTTTGAAAACAGTCTGACAGGGAATTCCAGAGAATCAGTGCTTAAAAACAACAAATTATACGCTTTAAAAATTAAACATTCAGTCATCAAAATTTTTTGTACTTGCATTACGATATTTAAGAATGCATTCTTTACCGCTGTAAACATTGTTGTGTTGATCCTCCCTCTGAAACGGTTTCATCTTAAGAGACAAACTTTAAAGAAGGCAGAAACTCTTAAAACGTATTCTAATCACTAGCGAAATTAAATAAATATCTCCCCCCCCCCTCCTGTGATTTTGACTCATTCAAGTTATACTTTCAGAAGCACATAATTCATTTTTTAGAATTAAAAACAATTTACAAGAGGTTAAACAGAACAATTTTCAAACCAAAAAAAATAATAATAATAAGTTCTAGTCATGTTACTCTTTTAAAAAAACAACAAAATAAATAATCAGTGATAGTTTAAGAACAAACAAAAAATTATTATTAAAAACAGAGAATTCAAAATGTTTTTATATGAACTCTCCTTAAAACTGTCGAGATTCTTTTTTTCTTTAGAAAAAGGCGCGGGAATCTGGTGAGTCATAAAGCAACGTATTACCTTCTTAAACATCCGGTTAAAAATCCTCCAGAGAAATCCCAATCCGTCACAGACCAACTGGCACCGCTACCAAAACTCAGTCACAGCTTTCACTGCTACCGAATCACCTATCCCGGTCGCAATCACCGATCGCAGTAACAGTATCAATATCAGCCAAGGTATCAGCTAAGGTATCAGCCAAGATATCAGCTTAGCGATATCAGTTTAGTAACTGTTACCGAATCACTGATACCAAATCACTGTTACCCAATCACTGATATTTTGATATTTGAGTAACAGGTATGAACTGTGATTCACAAGTATCTGTGATTGAGTAGCAGTTCTGTGATTTGCTTAACATCCCTAATTGACATTAGGGAACGTGGCGCAGCTGTAGACTTCGGTTACAGGATTTTCGGCCGTTACAGTTTACAAGTCTTTTTTCTGGATGTTTACGTAAAAAATACACTTCTCATTTTCGGAATCAAAAAACAAAATTGGCGACATTTAGATTTTGGTTCAAAGTGGCGCCCGCGTGGATAACGGAAAAGTACCAAAAATGGGTGCCATTAGCAAAACGAAATTCCAACTTTTTCCCTGAGTTAAACGAAACTTCCCTGAGTTAAACGAAACTTCCCTGAGTTTTTCCTGATTTTTCCAGAAAATGATTCTTTCCTGAGAAATCCCTGATTTCCCGGTTCTGTCGCCACCCTGATTCTACCAATATTGGCCAATGTTTTGAATGTCTGAATGTCGAATGTCGGAATTACGATATCTGTCGATATTGGCAGATATCGTTTAGTTTTATAAAACGAGGAAGACTGTAAATAACGCTTGCAATAACATTATAATCATGTAGTAATACTGTAAATAATGACCCCATGTTGTCTTACCCATATTTTTTATAATTTAAACATTACGCAATTTTTCGCGATATTGTACCGATATTTGGCGACATTGTGAAAACAATATCCAAAAAACGATGTTAATCTGATGTTGGCAGATATTTAATTTTGAGCTGAAGCTATGCTTGGTCACGTGTTCGTTGTTTGGGTTGCCGACCGCCATCATATTATCAAAAATTGACAAGCGAACACGCATGTTACTCTGCATAAAAGTTTTTCTAATTCTATTTTCCTTCGGAAAAAAATAATGACACGTAAGAAAAAACGGGTGAGATGCAGCCTAAGAGACCGCGGCGATTTTTCGCTGAATCTAGCAGTGAATAAGAGCAGTCATCCCTAAAAGTGCAAGTCCTATGAGGTAAGGATATTTCTGTACATTATTTTGTAATGTTAATAATATTTAAATACGAATAATTAAACATATTCACTTGTTCTATTGATGAAGTTTTAGCCCGTGTTTGTAGTTTGTTACATTGTCAGTATACTATTTTTTAATGTGTAAATATTTATCGTTTACTGTATCAAATTCCCAAGTTACATTAGATTTTGTGCAATGCTATTTTCATCTTTTATTGTTATAGATTATTTTGTTTTGGAAAGTAAGTTATTAGTATGTCAGTAGAGTTCTGTTTGCATTAATTATTAATATTAGTGGGACATTTTCAAAGTAGGTTTAAATATATTGTTCAAGCATAACATAACATTTAAAAACTTAACTGATTTTTGTTTTATATAAAGACTATACCAAATATTTTTAACATAAAAAAAAATCAATAAATAAATTTGAGATGTGAAGCTTTAAAATTGTGACCATGGGTAAAACTGCTTGTTCTTTTCAAGTTTTGTGTGATTTGATTAATTTCATTAAAAAAAAAAACTAACTTCAAAAGGTGAAGTATTGTGAATATTATTCATTCTAAAAAATTAGTTTACACCAAATTTTTCTTCTAAAAATTAATAAATCATAAATTTGAGTGTACCAAATATATACTTTTTGTCCTAACTTTTTATCATTTAAGATTTATAACTTTACAAAAAATTTGCAGCTTATATTCAGAGATAAAACAAAACTATACATAATTTTACTAGCTATTTCTTTCTTTTTAAAGAACATCAGTATGGCATCACTACGACTGGTTTTTGTCATTGTTCTCCATAGGGAAATGAAGATCTATGCACTAGATGTTAAGACTGTTTTGAATGGTGAACTCGATGAAATCTTATTTAGAGTACAACCCATGGGCTAAAACGACAACAATAGTCGTGTTTGCAAATTTTTAAAAAGTCTTTAAAAACTGTAACAGGCACAGTGACAGGGGTTGACGAGCAGGGGCGGAGCCCCCTAGTAGTGCTGTATGTTGATGACCTACTGATTGCTGGTTCCTATGAATCAGTGGTCATGGTGGTGATACAACTTCTAAGTGATGAGTTCGAAATGTCCAGGCTTAAGTTGTGAAAGATTTTCTGGGCATATGTATCAAGTTTTCTCAGCAACAACTTTGCTTAGAGGAAAAGGCCTAAGTTGAGAAAATTTTAAATAAATTCAAAATGACTCAGTGTAAACCAGCCGACACTCCTCTAGTGCCTAAAGCGACACCATTGTGTTTCGTGCAAGATGAAACTTTCCATGGACCCAATCAGGAATTTGTAGATGCATTATTGTACCTATCCATGACAACACATCCAGATATTTTATATTCTGTGATAATTTATATTACTGTCTGAGCCAAATTCAAGAGCAGCCAATAGAAGCTGCCTGGAGGAAGAAATTTTGGCTTTGGCTAAAGCTATGCAGGATGTATTTGTGCTACACAACATTAATTAAGCACATATTTAAAGCAATAATCAATAATAAAAAAAATTGTTTTTATTTGCAATTCAATTTGTCATTTTTCAATATTTTTGGTGAAATAAATTTTTACAATATTGGTTATAGTTTATATATGCAAAAGAGACCTAGGGAAAGATTAAAAAAAATTTATATACGAGTTTTCATTAAAAAAAAAAAATTACTCGTTATGTGTTAAATTTCTATAAAAATGTCAAATTTTTTGTTTATTAATTTTTATAAATTTTTCTGAGCTATTCATACAAAAAGTTCTCTCTGTGTCTATCAAATAGTTATTCAAGACCTAAAAAATGTAAACAGTTCAACTCTAAGTGCATTTATCAAAAAGCCTTAGTACTTTGATCTTTGGTAAAATTGCAAAAAAACTGATTTTGAGATAATTGTATTTTAAGTACAAAATACAACAAAAGTTAACAACTTATTTTTTGCTAGTGCTATTTTATTTTAGTAATTTCTATTACATTATCATTTGGATGGACATTTATCAAAACAAGAGTTTTTACAGTAAGCTGATATATATATTTTTTAAAGCCAGTTTTAACTCTGATGACAACTGAGTGATTTGTGATAATTCACTGAAAATTATTCATTTCTTGTTAAATGACCTGAAAAAAATTATTTTATTGGATCAGTACTATTTTAAAATAAACCACCACTGAAAAACTGCACCTTCTCTTTTTCTACGGCTATTTTTGTTCTGTAAACCAGCCTTTTTTTGTATTGATACGCATGCGACAAAATTTTGAGCTTCAGTCAGTCATTAAGGCCATATTAAATGAAAATAATTGTGCCAGATTAAAACACTTCGATATTAAATTGAAGTATGCTCATGATATTGTAAAATTATTAAACATTTATATTGTATATGTTGCAACTGAATACCAAATTGCTGATTTGTTTACAAAATCTTAACGTAAACCTAGACTGAACTAAGACAAAAATGTATGTTAATGTTATTAAGGAAGGGTGTTGAGAATAATTACTAACTGTAACTCATCTTTGCTTAGCAATCGGGTAACACTTGTTCAAACTGTCTACTTCTGTTGTGTCACAGGTTGCCGTTTGTTTTCTTATTCATGACTTGTTGTCATGACTTTATCTGTCAGAGTTGTTTGGAAAAGCGTTCGCTGGTGCGGCAGTTTGAGATGGCCGAAGAATTCACCCATCGGATAATCTGACTTGTCGAAGGGGTGACTCCGAAGAGTGTACCTGATTGGAATGTTTGACAGTTCCCAGGGTTTAATCTGTCTTAGAATATAAAAAAATTATTTTAATTGTGATTTGTGAATTTTTTTTAAACTTATGGAAAATTCTATTTAAATGAAATTTGTAAGAACTGTTCATTTTTCTGCCAATATGCAATGTGCCCTTTTTTTTTCTTATTTAACATTTCTAACAATATTGAATTTTTAACAGAAGTTTCGGGAAGTAATCCATTTTGAGATGAAATCAAAATTATATAAATCTGAATCAGTTCTTAGAATTACATACCATGCAACTGTTTATCAAGTTGTATTGTAATACAGGCATCAGCTTGATGTTTGTATTTATTTTATTGGTTTGAGATACAGATTATACAATTGGCAATAATGAGTTTTAATAGCCTTAGATTTCTACAAAAGAAATGGAACAATAATTTAAAATATGCACTTAATAAAATAAATTAAAATATTAGCTGCTATATATAATATAGCTGCTTCCGGCCTCGTAGTGGCCAAAGGACAAGTCCTTAGTGTCCGCCATTGGAAGTAGTCTACCATCACTTCCGGCCTTGTAGTGGCCAAGGACAGAAGTCCAGTGAACAAATGAAAGACACGAAGGCAGTGACAACGACGATAACGAATCATTCATAAATCTTTGAAAAAAAAATTATTTTAGTCTTTAATGATTGCCATTATTTTAAAATTTGCAATTTTATATATCAACCCCTTCACCCTAAGTGTTTTTCTTTGTTTGATTGTAAGTAAATAGCATGACTGCCAATCTTCTGGTTTTTTTAGCCTTTTTACTCTTTTTTTCTTGTCTAAAATTATACAATTGTTATAATGTAACATTTTATGCCAAATGCAATTTGTGTAGAAACAATTTGATGATTTTATAGCTAATTTCAACTTGAAAAAATCAACAAAAACCAGAAGATGGGCTGCTATGAAATAGTAAAAGGACAAAATGCTCTCTTGTATCTGTTTCCTGAATTGAGCTATGTCAGGAAACAGATACAAGAATGTCAACAAAGTGTCAATTGAAATGAAATGATTGATAATGAAAGCCGATATAAATATGTCGGAACACGATATAAACTGCTGTAGAGCTACGGCAAAGAAAATATATCAAAGTTGTATCGGATTATGTCATAATGTGTTTAATTATGTCGAGAAACGACATCATCCGATAAAAAGAGGGGGTCATTGCAATATCATTTTTTGTCGGAGCAGATATTATACAATATCTTTTTACGATATCATCTGATATTCTTGTGCCACCTGGGTATCAGCAGCTTAGCTAACATTTTTGACTGGAATATTTTTCTAAAACAATTTTCTGAATTGAAATCACAAAAATGGTACCTGTACGTGTTTTATGTTTGCAATTTTTTTTTCAAGCTACCAAGGAGTAAATTTAAAGGGGAAAATGGATTTTAGAATGTCTGATTTGATAATGGATGCATGTTTAGGTTTTAAAAAGCCAAGTTGCCCACAACTTTCTTTTATGTACTATACAATACAACAGTTACACAAATTGTAATAAAAACATATTTTTAACAATTTAAAATAATATGTTATCTTTAATGTTCCAAAATATTGTATTATATAAATATTTTTTTAATGATTAATATTTTTTAAATTTTACAAAATTTAAGATGGTTGTAATTTTGTGTACCCTCTAAATAAACAATCACATGCCATAAGAACAAAATTTAATTAAAATATCCCAATATTATGTAACAGATATTGAATAATGTTAAAAAAAACATCAAGAAGTATCTTAAAAGCTAATATTGAGCAATGATAAAAAACGAACATTGAATGTCAAGAAAACAATATCTATCAATGTCGTAAAACGACATTGGGGCGATGTCGCCAGAGGGGGGTCATTTTTACGTTGGCCAATGTCGGAAAACGATATTGAGCAATGTCGGAAAACAATATCTATCAATGTCGGTAAACAATATTGGCCAATGTCGGAAAACGACTTTGGGGCGATGGCATTTTTACGTTGGCCAATGTCGTAAAACGATATTGGGGCGACGTCGCCAGGGGGGGGGGAACATTTTTACGTTGGCCAATATCGATGGCAATATTGGCCAATATTTATTCTCGATGTCGGCCGACATATATGTGCTACCTGGGGAGAGAGATTCGAGGACAACAGTACGAGGCAACATCTGTACTGGCACCCCACTCTCCAAACTTCCACACCAACCCAACGTGAGGACTTTCGGCCACGACCGATTTAAGGTGCACCAACCGCCTCTACACCCTACGCTTACAAGTATCTATGCACTGCCCCGGATTCGAACCAGGAACCTACCTATATAAAGGCTAACACCTTGACCACCAGACCGGAAGGAAATGGAATCGAAGGAAGCTGAAACTAGACCGAAAACTTTTGATTTCTTGATCTGGATACGTTGTTCATCTTCCCATTGTACATATTCTTCTATCTTCCAAACATCATATTTTCATTCACAGGATGTGCCAAAGTGAAAAAAAATTCCAAAACCTTAAAATTCAAAATTTTCTAGAAAAGCACATATTGGTATTCATTTTCTAGCTAACTCTTAGTTAAATATCAAGAGACTGCGGTAGGTCAGTTGGGCATCGAATTAGTAACCGAAGGGAAGCGAGTTCGAAACTTGATCCAGACAAAGACCATTGCGCACGACATTGCAGACTGGTGCACGTTAAATTTGACGCAGCCTCAAATGTCCTCACGTTTGCTTGGTATGGAAGTTTGGAGAGTGGGGTGCCAGTGCAGGTGTTGCTCTTGTGTCATCTGACCATTATTACGAGGTGTTGTCCTCCAATCATTCCCTTCAGGATTCATTCCTAACCGTTGTCAATAGCCCGTTGTGTTGCTCCAGTTCGACGTTAATTAACAACCTAACTACCTAGTTAACTATCTAAAAACAAGAAAAACACCATTCGACCCAATTTGATCTGCCTTGAAACTTCCTCAAGAAAAAACGATTTTTCACCGAGATCGAAATGTACAAAATTAACATATATATATATATATATATATATATATATATATATATATACCCCCTTCTTCTTTGACCCCCCCCCCGTTCCCTCGGAAAGTTGGCGAGAACGCGTTCCGAACACGCCCTGAATAGGGGGTAGGTACTCCTGGACGCTCAGAACACGTTTTTGGCCTGGACACTCAGATCACGTACGCTCAGGAAACGTAACCAACAATTTTAAATTTTCTTTAATTGCAAAAAAGTTTAAATACATCTTAAATGTCCACCTCTTATTTATCTTAAACTAGCCTCTGCGTGGTGATTGCTAAGAATTCCCATTTGGTTTGCGAAGCCTATTGGATAACAGCAATCATGGCATTGGTTTGCCTCACAAACGAAATGGAAATTCGTATCCTATTGGAATGGATTCCCAGCAAATTTTAATTTGATTTGCTTCGCAAACTAAATTATGAATATTATGAACTATGATTTGCTTTGCAAACAAACACCTCGGGCAACGCCGACCTCGTCATTGCCAAATTCGAATTGCGAAGAGATCCAATCGGCGTGACGTCACAATCTCTTGCGAAAATATAAATATTTAATTGAAAAATTATTTATTAAAAGAAAATCAAATGGAAGTTAGAGATTTAGGGGTTTAGATTTTATTCAGATTTCAAATCTGTTGAAATTTTTACCTGTCTTTAACGATCGCGATTTTGCAAAAAAGTACTTAACAATGCCAGTCAATATGTTTTTTTTTATTTGTTTTGCTTTTCTTCGCTGTGAAATGGTTTGAGCGTAGGAAATGAAATCTGTGATATCTCGAATCAAACGAAAGTCATTCTTCACAGAAAGTGGCGTTAGTTTTGGAAAAAATATGAGTTTCAATTTAAAATTATTCATTTATCGAAAATCATATTTTTAGGTATAGATCTAATGTGAAATGTTCCGCAGATTTCAAATCCGTTGAAAATTGTACTCTACCTTTTACGATCAAGGAGATAAAAAAAACTACGTAACTAAAGTTTAAACTTTATCTGTTTTTTTAGTCTGTGCTGACAAATCTTTCTCCGCAAAATGAAAACGGAAAAAATACATTTAGAATCTGCTAACTTTTTATGCAACTGTTATTTCAAAGAAGACAATAATAATTAAATTCCAATAAATTATTTTTAAACTGTTTTAGATTGAATTTTAAAATTCAGGCTGGACACAAAAATTGCAAAAACTTCGGACTACCCGTGTGCCAAATTTCATTATTGTAAGTGCAATAGATTCGTCCGGACGTTGCGTAGTGGAGGTCGCGGACACTTCATTTTATAATAACAGATATTTAGACGTGTAAAGTTCCCCAAGACCACTAATATAGACCATCTAAATACACATGGATGGACACATCAATTTTGACACTAATATGGGCAGATTACATTTTCACAACTAAGTTTTAATCGGCAACTATGTATAGCAAAACACACAATGCTTACAAATAGACTACTTAAATAATAGTATCACTTTAAAATCCGAAGATATATAAATATTACTATGTTCCTATCCCCGACCCGTTTCTTAACGATGACCCCGGTGATTGATTGCACGTCGAGCAAGGGAACGAAAAAACGCCGTCCAAATAGAGCTAGCACGAGCACTTGCTTTCCTTTGATGTACCGACAAGAAGCGGATCATTTTGCTCGTGCTCAAAATGTTCATTCACCGTCTACACTGAACGAGCTGCCAATCAAACCTGTCTCCGGGGTTAATCAATCATCCATGTTTTGCTCTGCTTCTCCGGTGTGGACGCGGCTTAACACCTTAACCTCCAGACCGGTTGCTCGGCCATTTTTAAATGAATTTAATGAAATTTAATATTATTGTTTTCCTTTGAATGGCAAACTATAAAGAGTTGACATAAAATAAATTAATTTTTTCCTTGTTTTCATTTTGCGAGGAACGATTTTACGCGGACGAAAAAAACAAATAAAGTTTTTACTCGAGTTATGTAGTTCTTTTTTCTATCTCCTATATCGTTAAAGATAGAGTAAAAATTTTAACTTGAAATCTGGGGAAAATTTTACATTAGTTCGATACCTAAAAATATGTTTTTCTTTAAATAAATAATTTTTAAATTGTAACTTTTATGTTTTTTCCCTATACAAATTTGACTTTGTGACTTCGGATAACCTAAAACTATTTGATAGGGTTGGAGCCTTTGATCAAAAGGCTCTGGGTTCGAATTTCTGATTTGTGAAAAAATGTACCTTCCATTTTTTAAGTTTGAAATCCTCTTTAAGTCGTTGGTTTCAGTCTTATTTGACGTCATGAAGTAAATAATGACCATAGAGTGACAAATCAAAAGTAAACTCAAACCCAGGTACAAAACCAAAAAATTATTTCTGGATGACCAGGTCTTATCTCTCCATTTACCCCCATTTCAATCGAATTGAGCTAACGTACAGTGATAGTTGCATTTAATAATTCTTTAGGATTTCTAAATCTAAATAATTTTTAATACTAAGTTAAGGTATCTAGTTACAATTTGTCATCAAAAAAAAAAGAAGCTAGGAACCACAAAGTATTATTTCCCTCTCACATAGAAAGTGTGATGATCCCGTGGATTATACCAGGTACCCAAAAATAGGAATAGGATTTAGTGTTTTTGAATAATTCATATTTTAAAAAATTTAAAGGTTACGGACATAAATTGTTTTAGACTGAAAGAAAGCATTTTCCCTTCATAATAAATTACTTTTGTCTAAATAAAGGATTGTTTGCTTTGAAGAGGCAATGATTTTGATTTTACTCTATTGATATTAAAAGTGAGAATACTTTATATATACTGAATCTTTTATAATGGAAATTTGTAATAGTCCAAGTAATAATTATAGTAATAGTATAACATATCGTACCCCGGCAAGAAAAGTGACGCAACTCAAAATTGCAAAATTTGCGAAACATCAACTTAAAGTATACTATAAAACGTATATTGAAATACTATAAGCCTTCTCTCTCTCTTTTAAATTTTAGGTAAGTATTTTATGTTGGTAACTTCTATTATATTCAATAGAATAGTAATATAACTCGCGGGGGCACTTCATACATATTTTTCAATGACATAACATCAAAATTTTTATTTTTTGACCTGTGTCACTTTTGCCAGGGTACGATATAATTCAATATAGTACAAGCAACACCACATTTTTTCACCCCCCTCCCACCCTTGATGGCAATATTCCTCTGCAATTCGAACTGGTTTCATTCCAAGCAAGAAAGAAAGAAAATGACAGGTGGAAATAACGTGTCCCCGGTTAGTGATGTAATTAGTAACTTAACTAATGTGAATAACTTTGACATTGCCTTAAAATCCCCCATTGTAAATGATATGGCTGTAGATTTAAGTCCCAAAGTAAATGATATTCCCATCAATGATACAGCTGTAATTAAAAATAAAAGACAAAATTCATCTCTAATAACTTCAGATTCCAAAAAAAAAAATAATAATAATAATAAAAAAAAAAAATGGCTAGGCCGGTAACTGTATCTCCTACTAAATCTATTGTTGACAAAACTGTCGTTAACAGGTTCTATCACTTATCCATTGATATGGACACAATAAACGAAAGTTGCGAACAGCTGCAGATTCCTCCCATCTTAATTGCCATAACCGATAATTACAGCACCACATTATGCCAAATTAATTAATCCTTCCCTGGAATTAAAGCCACGCTCTCCGAGAAATACATTTAAGTAAGTCCATGAAAAACCCCTTCTCCTCACTTCCCTTTCTTCTCCTTTTTTCCTTCTGTTTCATATGACTTTAATTTAATCACCAGAGCATATTGCAAACTGATCAACTCTTCTATTTTTATGCCTAACTTATTATGTCTTATTTGCAGACATGGGATTAAATATTCCTACGGGGCTATGTTCCCTACTAATCACCTTAGATTGAATGTAGCCCCCCGTAGGTCACTTTTTGAGAAATTCTCTACCGCGAGGTTTGTAGATGGGTCTCTACCCCCGTCGTAATGGGAAAGATTCCTGTTCTATTGTGTTATCTCTCAGGTTTGCAGAAGCGGAATGTAGCAGGTCGTGTTTCTTCTAATCAACAGCATTCTTCGAAAGACGGGAAAAAATGACTCACTAATGACCTCCGTGAGAAAACGTCTGCGCCAAAGCATTTACCAACGGAAACGGACGATTTTTCAAACTTTAATTAGTAAAAATATTGGAAATAGTATATACACATTTTTCAAAACGTTTGCAGAGTTATAAAACTTTACAAATATATTCTTCTGTAAAAAAACAAAGCACAAAAAAAAATCATGATTAAAAAAAAAAAAAAACATAAAATTTACTTAATTTAAATCAGATTTAAAAAAAACTTTTAATCGGATTTTTATGATTCTAATTATTTCCTTGCCCGCATAAATATTAGTTTGTCGGACATAGATGCAAATCCATATAGTTTTTAGATGATTTGGATTTGTCTTAAACATTAATATATCTGATGTATAGCAGTAAAGTATTAGGAAATATAGCTGAATAAATTTGACATAGGAATTAAAACAGCAAATCAAACGGTAGAGAAAATAGAACAGCACCAAAAAATGCTAAGTATAAGCAATGTTTTCCCATCTGGTTCTCAAGTGGTTTAGATTACATTCAGTTTTACCCATAACCAGTGACGTGAAATTTTTGGACATATTAGTACGGTAGGGGGATTCACAAACCATATTGATTTTTGTATAAAATTGTTCAATAATACAAATTTCAGAATTTTTTTTGCATTATATATTTATTATACATGAATAAAATGCCTAAAATTTCTTAGCGTGGTATGGAAGTGTGAAGAGTGGGGTGCCAGCTAAGGTGTGACATCTTCATCTGACCGTGGTTCAAAATTTACGTTGTGTTTTCCTCAGATCTTTTCCTTTAGATTTGATCCCGGACAGCCGCACAGTGTGTCATTTTCGATTCTAGGTGGACAAAATCCAATTTTGTTAGTGTCGCAGATTGTCAAAAAATACATCATATCTTCAAAGTAACCCTCAACAAGACCAAGGTTTTATTTTTCTAAATAATTCTTCCTACCAGGGATCCAAAGTCGAACTTTCTGCGTTGGCTACAAAACCAATTTGGCGAATGCGTATTAGTACTTTGAGGAAAACTGAAAAGTATAGCTCCTATATATTTTCTTTAGCGTTATTTGGTGGATACTATCATTAACTTCTGTTCATCGAGGTTTGTTTACGTGCTTTAAGTTTTTTTGGGGGTACTATTTCATTAATTTCCAAAATTCTTTTGAATTTATAGCTAATTAGCGTCTTACGCAACTGATGATTTCAAATTTCAACTAGACTTTTAACATATTATGCCACCGTATACCACTAAATTATTACATATGCATTATAGCCTGATTAATTTGATGTGCGCAGAACAAAACATTTCTTGCGCAACTGATATAGTCCTTAAATTTCAGAATGTCACTAAGGAAATTTTTTGTCTGTCCATTTTTAAGATTTGGGTGATAAAATGAAAATCGGTGCTATTTTAACTTATATTCCTCAAGAAATGGATGAATATTTGTTACCAGATACTGATTTTAATGTTTTAAATGGTGTTAAAGAGAAAATTCTCGAATTACCCGCCAAATAATTGAACAAAAGAGGAGTAAATTAAACGGGCACAGAGAACTATTCCTCAGAAATAATTCTTCTTGATTTCAAGGAAATCTTACCTTTCCTCACACTGCCATTCAAGACCTACCAAGTAATTCATAAAGAAGTTTGAAAAATAGTTCTAGGACAGGGATGGGCAAACTTTTTCGGTCGCGGGCCAAAAATCGAAAAAAAAAAGTTTAACGGGCCAAGATAAATTTTTTTTTTAATTAAAAAACAATATACAAGTATTACAATTTAAATATGTTAATGAGATGAATGAAATTGCGATTTCATTTTTAAAAGTTTCTTATATTGAGGTTCGGAAGTGAGATGTACTGATTCTAAGGAACGAAGCTAAATGCTCATCTGTCAGTCTACTTCTGAAGTAATTCTTTCTAAGGTTCATAGTTGAAAACACTTGTTCACATATTTAAGATGAAGCAAACATAGCACTGATTTTCTGTGTGTGAGATATTAAATTTGGGAAATTTACTTTCAATAATGATTTGTAAAACTCTAAATTGGCATATTTAGAAACAACTGCTTGAAATGATTATTAGATTGCAACTCAATTAATTCAAGCTGCAAATCTGACCTCACTGCTTCACAATTTACGTTGAAAGGCATGGTAAAAATATCCAATTCTGTTTAAATGGCACTGAAATCTTGAAATCTGCGTTCGAACTCAAAATGCAGTTTTTTCAAGCCATTTTCATAATTCTTAAGTTTCTCTTCATTTACTGAGGGTATTGAATTTAACCTCGAGAAATGAGACACGTCGTTCTTAGCTAGCTGCCCAGCAAACAGATTAAGTTTTAGTTTAAAAGCTTTGAGATGGGCCCAGATATCGTCGATAAATTGATTTTCCCCTTGCATCTTGACATTCAAGTTGCTCAAATGACAAAGAAGATCTGTGAAAAATGCAAAGTCCGAAAGCCATTCTGTATCTTCTAACATTTCGCACTCCGCAGAACACTGTTTCTCATGGAAGAACGACACAATGTCATCTTTCAGCTGCCAAACTCGCTCGAAAACACATCCTGCACTAAGCCACCTTACTTTCGTGTTATTCAGTACATCAGAGTATTCAGATTGCATGGACTGAAGAAAATCTCGAAATTCTATCCGCGGGCCGGATAAAACCTTCTGGGGGGCCGGAGTTGGCCCGCGGGCCGTAGTTTGCCCATCCCTGTTCTAGGAGGTCTCAAAAAGATTTTGAAGCCTGTAGCTCCAAGTATAAAAAACGAAACTCGTAATCTTGTAGAGACAACGTCATAAAGAATTGTCAATGATTACTGAAGTAAGTAAATTACGAAAGTCAGGTGTACGATATTCTACTTCAAATCGTCAGTGAGCTAGCTCTTTGCTGCTTTTCTGGAAGAGGTACAACTATGAAAACGATGCATGTCTTAATAAAACGTCAGTAAAATTATCTGAAAATCATGTGATTGGGCTAATAGTTGACACTAATCTTGCTATGTTCCAATATAAGATTTCATAAACAACGTTAAGAACATTAACTCTAATTTGTATACTCCGTATAACAAAAATGAGCTAAATGGTTATTACTCTTCTGGGCAGAGGCGGACTAAGCGGCAGCGTAGGGCCCCGGATTACGAAGAGGCCCCGAGGTCTTAAAATGTCTTTTCATTAGTGTTCGAGGAAAGATGAGACAGCGTCTTTACAGTGTGTTTCTTTTAGTGCAGTGAAAAGAGTGCTTTCAAAGAAATGTTTAGCACATTTGCGAATGTTGAAACATTATTTAAATTTTTTTTAACAGTTCCTTTAGTTATGGACGTCAGAAGAAAGATCGTTTTTTGTTTTAAAGCGTGTAAAAAATTAATAAAGGTGTACTATGAGAAAAGAAAGATTAATTAATATGGCCATTCAGTATATAGAGCAAAAAATTTAAAACCGAATTTATAATGCCAAAATAATTGACGAATTCGGAAAAAAAAATAACAATACAGAAATTCATATAATTTTTTTTAAATAAATTTATTTAATGTGTTAGGGTATGGAATTTTTTATTTTCTCTTTACTAATAACTTAACGAGAGTTTTCTTGAAACTTCTTTCTTCCTTGAGTTTGAGGCCCACGAAAATTTTATTGCTTCTGGGATCATTGTCACGGAAACTTCAGCTGTACCTCAGAATGATATATATACCTCAGAAAGTATCATTGGTACCCCTAGTTCAAGGAAACTATACATAACATACTGGTCAATGGAAATATTTTTTCACTTGTATTCTTCCAATTGGTAATTGGTCCACTTCTTAAAAGCGCAAGAGACAGTAAAAAACACAATAGGCGATAAAGGAAATATTTTCTATAAAAATGTCAAGAACTGATACCAATAGATTTAATGAATAAATTAGTCCATTTCCTCAGATCCACAAATTGTAAGTTTACGATCAAGGTCTAAAAGTTAACGCAGCGAAATGTTTCCAAAAAGGTTGAATTTTTTTTTGTGAAGAACTTTTTTTTAATACATCAGTAGACTATTTAGGTAGTTGAGATTCCATTGTAATATTGCCTTTTCTATATTACATACATCTTTATTTTTAAATGTAACTGTTATGGGTATAAAATTGCAAAATATACAGTTAATAATTGATCTCTAAATACATTTAATATATGGAGCTAAGTTGACAAAAACTTTTTAGTTTAATCAATTTCTGCATCCAAATAATAACTAAAAAACGTTAAATATATGCCAAATGAGTATTTCATCACTCACATCCTCTTATAATCTCCCAAAACCAGTGTATTTTTGATGCAATAATTTTGTCCACCTAGATTGTGAAAATGACACACTATGCGCAGCCAATAGCACATTATGTTGCTCTAGTTGCATTAATTAAATGCCTGCCATAATCTATTTTCTAAATATACACAATTATCAGATGAATGAATTAACTTTCACTTCCAAAATTTCAATTCTATAAATACAGAATAGTTATGCTTGCTGAGTAACTAATTCCAAGGGATCAATGCTTAAAATTTCCAAATCAGATTTAAATGAAAATTAACCACCTAAAAACGAAACAAAATGAAAATATTAAAATTACCCCTTTTTAAGATTTATGTACAAACTGAAATGCTTTTGTGATACTGCAGAAAACCTTTTTCTTGTGTCTAAATGTCTTATAAATATTTTTTCAAGAACACTCTACATTACTATATAAATAACTGGAATCTCTAATATTATAAAATGAAGTGTTTGTCTGTTTGTTTGTTTTTTTACGGCCACAAAATCCTGGCGATACTATGGCACTTAGAGCAATCAGATTTGGCACACAGGTAGTCCAAATGTTTTGCAATTTTTGGGTCGCGGCGAAATTTTGAAATTAAATCTAGAATATTTTTAAAGGAATTTAATAGTTTTATTCTCTACCTGGTTCTTCAAACGCGGTTGACTTTTTCAACCCACTTGACCTTGCAGTCAGGGTTTGGAATCATGCCAAGTTTTTTTCAACCGACAGAACGCGTAGAAAATTATTTTTTTCGTTTCCGCTTTGATTTTCCGCGATTGATTTCCCAGTCAGATGATAAATCTTTTAACGGAGGTCAAATTTATTTTTTCTATCTCCTAGACCAGTGGTCCCCAACCCCCGGGCCACGGACCGGTACTTGGATAATATGGTACCGGGCCGCCCAAGGAACGTTAAATTATTTCCATTTTATTTACTGTGGTGTATTTCTCTCGGGTTTGTGCGGTTCTTATCTATGAAATGTCTACTCAAATTAGGAGGCGGTAAATCAGAACTTGAAATTTGTTCTGTTACTAGAGCTCCAATTATGATTTCTGAATTCTGTATGTCTCTATTTTCCAATTTTGACAAATGTGATAGCTGTTTTCAAGTTGGCTGACAAAGTAATTTCATTTAAAGCAAAACTCAAAATGCGGGGACGGCGTGTGAACAGAGGCATTTTGGACATGTTTTAGACATTAGTGCGGATTTTAGGCGAGACTGAGCCTAAACATTGATTCTCCCAGTTGGTGCGCAATCACCTTTCTTTGCTTTTAAAAGAGTTTGAGCGCTACTTCCCAACTACAAAAGACCCACGAACTAGTAAGGAATGGATCCGCGACCCATTTGTCAACAAATCAGGTAAATCTAGCATGTCTGTGCAAGACGAAGATCAACTGCTGGAGATTGTAAATGAAGGCGGCCTTAAAACTACGTTCGATACAACAACTTTGCCGGTGTTCTGGATTAAAGTCATGGCGGAATACCCTGAGTTTGCCACCATAGCACTTAAATCCCTATTGCCATTTCCGACAACCTATCTGTGTGAAGCGGGGTTTTCTGCAGTGACAGCAACCAAGATCGTATTACATAGTTGTCTGTAGTACGGCTGATATGTGCAAAAAATTGTTAGAATTGTGCCTTTAATGATAGAAGCATACAACTTGGGGCACATATACTACACATATGAAGATTTAATTTTGGATATGAGGCCATCTCAGATTTCGCCTATGGCAGTAATGGCGGACATTCAAAATGGCGGCTTCGGAACATTTTTTGTGCTCCTTTTAAATGTTATTTGATGATGTTAAATGACAGCTATTAAAGTAATGGCGAGTAATTGATGTTTTGTGCATGTACTTAGCAATTTTTAATAATATATACTTTATTTTATGTATATATTCTATTTATAACAAAATGGCGGCCTCTGAGTATATTTTATGTGCTCCTTTTTTACTGTCATTTGGTGATGTTAATAGCGTATTATATGGGATTTTGCATGAATTGATGCTATAAACATACGTGCATGTCATAATTAGATTTTTATGTCAATTATTAACTATATTAATTAATATGAAAATATTAATTTTGAATTATTTTCATATTAACGTTTTTCACAGGTGACACGATAAGAAGAAAAATAAGATAAAAATACGGATGTAGTGCATTAAGCTGATTAATCCATTCAATACTGATACATCTGGACAATTCAAAGAAACATATTGGAACAAGTGTTTTACCTGTCAAGAAGACAGTTTTGAAGTTCTTCGGTGTCCAGCAGACAGTAAGTAATAGCAGTAAGCGTAAAGAAAAGGAAACTGGTTATAAAACAATTTCTGATTTACTTGTGGGGTTTAGTATTCCAGGGTGTTTACCAAGGACAATAAATCTGGAACATCTCGATTATGTAGGAAGTGGTCGATGCAACATTGCTACAACATAAAGCTCAGTTTCACGAATCATGTAGATTGCAGTTCAATAAGACAAAACTTCAAAGAGCTCAAAAATGGAAGATAGAACCTGCGGATAATGCAAATAGTTCTACGAAATTCACCCGCCAGAATGTTGTGGTAAATAGTTCAGTGAATTCAAAAGCAATTTTTTTGTGACTTGCCTGTTCAAGCTGGAAGTTCTTCAAGAACTGCATCTTTTGTGCATTCGTCCTGTATGTGTTCCTCACTGTGCCCTTAAACTGAAGGACCGGCCTTTGCTTGCGAAACTGAGTGCCGTTGATGTTATTGCATTAAACTTGGTAGTCAACGAAGATTTCTTGTACTGTTGGCAAAGGACAGTCAGTTCTAATAGAAGGCACAGGGGTAACACTTGTGTAGCTTTCAGGAAGATGTTTAGTTGCTTTCTCTTCAAAAGTACTTGAAGTTTTATTTCGATAGGTTCCTCTAAAACTACCATCTGGATGTTGAAATAGGGATATTCCTGTACCATGGAAAGAATCATGAGCTGTAGTAGAACTTGGATTGTGGTCAATATTATCAACCGTATTAGTTGTGAAAAGCAATCTTTTTAACTGAAGAGGAACGACAGCATTTTCCATGTGATACAGATGACATATTTCATTTCCAAGTTCTGATGAAAGGTCTAGCACTCGGTCTTATAATATGCTTAATCCGAGCTCAAAAGATCTTAAACTAGTTCACGCTTGCGAGTTATTTTTATGAATTAAAATACCTAAGCATATAGGCAAATGTGTTTATTGTTCTCGATTGTGCTTATAGACTGTTCCAGAATGACACTCCCGACGTCTCACCAAACTGTTACACATTAGTAACTGTGTAACAGTAAGGATAGGTTGGGGTTAAAAAACTTGACTGTGCTTTACAACTAACAGAGATGCTGGTACGGAATCTTCCTGACAGGTTTCTCCAAATCCATTGAAAAAGTTTTTCATTTTAAAAATGTCTCTTCTAACTATATTTGCTGCTTTGGCAAAATTAATAGCGTCACTATAGTACCTGCATCGTATTCACAAGCTTTCTTCAGAGCTTGATCAATATCTTGTTGTTTCATCCTCATGCTGTACAGTTTGCATAGATCAACAAGTTTAAATATGGGTGTGATTTCATTGTCACTACGAGCATCTTCGATGTATGATACAAGTTCGGCAAATGCAATACCATGGTTAGTTTGTTCTATTTCAGTTTCTTGTTTGTTCTTTGGTCTCTTGCTCTTTTGTATAATGATACGAGGCATCGAACATAATACAAGGCATTTAATGCAATAAGATCACCGACACTCAGTTTCGCAAGCGAAGGCCTGTCCTCCAGTTTAAGGGTACAGTGAGGAACACATCCAGGCCGAATGTAGATGCAGTACATACTAAACTTCCAGCTTGAGAAGGCTGGTCACACACAAAAAAAAATGCTTTTGAATTCACTGAACTATTTACCAAAACATTCTGGTGGTGAATTTCGTAGAACTATTTGCATTATCCGCAGGTTCTATCTTCCATTTCTGAGATCCTTGAAGTTTTGTCTTATTGAACTGCAATCTACATGATTCGTGAAACTGTGCTTTATGTTGTACCAATGTTGCCTCGACCACTTCTGCATCATCGAGGCGTTCCGTATTTATTATTCTTTATAAACACCCTGCAATACTAAACCCCACAAGAAAATCAGAAATTGTCTTATAACAGTTCCTTTTTCTTCACGCTTAATGCTTTACTTACTGTCTGCTGGAAAACCGAAGAACTTCATACTTGTCTTCTTGACAGATAAAACACTTGTTCCACTCTGTTTCTTTGAATTGTCCAGATGTATCAGTATTGAATGGATTAATCAGCTTATGCACTACATCCGTATTTTTATCTTATTTTTCTTCTTATCGTGCACCTGTGAAAAAAGTTAATATGAAAATAATTTTAAAATAATATTTTCATATTAATTAATCTAATTAATAATTAACATAAAAATCTAATTATGACATGCACGTATGTTTATAGCATCAATTCATGCAAAATCACATATAATACGCTATTAACATCACCAAATGACAGTAAAAAAGGAGCACATAAAATATACTCAGAGGCCGCCATATTGAGTGTCCGCCATTTTGTTATAAATAGAATATATACATAAAATAAAGTAAACATTATTAAAAATAGCTAAGTACATGCACAAAATATCAATTACTCGCCATTACTTTAATAGCTGTCATTTAACATCATCAAATAACATTTAAAAGGAGCACAAAAAATGTTCTGAAGCCGCCATTCTGAATGTCCGCCATTGCTGCCATAGGCGAAATTTGAGATGGCCTCATATCCAAAATTAAATCTTCATATATGTAGTATATGTGCCCCAAGTTGTATGCTTCTATCATAAAAGGCACAATTATTTCACATATCAGCCGTACTATCTGGTAACTATGATCTGTATAAAAAATGTTAAATAGTATGCACTTGCAAGCACTATTTCGAATGTGCATAAATTTTTTATATATATACATCAATATTTTTTAGTTACCATCCATATTTCCTTGAAAGAACAATCACACCGGAATGGCAAAAATGCTTTGGGGGTTATTCTGTACTCATTAAAAGTCAGATGAAAAATTATTTTTGGAGATCGTCATTAAAATTAAAGCTTCACCCAAACTTAAAAACTTAAAAAAAAAAATGTGAAATTTAAAACATTAAATATTAAATCCAACGGAAAACACACAGGAATTGTTGTGATCTATGATATTCCCAGTAATTTGTTTGCCTTACATTGAAAAACGACTATTGATTATAATATGTCATAAAAAAGTTTTTTTCTTCAACTGGACTAAATTTATATTTTTAGTAAAATGACTGTAAGGTTGGGAAACAAAAACAAAATCTTGCTCCGTTCAAAACGGCACGTGAAGTCGGCCTTAAATAGGGACACATTTTCAGATTTTATAAACGTAATTAATTGTAAGCAACACGAAAATAATTATAATTGAACTAGATAGGTAGTTGATTTTACGTCGCACTGGCGGAACTCAATAGGATATTGAGAAATAAATTAAGTTAACAAATTCAGAAAACTTTTTTCTTTATAAAATGCACAAACTATTTTTCTTTATAAATTGAAAAACCTTTTTTCTTTTTATAAAATACAAAAAAAACGGCTTTGACATATCAACACAAATAAAATTGTACTCTTTGTTTGATTTCTAAAACAAAATCAAGCGTCTCAACCCAAACACATTAAAATTGAACTTGGCTCACAGGAAAATAATTATCTTGGACATATTTTTCCTTTCCTTTCCATCTGGTAGATGGACACACCGGCTACTATCACGAATGATCTTTCAAAAGGGTTACGTTTCCTGCGCGTACGTCATCTGAGCGTACAGGCCAAAAACGTGTCCTGAGCGTCCAGGAGTTCCTACCCCCTACTCAGGGCGTGTTCGGAACGCGTTCTGGCCAACTTTCCGAGGGAACGGGGAGGTGTCAAAAAATAAAGGGGGTGGGGGATATAGGGAGAAGGGGACCGTTGTTATAGTGAAACTTTGTTTTAAAGGTCCCTCTTCGTATATATTTACAGGTCATTTTTCTAACAATTAGTTAGAACGTACTACATATTAATTATAGATATATATAGAGATAAATATAGATATATATCTGGGAAATATATATATATATATATATATATATATATATATATATATATATATATATATATATATATATATATATATATATATATTTATGTTAATTTTGTACATTTCGCGATCTTGGTGAAAAATCGTTTTTTCTTGAGGAAGTTTCAAGGGAAAGAGGCAGATGAAATTGGGTCGGATGGTGTAAAATTCATTGTTTTCAGATTGTTAACTGGATAGGTAGGTTGGTAACTAACGTAGAACTGGAGCAACACTACGGGCTATTGACAACGGTTAGGAATGAATCCTGAAGGAAAAGACTCGAGGACAACACCTCATAATAATGGTCAGATGACACATGAGCACAACACCTGCACTGGCACCCCACTCTCCAAACTTCCATACCAAGCAAACGTGAGGACATTTGTGGCTACGTCAAATTTAACGTGCACCAGGCCCCGTATGCGCAATGGTCTTTGTCTGGATCAAGTTTCGAACTCGCTTCCCTTCGGTTACTAATTCGATGCCCAACTGACCTACCGCAGTCTTCAGATATTTAACTAAGAGTTAGCTTGAAAATGAATACCAATGTGTGCTTTTCTAGAAAATTTTGAATTTTAAGGTTTTGGAATATTTTCTTTACATTGCACATATATCCTATGAATGAAAATATGTTGTTGGGAAGATAGAAGAATATGCACAATGGGAAGATGAACAACGTATCCAGATCAAGAAACTAAAAGTTTTGGATCTAGTTTCAGCTTCGTTCGATTCCATTTCCTTCCCGTTTGGTGGTTAAGGTGTTAGCCTTTAGATAGGTAGGTTCCTGGTTCGAATCCGGGGGCAGTGCATGGATATTTGTAAGCGTAGGGTGTAGAGGCGGTTGGTGCACCTTAAATAGGTCGTGGCCGAAAGTCCTCGCGTTGTGTTGGTGTGGAAGTTTAGAGAGTGGGGTGCCAGCTCAGGTGTTGCCTAGTGCTGTTGTCCTCGGATCTCTCCCTTAGGAGATTGATCCCTGACCATCGTCAATAGCCCGTTGTTTTGCTCAGCATGACGTTAATTAAAATTACCAAATTACCTACTGGGGTTATAAAACTTTTATAGTGTTTCCAGTCATCAGATACATTTTGAACCTTCTCTTCATTCGTTAGAATTTTACAAAATTTTGTTGAGACGCGCTTGCATTTCACTTAAGAATTTTCTATATATTTTTAAGGTATCAATTCAGAAATAGTAAATCTACTTGTAGTTTTTAAAACCGTATAATCAGTAATCACTTTTCTTAGGAAATACCTTTTCTTCGATTGTTCGTAAGTTGAATTGCTAAATGGATTTATTTATTTTCGAAATAGTTAGTAAATATTTGTTTGGATTGTCACAACAATTATCTTTTTCTACTCAAGGGTTAATTAAACAGGGACCCATGAATTACAAGAATTCAGAACTACTATGAACATTCATGTCTTGGCCAAGATTCGAACCTAGAACCTGTTGAACCCAGAACCTCAGCGCTAACAATTCAGCTATCGGATGAAATCTAGTTATAGTAACACTAGACAGACTGAATATTTAACAGCATTCTTCGGTGGTGTTATTTTAAGTGAAAACACTTCCCTTATATGAAGATAAGCACTATTTTCTTAGTTGTGAATGAGTCGGTACAGTAACGGATTAGGCGGTAAGCGGCCGCGTACGGCCATAACCGTCCGAAGGGTCTCGAGGTCTTAACATGTCTTTTCACTAGGGTTGGGGGAAAGTTGTGACAGCGACTTTACAATGTGCGTCTTTATAAGTGCAGTGAAAAGAGTTTCTAATACAGATGGTTAGCAAGAACAGATGCTGTATTAGCTTTAAAGCTTGGTTCCAACCATATAAAGAGGCTTTAACTGAAATTTGTCATTTAGAAGAAGAAAAAAGTTACCATGGTTGAGGCGACTTCACTACTGAAGAAAATGGACAATTATGAAACCGCCTTGATGAAAGTGTTATTTGAAATAGTAATTTACAAAGAATAAATGCTACTAGTATAATCAGTGGAATGCAAACCATTAAAAGGATACTAGGATATAGTATATATCCTACTTAATTCATTAGATTTTATCAATAATTTCAGAGAAAAAGTTGAAAAAGAGGCAATTGATTTATCATGGCTATCATTTAATGTGGAAGATGGACAAACTCGCAAACAACAAAAGAGAAAAAACGTTTTTTGATGAAAACGAAGAAGTCGGACACATAAATTTATAACAAGAGAAAATTTCATATTCAATTCATTTTATGTGTTACTAGCCACTGCATACGACCAGCACGATGTTGCTGTGACAATTCTTTTCGTGGGGTCAGGTGTGACCACAATTCTGAACCCCCGGTGATTGCTACGAATTCCCGTGGTGATGGTTTGCTTCGCAAACCAAATGGAAATTCGTAGCCTATTGGAATGAATTCCCTGCGAATTCCAATTTGTTTGCGAAGCAAACCAAATTATGAATATTATGAACTATAGTTTACTTTTACAAAAATGACATTAATGTTTGTACTTTTGAAGATGAATTTGACCATTTTTAACTGTTTCTAAAAGAGCTCGTGGACACCTTAAAAACCACACCAGAGATCTATCGAGCCTCCAAAGAAATGTCTTGCACATTTCCAAATATTATTGAAAATGTTTTTTAACAATTCCCTTATCTAATGCGTCAGGATATCGTTTTTTGTTTTAAAGGGTGTAAAAAATTATTTAAGGCGTAAGGTAGTTCCGGGTGAGAAGCCCCACCTGTAGCGATGCCAAACATGATGTAATTTTGAAACATTACTCTAGGTATATCTACAAGTTCCATGAATGTTGCAGTTGGATGATGTTTGGTGTGCTGAGAAAGTGTTGCTACACCATCTTTTGTTTTCTTCTATCACAACAACATTTCAAGAAAGTACCATGTTTTTTCTACGTTATGAGATTGATGTTGTAGTATAAGGAAGGGGGGTGCACTAGATAATTTGAATGGATTTTTTATGTAAGCATAAAAACCTGTTGTCAGGAGTTGATCAATCGACTTGAGGCAGTTTACCGCCATCTTTGCCGTCTTGTACTTCGGACAGTTGCCGAGGCATCTCTCCCATACCAAAAGGATAGACGCCACACATACATTTTCAGAGAGAGATGCCTTTTAGTTGTTTAAATTTCAAATAAATACTTTTAAAATCATATTGTTTTTATAGAATATTATTAGATTTGTAAGAGAGTCGTTGAAATTTTTAGTGTAAAATTCAATTTATTGAAACTATACATTTATATTAAAATATCAAATGAACTTCAAGATATAATTTGATCTTTGGTTATGTGGTTAAGGAAGTAATAAATTTTGTGATACATTCCTATTTATGTATTATTGTGTATTTTTGTTTTGTTTTATAATTAATTATAAGTTTTCAAATTTGTTTTTGTTATTCTATAGTTGGAATTTTTGAATAATTGGTTTTTTTACTCTAGGTTACATTAAAGTGAAATTATATTTAATTTAGCAATCGGAAATCTTTTTTTATATAATATCCATCGTAAATTACCTATTAGGTAATTTAAACTTTTGGTTTGAAATGAATTAAATTTACAATTTCTTGATGCGATGCTTCTTGTTTGTCCCAAGAACACATCCAAGAAAAATAGTCGAAATCTGCCAACAAACGTATCAAGGTATCAAAAAAGCTGACGGACAAAATTTCAATGAGAAGAATAAATGTCATTGGACTAGAAGCACGTGATTTCTTCATCAGAGCTAAGATCAATTCACGACGAATTATGCGAAAAATTTATTATTAAAAACAGTATAAACTAGGATGTGTTTTGTTTAATTTAAGTGTGTTTTTAACTTCCGAGGTTAAATGACGGAATTTTCTATTTCTGAATTTTAAACACTCAGGTCATATCAGATGTTTGAAGAAATTGGAAATTTAGAGAGATAATAATTAGTTTAAAATATATTAAATGAAAAGAGGGAGACTCTCTAAAATGACTGTGTATTTTTACTAGAATAAATACGTCTTTTCTCGCCCTCTTGTGAATAATTCCTCCAGCTGGTGCAACAGTCTGTGCTTAATTAAAAAAAGGAAAATAAATTCTGTGCACTCTATGTCTATATCCCTTTCTTAGAAGACAAGGTATGCCTTTGACAATCTCCGCAATATATATATATATATATATATATATATATATATATATATATATATATATATATATATATATATATATATATATATATATATATATATATATATATCGCTGTTCATATTCAGTTGTATTGATGAAGTCTCTGGATTAAAAGTCTGCTCAAGGCTCTCCTAACAGTGACTGCAGTTTCCGAGTCTCACAGAGTCCGAGTTGTGCATTCAATAAAAGCCCAGTGCTTCAGGCCTATACAGTTCTTTTAGGTGGGAAGCACTTAAAAGTCAGCTACTAATGCGAATCGTGAAAAGAGACACCTTTGAAAATCAGAGATGCAGAATTCTTTGGGTCTTATTTAGAGAAACAACATATTATATAGAGAGAATCTCATGAAAAAGAAAATTCTTCGAAACACGAGGACACAGAAAAACTGTTCTTAAAACCAATTGAACGGAAACATCAATCTTCTACCTGCTCAATCGAACAACAATGACCCCTGTCATTCAAAAGCATCGGGCACAACTCACTCTATACTACAAGAAAAACCATTAACGCGCGCGACGCACCTGTGCTTCCTAAAGGGAATGAAAACGACATACCACGTGGTGAAATCTGTTAACGATCTTTTCAAACGGATCGTTCTTAACAAAAGATCTTGACGAGTTGTTCTTCAGAAAAATTAGCCATATCTTGTTAGACGAGATATCTCATCGTAACTGCTTGGAGAGATAAGCAAATACTTAAAATATCCTTGTTTCTGGAACTTCCCTTTTACTTTGTGTCATTACTGGGTATTAGCACTTTAAGTACATGTCAGAAGCTGGTTGAGAGAGAGAAAAGAAAATGAATGCCCAAAAACATTACTTTTATACTTAAAGATAAAATTCATTCAATGAATTATTACATCATGTAAGTTAACTGAGGTTGCATCATGTAAGTTAACATGTAAGTTGAATAATAGTTCATAAATAATATCGATTTTTTAAACCATTACTTTTCTTGAAGATGAATGAAAAAAAGGCCTTCACGCATGCATCTAGAGTATTTTATGTGAAGAAATATTTTAAATACCAGAAAACAATACTTCTGGGGTGAGGTTTTGAGCTCCTAAAGCCTTTCACTCGCTTACACGTAACCCTTCCGAAAATGAAACTTTTCAATTTTGGGTTCTAAGTTCTCAGATTCTGCAATACAAATGCATAAGGTTAGTCATAAAAAAACTGAGTTTGTAAATCTCTTTTCACCATTGACATAGCTAAATATATCAATTTAGAATTTAGCTGGGCATAATAGGAACAGTGAACAATCTTTCATAAGAATAATTCAAATGTACCCCTCCGATTACATAATAACTCTAAGTTACAATACATTTAATTTCTCTTTTACTTTTGAATAGACACAAATTTTATTTTCTAACTTGGCCAAAATTCATGCGACTAGCTATTTTGAAAGTTGTGTGTGAAGATAAATTACCGTTTTAGCAAACGAAATTTTTATCTCTACTTTGAAATTATGTTAAATACTTTGGTTTTTATATCTGATCAATAATTGCAGTAATAATAATTAATGATGTGCGTCGGGGTTCCCTCTGGTTGGCGCCCCTCGGAATAACCAACATAAAGTACGTAGTATTCACAAAAATCTTATTTTGAACACAAACCTAGCAGACTTAAATACAAATTTAATTTTACTTTTTTAAACACATGGAAACTCAAAATGAGAATTCGGTTGACAAGAAAATAGTTTTAACTATTACTAACTTCAAAATTTAACCCAATATTAGTCAATATGCTTGGATGCGGGAATTTCTGTCTTGCTCAACTGAATTAGTCTTTTTTGCATTCCAAAAAGGTCTTCTTTTGAAAGGTATAATTCTAAAGCAGCTTAAAAATTCTTTTTATTTTCATGTTGGGCCTGAGATAACTGAATTTTTTTCTTTGGTTTATAGATAAATTAGATTTTGAAGATACTTACCCTTGTCTATTGAGTTTCAATTTAAAATTATTCATTTATCGAAAATCATATTTTTAGGTATACATATCATCTATACCTAATGTGATCTAATGTGAAATTTTCCGCAGATTTCAAATCCGTTGAAAATTGTACTCTATCTTTTACGATCAAGGAGATAAAAAAAAAACTACGTAACTAATGTTTAAACTTTATTTGTTTTTTTAGTCTGGTGACAAATCTTTCTCCGCAAAATGAAAACGGAAGCGGAAAAAATACATTTAGAATCTGCTAACTTTTTATGCAACTGTTTTTCCAAAGAAGACAATAATAATTAAATTCCAATAAATTATTTTTTAAATGTTTTAGATTGAATTTTAAAATTCAAGCTGGACACAAAAATAGCAAAAACTTCGGACTACCCGTGTGCCAAATTTCATTATTGTAAGTGCAATAGATTCGTCCGGACATTACGTAGTGGAGGTCGGACATTTCATTTTATAATAGCAGAGATTTAGACGTGCAAAGTTCCCCAAGACCACTAATATAGACCATCTAAATACACATGGATGGACACATCAATTTTGACACTAATATGGGCAGATTACATTTTCACAACTAAGTTTTAATCGTCAACTATGCATAGCAAAACACACAATGCTTACAAATAGACTACTTAAATAATAGTATCACTTTACAATCCGAAGAAATATAAATATTTCTATGTTCCGATCCCCGACCCGTTTCTTAACGATGACCCCGGTGATTGATTGAACGTCGAGCAAGGGAACGAAAAAACGCCGTCCAAATAGAGCGAGCACGAGCACTTGCTTTCCTTTGATGTACCGACTAGAAGCGGATCATTTTGCTCGTGCTCAAAATGTTCGTTCACCGTCTACACTGAACGAGCTGCCAATCAAACCTGTCTCCGGGGTTAATCAATCATCCATGTTTTGCTCTGATTCTCCGGTGTGGACGCGGCTTAAAAAGAATCGATTTTCGTTACAAGGCGCACTGAAAAGTTGATATGGTTTGGTACTGTAACGTCGTGATAAAAGAAATAGACTTTTTTAAAGAAATAAAGAAAAATTTATTTACAATATGGTAGCGACATCACCGTTACAACTACCTCTCATCATACGTTTTAAACATAACGGCTGAAACACGCCATTCCAACACTGCACTCAGTCCACACTTCAACGAAGCATCCCAATCGACTCTCAAAAGCCGTTACAAAAAAATATCTTTTCACCAACGTTATACATAAAAGAAAAAAAATGAACTTCCGGGAAAACCATTTAAGCTCACATAAATATGTCAAAAGAAAAGATATCCTTTCCAAGAGTAATAAGAAGTATAAATAAACACAGGAAGTATCACAATATCTTGGAATAAGGAAAAAGAAATATTATCATAACATTTAAAAGATATTCCGGAAGTGTACGTTACAACTCTTCCCCCCTTAGAATAACTTTTTACCCTGAAAAAAGTTACCATAACTTTTCAAAAAAAACTATAAATTCTACAAAATTTTATACAAATATTTACAAATATACATACAACTGCCAAGTTACCTAAAAAAACAATAAAAATAAACTCAAAGGACATTTTGGTAACTCAGAACAGTCGGCTAAGGCTGTCAGCATTCTGGTGTTTTCTGCCCTGACGATGGATTACCTCATAGTTCCAGGGCTGCAATGCAAGGGCCCATCTCATGAGACGTGGATTTACCCCAGAGTTCTTTTTTAACCATACCAGAGGATTATGATCAGTTTGGATAAAGAACTTGGTAGGTCCATCCAGGTAGCATCGTAGCTTCTTGACAGCAAACACAGTAGCGGCACATTCCTTTTCGGCTTTCAAGATCCGCGAATGTCGAACCGTCATTCGATATGACTTCGCACAGAGTGGCTTTATTTCAGAAAGTTCGATATCAAACTGGATACGATCTGTGAGGCCAGGCACGTTTGAGAAACACTTGAAATATTTACATATAATACAACTGAGCTGGTCAATCTGGTCGTCATCCAGTCTTCCTTTCTCTTCACTGATTCTCAATATCTCCTCGAGATCAAAAATATTGGGATTGTTTTCCACGGGCGGGAATTCTTCTTCCAACTCTGATTCTTCATCCTCACAAGTAGTGACCAGATTTATGAATTCCGGCCTCTGGTAGTAAGACTTCAATAAATTTACATGATATATTTGTGACGAATTTTTCCGGTTAGGCAGGGCAACAAAGTAGTTCATCTTCGAAATCTTGCTTTCAATGGTCCCAGGACCATGCCATTGAACCGCTAACTTATTTACAGGTGAGGGTGCCAGTACCAGTACTTTATCTCCAACATTGAATTCACGTTTCACGGTATTTTTGTCGTACCATTTTTTTTCTTTTCTTGGCAGCTTCCTCCATATTATCAATGGCTAGGCTGCGACATTTTTCCAATCTTCTGAGAAGATTGATGATATATTCAACAACTGAAGAATTTCCTTCTTCCGGCTGTAACCAATTTTCATACAGAAGAGTGACGGGAGTCCGTAAGTTTTTTCCATGAACCAATTCAGCTGGACTGAATCCGGTGGATTCATGAGTAACTGTCCTTAAGGCGAACAAGACTGCATGGACATGCTTCTCCCAATCTGGTCCTTCTTCGGTACACAAAACTCTCAAAATCCGTTTCAGGGTACGATGAAACCTTTCTACCGGATTGCTCTGGGGATGATACACAGAGCTAAGTACCACCTTGATGCCGAAACGTTCAAAAAATTCCGATGTGAGTTCGCTCATAAACGAGGTTCCCTGGTCGTGTTGAATCTCCTTAGGAAAACCCATTCGACTAAAAATCTGAAGGAGAGCATTAATTACGGATCTAGATGTTATGTTTGGTACTGCCACAGCATCTGGATACTTCGACGACATACACATTGCCGTAATCAGGTATCTTTGGCCTGAGTCCGTCACGGGCAAAGGTCCTACAGCGTCAATATTAATACGGGAAAAAACTTCAGTAATCACTGGAACAAGAGTCATGGGCGCTTTTTTCTTGTCCCTTGCCTTTCCAGCTCTCTGACAGGAATCGCAAGCCTTCACGAAGTCCTCTGCTTCTTTGTAACAGTTTTTCCAGAAAAAGTACTTGGTCATTCTGTCTTTGGTCTTGGTGGTCCCAAGATGACCTGACGTGCCTTCATGACACAATTTCAGTATCTTTTCTCGATACTCTATGGGCACGACGATGAGCTTCCTTTCGATACCACTCTTGTCTTTCTTAATCTTTACCAAAAGTCGGCCTTTCACAAGTTCAAAATCTTTAGGAGGGTTTCCATTTTGGATTTGTTTAACTTGAGAGCTCATCTCTTGATCTTCACCTTGAGCCTTGATTAGCTGCTCAGTGTCCACTTTTAACAATTCAGTGATATCTTGATCTTCTGCCACATGAGTGAACTCGTCACTTACTTCCCCTGCTTCCATTTCATTTTTTCCCAATGTAATAAATTCTTCGTCTGGGATAGGTTTTTCGGATTCTTTAATTAAAGATTGAGATTCTTCCCTTTCTTTAACTTTTTTCTGATGCCTTGTCAGTACTGCATTTAGTTGATCCACAGATTGACAATCTTCCCTTTTTAACAAGGCAGCAGTCCGATTCCCTAAAAGATATCGTCCGCGGTCTAGTTCATCTGGAATCACAGCAGCCTTAGTGAGTGTTTTTCCCAATTCACACTCTACCAAAACTTCGGCAAGAGGTAAACAAGTTGAGCTGGAGTCCAAAGGTTGCTGTACCCAAACATGTTCACCAGTCATGTCAGCTGAATTCACCAATTTCCGACACACAATGTCAATGGTCGCTCCGGTATCTCTTAGTAAATTTATATCCTGACCGTTTATTTTTCCTTTCATGATAAACGGTTCCAGGTATTTCTCAGGTTCTTTGTCCGAAATGTAATTTACAGTTTCCGAAGGTTTCTTCAACTTTGGACAATTTGGTCGGATATGAATAGGCTGATTGCAATGAAAACACCGCATCTGTCTCCTGCGGTCGAATTCCGGATTTGGGTCTTGTTCGGAAAATCTTCGTTCTATCTTAATCCCTTTACCATTTATGGTATCACTTCTCCTTGGTGGATTATCGGTCTTTTCAAACTTGTTTTGAACTCGACCCTCGAACTTGTCTTTCGCAAAGACAGGGTATCGTTTCACAGTTCGTCTAACGTCTTCAAACTTCTCCAACAGTTCCACCAAATCTGTAGGGGAGTTTATTTCTGTCCATTCTCTGAGATACATATCTTTGAATTCGGATGGTGTTTTTTTCTTCATCTGATCTGTGATGATCAAATCTCTCAGTTTTTCAAAAGTAAGGACCTGACAACCTGCAATCCATCCATCGAAATGAGTAGACAATTCATGATAGAAATCCCTCCAGTTCCGATCAACTGCTTTATGGTGTGAACTAAATAACTGTCGAAATCTTTCTGGTGTTAGTTTGAACCTTTTTAACAGAATATTTTTGATGTGATCATAATTTGTAGCTAGGTCAGCTGGTTCACGGGCTATTATATGAGCAATCTCTTGGGGGATCAAACTTAATAGGTGAGATACCCACATTTCTTTTCCCAGCGACAGCAAAGTTGCCTGTCGCTCGAACAAGATTAAATAAAGACTCATATCATCTTTCATGTCGTATTTCGGAAGGATCTTGGTCAAGTCTCGATTCGATGGTCTAGAATGATCAACTGCACCTTGCTGGGTTTGTCTACTTGCTTCTATTCTCAATTTTTCCAACTCATACTCTCGTTCTTTCTGCTTTTCTTCAAGGTCTTCAATTCTCCGCTTTTCTTCCACTTCAAGGGCTTCAATTCTCCGCTTTTCTTCAAGGTCTTCAATTCTCCGCTTTTCTTCAAGGGCTTCATTTCTCCGCTTTTCTTCCACTTCAAGGGCTTCATTTGTCTTTCGAGTTTCTATAATTCTACCAAAAAGTGCTTTGGTGAATTCCTCATCATATCCCTCACTTGAAGTAATAAGATTCACTAACTGTTTTATGGATTTTTCTACGGTGATTTCTAAATCTATCTCCTCCACCAATTTGATCAAGTCCTCTTTCTTTCCCTTAACTAAATAAGTCATGATTAAATTCTAAACAGTTTCCCCCTTTGGACTCAAATATAACGTAAGGTACAAAATGAAAACTTTTCGAAACCGAAACCGTCCAGAATTCTGACTTACCTTATAGCCAAGCCACAAGAAATATAACTCAAAGACAATAGAACAATAGAAAAGAAATAAATGTACAAAAACCAATTTTGTAACCCACAAAAGACCTTAAAAAGAAAATTAATTAAAAAAAATTTTTAATCAAAACACCATTTCAAATACAAAACAAATTTAAATTATTAATTAAGATAAATAATCATCTACGACAACTAAAATCTCTTAAATTTCTATTTCACATAAATTCCAAATCAATACTAATTTCTATTATAAAAGCAAAATTTGCAATTAAGAAATTTTTTTGTTTCGAAACCTGTTACGATAAATGGAAGTTATCACAAAAACAGAAGTAAAATTGTACATTAAATATAATAGTGCATAAAACTTTAGAACTTAAAACCGAAACCACTTATCTGGAACAGTTGCTTGATGGTACACAGGAAGTCCTTGAGCAGGAACCCAAAGTTCGAACTGGACTTTGCTGACGATGACATGACGGGATACCCAAAAAGTTCGGACCGGATGGCCCTTTCGATGCTGAACACACACGCGTTTCACACACAGGAACAGGACGGGATGTCCCAATTCTACTGACCGGACTAAGCTTCGTTGCTGGACACACGCAGTAACAGGCCACGTTTCATACACAGAAACAGAACGGGATATCCAAAAACATCGGACCGGATGGCCCACTTCGTTGCTGCCGGACGCACGCAAATTCTCCACTCGCGAGGACGGGATGTCCACAAACTTCGGACCGGATGGCCCCCTTCGTTGCTGCCGGACGCACGCAAATACTCCACTCACGAGGACGGGATGTCCACAAACTTCGGACCGGATGGCCCCTTCGTTGCTGCCGGACGCACGCAAATACTCCACTCACGAGGACGGGATGTCCACAAACTTCGGACCGGATGGCCCCTTCGTTGCTGCCGGACGCACGCAAATACTCCACTCACGAGGACGGGATGTCCACAAACTTCGGACCGGATGGCCTTCTTCGTTGCTGCAGGACGCACGCAAATATTCCACTCACGAGGACGGGATGTCCACAAACTTCGGACCGGATGGCCCCTTCGTTGCTGCCGGACGCACGCAAATACTCCACTCACGAGGACGGGATGTCCACAAACTTCGGACCGGATGGCCCCTTCGTTGCTGCCGGACGCACGCAAATACTCCACTCACGAGGACGGGATGTCCACAAACTTCGGACCGGATGGCCCCTTCGTTGCTGCCGGACGCACGCAAATACTCCACTCACGAGGACGGGATGTCCACAAACTTCGGACCGGATGGCCTTCTTCGTTGCTGCAGGACGCACGCAAATATTCCACTCACGAGGACGGGATGTCCAAAAACTTCAGACCGGATGGCCTTCTTCGTTGCTGCAGGACGCACGCAAATTTTCGCTGAACACAGGACGAGATGTCCACAGTTTATTCTCAAATCAGGACGGGATGTCCAAGACTTCAATTTAATGGGAACGATCACAGTGCATGCCACCATTAATAGGTAGCTGTAACGTCGTGATAAAAGAAATAGACTTTTTTAAAGAAATAAAGAAAAATTTATTTACAATATGGTAGCGACATCACCGTTACAACTACCTCTCATCATACGTTTTAAACATAACGGCTGAAACACGCCATTCCAACACTGCACTCAGTCCACACTTCAACGAAGCATCCCAATCGACTCTCAAAAGCCGTTACAAAAAAATATCTTTTCACCAACGTTATACATAAAAGAAAAAAAATGAACTTCCGGGAAAACCATTTAAGCTCACATAAATATGTCAAAAGAAAAGATATCCTTTCCAAGAGTAATAAGAAGTATAAATAAACACAGGAAGTATCACAATATCTTGGAATAAGGAAAAAGAAATATTATCATAACATTTAAAAGATATTCCGGAAGTGTACGTTACAGTACCCATATTTGAATCACTTATCGCCTACCTAAAAATTTAACGCGTCAAGCTCTTTCTCGCCAAATGGCGCACCCAAAGGTTGATAGCAGCGTAAAGTTGTCCTGAAATGAAGCGCGTCCGTAATTGGTGAGTCTCCTGGACCCACCGCACTAACATTTTTTTTTCACTCCTCCCATCCTTATCACCAAACTCCTAAATCATCACCAAACTCCTAAATCATCACCAAACTCCTAAATCATCACCAAACTCCTAAATCACCACCACAGCTCATGCATTTTGCCACCCTTTTCGGTACTGATTGTTCGCCCCTCCTCATTATCTCTTCCCCCTTTGGAACGTGAATTGGACTCCTAATTGTATCAATTATTAAACTCTATCGTCTATCTAAATTATTCACCTGATTCATAGTGCATTGTCACTACCTTTAACTTTCCCTTACTTTTTAAGTTTACAATCAATAAACTCTTCTTTAATTATGATGTGAAGGTTCGCAGTTCTATGCAAGGTACTCCGTAATTGATACGTCCGTTCCGATAGTCATAATCAAAAAGTTAAATTTTCATTTTGAATATTTAATATTATAAATGGAAGTGTTTGTCAGTCTGTTTGTTCCTGCACGCAAAGTACTGACAGTCCAAACGTTTTGCAATTTTTGGGACGCGGCGAATTTTAAAATTCAATCTAGAACATTTTAAAATTAATTTGATGAAATGTAATTATTATTGAATGCAACAGCATAGAAGATCACAGATTCTAAATTTATTTTTTTCGTTTCCCTTATCATTTTGCATGGAGGAATGATTTTCTAGCAGACGATAAAAAACAAATAAACTTTTAACTGGAGTTATTTAGTTCTTTTTTCTATCTATTAGACCGTTAAAGACAGAGTAAAAATTTCAATGGATTTGAAATCTGCGGAAAATTTCACGCTAGATCAATACCTAAAAATATGTTGTTTTTTTTAATAAATAAAAAAATTTAACTGGATATCTTCAAAATTTTCGAAAGAGATTGTGACGTTTAGAGATTTTTAGCTAGAGGAAAGAAAAAACAAAAACAAAAACATTTTGGTGGCATTGTTTAGTTCTTTTTTGGAAAATCGGGATCGTTAAAGACAGATTGAAAATTTCAACGCATTTGAAATTTGACACCAGATATATATATACCTTATACGTTTGATTTTCTTTTAACAAATCATTTTTCAACTAAATATTTATACTTTTATAAAAAATTGTGACGTCACGTCGAAATCCCATTTGGTTTGCGAAGCAAACCAACAAACACCACGGCAACTCCGTTAGGCTGTTATTCAATTTGCGAAGCAAATCATAGTTCACAATATTCATGGATTCTTAAATATGGAAATTCTCAGGGAAATAATTCCAATAGGCTACGAATATCAATTCCATTCGCAAACCAACAGCACGGGCAAAGCCATGATGCCTGTTATCCAATAGGCAACGAATTCTCATTTCGTTTGTTTATAAAACTGTATTCGTAGCAATCTTTTGGTTAGCGATTAACACCTAATTAGTTAGCACCTGACCCCACGAAAAGAACTGTCACGGGCAACGCCGTACTGACCACGTACAGTGTGGCTAGTATTCTTTAAAGTTCTTTTAAAATTCGTCGAACTGTCGGTTGCTTTCAGTGGCTCATTTGAAATAATACCTTCCTTGGCGAATTTAGAAGTGCGCCAAAAAAAAGCGCCACGGCCGCTAAAAACGTAGACTGAAGCTTTACCAAAAAATTCTACAAAGATGTAATTGCAAGCAAAAAATATTAATTTAATGCACAAAAAACACATCATTAGTTACAAAAATTTAAAATTGTATACCACAAGTTGTATCCCTGGCCTCACGGCGACGAGACGCTCCGGCAGCGAAAAACACGGCGGCGGTTTTCGCTGTGTTCGAAAATTACGACGCCAGTGTTCTTTATTCGAATTACAATTTCGGCGAAAACGATTTATTCGATTCTCAAAAGTACTTATAATCGCACATCTATAAATCGGCCACAAGCGACAATAGTTACCGTTTTCATAAAAATTTTAAAAATTCATTGATTTTTGTGAAATTTGGAAATTTTCCCTGAGAATTCCCTGATATTTCCAGAATTAAAAAGTTCCCTGAGAATTCCCTGATTTCCCGGTTCTGTTACCACCCTGTTAGTGGATGTGGTGATTAAAGCCTAACCCAGGTTTATCAGTCTTTTCTGCGCCCCCAAAGGTGATTAATGACTTCTGAAAATTTCTTTTCATCTTCTGGTGTATATAGAGGTGAATTCACTTTGAAAATTACAACAGTAGAAATAATTCAATAGACAAGGGTAAGTATCTTCAAAATCAAATTTATCTATGAACCAAAGAAAAAAAAATTCAGATATCTCAGGCCCAACATGAAAATAAAAAGAATTTTCAAACTGCTTTTAGAATTATACCTTTTTCAAGAAGACCTTTTTGGAATGCAAAAAAGACTAATTCAGTTGAGCATGACAGAAATTCCAGCATCCAAGCATATTGACTAAGATTGTGTAAATTTTTGAAGTAAGTAATAGTTAAAACTATTTTCTTGTTAACAAATTCACACTTTCAGTTTCCATGTGTTTAAAGAAGTAAAATTAGATTTGTATTTTAAGTCTGCTAGATTTGTGTTCAAAATAAGATTTTTTTGTGAATACTACGTACTTTATGTTGATTGTCCCGAGGGGCGCCAACCAGAAGGAACCCCGACGCACATCATTAATTATTATTACTGTAATTATTAATTATAGATATAAGAAAAAGTATTCAATATAATTTCAAAGTAAAGATAAAAATTTCGTTTACTAAAACAATAATTTATATTTCAAAATAGCTTTACAATTTTCAAAATAGTTAGTCCCATGAATTTTGACAATCGGGGGGGGGGTACATTTGAATTAATCTGCTGAAAGGTTGTTCACTCTTCCTATTATACCGGCTAAATTCTAAATTGAAATATTTTGCTACTGTCAATGGTGAAAAGTGAGTTACAAACTCAGTTTTTTTTTATTACTAACCTTATGCATTTGTATTGCAGAATCTGGGAACCCAAAATGGGAAGTTTTCATTTTTGGAAGGGTTACATGTAAGCCAGTGAATGGTTCTGGGAGCTCAAAAACTCATCCCAGAAGTATTGTTTTCTGGTATTTAAAATATTCGCATAAAATACTCTAGATGCATGCGTGAAGGCCTTTTTTTATTCATCTTCAAGAAAAGTAATGGTTTATAAATAGATTATATTTATGAACTGTTTTTCATTCGTAATGTAAAAAAAAATTCCAAAAAATAAATGCAATGTAAAAAAAATTCCAAAACCTTAAAATTCGAAATTTTCTAGAAAAGCACACATTGGTATTCATTTTCTAGCTAACTCTTAGTTAACTATCTAGAGACTCCGGTAGGTCAGTCGGGTATCGAATTAGTAACCGAATTAAAGCGAGTTCGAAACTTGATCCAGACAAAGACCATTACGCATACGGGGCCTGGTGCACGTTAAATTTGACGTAGCCTCAAATGTCCTTACGTTTGCTTGGTATGGAAGTTTGGAGAGTGGGGTGCCAGCGCAGGTGTTGTTCTGGTGTCATTTGACCATCATTATGAGGTGTAGTCCAAGAGTCTTTCCCTTCAGGATTCATTCCTAACCGTAGTCAATAACCCGTTGTGTTGCTCCAGTTCGACGTTAATAAACAACCTAACTACCTAGATCTGCTTCTTTCCCTTGTAACTTTCTCAAGAAAAAACGATTTATCACCAAGATCGAACTGTACAAAATTAACACACACACACACACACATATATATATATAATTGATTTGTAGTACGTTCTAACTAACTGCTAATATAAATGACCTGTAAATATATACGAAGAGGGACCTTTAAAACAAAGTTTCACTATAACAACGGTCCCCTTCTCCCTATATCCCCCACCCCCTTTCTTTTTTGACACCTCCTTGTTCCCTCGGAAAGTTGGCGAGAACGCGTTCCGAACACGCCCTGAATGGGGAGTAGGAACTCCTGTACGCTCAGGACACGTTTTTGGCTTGTACGCTCAGATGACGTACGCTCAAGAAACGTAACCCGTGAATACAATGCTCCGCGAAATAAAAAATACGAAATTTGTGTCATCAACTTTTGATTGCATCGAATTTATTTATCAACCAATTTTAAAAATAATGGTACCGTAAGAAAGAGTACAGTCTGAGGTATACTGCGCTATTTTCAAAATAAAAAACTAATAGTAATACGATATAGATATGACAGTTTTAGTTAACGGTTGTAACAAAAAGTAGCGAAAATACGCAAAGATTCCGAATTTTGTATGACCCATTTTTCATCGCATCCAATTTAATTATTAACCGATTTCAAAAATAATAGTACCGTAAGAAAGAGTACATTCTGAGGTATACTGCGATATTTTAAAAATTAAAAAATAATAGTAATAAAATATAGGTACGGCAGTTTTAAAAAAAAGTAACAAAAATGTCCTGATTTTTCCCGAATTTCAAAAAAATATTATCAAGAACCAAATTGAAATTTCAAAAAAAAAACTCGACGAGCTGCAAAAATTTACGTTGAGAGGTACTCTTCAAAAAAAAATCACGGCTGAAGACTGAAAACTTGTATGTGTTTTGCTCACTCGCGGAAGAAATTTCGCTTCTTCAATTTTGACACTTAATAAACCCTAAACTAATAGCCGCATCGGAAAAAAATCTTAATAATTGTCCAGGGAATACGATGAAGAACAAATCATGTTAATTTCGTTTTTTCCGATCAGTACTTTCTCGGGAAATTGTTTAAGAATCGAGCTAAACAGCACAGTTTTCAATCCTGCTGCGGCGGCGGTAACTTTTTTTTAATATAGAGAGACATGGCCCCTGTGGAACATTGAATCAAAACTCGCCTTGCATGAAAGAGGGTTCATGCAGCAAAAACTTTCCAAAGGAGCTCAGAGAGATAACACAGGAAAATGTTGATGGTTACCCTGTCTATAGAAGGCGGTCAATTGAATCTGTGCAAATTGGTAGAAATACCATTGATAATCGTTGGGTTGTGCCTTACAACCTTTGGGTATTAAAATAATTTAATGCTCATATCAATGTTGAAATATGTGCATCTTTAAAAAGTGTGTATAAAGGCCATGATGCAGCTTCTATTAAGCTTCAGGTTGAGAATGGTGCTGTAGATCATGATGAGATACTGACTTTCTTAGATGGTCGCTATGTCAGCGCTCCTGAAGCAATGTGGCGGTTGAACGAGTTTCAGATGTCAGAGAAATCTCATTCAGTTTTGCGATTCGCTGTTCATTTGCCTAATCAGCAGCAAATTGTTTATCACGATGGCCAAGAATCTGAAGCTGTTGCTCGAGCATCCCGACAGCACACTACTTTAACTGCATGGTTTGAACTCAACAAAACGGATGATGAAGCTCACGCCCACTATTATTGAGACATGCCCCAAATGTTATGTTTATGACAAAAATTGTACAAAATGGAAAAGGCGACAACGAGGAGGTCAACAAATAATAGGGCGTATGCCAATCGTTAATATACGAGACAGCGAAAGATATTACTTACGAATGTTACTTTTACGTAAATCAGGAGCTGTCAGTTTTGACGATCTAAAAACTGTCAATGGAATTGTTTGTAGCAGTTTTCAGCAAACATGCAGAGAGCTTGGTTTTCTGGAAGGAGACAATCACTGGCACCAGACTTTAATGAAGCAGCACATACACATATGCCATATCGTTTGCGAATGCTTTTTGCTGTTATTTGTGGGTTTGGAGAAGTAGAAGACATTCCAGCATTTTGGACGCAGCATCGAGATGTTCTTTGTGAAGATTTTAAATTACAGTATTCGGAAGAAGCTGCGGTGCAGTAGCCCTTGCTAAAATTGGTGGCTTGTTAAGAACTTACGGGTTAAGTTTAACTAAACTAAAACTTCCTGAAGTTAATTTGCCGGATGTTAGATCAGGTGTACCAGCATGGGATATTGTACAAAAGCAAATCAAAGGCAAACTCAACATTGAAAAGCTCAACACAGAGCAGCGAACTGTAGTGGATAAAATTTTAACTGCAATTTATGAAAACAAGACGCCAAAACTTTTCTTTTTGGATGGACCTGCAGGCACAGGTAAAACGTTTCTATACTCAACCTTATTGCACCTAATCCGGGCAAAAGGAGATCAAGCAACTCCTGTTGCCTCTACTGGAATCGCTGCTACACTTCTTAGTGGAGGTAGGACCGCTCACTCTGTTTTCAAAATACCTCTGATGTTAAATGCTACCTCAACATGTAATTTGAAACCGTATTCACCTGAATCAAAATTGTTGATGAATACAAAATTAATTCTGTGGGATGAAGCACCGATGACTCACGTACATGCCTTTTTAACTGTAGATAGATTTTTGAAAGATTTAATGAGTTGCTCTGAGCCATTTGGTGGAAAGGTTGTGTTGTTAGGTGGAGATTTCCGTCAAGTTCTGCCATTGATTCCTAGAGGTTCCCGTTCTTTGACGATCGCCAGCTGCCTGAAAAAACATCCTCTTTGGGCTAAATTTCAGATTTTGTACCTTTCGGAAAATATGCGTGCTCTAGCAACTGAGAGACAATTTGCTAAGTGGCTCTTAGACATAGGTGAATCTAAAGATGGTGAAATTGTAAAATTACCACCAATTTGTTATCCCCATCTCTGCAAGATCCAATTAAACAACTTTATGGCGACATTGATTTCACTACTGTAACATCTAACGAACTTAAAAGTAGGGCAATTCTTACTGTTACAAATGATTTGTCTATAGATCTTAATAATCAAGTGCTAAAATGTTTGCCCGGAAAGGAAGAAATTTATGAAAGTATTGATTCAATAGTAACTGATGATCCTCATGATCAACTGGCTTATCCGGAAGAATTTTTAAATAGCATAATACCGACAGGCATGCCACCACACAAGCTGAGATTAAAGCTAGGTTCTATAATTATGTTGTTGAGGAACTTGCTACCATCGAAAGGTTTGTGCAATGGCACGAGATTAATTATAACCAAATTACAGCGTAATATTATTGAAGCTCAGTTAATCGATGCAAATAACACCGAAACATTTTTTATCCCTCGAATACCACTAATTCCATCAGACAACAATATGCCCTTTTCTTTTAAGAGAAAACAATTCCCAATTAGATTAGGTTTCGCCATGACAATCAATAAGTCACAAGGACAGACATTTGAAAAAATTTGTTTAGTTCTAACAAAACCAGTTTTTAGCCATGGACAGCTGTATGTGGGCTTTCAAGAGTGAGATCTTTTGATAGTCTCACTGTTATAGCCAACAACCCTGAAATCTACAACTGTGTCTTCAAAGAAGTTTTAGATGTATAATATTGGTCACATTATTTTTACTATTCTATTTATATTTTTACTATTTTCAAATGCATTTCTTTCAAAATGTAAAATACAAGGGTTCTTTTCATGGGCATTAAAAAAAAAACGGCCCTTTCAGGGACAACAATTATAGTTCATTGCACTACTTTCTTTCAGAATCTCAAAAACAAAGGCTCTTTTCAGGGCCATGAAATAAAAGGCCCTTTTCAGGGCCAACAATTTAAGTTCATTGCACTACTTTCTTTCAGAATGTAAAAAATCGGGGTTCTTTTTAGGGTCATTTAAATTATTAGGGTCAACAATTATAGTTCAGTAAGACGCTTGCACTACAACTTTCGACAACAAATGCAATGAAAAAATGTATGGTTGTCTCAAGTGCTGGAGAAATCTACACACAAACAACATGCTGCGTATTCGATTTCCAAAGCAGTGCTCTCATTTACAGTCGAACTTTTCCTTTAAATTCCAAATTGTTCGAGTTCCGATTCCAGAGGTACTGTATAACTTTTCTATAGCACACCAAATTTATATTGAAAACTTTTTTTTTGGATTATCATATTTTATAAACAATCCCTTCTGAAATGGAATCGAACGAAGCTGAAACTAGATCGAAAATTTTTGATTTCTTGATCTGGATACGTTGTTTATCTTTCCATTGTACATATTCTTCTATCTTCCCAACAAGATATTTTCATTCCCAGAGTGTGCAATGTAAAAAAAAAATTCCAAAACCTTAAAAATCAAAATTTAAAAAAAAAAGCACACATCGGTATTTATTTTCTAGCTAACTCTTAGTTAAATATCTAGAGACTGCGGTAGGTCAGTTGGGCATCGAATTAGTAACCGAAGGGAAGCGAGTTCGAAACTTGATCCAGACAAAGACCATTGCGCATACGGGGCCTGGTGCACGTTAAATTTGACGTAGCCTCAAATGTCCTCACGTTTGCTTGGTATGGAAGTTTGGAGAGTGTGGTGCCTGTGCAGGTGTTGCTCTTGTGTCATCTCACCATTATTATGAGGTGTTGTCCTCGGGTCTTTCCCTTCAGGATTCATTCCTAACCGTTGTCAATAGTCCGATGTGTTGCTCCAGTTCGACATTAATTAACAACCTACCTACCTTGTTAACTATCTAAAAACAATGAATTTTACACCATCCGACCCAATTTGATCTGCCTCTTTCCTTTGAAACTTCCTCAAGAAAAAACGATTTTTCACCCAGATCGAAATGTACAAAATTAACATATATATATATATATATATATATATATATATATATATATATATATATATATATATATATATATATATATATATATATATATTCCAGGGTGCAAATTCACACAGCTTGAAAATGAAGCGGGATCTTGAAAAAGCTCAAGAATTTCTCCAGATGGATGTTATGGCTCTTCCCAGTGCTTGTCCGACAAGGTGGTGGAGCACACTAAACCTTGTCCGTAGGTTTCTGGAGAATCAACTACCCATATGTAAGATGCTACAGGACAACCCTGATAAAAAAACAACTATCCCTGAAGGTTTTGATGTTTCAGCATTAGAGCATTTTGTCTCCACTACAAAATTGTTAGAAGACATAACAACAACCCTTTCTGGAGAGGAATATGCCACTGCTTCATCAGTTTTGCCTCTGTAACATAGACTGTAAAGAGGCCTCCATTTGCAAGGTTATTAAAAGTGAAATTTCATCTGCATTAGCGGAACGGTTACGAAAAACAGGAAGTGATAAGTATCTTATGGATGTCTTCACTTTGTAATCCAAGATTTCGTCTTAGCTTTACAGATTCTGTTGATTAAATCAAAACAACCGCCATTGAAAAGACGGATGCCATGTATGCATCCCTTGGTGAGTTTTCCACAATCCAACCTGGTACATCAGTCAACCAAATGTACGCACCAGCAAAAAAAAAAGGTTTAGCATGACTACTTGAGGTTGAGGATACACCTGCTAATGCTTTCGATTCAACACTACCAGAGAAAAGGGCAGAAAATTAATTGAATACCTATCTAGCAATGCCTAAAGTTGATTTCAAAATGAACCCAACAACTGGTGAAAGGCACACGAAGCCTCTTTTCCCGTTTTAAAAATCCTTGCCAGATAATACTTGGCAATCCAAGGCACCATTGATCATTCGGAGAGACTATTCAGCACAGGGGGAAACGTAATTACAAGACAAAAAGCTGCATCACTGCCAAAAAATGCAGAAATGCAAATTTTTGTAGCCCAAAATAAGGGAAATATATTTAAATCTTTAGTCATTTTATTCTGTTAATTTCATTTCAATTGTTTCATTTCATTTTTTTACTTTCCATTAAAATACGGAAAGAAAGAAATTCTCTGTACGTGTAATGTTTTCTTCATATAGCAGCATAGGTGCATATTTGGCTCGTAAATATACACGTATGACTCATGTATATGAAATCCACAAAGTATTGAACATAATTACAAATAAACATTAAACTAAACATAAACATTTTTGAATCTCTACTCGAGCATATATACTGGTGTGTGGAACAACACACCTTATATACGGGAGATTCTCAAAATGTGGGAACACTAAATGTTAACTATGAGTAATTTTTAAAAAACAGGAACTGTTCTCCAAAATTACTAAAAAAAATTTAATTTCATGATCCGTAGGATACAGATTTAAGACATTGCTTTCCTGTAGGTTGCAGATTTTGAAGATTGCTTTCCTGTAGGTAACAGAATTTGGACATTGGTAGCCTGTATGTTACACAACTTTGGCATTTCCCAAAGTCAAATGACTTTCGGACATTGCGTTGTTACATTTTTGTTACATAATTATTATTGTTACATTACATTGGGTCAGAAAAAGAACGTTAATTTGCACGTTAGAAACAAATCGTTAATTTGCGTATTTGAATGATATAAATACTAACCACTGCGTGGCTTGCGAAGCAAACCAAACTAACGGCAACGCCGTGATGTAAAGTATTATCTGGTGTAAAATTTTCCGTAGATTTCAAATCCGTTGAAGATATATTCAATTTAAAAATTATTTATTTAAAGAACATCATATTTTTAGGTATCAATCTAAACTGAAATTTTCCGCAGATTTCAAATCCGTTGAAATTTTTACTCCATCTTTAACGGTCTAGTACAGGGATGGCGAACCAATGCAGGATTGACCCACGCAGGATTTTTAAATGACCCACGCGTTGATTTTTATAAACTTATCATATTTCATCATATACATAAAGAATTTTAATTCTTTTTTGAACCCCTCTTTTAAAAAACATGAATAAAATACAAATGTTTATAAAGAACTTAAAAATAAAAATTGGGCTGGTCTATAAAATCGCAAAAAAATTCGTACTACATGTGTGCCAAATTTCATTAGTGTGAATGCCATAAATTCGTCAGGGCACAACTTGAATACACACACACACACACAAACTTCATTTTCAAGAACGCTAAGGGGAAAAGGCTTGATCCCTTGCCCGCGGCGGAGGGTCTTCAGTTTTTTCTGTGACCGGGAGAGAGTTGAGACCTGTGTGGCCACTCTTCCGTACTTTTTCATGCGAATCTTTTGAGACCTCTGTGGCTCATATGTGTCCTCTGTGGACTAAATAACGAGTTCCCTGAATCAACGGTGTAATATCCTCTGTGGATGTCATTGTAATTTTAGTATTGTTTCAGAACATTTACAGGCGATTAGTCCTTTGTGGACGTAAATGTGTACGATCTTCAATTATTTTAATAAATGTTGTGTTTTACAACAAGTGGACTCATTCCAAAATACCATATCAGGTAATAGCTACAGTGCCATTCCAGTGTTGACAATCACACACACACACATATATATATATATTACAAATTAAACGTTTTTATACCACAAATTAGTACTTTAGCTGCTCCAACCAAGTAGGGTAGTTGTTAAAAAAGGGTGGAGGGAGGATGCTCATTTTTGAAGAATTTCAACCACCTGACTGTGATCCTCAACCCCAATCAACCAGTTTCTACTTGAATGATAACTATTTTTCCTGTGACTTACACAGACGTATTTAGAGAATTTTATAGCACATGATTAAAAAAAAGGACTTCCACTTTGAATTTATAAAATGGGGTATACTTCAGATTGAATAAAAAAGTGGGTCTGCAACCCTCCCTCCCCTCAAGGATGTGGCCAAGGTGGACGTCCGGACTCCCCCTTCAGCTAAATTTCACCCATAGAAACTAAAACATTTTACTTAATTAAAATTTCATATTATGGACCCCCCGCTTAACAACGTCCTGACTACATGCTTGCCCCCCCCCCCCCGACTACATCATTGGTTCCTACATCAAGCATAAAAAGATCAAGTTAGAATGATAATCTACAATTCTTTACAATTACCCAGAAATCCCCACAAAAACTAGCCCAAGCTGGGTTTTTCTAGAAAAAACCCGGGTTTTTGCCAACCCTGATTTAAGTGGCTAGGTATCCATGATTTAGAAATGGAATTAGTTGAATTTCAAAGCAGTATAGCGTGAAAAAAATAAATTTTATTACTTGATTTTTTTAGTAGAAGGGAAAATGTCTGAAATTAGTGTAAATTATAATGATCGTACACTAAAAATTTAAAATATTATATTAAGCGTATGTTATTTACCAAATAATTTTTTTTAATGAAGAAACTTGCTAATTTTTTTTTGACGATGTTTGTATCGTTACATCTTTTAGATATTTAATCGGGATTTAAGGAAAAACTACTACTTTAATAGGGTAATAGACAAATGAAACGCGTAGCCAGAAAATATAGTTAATTCAAAGGGAGTGTACGAATTTAAGATACAATTGGATAGTCAGTGGGAATTGGGGAATTCATAAACAAAGGACTAGCCTTGTTGGGCTTGAGCCTGTAGCTGGTAGTCAATATTTGTATTTGTATCCACATATTCATGTGAAAAATTGTTTTCTTTGATAGTCTATCAATAGAAATAAACTCGGAAATGAATTGACTGCAAACTGCGTTAAACTAATGAATACCGAATATGAACCTAATATTAATAAATTATCGTACAAAAAACAATACAGATTTATACTTTAACTTTATTGTACATAACAGAACTGTAACTATATCAGGTCTCGAAATATATTTTTTAATACAGGTGCACCTAAATTTTTAATTTAGGTGCACAGGTTATATTTTAGGTGCAACTTTAAAAAAAAACGTAATATAAGAGCATTAATGTAATATACAAGGGGGCTTCGCCCCCTGTTCGCTTACGCTCGCCAACCCCCTGTAAAAATTTTGCTTTTTCAACTTTGAGACTTAATAAACTCTAAACTAATAGCCCGCATCGGAAAAAAAAACTTCAAAACTGGGAACACAATAAAGAACAAACCATGTTAATTTCGTAATTTTCTGATCCGTACTTTCTCAGGAAACTGTCTATGAATCGAGCTAAACAACACAGTTTCAAATCCTGCAACTGCGGTGGCAACTTTTTTTTAATATAGAGAGAAACTGCTTTATTAGTTGGGTATGTTTATATTGGTTAGTAGTAGATAGTGAATGAAAATATTTAAACATCTAAATTCTCCCTTCTCCTGCGCACGGCTGTCGCTTCAACAGAGCTAGCTGGAAAATGTTTCGATCATAGGAAAGTTCTGGTAGCAGTGGCAAAATAAATATTCCTCTTGTATAAATCCTTTATGACCCAGCGATTTTGTTTTCGCATATTGTGTATTTAGGAATTTCAATTACGTTCCTTTAGATCGAGAGGTAGATACTAATATTTTGTTCAAACATCAAAATAACATAATTAACAAACAAATTAATTACATAATTAACAAATTAATTTTAACGTTAGGTGCACTGCGTGCACCTAGCGGGATAAAACTAGGTGCACAATTTTATTTTCATGTGCACAGTGCACCCGGGTATTTCAAGCCCTGAACTATACTATCTATTAAAATATAATATTTCATATACAGTAAGATCCCGTTACAACGAATACCGATACAACGAAAAATCCCGTTATTACGAAAGTCCTGGAAGTCCCCATCCGAAAACCAATTAAAACAATGTTAAATGAATCTCAATATAACGAAATGATCGATTTTTGAAAATCCCGATACAACGAACTATTTGTACAGGCAAAAATATGTTTTCCTTTTATGGTTCCCTCATCTGATAACAAGCATGCAGTTTCTTTAGATTCAATGAATTTCTTTTTAGTCGGGCTGAAACCAGCTGCTAAAATAAAGACTGGTTTTCTAAGAAACAAGCAGAAATTTGTCACTGTCGTAACCGTATTTCCAGCCTAATTGCATGGCAAAACTTCAGCTTCTTCACCAAGGCATCATCAGAGCTGTAAAATCACGCTACAGAACCTTTTTGTTACGTCAATTTCTAAGCGATTTGGAGAAAAATATCCAAAGAAAATGCAACGTGAAGGAAGCTATCGAATGGGTATGTGGATATGGGGATGACATCAATCAATCAACAATAACAAACTGTTGGAAACATATGCAACCACAGCCAAAGACGCCAATTCAGTTTCAGAGGAAGCCGACTTGAAAGATGAATCAAATACGCACGACATTCAGCAATCTGAGTTAGAGAAAATTTGGAATGCTTCAAAAAATAAAACTTCGGTTCCTGACGACGTGAATTTGCAAAATTATCTCAGTGTAGATGGGAGGGGGAGGACAACGTTTCGACATGTTATGAACTGACCGAAGCAGACATCATCCAATCCATAGACAGCTAAGATGAGGTCAATGAAAGTAGTGAAGATGAAGAGGCTGTGGTTGGAGATGATATGAGCAATGTCACTTCTTCAGAAGCCTTAGCAAGTTTGGAGACAATACGGACATTTATTTCGTCACAAAGCAATGTGCCGGACTTTATCTTTACAAATATTCACCAACTTCAAAATTATTTACTCTCAAATACAACAGCAAACCTTGGTCAGAAGAAAAGCGTAGATTTTCTGAAATAAAGTTTTGTTTCCTCGCATTTTGTTCATTTATGGTTAATGTTTCACAAAAGAGGCAAGTTAATCTTTTTTCAGGTTTTAGAAAATGCTATAACACAATGGCTTTATTTGAAAAAATTATTTTTCTCTGGCTGATTTCAATGAATTGCAATAAACTTTCTAATTGCAGCAGCTAATCATAGTATTATATGTAGTCTTCTTTCGAAACAAAAGCCGAATTTACGTATTTAGAATGTTCTTTTTTATTCGAATTAGCAATATATATATATATATATATATATATATATATATATATATATATATATATATATATATATATATATTCCAGGGTGCAAATTCACACAGCTTGAAAATGAAGCGGGATCTTGAAAAAGCTCAAGAATTTCTCCAGATGGATGTTATGGCTCTTCCCAGTGCTTGTCCGACAAGGTGGTGGAGCACACTAAACCTTGTCCGTAGGTTTCTGGAGAATCAACTACCCATATGTAAGATGCTACAGGACAACCCTGATAAAAAAACAACTATGCCTGAAGGTTTTGATGTTTCAGCATTAGAGCACTTTGTCTCCACTATAAAATTGTTAGAAGACATAACAACAACCCTTTCTGGAGAGGAATATGCCACTGCTTCATCAGTTTTGCCTCTGTAACATAGAATGTAAAGAGGCCTCCATTTGCAAGGTTATTAAAAGTGAAATTTCATCTGCATTAGCGGAACGGTTACGAAAAACAGGAAGTGATAAGTATCTTATGGATGTCTTCACTTTGTAATCCAAGATTTCGTCTTAGCTTTACAGATTCTGTTGATTAAATCAAAACAACCGCCATTGAAAAGACGGATGCCATGTATGCATCCCTTGGTGAGTTTTCCACAATCCAACCTGGTACATCAGTCAACCAAATGTACGCACCAGCAAAAAAAAAAGGTTTAGCATGACTACTTGAGGTTGAGGATACACCTGCTAATGCTTTCGATTCAACACTACCAGAGAAAAGGGCAGAAAATTAATTGAATACCTATCTAGCAATGCCTAAAGTTGATTTCAAAATGAACCCAACAACTGGTGAAAGGCACACGAAGCCTCTTTTCCCGTTTTAAAAATCCTTGCCAGATAATACTTGGCAATCCAAGGCACCATTGATCATTCGGAGAGACTATTCAGCACAGGGGGAAACGTAATTACAAGACAAAAAGCTGCATCACTGCCAAAAAATGCAGAAATGCAAATTTTTGTAGCCCAAAATAAGGGAAATATATTTAAATCTTTAGTCATTTTATTCTGTTAATTTCATTTCAATTGTTTCATTTCATTTTTTTACTTTCCATTAAAATACGGAAAGAAAGAAATTCTCTGTACGTGTAATGTTTTCTTCATATAGCAGCATAGGTGCATATTTGGCTCGTAAATATACACGTATGACTCATGTATATGAAATCCACAAAGTATTGAACATAATTACAAATAAACATTAAACTAAACATAAACATTTTTGAATCTCTACTCGAGCATATATACTGGTGTGTGGAACAACACACCTTATATACGGGAGATTCTCAAAATGTGGGAACACTAAATGTTAACTATGAGTAATTTTTAAAAAACAGGAACTGTTCTCCAAAATTACTAAAAAAAATTTAATTTCATGATCCGTAGGATACAGATTTAAGACATTGCTTTCCTGTAGGTTGCAGATTTTGAAGATTGCTTTCCTGTAGGTAACAGAATTTGGACATTGGTAGCCTGTATGTTACACAACTTTGGCATTTCCCAAAGTCAAATGACTTTCGGACATTGCGTTGTTACATTTTTGTTACATAATTATTATTGTTACATTACATTGGGTCAGAAAAAGAACGTTAATTTGCACGTTAGAAACAAATCGTTAATTTGCGTATTTGAATGATATAAATACTAACCACTGCGTGGCTTGCGAAGCAAACCAAACTAACGGCAACGCCGTGATGTAAAGTATTATCTGGTGTAAAATTTTCCGTAGATTTCAAATCCGTTGAAGATATATTCAATTTAAAAATTATTTATTTAAAGAACATCATATTTTTAGGTATCAATCTAAACTGAAATTTTCCGCAGATTTCAAATCCGTTGAAATTTTTACTCCATCTTTAACGGTCTAGTACAGGGATGGCGAACCAATGCAGGATTGACCCACGCAGGATTTTTAAATGACCCACGCGTTGATTTTTATAAACTTATCATATTTCATCATATACATAAAGAATTTTAATTCTTTTTTGAACCCCTCTTTTAAAAAACATGAATAAAATACAAATGTTTATAAAGAACTTAAAAATAAAAATTGGGCTGGTCTATAAAATCGCAAAAAAATTCGTACTACATGTGTGCCAAATTTCATTAGTGTGAATGCCATAAATTCGTCAGGGCACAACTTGAATACACACACACACACACAAACTTCATTTTCAAGAACGCTAAGGGGAAAAGGCTTGATCCCTTGCCCGCGGCGGAGGGTCTTCAGTTTTTTCTGTGACCGGGAGAGAGTTGAGACCTGTGTGGCCACTCTTCCGTACTTTTTCATGCGAATCTTTTGAGACCTCTGTGGCTCATATGTGTCCTCTGTGGACTAAATAACGAGTTCCCTGAATCAACGGTGTAATATCCTCTGTGGATGTCATTGTAATTTTAGTATTGTTTCAGAACATTTACAGGCGATTAGTCCTTTGTGGACGTAAATGTGTACGATCTTCAATTATTTTAATAAATGTTGTGTTTTACAACAAGTGGACTCATTCCAAAATACCATATCAGGTAATAGCTACAGTGCCATTCCAGTGTTGACAATCACACACACACACATATATATATATATTACAAATTAAACGTTTTTATACCACAAATTAGTACTTTAGCTGCTCCAACCAAGTAGGGTAGTTGTTAAAAAAGGGTGGAGGGAGGATGCTCATTTTTGAAGAATTTCAACCACCTGACTGTGATCCTCAACCCCAATCAACCAGTTTCTACTTGAATGATAACTATTTTTCCTGTGACTTACACAGACGTATTTAGAGAATTTTATAGCACATGATTAAAAAAAAGGACTTCCACTTTGAATTTATAAAATGGGGTATACTTCAGATTGAATAAAAAAGTGGGTCTGCAACCCTCCCTCCCCTCAAGGATGTGGCCAAGGTGGACGTCCGGACTCCCCCTTCAGCTAAATTTCACCCATAGAAACTAAAACATTTTACTTAATTAAAATTTCATATTATGGACCCCCCGCTTAACAACGTCCTGACTACATGCTTGCCCCCCCCCCCCCGACTACATCATTGGTTCCTACATCAAGCATAAAAAGATCAAGTTAGAATGATAATCTACAATTCTTTACAATTACCCAGAAATCCCCACAAAAACTAGCCCAAGCTGGGTTTTTCTAGAAAAAACCCGGGTTTTTGCCAACCCTGATTTAAGTGGCTAGGTATCCATGATTTAGAAATGGAATTAGTTGAATTTCAAAGCAGTATAGCGTGAAAAAAATAAATTTTATTACTTGATTTTTTTAGTAGAAGGGAAAATGTCTGAAATTAGTGTAAATTATAATGATCGTACACTAAAAATTTAAAATATTATATTAAGCGTATGTTATTTACCAAATAATTTTTTTTAATGAAGAAACTTGCTAATTTTTTTTTGACGATGTTTGTATCGTTACATCTTTTAGATATTTAATCGGGATTTAAGGAAAAACTACTACTTTAATAGGGTAATAGACAAATGAAACGCGTAGCCAGAAAATATAGTTAATTCAAAGGGAGTGTACGAATTTAAGATACAATTGGATAGTCAGTGGGAATTGGGGAATTCATAAACAAAGGACTAGCCTTGTTGGGCTTGAGCCTGTAGCTGGTAGTCAATATTTGTATTTGTATCCACATATTCATGTGAAAAATTGTTTTCTTTGATAGTCTATCAATAGAAATAAACTCGGAAATGAATTGACTGCAAACTGCGTTAAACTAATGAATACCGAATATGAACCTAATATTAATAAATTATCGTACAAAAAACAATACAGATTTATACTTTAACTTTATTGTACATAACAGAACTGTAACTATATCAGGTCTCGAAATATATTTTTTAATACAGGTGCACCTAAATTTTTAATTTAGGTGCACAGGTTATATTTTAGGTGCAACTTTAAAAAAAAACGTAATATAAGAGCATTAATGTAATATACAAGGGGGCTTCGCCCCCTGTTCGCTTACGCTCGCCAACCCCCTGTAAAAATTTTGCTTTTTCAACTTTGAGACTTAATAAACTCTAAACTAATAGCCCGCATCGGAAAAAAAAACTTCAAAACTGGGAACACAATAAAGAACAAACCATGTTAATTTCGTAATTTTCTGATCCGTACTTTCTCAGGAAACTGTCTATGAATCGAGCTAAACAACACAGTTTCAAATCCTGCAACTGCGGTGGCAACTTTTTTTTAATATAGAGAGAAACTGCTTTATTAGTTGGGTATGTTTATATTGGTTAGTAGTAGATAGTGAATGAAAATATTTAAACATCTAAATTCTCCCTTCTCCTGCGCACGGCTGTCGCTTCAACAGAGCTAGCTGGAAAATGTTTCGATCATAGGAAAGTTCTGGTAGCAGTGGCAAAATAAATATTCCTCTTGTATAAATCCTTTATGACCCAGCGATTTTGTTTTCGCATATTGTGTATTTAGGAATTTCAATTACGTTCCTTTAGATCGAGAGGTAGATACTAATATTTTGTTCAAACATCAAAATAACATAATTAACAAACAAATTAATTACATAATTAACAAATTAATTTTAACGTTAGGTGCACTGCGTGCACCTAGCGGGATAAAACTAGGTGCACAATTTTATTTTCATGTGCACAGTGCACCCGGGTATTTCAAGCCCTGAACTATACTATCTATTAAAATATAATATTTCATATACAGTAAGATCCCGTTACAACGAATACCGATACAACGAAAAATCCCGTTATTACGAAAGTCCTGGAAGTCCCCATCCGAAAACCAATTAAAACAATGTTAAATGAATCTCAATATAACGAAATGATCGATTTTTGAAAATCCCGATACAACGAACTATTTGTACAGGCAAAAATATGTTTTCCTTTTATGGTTCCCTCATCTGATAACAAGCATGCAGTTTCTTTAGATTCAATGAATTTCTTTTTAGTCGGGCTGAAACCAGCTGCTAAAATAAAGACTGGTTTTCTAAGAAACAAGCAGAAATTTGTCACTGTCGTAACCGTATTTCCAGCCTAATTGCATGGCAAAACTTCAGCTTCTTCACCAAGGCATCATCAGAGCTGTAAAATCACGCTACAGAACCTTTTTGTTACGTCAATTTCTAAGCGATTTGGAGAAAAATATCCAAAGAAAATGCAACGTGAAGGAAGCTATCGAATGGGTATGTGGATATGGGGATGACATCAATCAATCAACAATAACAAACTGTTGGAAACATATGCAACCACAGCCAAAGACGCCAATTCAGTTTCAGAGGAAGCCGACTTGAAAGATGAATCAAATACGCACGACATTCAGCAATCTGAGTTAGAGAAAATTTGGAATGCTTCAAAAAATAAAACTTCGGTTCCTGACGACGTGAATTTGCAAAATTATCTCAGTGTAGATGGGAGGGGGAGGACAACGTTTCGACATGTTATGAACTGACCGAAGCAGACATCATCCAATCCATAGACAGCTAAGATGAGGTCAATGAAAGTAGTGAAGATGAAGAGGCTGTGGTTGGAGATGATATGAGCAATGTCACTTCTTCAGAAGCCTTAGCAAGTTTGGAGACAATACGGACATTTATTTCGTCACAAAGCAATGTGCCGGACTTTATCTTTACAAATATTCACCAACTTCAAAATTATTTACTCTCAAATACAACAGCAAACCTTGGTCAGAAGAAAAGCGTAGATTTTCTGAAATAAAGTTTTGTTTCCTCGCATTTTGTTCATTTATGGTTAATGTTTCACAAAAGAGGCAAGTTAATCTTTTTTCAGGTTTTAGAAAATGCTATAACACAATGGCTTTATTTGAAAAAATTATTTTTCTCTGGCTGATTTCAATGAATTGCAATAAACTTTCTAATTGCAGCAGCTAATCATAGTATTATATGTAGTCTTCTTTCGAAACAAAAGCCGAATTTACGTATTTAGAATGTTCTTTTTTATTCGAATTAGCAATATATATATATATATATATATATATATATATATATATATATGTTACCGCTAAAGTGCAGTAATTAGTTATTCTACAGATTATCTAGGTAATGGTCAGATTAACTAGGGTGATCCGTTTAAGTACCGAAAATTGTTTCCATTTCTTAAATTACCTAGAAAATCTGCACAGCACCTACTAGGCACTCCTTAAAGTGATAATAAGATCTTTGCTGGAACAATGAGAACGCAGGGCTCCTAACAGGTTTCAAGGTCTAAAAAGGTGACAAAAGTGACTCATTTAACCAAAAAGGTGACAAAAAGTGACTAATCGAGTTGAAAAAGATGACAAAAAGTGACTAATCGAGCAAAAAAAAAGTGACAAATAACAATAATGTTAAATATATTCAAGTATAAAGATAGAAAAAAAAGATCCTCCCCAGCCACCCCTATCTTTTCTTTCTTTGTGATGAGGGAATGTAATCTCATCATATTCCTAAACAGCAATTTTAAGAAATCATAAAGTAACTACAGAGTCGTTCACCTTTCTCGCAAGAGAGGGGGAAAAGAACCGTGCGTCGAAGCAGGAATGTAGTAAACATATCCACCGATTGTACCGAATAAGGAGTGGCTACCCTTTCATGAAGCGCCGAAAAGGAATAGAAATACGCAAGATTCCAACCCAAAAGGAAACTTTCAGAAAGCTTTTGAAATACACAAAGGTGAATATAAAAAGGGGTTGTCAAGTTTTAAGAATTTAGGTGCTTGTGAAAGCCAGATGCACAGGATGCCGATACTGAAGCTTAGTGGAACTTGACGTTAAATAATAATAGGACTTCTAACCAAAATTATGAGGGGGCGTTGAGCGGAATCTAAAAAGGGAAATCTTGAAAAGGAATTCAGAACCAATGAGAGTATTTTAAGAGGGGACTGACTAGCCACTGATCGAAGCCAGAAAAAATAAAATAATCAAAGTTAAGTCAAAAAATAAGAACGGATTGGCCGAGGGTTTTCAGGTAGGCGGTCATCTCCCAGGATTGGAGACTTGTTCTGATATAGAGTTTGCGAGATTTTGGGAATAGGAGATTTTTGAACAGGATTTGGAGCAGTGCAGGTCGAGAAGTTTTTGACTATGCTCGCCTTAACAAGTAAGTCGATCTTAGAGCGTGTGAATACACCCTCACATATATCTCTCTCCCACTCTCTTTAAAAGAATGAATTTAACTGTGTTCGCGTGCTTTACTTTGAAAGTATTTTAACTGTGTTCGCGTGCTTTACTTTGAAAGTATTTTAACTGTGTTCGCGTGCTTTACTTTGAAAGTATTTTAACTGTGTTCGCGTGCCTTTACTTTAAAAGAATGGATTTAACTGTGTTCGCGTGCTTTACTTTGAAGATTGTATTTTAACTGTGTTCGCGTACTTTAGTTCAGAACTATATGTATCCGTTATAATTAATTAATGTTTTAATAAATTAATAGTTTTATTTGTTAATGACTTCGCCTTTTCAATGTGTCTTGTGCCCAAATAGTTCCTAAGTCCTGGTTTATTGCAGTTAATTCAGATTTTAATAGTTAATGAACTTTTGGCCTTTTGTTTTATCATGACGCTAACCACATTTGTACTAACCACTTGCGACCTTAGTTTCTGTCTTCTAAAATTTAATAATTCGTGAACCTGGGGTTGTATTAATATCATTATTTGTACTAACCACTATCTCCAATCATAAGAGACAGCAAAGCCCCCCCCCAGCATTTGGAAGGATATTTTTATTTTCTTCGTTTAAAAATATATCATTTTAAAATATTAAAATAAAAAAAATTTTTAATCGTAACTATGATTTTTTTTATTTGTTTATTTTTGACACACCTTGAAGAATTTCTTCCTTTTCTTTGAAAGATTATGTTTCATTTTTTACGTTGAAAAAGTCTGAAATTAATTTTGTATTTTTCTTCTTAATAGAATAATGTGCATTTTTTAAAGTCTGTCTTTGCTGACCAGCATCATCTGAGACTATTGCCGCTCCTTCAATCATTGCCTGTATAAGTGCTGCTTCCTTAAAATCTTTATTTTTTTTATTGCCTTCTTGAGCCTATCATTGGCTTCCTTTAATAATTTTGAAGCACTGTCCAACGCCTCATGTTCTTCCTTAAGCATAATTTTAAGTTTTCATTCTTCTTCTTCTATCACCTTTCTTTTCTTTTCCAGCTGCTTTAATTTTTTTTCTCTGCTTCCAGACTATCTTTTTCTTTCCTGTCCTCTAATTTTTCTTGTGCCTTATGTTTTATATCTTTCAAATAGGCATTGTAGGCTTTATATGCAACCCTTCCCATATGCATTAGCTTTGATGTGATCGGCACCAAATAAAGTTGATTGTCAAAATTTGCCAAGCTACTTTTAACCGTCATCAATGCATTGAGTGTGCGTTCTGACATTGATGCTCCGTCTACTGTCAAAGCTCTTACTGAGGCTGAGAAGCCATGTTCAATATCAGCACTACCATGAGAAAGTGACAGAGCATCCTTCACTAGCTTTGACACAACTGGGTACTTAGGATCAACACCACTAATGTCTCGCAGACTGAAGAACTGGTTCCAGTAAACATCAATAGGCTTCATTCTAGATCCTTCTTCCTCAAATTATCTGTGAAGTAATTTCCACTCATACAGTAGTATGTCTGTCGGGACATCCCATAGCATTGCTCTTGCAACTTCTAATACTTGTCGAGTACTCTCGCCACTGATTCTCTCAAGAGGACCTAGACAAGATAAACCTTTAAGGAGAGATGAATTGAAGGACTTCTTCAAAAGGCATTTAACACTGGCAATGTAATGCTTTTGAGACCTTAGAAAAAATAAATTCCTTTCCTTCTAATTCACATTTTGTAGCGCTCTAGAAATTTGATCTCCAATCACAATATCAGCCAGAGGCAACAATTTGTGAGGACATATATCTTCCAATTTATCCATTTTGAAATCTCAAATAAATTCATCTTTGTAGAAGATCATAAACAAAATTGTTCTTGTCAACAATTCAAGTTGAGAATGAAGGTTTTGCATTAGAGGTTCTTTTTTCTGAAGAAATTCGGTCACACGATTAAATATACTTGCACTTGATACGACAAATATCACCTCAGCATTCATAGTTTCTCTTGTAAGTAAATCAACAATTTTTTTGTAGCCTGGTTTTCGTATCATTTTTGGCTTCTTTATTGGAATGTAGTCAAGGAAATACTTTCTAACTGCAATTCACTATTCAAGCAACCTTTCAGCAGCTGGCTTTAGGCTTAGCCACCTGCTTGAACGAAGCTTGATGAAATGGTGAGTGGGAAGTTTCAAGTCTTCTTGAATTTGTTTGTATGTATGTTGACCAATGCTTAGGCTACTGATTAAAAAAATCTGTAAACAGTAAAAACTAGTTCAGACACATCTTTCCCAAACTCTTTTAGACGTTTAAGAAAAGCATTATGTATTGTGTGAATATTACATGTCCTAATGTTAATTAGTTCCTTTTTTCGGGTAGAAAGTAATGAGTCATTAATCTTTTTAAAAACTGACTTTCACTAAAAAACTCAAGAATTTATAACAATCAACTTTGATGATAGATTGCGATTTTCAATACGTTCGCAACACTCTTTCAATATTTAACCCTCTGGAGACGGACGAAATTTTTGCATTGTCTGGTTAAGGAGGGGGTTGGAATCTTTCAGATTTCAAATTCTTGAAGAAACGGCTGAAGTCCATTAAGATTTCCTTACCCTCATTTCTGTGCCACAAGGAGAGCAGCGCGTGAATAACCTCCGTTCCGTAGACAGGAATGTCAGGGTTCTCGATGGGGAGCTTCGAGCGCTTAGAATGTGTGAGAGGTTGATGATCTATTCCCTTAAAAACTTTGCCGAAGAAATCTTCGAGTGTAAATTATTATACATATTGAAGTTTCCGCCGTCCTTTCAGAGTTTACCTGCGACGTATCTATACCTTCTAGACATAGTCAGACCCACAATAGAAACGGCAACATGTGATGACAAAGGTACTAAACGCAGTACCTCTCCTCCTGGGGGAAAGCCGCCCCCAGGAAGAGAGGCCGGTTCAGCCGTGTTTCAGTTTGCTGCTTCTTTTGGCTGTTTCCGTAACACGAAGGTAGTAGCCGTTCCGTATGCTGAGGGTTAGTGTTGAGTTAATATCAACTTGATCTGTACGATCTCTTGACCTCTCCATTCGTGTCTTATTCCAGAATCCGAAAATAAAACGGGTCTGTTGAGACCGCCCTCAGATCTGTGTATGGAGGATGTTATCCCCCTTTAAAGTGACCGCTGGCATCGATCACTATTTACGAGCTGTCATCGTCTGACCTTCTAGAGGGTTCCTCCTTTTGTTCGACCCTGTCGACCGGTGATATCTCTCGCGCCAAATGATATGCCACACAACACTATGAAAGAAAAGCGTAAATGCCACTCAAGGTTCTATTGCTCAAGTTAGGTAATTAGGTAAGAGGGGTAGAATATGCAGATGTCCTTGCTTCCCTTAAACTTCGACGCTTCGCCTTACTGATAGCCTTTTCTCGTGGGAAAATTTCCAGAACTTGCTGCTAATACACAGCAGGCAATACACGTTTTTGAATCCATTCTTGCTGTGGAACGTAGCGTGCATTTCGAAATTTAATTCGTGCAAACTATGTTTTTTTAAGAGGAAATATGAATTTTTTTAATTGCACACCAAAAATTTTTCTTCTCCAAATAGAATTTAAGAACTTAAAACCCCTAAAAAGGTGACAAAATGTCAAAAAGGTGACAAAAAATAAAAAGGTGACAAAAAGTGACAAAAGGTGACGTGTTAGGAGCCCTGGGAACGTACAGTCAACACATCATACCTTTGAATTATTCGATAATCTAGAGATGATTCTTTTTTCTTGGAATCTTTTAATCGCTTTACATCATCAATTATGGAATCATACTTTCATTTTGTCATTAAAACACTATTATATTTTAAATCTTCGCTAAAGAGGTTTGCTAAGAATCTTTACTTCCGTTTACTCACCAATTCGGTGCTTGCTTGCATACTAGGAGTTAAATTTATCTGCTTTTAAAAAATTCGCGACACAAATTCACGCGCTAATAGGCAGAAACGAATTTGAAAACAGAATTAGCTATGCTACGCTCTGGAACCCGACGCAAATTATGGGAAATAAAAACAACCGGTGACGACAAGACGCTGGCTAAACCAAACTGAAAGTGGAGGGAGAGTGGAAACAAACTTTTGAACTTTAACGATACGGAAGCACATTACCTGGTTAAATGCGGGAAACTCTTGATTCCGCACGTTATCGGAGCAAATCAATTCCCTCCCGGGTTTCGAAGCGCTGTAGTAAAAAAACTAATACAGCAAATAAGAACAATTGAAAGAATACAGAAACGATTCACGTTTTATTTACATAGCTTACAGGTATTCTATGTGTGAACCCTTGGTCACACTGCATACATCAATGCGATAGTCCAGTTCCTGCCACACTCTACTCAACATGGTACTATCAACGTTATTGACAGCACGTGTAAACCTTTCACGCAGTTCAGCTACATCACGCGGCAAAGAGAGTACAAAAAGTTGGTCTTTTACATACCCCCACAAGAAAAATTCACAAGGTGTTAAATCCGGCGAGCGTGAAGGCCATCACAAAAGAGTTACGTCATCTTCGGAATTTCGCCCAATCCAATGATGAGGTAAGTGTGTGTTCAGGTACTCAAGTACATCACACATAAAATGGGGAGAAGCTCCATCTTGTTGAAAAACGAAGACGTCTTCTTCATGTTCCTCTAATTGCGGCATTAGTCACAATTGTAGCATATCTAGGTACACTACACCGGTAATGATCGTCTCTGTAAAAAAAATCGTCCGTAGACACATGAGGAGGATATAGCGCAAAACACGCTAACGTTTAAGGAATCACGATAGTGTTCCACTTCACGATGAGGATTATCGGTGCCCCAAATGCGTAAGTCGTGACGGTTTACTTTGCCGGACAAGTGGAAGGTTGATTCGTCACTAAAAATCATTTTTGTCATTAGTGTTTCACGTTCTAGGACATCGATGCAAAATTCCTGACGAGAAATGAAATCTGACGGCTTCATCGCTTGCAACAATTGCAATCTGTACGGTTTCATACACAGGTTTTTGCGTAGAATCCGCCACACTGTTGGTTGCGATATCCCCAATTATTGGCTTGCACGAACGGTTGATTTCGTCGGGCTCCTCAAAAAACTTTCCCGTACATCGCCTCGCCTACGGTTGACGCAGATGGACCCGGACGACCACTTCGTTTCTTATCACACAGGCATCCCGTTTCTTTGAACTTCTTGTACCACGCATGAATTGTTTTGTTAGTTGGTCCCAGGGTTCGATATTTCGTACGAAATGCCCGCTAAACCAAAACCACTGATTCAGATTTTGCAAATTCTAAAACACAAAAGGCTTTCTGTTCGCCTGTAAACGCCATTTTTATTTACTAACTGCCTTTAGTCTACCGGCAACTGGTGACAATAAAACTTGAATTGTTTCTGTATTCTTTCAAATGTTCTTTTTTGCTGTATTAGTCTTAGTTTTTTTATTATAGCGCTTCGAAACCCGGGAGGGAATTCTGAATAACCCTGTATTTACACATCATATAAAAAGGAAACATGATCATAAAATAAAAATAACTTTATCCTTGAACTCTTGGAAAATTTATAATTCCTATAGAATAAATCAGGAAAAAAAAACGTAAACGTTCTAAAAATCTAAGTTGCATCTTAAAAAATTTATTCAAAGAATCATTACAGTCATAAAGCAGAAAATAAAAATGGGGGAGGGGGGGGGAATATTATTAAAAAAAAAACGAAATTCTTTTCAGTTTTATTGAGATTGTTGCTACATCAAGTCCAAAATTAAGTAATGATCGAAGCCATCGCCATTTGATATCGATCGTTACACGTTCCCGGATACGTGCATAGTAATGGTATTAATATTGTATCTGCTAAATTCACTTTATTTTTCGATAAAAAACTATTAATCTGATGAAAAGAGATTACAATTACTGGTTTTTTTTTTAATATGTTTTAGGACATCGGTACCTTCGTGACATAAATTAAATCGGCAAGAAAACGGCATATCGATTGTTACGTAATTTTGACTTCGCATTTTTAAAAATAAGAAAAGTATGTTTACGGCAAAGAAAATGCACAAAAACACATAAAAATGCTTAAAAATGTTAAAAAATTATTTTAAAGACAAATAAATGCAGTTTAAAGTACTTACAATACATATTTTGCTTCAGACATAGAGCTATATCGATCGTTACTCTTTGACATCGCGAAATGCTAGAATGGCTGTAGTTTTGTTTGTTTGTTAATTCTTCGAAATTTTAAAGTAATGATGCCATCTACTGATCAAAATAGTAAACAAACTATCGTTATACTCTATTCATTTATTATTTCTTTTTCTGCAATTCTGGAAAACACATCAGAATTTATTTTCTGTGGGTGATGTACTGATCAGTAAAACTGTTGTAATAAATCATACTAATTCTTATCTCTGAACAGAACTAAAAACTCATTGAGAAAAAAAAATAATTTTAAGAATTAAATTTATTTGCTGTAAAAGCTAAAAGTTATGAAATGTGTCTTGTTCCCACCTTTTGAGAATTACCCTTACATCTCTACTATTATAAAAGGAAGTGTTTGTTTTTTTCGTGGCCGCAAAATCCGGACGATTCTATGGCACTTCCAGCAATGAGATTTCACACACATGCAGTCCGAATTTTTTGCCATTTTTGGGTCACGGAGAATTTTAAAATTCAATCTAGAACATTTTTTAATGAATTTAATGAAATGTAATTATTATTGTTTTCTTTGGAATGGCAACCGCATAAAGATATGACAGATTCTAAATTTATTTTTCCCGTTTCCGTTTTCATTTCGCGCAGAGGAATGATTTTCCAGCAGAGGATAAAAAAAAGTCTTAACTTTAGTTATGTAGTCCTTTTTTCTATCTCCTAGACGGTTAAAGATGGAGTAAAAATTTCAACGGATTTGAAATCTGTGGAAAATTTCACTTTAAATCGATACCTAAAAATATGATTTTCTTTAAATAAATAATTTTTTAATTGAATATATCTCTACTATTATAAAAGGAAGTGTTTGTTTTTTTCGTGGCCGCAAAATTCTGACGATTCTATCGTACTTACAGCAATGAGATTTGGCACACAGGTAATCCAAATATTTTGCAATTTTTGGGTCGCTGCGAAATTTTAAAATTTATTCTAGAAGATTTTTAAATGAATTTAATAGTTTCATTCTCCAACGGGTTCTTTAAACACGGAGGACTTTTTCTAACCACGTTGACCTTGGAGCCATGCCATGTTTTTTTCATCTTTTATATTTTCACACGAGATTGTGACGTCACGTGAACTTTCACTTTCCAAAACAAAAAATAGATTGCATCTTCTGCCGTTAGCGTTAAAAATAAGAAACAGATCACATTTCCTGTCCCATTCCATTTCTGATTCCATTCTCATTTTGAATGAGAGCAAGAAATAAAAAACATATTGACTGGGATTGCTAAGTTTTTTTCTCGTAAAATCGGAATCGCTAAAGATAGATTGAAAATTCCAATGAATTTGAAATCAGCGGAAAATTTCACTAGATATTGATACCTAAAAATATGATTTTCTTTAAATAAATAATTTTTAAATTGAATATATCTTCAACGGATTTGAAATCTGCGGAAAATTTTACACCAGTTTTAACCTTACACCACGGGCGCGGACAACACCGGGCTAGCCACGTAGTGGCTAGTCTTTTATAATTTTGCAAGAGATTGTGACGTCACGTGAACTTTCATTTTCTGATGTATGATTTTCTGATCTCATTCGTTCCCCAGCCTTTGAGCTGAACAGACGTGCATTCGCTGCGATCCTTGTCTCTTTGAGCTTTGCTCCTAAGCGATATTTTCTTGTCATCTCTTGAGTCCTTCTAAAAACCGATATTGCAGCTATCAAGGAAGAGACTGAAGTAATTCAGTGCGCCGACCTGGTACCAAGGGACGCTTCGTATGAAGTTTGCTTCGTAAAACGAGAGGAACTTAGTTCCCAGATTATAGTGCTACAAAATCTTGTAGATAAAAAACAGGCTTTAATTGATCAATGCCTGATTGATTCTGATTGAGTGCCCAAGATCAAGGACTGGATTACCACTACCGATGGAGAAATCATGGAGCTGAAGGGTATGTGGCAATTTGTTAATGGTTAGTTTTAGAACGTAGAAATGCTGCTAATGTGTCTAAAAATGTTGAAGGCCCTAAGCCATCTAGCTCCAGGAAGCGAGCAAATAATTCATGTACTTTGTCGGCTAATGTAATAATTCATGTAAAGGCCAAACATTTCGGGAGTTATCCCACCAATCGTGGATGGTGTTCATCTTAACGAGGACGCGATCCCTATTGTTAACCCTAGCGTCAGTGTAACCACTGACAATCAATTTGATTGTTTGGATATAGATGTTGATGACGATGACACTGAGGTTTCTGAGAAACCAGAGAAGATCCCCCTGTGATGGTTTTATTCACTGAAGATTACAGCATGGTGATCCAACGGCACAACAGGGAACTTGGTTTCCTGGTCGTCGGAAAACTAGCCGGGGAGTTCCTAAAACTCCAAGTCTCTACTGCTGATCAGCACAGAGAACTGACAAAATATATGGACAGTAACAATATGCCATATTTCTATCGGTCTCCAAAAGCCATTTAAAGTTGTCCTTAAAGGTCTTCCTCATCAATCCCCTGTGGAGTCGTACAAACGGACCTTTTGTCACTTGGATATCCCATGACAAAGTCAATCAATTTAAAAAGTAGAAAACTACAAGGTTATTACCGATCTTTCAAATTCACCTCACGCCGGGGGAGAAGGAAATTTATCAGTTTACTCATTTCATGTCCTTGACAGTTGAAGTAAGCAAATTCATTAATAAGCGAGGGGTGCAACAGTGCATTAATTGCCTTCAATCACAGCAGTGAAAACTGCAAAATGCAACCTCGTTGCGTGATATGTGGCGAAGGGCACAAGTCCGGTTATTGTTTAAACAAAATCAGAGGACCAGTGTGCTACAACTGTAATGGGAAACATACGGCGAATTACCGTGTCTGCCCTAAATTCCCCAAGTCACCCCGTCCCCGTACATAAAATAAAGTACAACCGGAATTGACTTATGCTCAACGATTACGAGGTGTTAACACACCCAATAACAAAACATCAAGCACTGAGACTGCCCCATCTTCTCTGAATTCTGAGAGACCCACGGTTGAGACCAGTTTTATTCATCAGAACCTAGATGATCTTCGATATATCATGGAATTATTTAATGAAATAAAGGAAATATTTAATAACGTAAATGTTACTGAACTTCTGCAAAAAGTTAAAAATTGTACCAATCCTGCTGTTAAGGTTTTTATGCTTATACAGGAACTTAATAAAAAACCTACTACTTAATGATGAATACAACTGGTCTGAAGCTGTGTTACTGGAATGACCAGTCCCTTTTAAACCGTTTACACGAGTTGCGGGACTTTGTATATGAGCACAAACCCGATGTTTTACTATTTCAGGAAACTTTTCTTAAAACTGGACAAAAGGTCGCGCTGCCAAATTATGAATTTTACAGTTCCCTGAGAGCCATACGCCGCGGAGGCGGTACTGGCATTTTTGTTAAAAGGGCTATCCCACACTACCAAGTAACAACACCTAGACTACAAATAATTGAAGCCACTGCAGTTACAATTAAACTTCACAATCTCAACCCACTCACACTTGTCTCCAGCTACATTAAAAACTCATCTCCACCCACCTTCACCTGGGACATTGAGTCCCTACTTACACTTAATCCTTCCATTTTATTGCTGGTGACATGAATGCCAAACACAGACATTGGAACTGCTTAAGAAGTGACAAACAAGGAAAACAGCTTTACTCCTTTGGGTCTAACACAGGACTAAAAATAGCTGCATCGGACATGCCCACAAGGTACGGCCAAATTAGTGCCCACACGATTGACTTGGCACTGATTAGGGTATTTCCCTACAGTTACATTGTGGACTCACTTCCTGAAATGTCAAGTGACCATAATCCTGTTTTGATGGTCTTTGACACAAATACAGCCGTACCTGGGACCACTGGAGCCTTTAAACTTAACTGGGTAAAAAAAATTCACCCAAGCTCTAAAAGACATTCCATACACTGACTTAACAGCCAATACAGAAGAGCAGCTTAACTTCATTACAGACGATCTTACAAAAAAACATTACTAATGATTTCCTCGCATCGGGGAAAACCATGCACGGCGCTCCTATCAGCTACCTACCCAATCACCTCAGAGAGTTAATTAAAGCTAAGAATAGAGCTCGCAAAACTTGGTAGCGGACCAGAATGGCAACTGACAAAACGTTAATGAACAGGGCTCAACAAAAGTCTAAGGACTCGATCCATGAACACACACAGCAAAACTGGACTGATCACCTCACTTACCACAGAGGATGGATCAATCTGGAGAGCTCTTAAAACATTTAAGAAATCTTCACATAATATTCCGCCCTTAAAGGGTCTGCTGGTATTGCATACACGGATACTGAAAAGGCCGAAGTAACGGCCAATAGCCTAGAGCTGCAGTTCCGTGAAAACAACATCTCCAATCCACGTATTGTTAATAAAGTAAATACATCACTAAGTAACTTTTTAAATTCTACTCCCACTGACCAAATTGAGCCTGCCAAACCTTCTGAAATCCTTTGCTACATCGGTAATCTCAAAAAGAAGAAAAGTTCTGGAAATGATGCCATTTCCAATGTCATGCTGCAAAACCTATCCACGAAAACCATTTTTCAAATTACAACCCTTATCAACTCCGTTTTGTCGTTAAGACTTTTCCCCTCTACCTGGAAGATAGCTGTTGTTGTCCCCATTTTAAAGCCACACAAACCACCTGATCAAACTGAAAGTTATAGACCAATTAGCCTCCTCACAGTACTCAGCAAGACAGCTGAGTACATTATCAACCTCACGATGGAAGAGTATTGCCAGAAAGCCAACATTTACATGCCACAACAGTTTGGCTTTAGAAAGCAGCAGTCGACAAAGCACCAACTTCTTAGAGTCACAGAATATATCATTGATGGCTCTCGAGCTAGAAAAAGTAAGGGAAGCAGTTCTTCTTGATGTAGCAAAGGCATTTGATCGAGTTTGGGTTAATGCAGTGGTCCCCAACCCCCGGGCCGGTACCGGTCCGTGGATCAAATAGTACTTGGCCGCCCAAGGAACATTAGATTAGTTCCATTTTAATTACTGTGGTGTATTTCTCTCGGGTTTCTGCGGTTCTTATCTATGAAATGTCCACTCAAATTAGGAGGCGGTAAATCAGAACTTGAAATTTGTTCTGTTACTAGAGCTTCAATTATGATTTCTGAATTCTGTATGTTTCTATTTTCCAATTTTGACAAATGTGACAGCTGCTTTCAAGTTGGCAGACAAAGTAGCTGCATTTAAAGCAAAACTGAAGTTGTGGGGACGGCGCGTGAACAGAGGCATTTTGGACATGTTTCAGACATTAGTGGGGATTTTAGGCGAGATTGAGCCTAAACATTCATTCTCCTAGTTGGTGCACGATCACCTGTCTTTGCTTTTAATAGAGCACAACAGACCCAACCACAAAAGACCCACGGACTAGTAAGGAATGAATCCGCGATCCATTTGTCAACAAATCAGGCGAATCTAGCATGTCTGTGCAAGAAGAAGATCAACTGCTGGAGATTGCAAATGAAGTCGGCCTTATAATTACGTTCGAGACAACAACTTTGCTGGTGTTCTGGATTAAAGTCATGGCAGAATACCCTGAGATTCCCACCACAGCACTTAAATCCCTATTGCCATTTCCGACAACCTATCTGAAGCGGGGTTTTCTGCAGTGACAGCAACCAAAACAAAACAACGGTATAAACTGGATATAAGCAACACACTTCGGGTGTTATTGTCTCCTATTACCCCCAGATGAAACCGTCTCTCGAAAAAAAAACAAGCTCAGGGTTCTCATTGATTTAGCGTTCTAGTGAATTAAAATGTTAAATCACTTTGTATTAATTTTTTGGTGCAACTGTATTTAATTTATTGGCATGTTTAAATACAATCAAATTAAAATTTTAAATCAAAACAATCTAAAACATAAACATATAACGTCAACCCCTCAGCGGGCCGCGTTAAAATTATCAAACGTTGATCCGGTCCTCGGTGATAAAAGGTTGGGGTGCACTGGGTTAATGGACATTCACAAACTCATTACAAGTGGCTTCCCGGCCTCACTCACACATCTCATCTATTCCTACCTAACAAGTAGGTATTTTGTCGTTCGCATAAATAAAACACTATCCACTAAGCGTGCCATTCAGGCTGGTACACCACAAGGGTCCATTCTGGGACCTAAATTATTTCATCTTTTTGTGAATGACATCCCACGTGAAAATACCTCTCTACTCTGCATGTTTTCAGATGACACTGCAATACTGGCCCAAAGTAACTATCTACCAAATATCACACACACTTACAATATACCTACACTCACTCGAGTCCTGGCTGATTAGTTGGAAAGTTCAAATTAATGTAGATAAGTGCCAAGCTGTCCTGTTCACTAAGAAAAGAATTCTCCTTCCACCTCTTAAACTTTTTGACAAAACTATCCCTTGGACCCATAATTGTATTTACCTAGGTGTCACGTAGGACAGAAACTTTACTTGAAATAAACATATATCCACCCTTAGAGCCAAGTTCCTTGCTGCAAGAAGTATTGTTTATCCCCTAATTGCAAGGAACTCTGAATTGTCCATTAAAAATAAGTTGCTCATATACACTTCCATGCTCAGATCAGTAATCAGTTATGCTTGTCAGGTCTGGGGATATGCTGCTAAATCCCATATGATTAAATTAGAAGCTCTTCAAAATTCCACCCCAGGCATGGGAATGCAAAATTTCAAAAAAGAGGAAAATTTATTGCCGCCGTCAGATTGAAAACTCCCCTTTTTAGCTTGATGCTTATACGTACGAAACTAACATGGTTTGTTGTTGGGGCGGACCCCCTAGTAAGTCTGAGAATGTTAAAATTTTTACAATGCATACATCGGCATTCTAACATCACGATATATCGTGATGTTAACCATGCATTTTATACATAGTAAAAGCAAAACCTTGTTCCACATCACGATATATATATAATTTTTTTAAGTTCTTTTTTTCCTTTGCTATAGAAAATTGTGGTAGGAAAAAATTAACAAATAAAGATCTGCATTGTGTATTTAAGAAATAATCTGGTGTAAAATTTTCCGCAGATTTCAAATCCGTTGAAGAGATATATTCAATTAAAAAATTATTTGTTTAAAGAAAATCATATTTTAGGTATGAATCTAAATTAAAATTTTGCGCAGATTTCACATCCATTGAAATTTTTATACTCTATCTCTAACGGTCTAGAAGAAAGAAAAAGAACTCACCCCAGTTAAAAGATTTACCGACTGGCTCGAAAATCATTCCTTCAAGCAAAATCAAAGCGGAAACGAAAGAAACAATAATTTTATCCGCGTTCTGTCTGATGAAAAAAGCATGGTTCCAAGGTTCGACTGCAAGGTCACGTGGGTGGGAAAAGTCCTCCGCATTTAAAGAACCAGGTAGATAATAAAACTATTAAATTCATTTAAAAATCTTCTAGATTAAATTTTAAAAATTCGCCGCGACCCAAAAATTGCAAAAAATTTGGACTACCTATGTGCCAAATCTCATTGCTATAAATGCCATAGAATCGTCAGGATTTTGCGGCCGCGAAAAAAACAAATAATAAATTTATGATAGTAGAGACAAGGATGATTTAAAACAAGATTTTGCATATATATGTATGTGTGTTCCACACACCATATATGCTCAAGTAGAGATTCAAAAATTAGCTTATTTAGAAGGAGAAAAACTTCAGTATAAATAGAAATAAAGGGGCATTCGATTCCTCTAAGTAATGATGACGGCATATATGACCTAGATTGCCACAGAAGTTCGTAACAAAAAAGGATGCAAACTGATTGATAGTAACAACAAGAAACAATAATGGGATTTTGGGATTCAACTTAAAATTGAAAAAAAATCAACTTTTGTTTTGAAATTTTTAAATTATACTGAATTTCAATTTCACTAAAAAGGGAATTTGAAAGTCATCTTCAGGATACAAATGGTTTTTTGAGAAATTCCTCATTTATTAAAAAGAAATGAAAACAGACCGTTAAAATCCCAGATTTTGCAAAACTATTTTGTTGTTTAATACTCTTAAGGGAAAAAAATTAACTAATTAAAAAAATGTAATAAAAAAAATCGAAAAAATTCAGCAAGTAGTGAAGAATTATTCGCTCCCTCGCAGTTGGACACTTTAATTTTTCAATCTTTATATGTGTGACCTGTGACGTTTTTCCCGGAAAAAAAAACAGCGCCGATATAAAAAAATTAACCATCACAAGAGATTCTCATTAGTAAGCCTTTCATCGCGGCATCGAAAAGCTAAGTACCATAGTGGAAAATCCTACATGCGCTTAAATAAACATCGGAATTGTTGTGTCGATTTAAACCAAAACTAAGACTTAAATTTTCCCCAGTGATGCTAAAAAACACGACATTTCTGCTGGAAATACTGATTAGGCAACTCAGATATCAAAAATGCGCTAAAATAGCATCGAAATCGTTGGCGCTGAGCGACAACATCGTGACACCGGAAAACAGCGAGATCGGGAAAAATCGCGATGTCACGATGACCGCGAGATCTGCGGCAGCTAATGCTACGGTTTCATAAGAAAGCGGAGCCGTTATCTAGCTGTGGATGACGTCACTAAAACGTTGTTTACACAAACAGAGGGCGTTGGTTTAATAGGGAGCGTTGTTTGTGGGCGTAACGAAAATTATCGGAGCCGCCATTTGCATGACGATCGTCAAAGTGGTCTCAAACAGTTGGGGAACGTTTTTTTTCTGTAGTGGCAGCATTTCATTTCCCGCGCAAAGCAATTCGAGCGGAGGGAAGCAAAACAAACAAAATTTTTTGATTAGCATTGTTTAGATTTTTTTTAAATCAGTATCGTTAAAGATAGATTGAAAATTTCAACAATTTGAAATCTGCGGAAAATTTTACATCATATCAGTACCTTAATTGTGATTTTCTTTAAATAAATAATTCATTATTTTACAAATGGTAAATAATTTAAACAGAAATCTGGTTTTGGTATCGACCTGGCGTAGAATTTTACGCTGATTTGAAATCCGTTGAAATTTTCACTCTATCTTTAACGATCCGGAAGCTAGAAACTTGGACTAGAGAATAAAAAAGCTTTGTTTTGTTTACCACGCCAGCCGTCTGTATTGCCCAATTCTCGGCTGTATTTTGTCCGTCTAAGTTGACACCTCTGTTCTGTTAAGACGGCCGCCTAGTTATGCCTGCGGCATTATGACGTATCACAGCTGCTAGATAACGGCTCCGCTTTCATAGGAAACAGTAGCTTTAAGGATAGCTGTGTAAGATCGGAAAAAATCGCGATGTCACGATGGCCGCGAGACTTCCGCTAGCTAAGGGATGGCTGTGTGAGATCGAAAAAAATCGCGATGTCGCGATACATCGGCATTGTGAAAATCGCGAAACCGATGTGGCGATGTCGACCTCACACCGGTTTTTCACGATGTATCGATACATGGACCAGGCCTACCCCTTAGTACTTAAAAACGTCACTAGGTCATCCGGTTCTTCAAAGCTTGGAATATACTCTCTTTTACTAGAAACACTAATGACATCATATTCTTAATCACGTTAGAAAAACGCAAAAAATTACCGAAAAAGAAAAAAAACACACAAAAAGCGGAAATCTGGAAGATTCTCATGCCTGAGCCTGCATCGACGCGATTTCAGTAGAGATGTAAAGGCTGCAAAAAACCGGGTTTATTCCCGGGAATAAACCCGGTTTTTTGGGATGGGAATTTTGAATATTCCCGGAAGTTTTCAGAAAAGAACAACTCAACTCCTGATTTACATTCCACTGTTTTCAAATATTAAAGCACGTTTTCACGATTTTAGAGTTTTTCTTCCACAAAAATTTTGATTACTCTGTTGGTTGTTGCAAAAAGGTAAGTGATTTGAAGTATTTTTCATATATCCTCGTACTTTTTTTGTATAATTTTAATTCTATGACTTGGATTTCGGTTTAAGCCAGAAACAGAAGTAAGCGATATATTATAAAGCTCCTGAAATAATCTAAATAATTTAAAGAAAGAACTTTAAATTACTAGTGTTTGATCATGTTTAAAATATCAATTCTTGATTACACTTTTCGACTTGCAAAAATAAAATTACACTTAGACAGGAAATTTAGCAATTTTTCATTTTGATATTCTCTTTGCAAATTTGCTAAAGGTTTTTTTAGAAGAAAGAATTTTTTCTCAGAAAAACAATTACATTTAGACGGGAAATTTAGCAATTTTTAAATTTGATGTTCATTTGAGCTAATTTGCAAAAGAATTTTTTTCTCAGAAAAACATGGAGAAAATTTTTAATTTTGAAATTGACAATTACTAGTCATCTTGTGTACTATGGTTAAATTATTAGGGAATCTATAATATCTATACATCTACAGTTACTGTTTCACTAATTAAAAGATCCATTGTTATAAATAAAATTTTGTTTTAGTAATATCTGTTCAACTTTGAGTGCAGTTGTCAAACGAATGAAGTCGTCTAAAAACATTCTAAAGTAGAGTTTACAAATTCACACAATCTAAATATAAACTCAATAAAAGAGCAAAATTAGTTGATGATCGTGCATTTCTTTTGATTGTTTGCATTTTTAAATCCAGAGAAATTCCTTTGGCTTGAAATCTCTCAAAAAATAAAATTACTTCATCGTATGATTTGCAATGTTTTAAAAAGTAAACTACATATTGAGCCGAAAATAAAACAAACATTAGGAGCATTAACAATAAGTTTTCAGTGCAGCAAAATAAATTTTATTTATTTCAAAGGGAAACAAAAAAGATTCATAGCACCAGAGCTATTTAAAATTGCCTGTTTATTTTATTTGGATTAAAATTATCATTTGACTATATTAAGAATGACAAAGATTTTCAGTAAGCATTTAAATTTAAAATATATGATCTAAATCATGAATGAAAAAATCATGACTCGATTCAAAATTGTTCATTCATGCAAACATATTTTTAGCGATTTTTAAGTTTGTTATTGTTGTGAACCATTTGTAATAAGAGCTTTAAATGAACATAAGTAGAAATTAAAGCATTCTGTCATAATAGCAGTTTGATTCCTCTGAACAGCTTTATTATAGGTATTCGCAACATTTCAGTTTGACGAGTGTTTTGTAATTATATTCTTCAACTTTCTAAGTTACCAGATTCAGATTTTCTCCGAATTACACATTGTAAAAAATCGCCAAATCAGAAATATTGCCAGTGGGTACCTATACTAAAGTTGTACTGATTCCTCTACTATAGTTTACTTAAGAGAAAACACTTATAACTATGGGAAGGAACCAGAAGTTATCTTGTGACTTTCACATTACAGTAGCTTTTCAAAATAGTTATGTTACTATTACAATCATAATAAATATAAATGCATTATTTTTTTTTCAGACATCATGGTTCGACCATTATCTGACGTGTGGATGCATTTTATAGAATACCGTGAAGGTAATAAAAGAAGGACCAAGTGCAAGTACTGTGGAACTAAGTATTCAGTCCCAAAGGCAACTAAGATGTCTAAACATTTGGAAACTTGTAAACAAAAGCCCATAGTTCTATCCGTACCTGTTTTTTCAAACATTGATGGTGAATCATCACATGTGGGAAACCAAGAACTAATTCTTGAACAAGGGAGTGTTTGGGATCAAGACCAACCAAGAGAAATCAGCACTACTCTTCCTACAACAGATTCTCTAGCTTCTCCTGCATTTTCAGTGGTTGAATTACCCTTAAGGAAACCTATTCTTAGGTCATTCTTTGACACAATGACCAAAGTTGAGTCGGAGAAATTGGAGTCATCTTTCGCCAAGGCAGTATATTCGTCCAATTTGCCTCTATCATTTATAGAGAACAGTTATTGGCAACAGTTCTTCAAACAGATCAGGCCATCATTCAATGTTCCAAGTCGTTATGATCTAAGTAACAGGCTCTTAGATAAGGAGTATGATGAAGTAACTGAATGTGTTAAAGAAAAAATAAGAAGTGCTGAATTTGTTTCTATTATTACCGATGGCTGGAGCAACATTAGAAACGAAGGAATTATATCCTACATTGTAACAACGCCTGAACCTCTGTTTTTCAAATCTACTGAAACTAAGGCTAACCGACACACAGCTTCATACATTAGCCAGGAAATAATCAATGTTATAAAAGAGATTGGACCTCAGAAAGTAGTAGCACTGGTAACTGATAATGCCAGTAACATGAAAGCAGCATGGGTTCTGGTCCAAGAACATTACCCGCAAATATGTACTGTTGGTTGTGCTGCTCATGGCTTAAATTTGTTACTAAATGACATCTACAAGGTTCGAACTTTTCAAGTTATTATTTCAAATGCCAAAGAAGTGGTCAAACACTTTAAAAACAAGCAGGCATTATCAGCTGTTTTTACTTCCAAGCAAAAAGCTAAAAAAGGTTCAGCTGCATCTACGCTTAAACTCCCAGCAGAGACAAGGTGGTGTAGTACCTTGATTGTGTTTGAGTCTTCTAAATGGGAAAGAATCTCTTCAAGAGACTGTGCTTATTGAAGAACTCGATGTTGACAAGAATATTAGGCAATTAGTTCTTGATAACGATTTGTTCTGGATGAGTATTCATAGTCTTGTAAATATGATAAGGCCTATTTGTGATGGAATCAAGCTTATTGAGTCCGACTCTGCCACATTGTCTGATGTCCCTTATGTCTTTTTAAATGTAAAAGAATCTCTAGAGTCGCTTGTTTTAACTCCTTTACAGACAGAAGAGGAAGAAGCAGTTAAAAATTTAGTTGAAACACGCCGTGAAATGATTTGTATGCCAATTCAATATGCAGGATATATTCTAGATCCTCGTTACTTTGATAAGGATTTGGCTGATGACAGTTTTACATCCGGTTTGGATTTTATATCAAATCTAGCTATGGCGGAATTAACTTCCAGCATCATGACAGATTTTGCTCATTTTAAAGCACAGTATGGGACATATAAAAATGTTTCTGTTTGGCAAAGTGCAAAATTGTTACCGCCTCAAGTATGGTGGAAGGGTTTTTTTAAGGGTCAAAGTTTATCTTCTCTTGCCTTGCGGTTATTTTCAATCCCACCTTCTTCAGCTGCTTGTGAGAGAATCTTTTCTGCGTTTTCTCATACTCACTCTGCAACCCGAAACAGGTTGGGTAATGAAAGAGTGTCTAAGCTTGTCTCTGTCAGATCAAATCTACTCTTGCAATCAAAATTAGAGTAGATTTGATCGGGACCAATGAGATGGAAAGCAGGGTTAGATTTTTTTGTTTTTGTTTTTGTTTATACCAGGTATTTTTGGTTTAAACAGGATTCTTTTTAGAAAAACAAAGCAGCAAAAATAATTCAAATTGGTTAGTATTATGAAATATATGTTAAAATTAATTAAAGTAAAATAAATTAGCTGATTGTCAATGTCAACTGGTTGATATTCTAATGTAATTAAGCCTTTTTATTTTATGAAAAGATTATGATTAATTGATATTAATTACCACTTGTTATTTGGTTTAAACCAATTGGTTTCATGGAAAGTGTATGATATAACCCTGATGGAAAGTGTGAAAATAAAATTTTTTTTTTCTATGTGTGTTGTTTAAATGCTTACTGAGATAAACTCAAACATAATATAGAATTTCTTTCAGCTTGGGTTTCAGCACTTGTCTTTTTAGTAAATGAACAAGTTGATTTTTCAGGATGATGTGATGATGCATAGTTTTTAAAATACAATTATTTTTTGTTTGATATAACTTTAAAAGCAACCTTTGAAATGTTTTATATTATTGTCTTTAATGATAGTTTGAAACAGGGTTTAATTATTTTATTACTTTGTAAGTAAATAAATGTATCATGCTTAATTAGAAAAAACTCATTGCATTGCTATTCTTACAAAATTTGTTTAAATTTGTACTGGGCAAGTTGAGATGAATTTCGAGGTTATTTAGTTATTATTTAACGGTATGAAAAATGTTAATAATAAATGTAGTTTTATACATATTTTTGAGAAAGGTCTACTCCAATGATATCATACATAAAAAAAATTCACGTTTGTTAAAATTATACATATAATATTTAAAATGGCACAACTAGTCTGTCTTTCACCATGAATGAAATTGTAAAGGTGAGTAATGACATTTTTCAGATAGTATAATTTTAAGGTTTTATTGTAGGTGTTATAATTTTACATCAAATTAAAAGAATAGTAAATAAGTTTCATCTTTTTATAGAAACTCATTTTAATTATGCTTTAAATATTTTGTTGCAATTTATATCTGTTTACTACTTTAGTTTAAGAATTAATTTTAATTTGAGATCTGATAGATACTGTTCTGGCCAAGTTTTTTCCTAGACAATGACTCTTAGTTAGAAGTTTTATTGTATGATTAATGCTATTTGCAAACAATCTTAAAGATGAAACAACTGCTTAGCTGCTATCTTTTGAAATAAAATAGATACAAGAATAAGAAATATAAAAGAAGTATTGGACTAAATAGCTGATTTGCTTAAGAGTAAAAAGGTTATAAGTAATGAGTTAATAAAAGTTTCTCTTATATTTCAAAACGAGTGAAAGGCAAATTGTACGACATCACTTTTTAGAATGCAACACACTTTGTTATCTGAATTAGCCAATTGAAACAGAAAATGGGCAGATTAAAACTATTTAAATTACTTCAATATTAATAAGAATTTCAATTGCAGAATAGTTTTTCAGTGAATTTATATCAAAAATTGTCTTAAACTCCTCAAAAGAGTACCTAGAAAATGAAAACTGATGGTAAAATATGGTTGTGTTTGTTTACGTTCAAAATTCCCAATGTTCCCCCAAAATTCCCGGTTAATTCCCAAATATCCCGCGTTTTTTCCCTCCTCCCAAAAAATGTGGGAATTTTACATCTCTAGATTTCAGGAGTGAACCATATATGACGCGGAGTTGCGGATTTTCGATGCTTTAGCGGAGAAACTCCGGAAATTCCGGAGCACTTGGCAACTCTAAGTATATAAAAACGTCTCTAGAACATCCGGTTTTCAAAGCTTGAAATATACCCTCATTGGCTAGAAACACTATTGATGTCATATTCTTAAAAACGACCAAAATCACATTAAAAAAAACAGCGGAAAAAACATGGAAAAAAACACAAAAAGCGGAAATCCGCGGAAACGCGGAAGATGCTCATGCCTGCCACTAGCGCGTCTTTCTAGGAATGGCTCTTCGTAACGTGGACGATTCTATTCAGGACCGTAGGTTGGTCGGTAGATATTAACTCGTGATAAGTGAATCGATTCTTCAGTTTGATTCTTTCGTAACTTGTTTTGATCCACAGTGAGCTATGATTGATTATTTACTTGTTAAAATATTACCAAGACCGGACTGAGGGAAACCTCAATAGTTTTTGTGCATCTCCCGTCTTAGCTCTGTTGGATATTCTTGTACTGCTGTCACCACGCAACACTTAAATTTTTTTCTTCAAGTTTGTATTTCGACGATTTTTAACTGTATCTTCAAATATTTCCCATTTCAGATTCATTTTCCTCTTTTAGAAGTAAAAATCTCTCATCTTCAATTGATTGAGTCCATATATATCTCCATGTATTAGTTCAGTAACTGTTAAGTATCTACTTTCCACGAGTTTAATATCTACCGACCTACCTACGTTCCAAAATAGAATCGTCCACGCAACGAAGAGCCATACCTAAAAAGACGCGCTAGTCATGCCTGCCACCCTGAGAATCATCACGAAAACCCATAGTTCTACACAAATGCCAAAATCCGGGAAGAACTCGGAATCCCTCAACTCAGCAATTCTTTGGCAAGATCAGTAAAAAATTCTACAAATCCCTCATCCATATTGATAACCCAGCTATAGCGCAAATCCCCAGATATGACCATCGTCAAATATCCAACTCTAAAAGACCAAGAGCAAAACTAAACTATGTACCCATGACTAACGGTAACCACAAAAGATTATGTAATCCGACTCCAAACCACTTCGATTTTTCTCCGCTTCGAAGAATAGATCACCGCTCTCTCCATCGGGTGGTTGTATTGAGCCAATAAGATCCCTTCCCCACTCGAGAATCCGCAAAGAGTGTGGAGGCAACGTTTGAAACCGAATCAACCCCCCCCCCCTCCCTTTTCTTTTTTTTTCTCTTTCGAAGAATCGTTTCATTCTCTCCTTTCGAAACACGTTCCTTTTACCCCAACCCTGCAGCTCAATGTTCGATTATCACTCAAGGACTCTCGAAGAGGTCGAAGTCACTCAATCAGCTGTTTCATTCATGCCGCCCGGGTTTCATTGCTAAGATTGTACTATCGTACTAACGTCACATCAGCAGCTCCATCTATGTTCTGAAACTGTACTATTTTGTTGCCATGTCCTTTCGGTGCATTATTATTGCGTCCATGTGTTCTCCTGCAGATTCTCTCTGGCGCCGCTGTTACCAAGCTCTTATACATGCCCATTTTGCTACTATTTTAATTTATATCTGCTAATAAAACATATTCTGTGTTGTGAAAATTTCACTTTAGATTGATACCTAAAAATATGATATTCTTTAAATAAATAATTTTTAAATTCAACATATCTTCAACGGATTTGAAATCTGCGGAAAATTTTTAACCAAATCGATACCTGAATTGTGATTTTATTTAAATAAATAATTTTTCAATTGTAACTTTTATATTTTCGCAATGCGGATTTAGCCGCATTGGACGAATATATTGATTACGAACACAAAAAGGGATATTTATCTCTATTTCTAGAAAATATATAACATAAATGGAGTATTTAGTTGCCTTAATTTACTGCTTTATATAAATAGCATCTAAAAATAGGATGAATATTTAATTGTATTCGATGTTTTGAAGAGTTTATATACAACAAAGGGGACAGTAGGTAACTTTATTTCTGAGATAACATATACCAACAACGATCCGTTTAATTTTTTGGCAGAAGCCAAATAAAGCTAAATTTAAACATTCAATTTGAAGTTATTTTTTTAATGTCCTTAACGTGAAAGATAAGTTTCAATTTTCATTTATTTTTCACATCCTCGTGTTAAATTGAACTCGATATGACTTTAAAAAATGAAATTATTAGCCTGACTTACTGAACTTAATTTACTGTGAGCTTATTTTAGTAGAATTTATATTTTATCTTGAAGTTATTACTATTTTTATCGAAATTTTTATATTATATATATATGGACAGAAATTCTCTTTGCGATCTTCCGGTTTTTAACATAAACTGTTTAGTGGTCATTCTTAGATTTTTTTTAAGTTAGCATAATTCTCACGTTTCGTCGTCGGTTTTAATCAAATTATTGTTGAAACATTCCCCAGTACTTTACAGCAAACGTCTTCCCATGCATTTTCTGGTAGAATTTTTATCTTTGTACAGTTGTAATGTTTTATCCCATAGCACTGGTCTTATTTGTACCTATTTCCAAAAATTAAATCGAAATACCTAATTTCTTTTTTGTCTTGGAACTATATTTTCAACATTCAGTTTATCGGACAAAATTTTAAATCCTTACTTATTCAAGTTTCTGTGTTTCACAGGTCATATAAAAAGCCACGATTTCCATGCTATCTACTTTTTTTTTTTTGAATAGGAGGAAAAAAATTCTAATTATTTTTCTCTTTAATTAGTAAATACAATTCAAAAAAGTGAATACTAAAGACCCTGTTATCAGTTCTTCCCGATTTATGGAACTGTACTTTCGTTTCGAATAAGTTTTTATTTTCTAAATTCTATTTTAGGTAATTTAACATAATTTTAAAATCTGCCTTTTCAAACAAAGAATGATTTTTCGATACCTTAAACTAATATGAATTTTTTTTACCGATACATGTTGTTTTGCTGTTGTATTTACAAACAATATTGCACTTCTGACCTCGAATTAAATTTTGCTGTGTTTACTCTAAAGGTAAACTAAAGGTAACGACTATACCTTATCGTAATTCTCTTCAAGTAACATGGTGTATTAAGTAGTGTACCTACTTACCCACCAATAAAATTCGTAGATGACAGCACACATCAGTCAATTTAATTACAGTTAGACTATCCGAAACGAAGACTAATCCACCAACCTTCTCTCTTTATGGGCATTTGTAGCACAAATGGAATCACGAATGATATAACGACTGGGGAATATTTCAACAAAAATTTGATTAAAGGTAACGACTAAAAATGAGAATTATGCTAAACTAAAAACAATCTAAGAATGACCAAAAAACAGTTTATGTCAAAAACCGGAAGATCGCAAAGAGAATTTCTGTCTATATAATATAACAATTTCGATAAAAATAGTAAAACACTAACTTCAAGATTAAAATATAAATTATACGCAAATATGCTCACAGTAAATTAAGTTCAGTAAATCAGGCTAATAAGTTCACGAGGATGTGAAAAAAATGAATGAAAATTGAAACTTATTTTCAATTTATTTTAAAAACATTAGCTTTATTTTAAAGACATTTGCAGCGCATGAAAAATTAAACGGACAGTTGTCGGTATACGTTATCTCGGAAATAAAATAACCTACTATTTAAGGTGAAAATTAACGGTCGCCACTCGCCACGTGGCGACTGAATGTTTAAAAGTGGAGACTGAAAAGTTTTGCTACAGTCGCCACACTTTCTTAAAAACGTCAGTTATATGGTGAAACCTACGATTTGAAGTTTTTTTTCTGAGGACATTAAAAAAAGTTTAAAAAAAAAAAGAGAATAAAGAACGGTAACATAAACATAGTAAATAGTATTTTAAATTAAGGGGCGGGGGGGGGAGAGAAACGCAAACGCTAGGAGGGAAAAAACGCAATGCAATCTAGGTAAAGAAGGCTGAAGATTAGTACTTGTGTGTGCAAGTGACCTGGTGTATTTAACCATTGTGCTGGTATTTCGCGGGGTAAGAAAATCTATTTTTGATACGTATATAACGTGTGTATTCTGCAAAATATGTGAACGCTCATAAGTGGCCACAGAATGAAACAAGTTCAGTGGCCACTTACAAAATTTTTTAATTTGCACCTTTACTACTATCCCATTTACTTTAAACTCTTCAAAAAATCGAATACGATTAAATATTCATCCTATTTTAATTTGCTATTCACATAAATATATTTTCATAAATCGAGATTAATGGCCCTTTTTGTGTTCCTAATCAATATTTTCGTCAAATGCGGCTAAATTTGTATTGCGAAAGTATAAAACTTACAATTGAAAAATTATTTATTTAAAAGATGAAGATTACAAATCACATTTAAGGTATCGATCTGGTGTAAAATTTTCCGCAGATTTCAAATGTGTTAAAATTTTTACACTATCTTTCATGAGCGCAAAAATATGTACTTGGACACAACAGTAAAAAAAATTTTGTTTTGATCACAATTGACTAAATCTTAACTTAATCAATCTTTGACTAAATTTAAATTTAAGTATCGATCTGGTTTAAAATTTTCCGCAGATTTCAAATCCGTTGAAATTTTTACTTTTATCTCTAACGAGCGCGAAGATATAAAATGGCTTGGAAAGTAAAAACGCTGTTTTGTTTTGTTCTTCGAATAAAATAAACAACGGTAGTCGTCTGCTCTAGTGGCTATCTACGACAGGAAAACCGATATCCTGTCGTGTTGTGAGTAGATCAAACTGTATGCATGCTCCCATACTCTTCTTCGCGCCACCAAAAGAATTTATGTTACGTCATTTTATCGCACGACCGAAATCGATGTGTGTGCAAGTAGCCTTACGAGGGCGATAGGCAAAGACAATTTCTGTTCGGAATATGTTTCACAGTTGTCACTGATTGTCAAGGATTAATTTACACGAATGCAAAAAAGTCAAGTATTCCTCAAATTGCTAGATGGGGGGTCGGCTTATATACGGATCTACTAATTTCGCAAAAAAACTAAACTACATTTCCGTTAGCCGATAAATCGCTAACTATCGACAAGTATAGCACACAAAATAACAATCAAACACAGTAATTAATTAGCACATACAAATAACAATTGGAAAGGTAACATTTTTTTATGCCGCTGTTAGATTCGGATATCCCGCAAAACTTCAAATTCTTTACGAGCGATTAACGATTTTTATAGCAACTCCAACGGGTGTTGGGAAAGCAAGCCTTTTTTTTACTTTGTGCCATCCGGACTCGGATCCGAATCCAACAGCTATTCCAATTTTTAAAGTATTTTAACTTACGTTTTGAATGCAGCCTTTAAGCAAAGAGAAAAATAAGTCATATAAATCCTTCAAATTCCGTGTCTGAATCCGAGTTTCCGAATAGTTCGTAAAATTCGGCTTCACTCATTGGGATCTCCTGATGTGTATCATCATCAGTTCCAATGCCATTTCCGTACTAGAATTTATACGTTCTTCATACACATCGCTGCCAAAGGTCAATGAGCCCACTCCCCCTTTTGAAACTTTATGTACCGCACATGTTTTAGGCTGCACGGCGAAGATAAGTGACACTGATAAAAAAAATTCCCAAGCCCCAGCCGCTTCCCTTGACCATTGTTGAACTGATCATCTGTCAATCACCCAGTCAGAGGTCCGGCATCAGTTGCGGGACACTTTTGGAAGATCATTAGCCGTCACCTTTGAAAATGGGGCGAATAGACAACAACCTCGCATTGAAAGCTCAGAACGCTCGTCATTGCACATGTTTACTGCCAAGTTAAATCGTGGCAATCAGTTGGAGAGTTCAATTTCATTTAGACCCTACCCTAGTTTCTTTTAAGAGCCATGATGAATCACCTCCCCCTTTTGAATCCTAATGTCCAGTACATCATCACCTGTTGACGTAAAATGGCAGGATTTCTAATATCGAGTGGGTCAGTGGTATTTTTAGACCTTTACAAAATGACGATAAGAGATTATTTCAGTTAAATTAAAGTTTAATTATTATTAACACACTATTTACAGACATAGATAAAGAATACATAATGCAAATCGAGATGAATCAAATCAATCAAATTAAGAACACTTAGGTTCTTTCGAAATCGAATCGAGTCGAACTTCAACTGACAAAAGCTGCAGGTGTGGGAGAGCAGAAAAGGCGCAGGATGTCAACGACGCCAGCGCCATCTAAGATTCAAATAATTTCCACACACTCCCCACCTGAACTCTTCCAAGAGTTCACATAAATTATTCATCATTTTTCAAAGACAGATTTTATCAAAATATTAACAAACGTAATGTAACTATTTAAAAAACGGTTTTTAAATTAAAATATAAATATAATCAAGCTATCTAATTCAAATATTATTTCAATGTTAAATTTAAAATAAAATTGTACTATAAGATTAAAACAAATACTGAAACAAATACTAATATCAAATGCAATGCACACAAAAAAATTACTATATCAAGTATCCATAAAACATTATAGCATAAAGAAAGGAATAGGATACACTAAAGAATATACAAAGATTAAAGTTCTAAAGGGTTAAATAATTGGACTGGTGTTTTAATTGTTCCGTCTACAGTTTTTAGCTCGCAAGAACGAACTTTGCCATCGCGACCAGGAAAGACTTGTATCACTCTACCGCATTTCCATAAAAGTTTGCACTTAGTGTTGCCTTCTATAAGAACAAGATCGTCTGTTTTTAAGTTGTCATAACAGTAGGATTCTTTAGTTGATGTAGATTCTTTAGTTAGTTCGAAGGTCCATCAAGTACTGATTTTTCCATTTCACCCACAGTTGTTTCACTAACAAATCCTGACATTGCTTCCTTTTCGACAAGGAAGACTTAGTCGAGCCACTTTGAATAAGGTCGTCAAAGTTCATTGGGTATGGAGAATTATTTCGACCAAAGTTCAGGAAGTCGACTGGCTTCAGTGGTAGAGGTTCCTCGTGCTCACCGTACATATAAATCAAAGGACGAGAATTTAGGACTGCTTCAACCTGTGTCAATATCGTCGACAGTTCTTCAAAAGTCAACAAATCTTTACCGAGAATTTTCTCAGGCATTCTTTCACAGATTTTACCAGTCTTTCGTAAAAACCTCCCCACTATGGGCCTCGTTCAATTATAAATGTCCATATAATCTTTCATTGGCGAGAAAGACATGGAAGATATCATGCGACAGGATTTTTGTGAAACCTTCAAGGTCCTTTTTTCCTTTTTTAAAGGTCTTAGCATTATCAGAGTAACTTATACGACAATTTCCTCTTCTAGAAACAAATCTCTTAAAAGCCATAATGAAAGACTCCGTTGAGAGATTTGGTACAAGTTCAAGATGTATGGCTCTGGTGGTTGCGCAAGTAAACAGTGCAATGTAGGATTTCTGGTTTCCTTCAGAATCTTTTACGTAAATTGGTCCTGCAAAGTCAATCCCGCATACGTAAAATGGAGGTGTCTCATTGATCCTATCTTCTGGCAATTGTAAAGTAGTCTGTTCAGCAGGCTTAGCCGAATATTTCTTACAAATGAGACATCTATTTATCAACCTTTTCACAATTTGGCTACCTTTTGGGATCCAAAAATAACTGCGAACTTCCACCAAAGTTGTTGCTACTCCTCCATGCATCATCTTGACATGTGTATTTTCAAAGATTGGATTGCTTTTACCAGGGCAATGATACCAATTTGCCTGAGATGTCAGACTTTGTATTTCTTCAATTACGACATTAAATGCCGCAGAAGTGTGTGGTGTAATTCCACAATCGGGAACACCTTGTAAACACCAACCGAAAATCGTTTCCGCAGCTACTAAATGTTTACCTAAACGCTTTAAATTTCCCATTACTATGTTATAATAGTAATCAGCCCCCACAAGAAGAGTTACTCTGTCCTTACAATCGTAAGAGTCTGCGAGTTGCAAACCTTTCAGGTTCTTATCTACGAAATGTCCACTCAAATTAGGAGGCGGTAAATCAGAACTTGAAATTTGTTCTATTACTAGAGCTGCAATTATGATTTCTAAGTTCTGTGTGTCTCTATTTTCTAATTTTATCCTAAGCACATCGAATGTCTTTCCAATGGGAGTGTCATTTCCCAAAGCAAATACTGAGAGAAAGCAAATTTTCGAATAACAGGAAGACTTAATTTATCTGCAATTTCTTGCTTTAAAAACGTTCTCATGGAACCATTGTCCAAAAACAATCTTTTCGGAATTGACTGCACTTTTGTTTTCAACACCACACAACAGGTGTGAAGCAAAATGCCATTACGTTTGTCAAGAGAAAGTGCCAAAAGAACATATTTCGATTCCTCTCCTCTTTTTTTTATTTTTTTTCTTAAATTCATTTTGTTTTTTATCAGCCCGAAAACAAATAGAACGATTATGCCTACCCTTGCATTCTGTGCAAAACATATTCGTTCTGCAATCCCTGATTCTATGGCCCCGTTCACATGAGGCGAAATCTAGCCGCGTCCACACCGGAGAAGCAGAGCAAAACATGGATGATTGATTAACCCCGGAGACAGGTTTGATTGGCAGCTCGTTCAGTGTAGACGGTGAACGAACATTTTGAGCACGAGCAAAATGATCCGCTTCTAGTCGGTACATCAAAGGAAAGCAAGTGCTCGTGCTCGCTCTATTTGGACGGCGTTTTTTCGTTCCCTTGCTCGACGTTCAATCAATCACCGGGGTCATCGTTAAGAAACGGGTCGGGGATCGGAACATAGAAATATTTATATTTCTTCGGATTGTAAAGTGATACTATTATTTAAGTAGTCTATTTGTAAGCATTGTGTGTTTTGCTATACATAGTTGACGATTAAAACTTAGTTGTGAAAATGTAATCTGCCCATATTAGAGTCAAAATTGATGTGTCCATCCATGTGTATTTAGATGGTCTATATTAGTGGTCTTGGGGAACTTTGCACGTCAAATCTCTGCTATTATAAAATGAAGTGTCCGACCTCCACTACGCAATGTCCGGACGAATCTATTGGACGGCATACGGGTAGTCCGAAGTTTTTGCAATTTTTGTGTCCAGACTGAATTTTAAAATTCAATCTAAAACATTTAAAAAATAATTTATTGGAATTTAATTATTATTGTCTTCTTTGGAATAAAAGTTGCATAAAAAGTTAGCAGATTCTAAATGTATTTTTTCCGCTTCCGATTTCATTTTGCGGAGAAAGATTTGTCAGCAGACTAAAGTTTTAACTTTAGTTATGTAGTTCTTTTTTTTTATCTCCTTGATCGTAAAAGATAGAGTACAATTTTCAACGGATATGAAATCTGCGGAAAATTTCACATTAGATCTATACCTAAAAATATGATTTTCGATAAATGAATAATTTTAAATTGAAACTTATATTTTTTCCAACACGAACGCCACTTTCTGTGAAGAATGACTTACGTTTGATTCGAGATATCACAGATTTCATTTCCTACGCTCAAACCATTTCACAGGGAAGAAAAGCAAAACAAATAAAAAAAAACATATTGACTGGCATTGATTGTTAAGTACTTTTTTGTAAAATCGGGATCGTTAAAGACAGATGAAAATTTCAACAGATTTGAAATCTGAATAAAATCTAAACCCCTAAATCTCTACCTTCCATTTGATTTTCTTTTAATAAATAATTTTTCAATTAAATATTTATATTTTCGCAAGAGATTCTGACGTCACGCAGATTGGATCACTTCGCAATTCGAATTTGGCAATGACGAGGTTATTACGGCGTTGCCCGAGGTGTTTGTTTGCGAAGCAAATCATAGTTCATAATATTCATAATTTAGTTTGCGAAGCAAATCAAATTAGAATTTGCTGGGAATCCATTCCAATAGGCTACGAATTTCCATTTCGTTTGTGAGGCAAACCAATGCCATGATTGCTGTTATCCAATAGGCTTCGCAAACCAAATGGGAATTCTTAGCAATCACCACGCAGTGGCTAGTTTAAGATAAATAAGAGGTGGATATTTAAAATGTATTTAAACTTTTTTGCAATTAAAGAAAATTTAAAATTGTTGCACTGCAATATTAATACGTTTTACCGAAAAATGCCGAATTGAAAGACACATTCAATATGTTGGAACATATGAGTGAAATATTCAGTAAGATATTTTTATTTTGTAGGGAAATAATCTGCTAATATCAATTTTGCAAGTACGTATGGATATAAATAAATAAATATATATATATATATATATATATATATATATATATATATATTAATAAAGTGGTTGCCGCAGCCGCCGTCGCAGGATTGAAAACACGGTTTGTTCAAAATTGTACAGGGTTAACGATGAAGTGGATTATTTTCCGAGGCGGCTATTAGTTTAGGGTTTATTAAGTGTCCCAGTAGGAAAAGCGTAATTTCTACCGCGTGTGAGCAAAAGACGTATACATTTTCAGTCTTATGGCTCCTGAGAATATTTTTCATCACCAATGTCGCCTTTTTTGGGAACTTTTCTTCCTATTTCTCTTTAATAAATCATCTATGATAATATACGCTGCACTATCGATTAAACGCCGACTTCGTAAAGAACGGGACATTTAAACAATTTGTTTTAAACAATAAGTTTGCAGTTTAGCTTCAACACACAACCAGCGAGATTGATCGCGAGCACATGGAACATTTTGTGTCCGAGCTGTCAAACCAGAAAAACCAGAGAGATTGATTCACCAAACCTGTCTCAGGGGTTAATCAATCATGCATGTTCTGCTCTGCTTCTCCGGTGTGGACGCGGCTTAACGCGCGTTTGATGTTGACACAAAACGAGGGTAGCCAAAATACATCGAGTTCTACTGGAGCGTTCACATGCAGAAAACTGCTGAATCGGGCGTTTTTATTGCTTCCGCGGGCCGAGGGGAACCGATAATCCGAACGCTTTGGCTGAAGCTCGAGATACATAGGAATATGGTACGCTGTTCACATGACACGCTTTTTGACTGGCGTCAGCACTTTTTTAATTCCTTATTCGAAGTTCCTATATTCGCGATCGTTAAAGATACAGTGAAAATTTCAACGGATTTGAAATCAGCGGAAAATTCTAGTTAAGATCGATACCTTAAATGCGATTTTCTTTAAATAAATAATTTTTCAATTGTAAATTTTATATTTTCGCACTACGAATTTGGAAGCAATTGACGATGATAATCATTGCGAACACAAAAATAACTATTTATCTCATTTTATAGAAAAGATATATCTTGAATAGAGTACTTAGTTGCCTTAATTTACTGCTGTTGTTGTCGTGCGGGCCATATATGGCCCAATTGGGGGTGCCATAATTTACTGCTTTGTATTTAATATCATTAAAATAGGATGCAAATTAATTCATTCGGTGTTTTGAAAATAGTTTCCAACAAAGGGGAATAGTATGTAATTTTAGTTTTGAGATAACCTATACCGACGACGGTCCGTTTAAGTTTCCACGCCAACATGATTACATTTTAGGCCATTACAGATTTAACGTTCACCAGCCCCCTTTGTACACGACGGTCTTTGGTTGAATTCGAACTCGCAATCCTCCACTCGATGCTTTACTGGCATTGTTTTTCATACAACATATTCTAATCCTCCTGTCAATCTTATTGTTATCATTAATGTTACTACGTTTGATGTAATTTTTATATCATATTTTCATGAAGATGGAAAATCGATTATCAATTTCCAGATTTTTGATTAGTTCTATTGTAAACCATTTCACAACATTTTTAGAGCAATTTTATCACTATTGAGTGTAGTAATTATATTCATTATATCTTTGATTTCGTTTCTATTTTGCTGGAACATTCACAGTCACACTCGTTACATGACTCATCTGTTAGTTTTTGGCGCCATAAATGACCTTGCTCTGCTCCTTGATGTAAGCAAATTCTTGATAAGCGTTCTACTGACACCGGAAAAAGGGATTAGTCGTTCACGATGGAAGCAGAGCTCTGTGATACCGATCTTTTAATTGATGAAATACATAAAATTTCTGCTATTTGGAATATGAAGTGCCCTGCTCATAAGAACAGAGGTTTGAAAAAGTCATATTGGGAAGATATTGTCGAAGTTTTTTCTAAAGTTGGAAACAGCAAAGAAAAAAAGAAAATATTTGGTAAATTCTTTATTGTATTTTATTTTTAATATTTAATAACCTTTATATCATTTTATCCTGCCATGATGCTTTGCCTTCATTCACAAAATAATCGGCATATTTATCTGACAGTTTTAGCTGAAATGTTTCCCCGTGGTATATTTCTGGTACTAAAGCTTGTAAATGGAGCTTCATAAAAAGTATCTTCATTTTGATACCCATCTCGGTCTTACATAATTGTGCAGAGCACAACGGGCCCCAATTATAGTTTCGGTTGTATCAATTTTAGTTTTCATTGCCCTGTGAAATATTCGCCATTTGTTCGCCATCATTCCAAATGTACATTCGATACATCGTCGTGCTCTTGATAAGCGATAGTTGAAAACTCTCTTGGTGTATGTTAGAGATTTTCCACAAATAGGGCGCATGATGTTTTCCGAAATTCCAAAAGCTTCATCTCCAACAAGTACATGAGGCAAAAATATGGTATCAACGGTGGATATAGGCTTTGGATTTGGAATTTTTAAAGCATGCTCTAAAAGTTTTCTGTACAACAAAGACTCCTGCTAAACAGCCGAGTCACTGTTTTCCCCATATGCTCCAATGTCAACTTAGAGAAAACTATATTTGGCGTCACATGCAGCTAACAAGGTGATAAAAAATAATTCTTGTAGTTGTAATATAGAGAACCTGTATAATTCGAATGTGCCTTCCGTCAATTGCACCAATGCAATTCGGAAAATTATAGCGTATTTTTTAAATCCTTCTGAAATTTCTTCCCACTTCTCATTTGTCAGTTCTGGCATACAGATCGGTCTTAATCTGTTCCAAATTGATTAGCAGACTTTTTTAATCAAAGTTGCGATAGTTGACGTGCCGACCCTGTAACCAGGCCCTGATTTACCATTAGGCCCGTGAGGCAAGGGCCTAGGGCCCCCATAATTTAAAGGGCCCCTAAGTTTCAAAAGTATCTAAAAATTTTAAAAAATTTTTAAGTAGTTACATAAATTATTGGGTATTTACGTAAATGTCCGTCGACCGTTTCCACCACTATCACATTCTTGTAATTACATTAATTATCTAACTATTATGTTTTTAATTTTCATCTGCTTTATTTTGTTTTGCCAAGAGTTATAAGTAATTTCACGATTTTCTCAAACTTTTTGGTGATATCTGTGAAACGGTCAACAGTCACAAATACGTAAGTACCAATTATTGTTATAAAATTAGTTTTTGTGATGAACAATTAACATCGGGGGGCCCCTTCCTGCGTGTTGTGCCTACTATACCAAATTTTCTAAATCGGGCCCTGCCTGTAACTGTAGTGCAAATCAGCAAAGAAGCATCCAGATGCCAAATACCGGAAAAGAAATAAAAAAAATAGACCGCGTTTTTTCTTTGTAATCAAACAGTGGCACCCTCCAACTTACTAGTTTTCTGCGGCACTCCTACTCATTTTTAGAGTATATCATCTAATCAACTTATATCTATTAATATATTTAGAGTTTATATTTTAAATAAACAAAATACAAATAGATTAATTAGTTTAAAAAAGACTTTCAACTTCAAGATTTAATTTGATCTGTTCAAAAGATAACATTTTCATCTGTCTTGCAGAATTGTCTGCGTTGCGTTTCGATGCGAAAATAATCACATTTTGTAAAGTTCTTCAATTTAATCTTAATGTGTGATATACATTTCTTATTTCGCCATCACCGTGCTTCAAGAAAATTTTCTATGCATGTGATAAGTACTAGCCAAATGCGTTTCGCAAAAAAATTAGTTACTACTACAGAAAATTAATGTTTTTTATGAAAAACTTTATGTTTTTGGTATTGATCTGGCATAGAATTTTACGCAGATTCGAAATCCGTTGAAATTTTCACTCCATCTTCAACCATCGCAAAAATAGAAATTTGAATTAGAGGAATAAAAACATAATTTAATGCTTAAGAAAAGCCGACCTTGCAAAACGCGCAAAGGGGTGGTCACATGGACTTTTCGAAAACGCGCGTTGTAACGCGCGTTAGAAAAACTCCGTGTGAACGTGGCCTATGTCTTGTTTCGAGGCATAAAAAACATCTACCCTGTTTAAGTAACAAATCTCTCATCTCTTCCACAGTAAATACTCAAGAAGTTCTGAATCATGCTTCGCTTTGCAAAAGAGGCAACTATCGTTATTAACACCCTTTTTGTTTATATTATTCGCGATCGAGTTCTCATTCACTGACGCCTAAAGTTCAACAGCAGACGCAACATTGTGTAATACCTCTCCTTGCCACTTCGGAGGGGAATGATGGTGTATGGTTTCAGTTCGCAAACCAGATGTTAAGAAAGAATTTCTCTCCCTATAGTTGATCTCCTTTCGAATGAATTCTAATAATTTATCGATATCGAAAAAGGATGCTTCGTTCGTTTCACGATTAAAGTCTAAACTTATATCGGGAGGTAATGTTTTCATTAAGATAGGAATTAACATGTGACTGTATGCTTCCGGTTTGACATCTAATGACCGAAGGCTACGAACTTGAATTTCTATGGTATCACACAATTTGCGAAGTTTCAATATGTCACTAGATTTAGTTACTGGAGTAAGGTTAATGAGTTTTTGCATGTGTGAATTTATTATAACTAGGGGGCGAACGCTCGCAAACAGCTGCAAGCAGCTCCCTACGGATCGCGGAGCTTAAAATGGGCCCTATTTAGTCTTCATAGACCTGAAAATTGATCTGATTATGTATTGATGAACGATACAGCTAAGGTTCTGAGAGAGCAGCGAGAAAGGGAATCTCTTGGGACTACTATGTACTAAATCCACTTTCAGGAACAGTGTGGATGAGTATTTACACTGACAAATAGATTTCTGGGATAATATGATATGACTGAATGTATTTACAATAACAAATTCTGGGGCATATGATATTTTAGTATTTACACGGTGCAAAACAGTTTATTCGAAGACCCTTTTTATGTATTGCTGAACCATACAGCTAAGGTTCTGAGGGAGCAGCGAGAAAGGGGATCTCTTGGGACTATGTTCTAAATTCACTTTTAGTAACAGCGTAGGTGAGTATTTACAACCGACAAATAGATTTCTGGGACAATATGATATAACTGAATGTATTTACAACAATAACAAATTCTGGTGTATATGATATTTGAGTATTTACACAGTGCAAAACAGTTTATCCGAAGACCCTTTTTATGTATTGCTTAACGATACAGCTGAGGTTCTGAGAGAGCAGCGAGAAAGGGAATCTCTTGGAACTTTTAGGAACAGTGCGGGTGATTATTTACACTGACAAATAGATTTCTGGAATATATGAATGAATGAATTTACTATTATAACAAATTCTGGGATATATTCATTCACATAAAACCTCCCTGTACACACAGTTGTGTATTTGAGAACTCGCAGACACAACAGTAAAAGATTCGAAAGATTTCACTCTAGAAAGACCTATGTACAATTGGCCATGAGTAAAAACTGGTTTGCTCAAATCTAAACATATTTTGTCAAAAGTTTGACCCTGAGCTTAATTAGAAGGTGCTAAATTTCTGAGTAACATAATAATAGCACCTGTTTTTAATTTAAGTTTATGAGGTGGCATTCCAGTTGGTGTAATGCTATTCAAAAATTCCTCTGAATATGCAAATTGATCTTGTGGATCTTCACTAACTATTGTGTCAATACTCTCTAAAATGACTTCATTTCCTGGCATACACTGCAGTACATGATTATTGATTTGCATTGATGAATCATTTGTTACAGTGAGAATGGCCCGATTTTTGAGCTCTTCAGGCATCACTGTTTCAAAATCTATATCATTGAACAGTTGTTGCACATGATCCTGAATAGCTGGATAGCAAATAGGGGGTAATTGAACATTATCTCCATTTTCTCCTTCCCCTACATGCAAAAGTCAATTTAAGCAAAAGTCAAATTCCTTCTCAGTATCTAAAGCTCGCATATTTTTGTTTAATCTGAGAACACGAAAAGCAGACCACAATCTATGTTTTTTAATGCAACTGGAAACTGTTAAGGACCGAGAACCTCTTAAACTGACTGGAAGCACTCGGAAATCTCCACCCAATAAAATTATTTTCCCACCAAACGGCTCATCATATTTTGTTATATCTTTCAAAAGTCTGTCCACTGCTAAAAAGGCATGAACATGAATCATTGGTGCTTCGTCCCAAACAATTAACTTAGCATCTAATAACACTTTAGCTTCTGAATTATTTGGTTTCAATTGCCTGTTGAAGTAGCATTTACAGTAAGGGGAATTTTAAAAGTAGAATGAGCAGTTCTGCCTTCAATCAACAATGTTGCAGCTATTCCAGCTGATGCTACAGGAATGGCTTTATTACCTCTTCCTCTAACTGCATGTAGTAAGGTAGAATATACAAAAGTTTTGCCTGTTCCTGAAGGTCCATCAAGAAAAAAGCACTTAGATACATTTGTTAGGATCCCATAAATTGCATTCAGTACTTCATCAACCCATATTTTTGTTCTAAATTTAATTTTGCACTATTAATATCAACTTTGGACTGCTCCTCTACAACATCATAAGAAAGCTCAGTCAAATTACATTGCAAGTTAACAGAAGGAAGATTCAATTTAAAAAAATTTAAACCATAACACCTCAATAGTTCATTATTTCTGCAAGGGCATATTGTGGGCCAGTTTCTTCAGAATACCTATTATTAAATCATCAGAGAGAGAACTTTTATGTTGAGTCCAAAGATCGGGGATATTTTCTACCTCGCCGAATCCACAAATTATTGCAAATAAAAGTCTCAAATAACTTGGGACATGAACAGTAGCTGCTTCAAGTAGTGTATCATGCCAGTGCTGATCTCCTTTTAAAAGAACAAGCTCTTTGCATGCACTTTGGAAGGTTTCGTCCATTTACAGTCTTTAAATCCTCAAAACTTACCAAAACTTACAGCATCAACTTTTCTCAACAATAAGATTGTAAGGACCCTCTGATTCCTGAACACTAACAACAGGCATTCTGCCAATTACTTGTTGTCCTCCTCTTCATAGGCATAACCAGCCCCCCCCCTTATTCAGTTGAGAAATTTTTCTTTGCTAATATATATATATATATATATATATATATATATATATGAGATTTTCATAAATTAATCTCTTGTTAATAACTACACAAACTATTCATAACTTAATTTTAATTAATTTAATTTTAATCAATGTTTTACTTGTGTAATAAACATAGCCGTCAGGGAGGGTGGGGGGCTTCAACCCTTTCCCCCATTCAGTTGAGAAAAATTTTGCTTATATATATATTTTATGAGTTTTCCCCAAATTAATCCCTTGTTAACAACTACTCAAACTATTCATAACTTAATTTTAATTAATGTTTTACTTGTGTAATAACCATAGCCGTCAGGGTGGGGGTTGGGGGTTCAACCCCTCCCCATTCAGTTGAGAAAAATTTTGCTAATATAGATATAATGAGTTTTTCACAAATTAAAATCCCTTGTTAATATTACACAAGCTATTCATAACTTAATTTTAAATAATGTTTTTCTTGTGGAATAAATAAATATAATCGATGAAACAATGGTACAATAGTTCATAGGCGTAACCAGGGGGAGTTGGGGGTTCAACCCCCCATTCAGTTCGTCATAAAAGATAGTCAAATTTGTTAATGAAGAGCAATCGGAGTAAACTAGATTATATAAAAACAAAAATTATTTTTACACTCATAATACAAATGTCGTATATAAGCCGATCCATGTATAAGCCGAGGGTGCGTGTTTTCTTCAAAAATTTACCCAAAATTCAAAACCTTTATGTAAAGCGAAACAAAGAGTAAAAAAAAATGTTTTTGTGACGTTCAAACCATACGTTCTAAAGCCATGAGGGCGTAATGTCGCCAAGAAGGTAAAACTGGTGGAATATTTTCCCATCAAATCGTTGTAAAGTAAAACGGTAGCTTTAACCCGCTAATGATTTTCCAGTGTCCAGACGATCCAGCTCCTGATATCCGACCTCTGGCGGGGTGATTGACAGGTGATGATGTACTGGACATTATGATTCAAAAGGGGGAGGGGATTCATTATGATTCTTACTCGGGTAGGTTCTAAATGAGATTTAACTCTCCAACTGTTCGCCACGATTTAACTTGGCAGTAAAGATGTGCAATGATGAGCGTTCTGAGCTTTAAGCCGCAGGTTTCACTGCGAGGTTGTCTATTCGCTCCCTTTCCAAAGGTGACCGTTAATGATCTTAAATTAAACTCGGGTAGGGTCTAAATGACCACTAATGATATTTCCCAGTTTCCCGCACCAGATACCGGACCTCTGACTGGGTGATTGACAGATGATCAGTTCAACAATGGTCAAGGGAAGCGGCTGGGGCTTGGGAATTTTTTTTATCAGTGCCACTTATCTTCGCTCATTGACCCTTGGCAGCGATTTTTATGAAGAACTCGGATTCAGACACGGAATTTGAAGGATTTATTTGACTTATTTTTCTCTTTTTGCTTAAAGGCTGCATTCAAACGTAAGTTAAAATACTTTAAAAATTGGAACAGCTGTTGGATTCGGATCCTAGTCCGGATGGCACGAAGTAAAAAAAAAAAAGGTTGCTTTCCCAACACCCGTTAGATTTGCTATAAAAATCGTTAATCGCTCGTAAAGAATTCGAAGTTGCTGCCACCGGAGGGATATCCGAATCCAACTGCTGTATCAAAAAATGTTCGCTTTCCAATTGTTATTTTTATGTGCTAATTAATTAAGGGAATTCAATTATTATTTTGTGTGCTATATTTGGCGATAGTTAGCGATTTATCGCTTGCGCCCGGCTAACGAAAATTTACCTGTTTTTTTGCGAAATTAGCGGATCCGTATATAAGCTGACCCCCCACCCCACCCCCACTTTAGCTTTAGAAAAAGTTCCAAACATTATCGGCTTATACACGGAAATATACGTAAATGCACGACAAAAGTGAAATTTTTATTCACTTGATTTTTTTATGTTTAACTTAGAATATGTTTTTTGACGAACCAACTAGGAAAATGTTTATATGTATTTATCACAGAAAAAACTAATTAATTTTATCCAAATGTTTACAGTTCATGAAGTTCTAGTGATTATTTTTCGATTCTTTCTAATTTTATGATAATCTAAAAATCTGAATGTATGTGCATTGTGAGATCGTGGTCCACAAGGGAGCCGACAGCCACATGTGTGGAAACAACTCAGGGTCGGCCTCTGTTTCTTGTTCACCCCGATTTTCACCGGACAGCTGGGCTTTGTGAAGAACCGCCGGTTGTCGGTTTTTTCGCACATGTGGGGGATCTGAGACCCCTTAAGTGGGAGGTGAATTGGAAACAGAGGCGACGCGGAGAAAAAAAGGTTGTTGCCCCGAGAAGAAAGAAAGGGAACTCGAGCTAGGGAAGCCACAGAGGAAGGTGGCGAAGGAGGTAGCTCTCTGCAAAATTACACGGGGAAATCAAACCCCGTTGAAAACCAGACAAACTGCGAGAGTTTGAAACTTACTGTTTGAACAGAAACAATCGGGCTGTTTGTTATCGATTGTAAAATTCATTGTAAATAGTAGTTGATGTAAAATTTCTCTTAAGACTTTATTATAAATTGTATAAAACGAAAACCGTTGAGTATCACTCCATTGGTAGTAGTGTGGTGTACCAAAAACGCCACAGCATACTTACCAATGATGTTTTTTATTTCAATAATTGTAATAAATGTTGTCACTGATTTACTGTATTTTGTTTCACAAATTTTAAAAACAGATGGTTCGAATTAAACAAACTCGGATGAATGGGGGGTTTGAATCAGCAAGGTTTTAGTGTAATTCAAGATTAACCTTAAATAATTTGTTGTTAAACCAAACAATGTGTTTTTTATGTATGATACTATAAAATAACATTGTTTAAAACGACTTTATTTGAAATAAAAGTGACTCCATTTGTTAGACGCAAAATTTGTAATAATTTTATCATTGTTCTACGAAAAAAAATATCAATATATCGTGTGATTTTTAACATAAAAATACGAAAATTTCCCTGAGAAGGTCTCCAGATGCTTCACCTTTTTATTGGTGTACAGTTCATACTTCTCGGGACTGAACTCCTCCCCCCTCAGTCATCAACCCTAGTCACGCCTATGCTTCTGTGATGTTTCTTCCAATACTGATGAATGATTTCATGTCTTAATCTCATCATAAATATTACAAGTTGCATGCAGTTATTCACAAGTATATAATTAATACACTTATTAAAAAATTGTGAGCACTCATAGACGAAGGAATCAGAATCGAGAGAATTTTTACCGATGTACTTCAAGCAAATCAAGTTTAAATTTGAGAAATTACGAAAAAATCGACGTTTTAATTTCTAATTTAAATGTATTCTAAATTTTAAAATTCACCATAAAAACATCTGGTAAATATTGTATAAACTAGTTGGCTCCGCCCCCTGCTCGTGAACCCCCGGGAATTACTACGCAATCCTTTTTGGTTTCATTTGCAAACCAACATTCTTTTTGTAAGTGATTTCTCTTTTATTTTAACATTCAATGTATCAGTAAAAATCTTCTCCATCTTGTTACCTCTACAATTTTAAATAGACCATGTTAATCTCTTAATTTTCTTATCTCTACTTTTACGGGAAGCCGTCTGAAAAAGCTAGCCTTTTTCCTCGCCAAATTAAAAAAAAAACCGTTGCTATGATAAATTTGATACTTGGAAAATATATAAGTTAGTCAGAAAATGTAACCTTCATTTCCGTGAAGATAAATGTATGAAGAGAATGAATGCTATCGCTCCGCGATCTAAAAATTACGAAATTTGTTTTACCAACTTTTGATTGCATCGAATTTATTTATGAACCAGTTTTAAAAGTAATTTTACCGTAAGAAGAAGTGTATTCCAAGCTTTCACGTGGTATTTTAAAACTAATAGCATTAAGCTACACATATGATAGTTTTAGTTTTATGTATCGGAACTTACGATCTTAAAGTCCCGAAATTTTTATATGAACAATTTATAATCGCATCAAAAATTTATTTAATAACAAATTTCCAAAATAATTGTACTGTACGAAAGAGTACATTCTAAGGTTTGCAATGATGCTTTCAAATTTAAAAATAATAGTATAAGCTATAAATATGACAGTTAATAAAAATTGACGGAAATTTACCAATATTCCAAAATTTGTATGACCAACTTTTGATCGCATCGAATTTATTTATTAACCCATTTCGAAAATAATTGTACCGTAAGAAAGAGTATATTCTAAGGTTTTGTGCGATGTTTTTAAATTAAAAACTAATAGTAATAAGCTATAGATATGACAGTTTACCAAAAAATAACGAAAATATACCGGTTTTTCCCGAATTTCAAAAACATATTACCAGGAACCAAATTGAAATTTCTAAAATAGCACGACGAACTGCAAAAATTCACGTTTAGAAGCACTCTAAAAAATCACGATTGAAGACTGAAAATTTGTACGTCTTTTGCTCACTCGCGTTTGAAATTTCGCTTTTTCACTTAGACACTTAATAAATACTAAACTAATAGCCGCATCGGAAAAAAATCTTCTTTGTCGTGTTCCCTTTACAATTTTGAACAAACCATGTTAATTTCGTAATTTTCCGATCCGTACTTTCTCGGAAAACTGTCTAAGAATCGAGCAAAAAAGCGAGTTTTCAACCATGCGACGGCGGCTGCGGCAACGTTTTTTTTTAAATAAAAAGCGATATATATTTTTTTTAAATCAAGTGTTAATTAATGAATATGCATCAATATAATTAATTAATTTTTAGATATTAACCATATTAACATAATTAATTTTTAATACTTAATGTATATTAACAATATTAATATAATTAATCATAAATAATTAATAGGTGTTAATTGTATTAATATAATTACTTTAATCTTCCCCTTTTTACTGGGGTACAATCCAAACTTTTTGGGAGGACCCCCCCCCCTCATTCAACAACCCTAGTTACGCCTATGCTCCTCTTTGCCTTTTTTTCCATTTTGTTGTTGCTTTGTCAAAAACATAATATTGAGGGATATCAGGATAATAAACAGGATGTGCCTCTGTATCAACTATATTTAATTGAAACTATGCAGCCAAAGTGGTTTCTTTTATTGATGCCCTTTCCACTGCATCGTTTTCTTGACCTTCTCTAAAATAGATTGGCTGATGCTGTGGCAAATGAACAGCCTGTCTAATAACTGTGTGAGATTTATCGGACATGCAGAATTCATTTAAACGCCACATGGCCTCCCATTCAAAAAATTTATTATTTCATCGTGATCTACAGCATCAATTTTTAATGTTACAGAGGCAGCATCATGCCCTTTGTACACATATTTGTACAAATACTTCACACTTTTAACAGATGCACAAACCTCAACATTTATATGGGCATTATACTTTTTGGATAGCCATGGATTATAGGGTAATTTCCAGCGATTATCTATATATTAGTTCCCTACTCTTACAGGTTCAGTTTGCCTTCTTTTATACACTGGGTAGTCATTTATATTTTCTTCCGTTATGAATGTTTTGGGGAATTTTTTTGAGCATTTACCATCTTTCATGCAGGGGGATTTTGGATTTATAAGACCACAGAGGCCATGAACCATACATTTAGTAACAATTTGATATAGCCTTTCATTTACAGTAACATCAGGTAGTTCGGCCCTCACAAATTTATCGATGTCATCTTTGGTGCGAATTTTGGAAGATGAATCGAATGTCATTAAAATATGACAATGAGGCGACCCCCGCTTTAGGAATTCAATTACATAAATGTATGATGTTACTGACCCAAACTTTTTTTTTAGGAGATCATACAATAGCTCAGATAATTTTATTTTAAATACCCTGACCACAATATCGGGTCTATTTTCTGGTCTCTCTCTCTACCTTGCAATGCATTTAGAATTTCTGGCCAGGTGGGATTACATGTGAATGTAATAAATAGGTTAGGGCGACCGAATTTCCTGACCATGGGCACAGCATCTTGATAGTTTTGCTGCATACAGCGGGGACTTACTTGGAACGAAGAAGGCAAAATGATCACTTTTCCAATCCGTACATTGTTACGGGAGGCACGGGTTGCTAAAGCATCCCAGAGTCCCCTGTACAATTCCACTCTTAGATCCTTTTGGTTCATGCGAATAAAATTTAGCCGAGAACCTTCCGTTTTAACATAAGCATCAACGATATATTGTTGAAACAGTTTACCACTGCTATGTAAAATGCTAAAACCACTACGAATTGAAAGTTTGTATTCGTAAAACTGAAGCTGAGTGACCCTGGTTCGTTTAGCCCAGGGGTGGCCAACCTGTGGCGCATGCGCCAAACTTGGCGCATTGGATGATTAGAAGTGGCGCATTGCATTATTGTGCCTCCTTATTTTTTTGAAGTAGGCGCCATAACTGAAAATATCTTCATATTTTCAACAACATAATACTCTCAGTTTAATACATAGAGCTTTCTTACTCCTCATTTCGTCGCAATTGTTTGAGTTTGCAATTTATATTTTGTGTGATGCGACGTACTTGTGATCTGTTTGTTCTTTTCAAGATTTTTTTGTACCTTTTAATGTGTTTTTTTCCCCACATTCCTGTTATCTATCACTGTACAAAAGAAAATGAGCAAAAGAAGTGCAAAAAGTATGAGAGAAAAAGTGAATTTAACGAACAGATGGAGTTATTTACAGCAAATACATCAAGAAAATCGTTTTTTGCATTGTTTTTGAAACTACTCTTTCGCATAATATAAGACATGATCTTAAGAAACCCTATAAAACACAACATCAGGCTAACATAGAAGGAAAAATTAAACTTGTTCTCGGGTCGGAGTTACGTAAAGAATATGTGACTAAAAAAAAGAAGAAATCAGAAGACAAAATTTTTTTGCTAATTTAAGTTGTGAAGCCGAGGTGATGACAGAAGCGTCCTATGAAATTGTTTTAGCATTGGCGAAAAAAAAATCTATTCTGACGGAAGAGCCTTGTATCCAAATATTTGCACGCCATTTTGGTTATAAAGGTATTGAGAAGAAATCAGACGAAATTGCAAAACCAATTCAGACTAATGCGAGATGTATCGTAGAACTCTCTCTCTCTGGATGTATTTCAACAACTGGAAGACTTTTCTCTAGCTTTGGACGAATCAATGGACATAATTGATGTAGTCCAGTTATAAGCATTTTTGTAAGAGGAATTGATTATAATTTTAATGTCTTTCAATAACTAGCCAGTCTGGAGTTATTGCATTATGAAACAAGAGGATCAGAGATATTTAAAATGTAAAATCATGCCAAGAAAATCTAAATTAGATTATTGTACTAATCAGTATGTGTACTGACGGTACGCCGTAAATGGCACTACAACTTTGCTTGAAAATTTTTTTAAATCGCATTGCACTGAAATATCAATGTATTTAATATACATCAAAAGGCACTGTGTGTAAAATTTAAAAAAATGTAGTATGTTTTGTTACCGGTTGTGAAATGTGTGATTAAAATTAGAACAAGAGCATTAAACAACCGAGAATTCAGAGAATATTGAATTATTAGATTTGGAATATGGTGAACCTTTTCTTTATTGTGAGGTGCGCTGGCTTTCTAGAGGACAGGTTCTGAATAGATTTTAGAAATTAAAAAATGCTATTTTTAATTTTTGAGACAGGAAATTGAACTTTCCTGATGAAAGATCCCTATTATTTAATAACAACTGGCTATTTGAATTGAAATTTTTAGTTCATGTACTAGCCATCCCAACTATCTAAATTCGACGCTACAAGGCAAGAAGGAATTATTTCCTAGCTTAGTAAATAGCTTTAATTCATTTAAAATGACATTAAATCTGTTCATCTCTCAGTTAAAAAATCAGGATTTGAGTCAATTTCCACACTTGAAAGAGCAGAGGGGATGTGCTGTGAAACAATTTGACCAAATATATCAAAATTAGTTATTACAAGCGTCATTTCAAAGTCGTTTTCTTGATTTGGCTACAGAAGAAAACTACATGCTCGCATTAATAAAGAATTTTCACTTAGTGAACAAAACGTAATGAAGATTCCTAGTAACATACGAATGATACTTATTGATTTAAAAACGAATTCATTATTGAAATTGAAGTTTCATGAGCTTTATTATTCAGATAAAAATGCATGATTAATTTCTGGCGTGCATTGCACTGCAAACACTTTCCGGAACTAAGAAAATATGCAAAACGTTGTATATGTCGTGTTGGAACGACATACAGATGTGATCAAGCATTTTCATCCATGGAATTTATTTAAAAAGAAAACGAGTTCGCGAATGACTGATTCAAATTTGAAGAATTCTCCGTAATAGACATTGTTTTACATACAATATAGTTGAATCATTTTAAAATGTTAATTATGTTGATAAACATACTTTTATTTTAAAAAAGCTACTAAGGATATGGCAGGACCATGAATGCAAAGAGGATGTGTCATGTATGTCGATCAAAGTCGGACTTCCTCCCAATGGTTCTCAATAACATGGAAGGCGCACCCCCTCGCCTCTTGCCGTCTTCGACGGGCCTGGCACTCCTCTGGTCTGCCAGTGTAGGCATGAGAAACAACAACATGAATGTAAAGTAGAAAAGGTGCTTGAATTCTATGGCGCATCTGAACTCGTATGTGAAAAAAATTGGCGCACGGTATGTAAAAGGTTGGCCACTCCTGGTTTAGCCGAACGTCTTTCTTCAACATGCTCCATGAGGCTCGACCATCCATGTTCCCTTCGAGGAAACAACAACGGATATACCATTGGATCGCTGCATGGATTTAGGGGAGATATATTTATACACCCTTCTCCTTTTGGATAAATACAAATATCCCTATTTGCAGGGGGTTCCCCATCATCCCCAACAAATATTACCGCAACCTCAGTTTTACAGGTAGGAGCATTATAGCGGCCCAAATCAATTTCTGAATTTTCCATGAAAACCATTTTTACATCAGCAGTAGGATGAGAGTGGATTAACTCATGCATTTGCATATATGATTCTGCATATGGGTTTATTTGACGGAGTAAGGAATCCAACTTCTCCATCACAGAATGTATGCAAGCTGGTTTGTTTTCCAAACGCCTTCTATTGGCTTCAGAGGCATCAAAAATATACAGCTGTTCATAGTCAGGTTTAAATTTATCACTGGCATACAGTGGAGCAACCCTGTGGTATATTTTAGACCAAGAGATAGGACACGTTTTATTTACCCGAGATTACCATAAACTTTGTTGTGTGCTTAAGAATACCCATAACCCACAGTCTTTTTTAAAAAAGGTATTTCTTAAGGTTGGCGAATGGTGGGGGGCCGAGTAATGACGTCATCAATATGGCTGCCGCGCAAACGTGTGACACTTTACTTAAACGAACCTAGCTCCTCAACAAAGTGTCGTAGAGCATTGTACTTTTTTTTAAATTACTCGTAATTAAATAACCATTGTGTGTTTTATGTAATAACTATATAGTTCACAAGTGTAATAGTTTTCCTGATATTTAGACCCAAACGTACATTTTACGAGTTTTTCTGCTTCATAGTGAATGTTTAAAGTCCAACAACTCTTAAACCGATAAGACAATAAAAAATAGGCAATATTTAAAATGTTTGCTAAGATTGTAGGGATCAGTTCTATTACTTAAATGTTGCTCATCGCGTGCTCTGGCCTTTCTAAGCCTATCCGCAGTATTTCTAGATGTAATTCTCTGAATTCGTTCGTCGAAAGATTCCCTAGTTCGCTGCTCTCTTCTTCGCTAATTATATTGAATCTATATAAATAAGAATGGAGTGTTTGTTTGTACATTCAATATTTTCGACCCATTTCAAGTTTTCTATCCGTTTTGGACCCTTCTGATGCCGAATCCGTCTTTTTCTCGTTTGGTGTCTGTCTGTCCGTCTGTATGTTGTGCCCTATACACGTCCACGCGGTTTAAGATATTTTCATGAAAATTTGCATACAGTGAGTACTTATCTTCATTTAGTGAGTGGCATTGGTTGCGAAAGTCTGTCTGTCCGTCTTTCTGTTCTATGCTCGATTTTGTGTTAGTGTGTTTGTGTAGACATCACATGAATTGTATTCCAGATATTTTATTGCACTGTATTTTATTTTATACTTTATCTATTAGTTTAGTGAATGCAATATTAAACATTTCTTTATTGTTATATTTAGTTGAGTTTCATGCTAAAACACCTGAGTAAGTATACTTAAATCAACCATAATTTGGTAGTTTGGGAAAAATTGGAATGTCTATTGAATATTACGATTACTTCGATTGCTTTACCAGTACTGCTGAAAAAGTAATTATTCTTTAAATTTTTTTTTTTTTAAATGGAATTTCGTCTCTGATACTTCATTTATTTCGAGTCTTATTTTTATTCTTTGCGCAATGAAAACGATTTAAGAATATTTGGGACAGACGATATTTTTCAATGAAACGTGAATGAACAAGATCGCGCGAGCAGTGATATTTTTTCTGGTTCTTTCGCTCTGAATTAATTTCACATTTCTAAATTTTGTACACTTTTAGTTGTAAGTTGTGGCAACTGTGCGAGATCAAGAGATAAAATTGAATCACAAATTAATATCTTTAGAACAATTTTTTGCGACATCTTTTATTTTGTTTTGCTTCGCTGTTTCCTGTTTTAAATATTTATTATTTTAATAAATGTGTTTTCCTTCTCATCACACGCAACAGCACCACAAAGTATTAGACTTAAAAATGTTAGGTAAGTCAGTATGAATTTTCAGTAAATTTTAAGTGTAATACCATTATTGAAAGAATAATGCCGTTATTTAAAGAATAATGCCGTTATTGAAAGAATAATGCCGTTATTTATAGAATAATGCCGTTATTTAAAGAATAATGCCGTTATTGAAAGAATAATGCCGTTATTGAAAGAATAATGCCGTTATTGAAAGAATAATAATGTTTATTAATCCAAACTGGAACTTTTTCCAACATTAAAAAATTCGTTGTAATAATGACCAGGAGAAGATTGCAAAATTTCACAATGTCGCATACCGGAGGCAAGAATGCCACAAGTAAAAAAATATTGTTTGGTGACTATGAGTGCGAGAGCACTCGCCGTAAATCGTAATTTTAATTAATTGAGTTGAACATGAAAAGAACTTAAGAAAGGGAATTCCAAATCTTCCTATAAATCGTCTTTTATAGTAGTAACCTTAGTATCACCTTTCGTCATTTTGTAGCTTTGTCATACAGCAATTGTGCGATGTATGTGAAATGTATTACATGAATGGATATGCATGTGTAGGATTTGTGTCCAAAGTAAGTTGTAGAAAATATAAAGATGACGAAAGATGTTAAAATAAATTTTTATTCTATAAAAAACGTAAGTCATTATATATTTTGATTATCTCTTCAATCTAGAGTAAACCAATTCAAACCGAGTAAGGTCGGGTATTTTGCTAGTATGACATAAAACACTCATTTTTCTATCAATAACCTCTCACAATTACCGGGAAGATTGATCAAGCGTCAACGCGATGCGCTTCCAGTTGGTGAAATGAGGGATAGCAATATTTACATTCCACGCATAAGCATTATATATATATATAGATGTCCTTTTTTCCGAACCGATTTTCAAGAATTTTAACAACTTGATCATATAGTTTGCTTCCGAAATACAAAACCCTTCTATTGCGTTCGCCGCGTTGCCGCTCAGGTATGATTTCAAATAATTAAATTTTTCGATTTTGGACAAAGATTCATTATCATCAACTGCAACTTTAAAAGAGTTCCAAAAACTTGTCGATCTATGTATACAATTCGTGGCACGCAAAAAAGACGTTATTTGTTAACGCGTTTTGGCAACATTGTACGATTGTTTGTTTACCACAAGGCCTCGCACATCAATTGAATTTATAAGCGTTATCGGATGAAATTTTACTGAAACAAAAATGAATTTTAGTTGAGCTGTTGCAGTTTATAATAGAAATCAATGAAAGCGGAGGATCTTTTCAGGGCCAAATTAAAATGGTTCTTTTATAGTTCAATTATAGTTCAACAAGACGCTTGCACTACAATTTCCGGCAACAAACTCAATGAAAAAGTGTTGGTGGTTTGAGTGCTGGAGAAATGTACACAAACAACACGCTGGATATTCAATTTCCAAAGCAGCGCTCACATTTCGAGTTAAATTTGCTAAAAGTTTCCATTCGAATTTTGATTTTAGAGGTACTGTATATATATTTTCTGTTTTACAGCAATTTTAGATTTAAAATTTTTTTTTTTGGAATATCATATATTGTAAACAATCCCTTCTGCTAGGACACATGTCTTCATTGATGCGAGCGAAGCGAGCTTAGGTTCGCGCTGCGAAACAATGAGGATTGCGAAGCAATCCTGTGAGGGTTGGCGAGTTGGGCCCCCTAGTTGAGTATAATCACCATAATATTTATTGATGGTCAATTTAGGAAGGCGAGTTTGTTTCGTTTCGATTTTAGAGTCAAGGGTTTCGTTAAGAACAGCATTGTTTACATTATTCGAATTTGTGCTTTAATTTAATTCTTTCAATTTTCTTTTTGCTCTAAATTGCCAAAGTTGAATTTTCTCTTCATACTCTTGTGAATATGCGATTTCAGTTTCATAATCATCAGAATCAGCCTTTGAATTGCATTCTATGTTTTCGTCTATTGCTAATATAGTTTTGGACCAATTTGCTATGGATTACGGATAAATCTGTCAAAATCCATCTTTGGAGTAAATAGACTCGAGTTTTTAGGATACCTATTAACTCCGGAAGGTTCTCGCCCATTGCCACAAAAGGTTCAAGCTATCATTGACTTTCAAGCTATCATTGCCAGAAACTATCCATCAACTTCGCACTTTCTTAGGAATGCTAAATTTTTACCGTCGGTACCTGAAGAAAGCTGCTCACAAGCAATCTTTACTCAACGAATATTTAAAAGGTGCTAGAAAAAAAAGATCGAAGAAAAATTCCTTGGACTGACGAAGCGAAGAAACAATTTGAAGAATGTAAATTGGACTTAGCAAATACTGCGTTATTAACTGTTCCGAATTCTGAATTACCACTGTCTTTATGTACAGACGCTCCAGATTTCGCAACAGGAGCAGTCCTCCAACAACATGACAAACATGGCTGGAAACCAATAGCATTCTTTTCCAAAAAACTAAACGAATCACAAAGAAATTATAGTACATATGATCGTGAACTTTTAGGCATATGCCAATCTATAAAATATTTCAAACACTTATTAGAAGGAAGAGATTTTACAATAGTCACCGATCATAAACCACTAATCTTTGCCTTTCAACAAAAGAATGAAAAAGCATCTCCAAGACAGTTAAGACACTTACAATACATTTCTCAATTCACAAGGAAAATAGTTCATATTAGTGGACAAGATAATATTATTGCTGATACGTTGTCAAGAGTTGAAGAATTAACTGTAATAGATTTCGATAAAATAGCTGAAGATCAAATTAATGATAAAGAATTGAATGAATTACGTAACAACAAATCTTTAAATTTTAAACTAAATAACCTTCCATCTGGTAAATTACTTTGGTGTGACATTTCAACTTCGAATGTAAGAACATATATACCTAAATCATTTAGAAGGATAATGTTTCAAGCAATCCATGGTTTAGCCCATCCAGGTATCAAAGCAGCAGTGAAACAAGTGACATCCCGATTTATTTGGAAAAACATTCGGAAACACGTAAGAAAATGGTCGCAAACATGCATCAGTTGCCAGAAAAACAAAATTACGAGGCACACTAACTCACCATTAGGAAACAAGAAAGAACCGGATGAACGATTCAGCACAGTTCATATTGATATCATTGGACCTTACTCACCATCTAATGACTTTGTTTACTGTTTAACTTGCATAGATCGCTTTACTAGATGGATGGAGGTTATCCCTTTACGTGATATAACCTCCGAAACCGTGTCAAGATCATTTTACGAAGGTTGGATAGCCCGATTTGGAGTACCTTACGAAGTCATCACAGACCGAGGTTTGCAATTTACATCCGAACTTTTTAGAACTTTGGCAGCTATTTGTGGAATGAAACTAAAACACACAACTGCTTATCTTCCACAGTGTAATGGCAAAATCGAAAGACTTCATAGGACACTGAAAGCAGCTATACGGTCACACAATACTCTTCGATGGACAGAATCTATTCCAACTATACTTTTGGGCCTCAGAGCAGCTATAAAAGAGGATTCTGAATATTCGATCGTGCAAATGGTTTATGGAAAAACCATAAAACACCCTGGAGAATTTTTTGATGATCCAACTACTTCCACGACGCCAGAGACGTTTCTGCACAAATTACAAGAGCAGATGAAATTTTTCAAAGCTAAAACTACAAGGCACAGAAATAACTTCAAAGCATTTATACATAAGGATCTCAAAACGTGTTCCCATGTGTTCATGAGAACAGACAGAGTCAAGAAACCATTTGAGCCTGCATATGAGGACCCTTCAAAGTGATTCTGAAAACTGAGAAATACTTCCTAGTCTGTATAAAAGGTAAAGAAGTTAACATTTCTATTGACCGGCTTAAACCTGCTTGCATTTTGGCCGCCAATGAAAAGAATCCAGAACCACCAGTACCTGTGCAAGCGGATACACCGGACGTTACCAAAGATAAGCCTCTCAAACAAAGATTTTCCCATGTTGGAAAAAAGATTCAACGACATGTTCGTTTTAGAGACTGACAAATTATTCTTAACTTTAACTATATATTATTATTTATTTTATCCATATCATATATTGTCATTATTGTTATACAGTAAGATCCCGTTACAACGAAAAATCCCGTTATTACGAAAGTCATGGAAGTCCCCATCCGAAAAACAATGCAAACAATGTTAAATGAATCTCAATATAACGAAATGATCGATTTTTGAAAATCGCGATACAACGAACTACTTGTGCAGGCAAAAACATGTTTTCCTTTCATGGTTCACTCAACTGATAACAAGCATGCGGTTTCTTTAGATTCAATGAATTTCGTTTTAGTCGGGCTGAAACCAGCTGCCAAAATGAAGACTGGTTTTCTAAGAAACAAGCAGAAATTTGTCACTGTCGTAACCGTATTTCCCGCCTAATTGCACGGCAAAACTTCAGCCTCTTGACCAAGGCATCAGAGCTGTAAAATCATGCTACAGAACCTTTTTGTTACGTCAAATTCTATGCGATTTGGTGAAAATATCCAAATAATCCAAAGAAAATGCAACGTGAAGGAAGCTATCGAATGGATATGTGGATCTTGGGATGACATCCGTCAATCAACAATAACAAACAGTTGGAAACATATGATGCAACCACAGCCAAAGACGCCAATTCAGTTTCAGAAGAAGCCGACTTGAAAGATGAATCAAATACGCACGACATTCAGAAATATGAGATGGAGAAAATTTGGAACGCTACAAAAAATAAAACTTCGGTTTCTGACGACGTGAATTTGCAAAATTATCTCAGTGTTGAAGGGGTGTGGCGTAGTGATACAAGGACCCCTTCTTTCACCAGTCGCCTGGCTGGCTGAAATCGTTCCTTGTGGGACAATGGCCAGCCCCTCTGTGGGGATAGAACTGAAAAGGCAGGGGAGCTCCTATCTTGGAGTTGAGTTTTGAGGCGGTGGAAAACTGCCCAAGGGTTTTTCCCACGGACCGGAGCTTCGAGGCTTGGAGCAGAGAGTGCTGGGTCTGCGAAGAGATTCTCTGACAGACTCGAGAAGAGTTTGGTCGTTGTTTCGAGGGCGTACTAGCGACGTCCTAGATTTTGGAAGTAAGTCTCCGGTGGAGACTCTGGTTATGTTCTGAAATTGTCTATTTAACAGAACGGCACTGTATATAATCAAGTAACCAAGATATAAAAGAATATTTGTTTTTTATACGATATTCAGATTTCTTAAAATATCCTTCCTGCCAAAACTTATACACCCCAGTTGTTCAAGATTGTTACAACTGGTGGCAGCGGTATTGGATTATTAGCTCGAGTTAATGAGCTACGAACCTGGTCAGGATTGACCATTGCTTGAGAACTTTAAGTCTGAAATCCCGTCTGTTACGACGAGGGATACGAGCAACCGCTTCGGAAGCTGAATTGCTGGACTTTAGCGGTGGACCAAAATATCGTCGGAGGGATACGATCGACGGGTTCCGGAAGCCCAGAGAAAAAGCCCCACGACCCCGAAAAAGGAGCCCTGCTGTCCGGACGGAAGAAGGAGGTGAGTCCTATTTTGGAAAACTTCATTTCGAGAGGCAGTTAGTTAGGGTATAAAATTGGGTTGGTGATTGGTCGGTCATTCTGGTATGAAATATACTTAGTTCTTAAGAATTTTGTTTTTATGTGTTGGGGTTGTATAAGTGCATAAGGTTATTTGCGTTTGATTTATGGTTATTTATAGTGAGTCTTTATATTGTACCCCTTTGACTCAGTTGGAATCTCTGTAGTGCTTGTGAAACGTTGGTGTTTACTATTTTTTTCTTGTTACACCAGAATAGAATTTTCATAGATTTAATTTTGGTTTATTCAAGAAGCCATGTGTCGTCTTTCATAAAACGCCTAAACAGGCAGAAAAAAAGCACGAAAAGAGCACGAGGATTTTCGAAAGGCCTCAGATCTGGCCGAAAAATTAGATCATTATGAAAGTGTGAAGAGAACGTTCAGGAGAACTGAGATCAAAGATGGGGAAAAGAATTTGCACGGGAAAGGGAAGTCAGAATCATATCCTAGAAAAAACTTTGAGTTTAAAGACAAGGCGGGAAGAGGAGGGAGCTCGGAAACCCTTAAACCGGACTTAAATAAAAATTTCGACAGAAAAAAGGAGGTAATTTGCTTTCAATGTAGAAAGCCAGGCCACATAAGGCCGGAATGCCCGTTGCTAAAAAGAAAGACAGAGGATGCAATGTGTAATAATATAGGAACTCGAACTGATTTCGACGCGAGTTTTGTCCCTTTTTTTAATACAGTACTGGTAAACGGTATAGAACGGAGTTGCTTGCGTGATACAGGGTCAGGGATCGACTTATGCGCAAGAAGTTGGATAAAAACCGAAGATTTGTAGAGCGAAGTGACCTGGGTTAGGCAGCCCCTGGATAATGAATGCAAATGTTTGCCTTTGGCAAAGGTTACGCTCCAGGGGAAGTTTGGTTCCATAGTCACCAAAGCCGCTATTAAGCCAGATGTTTTGGATCAGGGTTTTTATCTTCTGGGAAATAAGACTGCCCAGCTTATCGAAGAGCATCTGAAAGGCCCTGTGCCTCTAAATGTAGTAGTCACGCGGAGCCAAACAAAAACAAGGGTAGATAATTCCGGCGCGAGCCATACGAACGAGTCCCTCGTAGTCAAAACCCCGAAGGCGGTAGAGGAGGACGAAAAACCCCCCGTAATTGACGAAAGCGATCGTTCCTTTTTGCCGTTAACATTGCCAGAGGAAGACAATGGCTTTTCTCAGATCTCTTCAGCTGTGTTCGAAGCCGCACAAAGGAATTGCGAGTCTGTCGCTGCGCTATGGGCTCGAAGTTCAGTGAATGGAGAAAGTGAGTTTAAAATTGTAAAATGGAAACTAGTTCGCATTGCGTACTCAAAGAGAGGCGAACAGCGAGTTCAACTTATTATACCAATAAAATTTAGGGACAAAATAAAAGCTTTTTGTCACGAGGAAATAGCTGGACATCTGGGTGCTACTAAGACAAAAGATCGGGTATTACGTCATTACTTCTGGCCGAATTGTTACCAAGAAATTATGTGAGATCACGTGACTCTTGTCAGCGGGTGGGGAAAAGTGGAGATAGACGAAAGGCCCTTTTGAAAATAGTTCCTATAATTCCAGAAGTATTCTCTAAAATCAATATAGACGCTGTAGGACCCCTACCAATTAGCTCCAATAACAACAAATATCTGATCACTTCCATTTGTTTAGCATCCAGATACCCAGATGCTATTCCGGTGGAAAATATTACCTCGGTAAAAGTAATAGACGCGTTGCTCTCAGTCTTTTCAAGGACAGGGTTCCCCAGGGAAATTCAGTGCGACCTAGGTAGCTCGTTTACAAGTGTATTGACGTCTGAATTTTTCGAAAAATTTGGCATCAGAGTGGTGCACAGTTCGGTCTGCCATCCTCAGAGTAACCTGGTGGAGAGATGGCACTCGAGTCTTAAACGCGTTCTCAAAGTACTCTGCGTAGAAACAGGTGAGGATTGGGAAAAGAATTTACCATCCGCACTATTTGCATTACGAACGGTGACCCATGAAAGTTTAGGTTTCAGTCCTGCGGAACTGGTACTGGGAAAGAATTTAAGGACCCCCCAGACTATTGTGTACGAGAATTGGCTTGAACCTGAGGATTCAGACTCTAATGTGGTAGAGTACATTTTAAACCTGACAAATCGGTTAAAGAGGTGCCAAGAGTTGGCTACCGAAAGAATGGGCGAATGCCAACTAAAAAGGAAATTGTGGTATGACAAGAATGCGGTTACGAGAAATTTTAAAGTGGGAGATCAGGTCTTAGTTTTAGCTACATCTAAACCGAATGAAATGGCAGTAAACTGGATGGGGCCTGGTAAAATTACGAGCAAAATTTCGGACACAAATTATTTGATAGATTTGCCCGAAAAACGTGACAAAAGCACGATTTATCACGTTAACTTAATGAAACCCTATCATAGCAGGGCCGAGTGTGTTAATCTGATTATCGATAAAGAGCACGAAGAGGTAGAGCATGAAGCTGAGATCCCCTATCCGCTACAAGACCCCACTCATTTCGATTTGCAAGAAATTGTAATGGAGAGCCGACTTGACAAGCGCGCGTCTGATATCCAGATCGAAAGATTCGGGGAAATGCTAAAAACTCATAGAAAGGTGTTCTCTTCGGACCCGGGTAATACCGCATTGATAACAATGGACATCGAACTGACCAGTGAGGTTCCGGTGCGCACCAGGCCATATCGCATGTCTCCTAGACAAGTAAACATCTTGCGAAATGATATTCAGAGACTGTTGGCTCTGGGGGTGATCGAGGTAGGTCAATCGGATTATGCCTCTCCAATGATCTTAGTAGAGAGCCCAGGTAGGGACCCTAGACCATGTGTGGATTATCGAAAGCTAAACGCAATCACCCGAACCCAATTTTTCCCTTTACCTCATATCGAAGAGGTAGTGGAAAAAGTAAGTGCCGCCCCTTTCATCACCGTCATGGATTTGACAAAGGGATACTTTCAAATACCTCTTACTGAAAGAGCGCAAAGATATGCAGCATTCGTGACGCCTTTTGGGATGTTTATCCCTAAGAAAATGATGTTTGGCCTGGTTAATGCCCCCTTTTATTTCTGCAAATTGATGGCCCAGGTGTTAGGCGGACTGGAAAAATTTGCGGCCCCTTATATAGACGATATCGTGGTATTTTCCCCAACTTGGGAAGAACACCTTAAGGATGTTGGCAGGGTATTGCGCAAATTGGGAGAAGCTAAGTTAACGGTCAAACCGGCCAAGTGCCGTTTTGCACAGGACCATGTCAAGTTTCTGGGGCATGAAGTTGGATCCGGGAAAAGGTCGCCAAACGAGGCGAAAATTAAGGCGATCCAAGAATTTTCCACTCCTACCACTAAAACCCAAATTCGGTCATTTTTAGGAGTGGTGGGTTATTACTCCAGATATATCCCGAATTACTCGGTTATTGCCGCCCCTTTGACAAGTGCTTTGAAAGGAAGGGTGACAAAAGAAAAGGTGATTTGGACAGACGAATGTGATCAGGCATTTAAGAACCTAAAATCGAAGCTTGTCCAAAATCCGGTATTATATGCTCCGGATTATACTAAGGAATTTCTAGTACAAACGGATGCGAGCGCAACAGGTGCGGGAATTGTACTGTCCCAGAACCTAGAAGGGGAGGAGCACCCTATTTTGTTTTTAGGAAAAAATTCTCGAGAGCAGAGCAGAACTACAGTACAGTGGAGCGAGAGTTGGCTGCTATGGTATATGGTTTAAAAAAATTAAATTACTATTTGGACGGACAAAAATTTAAAATTGAAACGGACCAAAACCCACTGACTTTCCTAAATAAAATGATGGGGAGCAATTCGCGACTGACCCGATGGGCTCTATGTTTGCAGCAATACAATTTCACAGTTGTTCACAGAGCCGGGAAAAACAACGGAAATGCCGATGGTCTGAGTAGACAGCCTCCTTAAAAAAATTTTTTGATGAAATTATAATGGGTTAGTGTATAAGATGAATTTTAAATTGTGTAAATTTTTGTTTTGTGTCTCTCTCTCTGTTAATGTTTGTTTTTGGTTCAGAAAATGGCTTTGTAAAGCCAATGTAAATATATTTTCTTGGGTTAGCATTCTGTGCAGAGTGATTTGTTTCAAATGTAGATAAAGTTAAGTAATTAATCTCTGCATTGGATTGATAAAACCCTTTACCGAAAAGTAGGAGAGCAGAGTAATTTAGCTGTCTCGTGGAGTGTTAGAGTTTTCGTTTAAATGGTTTGAGCCTAAAACTATTTTCTAGAGAGATTCCTTTACTGAGCAGAGGTGGGCCTTTTGTTAAAAAAAATTAGTTAAATTTCCTATTGCTATGTGATAGTGTATAACTATTGTAAAGGAACTGTGAGGAATTTAAGGATCTGCCTCTCGGACGATTTTTCTGGATAGGCTCACTTGTACCTTGCTTGAATTTTCTCGTCATTACAAGGAAATTTTTTTATGGGGGAAGGGCTGTGGCGTAGTGATACAAGGACCTCTTCTTTCACCAGTCGCCTGGCTGGCTGAAATCGTTCCTTGTGGGACAATGGCCAGCCCCTCTGTGGGGATAGAACTGAAAAGGCAGGGGAGCTCCTATCTTGGAGTTGAGTTTTGAGGCGGTGGAAAACTGCCCAAGGGTTTTTCCCACGGACCGGAGCTTCGAGGCTTGGAGCAGAGAGTGCTGGGTCTGCGAAGAGATTCTCTGACAGACTCGAGAAGAGTTTGGTCGTTGTTTTGAGGGGCGTACTAGCGACGCCCTAGATTTTGGAAGTAAGTCTCCGTTGGAGACTCTGGTTATGTTCTGAAATTGTCTGTTTAACAGAACGGCACTGTATATAATGAAATAACCAAGAAATAAAAGAATATTTGTTTTTTATACGATTCAGATTTCTTAAAATATCCTTCCTGCCAAAACTTATACACCCCAGTTGTTCAAGATTGTTACAGGGGGGACAACGTTTCAACATAATATGAACTGACCTAAGAAGACATCATCCAATCCATTAAAGACAGCTAAGATGGGGCCAATGAAAGTAGTGAAGATGAAGAGGCTGTGGTTGGAGATGATATGAGCAATGTCACTTCTTCAGAAGCCTTAGCAAGTTTGGAGACAACGCGGACATTTATTTCGTCACAAATCAATGTGCCGTACTTCATCTTTACAAACATTCACCAGCTGCAAAATTATTTACTCTCAAATACAGCAGCAAACCTTATTCAGAAGAAAATCGTAGATTTTCTGAAATAAAGTTTTGTTTCCTCGCATTTTCTTCATTTAGGATTAATGTTTCCCAAAAGAGGTAAGTAAATTTTTTTTCTTCAGGTTTTAGTAAATGCTATAACAATGTATTTATTTGAAAAATTATTTTTCTCTGGCTGATTTCAATGAATTGTAATAATTTTTCTAATTGCAGTAGCTAATCATAGTGTTATATGTAGTCTTCTTTCAAAATAAAAGCCAAATTTACGTATTAAAATGGTTTTTTTTATTCGAATTAGCAAAATTTCGTTACAGCGAAATTTCTGTTAGAACGAACAAATTTTACGGTCCCGTGAAGTCCTTTGTAACGGGAATTTACTGTATTTCAAGATGTTTTCAAAAGGATATTTGGATTATTGTAAAATATGATTTTCTTTAGATACTTTCATAATTTGTATGTAACTGTAAATTGTTCTTATTCTTGCTCCTCTCTTCATCGTAACTTAATTACTCAGAAGGGAGTTATGTAGTAATCTATGTAACTTAGAAACATCTGTGTATACTGGGTTAAACGTATGTAGCATCTATGAATGCTGAGTATAATCTTTCTTTTCTTAAAGCTCTACATCAAAACCTGGCAACACGAATTAAAAAGAGAATAAATTCTTGCAAACAAAAGAATTGTTGTTCTGCTTATTTGTCTGATTCCAAAAGATAAAATTAACGATGTTTCCCAATGTAAATGTGCTGGAAATATAAACTTTTCGTAGAATTATCTTCAACTGAGCAATCAGCATACCTCGACTCTAATGAACGTTTAAGTAAGCTAAACATGTATACACTGGAAAGAAGAATGAGGAGGGGGGATTTGATTCAGCTTTTCAAGTTGGTGAAACAAGGGGACACAGAGGGCTTAAATTTCAATAGGGATAACAGAACAAGGGGCCATGGGTATAAGTTGAATAAGACACATTTTAATCGGGATTTAAGGAAAAACTACTACTTTAATAGGGTAATAGACAATTGGAACGCGTTGCCAAAAAAATAGAGTTAATTCAAAGGGAGTGTACGAATTTAAGATACAATTGGATAGTCAGTGGGAATTGGGGAATTCAGAAACAAAGGACTAGCCTTGTTGGGCCTGTAGCTGGTCGTCAATACTTGTATTTGTATAAGAGATTATTTCAGTTAAATTAAAGTTTAATTATTATTAACACACTATTTCAAGCCATAGATAAAGAATACATAATGCAAATCGAGATTAATCAAATCAATCAAATTAAGAACACTTAGGTTCTTTCGAAATCGAATCGAGTCGAACTTCAACTGACAAAAGCTGCAGGTGTGGGAGAGCAGAAAAGGCGCAGGATGTCAACGACGCCAGCGCCATCTAAGATTCAAATATTTTCCACACCTGTCAATCACCCCGTCAGAGGTCTGATATCAGGAGCTGGACCGTCTGGACACTGTGGAAAATCATTAGCAGGTTAAAGCTATATCATCGTTGGCAAGTGGCGTTTTATTTTACAGCGATTTGATGGGAAAATATTCCACCTGTTTTAACTTCTTGGCGACACTACGCCCTCATGGCTTTAGAACGTATTGTTTGAACGCTACAGAAAAAAAAAAAATTATTTCGGCTTATATACAGATTTTGAATTTTGGGTAAATTTTTGAAGAAAACACGCACTATCGGCTTTTACACGAATCAGCTCATATTAGGAAATATACAGTATTTATATTATTTAGGAGTGTAAAAATAATTTTTATTTTTATATAATCTAGTTTAAATAGTCATAAAGCTTTTAACTCCGATTGCTCTTCATTAATAAATTTGACTATCTTTTATGACGAACTGAATGGGAGATTGACCCCTTAACTCCCCCTGGTTACGAATATGAACAGCCATGTACCATGGGATTAATTTGTGAAAAACTCATTATATATATATATATATATATATAGAGAGAGAGAGAGAGAAATTTCGAAGAAATCACTCACGGAAGAAATTTTGCTTCTTCAATTTTGACACTTAATAACCCCTAAACTGATAGCCGCATCGGAAAAAAAATCTTAATAATTGTCCAGGGAATACGATGAAGAACAAACCATGTTAATTTCGTTTTTTTACGATAGCCGCATCAGTAAAAAGTCACAATTAGCCGCATGAGTAAAAAGCCTTCTGCATCTTGTTCCATGTAGAATTTTAAGTAAAACGTGTTAATCTCTTAACTTTAAGATCTGTACTTCGCACTTTCTCGGTAAACCGTCTGAAAACAGAGTGAAAAAAGCGAGCCTTTTCCTCGCTAAATAAAAAGAAATCGTTTTTATGGCAATTGTTGCTGATTGTTGTTGACGAATTTGATATCGGGCAAACCCGATAGTCAAAAATACAACCATCGTCTGCGAGAGGAACCTGCCATGCGAACTAAAAAATACGAAATTTGTGTGACCAACTTTTGATTGCATCGAATTTATTTATGAGCCAATTTTTAAAATATTTGTACCGTAAGAAAGAGTACATTCTGAGGTATGCTGCGATATTTTCAAAATTAAAAACTAATAGTAATAAGATATAGATATGACAGTTAAAAAAAATAACTAAAATGTCACGATTTTTTCCGAATTTCAAAAAATATTAATAAGAACCAAATTCATATTTCTAAAAAAAAACTCGACGAGCTGCAATAATTTACGTTGAGAGGTACTCTTTAAAAAAAACTTACGGCTTAAGTCTGAAAATTTTTTATGTGTTTTGCTCACTCGCGGAAGAAATTTCGCCTTTTCAACTTCGACACTTAATAAACCCTAAACTAATAACTGCATCGGAAAAAGATCTTTACAATTGTTCAGGGAACACGATGAAGAACAAACTATGTTAATTTCATATTTTTCTGATTCGAACTTTCTAGGGAAACCGTCTAAAAATCGAGCTAAACAACACAGTTTTCAATCCTGCGACTTCGGCGGAAACTTTATTTTAATAGAGAGAGAAATAATTTTTAAATTGAATATATCTTCAACGGATTTGAAATCTGCGGAAATTTTTACACCAGATTAATACCTTACACCACGGGCAACGCCGGGCTAGCCACGCAGTGGCTAGTTGAGAATAATTTCAAGTAGGATTGTGATTTTCTCGGTGAAAGTCGGGGCGGTTTGAATTCTTTGCAGTAGATTTTTAATGTTAACGTTAGAGAAAATATTTGCTATTTCACGGAGGGGGTGCTCTCTTTGATGTCTGTCCAGTTTGGTTTGCGTTCTTATTAGTTGAAGGGTTGGGAGTAGATGCGGCAATCTAAGGTGATTAGTAGGGAACATAGCCCCGTAGGAATATTTAATCCCATGTCTACAAATAAGACATAATAAATTAGGCATAAGAAATAGGAGAGTTGATCAGTTTGGAATATGCTCTGGAGATTAAAGTCATGTGAAACAAAAGGGAGAAAGGGAAGGGGTTTTTCATAGTTATTCCAAGAGGGTATATACGCCTATCTTTTTAAATAGGTTGAATAATTTTTGTATTTCGGTTTGATTTTCGTTTTTAAGTGTCTTGGGGGTTTGTTTGAGGCAATTCAATCATAACAATAATTTCTTCCCCTGGGATTAGACGGGTCTCGGTTCGATACTCGGCGTTGCGAACAGTTGGATTAGGGTAGCTCTCTTGAGATCATGGAGGGTGATCTATAATATTATATGTGGTATCTTCAGCGGTTTTGTTTTGTGTTACATCTGCATAGCTCAATCCTTTTTTAATTTTATTTTTGTCGGCAAAAGAGAAAGTGGTTTTATTTCTGCCACTGTGGAAGAACTGACATCCCCTCCAGGAAGCAACATGGTTCTTATCACAGTTACAGCATCTAGTATCCGAACCTTTGTCGGAACTGTGTTCACGTCCGCAGCGGACATATTTGGGCCACATATGACAATTATTCGAAGAGTGGTGGAGTCCCTGGCAATTGAAACACATGTGTGGGACAGTTCTTCCTTTCAAATTTCTCAACTGTAATGTTGAGCGAAAATAACTTATCCATTTTATAAATATTAGCAATATTGGTGGAGTTCCACCATGAAAATGGGTAGGGGATTTTTCGTTTTAAATTGCAACAATTGGGAGAGAAATGTTATTTACAGTAAATTTGAGTTTGGTAAGCTCCGCACTTATGTCATCAGTAGTTATATTTATGAGGAGTTCTTTAATTACCATCTTAATGGGCTTATCAGATTTATTTTTCAGTAGTACAAATTCAAGATTTTCCTCGTTCAGGTATTTAGTAATGTTTTTTTTAATCATTCTTGGGGAAATACTTTAATGTATTTCCCGGAGAGCGTGGCTTTAATTCCAGGGAAGGATTCATTTATTTGACTTAATATGGTGCTGTAATTATCGGTTATGGCAATTAAGATGGGGGGAATCCGCTGCTGTTGCTGTTGTTCGCAGCTTTCGTTTATTGTGTCCATATCAATGGATAAGTGATTGAACCTGTTGACGGTAGTTTCGTCAACAATAGATTTAGTAATTGATACATTTACCGGCCTAGCCGTTTTTGGGGAGGAATCTGAAGTCATCAGAGGATGAATTGGGTCTTTTATTTTTAATTACAGCAGAATCATTACTGGGAATAACATTTACTTTGGGATTTAAATCTACAGACATATCATGGACAATGGGGGATTTTAAAGCAATGTCACAGCTATTCACTTTTAGTTTAGTTGCTAATTACATCACCAACCGGGGACACGTTATTTCCAACATTTTTAGAATTAACAACATTTTTATGTAACATACAATTTCCAGAGCAAAGACCAACTCACCCCTTTTATTTCCAATCAGGTCATCAATCACCTTCATTAGTCAGTTCGGGATCGGTTTCCTTTTGGTGATATGGCCCAACGCCACATTGCGTAAAGGACATTCTGTCCGTGGCCTTAGAAGACTCTGGAGTAGGTGAAGTGGTGGGATTTTGGGTATTTGATCTGGGTAGGTGCGGAGGGGGAGGGGGGCTCTTGCATAAGACACGACCTCTTGTGTTTTTGTCTAATGCTGAAAGAATCTGATTCGATTTGGGGTATAGGGGGTTTAGGAAAGGTTTTGCAGCCTCTCCATGAGGCCACGTGTCCGTGTTCATTTCAGTTAGTGAAGAGAGGATTGGTTTTTTTTTTGGGATTTTTGCAGGAGCTAGTCCTGTGACAAAGTCCGCATCTGAGACAGCGAGTCTTGAGATGGCAGTTGGCGCTGCCATGTCCGAAATGGTTACAGTTGTAGCACTGTATAGACCCTTTGGTGCCCCTGAAGTGCTCAACTGTAACGTTAAATACGTGACATTATTGATATTGTAAACAGAGTTCCAATATTCAGTTTTGAGGAGGTAATTAGAAAAATAGGTAAAGGGTTCTTTGATTTAAATTGTTTGAACTGGGAGATGCGTTGTACAACTAAGCCTTTAGCTTGGAGTTCTAATTGAAGATAATCAATACTGGTGTCCGTGAGGAGTCCCTTGATTACAACTTTGGTTGCGTGGGGTGATTTCGAAAAATTCTATCTTCTCAGAGATAAAGTGATTACGGATGGAATCGTAATCAGTTTTACTATTGGAGCGTATTTTAAAGAAATTACCTGCCATTTTGCTGAAGTGGGTGATTTTAGTTTGTTTATCAATATCCTTTAGGCGGACGGTAGATGAAAGTTCAGTCCGCACATGAATGGACGGCTTTTTTTGTTCGAATCTGATCTCGTCCGGGATGTCTTCGAGCGCTTCGAAGTTTTTACCAGTTTCAATTTCAGGTTCGGTAGTCGGTAGTTTGGTTTAAGCGATCAATCTTTTAGGGGGAGTTTAATTAGTTAAAATTAGTTTATAGGATTCGCCGTTATATTCGTTTATAGCAGTGTTTCCCAAAGTGTGGTACGCGTACCCCCAGGGGTACGGGAAGAGTTTGGTGGGGGTACGCGTTGCACCGGAGTTTGGTGGACTGATTATCTATTCGTCAAAGTCGTTATTATACATTGCAAGGCGATGAGTCCACTGATATTGAGAATTTTGCAAATCCTATGGCGTTTGCTAGATACGAAAGTAATCAAGAAATTCATGACGACTTTTTATTTTGCCAGCCTTTATTAGGTCACACAACAGGAGAAGAAATATTTAATGTTATTAAAAAATTTATGCAAGAGAACAAAATTGATTGGAATAGATGTGTTGGAATGAGCACAGGTGGAGCAAAAAGTATGGCCGGAATTAATAAAGGACTCGTTGCAAGAATTCAAAATATGCACACATTGTTGCTGTACAGTCCGAGGCTTAGAGAAGAGATAAGGTCCAGTGCCAGAAGGAGACATCTCCAAGGCTTGTGGCGTCATACCACCTCCGTCCGAAGAGGGGAAAGAAGAGGAAAAGTTTGGCGTGCGAGTTGAGAGCCGTTTTCGCGAGGGACGAAACAACAGCTCGTGTGAAATGGTGTTTTTTGGCTTTTTTAAGCCTATGTTTAAGTAATCCAGAGCAGAGATACATCTTGCTCCAAATGTGTACAATTTCGTCCTTTTCGTGTTTTGTTAATTAAACGTTTTGTTTTTCTAAACAACGTTTGTTTGTCTGTCTTCACAAGACAAACCCTTTCAAATGACGACTAAAAATTGGAAAGCGGGAAAAAGTTAACTGTTGCATTCACAGAGAGGATTTGGCAACACGTAATATGCACGCTGATCTACAAAAAAGTTCTGGATGAAAGCGTGAAAATCGTTAACTACATTAAAAACCGTCCTTTGAATGCACGACTTCTTTTCGTAAATATGCGAAGAAATGGGAAGTAGTCATACCCAGCTTCTTTATCATACCGATGTTCGTTGGCTATCTCGAGGAAAAATTCTAAATCGATTGTTTGAACTTAAGACATGAACTTCAATGTTTTCTTAATGATAGATTTGAGTTGAGAAATTGTTTACATGACTGGAAATGGCTTTGTAAACTAGCATACTTAGCAGATATACTCTCTGTTCTAAATTGCCTCAACTTATCGTTACAAGGCAAAGAAATTTCATTGTTTCACTTTCAAGATAAAGTGAACGCTGCCATCGCAAAACTAAAGTTATGGCAAAAGAGAGTTGGCAATGGAGAAGTAGACTCGTTTCCCTCTCTTCATGAGTTTATAACACGTTCGACTACTAAAATTGATGCTGATACTCTGAAATGCATAACGCAGCATTTGGAGAGTTTGCAAGTGGGCTTGAAAAACTATTTCCCTGATTTAACCAAAAATATTGAATGGATAAGATATCCGTTTAACATTAACACAACATCCATGCCAGAAGATTTGTCGCATGCGGAAGAAGAGCAATTGTTGGAATTGGCTTCAGACGGATTCTTGAAAAATAAATACAAGGAGAGTACTTTAACATCATTCTGGTTACAAATACAACTTGTGTATCCGATTTTAACAGAAGTTCTAAAATACATCTTGCTTTTACCAACTTCATATTTATGTGAAGTTGCTTTTTCAGCATTTGTAGACATTGTCAAAAGAAAGGAACATACTTTTGGACGTGGAACCACATCTCAGATTAAAATTAACAACCAGGGAACCAAATTATGACGATCTGTTATCTCAGCACAAACAATTTCATCCTTCTCATTGATCCAAATAAACGTTATTTATAATATAACTTTTATTTTAATTTTATTATGAATAATTTTATTTCTCTTTCTTGTTGTTTTGTGTATGTCACAAAAAAGAAAAAAAATACATTTTGATTGTTATTAAAATACATATATAATTTTGACGAAGGTTACTCAGCGTTACAAAAATTATAGAAGGGGTACACATGTGTCAAAAGTTTGAGAAACACTGGTTTATAGGATCGATATTAGTTCGCCGTTTTTGCTGGATTTTTTCCGTTTTTTGGTGTGCTTGGGATAGTGTCCTCAGGGCAGTCAAACAAAGATAAAATCTTCCACTAACCTTTTAGCTTGGAGAGTTCCATCTTGGATGAATTTAGGCTATTCTGGAGAGTTTTCTGCATGTAGGAGGAATGATTCCCTTAGCTTGCGGCGTTGATGGCGAAGTTCGCTCAATCAGTAGCTCTGGCGATATCCACCTAGATTTCCTCTTTCTTCAGACAAACATCTTCAGCGCTGTGATGGCCGTTTCCAAATCTCAGGGCTCCTAACAGGTTTCAAGGTCTAAAAAGGTGACAAAAGTGACTAATTGAACCAAAAAGGTGACAAAAAGTGACTAATCAAGCAGAAAAAAGTGACAAATCGAGCTTTTGAGTATAAAGATGGAAAATAAAAAGATTCTCCCCAGCCACCCTTATCTTTTCTTTTTCTTTATTAGAAAGAAGAATTTATTTAAAGAATATTTTTATTTTCTTGCATTCTTTTAAAATATTACATAAAAATAAAAAATCGTAATTAGGATTTTTTAATTCGTTTATTTTTGACACAGCTTGAAGAATTTCTTCCTTTTCTTTAAAAGATTATGTTTCACTGTTTTTGTTAAAAAAGTCTGAAAATTAATTGTCTTTTTCTTCTCAATAAAAGAATGTGCATTTTTTAAAGTCTGTCTTTGCTGACCAGCATCATCTGAGACTTTTGCCGCTGCTTCAATCATTGCCTGAGCAAGTGCTGCTTCCTTAAAAAAAAATTTAATTGCCTTCTTGAGCCTATCATTAGCTTCCTTTAATAATTTTGAAGCACTGTCCAACGCCTCATCCTCTTCCTTATGCATAATTTTAAGTTTTCGTTCTTCTATCACCTTTCTTTTCTTTAACAGCTGCTTTAAATTTTTGTTCTCTGCTTCCAGTCTATCGTTTTTTTTCCTGCCCTTCTTTAATTTTTCTTATGCCTTACGTTTTATACCTTCTAAATAGGCATTGTAGGCTTTATACGAGGGTTGCTATTTATATTTCTGGCCTTGGCAACAGTAAGTGTTTCTAGGAAACCGCTGACGTTTGCAAACCATACTTTAATATTTTTAACCGTAATTTCTTTAGAACTTTTTGTTATTTTAGCGTGATTTGTATTGTTTACAGAACATTGAAAAATTCATCTCGGGCAAAAAAGGGAATTGACTCGTGAACATTTTCTCGCGATTATTTTTCCAAACTTTCGACGTGGATTATCAAGTTGACGGCGTTGATGGCGAAGTTCGCTGAATCAGTAGCTCTGGCGAGATCCACCTGGATTTCCTCTTTCTTCAGACAAACATCTTCAGCGCTTTGATGGCCAAATCTTCTCTTTCTTGAATGGTTAATTTGTCCGAATTCAGAGTGGATTCTTCCATTGCGGAGGTCATGTTAAAAATCTACAGGGCTTTTTGCTTGAAAAAGGCAGTTTTCGATTTCGAAAAAGTTCGAATCGGGGGAGAAAGTAGTTGTACGTCTGTTACGTATCAGATACGTTACAGGACTGATGATGAGTAACCCAATTGGAAGAACGAGGCAGATTTTATATCACAACAGCCCACATAAGTCAACTGAAGCCGCGGCGAATTCCTGCGAATGACCAGGGTTCGGATGACTCCCAATGCTCCCTTAATGTCAGTCCAGGTGATTCAGATACGAAATGAAAAGGACACCAGGTAGTATGAAATCTTATTTTCTTTGAACTTTGAAGAACTTACAGTGCTCCTTGAAAAACTTTTTAAGAAACTTTATTTTCGGACAATCATAGTAGAACTCTAAAATTTTCATTATTATGCATAAACGTAACTGTCTATTTCTGTAATGTGATACCTAGATTTTTTTTAAATTCTGATTTTTGTTTCTTTAAAACAAGTGTTAGCGTTATTATATTTGTATTAAGAAACAATTGAGGGCAATTGTCTAGTCAGGATGCCCGAATGTAGTCAGCTTAAGATTTTTCGTCAGATGCCGTAACCATCGCTGACGTAATGACATATATGTATGTAAATGTCAACGAGGAACGGATGTTCCGCAGTAAGGCTCATATCCTAATAAATATTATATTAATGTTATTGGCTTGTTTGAATCCCCAGAAACGTAGAAAGAAGCCAACAGTTGTGCGCTGAAATTAAACAGCAAACTTATTAATTAAATGTCCCATTCTTTACGTAGTCGGCGCACAATCGCGAGTGCTACGTACATTATCACTATGAATAATCTAATATCTCTACTATTATAAAATGAAGTTCGTGTATTGAGTGTTTGCCGTGTCCTGGCGAATCTATGGCACTTACAATAATGAAATTTGGCACACAGGTAGTCCGAATTTTTTGCAATTTTATAGTTCAGCCCGAATTTTAAAATTTAACCTAGAACATTTTTAAATGAATTTAATGAAATTTAATTATTAATGTTTTCTTTAGAATGGTTTAATTAGTTTAACTTTAGTTATATTGTTCTTTTTCTATCTCCTAGACCAGTGCTCCCCAACCTTTTTATCGCCGTGGACCGGATCATCGTTTGATAATTTTAACGCGGCCCCCCGAGGGGGGGGACGTTGATTGTTTATATTTTAGATTGTTTTGATTTAATAATTTTAATTTAATTGTCTTTAAACATGCCTTCAAAATAAAATACAGTTGCACCAAAAAATTAATATAATGTGATTTAACATTTTAACTCACTAAGAACGGTAAATCAATGAGAACCCTGAGCTTGTTTCATTGCAATGAGACGGTTTCATCTGGGGGTAATAGAAGACAATGACACCCGAAGTGTGTTGCTTATGTCCATTTTATTCCGTTGTTTTGTTTTATTGCTGTCACTGCAGAAAACCCCGCTTCACACAGATAGGTTGTCGGAAATGGCTATAGGGATTTAAGTGCTGTGGTGGCAATTTCAGAGTATTCCGTCATGACTTTAATCCAGAACACCGGCAGAGTTGTTGTCTCGAACGTAGTTTTAAGGCCGCCTTCATTTGCAATCTCCAGCAGTTGATCTTCTTGCACAGACATGCTAGATTCGCCTGATTTGTTGACAAATGGGTTGCGGATCCATTACTTACTAGTTCGTGGGTCTTTTGTAGTTGGGAAGTAGCGATCAAACTCTTTTAAAAGCAAAGACATATGATCGTGCACCAACTGGGGAAATGAATGTTTAGGCTGTCTCGCCTAAAATCCCCGCTAATGTCTGAAACGTCAAAAATGCCTCTGTTCACACGCCGTCCCCACAACTTCAGTTTGGCTTTAAATGCAGCTACTTTGTCTGCCAACTTGAAAACAGCTATCACATTTGACAAAATCGGAAAATAGAGACATACAGAATTAAGAAATCCTAATTGAAGCTCTAAAAACAGAACAAATTTCAAGTTCTGATTTACCGCCTCCTAATTTGAGTGAACCGCACAAACCCGAGAGAAATACACCACAGTAAATAAAATGGAAATAATTTAATGTTCCTTGGGCGGCCCGGTACCATTTGATCCACGGACCGGTACCGGTCCGCGGCCCGGGGGTTGGGGACCACTGTCCTAGACCGTTGAAGATAAAGTACAAATTTCAACGGATTTGAAATCTGTGGAAAATTGCACATAGATCGATACCTAAAAATATGATTTCTTTAAATAAATAAAATTTTTAAATTGAATATCTTTTATATTTTCGCAAGAGAATGTGACGTCACGCCAACATTCGTGTTACAAAAATAAACAGATTACATTGCCTGCCCTCTTACGATTTCAGCGAAAGAAAGCAAAGAAAATAAAAACATTTTGGTTGGCATTATTTAGTTATTTTTTGTAAAATCGGAATCGTTAGAAATGGATTGAAAATTTGAACGGATTTGAAATCTGCGGAAAATTTAACACCAGCTAGATACCTTACCTTACCTACCTTCTTTTAATTAATAAGTTTTCAAATAAATACTTATATTTTCGCAAGAGATTGTGACGTCACACCGAATTCCTATTTGGAACCACGGGCAACTACGTTATGGCTGTTATCCCATTTGCGAAGCAAACCATAGTTCATGATATTCGAGGTGCTTCGCAAACCAAATTGGAATTAGCAGTACATTTATTCCAATAGGCTACGAATTTCCATTTGGTTTGCGAAGCACCTCGGGCAACGCCATGATGGCTGTATCCAATAGGTTATGAATTCGTATGGGAATTCGTTGCAAACACACTGGGGGTTTGGGAGCAGTGGTCACACCTGACCCCCAGAAAAGAACTGTCACGGGCAACGCCGTGTTGGCCGCGCAGTGGCTAGTTATATATGTGTGTGTGTGTCCAGACTTTTTTCTTTCTTAAAAAAAAACGTAAAATCGGAGATTCCACCATGTAAACTAATGTTTTTAAGAATGTATGGCGACCGTAGATAAATTTTTCAGTCTCCACATTCACACTTTCAGTGGCCGAGTGGCGACTGTTAATTTTCTTCTTTAGTATCAAGGATACTTTCTGAGGTATATATATTTTGCACTTGCTTCGTAGCTCATAAAACTTATCAATTGAATCAGGAATTTAAACATTTTAATTTGACTTGGTAGGGCTTGATTACATTAACATCAGTGTTATTTCAGCAGACTTTATGATTCCTAAAAAAAAAAAAAATCTACGAGCGGTGTTTCTATCGTTAGTATTCCCTGTTTGATCTTTGGTCACATCTATCAAAACAACAAAGTCAGCTTTAAAGTCTGTAAGTATCAGATGGCGATCTAACAAGATGACGTCACGCCGTCAGGGCCATCGACCTTCAAGTTGGAGTGGGACGTTTTCTCCCCTAAGACCAGAGTGGGGTGAAAGGAATGCGGGGGCGCATAAGAAGGGCAGAAGTGGTTCTTAGCGGTTGTTCGCCGCTACTCTCGAGCGATATGCTATCGTTTATATTAAAACATGTGTATTAACTGTAAATATAATATTTTAATTCTAAAATAAAAGGTTTAAACCTTAAAAATTAGTAGTTCCTTTTTATTAACATGGAAGAACTTCACTAAGTCTCTAGCACATTATGTACTTGCGTAGTAGTTAAATTTACTAATTACTTGGCAAAAAGAAATTGTATGGAACAGGAGATTCTGACAAATCATTTTTTACGCTCTTTAGTACAAGAAAATGTACCAAACCAATGCTAAACACACTTTGCTCATATTGATATTTTTCTGAAAAATAAAATTGCTGGGAAATCTTCTGTTTAGCGCCATTACAGCCCCTCATTATAATTGTATTTCTGATATTATCTTTCGACAAAATCAGTCTAAAGGATTGTTCATAAAATTTTACTCAACCGTATTAGAGAGAGCAGTTGTTAATTAAGTGCTTAGTTGTGACTTGGTGGTACAGTTGATGTTTCTGTGATAATGATCCCAGAAGAGTAACAACCATTTAGCTCATTTTTGTTATACGGAGCATAGGCGCCGACTTCATAGGGTTTGGGGGGGGGACCCTCGAGGCCCCCCCCCCCAAAGGTTTTAAGAGGAGGGACTGAGCATCCCCCCCCCCCAATAATTTTAAAGTCATTTTTCGATACAGTATGGATTTTCTGAGTATCCATTTGCACCGATAGTGGATGGCACCAAACTTTATCTACAAAGTGTTACCGCTAACGGGTAGCCGTCGGCTGACCACATGTGGGGACCATGAATTGCAGCGAACCGGCTTCCGGAGTTCCACTTCAAAGGATGGCGGAGATTAGATAGGTCACTCATCGGGATCTGCTTGGGATGACCCCCAAAGCGGAGAGTGGGATTTCATTACTAGTGGGGTGGTCATTATCTCTGTTCTGAGAACTCCAGAAAGTTGTCCGACTAAGTTTAAGGAAGGGACGTAGTTTTTTCTTATCAGAAATTGCAAGATGGACGAATGGACACCCAGGAAAACTGAGAAGATGGGGGAAATTTGGTCAAGAAGTTCTAATAGTAGAGTCCAGCTACCGAAAATTTCGAAAGATTTAATTCATACGGTAAACGAATCACCTAAAAGAATGGAGCTTTTGACAAGGATTTCCACCCAAAACCATTCCAAAACTGGATTACGGCCACTTTGCCGAAGTAGGTGGACAATGAGAGCATCAAGCATCAATTCTATTATTAAAAATTACTATAATTTAGTGGAATTTTTCGAAGTTTTCTCCGAAACGGATTGTTCCGATATTGCTGCAAAATGCTCCGGATATCTAGAATAGATGTCCGATTTCAAAACATTTTTCTCCCTTTCTTTATACAGCCATGTGAAGAGCCCTATGGAAGAAGTAAACCAACAGATACAGTCTTCTCAGATAGGGGCTTCCGAGATTAACCAAAAAATTATTTGTTTGTCAGAAATAATTAATGAAAAACGGGATAATTTTTAGATGTTTTGGGAAAAATGTATCACTAAAAAGGATAGTGTTGTGGATGAACCAAAACTCCCTCGGCATCGTAGTGTACCAAAGCGTTTAGAAAACTTTAGTTCAACGCAGAATTTTAAATTTTTTAGTCCAAATGATTTTTACAGACAGCTATATTGCTGATACTGTACTAAATTGCCTCAATGAAAGGTTTGAATCTTCATCAATAAAAAATATAGTTCCCATCGAAGAAGGGTGTGTTTGAGCAGCAAAAAATGGAACTGGGGAATTTCCAAGTGCTAAAGAGTTTTTCAAAGATGATTTGGATTGTGACCGGCTGTTATTGCATCTAAATATGTTGCATGATATTTCCAAACAAAGAAATGTTTCGCTGGATTCAATTAAAAATTTGAAAGAGTTCATTTTAAGTGACAAAGCTCTTGGAGATCTCTTTCCAAAAGTAAAAAAATGTTTGAAACTGTTGCAAACCATTCCAGTGACAACTTGTACAGCTGAAAGATCTTTTAGCTCTCTTTGTCATCTTAAAACCTATCTAAGATCAACAATGGGACAAGAGAGACTTAACTATGTAGCAATACTAAATACGCATCAAACAGTTTTAGACGAACTGGATCTTAGACCTCTCTTGAATGAATTCATTGGACGAAATTAAATACGAAAGTCTACATTTGCTGCTTTTTAAATTAAAATTTTAATTGATAAAGATGATTTTCTTTAAAGATTTGAGTTTTAAATTGGGGTTTTCATTAAAATTATTTTTATTTAGTGTACCTAACTTGGTATCTATTGTACCTAATTTTTTATTATTCTTATAATTTACGTAAATTTTGTCATATTAAGTATGAAATTGTTAAAATTTCTCAAATAATATGCGAGTATTTTTTGTCAAAATCTGATTTAAAATCAGCAAATAAAAATTTTGGTTTCCAAATCTTGATCTATTGTTTCCAAATTCGGTTTTATTGTTGTATTTTTATCTTTATATCCCCTAGTGTTGTGAAATATTTTTTTATTGGTTCGCTGAACAAGCATTGTACAGTTAATATTTACTTAATTTTGAGGAGAAAAATATTTAAAAATATTAAACGAAGTTTACCAATCACTCACACATGCAATTCTAAATCCATTCTTTTAAAGCCGACCAACCGGTATAGTGGTTAAGGTGTTAGCCTCTAGATCGGAAGGTTCCTGATTCGAATCCGGGTTCGGGCATGGATGTTTGTAAACGTATGGTGTAGAGGCGGCTGGTGCACTTTAAATCTGTCGTGGCCGAAAGTCCTCACGTTGGGTTGGCGTGGAAGTCTGGAGAGTGGGGTGCCAGCTCAAGTGTTGCTTCGTCATCTGACCGTGGTTCAAAATTACGAGGTGTTGTCCTCGGATCTTTCCCTTAAGGGACTGATCCCGGACCGTCGTCAATAGCCCGTTGTGTAGCTCTAGTACGACGTTAACTAAAAATTACCATTACCATTCTTTTAAAACTAAAAAATAATTTTCTAAAATAAATTTTTATTTCCCTGGAATAGGATTTAAGGATTTCGAAATTTTTTTTAGGAAAATGTTACATGTGCCATGAAAGTTCAGCGACGGTCCCAAATTAGTATGATGCACCAATTTTTATATCGACGCCGACCAACCGGTATAGTGGTTAAGGTGTTAGCCTCTGGATCGGAAGGTTGCTGGTTCGAATCCGGGACCGGGCATGGATGTTTGTAAACGTATGGTGTAGAGACGGCTGGTGCACCTTAAAATCTGTCGTGGCCGAAAGTCCTCACGTTGGGTTGGCGTGGAAGTCTGGAGAGTGGGGTGCCAGCTCATGTGTTGACTCGTCATCTGACCGTGGTTCAAAATTACGAGGTGTTGTCCTCGGATCTTTCCCTTAAGGGACTGATCCCGGACCGTCGTCAATAGCCCGTTGTGTAGCTCTAGTACGACGTTAACTAAAAATTACCATTACCATTTTACCATTCTTTTAAAACTAAAAAATAATTTTCTAAAATAAATTTTTATTTCCCTGGAATAGGATTTAAGGATTTCGAAATTTTTTTTAGAAAATGTTACATGTGCCATGAAAGTTCAGCGACGGTCCCAAATTAGTATGATGCACCAATTTTTATATCGACGCCGACCAACCGGTATAGTGGTTAAGGTGTTAGCCTCTGGATCGGAAGGTTCCTGGTTCGAATCCGGGACCGGGCATGGATGTTTGTAAACGTATGGTGTAGAGGCGGCTGGTGCACTTTAAATCTGTCGTGGCCGAAAGTCCTCACGTTGGGTTGGCGTGGAAGTCTGGAGAGTGGGGTGCCAGCTCATGTGTTGACTCGTCATCTGACCGTGGTTCAAAATTACGAGGTGTTGTCCTCGGATCTTTCCCTTAAGGGACTGATCCCGGACCGTCGTCAATAGCCCGTTGTGTAGCTCTAGTACGACGTTAACTAAAAATTACCATTACCATTTTACCATTCTTTTAAAACTAAAAAATAATTTTCTAAAATAAATTTTTATTTCCCTGGAATAGGATTTAAGGATTTCGAAATTTTTTTTAGAAAATGTTACATGTGCCATGAAAGTTCAGCGACGGTCCCAAATTAGTATGATGCACCAATTTTTATATCGACGCCGACCAACCGGTATAGTGGTTAAGGTGTTAGCCTCTGGATCGGAAGGTTCCTGGTTCGAATCCGGGACCGGGCATGGATGTTTGTAAACGTATGGTGTAGAGGCGGCTGGTGCACTTTAAATCTGTCGTGGCCGAAAGTCCTCACGTTGGGTTGGCGTGGAAGTTTGGAGAGTGAGGTGCCAGCTCAGGTGTTGCTTCGTCATCTGACCGTGGTTCAAAATTACGAGGTGTTGTCCTCGGATCTTTCCCTTAAGGGACTGATCCCGGACCGTCGTCAATAGCCCGTTGTGTTGCTCTAGTACGACGTTAACTAAAATTACCATTACCATATTTCGTTTTTTATTATTGGTATTAGCTTCCCTCCCAGAGACGTAGACGAAAAAAATTAGGAAGCGATGTATTTTTTTATTTTTTTTATTTTTCCAATGGCAAGGCAGTACAATTGCGAAGACAAATACAAATACAATACAATACAAAGTACAGAGTTGACCGAGGTCATTTTAGCCTTATACAAGGTCAGAAGTGATGGTCACTTGTGAAGGGGTACCCAGTGGGTGGACCATCATTGTCCCTAACAAAGGACAGCACAATTTACATCCATGCCCTAACCCCGGATTCGAACCAGGAATCTTCCGATCCAGAGGCTAACACCTTGACCATTTGACTGGTTGGTCGGCTCGGAAGGGATGTTGGTCAAAAGAGAATTTTTTTAGTTTCAGGGGGGGATAGACCCCAAGCTACGGATACTCCCTGGGCCCCCTCAATATTTTTCCGAAGTCGGCGCCCCTGATACGGAGTATACAAATTAGAGTTAATCTTATATACGTTGTTTACTTAATTTTATATTGGTGCATATAGAAATATTAGTGTCAACTGTTAGCCCAAGCATATTCTTTTCAGATAATTTTACTGACGTTTTTCTAAGACACTGATGATTTTCATAATTGTACCTCTTCCAAAAAAGCAGCTAAGAGCTCTCATACGATTTGAAGTAGAATATCGTACACCTGACATTCGTATTTTACTTCAGTGATAATTCTTTTTGATTAGTTTTCTTTACAAGGTTACGTGTTTCGATTTTTAAACTTGGAACAACAAGTTTAAAAATCTTTTTGAAGCCTTCTAGGTCTATTTTTCAAACTTCCTTGTGAATTACTTGGTAGATCTTGAATCACAGCGTGAGAAAAGGTACGATTTCCTTGATTTGATTTCAAGAAGAATTATTTCTGATGAATAGTTCTCTGTGCCCGTTCACTTTACTCCTCTTTTGCTCAATTCATGAGCGGGTAATTCGAGAATTTTTGCTTTAACACTATTTAAAACAGTATCTGGTAACAAATATTCATCAATTTCTTGAGAAATATAAGTTAAAATAGCATCGACTTTCGTTTGAATCGAATTTATTACCCAAATGTCAAAAATGGACTGACGAAAAATTTCCATAGTCATTCTGAAATTTAAGGACTATCTATCAGTTCCGCAAACTTCCTCAAGAAAGGTTTAGTCCTGAGCACGTCAAATGAGTACACATGTAATGTATGAGTAATACACGAATATATAACATGTTAAAAGTCTAGTTGAAATTTGAAATCAGCAGTTGCGTAAGACGTTAATTATCCCAAAATTCAAAACAATTTTTTTTATGAAATATTACACAAGAAAATAAAAGCACGTAAACAAACCACGATGAACAAAAGATAATGATCGTATCCACTAAATAGTGCTAAAAAAAATATAGAACCCACACTTTTCAGTTTTCCTCAAAGTACTAACACGAGTTCGCTAGATTGGTTTTGCAGTGAGCGCATTAAGTTCGACTTTGAACCCCTGTACTTCCTGTTAGGAGGAATTATTCAGAAAAATAAAACCGTAGTCTTGATTTTTAAAAAATAATAAAAAAGTGAGCATACTACTTTTAAGTTACGATATATTTTCAACAATCTAAGACAATAAGAAAATTGAATTTTGTCCTCCTAGAGTCGAAAATGACGCACTTTGCGGCGCTTCGAATTTTTTCAATCGTCTCCACGAACGGCTGTTTCGCCTGCCTCTCCGAAGTGTTCCCAGACCCCCTTACCTAACTTGAGCGATGGAGACGTGAATGGCATTTACGACTTACGCTTTCCATTCATAGTAGTGTCCAAATGCCGCTCAATGGAAACTGAGGGAAAGGTTGTAACATTTTTAGACCACTTCTGGGGGTCTTCCTACTTTTCAACCATTTGATCCCTTTTCAACTCCCCGTTATGTTTCTAGCAAGTAACTGTAATAATTTTGTTTGGATTAAAATTCGCTTATGGAGATCTTGGCAATAACAAGGGCTCTCTCCTGCCTCCCCTTCTTTTCAACATCAATGACATCCCCACAGGACCAAGAACTTCCCTCGCCATTTATGTAGATGACACTGCCATCATGTACCAGAATCAAAACAGGAGATTTCTTATTAAACAGATTCAAAATTATGTTGATAAACTCCAGCTCTGGCTTACTAACTGGAAAATCAAAATTAACGCCTCCAAATGTGCTCTCCTTATGTTTTCTAACAAATCTCCTTCTCAACTTCAAAATATTACATTTTATAATGAACCTATCCCATTTGTCAAAAATTATAAATACCTTTTTGAATTGAAATGTGAGTTGTTCCAAATCTTTATTACGGTCAGTTGTGCTTCTATCAAACATAAAATCATTGACTTTTGTTTCTGGGAACTTTAATACACCTACAGTTGAATGTTTACAACTACCCCATATTTTTCAAGGGACAGGGTAATTGTAAACATAACTTTGCCAATAGTTTCGTTCAATTTGGATAAAAAAACCAATATGTTGTCCCGTGTAATTTTGTATTTAATCGTATTTAGTACGTTTGAATTGCATTTTATTGCATTTTTCGTGTTCTTGGGGAGCAGGAAGACTAGTTTACTAAAACTGCACACTTATGGTGAAATTCTCACAATTGACCAAGTACTGTCACGCTTGAAGGAGGCAGAAGAGAAAAGATCTTAACATCGAACCTGTATTTGAATACATTAAAACCCTATCTTCAAAATTTTTCAATAGACTCCCACTTGTCCCAAACCCACTGTTTCCGCTAGCACGCCTTCTGATCTAACCGCTGATTCGGCGAGAAGTTCTTAATGTGTACAAGTGTTTTCAAGAGATTTTATTAGAGTGAATTAATTAAAGAGCAAATTACCTCCACTGAGGAATATGTGTTTCCTTTTTGAAGTCGGAATTATTGAGTAAAACTGAGCTGGTTTGGTCACCGCAGGTGGCCCCCTCGTCCCCGCTGTGATAGCAGGTTATGAGCGGTTTTTTGTGGCCAACCACGGAAGGAGAGTATTCCCCAGAATTGGGGCGTTCATGGTCCGTCGAGCCGGAGCGTGGATTGTGATGAAGAAAAATTAATAATTATAATAAATTAGACTAAACTAATATATGCCAACTGTGAAGATGAAAAAATTGAAAGTTTTACGTTGGAGCAAGAAGAAATAAATGAAACTATCTATAAATTTAGAGCTAGAACTGAGTAAAAAACTATCAAAAATTAGACCTAAAGAGTCAAAATCAAATTTAAATTCGTGTTCAGAAGCGAAGTTGAAGTTACCTCGCTTTTCATTGCCTACGTTTTCCGGCAATATTCACGAATGGCTTTCTTTTAGTGATATTTTCAAGGCCAGTGTACATCAAAATCAAACTTTGTCTGATGCGATGAAATTGCACAGTACTTAAAAGCGTCACTCAAAGGCGATGCTTTCCGGATAATTCAATCAATTTCAATAGCAGATGCTAACTATGAGCTTGCGTGGTCTCTCTTAGAAGAGCGATATTCAAATAAAAGGGAGCAAGTTTATGCTCATCTTAATAGATTTTTTAATGCTCCAAACATTCAAAATGAGTCCCCTTCTGCTAAGTTAAATTTAATTGATGCTGCAAGTGAAAGTGTGAGGTCACTAGAGATATTAGGTCAAAATATTGAGGGGTTTTCCACAATTGTGTTAGCCTATATTATGAGTCAAAAATTAGATATTAATACCAAACTCTGGTGGGAGAGACATCTTAAAAAAGATAATTTACCTAGTTTATCTGAATTATTAGAGTTTTTAAAAAATCCTGCGCGAACTTTGGGTGCTTCTAAGGTTTAGGTAAACCGAAAGAGAAATGTTCATCAATGGCAGCTGTAAATGAAAAAGATTTTCGTAAATCCCTTATATGTAACGAAATTCATGCAATTTTTAAATGTCCTAAGTTTCTTGATAAAAACGTGCATGAGAGAGTAGAGTTAATTCGGAAATTTAAATTGTGTTTCAATTGTTTAAAATCACATAGTGTACGGCAATGTCCGTCTAAATCATTTTGGAATATTTGTGGAGTTTCAAAAAGACATAATTATTTATTGTGTTACTCTCGAGAAAGGGGGCATTCGGAAACTAATAACCCTAACTTAAGTGGGGAAAGAATCCCGAACGCGAGTCTAAACAGATCTGGCAATACGAGTTTTGGGAAGGTACTTTAGGCACTATAAAATTGTAAAATAGTAGAAATTCAAAGCTAGTTAAATAGGGAATCGAGGGTCGGAAACGCCGTTTGCGGTTATTTCGCTACTGCGCAGCATAGGATATTTGCAAAAAATGCATCCCAGCGAGTATCCTTTAGGCCAGGGGTGGCCAACCTGTGGCGATGCACCAAACTTGGAGCATTGGATGATTACAAGTGGCGCATTGCCTCCTTATTCTTTTGAAGTAGGCGCCATAACTGAAAATATCTTCATATTTTCAACATCATAGTACTCTCAGTTCAATTCATAGAGCTTTCTTACTCCTCATTTTGTCGCAATGTTTTGAGTTTGCAATTTATATTCTGTGTGATACGACGTACTTGTGATCTGTTTGTTCTTTTTCAAGATTTTTTGTTACTTTTTAATGTTTTTTTTTTTTTTTTTTTACATTCCTGTTATTTATCACTGTGCCAAAGAAAATGAGCAAAAGAAGCGCAAAAAGTATGAGAGAAAAAGTGAATTTAACGAACAGTAAGAAAATGAGTTGTTATTTACAAAAAGTCCATCAGGAAAATCGTTTTTTTGCATTGTTTGTGAAACTACTCTTTCACACAATAGAAGACATGATCTTAAGAAACCCTATAAAACACAACATCAGGCTAACATAGAAGGAAAAATTAAACTTGTTCTCGGGTCGGAGTTACGTAAAGAATATGTGACTAAAAAAAAAGGAAGAAATCAGAAGGCAAGATATTTTTGCTATTGTAAGTTCTGAAGACGAGGCGATGACAGAAGCGTCCTATGAAATTGCTTTAGCATTGGCGAAAAAAAAAAAACCTACTCTGACGGAGAAGCCTTGTTTCAAAATATTTGCACGCCATCTTGGTTATAAAGATATTGAAAATAAATCAGACGAAATTGCTATACCATGGCAGACTAATGTGAGATGTATCGTGGAACTCTGGATGCATTTTAACAACTGGAAGATTTTTCTCCAGCTTTGGTTGAATTAATATACATATTTGATGTAGTCCAGTAATAAGCATTTTCGTAAGAAGAATTTATTATAATTTTAATTTCTTTGAAGAACTTGCTAGTCTGGAGTTATTGCATGATGAAACAAGAGGATAAGAGATATTTAAAATGTAAAATCATGGAAAGAAAACCTAAATTAGATTATTGCAGGGCTCGAAATACCCGGGTGCACAGGTGCACGTGAAAATAAAATTGTGCACCTAATTTTTTCCCGCTAGGCGCACCTGTGCACCTAATTTAAAAACTTAGGTGCACCTTGTGCACCTGTATCAAAAAATATATTTCGAGGCCTGGATTATTGTACTCATCAGTATGTGTACTGACGGTACGCCGTAAATGGCACTACAAAATTTTTTGGAACATTTTTTAAATCGGTACTTTACTAAAATATCAATGTATTATACACCAAGAGGCACTGTGTGTGAAATTTTAAAAAATGCAGCATGTTTTGTTACCGGTCATAGGCGTAACTAGTGTTGTTGAAGGGGGGGGGGGTCCTTCCAAAAAGTTTGGATTGTACCCCAGTAAAAAGAGGAAGATTAAAGTAATTATATTAATATAATTACACCTATTAATTATTTATTATTAATTATATTAATATGGTTAATATATGTTAATTATTATAAATTAATTAGATTAATATGGTCAATATCTATTAATTATTAAAAATAATTAATTATATTGATGCATATTCATTAATTAACACTTAATTTTTAAAAATCAAAAAAAAAATTTATCGCTTTTTATTTAAAAAAAAACGTTGCCGCAGCCGCCGTCGCATGGTTGAAAACTCGCTTTTTTGCTCGATTTTTAGACAATTTTCCGAGAAAGAGTACGGATTAGAAAATGAAATCTATGAAGAAAACTTTTCCGGCTCAAAACGGACCTAAGGTTGACTGATATCATTGAGCCGGACCACATATCTTCAGCGCACACATTCCGGGGTCGACCACGTCCACGCCCTATCGTGTTCATCCTGGGCAGATAAGGGTTTTTCGGACGGCGTGTCACTAGGCCCACTTCTAAAATTTCTCATTAGAGGCTTTCCCTAGCTTCGGCTAATCCGCTGTGGGTTTTCAGTAACTCGGTACGGAGGGGTCTGCTTCCATTCGAAGGAAGGAAGGATTAGAAAATGACGAAATTAACATGGTTTGTTCAAAATTGTACAAGGAACACGACAAAGAAGATTTTTTTCCGATGCGGCTGTTAGTTTAGTATTTATTAAGTGTCTAAGTGAAAAAGCGAAATTTCAAACGCGAGTGAGCAAAAGACGTACAAATTTTCAGTCTTCAATCGTGATTTTTTAGAGTGCTTCTAAACGTGAATTTTTGCAGTTCGTCGTGCTATTTTAGAAATTTCAATTTGGTTCCTGGTAATATGTTTTTGAAATTCGGGAAAAACCGGTATATTTTCGTTATTTTTTGGTAAACTGTCATATCTATAGCTTATTACTATTAGTTTTTAATTTAAAAACATCGCACAAAACCTTAGAATATACTCTTTCTTACGGTACAATTATTTTCGAAATGGGTTAATAAATAAATTCGATGTGATCAAAAGTTGGTCATACAAATTTTGGAATATTGGTAAATTTCCGTCAATTTTTATTAACTGTCATATCTATAGCTTATACTATTATTTTTAAATATGAAAGCATCACTGCAAACCTTAGAATGCACTCTTTCGTATAGTACAATTATTTTGGAAATTTGTTATTAAATAAATTTTTTATGCGATTATAAGTTCTTCATATAAAAATTTCGGGACTGTAAGATCGCAAGTTCCGATACACAAAACTAAAACTATCATATGTGTAGCTTAATACTATTAGTTTTAAAATTTGAAAATACCACGTGATAGCTTGGAATACACTCCTTCTTACGGTAAAATTACTTTTAAAACTGGTTCATAAATAAATTCGATACAATCAAAAGTTGGTCATACAAATTTCGTAATTTTTAGATCGCGGAGCGATAGCATTCATTCTATTCATACATTTATCTTCACGGAAATGAAGGTTACATTTTCTGACTAACTTATATATTTTCCAGATAACAGATTTATCATAGCAACGTTTTTTTTTTTTTTTTTTTTAATTTGGTGAGGAAAAATGCTCGCTTTTTTAGACGGCTTCCCGTAAAAGTAGAGATCAGAAAATTGAGATTAACATGGTCTATTTAAAATTGTAGAGAACAAGATGGAGAAGATTTTTACTGAGACATTGAGTGTTACAATAAAAGAGAAATCACGTACAAAAAGAATGTTGGTTTGCAAATGAAACCAAAAAGGATTGCGTAGTAATTCCCGGGGGTTCGCGAGGAGGGGGCGGAGTCCCCTAGTTTATACAATATTTACCAGATGTTTTTATGGTGAATTTTAAAATTTACAATACATTTAAATTAGAAATTAAAACGTCGATTTTTTCGTAATTTCTCAGATTTAAACTTGATTTGTTTGAAGTACATCGGTAAATTCATCGGTACTCAATTCTGATTTTTTCTCGTCTATGAGTGCTCACAATTTTTTAATAAGTGTATTAATTATATACTTGTGAATAACTACATGCAACTGTAATATTTATGATGAGATTAAGACATGAAATCATTCATCAGTATTGGAAGAAACATCACAGAAGCATAGGCGTGACTAGGGTTGATGACTGAGGGGGGAGGAGTTCAGTCCCGAGAAGTATGAACTGTACACCAATAAAAAGGTGAAGCATCTGGAGACTTTTCAGGGAAATTTTCGTATTTTTATGTTAAAAATCACACGATATATTGATATATTTTTTTCGTAGAACATTGATAAAATTATTAAAAATTTTGCGTCTAACAAATGTTAGTCACTTTCATTTCAAATAAAGTCGTTTTAAACAATGTTATTTTATAGTATCATACATAAGAAACACATTGTTTGGTTTAACAACAAATTATTTAAGGATAATCTTGAATTGCACTAAAACCTTGCTTTCATCCGAGTTTGTTTAATCCGAACCATCTGTTTTTAAAATTTGTGAAACAAAATACAGTAAATCAGTGTCAACATATATTACAATTATTGAAATAAAAAACATCATTGATAAGAATGCACATACATTCAGATTTTTAGGTTATCATAAAATTAGAAAGAATCGCAAAATAATTACTAGAACTCCATGAACTGTAAACATTTGGATAAAATTAATTAGTTTTAGCTGTGATAAATACAAAAAACATTTTCCTAGTTGGTTCTTCAAAAAACATATTCTATAAGTTAAAAGTAAAAAAAAATCAAGTGAATAAAAATTTCACTTTTGTCGTGCATTTACGTATATTTCCGTGTATAAGCCGATAATGTTTGGAACTTTTTCTAAAGCTTTAGTGGAGGTGGGGGGTCGGCTTATATACGGATCCGCTAATTTCGCAAAAAACTAAGGTACATTTCCGTTAGCCGGGCGCAAGCAATAAATCGCCAAATATAGCACACAAAATAATAATTGAATACCCTTAACTAATTAGCACATAAAAATAACAATTGGAAAGCGAACATTTTTTGACACAGCTGTCGGATTCGGATATCCCACCGGTGGCAGCAACTTCGAATTCTTTACGAGCGATTAACGATTTTTATAGCAAATCTAACGGGTGTTGGGAAAGCAAACTTTTTTTTTAGTTCGTGCATCCGGACCCGGATCCGAATCCAACAGCTGTTCCAATTTTTAAAGTATTTTAACTTACTTTTTGAATGCAGCCTTTAAGCAAAAAGAGAAAAATAAGTCATATAAATTCTTCAAATTCCGTGTCTGAATCCGAGTTTCCGAATAGTTCGTAAAATTCGGCTTCACTCATTGCGATGTCTTGATGTGTATCATCATCAGTTCCAATGCCATTTCCGTACTAGAATTTATATGTTCTTCATACACATCGCTGCCAAGTGTCAATGAGCTCGCTCCCCCTTTTGAAACTTTATGTACCGCACATGTTTTAAGATGCACGGCGAAGATAAGTGGCACTGATAAAAAAAAAATCCCAAGCCACAGCCGTTTCCCTTGACCAATGTTGAACTGATCATCTGTCAATCACCCAGTCAGAGGTCCGGTATCAGGTGCGGAAAACTGGGAAATATCATTAGTGGTCATTTAGACCCTACCCGAGTTTAATTTAAAATCGTAATGTCCAGTACATCATCACCTGTCAATCACCCCGCCAGAGGTCGGATGTCAGGAGCTGGATCGTCTGGACACTGGAAAATCATTAGCAGGTTAAAGCTAGCGTTTTACTTTACAACGATTTGATGGGAAAATATTCCACCAGTTTTACTTCTTGGCGACATTACGCCCTCATGGCTTTAGAACGTATGGTTTGAACGTCACAAAAACATTTTTTTTTACTCTTTGTTTCGCTTTACATAAAGATTTTGAATTTTGGGTAAATTTTTGAAGAAAACACGCACTCTCGGCCTATACATGGATCGGCTATATACGGCATTTATATTATGAGTGTAAAAATAATTTTTATATTTATATAATCTAGTTAAAATAGCCATATAAAGCTTATACTCCGATTGCTCTTCATTGACAAATTTGACTACCTTTTATGACGAACTGAATGGGGGGGTTGAACCCCCAACTCCCCCTGGTTACGCCTATGAACTATTGTACCATTGTTTCATCGATTACATTTATTTATTCCACAAGAAAAACATTATATAAAATTAAGTTATGAATAGCTTGTGTAATATTAACAAGGGATTAATTTGTGAAAAACTCATTATATCTATATTAGCAAAATTTTTCTCAACTGAATGGGGAGGGGTTGAACTCCCAACCCCCACCCTGACGGCTATGGTTATTACACAAGTAAAACATTAATTAAAATTAAGTTATGAATAGTTTAAGTAGTTATTAACAAGGGATTAATTTGTGAAAAACTCATAAAATATATATATAAGCAAAATTTTTCTCAACTGAACGGGGGAGAGGTTGAACCCCCATCCTGACTGCTATGTTTATTACACAAGTAAAACATTAATTACAATTAAGTTATGAATAGTTTGAGTAATTATTAACAAGGGATTAATTTGTGAAAAACACGTAAAATATATATATATATAAGCAACATTTTTCTCAACTGAATGGGGGAAAGGGTTGAAGGCCCCCCCCCCCTGGTTACGCCTATGTTACCGGTTGTGAAATGGGTGATTAAAATTAGAAGAAGAGTATTAAACAGAAGAGAATTCAGAGAATATTGAATTATTAGATTTGGAATATGGTGAACCTTTTCTTTATTGTGAGGTGCGCTGGCTTTCTAGAGGACAGGTTCTGAGTAGATTTTGGAAACTGAAAAATACTATTTATAATTTTTTTAGAACAGGAAATGGAATTTTCCTGATGAAAGAACCCTATTATTTTATAACAACTGGCTATTTGAATTGTCATTTTTAGTTGATCTACTAGCCATCTCAATAATCTAAATTCGACGCTACAAGGCGAGAAGAAATTATTTCCTAGCTTAGTAAATAGCATTAAGTCATTTGAAATGACATTAAATCTGTTCATCTCTCAGTTAGGAAATCAGGATTTCAGTCAATTTCCACAGTAGTTGAAAGAGCAGAGGGGATGTGCTGCAGATAATAACAATTTGACCAAATATATTAAAATTAGTTATTACAAGGGTCATTTGAAAGTCGCTTTCTTGATTTGGCTACAGAAGAAAACTACATGCTCGCATTAATAAAGCTTTTTCACTTAGTGAACAAAATGTAGTGAAGATGCCTAGTAACATACAAATGGTACTCATTGATTTCAAAACAAATTCATTATTGAAATTAAAGTTTCATGAGCTTTATTATTCAGATCAAAATGCTTCTGACAAGTTCATTACACTGTAAACATTTTCCGGAACTAAGAAAATTTGCAAAAAGTTATATACATTGTTTTGGAACGACATACCGATGTCATAAAGCATTTTCATCCATGAAATTTATTAAAAGTAAAACGAGGTAGCGAATGACTGATTCAAATTTGAAGAATTCTCTGTAACAGACATTGTTTTACATACAATATAGTTATCACACCTCACCCTTTCTCTACCTCTATATCTCTAGTGAGTGTGACTGTGGTTCGTTTCATCTACTGGAGAGGGCAACACTTCCTAGATAATTTAATCTATTTTTATTTGGACATTCTGGGTTATATAGGAATATAATTCAATACAGTAAAAAAAACCTCAGCGTCCGTTCGCTCTCGTCTCCGTGGGTCGAACTTTACTAGCCTTGGGTCGAATCTCTCTTCCTTTTTCTCCTCCTGGGCCGGGTGACCTTCCCCTGACACCCCTGCCAACGTCCCTAGGGATGTTTCGTTCCCCCCAACACCAGTATCTCCTTGTGTTTGTGTTAGCCGGAGAACCTCAGATCCTCACAATAGTTAAATTATTTTAAAATGTTAATTATATCGATAAACATACTTTTATTAAAAACTAGCAAAATACCCGACCTTACTCGGTTTGAATTGGTTTACTCTAGATTGAAGAGATAATCAAAATATATAATGACTTACGTTTTTTGTAGAATAAAAATTTATTTTAACATCTTTCGCCATCTTTATATTTTCTACAACTTACTTTGGACACAAATCCTACACATGCATATCCATTCATGTAATACATTTCACATACATCGCACAATTGCTGTATGACAAAGCTACAAAATGACGAAAGGTGATACTAAGGTTACTACTATAAAAGACGATTTATAGGAAGATTTGGAATTCCCTTTCTTAAGTTCTTTTCATGTTCAACTCAATTAATTAAAATTACGATTTACGGCGAGTGCTCTCGCACTCATAGTCAACAAAACAATATTTTTTTACTTGTGGCACTCTTGCCTCCGGTATGCGACATTGTGAATTTTTGCAATCTTCTCCTCTCATTATTACAACGAATTTTTTAATGTTGGAAAAAGGACCAGTTTGGATTAATAAACATTATTATTCTTTAAATAACGGCATTATTCTTTAAATAACGGCATTATTCTTTAAATAACGGCATTATTCTTTCAATAATGGCATAACTACACTTAAAATTTACTGAAAATTTATACTGACTTACCTAACATTTTTAAGTCTAATACTTTGTGGTGCTGTTGCGTGTGATGAGAAGGAAAATACATTTATTAAAATAATAAATATTTAAAACTGGAAACAGCGAAGTAAAACAAAATAAAAGAAGCCGCAAAAAATTGTTCTAAAGATATTAATTTGTGATTCAATTTTATCTCTTGATCTCGCACAGTTGCCACAACTTACAACTAAAAGTGTACAAAATTTAGAAATGTGAAATTAATTCAGAGCGAAAGAACCAGAAAAAATATCACTGCTCGCGCGATCTTGTTCATTCTCGTTTCATTGAAAAATATCGTCTGTCCCAAATATTCGGAAATCGTTTTCATTGCGCAAAGAATAAAAATAAGACTCGAAGTAAATGAAGTATCAGAGATGAAATTCCATAAAAAAAAATAATTTTTTGAAGAATAATTACTTTTTCAGCAGTACTGGTAAAGCAATCGAAGTAATCGTAATATTCAATAGACATTCCAATTTTTCCAAACCTACCAAATTATGGTTGATTTAAGTATACTTAGGTGTTTTAGCATGAAACTCAACTAAATATAACAATAAAGAAATGTTTAATATTGCGTTGACTAAACTAATAGATAATGTATAAAATAAATTATCATGCAATCAAATATCTGGAATACAATTTATGTGATGTCTACACAAACACACAAACACAAAATTGAGCATAGAACAGAAAGACGGACAGACAGACTTTCGCAACCAATACCACTCACTAAATGAAGATAAGTACTCACTGTATGCAAATTTTCATGAAAATATCTTAAACCGCGTGGACGTGTATAGGGCACAACAGACAGACAGACAGACAGACACCAAAAGAAAAAAAGGCGGATTCGGCATCAGAAGGGTCCAAAACGGATAGAAAACTTGAAATGGGTCGAAAATATTGAATGTACAAACAAACACTCCATTCTTATTTATATAGATGTTACTAAGGATATGAAAGGACCATGAACGTAAAGTAGAAAAGGTGCTCGAATTGAACTCGTTTATGAAAAAAATTGGCGCATGGTATGTAAAAGAAATTTTTTTTAATATTTAGAATAGAAATTTTTTTAATCTCTTATTTTAGCATCTATAGAATACAGAAATAAGATTCAAAGACTGTTTAGACGGTTTTAAAGTACAACCTAACTGCCCTGAATTAATATTATAATCTACGCAAAAAATATTCTTTAGGCACTCAGAAATTTTTATAACATGTTTATTAATTACTATTGAAAATATGTGCAAAAAGCCAGACGAATACGGCGGTTTTAAATAATAACCCGACGCAAATAAAGATTTTACATAAGTATCGGCAGCTGCCGGGGAACTGGCTACTCTAGAAGGCAGTGCCTTGGCTCGCCGGTCTGTGATTGATTGCGGAGGAATCACGTGACTCGAGTTTGATGGGCAGCTTACTTACCAAGCATTTTGGAGGAGTTTATTTTTTTTCACACAAATGTGACCACACTGAAAATTATTTTGAGCTCATTGCAATATTGTTTTTAGAGGTATTTTAAAATACGGTTTTGTTATTAACATTTTAAGTATTAACATATGCACATGTGTATTTAACTATGTATGTATACATAGTAATAATAATTAATTATTATAGTGATCATAACTGTTTTTAGTAACTACGTATTTTATAGGTTAGATAAAATTATATTTTTATAGGTTATATATCATTAATGTACAATGGAACCAAAAAATTTGAGTTGTGTAATTTGTATATAAAAAAAACTATACTCTACTATGATAAAAACGTGCCTGTATGTGTGTGGACTGTTCTGACGAATCTATGGCACTTACAATTATGAGACTTGGCCCACAGGCAGTCCGAATCTTTTGAAATTTTTCTATATATCGCGCTCGAATTTTAAAATTTAATCTAGAATATTTTTAAATTAATTTATTCGTTTTTTTCACCATCCTTTTTTCTGTTTAGGAGAAAGAAGAAGGACCGCGATTTTGATAATTTCGCCCCACTTACGTCAACATTTGGAACAATTTATTTCACCTTCCATTTTTCTTTTGCTCCGAAATGTGACGTCACTACATACCTCGGTACCACTCACTCGTACGGAAGTGCCAAGTTTTCCGATTCTAGCTTGTTTTGTCAAATGGACACACAAGTAATGGTAATTTTAATTAATGTCGTACTAGAGCAACACAACGGGCTATTGACGACGGTCCTGGAACAGTCTCTTAAGGCAGTGCTCCCCAACCTTTTTATCGCCGCGGACCGGATCAACGTTTGATAATTTTAACGCGTCCGCTGAGGGTGGGGGTGGGGGGGGGGAGTTAATTGTTTATATTTAAGATTGATTTGATTTAATAATTTTAATTTAATTGTACTTAAACATGCCTTCAAAATAAAATACAGTTACACCAAAAAATGACTATAAAGTGATTTAACATTCTAACTCACTAGAACGCTAAATTAATGAGAACCCGGAGCTTGTTTCTTTGCAACGAGACTGTTTCATCGGGGGTAATAGGAGACAATGACACCCGAAGTGTGTTGCTTATGTCCAGTTTATTCCGTTGTTTTGTTTTGGTTGCTGTCACTGCAGAAAACCCCGCTTAACACAGATGGCAATAGGGATTTAAGTGCTGTGGTGGCAAAATCTCAAGGTATTCCACCATGACTTTAATCCAGAACACCGGCAAAGTAGTTGTCTCGAACGTAGTTTTAAGGCCGATTTCATTTTCAATCTCCAACAGTTGATCTTCGCCTTGCACAGACATGCTAGATTCTCCTGATTTGTTGACAAATGGGTTGCGGATCCATTCCTTACTAGTTCGTGGGTATTTTGTGGTTTCCCAACCACAAAATACCCACGAAGCACTCGAACTCTTTTTTTTTTTAAGCAAAGACAGGTGATCGTGCACCAACTAGGAGAGTAAATGTTTAGGCTGAGTCTCGTCTAAAATCCCCGCTAACGTCTGAAACATGTCCAAAATGCCTCTGTTCACGCGTCGTCCCCACAACTTCAGTTTGACTTTAAATGCAGCTACTTTGTCTGCCAACTTGAAAACAGTTGTGACATTTGTCAAAATTGGAAAATAGAGACATACAGAATTCATAATTGAAGCTCTAGTAACAGAACAAATTTCAAGTTCTGATTTACCGCCTCCTAATTTGAGTGGACATTTCATAGATAAGAACCGCACAAACCCGAGATAAATACGCCAAAGTAAATAAAATGGTAATAATTTAATATTCGTTGGGCGGCCCGGTACCATTTGATCCATGGACCGGTACCGGTCCGCGGGTTGGGGACCACTGCCTTAAGGGAGAGATCAGAGGACAACACCTCGTAATTTTGAACCACGGTCAGATGACGAAGAAACACCTGAGCTGTCAATCCACTCTCCAAACTTTCAAACAAACTCAACGTGAGGACTTTCGGCCACGACAGATTGAAGGTGCACCAGCCGCCTCTACACCATACGCCTACAAACATCCATGCCCGGACCCGGATTCGAACCAGGAACCTTACGATCTAGAGGCTAACACCTTAACCACTATACCACTTGGTCGGCATATATATTTCTAATATATATATTATCACTTTAGCAAATTTCAAGCCTTTCTTGCTGAATTTTCAAAATGTTTTTGCTCTGTGCAAATCTTTCTTGATTAAAAATAATCACTGTTTTTTTTTTTTTTTTACAAATTTCACAACTCACAGTTTTTGGTTGCATTGTACATTAATGATATATAACCTATAAAATACGTAGTCACTAAAAAGAATTATGACCGCTATAATAATTAACTGTTATTACTATGTATACACATAGTTATATACACATGTGCACATGTTAATGCTTAAAGTGTTAATAGCAAAACCATATTTAAAAAACCTAAAAAGAAATTACACTGAGCTCAAAATAATTTTCAACGTGGTCACATTTGCGTGAAAAAAAAATAAACTCATCCAAAATGCTTTGTAAGGCCCGGTGCACACATCCGGTTTTTCAACGTGCGGTACCGTAGCCCAACTATGCACACATAACCGTGAAATGACGCACGAATTCATTTCGCGCCATTTGCGATAAATATTCTATCGTAGGAAACATTTTTATTTTGCTTACTTGGTGTAAAAAAAGTATATTTTGTAACAAAATAGACGTTACTGGATACAACCATTTATAAATTATTATTTATATTCCACTTGTTTATGAAAACAAGCTACTTCAGAACGGAGACTCCTGTGCGGCGCCGTGGGGAACTGCGATACAAATGTCACGCAAGTAGGACGTGCGTCGCCCCAGCGGCGCTGGAGGCATGTGTGCACTGCTCCATTGGATCTAATGTATCTCAGACCGCACTTGCGTTGCAGTAGCGGCGCCGCACGTTGAAAAACCGGATGTGTGCACCTGGCCTAATTAGCCCCAGCTGCCCATCAAACTCGAGTCACGTGATTCCTCCGCAATCAATCACAGACCGGCGAGCCATGGCACTGTCTTCTAGGGTAGCCAGTTCCCCGGCAGCTGCCGATACTTATGTAAAATCTTTATTTGCGTCGGGTTATTATTTAAAACCGCCGTATTCGTCTGGCTTTTTGCACATATTTTCAATAGTAATTAATAAACATGCTATAAAAATTTCAGAGTGCCTAAATAATATTTTTTGCGTAGATTATAATATTAATTCAGGGCAGTCGGGTTGTTCTTTAAAACCGTCTAAACAGTCTGGGAATCTTATTTCTGTATTCTATAAATGCTAAAAAAAGAGATTAAAAAAGTGCCTAAAGGATACTGGGTGGGATGAATTTTTTGCTAATATCCTATGCTGCGCAGTAGCGAAATAACCGCAAACGGCGTTCCCGACCCTCGATTCCCTATTCAACTAGCATTGAATTTCTACTATTTTACAATTTCATAGTGCCTAAAGTACCTTCCCAAAATTCGTCATCAGCTCTCCTACTAGGTTCCCGTCAATCAATCGACAGAAGCAGGTGTTCGCAATGAATCAGAACTGGAAACTTTAAATGCGCGAGGAAGGGAATTTGTTCCGACGCAAAGTGCATCTTTTGCTGCAAGAACAAAAGTAAACACAGGGGTTAGCGGAGTGTTTACAGCGTTTCTTAAGATTCGGAATCCAAAACAAAGCTATTCATTATCGGGAAGAGGCTTGATAGACAGCTGGAGTGAAACATGTTTTCTGTCTGTCGCGATGGCAGAAAGATTGCAAATTAAAGAAACAAAAAATAAATGTGTCGGTGACGGGAATTAAAGGCGATTCTATGAGTGTTAAATATCGAACTTCTGCGGTTATTATTAATGAGTCGGGAGATTATATTAAGGAGTTAGAGTTCTTTATTGTTCCAAAAATAACGCGATTAATACCTAGTAAATTCATGGATGTATCAGGGTTAGAAATACCGGAAACTGTAAGGCTTTCCGATCCTGAATTTTATAGACCTGGTAAAATTGATTGGATTTATTGAGACCGGAAAAATTATATGTGCCTAATTCAAACTTAATTTTACTAGATTCAGCCTTTGGGTTCCTGGTAAGTGGGAGTATTTCCAGTTCAGGTTCTTAGGTTAATGTTCATTGTGGTTCGGTTAGCGAAACTGCACAATTAAATGAGGAATTGAAAACATTTTGGGAAATCGAGCAATTTGATAACTTTAAAAAATTTAAAAGTGCTGATGAGATTGAAGCGAATTCTCATTTTATAAAAACGTAGGGAAGAATCAGGATTGTTTGTATTTCAAATGCCCTTTAAAAGGGATCCTAGTTTGCTAGGTGAGTCTATGGCGATAGCCCTAAACAGGTTAAATTCCTTATGGAATAGATGAGAGAAAAATCCGGAGCTTTTAGCAGGAACCAAGGTTGTTTTTGTCCCTCAGGAAACCCTTGGGACAGTTAATAGCTTGCTTCACCCGAGGGTGAATTGGACATTAACCCGCATTTGCCACCACAAACGAGCTGCAGTGTAAACATCTTTTACAAGATGCTTTGCGGCGGTGGACCTTGGGAGCCAAGGTAATTTTTGTCCTTTAGGAAACCTTTGGGTAATTGGTAGTTATTAGTTGACAGGGTACTAGAGCAACACAACGGGCTATTGACGACCGTCCGGGATCAATCCCTTAAGGGAAAGATCCGAGGACAACACCTCGTAATTTTGAACCACGGTCAGATGACGAAGCAACACCTAAGATGGCACCACACTCTCCAAACTTCCACACCAATCCAACGTGAGGATTCTCGACCACGACAGATTTACGGTGCACCAGCCGTCTCTACACCATACGCTTACAAACATCCATACCCGGACACGGATTCGAACCAGGAACCTTCCGATCTAGAGTCTAACACCTTAACCACTCTACCGGATGGTCGGCGAAACATTTGGGACAGTTAATGTTTGCTTCAAGCGAGGGTAATCCGCAAGGGAAATATACACGTGGAAAACACCACGTAACGGATTAGCAACCGGAGGGTTGCGAGTTTGAATGCAACGAACACCGTCGTGTACAAAGGGGCAAGGTGCATGTTAAATCTGCTGTGACCTCACGTTGACATGTTGTGTGGAAGTTTGGAGAGTGGGGTGGCAGCTCATGTGTTGACTCGTCATCTGACCGTGGTTGAAAATGACGTGTTGTCCTTTGAATTTTCCCTTAAGGATTGATTCCATACCGTCGTCCATAGCCCGTTGAGTTGCTCCCAGTATGACGTTAATTAAAATACCAACCTACCACGTAGTTTTAAACCACAGTCGTATAACGAGATCGACGCCAGAGCTGGCACCCCACTCTCCAAATTTCCACACCACGCCAACGTGAGGACATTTAAGGTCACGATAAATTCAGAACGCCCCCGTGTACACGACGGCCTTTGGTGGGTTTCGAACTCTCAACCTGCTCTGCGCTTCCATTAACAAGGACTGAAAGGTATCAACAGTTTGAACCTTTCGTAGACTCAAATGTCCTAACGTTGGCGTGGTGTGGAAGCTTGGAGAGTGGGGTGCCAGCTCTGGCGTTGTCATCTGACCGTAGTTCCAAATTACTGTGTCCTTTCCCTTCATGGTTAAGGCCACTGAGTTGCTCCAGCGTGACGTAAAAAATTCCTACCCACTAGTGTCGAAAACAAGGTACTACGTTGAATAGTAGAATTTTGACTTAAATTTCATGTTCAGTTTGATTAAATATTTAAAACTTTTTCTCCACGAAACTGTTTTTATTTTGTCTGTACGATTCATATGAGCAGAGACGTAGCCATTGCGAGATATTGCGCCATCTGTTATTTAATTCGATTTTGAAATATTTAAAAGTATTTTTCTGTGATCGTGAATTTGAGCAACATTTTTGTCCAAGAAACGCGATAAATAAAAATTTGAACTGAATGAAATGGAAGTACTGATTTTTATATTTGTATTGGAGGGCTTGGACTGGAATACACTACTGCTTGCACTACTGAACAGAAATATCCTCTTCGAATAAATACATGGGTGCGTTTTCGCTTTTTATACGCAGATGGCGGTGAATAATAAGTGTGTTGTGATGAGAATTGTTTCTCGTTATCTGGATATGCTCGGTTGTTTTGCTGACACGGATTAAATTATCCACTCACCAGCAGAAACATCTGGCTTTGCTTGCGTTGAATTAAAAATACGTTGATTGAAAAAGTCATTATCAATTATGTTTCATAAAAGAATGTTAGCATCATTTAAGCCTAAGGAAAAAAATTTAAGTGTCCATTTTAACTTCTCCGTCGCTACTACAATTTAATTAGGACGTAAATATACATATATACATGTTGTATCCATCTATATAATCCATTTCATATTCGTCGCACTTCTGCTGAAAGTTTTTTTTCTGAAGTGACAAAAGTTGATTTTGAGTTTTAGAGTAACCTTAAATATTCCCGCGCATTCATTTTCAGTAAAAATAGCGAATTTTTGGCGGATAGTCTTGCACCTAATTTTTCTATGAATATGTTTTACTTGTGCAATTCTTGCACCTAGTATACGATATTTTCGAATTTCATCATCATTATGAGAGGATGGTAAGTTAAATTGTTACGGCATTCGTGGCTATTTAATTAAGCGGACGCAAATGAAAATGAAAATTTCATTCAGCGGCAGGTGGAACAACGGAACTTCTGTTAGATATATAAATCAGAGTTGAGACGTTTGTCTGTTCTCTATACAAATCCACTTTTTGACCAATCTACACAGCATTTGGTACAGTTATATTTTAGAACCCTGTGGGTGTGATAGGCTACATATTAACCCACGTTCTATTTGTCCAAGCGGGCTCAATTTTACGGCATTCGTGACTTATTTAGTTTGAAGCAAACGGACATTTTCCAGAAAGTTCCATTATGTGGCACATGGAAAACGGAGCTTGTCATAGAAATAAATGTCATCAGTGTAGACAAATTAAACTCAATCGATAACATTTTTTTAATGAACAGAAGGTTGATATTACAGCGCTTTTACAAAAAGAAAGGTACTGTATTCTACGAATGATGCACAGGTACCTAAGTTGAGTAATAACAGCTTCAATAAGTAGAGCAAGAAACTTCGACTTCCTGTCACTTAATACAAAAAATTTCAATACTTCAAAATTACTAGCTGTGATATTATTCCAATACCAACAAAGTCTTATTTAAAATTCCCTTTTTTCCAACAGACATACATTTTAAAATTGAACCCTTATGGTACTTTTTTGAAGTCACACAAATTCGGTTTCTAAATGGAAAGCATGTTCCTATTTAGAAGGATAGATGTAGTTACTAGACTATGATGTACAGATTTTAATAACACCTAATGAAACACGAAAAACAAATGAAATTTCACTAATTCCAATCGTCTTTCAATGAAAGACTATATCAAAATTTTGAAATATATTTGAACTACAACTATATTTCAAATCCATTGTGAACAAAGGGAGCAAGAAAAAATATTGTAAATTGTGCGGGAAAACGTATTTGGAAACGTAAAAGTGGGATTTTACTCTATTATATACTAACCCTCGGTGATTGCTACGATATCCCACGTTTGCTTCACAAACCAACAGCGTCTTTCCGGGCCATGAACGATCTGATGTTTCATTTCCGCGACGAACAATTTGTACACTATAGCGAAATTATACTTTTCATCGCATCGAATTTATTTATGAACCAATTTTTTTAAATAATTACACCATAAAAACTAGTGCATTCTAATCTTTCATGTGGTATTTTATAATTTTTTAAACTGAAATTATTAAGCTATAGATATGACAGGTTTAGTTTTGTATCAGAAATTAAGTTCTAAAAAATACGAAATTTGGTGACCAACTTTTAAGCGCACCGAATTTATTTATTAACCAATTTCCAAAAAAATTATACCATAAGAAAGAGTACATTCTAAGGTTTCTCGTGATGTTTTCAAATTCCAAAATAATAAGCTATAGATATGACAGTTTTAACAAAACAGTAACGAAAATGTTCCGATTTGCCACAAATTTCAAAAAACATTACCGAATATACCATAATATTATTAAATTTCTAAAAAAAACTCGGCGAGGTGCAAAAATTCGCGTTTGGAGGTACTCTAAAAAAAGTCACGGCTGAATACTGAAAATGTGTTTGTGTTTTGCTCACTCGCGTTAGAAATTTCGCTGTTTTCGAGTTTGACACTTAATACACCCTAAACTAATAGCCGCATCCGAAAAGAAAATCTTCTCCATCTTGTTCCCTGTACCATTTTGAACAAATCATGATAATTTCGTAATTTTCCGATCCGTATTTTCTCGGGAAACCTAAAAATCGAGCGAAAAAAGTGAGTTTCAATCCTGTGGCGGTCAATATTTTTTTAATATTGAGAGATTGAAGGAGGAAAACGCGCATCAATTAATTAGTCAGTGTGTTTACCAATATCTGTCCTCTTCGCTACCTGGGTCCCCCATACGTGGACCTCGACTATTTAGCCTCTAAAATCATCTTTCAAAAAAAATTGGTAGTTGTAACTACCAATTTTTTCAATAATTTCGAAATAGGAACATGGACTGTTTATTATTCAAAAGCGGAAGAAATGGCGTCAGCTCAACGTGCTCGTAAAAGTAAATTTCATTTGTTTTTAAATCCTTTAAATATTTTTTTAGTTGATAATTTCTTAAAATATGTGATGATATAATAGTTTTTCTGATTCTATAAATATCTTATCAGTTGAAAATTATTTTGTTTTCAGCATAATTGAGATCCGAGGTACACATTTGTATACCTAAAATATTTAGCCCCCACCATCTAAAATAGGAATTTACTTGAGAAATTTGAAGTTTTATTTATCAGGAAAAAAACTGCAACAATTTTTATAGGGTTGGTAGTGCAGAGGGCATTATGAGGACATCATCAGTGTTCTGCTAATTGCTTCTTTGTAGAAGATTTCTTCCCCCTCGTGCGAATGTTGGCATGAATGGTCTGACCACTTTGAGACCTTTGAGTAGCAGCACACATTGCAATAGCGCTAATGATAGCTATATGATTTCTTTTCACACCGACGCGCAGTGTGTCATTTTCAGTGTCGCAGATTGTTAAAAATATCTTAAAAGTTGTATGTCCTCTTAGAAAAACTACGGTTTTATTTTTCTGAGTAATTCCTCCTAACAGGAAGTACAGAGGTCCAAAGTAGGGATGCGACATAGATGTCGATGTTTTCAAAACATCGATGTTTTTAAGAAAACATCGATGTATTGGAGTCGATGTTTTTGTAACTGCGATGTTTTTACGTTGTCGATGTTTTATTTTTAAATGAAAAAAAAAAATAACCAAGTATCATAATTTTTATAATCAGCAAATTGAACATATTTTTAAACCAAAGTGACCAAGGGTGAAGGGTCTGAAAAGTAGGGAGGCGACATCGATGTCGATGTTTTCAAAACCTTGATGTTTTATAATAAACATCGATATATTGGAGCCGATGTCGCATCACTAGTTGCTAAACCAGTTTTAAGAAATGGGGGGGAAAAAAGTTTAAATACACTGAATTTTAAAAACATCTATGTTTTTGGGGCTATGTATTATCAACATCGATGTTTTAATTTTTGAACAACGATGTTTTGCTGTCGATGTCGCATCCTTAGTCCAAAGTCCAACTTTCTGCGTTGGCTGCAAAACCTATCTAGCGAACGCGTATTAGTACTTTGAGGAAAACTGATAAGTATGGATCCTTTATTTTCTTTAGCGCTATTTAGTGGATACTATCATTATCTTCTGTCCATCGTGGTTTGTTTACGTGCTTTTATTTTCTTGAATAATATTTCATTAATTTACAAAATTGTTTTGAATTTGTGGATCATTAACGTCTTACGCAGCTGCTGATTTCAACCAGACTTTTCAAATTTTATAAATTCGTATGTTACTAAAACATTACATGTATATATTGCCCGACTCATGGAAAAATAATTGATGCTGAGCAGCACTGGTAAAACAATCCAAGTAATGCTCAATATACCTTCCAGCTACTCCAAAACTATCAATTATGGTTGATTTAAGCATACTTACTCAGATATTTTAGCATCTAAATATGTAAGAAAAGAAAAGTTTTATATTGCATTCACTAAACTAAAATACGATGCATAAAATCATTAATATTTCATTCAAATGTATGGAATAAAATTTATGATTCCTGTATAAACACACAATTAGAAAATCAGACCCGGGAGACGAGCAGACTGACTCGTAACCAAATGAATAGACACTACCCTACAATAATGAACCGGACGCCAGGGGATTTGTATAAAATCCGAGTACTTGTTTGGGGTGTTTTTCGCGGGCACGTTGTTCCTGGTCAATTGAACACCTACACGAACATTTTGGACAGTCAGGTTCTTCCTACGCAATTTTATGGAATGGACGAATATTACATCCAACTCGACAACGCTCTATGTCAGCCTCTGTCAAGCAGTGGTATCGAGGTATGGATGTAAAACGTTTTTCCTGGCCTGCTCCCGACCCCATATTTTATTTAATGAAATTTAATTTATGAAATTAATGAAAGTGGACGACTTACCTTCAAACGCTTTGACGGAAATCGTTTCCGTCAGGGAACGAAGCGTTTCCGAAAGTCTCTTCGAACGTTTTCCGTCAGGGCTCTTTCGACGTTTTCTTCCCTTGCTGGGGCGCATTTGGGGCAATTCAGAGGATCAACCTGCTGAGAACATTTTACACATTAAGATGAAATCTCTTATTAATATTTTCTTCTGAACTTACATCCAAAGGTTAGGGTAATTGTTCCAAATATCGCCTATCCTAACTTATCTCTCTGTATCTCAGCCTCTTGGGTTGGGAAATCAAGCTGAAAATTAAATGGTAATGGAAATTTTAATCAACGTCGAACTAGAGCAACACAACGGGCTATTGACGACGGTCCGGGATCAGTCCCTTAAGGGATAGATCCGAGGACAACACCTCGTAATTTTGAACCACAGACTGAGCTGGCACCCAACTCTCCAAATTTCCACACCAAACCAACGTAAGGACTTTCGGCCACGACAGATTTAAGGTGCACCAGTTGCCTTTACACCATACGCTTACAAACATTCATGCTCTGACCCGGATTCGAACCAGGAACCTTCCGATCCAGAGGCTAACACCTTAACCACTCTACCGGTTTGAAAATTAATTGAATATCACTAGGAACTATTCTCCTGTGGTTTATATACACCTTTCTTTACTTATGTCAGTTTAAGTTAACTAGTAAAACTTGAAAAAGTTTCCCAAAAAAATTTGCAAGAGTGCGTTTTTTATATCGCCTACCACTGTTCCCATGACCACCCACCAGGCGAAATGAGGAACAACTATTCAAAACGAGTTGCTAGTAGAGCATACATACCTACCTTCAGTAGAAGGTTCCTGGTTTGATTCTGGATCAAGGCATGGATGTTTGTAAGCATAAGCTACCTTCGAATTCCCCTTAGGAGGTTGATCCCGTACCGTCGCCAATAGCCCGTTGTGTCGCTACAGTGCGACGTTAATTTAAAAAAAATAGCTAATACCAATTCGGATTAACTTATTGACTCACGAATCAATCTGCGACGAGAATCACGAGATACGAAAGTCGGTGTCATCACATACGTAGAAAATGACCAAGGGTCTGGGGACGTCTGCAGGGTCGTTTCCTTAGAACCAGGGCTGTAGTACGGAACCAGGGCGGGTATACGGCGGTATACGCGCAGTATACCCTCTGGTTTTTCCAGCAAATTCCGTATGCCCTCTGTTTTTTATTAAAAACTACGTACACGCTTTCCTTTTCCAAGAAAACATCGCGTGAAACGCAGATAGCTGTAGAAGTAAAAGAAAAATTTTCATTTCAAGATATCACCTTGGTACATAATTCTAAAATCGTACCTATTTAATCAAAAGCAATTCATTCAATAAAATGAGAAAAGCAAGTATTGTCGATAGAATGAAATCGAGACTTTCTTCTGATGTTAATGAAGAAATTGTCAACTTTTGAAGGATATATTCATGCTTGATCCAGAAAATATAAATACCGGGGATATTCGCCATGGAGAAAAAGGGGTAAATAGGATCTGTCGACGTTTTGGTAGAGATGAAATGTGCACTATTCAGGGAACAATGAATTCCAGAAAAATTAAAACCTCTTTTAAGAACAATTGAAATATTACCATGTTCCACGGCCGAGTGCGGATTTAGTTTAATGAATAACATAGTGTAAAAGATTTGAGATAATCTTTATTGATTTCAAACTTCTCCAATCTAATGTTTATTAATGCAAATGGACCACCTAATAGAACACTTTCAACCGGAAAAAATTTGAAATTCTTGGTTGGTCAATCATCGCTCTTCAGTTGTCAATAGATCAAGAGTATGCGCTACAAAAAGAGACACAGAGACGGATTTCTCTCGTCAACCAGTTTGGAAACCGGCTGGTGCACCTTCAATCTGTCGTGGCCGAAAGTCCTCACGTTGGGTTGGTGTGGAAGTTTGGAGAGTGGGGGACCAGCTCAGATGTTGCCTCGTCATCTGACCATGGTTCAAAATGTGTGTGACGTGGTAATACACCGAATGATTTAGGCGAGGTCACGGTGGTAACTAGTTGAATACCTACCATTAGTATCCAATGTACTTTCAGGTCATATAACTGAAATTATGATTTGGAAACACTTACCTGGATATTCCCTGAATGGATTGGAGACACAAAATACGTTGATCACATCCAAAAATACATGAGATGCAATAGTGTTGTTGATATAACTGATTGGAAACTTGCCAGTGGCGCTACGTGTGGCAAAACCTTAGACCGTCAAGGTCATATAACCTCGATAGATGTCGCGCATAGTAGCTTGCAAACACGAGTAGCCGATATTATGCACAGTGGCGATAGTTGGAACACCTACTTACTCTTTTACAAACGCATTTTACTTTTTGATCGAAAATCTAGTCGGTCCAACTTTTATAGTATTCAAAATATTTTATAGTAGACAAACGTATGAATCGTTTCCACATACGATTTGAATGAAAGAAGTTGAGATGAATCCACAGAAATTCAATTGATCCTGCCAAAATTTAGTCCGGAATTTCACAAACGCTCTATAACTGCGTTAATCTCTCTGGGTTCTTCGTCAGTGAAAGAGGTTTCGCTGACAATGCCTTGGGGGTCAGGAGTTCCACTGACCGCGTGCCGTAAATCTGTCAACGTATCTATCTGAAAGATCTTTAAAAACGTTTCGATGGTTTTATTGGGGTTCGGTGGCATCGAAGCTGTCTTCCTGAAACATCGCTACTTTAATGAGGACAATAAACAGGAACACATTAGCAGATGGAAAGAAGATAAGAAATGTCACACCTGTTGTAAGAGACACAGTCAAAATCTACAGCAAGTGGTAAAAGGGAATGGGAAAAGGGTATATAGTAATGGCTTGCATAAAATCCGCCCCCCCCCCCAGACACACTTTCTCTACCAGCAGGGGGTCCATATTCCCAGGGATGAAATGTTCCAAGCGTAACCATCCCCACTGCTCATGCTCATTATTGTCCAAAGAATCCACCTGCACCCATATATTTTAAAGTGCCTTGACTGGGGGCAGGACAGTGAACTACTCTAATAGGATTGTGAATGGCTACTCTGCAGCTAAAGCTTTGTCTTCTTGTCCGGTAACTCGACATCGGATGTCCCCCGGAGACAATGACGCCACCCCCTGGCTGCTCTCTCCTCCTGGCTACTTGGAAGGCGTTGGATTCATTTTTTTTAGTCTCTTTCCTTTCTCACGTAAAGTAAAAAGATGATATTAGCTGTGAGGTTTTGATTTTTTACTTCACACATCAAAAATTAAACTATGCATCTTTGGTAGATGATTTTGACACTATAACTTTCAAAAAGTACCTTTAAAAAAAGATGCGTCTGGATTATTTCCCATTGGGTAACCTGGAAAACCACGATCAAGAACCATTCTTTGAAGTCAGAAGTGAAGAAAATAAAACATTTTTAATACATATTTTCCCAAAAAAATATGACAAATAAACACAGGGTGGTACATAAAGTGCTTTCCTGACTAAGAAAATACATAACATAATACCCAAGCTGGTTAGAACCATAATTTTTTTTACTAAGTTTAACGTTTCGAGGCAGGCGTTAATCTCGTTATGGGAAACAACTACCATCCACAGAACCATGTTGATTGACCGTGTTAGAATTTTTCGGTTCCACCAAACGATACATTTCCAAACAAACCACGCTAACGAAATATCGAAAGCAACGACATAGCAAAAACTTTCTCATGTGAAAAAAAGCACACAATTAACAAAAAATAAGCTATTCTATTTTTTTTTACTGACACAAATCCACACGTTTGACAAAGAAATTAAAAAATTTATTTTTACCCTATAAATATTACTTAATTTGGTCGAATATTTTTCAAAATATATATTTCCTTCTCCAGCTACGCTTTAAATCATTTTTACCACATCAATTTTAACTTTTCGTGTAAGATAGATAAAATGTGTCGCACCTCCAACGTTTCATGCTCAGACGCTAACGTCGTCATCCGACAGAATTTCAGAATTCAAAATTTCGTCCTTGGATCTCCGGCCGATCGCCCATAACCTGTTGTGTCGCTCCAGTGCGAAGAAAATTCCACTTCTTACCTACCTAATGTTCTGAAAAAAATGACTCGGATGTACTCTTAGCTGTAGTTAGAGGTGAGTGGTTCATGAAGTTCTATTTATTCTGATGTTGGATTCACAGACTCACTAAAATAAATTGGTAGGTATTTGAATGAACGTCGGGGTATTGGATGATGAGCTTGTAGCTCAAAGTGAGTAAAACGCTAATGAGAAACGTGATGTTGGATTTTTCATCCAGATGCTAAGAAAACTTGTTCATGATAGCAAGACGCCGGAGATGAAGGCTGCCAATGAGGAAAATCTGCCTCAACAGGATAGAGCAACTAAAGGGTTCGCATATTTTGATTACTCAGTTATTAGATGCTAAGATGACTGTAATTTCAAAGTGTCATACTACCAAGTGTCCGACTTCACCGACGCAATCCAAAATACCAAATTAAAAAGTATTTGTGTCAAATGACACCCAAATTCATAAAGTCAATAAGACTAATAACGTAACTGAAAACATCAATATTGGCGCGTCCATTTCAAAAGTTAGCGACGCAGCAAAGGAAGGTCAGATCTCGACCAAAATCCCATCCATAATTGTACTACAAAAAGTTTCTTGATGATCTGCAAGCCGCCATAAAAGCCCCAAACCAGGGAAAACTATCGGGAGATATGATGAATATCTACCCCACATTAATTAATGACCACAGAGCTATAACAAAATATCTACCCTAGGAGAAAAAGCAATACTACTTTCGCTCCCAAAAGGGACATAGACCACTCAAGATTGTCCTCAAAGGACTCCCTTCCTACACTCCCTGCGAAAACATCAGGGAGGAACTAATTAAATTAGGTTTTCAAGTTTAAAATGTCACTCAGCTAAAACGATTCAAGGACAGGGAAATATTGCTACCAATTTTTTAAGTACGACTGCTAAATAATACCCAGAGCCATAAAATCTATGAGCCACTCCCCAATGCTACAACTGCCAAATGTTTAACCACTCAATCGCTAATTGCCGCATGACACCTAGATGCGTTATATGTAGCGAAGCCCACTTAACTAAAGATTGCACAAATCGGGAACATAAGCCCAAATGTGCAAATTGCAATCAGCAACATGCTACAAATTATCGTGAATGTCCTAACTGTCCACAACCAAAGACCTACACAAGCAGACCCATTCGACCTGCGTTTTCCTTGGAGGAAGCTTTGAAACTCACCCCTCCACCACCCTCGCCCAGTCATGCGGCAATTAATAAGAAGTCGAGATCTGACGCTCCCCGGATTCAGGCCGGTACTTCAATCCCATCCTCAAATGACATGCCACAGTTAATTGAGCTGCTAAGAAAAATCAAAACAGTAGCCAACGTTTTTCCAAATCTTTCAGAATTGCTTACTGAGCTTAAAAGCAAGCAAACCCCCATCGACAAGATTTTTACACTTGTCAGGCACACTAAATAAATGTTCATAACTCCCCTGTTAGTACTGGAAACCCTTTTAAAAGTTGGCGATTTTGCCCCGTTGTCGAACTATTGGCCACGGTGGTGGCACTAGGATTTACATTAAACACTCTATCTTGCATTATAGAGAAACAACACCTAGATTACTTGTAATTGAAGCCACTGCACTCACTATTAGAATACACAACCTCCCCCATCACACGTGTCTCCACTTATGTCAAAAGCAATACTACACACACATTAACATTAGATATGAAACCCTTTTGGGATTAAATTCCTCTATTATTACTGCTGGAGACATGATCGCACATCACACTTGCTCCCAGTACTCAGTAACTTGCTTCCAGTACTCAGTAAAGCTGCCGTGTATATTATTAATACTCGGCTTGAAGCTTACTGTAGTGCATCCAACATCCTTATTCCTGAACAATTTGGTTTCAGAAAACAGCTGTTTAACACCCACCAGCTACTTAGAGTTACTGAGCATGTGTTGGACGGTTTTAAAAACAAAGAGAGCACTGGCGCAATCTTCCTAAATGTGGCCTTTGATAGGGTTTGGATCTACGGATTGATTCATAAATTCATCACTTAAGGCATTCCTGCCTCATTGATCAGACTTCTATTTTCCTACCTGACAAGTAGGCATTTTGTCGTTCGTGTCAACAAGACCCTATCCACCACTCGTGCCATTCAGGTTGGAACACCACAGGGTTCAATCTTAGGTCTCAATCTATTTAATCTCTATGTGAACGACATATCACGAAACCAATCATCTATGATTTGCATGTTTGCCGATGATACATCTGTGTTAGCCAGACACCATGATCTTACACATGTCATGACTACACTTACAAACAACCTACACACACTTGAAACCTGGCTTACTGCTTGGCGAATTCAAATTAATGTTGACAAATGCCACACTATTTACTAGAAAAAGAGTTATACCTGATCCCCCCATTTTCTATGAAAATCCAATCCCTTGGTCCTCTAATTGTAACTATCTTGGAGTCACATTGGACTCACACTTAACGTGGAAAACCCATATCTCCTCAATTAAAGCTAAGGCCTATGTTGCCAAAAGAACCCTTTACCCCTTAATTGGTCGCAATTCTATTCTATCCATCGACAACAAATTGCTCCTTTACAAAACCATAATTAGACCAAAAATCAGCTAAGCCAGTCTTATCTGTGGATATGCAGCAAAAAGTCACCTTCATAAATTAGAAACTTTTCAAAATTATACTCTCCGTACTTATACGCGAAAATCTTAAAATGACTGAACTAAAAGATTTTTTTCAATAAACTCGCAATTAAATTTTATACCAAATTCGAAATTATCGATAGTCTTGCAATCCAGCAAATCCCCAGATTCGACCCTCGCCAAACTGAATTCAGTAAAAGGCCTAAAGCCATTCTTAATCTGCAATTTTAATTTAATTTGTTCCTTTTTTTTATTTATTTGTTCTTTTAACTTTTACTTCAATTTATGTCACTTAGCATCGACTGTTTAGTCAAAATTCGAATCTCTGTGACCACTCCCACCTGACCCATCCTGCACTCCCATTGGTCAAAGCAATGGGAGTGCAGGCGCTATGCTTAAAAAACCTTAACCCTGGAATCAATGCAACGCTCTCAGAGAACTATATAAAAGTTTTCTCCGAAGACTATGACCACAGAGTTATCACTAACTTTCTCAATGAGAAAAAACACGAATTTGTATTGCTTAACAGCAAAAGCGGCAAACCAATCACAGTGGTTATAAGAGGACTGCCAATAAATTCTGAAACAGCATAAATTAAAGAGGAGATAACAAATTAAAATTTTTTTTGTTAATAAAGTCCCAACAGTGGTGACTTTGACTGCTGGGAAGCATTCCTTCTGAATGACAATCTATGGAATAAGCCTGAAAGAAGAAACGGTCTACGAGCTGTGCTAACGGCGACAACCAAAAGAGTAACAAGGTACGTCTCTTTTCTGTCTTTTGCGAGAGAGAGTAATGAATGTTTTCTAGTGCTAATTCTATTCTAAATTAGCAGCATATAATTCTAATTTGTGGAATATCGAGTTCTGTGTACATGTGGTGATAGTTTCCCTTACATATTTTAGTCCTTGCAATTGTGTAGCGTGTTGTTTGTACGAAAATGGCAAATAACAATAATGTAACAGATGCGCCGGAAGTGAACCGGATCGCACTAAAAAGTCCCCAGTTTTGACGTCCAAACATTCAACTTTGGTTCTCTCAATTAGAGTTTCTGTTAGCAGGAATTACTAATGATGATACAAAATACGCGAGTCTGGTGTCCACTATCGATCCAGATACTCTTTCTCACGTCAGCGATATAATCCTTAAACCGCCGGTTGAGGACAAATATAACACTCTAAAAGAACGGCTTATATTAGAGTTCGCTGACTCCGAGCACACTAGAATCAAGCGTTTGCTAAGTGAGTTACAATTAGGAGACAGCAAACCCTCTGCTTTATTACGACAGATACGTGAGCTTGCCGATGGAAAAGTCAACGATGACTTTTTGAAAAGCTTATGAATGCAACGCTTACCCGTGCAAATTCAAACGATTTTATCTGTGTCGAAGGAGGATTTGACTACATTAGCCACGCTCGCGGACAAGGTCGTGGAAGTTACCGCCGGCAGTAACACTTACGTTTGTGCCACTTCTGGTACCACTGCCAGTTCTAGTACGCAGCCATCTAATTTGGATTTGCAAAAAACAAATCGACACACTTTCTCGTCAAATAGAGAAATTATCCGGCGGTAAAATAGAAGCAGGTAGATATTTCAGGCGACATCGGTCCAATTCAAGGAACCGTTCATTCCGATCAAACAAGCCTCAGCATGAGAGAGAAAATTTAGAGTTTTTATCATAAGAGATTTGGTACTAGAAAATGCGCCTTGTAAGTTTGACCATTTGGGAAACGAGTAGAGGCAACCGCTTCATCTCCCACTAGCGGCAGCTGATACAACTTCTATTTCGCACGGTTCTTAAATGAATTTCAAAAGTTTCGCTTACCTGTCAGACGAGAAAGACAATCTAATCTAGGCTTTATCCTTTTTAACCTTTATTGGACACAAACACAACATCAAAGACAACAACAAAGACAACACAACGAAACACGGAATACTAATCAAGCGTCACATTTTTCACTCAAGCAGTACTGACTGAAGCTTCAACATCTATCTCAGGTCAGAGTGCACGCAGCGCCCTCTGTTCAGAATTTAAGTTTCAACACACTGCCCCCCGAATGACCAAGGGGTTCATTCACAAATATATACTAATAGAATGTTAAGCCCTAAGAAATTTTTACAATATTCAAATGATCAAATATAAATACAAGAAACTATACTTATTAACAATTTGCATACTTCTGTAATAAAGAATCAAATGGCAAGGAAGCTGAAATATACAATTTTCACACATAATAGCAATTTCATCACAATCTAGAATCCTGTAACGATAGTTCAGGTTAATTAACATACAGTAAACAAGTGAATTTATACATCAATTTCAAGATTATATAAAAGTTGCACAGGTCTTTTAATGACAGATGTATCTGTTTTAATTTTACAAGACCTTATTTTACCATCTCTGTCAGGATGTACCGCTACAACTCTTCCTAATTTCCAAAAATGCCTAGGAAGCTTATAATCATTAATTAATACAATATCATCAATTTTAAATCCAGTAATTTTACCAGTAGGCTTAACACAATGAATAGATTTTAACATTAAAATATTTCTTTTTCCATTTATTCCAAAACATATTTATCAATCTTTCGCGATAATTAAATCTTTTAAATAGCATTTTCCTGTTAATTAAATTAGAATCAAAATTTAGCCTGGCAGGAGGTAAACTATTCACTCTGCGCCCTAATAGCATATGTGCTGGAGTGAGAGGCACAGGTTCCTGTAGTCCGAAAATACGTAAGTTAACGGACGAGAGTTAAGCACACCTTCAATTTCAATGATTAGATTTTCTAACTCCTCTCGAGACAAAGTAGTTTTTCTTAAAGCTTTTCGTAAAGCAAGTTTTACAGATCTAATTAGTCTTTCATAAAAGCCACCCCACCACGCAGCTCTCTCAGCGATATAGCACCACTGAATTTTGTGGGAGGCGTAGAAGTCTTTTACTGTCGGATGGCTAATGACAGTCCACAAATTTTTTAGTTCAGTTTCTGCTCGCTTAAAAGTTCTGGCATTGTCCGTCAAGATTTGACAACAGAGACCTCGACGAGCAATGAATCGTCGAAGAGCTAGAAGAAAAGTTTCGGTGGTCAGGTTGCCAACAAACTCCAAGTGAAGTGCTCGCGTAACTCCGCAAGTAAACAACAGAATGTAGTTCTTCTCCTCGCTGTTTTTCGCATAAAGTGGTGCACCGAAATCTATACCAACTACAGAAAACGGTGGTGACTGTTCTACTAGAGTAACTGGCAAAGGAGCTGTAACTTGCACACCCGGCGACGAATTGAATCGTTTGCACAGAATACACTTTTTTAGGATGTTCTTAACAGTTTGTCTACCTTTAATCAGCCAGTACCTTTCGCGTATTTCCATTGAAGTTTCGGAAATTCCTCCGTGAAACACTTTGCTGTGTATATCACATACCAACAAACTCACTGATGCCTTGCAGGCATAATAATCGGATGTTTGAGCAGGTATGTAAGTTTCGATTTTTGGAGTCTTCCTCCAACGTGCATAATCCCGTCCTCATCAAGGAAGGGATTCAATTCCAAAATCGACGAAGTCTTAGAAATAGGTTTTCCTTGTTTTAAACAGGACAGTTCTTCAGCAAAAACTGCTCTCTGAACAGTTTTCACCCAAATTCTTTCGGCACCATCAAGTTCTAAGTCTTTTGCTAGTTCCAATGGAAAGGCAAAATATTTTATTTCGACTGTCAAGTCTTTCAAATGATAAATCTGAGCGCACCAAATTTCCCATTTTTTCTTCAGTTCAGCAGACAGTTCATCGTCCCATCCTAATCCATTTCCCCATATTTCTTGCATTATTAATTTTATTAGGACCATGAAAGGTGAAGCAAATCCAACTGGGTCGAATATTTTCGATGCCGTTTGCAGGACGTTACGTTTTGAATTCTTCAAATCACCGATCATGTCAAGAAGGGGTTGCACATCTAATTTAAACGTGTCTTCTTCAGTATTCCAGATTATTCCTAACACTTTCAAAGGACCTTATTTTGCTTCTCTCGCCTCAACCATACCTCTTTCGTGCCATAAACTATGCAACTCATTCGAATTCGTTTTAAACTTTCTTAAGTTCATGTTACCTTCCTTAAGAATGTCTACAGCGCTCTGAGAAAGGTCTAGAGCTTTATCTACTGTATTTGCACCGTAAAATAAGTCATCCACATAAAGGGCCGAGTTAAGCATTTCAAAAGTTTCGCGTTGCTCTTGTTTATATTTTCGAATGTGGTATTTAATGGTTGCTGCAAGGATAAACGGGCTCGATGCCACTCCAAAAGACACACAAGTCATTCGCAAAATTTTGTAAGATTTCGAATCATTTTCATCTGGAAACCAGAAAAACCTTAAATAGTTTCTATCCTCTGCATCTATTCCGATGGTCAAAAATGCTCCCTGAATATCACTGCTGAATGCATATTCATATTCGCGAAATTGCAAGATCACATCTAAAATTCTGGGGTTCAAAGGTGGCCCAGAAGTTAGACAGTCATTAAGAGACTTGCACCCCTTTCCCTTGGACGATGCATCGAACACTAGCCTAACCCTTGTAGTGTCCTTATCGGATCTTACAACTGCTGAATGAGGCATATAAAAAGAATTCCTTTCAAATTTCGAAGAGCACTCCTCAACAATATTCAAATTTAATTGTTCCCTAACAATGTTCTTATATTCATCAGATACCCAATTATTTTCTTTCATTTTAATACTGAATTTGTCAAATCTTCGTTTCGCTACCGCAAAGTTATCATCCAAATTGTCTGGCTTTTCATTCTAGAATAATTTAGTTTCATACATCCCGTTTTGAAATTTTAAATTACTTTCGAATTGAGAAATAAATTCTTCATTAATTTTGGAACGATCATCGTACGTATCATTTATCCCCATTGAATCTAACTGCCAAAATTGTGTTATTTTCTCATTTAATGCCGCACAACATTCAATTTTCATAGTAGAAATGTTTTGTTTATAATTTAAATCTGACGACGAAATTCGACCATGAACTACCTTTCCGAACATAGTATCTATCAAAAACAAAGATTTGTTCAATCGTTCCTTTTCCCCCGAATGAATATCCCAAAAATATTGTGCTCCAATAAGGAGACCCAATTCACTTCCAAATGATTCACTAACGTTAGAAACATTTGACAGCTGAATGTTTTTAATTTTAAGCATCTGTTCTATTTTACTTTGCGCTGTTTTGAAAGGAGATCCGGAAATAAATTCGGTTACAAGTGCCTCAATAGTAATTCTCTTTTCTGGGTCACGTGAATTGCAAAGAGAGAATCGCACAACATCGTATGTTTTTTGGATAGGTTCTCTCGAACCGAAAGTATAAACTAAGAGACTTTCCTGCCTAATGACGGGTAATTTCATTTCAACAGCTAATTCCTTTTTCAAGAAAGACCTCTGGGACGCATTATCCAACAAAATGTTAATCTCTTTATTTTGTGTGTTGCCCATTAAAACTGCCGAACAAGTCTCAAGTAGTATTTCGCAATCAATTTCATTTGTATATGCTACAACCTTCGAAGTCAAAACACTTGATGATCTCTCAGTTCGCAGCTGGCTGGCGTCTTCGATAGGCCCCAGAGTCGGGGAGGAAACGGGAGGGTATTCGCAAATCAGTTCACTATGCTTGCGTTTGTAATTGCTGCATACATTTTTTACCCTACGCTGTTTATAAATGTGTCCCTTTGAAAGACAGGAATAACACATGCCATGTTTTCTTGAACATTTTCAGGGTTTATACAAAATATACATTTTTTCACATCAACAACAAATGCAGATGAAGTAGGAACGTTCGAATTAAATTTCTATTTTTCGCTATAATCAACTTTGTGTCTATTAAACTTTCCGTATTTTGGCGAATGTTTCTCGAAATAATTAAATTTAGTTTCCTTTCGCACTTCTGGCTCACTTGAATTAAAATCTCTAAATAAGTGCTCGTTTCGTTCACGACACTGAATTTCAATCTTTAAAAATTCCAAAAATTCCAATAACTCAGATATTTTGTTTACATTCTTAGTATGGGTTCTACGAGAAAATTCTGATGCTAAATCTCTAGGAATTGATTTTAATAACACAGGATACAATAAACAACTATAACTATTGGGATTTATTCCGTTATTTTCTAAACCTCGGATATGCGTTTCGCAATCTGAATAAAGTCTACGCAACGATATAATGTCATATGATTTTCGTACTGGACTTAAATTTAAAAGTCTGGACATATGCACGTCTATTATAATATCTTTTCTACCAAATCGTCCTTTTAGTAAGTTTAATGCAACTTCATAGTTTTCGGAGCTCAAGACTAAACCGCGTACTGCTACTTCCGCTTCATTTGTTAAATACGATTTTAAATAATTAAACTTCTCTACATTGCTAAGACTCGAGTTGTTGTGGATAGCTACTTCAAACTGAGAATACAATTCGTTAAACTTTAATATATTCCCATTGTACTGAGGTATTTGCAATCGAGGGAGTTTCACTGTGTTTTGTTGTTTACATCTGGTTTGAACAACATTCGTTCTTTCACATTTTTGGGTTTCACTTTCTTTCTTTTTCAAGATTTTATTCGCACGAATTTTCCACGATATGATATTATCTTTGTATTCCTGTTGTTTCTCAATTTCTTTTTCAATTTCCTCTTCTTTGCACAAGTTCATAATTTTAACGTCATATTTAGCTAAATTTATTTCCTTGTCCAAAAGTTTCGCTAAAAGTTCATCAATTATATCAACTGCCTTTTCTTCATTGTTTAATTCGCTTTCTATCAATTTCATTGTGTCAGTTGCCGCCTGTCTGACAGTGCTTCTAACCTTTTTCAAAGATTCAATATTCATTCTTACAAATTTAAAATATTCAATTCGCTAATTAAATTTGTTCAGTTCGCTATTTACTTCATCTCTAGGTCTGTTCCCGGGTTTCGGCACCAAGAATGATACAACTTCTATTTCGCACGGTTCTTAAATGAATTTCAAAAGTTTCTCTTACCTGTCAGACGAGAAAGACAATCTAGGCTTTATCCTTTTTAACCTTTATTGGACACAAACACAACATCAAAGACAACAACAAAGACAACCAGTGCTGTAGTCGTAAAAAAAACAGAGGGTATACCATGGGAAGTCGAAACATGTACTTACTACTTACACTTTCCAGGGGGGGGGGTGCAACTCCTCCGAGCGCCCATGGAGTATACTCAAAGGACCAAGGAATATGTTCGAATTAATTCAAGTTCAAATTATCGAGAGAAAAAATGCCTATATTAATTTTATATTACAAGAGAGGAACTGTGGAACTTTGAAGAAACTTCCTAAGCAGAAATTTGTGTTCACAAGGTTCGAGTTATTGTGAGTTTACTGTGCTTATACAAAGCAAAATGTGCAGACTAGCATTGAGTAATACTCAAGTTTGAAAACATCACTATATTAATATTTAACTGATTTAAAATATTTACAGGAAATATTAAGAGAAAAATATTTAAATACATAAAAAGTAGGATGTAATTTTTTTTTATAAACAAAGTTTAAGGTCTACCTTTATTATTTCCATTGAAATATTTTCTAAACTGCTTGACAAGAGAAATCTGTCTCTGTGTCTTTTTGAAGCGCATACTGTTGATCTATTGTCTACTGAACAGCACTGGTTGGCTAACCAAGAATTTACAAATTTTTTTTCCGGTTGAAAGTGTTCTATAGGTGGTCTATTTGCATTAATAAACATTTGGAGATGTTTGAAATCAATAAAGATGATATCAAATATGTTACACTCGTTATTCATTAAACTAAACCCGTGCTCGCACTCGGCCGTGGAAAATGGTAATATTTCAATTGTTCTTAAAAGAGGGTTTAAATTTTCTGAAACAATTGGGCGTTTTTATTGGTTCCTCAAACACTGAATAGTGCACATTTCACCTATACCAAAAAAAGTTGACAGATCCTTTTCACCTCCTTTTCTCCATGGCGAATGTCCTTATTATTTATATTTTCTGGATAAAGCATGGATATATCCTTCAAAAGATGACAATTTTCTTCATTAACATCAGATCAAACTCTGGATTTAATTCTGTCAACAATACTGTGAATGAATTGCTTTTTATTAATAGATACGATTTTGGAATTATGTACCGAGGTGATATTTTGAAATAGAAACTTTTCTTTTGCTTCTTTAGCTATCTATGTTTCCTAGGAAAAGCAAAGTGATGCACGTAGTTTTTAAGAAAAAGCAGAGGGTATACGAAATTTTCTGGGTAAACCAGAGGGTATACGGCGTATACCACCGTATACCCTCCACTACAGCCCTGAAGACAACACAACGAAACACGGAATACTAATCAAGCGTCACATTTTCAGAGTGCATGCAGCGCCCTCTGTTCAGCATTTAAGTTTCAACAGCAGCCATTCTATCGTAGGGAGCAGTAGCTGATTACATGTGTATCATCAGGCTACTAACTGCAAGTATTTAATAGATCCTGGAAGCGATGTTTCTTGTATTCCTAACAATAAACCGAATTTGAAACCCGCTAGCTTACAGCTTTATGCTGCAAATAAATCAAACACTTTTGGCACTAAACTCTTAAATTTACATTTTGGTCTCCATCATTTATTATCGCCGAAGTTTCTGTACCCATTATTGGAGCTGACTCATTTTGGTCTGCTAGTAGACTTGAGAAAAAAAACGGCTCATCGACTCCACGACACGTTTTGGTTGTCTCGGTCATACCAAAGACTGCAAACAACCAACAGTTAAAATGGTGGAACAAAATAATAAATTTTTCCAAATTTTAAAAGATTTTCCTGAAATTAGAATTTAAACCCTCAATTTAAAGCTGGCAAACACACTACTGTGCACTATATCATGACCAAAGGACCTCCAGTCCATAGTAATCCACGTCGTTTGCGACCCGAGGTTTTGAAGGCCGTTTAGAAAGAATTCGAATACATGGTCGAGCAAGGCATTTGCCGCCCCTCTAAAGGTTGTTGGTCTTTGCCGTTACACGTCGTGCCCAAAGCTACTGGCGAAATTCGACCAGTTGGAGATTATCGAAGACTCAATGCGAAAACTATTCCTGACCGATATCCGATTCCTCATCTGCAGGATTTTTCCCAAGCGATGCACGGAAAGAAAATATTTTCTAAGGTGGATATTTTCAGGGCTTATCACGCTATTCCCGTAAATGAAGATGATATTCCTAAAACGGCCATAACAACACCGTTTGGTCTTTTTGAATTTCCGTTCTTAAACAGGGTTCCCACTCTTTTTTTCTAACTAAAAATAAGGACTTTCTAAGCACTTTCTAGGTCAAAATAAGGACTTAAATAAAACATAGAAGAAACCGTATTATACAATGTAATACCTGACTTTCGACCAAATGGGGATGCTCTTACAGATTAGTTAATCTTATAAGAACAGTAGAATGTAAAAAATTTAATATTCAAGTCTATTTTCTAAAAATTATACACAAATAATGCCACACAAAAATGAGATTTTTCAAAATAAGCCCCCTCATTTTTACTAAATTCAGCAGTTAATATATGGGCATTTATGTGCACACGTATTAGTAATATGTGTAAAATACATAAACAAATTATAGAATGTAGACTGCAAAAAAAAACTTTCTATGTTTTTCTTTTATATCTTCGCAGTGCATTTGTTTTTATAAAAAGGGAAAGAAAGAGTTAAGTTTGATGATGACTGTACTTGGTGTTGTCGGCCTCCCAGCTGCTGCTGCGAGTTTGTTTTCGTTTTCTTATTATTTTCATATTGTTTTGTTTTTACTTTTTAATGGTCTTTTGGGGAGTGTATGAGCAATTTTTTCGCATATTGCTGCTCATGGGTAGGAAACACCATTTTGTGTTGTCTGGGTCAGGCTCCTCCATGATCCACCAACACTTTCATTTTCGAAAATTTCCTAATTTTTTTTAAATATCTTTTCGTTTTTGAAATTATAGTGCTTACTTTGTCTGCCGCTTCAGCCTGCTTATGAAACAGAAATTAGTCACCCCAATAATTATTTTATAATACACTTTCATAAATTCATAATGAAAATAAGAAGTAAATTCATTTATTGATACATCAGAGGTTTCAATGAAATAAAATTAGTTACTAAAAGGATTGCAAGTTGCATACGTCAGAGTCAAATTTAACTGGATCGGAGACCGAACGAGTTTGAAAGAAAATATTTTCCAGTGAACCAAACCAGATCATAAGAGGGTACATGTACAGTCTACGTTTATTGGCAATGGCCTTGGCGATTTGTTTTGCCGCACTTCTAAAATTCGACAAGAAAAAATTTATTTAAAAAATCTTTTTCTTTCAAAAATATTTTTCTTTTCACAACGGAAAATGAAAGCTTGAAAACAAATTTGAGAACGTTTAAAAAGTATATTTTTTATGAACTTTCACAAAAAGTAATGAGATTAAACACATTTCAAAGAATAATTGTGAACCAGCAGAAAAACTAAACAGCAAATGTTGGGTAAAAAAACTAGGAAACATCAATTGCAATAAATACAATGAGCATGTTGAAAAAGAAAAATATTTTTAAAAGAATAAAAGCAAGAAATAAAACTGTTCCAAGAAAAAAAATTACTAAAAAAGAATATTCCATAAGTGGCGAAAAAGCAATACTATGTCAGATCTCTGCCGTGAAAAAAAATTTTAATAAAATAAAAATTCCACAACTGTAGAAATACAAATAAATGAATCAATGGTATCAAAGAAAAAAATTTTAAAGGACCAATGCAATCAAAGGATATTTAAAATCAAAATAACCAATGGAGGCAAAGAAAAAAAAATTCAAACGAACGAATGAAATTAAACAAGTAACGGATTTTGGAAGAACCTTTCTCGAATATTAAAAAAAAAATTGAAAGTTACTGTTTGCAGAGGTTGCCATGAAATTCACAATAACCGAAAAGACAGTGTGCACTACTCTATTGGATCTAATGTATCTCAGACCGCACTTGCGTTGTGGCCGCACATTGAAAAACCGGATGTGTGCACCAGGCCTTAACTGACTGACAAAAAAATTAATTAACATTTTATGATTGTATTCTAGAGTTTCCTCTATCAGGGCAACTATTTTGTGCATTGCAAGAGCCACTCACAAGTAGAAAACAGACAGATTTTCGTGGGTTTTCAAGTTTTTAAAGTGTTTTATGAGCTCATCAGGAATCAATCGACGATTTGTATATCGCGTATCAAGGGTTGCTATTCAAGAAAGCCAGTTCCCGAATCATCACCAAAGCCGTACTTGTAAGCAGTTTTATCGCTGATGAGCCGCTAAAAAGAAGTCGGAAATATTGTGAAAAATATCGTCATTTAAAAACTGAATTTTGTTTTCAAAGGAAAATAAGCACTTTCTAAGGACTATTGATGCAAAATAAGCACTTCTAAGGGCTCTTAGAAATGGAAGGTCAAAATAAGCACTTTCTAAGCACCCGTGGGAACCCTGTTAAATTTTGGTCTATGCAATGCGGCACAGTCTTTTCAGTGATTTATGAACGAAATCTTGAGGGGTTTAGACTCTTGTTTTCCTTACTTGGATGACATTTTAATTTTTTCGATCGATTGTGTGAAACAGTATGGCATTCAGCTAAACGTATCTAAATGCGTGTTCGGATTATCAGAATCAATCTTTCTGAGACATTTAGTCTCCAAGTAATGGTACTAAACCTGTCGAGGAAAAAGTTAATGGAATTTTAAACTTTAAGGAGCTTGAAACTATAAATGACCTTCGTAGGTATCTAGGACTTTTAAACTTTTATAGACGTTATGTGTGCGCTGTGCAGTTAAACATCAAGTCCTACTCACAGATCAATAAAGGGCGCTAAAAGAATGACAAGCGAAAGATCGAATGGAGGCTAGAGTTGCTTTAAAAAACACTAAACAACAATTAGCCGAAGCTACCTTATTAGCTCACCCGGATCATTCGGCAAAAATAGTCTTTTCAGTAGATGCCTCAGATTATGCTATCGGAGGTGCATTGCAGCAACTCATAGCAAATAATCTGCAGCCTCTCGGATTTTTTTCCCGGAAACTTTCCCAGTCAGAAAGGAAGTACAGCGCTTACTATAGGGAGCTTTTAGCTGTTACGCTTCGGTGAAGCATTTTAGATATATGTCAGAGGGCAGAGATTTTAAAATTCTCACTGACCATAAACCCCTTATTTATGCCTTTAATCAAAAATCAGAAAAGCTATCGCCACGCCAATGTAGACAGCTCTATTATATTGCACAAATTTCTAGGGAAATCAAACATATTAAAGGTAATGAAAATGTTATCGCAGATACCCTCTCTCGCATAGCAACAATCGAGACCCCTTCACAAATAGATTATGCAGCTATTGCTTCAGCACAAATAGAAGATGACAAGTTGAAATCTTTCTTGAGTACGTCATCTAACTTAACTTTGGTGATGTTGTTTTGCCATCTTCAAATGTTGAACTGTATTGTGACATATCAACCAAAACAGCACGACCCTATTTACTAAAGGACTTTCTGTTTCCAGCATTCCGTCTAGTGGTGCACAACCTATCACATCCTAGCATTAAAGCAACCAGACAGTTGCTCACCAGCAGATTTGTGTGACCGTCCATCAATGACGATTGCAATAAATGGACCCAAGCCTGCGTTGCGTGCCAGCGAGCGAAAGTTATTATTATTATTATTTTTTTTTTCATTTTGTTTTTTATCATCTCGAAAACAAATAGTAGAACGATTATGCCTACCCTTGCATTCTGGGCAACTATCGTTATTTCCGCCCTTTTTGATTATATCATTCGCGCTCTCATTTCCTGACACCAAAAGCTCAACAGCAGACTCAACATTTTCTCCTTGTCACTTCGGAAGGGAATGCTGGTGAATAGTTTCAGTTCGCAAACCAGATGTAAAGAAATAATTTCTCTCCCTATAGTTGATTTCCTTTCGAATGAATTCTAACAATTTATCGATATCAAAAAAAGAATGTTTCGACCGTTTCACGATTAAAGTCTTCAGTTAAATTAAAGTTTAATTACTATATTACAATATTTGCAGATGTAGAACAGAATACATATTAATGCAAATCGAGATTAATCAACTCTGCCGGTGTTCTGGATTAAAGTCATAACTGAGATTGCCACCACAGCACTTAAATCCCTATTGCCATTTCCGACAACCGATCTGTGTGAAGCGGGGTTTTCTGCAGTAACAACAACCAAAACAAAACAACGGAATTAAGTGGACATAAGGTGTCAGTGTCTCCTATTACCCCCAGATGGAACTGTCTCGTTGCATAGAAACAAGCTCAGGGTTCTCATTGATTTAGCGTTCTAGTGAGTTAAAATGTTAAATCACTTTATATTCATTTTTTTGGTGATTGTATTTTATTTTGAAGGCATGTTTAAATACAATTAAATTAAAATTATTAAATCAAAACAATCTAAAATATAAATAATCAACGTTCCCCCCCCCATCAAAATTATCAAACGTTGACCGGTCCGCGGCGATTAAAAGGTTAGGGATCACTGACTTAAACCTTCAATCAATTTGTATTTGCCTTCATAATCCACTACATTAAAATATCTGGCTTACACGCCATCATCTTGTTTGTTTCAATTTACATGAGCTACGTTTTCTTAAATTTGTGATTTAATTTTAAGAAAGTTTTATTTATATACTAGCCATTTTGCGGCTAACTAGGCGCCATTTGCTGTTTCTGGTTATTGGTTTGCTTTGTAAACCAAATGGGAATTCGATGTGACATCACACTCTCTTGTGACAATATAAATATAAATTAGTTATTAAAAGAAAAGAAAATGTATAATGTTTCTAACTGATGTAAAATTTTCCGCAGTTTTCAAATCTGTTGAAATTTTTAATCTATCTTTAACTGTCTAGGAGGTAGAAAATTGAAATACATAACTAAAGTTAAAACTTGGTTTTTTATCGTCTGTTGCAAAATCATTCTTCCGCGCAAATTGAAAACGGAAAAAATAAAGATAGAATCTGTCATATCTTTATGCTGTTGCCATTGCACAAAGAAAACAATAATAATTAAATTCCATTAAATTCATTTTAAAATGTTCTAGATTAAATCTTAAAATTAGCCTCGACCCTAAAATTGCAAAAACTTTAGACTAACTGCGCTCCAATTTCCATTACTGTAAGTGCCATAGATTTGTCAGGACTTTGAGCGCAAGAAATGAAAAAACAGACCAACACTTCCTTTTATAATATTAGAGATACCTTGGTTAGGGAATCACGAAACAGGAAATTATATACCACCCAAAGACATAGAGCGAGTTGAAACAGCATAAATGAAATGGTAACGCAGGCCTCGAAATATATTTTTTAATACAGGTGCACCTTGTGCATCTAAGTTTTTAAATTAGGTGCACCTAGTGGGAAAAAATTAGGTGCACAATTGAAGAGCTGAGTGGATGAACATGTTAAGGGACAATTTAGTAAATTTGAGATAATCAGCTTTAAAGTTAACAGGATGCCCTTTTTTATCAGTTCACTTATTTCCTGTTTTTCCGGCCATGTTATGAAGAAATAACGTTCAAAAAATCGTGATTTCATTCACGTAGTCGTAGGCCATGTAGTTTGTCTGATTAGAGATAATTTTCCACATTTTGTCGCACATAACATCTTTTTCCATTCACATATCAAGGAAATGGTTCTAATTTTGTGGAAGAACATGTTATGTGGCATAACCGTCTCTATATTATCATTATGATTACTTTGTTCATGAAATGCACACAATTAAGGATGTAAGGTAGACTAATGATTCATCCAAATTTTGTAATATTAAAGATATATTTGTTAGCACAGTTTGTGAAAGAAAATTAAAATAAAATTTTTTATTTAAGTTTATTTTATTTTGTGAATATGCCAGTCAATAAACAACCATAACGCAAAAATCATTGTAAAATCTATGCATTCAATTGCAAAATCATTAAAAGTTAATAAATCATTAATATTTCTCTTTTTGAATTAAATATTCATAGAAATATATGGAAACTCATTTCTAATGTAAGGAAGCTGCCGTTGTAATTTATCAATCTTTTCTAGTGTTAGCTTTCCTCTATTTTCCGATGTCCTTTCCATTTCTATATTATCTTCATCGACATATGTTCTACCATTCCGATTTTTTTCACCAATTCAACTTTTTTGAACGGTGTATTTGGATCATGGCAGTCCTTGTACAGGTACGAAACGAACTCTTCTACCCGAATCCATTTCACTTAGTCTCTAAATGCCACTTTTTCGTTGATGACTTTCTTTTTACGATTTATCAGCTTCATCTTATTTTGGATAGCATGGAACTTTCTACAGTGAGATGTCATATAGGTGACGCAATGGTTCTGCCACTTTTCCGTATGATACTACGGTAGTGGTCAGGAAGAAATACGGTTTCATGTTTCCTTAAATTATTTTCGATTCTTCCAAAATCTCGATCGCTATCAAGATATGAATGACCCAATTCAGGAAATTTGTGTTCAATCACTTTGAAATATCCTTTAAAAATCAGATATTGGTAAAGGAATAAATAGCATAGTGGAATTCTTGTTTTAGCCCGAACAAGAGTCTGTCCAAATAATAAGGTGATCTTTACTCTTCAAAGAATCGTCGAATTCTAGGAGGGTCAAAAGGGAACTAGCCACCTCATTACTTCCTCGACATGCAACATCTACAGTCCAAGTTCAAGAAATGAGGACGGAGCTTCTTTTGACTCAGTAACGATGTGCACTCCGAGATTGTAAAACCACATTTGCCTAAGATAGAAAGCCTTACTCACACTAAGTTTTGGGAGCGGCAAGGTTTGCTGTAAGTCAAGTGTAATATATGCGACGTCACTTGAAGTCTGTTTAGCCAACTGCTTGTCTAGTTCTGCATTTCGAACACTCGTTCCTAGCTTTCCACATAACTAGTATTAACCTCTCGAACAAGTACTACATGTATCACTTCGAGGATGACCAAAAGATAAATTAAACTTGGAAGAAAATATTTCCCTAAAAGTACACTCAGCAACTTTAAACTGTTGAGACATCGTTTGCACTTACTAACTCCAAATACACGTAAAAAGCACTTTACACTTGAGGAGCTATGCTTAGCTCTCTCTATTTTTTTAGTGTGATGTAAACTATACTATGCAAGTAAAATAAAAAAGGTGTTCCATAGAGATTTTAACAGTTACAGATGTTGCCACTCCTCTGAATAGAAATAAAATATCTGAAAGCTGGGAACAACTTTCCAAAAGAGAAATAATTTGTAATTTTTTAATTAACGTCGCACTAGAGAAGCACACAACGGGCTATTGACGACGGTCCGGGATCAATCCCTTAAGGAAAGATCCGCGGACAACACCTCGTAATTTTGAACCACGGTCAGATGACGAGGCAACACCTGAGCTGGCACCCCATTCTCCAAACTACCACACTACGTCAACGTGAGGACTTTCGGCCACGACAGATTTAAGGTTCACCAGCCGCGTCTACACCATGCGCTTACAAACATCCATGCCGGATCCGGATTCGAACCAAGAACCTTCCGATCTAGAGGCTAATACCTAACCACTATATCGTTTATTCGGCTCCCAAAAGAGGAAGTGGACCAACAAAGTTACAATATTACCCTAGCGGAGCTAATTCCCGCGCGCCAATTCGTCCCTCCTTTGTCGGAGCACCCTTTTGGCGAGTCGCTACACACTCTTGTTACAGACGTTCTCGCCCTTTTTAAGCCTAACACTTTGAGCTAAATTGCTGAAGGAACTTTATGGCCGAGCAAACTTCAGCATATCGGACAACCGATATAGTGGAAGAAGATGTTATGTTACTCAAGATGAACGCATTTCTTGTGGAAGAAGATGGTAAGTGCCCTTGACATGTTCTTCCACAAATGAAATAACAGAAAGCCGTGTACATAACATGTTCTTCTACTGAAAACCGCCTTATAATAAGAATTGGCAGAACCAATGACCGTCCATTATTTAATGCAGTCCTTAACATGTTCTTTTACCCGGAAATCTCCATTTTTTTTAAATGTCACTTAACATGTTCATCCACTCAGCTCTTCAATTATATTTTCATGTGCACCTGTGCACCCGAGTATTTCGAGCCCTGTGATAACGTACACATTTTGGACAACATACCCCTGCACTGTGAGCCTTTGATGACTGACTCGGGAGTTGCTGTTCAGGTGGTGGCAGCGAAGGTGTAAGAGACACCTGTTTGACAGCTGTCCTCCTAGTCTTACGCTCCCTGGCCTTTCTCTGCAGACGGACTCCCAACTGCCGCTGGTGGACGGGTTGTGGTGGTCGAATGACTGGTGCTACTGCTGGTGGCATGACTGGTAGTGGTGGAAAAATGCAGGATGCACCCAGTTTGCCCATATTTCCCGAACCTTCTTTTACTTCTGGGTGCTATCCAACATCCATCGAGGTAGGGTAAAGTAAAAGAGAATTAAACTGATGCGAGATATTTATAAATTCCCCTCGCAATGCAGGAACATGGCTTCTCTAACTACTAACTGTTTCTCACACAAAAGTAATAAAAAATATTAACAGATCATTTAACATTGCAGGCATTTGATATTCCTGGGGTGTTAGCAGACGTGATGGTAGGCATTTAATTAACATCAAACTTTTTTTTCTTCCCCAAAACTGTATTTGGAGTTCGAAAATTATAAAATAAATAGTTGTGGTACTGTTAGTGCCAACCGTAAAGGGTATCCCCGAGATTTGAAGACCCATCGCATGAAACGAGGGGATGTTAGTGTTCAATTTGCAGCTGGTATGACGGCTTTATGTTGGAAAGACAAGAGGAGAGGTGTATATGCTTTTCAATATGCATAGTCCACATTGTATATTTGCCAAAGATGAAAATAAGCCCCTGATGATTGCGAGTTACAACGCCTCTATGGGGTATGTGGATTTGAGCGATCGCATGGCTAACTCTTACACTTTTGGTAGAAAAACACTGAAATGGACGAAAAAATTTTCTTCTATTTGTTAAATTTAGCCGTTTTAAATGGGTTTTTTTGCTTTTTAAAATAAAAAATGCCAATATCTGTCATAAAAACTTACAGCAAATGATAGAATTTTCAAATAATCCACAGCCCCTTCATCCAGAAATTCACTTCTACAGCTCACTTCAAGTCCCAAATTGAGTAAAAGATTTGCTATTGCAACTGACGCCCAAAACAGCAATCACTGGCCTTTTTCGGAGAATTAAGTAACGATATAAGATGCTTATAAACGTTGTAACGCATTTGAGAAGTACGATGTCGGTTGAAAAGGAGAAAGCAAGAAAGTTGCATTTTTCTAGTCTAATTAACAGGGTGTCAAGATTTAAATCACTTGATTTAAATCAACGATTAAAATCATGATTTTAATCAAATGATTTTTTTTTAAATCATTGATTTAAATCACAATCAATCCTACATTTTTATAACTAAGTAAATACACTCTAGAAAAATCACAGAATTTGTCAAATGCTTTGAACTTTCTGCACACATGGTGATTTCAGCACTAATGGCTACACCTCGTACTGACGAGCTTTTAAAAAAAATGTTTGGCACTGGACACTTGCAAATAATCTGAGGTGTCTATGGACTAAGTAATTTGTTGAATCAGGGATTCTGCCAAACAGTAATGTAAAAAATAAGTTGACATCTATTTGAAAGTTTTTAAAATGTTCATGCATAATTTTATGTTACAAACAACAAAGCAGTAGGCCTACATCTACGTAAATGTCAAGACAGCCAAAGAAAATCCCCACAAAGTAGGCCTAAACTACTTGTTACCCCTTTAATTGATTGACCAATGGCTTAGCTATAGTGATTTTTCAACTACTTTTTTTTTAATTAAGACATAAGTACAAAATAACACAGTTATATATATATAATGTGATTAATAATTTATTAAATAAAAAATTCAACTGAGCTTTCTATTTGAAAGGATGAAAGTTTAAACACAATGAACATCTTTTATTTTGCAAAATGCACCCTGAAACAGTCACCTTTCACTTTAAGAGTAGTGACCCATAACAAATATTTATTTAATCAAACTAATTTAGGTCTCACTTACACTTACTGATACATTTCTTATGATTATGTTAATTTACTCAAGAAAAACTATGGAGGATGTCAACTTGTGTTTTAAAGTTAAACAAATGTCTTATCTTTTGCTCTTGTTTGGAAAATTCATTTTTTAAATGTGTTGTCATGTAACACACAATGATATTTAGTAAATTAAATATTAGTTTACATGTCATGTCAGAAACTCAATTTTTTATTTAACAAATTTATAGGCCCTACAGATATTTTAAATTAAAAAAAAATCCGATTTTTGATTTAAATCAAATAAATCCGATTAATTGATTTTTTTGAAAAAATCATGATTTTTTTACACTCTGCTAATTAACATTCTTACCGACATTATAAGTGTAGGAAACAATATTTTAGGCAACTTTTGTACATAATACTGCATTTTATATGAAATTTATTAAAATTAGAAACATACTTCTTACCAATTTAATGTTTCACTTTTTTTTTCATTAGTATATCCACTACTTTATTATTCACTTGAAACACACACAAGTTACTGTGTAGCACATAGATAATATGAACTTTTATGGGTAGAATATTGAGATCAAATCGTGTTTACATACATCATGGTTAGAGATATTTTGGATAGCACATTGTAAAATGTGAGATTCCAGGTGGATAATGGGGCCCCCATTTTCATATATCTGCCCCGGGGCCCCCGAGAAACTAGCTACGCCCCTGGTGTTATTCCCACGGAACATTTTATCTCCATTAGTAAAAAAAGTTATTTCTAAATAATTTGTGGATTAATTTTTAAAACTATTCAGTAGCCTCAGCTGTAAAGCAGTTTCTTTATCCATTAGATTTCGCGATCACTTTCCAAAATTCTAAGTATTCATTCTCCAAATTCCAATTGACAGGATGTGCCCCCAATAAAACCATCGTCCTTGGAGAGGGGTGTACAAAACCGGTCGCGTGTTGCAGCGCTCTTGAGAAAGATTACATTGGCACAGTATGAAAAGGGAAATTTCTCAGAAGGCAGTGGCGTATATAGGAGGTTTATTTCGGGAGGGGCCAAATATTCTCTAAAGCAATTTAGTATACATCGTACAAATGTATTAATTTTGGGGGAAGCAAACATTCGAAAGCTATTTAGGACTTCAGGATATCAATTTTAATAAATGATAACAATTCAATATAATTCCAACAACCATTTGAAATTCTCAAATTGTTTAAAATTTATTTCTAAAAATAGGTAGTTATGTATTTTAAATAATGTCAGTGTATATAATAATGACTTAAAACCTGCATGGATATTAAAAGGAATAGGTCAGACATGGGTAAAAAAAGGACAGTTTAAATGTATTTTTAGAAATTGGGAATTATAATTTTAAAGATTATTTTTATAGTAAAATATAAATTTTTTTTAATTGGAAAAAAGTAACTTGTTTACTTATTTAAAATATTCTATAATCCGTTCTTATATACAGGGGGGGGGCACTCTTAAAGTTGATGGATAAGTAATTTACTTTTAATTACTATCTCAATAGAAATTTCTTTGCTTAATGTATGAGTATCTGGATCTTAGTTTACTAATTATGACTGACAAAACCAAAACACCGAATAAAAATTAAATTTATTTTAATATTGATAACTTTTTTTTAATCCAAAACGTTTCAAATACAATTTTTTTCCTTTCCAAACATTTTTGTTATTGAAAATATGCATATATAACGAATGGTTAAGAAATTAGTAAAGACATTATCAGTTAAGGTTAAGAGTGGACGCCCTGTAAAATGACAAAAATTGCTGAGAACTTTACAAAACAAAATCTGTATTCCTTGATGAACTGACAAACTTATCAAGAACTTCTTCGTCTGTTATTTTAATATCTCTGTGAATTGAAAGCAGCGCCAGTCCATATAGTCTCGTTTCTGAAGTCGTATTTCGTAAATAAGTCTTCAGTCTCCGCAAACTTGAGAAACTCCTTTCCGCGGTCGCAACAGAGACTGGAAGAACCGCTAATGCAAAACGCTCTTTCAGGGAATTGTAGAGATCATCAAGAAAAGGTATATAAACGGCTCTCCTATAATATTCTTCTGCTGTGCAGTAAAGGATGTTGCTCCTTACATTTTGAAAGCGGCAAGTTCTAGGAACTTCTTCTCTTATCTTTATTTTTTCAGTAAATTCCTTTATTTCACAGTACAGAGTCTTTTTTTCCAAATTTTCCAAAATTTTCATCGGCATCCGTCCTTATGTTTGAATGCCAGTTCCAACACATTTGATGCATTCTCATAGCTTCCGAGAGGTCAATATTTTTTCTTGACAGTTTTTCTGATAAATTTTGGGTTATGGCGAGCATACTGCTCAAAACAAAAAGGTTGACGAGAAACTGAAATTCGGTTATTGAACTTATTAACCCATATGCCCTATAGGAGGAATTACTTCCCTCGTTTTCAAATTCAATGAGAGCAAGAATTATGGGTTCCATCAAATTTTTGAATACCAAACAGAATCATGTATTTCGACCTAGCCAGTTTCGCATAAAGAAATTAGTTTCTTTTTTTTTCTGTTCAGGGCAGCATTTTAAAATCACTGACTTTAATATCGCCGTTCTTTTCGTCGATGAATGAAAGCACCCACAAACTTCTTTAATGACCCCCCCCCCCACACACACACACACAGTTTCCTGTAGAAGGAATATTACACGAATCAGAAAGGCATAAGTTTAGAGTACGAGAAGAACAATGTGTATATACAGCTATAATGGAAATTTTTCCTTAATACAAGCGTGTACTCCTCTAAATTACATTACCGCAGCTCAATCATATCCTTGCCCTCTCAACTTATTTAAATCAGGTCCTAAACTTGATAAGTTTTCTAACACAGTTTTAAGCTAAGGCTGCGCCTGTTACATCAAAGACAGGAACAAAAAAGCTAGGAAATCTTCTCTGATATTATTCAACTCATCAACGACGTATCGAACACAAAGAGAAAATTGTTCTATTTGGCTGATATCGGTGGTTTCATCAGCTAATACAGTATAAAAGGATGATTTACGAGTATTACATATTATTTTTGATTGAATTAATTGGCCGAGTGTATGAATCAGCTGATGTTGTGTAACTGAGCTCGTATACATACTCTTCCCGCTGCTGCTAGTGAGATGATCTATAAAGATTGATACATCCACTGTTGGCTCTATATCTCAGCAATGCTCGAAAATTTCCATCATTGCCTTCAGGTTTCTCCCAACTGATTCGCCCACTGTCAATATGACCTCTTAGTGCTATTTGTTGTCTCCCACAAAATCGTATTGTTTGAACTATCGGTATTATTTTCGTTCTAATATTAATTGCATCAGTTTTCTTTGGGTGTTAATTTGAACTATAACAGTTTAATTTTTTTTGTTAACCATAGCCTTAATATTTTCGGCTGTTAAAACTGATTTTTTGTGGTACCTGCAATTTTCATGATTATTGAATTCCTCTTTGGCTTTTTTCAAATTATCAAAAGGCTTTGTGTCTAAAGCCCCTGGCAATTGATTATCTCCTATTCGAACAGATTCAGATGAAAAAAATACACAGTACTTACAAAAAGATGCAAATTTTTCTTCGAAATATGTTAACCATTTGTAATCATCAAGCCATTTCAATTGAAAGGACCTCTTGAGGTTTGAATCTGACGTATTGGAAAATTTCTGTCCACTTTCAGGTTTCCAAATATTTTCAACAAAGGAAATTATTTCTTCATTTGTTAAAGATTTTAGAGAACTTTAATGATAATGATTCTCTATATCATAAATATTTTTCGTTACTAAGCTTACTTTGCCAATTTGTTTGTCATTGGATCTTGAAGAATCTTCAGTGGGGGGCTGCAGCTGATTGCGGTTCCATCAGTGTTATTTCGTCTTTTTATAAAGAAGTTTTGAATGGAGGATTGACTTTTCACCGATGCTCAAGGGGTTGTTTGTGAAGCTAGACATAGGATCTCTTATCTTGCAATGTCGTAAAACTGTCAGGGGTGTCCATTGGATTCTGCGGGCAGCGGAGGGAGAAAATGTTCTCTGTTAAAGTTGCATTCTCACAACCATGTGGTCACAGCACATCTTTCATCAACCATCATAAATTTTGGTGATATCTGTGTCCAGCCCACTGTGTTTTCTTTACTCGGGAACGGAAATATCTTCTCTGTCCAATTTTAAATGTGTCCAAATAATAAAAATTTTTAAGAAAATTGTTTCCGCCAGAAATACAATTTAGATTTCAAAAATTCAAAATAAAAAGTTATCATGATTGAACCTAGTCAAAATTTCGGGAGGGGCCAGGGCCCCCTCGGCCCCTCCCTTATATACGCCCCTGTCAGAAGGTCTGGGGAATTCAGAAGAGGAGTCTTTTTCCACTCTCCACTTAGCGACACACGAACGTACCCGCCCGTGGGTCGAATTACCTTAGAGGACCTGACCATTGTAGAGATAAGGACCAGAAGCGAGGGAAAAAAAGTGAAAGCTATTCTTCCATTTTTCTCGTCTTAAGCCCCGTCCACACCGGAGAAGACGAGCAAAACATAATTACATATTAATTAATTTTTAGCTAAATTTTAAAAAGTTGCAGGTGGGTTGCATTTATGCAGAAGGTTGCATTTATGTTGCGGTTATAACTCACTTACAATACACCCCATGTAGGAGGAATTTTGGTTTTAGTACTTTACATGCAGGGTAGAACGTGTGAAAAAAAAGTTGCATTTGTTGCAAAAAGCAGAAAAATTATATTTTAAATTTTGAAAAATAAAATATCTTAAAACTTAACTACAACACTAAATACAGAACCCATGTTACAATAGAAAAAGGAAACGATTTTCAAAAGAAAATAGCAAGAAACAATACAACTTAATGCGACTACATTGGACGGGCCAATGAAATCTAAGGAAAATTTAAGGGAAATACAAAAAAAAACTTTGGAAAATTCGAAATGAAATTTTAAACTTTTCGCATTGCCGAGTCTGCCACGAACACAGGCATGCCAATACGAGTCACTAAAAGTGCGCCAATATCATTGCGACCATACGAGGCAAAGAATGCAGTTAAACCGAAGTTATAAATCGTTTTTCAGAAAAAATATATTTATTTCCATAGTATGCAATTAATTAATATTGAAAGTAGCTTTCTAGCTTATTACACCTTCATATATATTTTAAAATACCTGAAATTAAAAACAAATTGACTTGATTTGTCACTTCACTATGAGAACAAAAGAAACAAAAATTAGTTAATTATTACAGTTAGAATCCTCCCAAGTTTCATATGCACGAGTGTCTAAATATCTCGAACCTTTCGTTCTGACTGAACAGACATTGAAAGTAAACCATGATACAGATGGTCCTAACGGAAGAACTTTTAACAATGCCATTAAGAAAATATTTCTCACATTCTTCTGCAACGTAAATTTAATGTTAATACTTAATTCTGACTCTTAACGTACAATAAACCAAACGTTTTAAACACTAAAGCATTTTTATGATGTGGAGATAAATTAAGCTATTCCAATTTGAAGATATCTCATTGCACCAAGCAGTTGACTTATGATGTTTATAAAACAAAAGAGCACAAGGTGTAAATTATTTTACTTACCCCAAAAAATATAGAAATTGCTGCTATTTTTAAATTCCATGACATTCCAACGAAGAACTGTTTATCCATTGATGGTCATATTGATCAACTATGCATCATAGCCTTGCTTTTTAAACGGTGCCTATTTGATGTTTTAGGAAGAGTATTATTGCCTACCATTTAAAACTTTGAATCGTTTTGATGAACGGATCACATCGGAAGAACGCGCGCCACAGATGTGAAGATCGTCTGCCTTTGTGATTGGCTGAGGAATTTTTATCATAACGACTGAGAAAGCTCCTAAACAATAATTTCTCGCCTGCGGTAATCTCGCCAACCTCGAATCGCCAAAACATAAAACTATTTTTCTTTACGTTTGACATCAGTGGATCCTGACTAGACTGGACAATCACTTCTGGAGTGCCTACTGCAATGCAGCTTAATTTTTCGTCATCAGGTGTGTGTACAGAAAAATAATTTGCATGATTTAAGTGAGAAATTTGCTAAGAAAAATGAATTAAATTGGTTGGAAAAAATAAAAGAGAATTCAGCTGAATGAAGTTCAGATAGATGGCGCCACCTCCTTAAGCGAAATCAGCAACTCCGTCGGTTACCCTCCTAGGTTGTGACAGCATTCAGAGATGGTTAACTTCGATGATCCATTGCTGCAAATAGAATAAAAAGAATTAATAAAAGAAAAACAAAGTAGAAAGGTGAGAAATAAAACTGTTGTGTTTTAGTGATTCAATAAGGGTCCAGTCGAATCTCAAAAAAGCTCAGCAGCTACGAGTGACATCAAGGTCATGATCCAATATAGAAATTTGCAAAATAAATTTTGGGTTGACCTTTACTGTACGGTCCCCCTAGATTTCTCGCCAAATCTGGTAACCCCGCTCGACAAATTAGTTTTTTGGCAACTCTTTATTTGAAAACCGTGATTTCGTGCCAATTTTGATTTTAGTCGCCAAACACGCGAATATTACCAAATGTATTGAATTTTGGCTATATTTTATAAATGGAAACCCTATCCCAGTCTCAACCCCAGGTTTTTCAAATACCACCCACTCCTTTTCGACCGTTTTTTCATACCATTCCTTTTCGACCGTTCCCGTCGTTGGCACGTGTGTTTTTTGGATCGCTCTATGTGATTTCCGTTACCATCGCTTTTAAACGCTCCTGCAGCATCGCTTGTCGACGCTCCGTTCCTTTCGATTTTATTACTGTGGGAATTACACCATCGTTAAAAAAATATATCTGCTTCATATGTATGTAAGTATATCTGGTCAAATAAGCAAGGCGAAAAAAAAAATTATGGCCTTCGTTTATTCAAAAATGTGTGTCCCTTAACATGCGATGAGTCGACGGGAGCAAATAATCATGACAACCGAAACAGCGGAGAAATCGTATGGAACTAACGGGAGTGACGGGCAAGTTTGTTTTCTATACATTTTATTGTTTATTTGTGCATTCTCATTTTCATTTCCATATTTGCAAAGGTTCACAGTGTGGATTTTGCTTATGCAGAAAATTGGATGGAAAAGTTTTGTTTACTTGTTCTTTTGTATGTTGTGTTGATGGACGCCATCTCTATTTTCTGGCAACGCGCTCCATTTGTCTATTACCCTATTAAAGTAGTAGTTTTTCCTTAAATCCCGATTCAAATGTGTCTTATTCAATTTATACCAGGGTGGTAACAGAACCGGGAAATCAGGGAACTTTTTAATTCTGGAAATATCGGAATTCTCGGGGAAAATTTCCAAATTTTACAAAAAATCAGGGAATTTTTATGAAAACTGTAACTATTGTCGTTTGTGGCCTATTAAGAGATGCGCGATTACAAGTACTTTTCAGAATCGAATAAATCGTTTTCGCCGAAATTGTAATTCGAATAAAGAACACTGGCGTCGTAATTTTCGAACCCAGCGAAAATCGCCGCCGTGGATTTTGGGCCAGCGATACAACTTGTGGTATACAATTTTAAATTTGTGTAACTAATGATGTTTTTTTGTGCGTTAAATTAATATTTATTGCTTGCAATTACATCTTTGTAGAATTTTTTGGTAAAGCTTCAGTCTACGTTTATAGCGGTGTAACGGCCTTGGCGCACTTCTAAATTTGAAGAAAAAAAAAAGGAATGATTTCATATGAACCAATGAAGTCAACCGACAGTTCAACGAATTTTGAAAGAACTTTAAAGAATACTAGCCACTGCGTGGCCAGCACGGCGTTGCCCGAGACAGCTCTTTTCGTGGGGTCAGGTGCTTACTAACTAGGTGCTGCTCGCTAACCCCCAGTGATTGCTACGAATACGGTTTGAGAAACAAATCAAATGAGAATTCGTAGCCTATTGGATAACAGCCATCATGACGTTGCCCGTGGTGTTGGTTTGCTTCGCAAACCAAATGGAAATTCGTAGCCTATTGGAATGAATTCCTTGCGAATTTCCATTTGGTTTTGCAAAGCAAACCAAATTACGAATATAGTGAACTATGTATTGCTTCGCAAATTGGATAACAGCCATAACGAAGTTGCCCGTGGCGTTTGTCGGCTTGCTTCGCAAACCAAATGGAGTTCTGCGTGACGTTACAATCTCTTGTGAAAATATAAATATTTATTTGAAAAATGATTTATTAAAAGAAAGTCAAACGTATAAGGTATCTATCTGGTGTCAAATTTCAAATCCGCTGAAATTTTCAATCTGTCTTTAACGATTCCAATTTTACAAAGAAGAACTAAACCAATGTCAGCCAAAATGTTTTTTCTTTTCCTCTTTCGCTGAAAATCTCTCTAAACGTCACTATCTCTTGTGAAAATTTTAAAGATATTCAATTTAAAAATGTTATTTATTTAAAAAAAAATAATAATAACATATTTTTAGGTATTGATCTAATGTGAAATTTTCCGCAGATTTCAAATCCGTTGAAATTTTTACTCTATCTTTAACGGTCTAGTAGATAGAAAAAGGAACTAAATAACTCCAGATAAAAGTTTATTTGTTTTTTATCGTCTGCTGAAAAATCCGCGCAAAATGATAACGGAAACGAAAAAAATATATTTAGAATCTGTGATCTTTTATGCTGTTGCATTCAATAATAATTACATTTCATTAAATTAATTTTAAAATGTTCTAAATTGAATTTTAAAATTCGCTGCGACCCAAAAATTGCAAAACATTTGAACTACCTGTGCTGTAAGTGCCATAGATTCGTCAGGACTTTGTGTGCAGGAAACAAACATAGTGACAAATACTTCCGCTAAAATATTAGATAGGACTCCTAATTGTATCAATTATTAAACTCTATCGTCTATCTTAATTATTTACCTTTCTCATAGTGCATTGCCACTACCTTTAACTTTCTTCCTCCATTGCTTAGTCTACAATCATTAAATTCCTTATTAATTCTGATGTGGAGGTTCGCAGTTCTCTGCAAGGTACTCCGTAATTGATACGTCCGTTCCGTTCCTAAAATATTAGAGATTCAAAATGAAAATTTAACCTTTTGACTACTACTATAGATATAACAAGCGCGATTCTTATAACTTTCAATGCACTACTACTATAACGGCCGTTGTCTAAATTATATCTTGGCTCGATTGTTATAACTTTTAAGGTACAACTGATGTACTGTCCGTTGTCTAAATTCTTCCTTTGCGCGGTACAACTGCTGTACCGGTGTAGTCTAAGGCCCTGTGCACACATCCAATTTTTCAACGTGCGGTACCGAAGCCCAACTCTGCACACATAGCCGTGAAATGACGCAAGTACTCCGACATTTCGCGCCATTTGCGATAAATATTCTATCGAAGAAAACGTGTTTACTTCGCTTAGTGTTAAAAAAAGTATATTTTGAAACAAAATAGACGTTACTGGATCAACCATTTATTAATTACTTCAGACCAGAGAAGCGCGTGCAGCGAGCTGCTGCGCCGTGGGGAGCTGCGGTACAAATTGCACGCAAAGTGGACGTACATCGCTGCAGTGGCGCCGGAGGCATGTGTGCACTACTCCATTGGATCTAATGTATCTCAGACCGTTCTTGCATTACGGCAGTGGCGCCGTACGTTGAAAAACCGGATGTGTGCACCGGGCCTAAAGGTTTAATTTTTCGCTTGCCGAGGTTGCCATGGAAACCATAATAATCGTAATGCAGATGGGTTGCCTTAACCTGCCCTAACTTGCTACTAGAAGTGCGCCAAAAAAAAAAACCGCCAAGATCGTTGCCACCGCTTTAAGCGTAGACTGAAGCTGTACCAATTTTGGATGTATATTTGGATAATGTAGGGGCAGGTGTGAAAAGTTAGTAATCAAAATATTTTTTTCCACAGTCTTTTCAATTGGTATTGTTAGAGTTCCATTAAGGGTTCCTAACCATTACAATAACAATTAAAATATCTGATGAGAAAAAATGCAAAATATTTGTGTAGAATGATTTTTTTACCTCATCTGACCCTAAATATATATAAAAATATCGTGTGGGTACTGTATTTCGATACCAATTACGGATCCCGACATTTCTTAAGGGATTTGTAAAATCAGGGAAATTTGTGTCATACTATCAGGGAAATATCAGGGAACTTTTTTTTCGAGGATTTTGTTGCCACCCTGTTATACCCATGGCCCTTGTTCTGTTATCCCTATTGAAATTTAAGCCCTCTGTATCCTCTTGTTTTACCAACTTGAAAAGCTGAATCCAATCCCCCCTCCTTCTTTCCAGTGTATACATGCTTAGCTTACTTAAATGTTCATTAGAGTCGAGATTTGCTATCCCATTTATTATTTTTGTAGCTGTGTGCTGAAATAAGTAATTGACAAAAAGAATTTTCATCTGCCTCCAAAAAGTAAATTTCGTTGGAGGTAGCATTTAAAAACAAGCTAACTCAACGTTATTTACCATTTAGCACAGCAAGTGAACAATGCTTTTCAAAGCGGAATATAATATGGAAAAGAAAATCTTCAATTTCAAATGAAAATTTTGCTACTAAATGGAAGAATATTAGGTCGGCACACAAAAGATCACAGATCAGAGCATTCCTTCTATCGATGCTGATGGCTCTTCAGGACTGTTAGAATCTTACATTCGAATTCCCTACGTGCTTCCTCAGTCGTTAAGATGAGGAAATTTCTCAGCCAATCAATCTCCACCATAATGTTGTACAGTCACATTAAATCCATGCAACAGTGGGTTAGAAATAAATACTTAATAAGTGAAAACCAATTACTGAAGAATTGAAAACAGGTTTCATGCAAACTTAATTTAAAATATCTTGTTATATTCTGTTAAAACATTTCTACAACAAGAGATTTCTGCTATGGTTTCAACCTCAATATCTCCATCCAAAACTAATCTAATTAATTAACTGATTCATCGCTTAGTTAATTCAAAGGGAGTGTACGAATTTAAGATACAATTAGATAGTCAGTGGGAATTGGGAAATTCATAAACAAATTACCAGCCTTGTTGGGCTCGAGCCTGTAGCTGGTCGTCAATATTTGTATTTGTATAATCTAATGCTTGCAATTTCAACCGAATCCCATTGTTGGAGAACCACAGCACTTCTCGGACATTCATGAACAGGTCGGCGATTACCTAGGAACCCCTTTCGAAACAGGTATCGAACCTGCAACCGCCCATGAGGTGGAAAACTTCATCTCCTCCCTGAAAGTCAAAAAGACTCCTGGACTGGATTCAATCACGAATTGCATGATCAAGAACCTCCCCATAAACTTCATTGTCTTCATAACTTTCTTAATTAATGTTATGATTAAGAAAAGTTATTTTCCCCAAAGCTGGAAAACTGCGGTCATTGTCCCGATTCCAAAACCTAGCTTAAATCACAAAATTCCTAGTAATTATCGTCCCATTTCATTGCTCAGTTCTTTGAGTAAAATCTTTGAATATATTTTACTTATACGCCTGGAAAAGTGCGTTCTGGATAATGATATTATCATTCCAGAACAATTTGGGTTTCGCAAGAAACATAGCACTAACCACCAGCTGTTACGTGTTACTGAACTAATCCATGAAGGCTATCGTAAAAGACAACACACTGGTGTTCTATTCTTAGATGTGTCAAAAGCTTTTGACCGCGTTTGGCACACGGGACTTATTTACAAGCTCATGCGACTTGGCTTTTCGGGTCATCTAATTAATCTGATCAACTCGTACCTCACTAATCGTTCTTTCACTGTTAGAGTTGGACAGAAAGATTTTTCCTCCCACCGCCCAATCCATTCAGGAGTCCCGCAGGGTTCATTACTAGGCCCCAAACTTTTCAACCTGTTCGTGAATGACATTCCGAAAAATCAGAAAACCACCCTCGCAATCTACGCTGATGACACAGCCATCATGACGCAATCCAACAATAAGCTTCATATCTTGTCTAGACTGAAAGAGTACATCAAAGATCTCGAAATTTGACTTTCCCACTGGCGGGTAAAAGTCAATGCTTCAAAATGTGCCTCCTTGTTTTTCTCCAGGAGATATAATTAATTTAATTATGGATTCAAAATTGACCTTCAAAACCCAGAGTACGCTAATATTCCACCCCTTGTACTTTTTGGTACACCAGTCTACTGGGTTTACAGTTACAAGTACTTAGGACTCGTGCTCGACCCAAAACTACTTTGGACCAAGCACGTCAGGCATGCTCTGACTAACGGAGCACGTTGCAAACTTTATCCCCTTCTGGCTTGGAATAGCCGGCTCTCCACAGAGATTCTTCTATACAAAGCCATACTGAGACCTATTGTCCAGGCCCTGATTTACCATTAGGCCTGTGAGGCACGGGCCTAGGGCCCCTAAGTTTCAAAAGTATCTAAATATTATAAAAAGTTTTTAAGTAGTTACATAAATTATTGTGTATTTACGTAAATGTCCGACGACCGTTTCCCCCACTATCGCATTCTTGTAATTACATTAATTATCTAACTATTATGTTTTTAATTTTCATCTGCTTTGTTTTGTTTTGCCAAGAGTTATAAGTAATGTCACGATTTTCTCAAACTTTTTGGTGATATCTGTGAAACGGTCAACAGTCACAAATACGTAAGTACCAATTATTGTTATAAAATTAGTTTTTGTAATGAACAAATAATATGGGGGGCCCCTTCCTGCGTGTTGTGCCTACTATACCAAAATTTCTAAATCGGGCCCTGCTATTGTCATGTACGGTTCCCAGGTGTGGGCCGCGACATGCGCAACTAATATTAAAAAACTGCAGATTTTCCAAAATCGTATATTACGTACGATAGCAAAAGCCCCCTGGTTTGTCCAAAATGAAGTCATTCATTCGGATTTCGAAATTAAACCCGTTGCTGAATTTATGAAGCACTTTTCGATTAAATTCTTTGAAAAACTTCCTCAAGTTCCAAACGAAGCATTGAGGTCACTTCCACCTTATGACCCAACTGTTAGAAGTTCGCAGAAAAGGCCCAGAGCCTTTTTGCATCAGCAGTTTAATACCTATCCACAAAGGCCTAAACGCCGATGTGGAATGTTTCGTTTGGCTCTTGATGATTAAGACTTCATTTCCCCCCAATGAAAACCTCATATTTGCATTCCCATTTCTATGGGACGCGTGTGGATACCATTAAGCTTGGGTTATGGACTTGATTGGACCCTTAATTAGACCACAGATAAATTCTGTCTTTAATCTTCCTACATAACCCTTTCGGGTTATCCTTGCTTATTTCCCTCCATTGGGAGTGATGGTCAGCTGACCATCATCGACTAATGGGAAACCTCTCAGCGCGGTTAGCTGCATGTACCGCCTTCTTTATTTTCCCTGGCTGATGAAAGTCACATGACTAGAAGCCACTCCCCCTTCCCTACTCTCGCAAAACATCGGAACTCGGAGCTCCTCGACTAGACGTTGGAGAGAACTGATGCTCAATTATTCTTCGACTCTTCGGGTATGCGCAGAAATACCAGAACGCTGGCTTCTTTGTTGACAAACAAATCAAAAACGAAAGTCGGTATTGGTTTCTTTGTTGACAAAAAAAACGCTAGCCTAGTAATTCAAAAACGAGAGTCGGTTTACCTCAAGATGAATGAAGAAAGTGATTTCACTGAAAGTGAAATAAATGAAGATGAATTCGTTGGTGCGTCAGTATCCAAAAAATATAATTGCAGGGTATGCGATAGCACTTTTTCCTCTGCAAGTAATCGACGGCGACACGAGACAAAATTGCATCAATTTTATCCCACGCATAACAAAACGTATAATTGTAGAGTGTGTAGCCATGCGTTTACAACTATCAGTAATCGTCGTAGACATGAAATAAACAAACATAATTTTAATCCTGAAACTAAACAAGTTTTAAAATGTTCAGAATGTTTACTTGATTTTAGCACCAAAAAAGACATCATGGCACACATTTCAAACAACCACACAGATATTGCATTAAAAATAGAAAAGATGCAGTTTAAAAACAAGGAAGAATTTGAAAGTTGGAAAATAAAATTAGAGAAAGAAACAGCGTCCTGGTTTGTTTTCAAAAGATCAAATAAAAATAAAGATCATTCAGTAAAAGAATATTTATGTCATCGAAGTGGCTCATTTAAAGGCAAGTGCAAAGAAGAAGAACGACAAAGGCACTTAAAATTTTCTGGCAGCAACAAATCTGGATTTTTTTGTCCTGCAAGTATGACAGTCAGGGAGGGTCCTGTCATTTATGTATCATTTGTGTCCACTCATATTGGGCACCTATGTGAAGTGGGGTATCTGCCGTTATCCTTGCCGGAAAAAAATGAAATAGCTGGCCTAATGGCAACTGGGGTACCAATTCCTATGATCATGGATAAAATTGCACTCACAGCTTCACCAACAAAAAGACTTGCTTCGACAAAAACTCAAGATTTGCGTAATATCAGAGAAAGTTATGGTGTCAGATCAAACACTGTCAGATGTTTTGATGATGTCATTTCAGTTGATAGCTGGGTTCAGGAAATGAAACGTCAGGAAAGCAGCCCAATATTAATTTCCAAGTTGCCCGGTGAAACTGCCTTAGACAATCAAAATCTCTCTGAAGAGGATTTTGTCTTGGGCTTTATGAACGATGCCCAAGAAGAGATCTTCAAACTTTATGGCCAGGATGTTGTACTAATCGACTCGACACATGGTACGAACAAGTACAACATTCAATTGACAAGCCTTATTGTCAAAGATGACAACTGGGAAGGCTTTCCAGTAGCCTTCTTTTGGTCTAATAGGCAGACTGAAGATGTTTTTGCTTTATTCTTTAATGCAATTAAAGGAAGAATGGATTTTGCCATAAATGCAACGACATTTATGTCAGATGATTACCCTGCATTCTATAATGCATGGTTGCGCATCTTTTCACCAGTTCAATTCCACCTAATATGTGACTGGCATGTAAAACGTGCTTTCAAAAACAATCTAACAGTTGGTCGTTCAAGAGTGGAAGACCCCAGTAAACGGGATGAAATATTTCAGATATTAACTTTTATAGTAAATGAAACTGACGAGGTAACATTTGAAAAACTGGTCAATGTTTATCTTAATGAGTGGGATAATGATTCTGAGACTACTGCCTTTGCACACTATTTTAAGACGCATTATCTGAATCGTCCCAAACAATGGGCTGCTTGCTATAGAGAGGGTGCCAAAATAAACACCAACATGACTTCTGAACGGTGGCATTATGAGCTAAAATATAACAGTGACTTAAAAGGTAAGTGTGGAGGCAGATTGGATATAGCTATTCACAGTCTCATGAAGTCGTTAAGAAAGAAACTAATGAATAGGCTATCATCTATAACTAGAAGGAAATTAACAAAAAAAATTTCTCTGCTAAGAAATTCTCACAAGATAGCAAGGTCTGCTTCAAAAGAAATAGATGTTATGTTTTTAGAGGATAATGTTTGGATTGTGCCTTCCTTCAGTAAGCAAAATGAGGTCTATAAGGTGAAGAAAATAACCTTAGAAAAAGAACACACGTGCAACATCAGATGTGACTACTGCAAGATATGCATACATGAATACAAATGTAAATGTCCTGAATCTTCAGTTAAGTATAATATGTGCAAACATATTCATGTTTTGTGCATTAAGAAAGGTATTCGTGAAGCTGAAGATTCCATAATTAATGAAAGTACTGAACTGATAATTAATGTATCAGCTAATACAGCAGCTTCTGAACTGGAAAAAACAGCCATATCTAATGAAATGAGAAAGCAGCAAGTTACTGAACACTTGAAAGAAGGTGCTAAGGCTGCACTGTTGGGCTTCATTCCTAAATTGGATCATTTCACTTCAGAGGCTCAGTACAAAGAGATTATAAAAACCATGTCAGTCTTGGAAAATAAATGTATGGCACTTGCCACAGTAGAAAAACAGTTGCCTCCTGTTGTTTCACATTTTGCCCCAACAAAAAACATAGAATGCCAACGGTATTTTCCATTAAAGAAAAAGAAAAAAATTGAAACACGTAATATATTACTAGAAGAGGAAATTCTAGCCAAGTTACTATCAAAACAAAATTAATCATTGCCTATTGTTTATATGTATTATCTTTTTAATATAACCACACACACATTATAACTCTTTGCATTTCTATCTGGTGTTTTTATCTTTTATCCTGAAAAATCATGATTGCCATTTTTTAAATGGATTACATTGAGTCTTATAGAATACATTTCATTGTGTTTATTGTATGATAAAAAAACATTATCTTTTGAGGGCATGCATCAGTAGTTAACTTTTGTTTACATTTTAATGTGTTATTAAATTTAATAGACATACATATAAAATGTATTCAAATAATTTTTAGTTATCTTTATTATTAAAGAAAGGCATATTTAATTAATTTTTATTACAATGTCACACCCGCAACGAAAAAGTCATATTTATATATCACATAAAATTGCATGAACTGTTTGTAATAAAAAGTTTACTAAGATATATTAAACTACACACAAATAATTATTTGATAAAAAAATTTTAAAACTTAAATGTATCTTGTTTTAATAAATTAAAAGTAAATATACGTACAAATAATCATTTTAGAATACATTAATTGCATTACAATCAAGTACACATTATCACAATTTTGTAAATAACAGAAAATAGAGAACTCAAGTTGTAGCATGAACATTTAGGTACTATTGTAACTTCTTAACTGTTTCTCATGAATCTGTTTTCTTTTTTTAATATTTCGTATTGAAATAAAGTACTTTTATGGGGCAAAAGTTTTATCATATACAGATGGTAAAGTTTTCAGGAAAATAATAACATATTCTAAGTAATGTCATAATAGATTTTATTGAATTCTGTGAGATTGGATATCATAATTTTTATCTTTAAGTCTTAAAACAAAAAAAATTTCAATGTCTGAAATTTATGAATGAATATATATTGATTTGATACATTTTAAGATGTATCCAATTAATGTGCATGCATAAACTTTAGACATGAAAATTTTGGTACATTTTAAAATTTAAATAGATTAAAGTTTGTTAACAAAATGTAATTAAACATAAAACATGAGAAAAAACGATGGAACTGAAATTAGAATCCCAAATCCTGTTGTATATTGAATAATAAGTAAAAATAATATAGTGAGAATAAAAAAAAATGACATTAAATCTACAAAATACATCAGCAAAAGGAAACTAAGAAATTAAAGCTACAAAAACAATAAAATGAAAAGTGGAGAGGGAGATGTATTGCAAAAATGAATTAATTTAAACAGTAACAACATGTACAAATTATTTTTAAAAAAAGAAATAAAATACTGAGCAACTTGTACTAAAGTAAATAAAAGTTAACTATTAAAATACACAAAAATTATAACTAAGAGTTTAAAATCTATTAGCTGCCAGCGCAAATGGAAATTGTGCAAATGTCGCACCCATAACTATGGATTGGACGTAATATCTACTCAAATTATACTATTTAAAAGCATTAAGGAACATAATGTCTTTGAATCTATAATGCAGCTTTCTGAATTTTTGTTGCACAGTCTCTTAATTATTTCACAGAAAGTCAATTTAAAAAAAAGTCATGTAATAAATTAATATTATAAAAATACAATGAAGAGTTTTTCAATTCATTAATTTTTGTTTCTTTGTAAGAAAAAAAGAGTTGAATCCCTCAAGATCTTATTTTTCATAATGAAATTTGGGATTTATATTTAACAAAAGATAAAGAAAAATATTAAGCAGCTATATGTTATACTCTCAAAATATTTTACTTAAGTATTGCTTAAACAACATTAAATGGTCTTTATGGCTCTTTAATAAATTACTGAAACAAAAAATTATTTATTTATTTTATACCCTTATATTTGAATTTAAAAAACTATTATAAAAACATGTCAGTAAACTGCAAGAAATTTAATTCTTCACCTTAGAATGAAATTAGTTCAAGTTATTAAAAACGATTCTCGCAGAATAAAAATAATTTTGGTTTTAAATTAATCCGATATTGCGTATTTGAGCGAGGTAGTAGTACTTGAAACTGATAGATGGCGCTACGAGTCTTTCCTTAAGGAAATACAACTTGCCATGGTTGAGAAAATTTTTCGATCCCTACTGCGCATGTCTGAAGAGCCGAAGAATAACTGAGCATCAGTTCTCTCCAACGTCTAGTGCTCCTCGTGTCATTCAGACGCAGGACTCCGAACCGCATGGGATGCAGCAGCTGTCTTTCTTGGATCCAGCTCCTTCTACCTTCCTTTGATACCCCTCCTGAAGAAACTACCTGTCTTTCGATTCTTTTCTACTTTCGATGTGGAGATGAGCGGCGTGCCGCCGCGGGAGCTCCCTAAGTGATTGTCCAGTCCAGTCCACGCTGAGCATTTTTTGGACTCGACTGGACCCTAATTGAATCACTAAAACACAACAGTTTTATTTCTTTTTTCGACCTTGTTTTTCTTTTATTAATTTAAAATTTTAATCTTTTTCTAACTTGTAATGGATCATCGAAGTTTGCCACCTCTGAATGCGGTCACACTCTGGAAGGGAAACCGACAGGTATGTTGATCTCGCTTAAGGAGGTGGCGCCGTCTCACGGAACTTCGTGCAGCTGAAAGTTATCAGGGTGGCGACAGAACCGGGAAATCAGGGATTTCTCAGGGAAGAATCATTTTCTGGAAAAATAAGGGAAAACTCAGGGAAGTTTCGTTTAACTCAGGGAAAAAGTTGGAATTTCGTTTTGCAAATGGCACCCATTTGGTACTTTTCCTTTAGCCATGCGGGCGCCACTTTGAACCAAAATCAAAATGTCTCCAATTTTGTTTTCATTCCGAAAATGAGAAGTGTATTTTTTACGTAAACATCCAGAAAAAAGAGTTGTATACATTGTATACTGTAACGGCCGGAAATCCTGTAACCTAAGTCTACATCTGTGCCACGTTCCCTAATGTCAATAATAGGAACGTATTGCCTTGCGGCTTTGAAAAATACTAACGGACGGTAAAACCTGCAAAAGTTAAACATCCGGTTCCAATTGAATCAACATTAAAAAAAAAAATTATAATTTTTTTCTAAGATTGGCGATTTTGATCCAAAATAGCGCCCGGCTAACGGAAAAATAGAAAATCAAACGTATAAGGTATCTATCTGGTGTAAAATTTTCCGCAGCTTTGAAATCCGTTGATATTTTCATTTTATTTTAAACAATCGCTGATTTAGAAAAAAGCACTGAATAACGCCAGTCATAACTTTAATTATTTCTTTTGCTTCACTTGAATCCGTTACTTTTCAAAATGAATGAATCTCGAATCAAACGAAGGTCATTCTTCTCGGCGGTGAAATTCGTATTGGAAAAAATATAAAAGTTACAATTTAAAAATTATTTATTTAAAGAAAATCATATTTTTAGGTATCGATCTAATGTGAAATTTTCCGCAGATTTGAAATCCGTTGAAATTTTTATTCTATCTTTAACGATCGCAAAGATAGAAAAAAGCAACGAAGAACGCCAGTTCGAACCAGAACGAGCGAACTCGAATTCGTTACTCAGGAAATCAAAATGAATTAATCTGATCTTTTTAACCACGAAGGTAGAATTCTTCACGGCGCCGGCGGCCAAATTCGTATTGGAAAAAATATAAAAGTCACAATTAAAAATTATTTATTTAAAGAAAATCATGTGTTTAGGTATCAATCTGTTGTAAAATTTTCCGCAGATTTGAAATCCGTTGAAATTTTTCTTCTGTCTTTAACGATCTAGGAGATAGAAAAAAGAACTACAAAACTCCAGTTAAAACTTTATTTGTTTTGTTCGTCAGCTAAAATCGTTGCTGAGAAAATCCAACGAAAACGGAAAAAATAAATTTAGAATGTCATGTCTTTATACCGTATGCCATCCTAAGAAAAATAATAAAATATAATAATAATAAATTAATTAATTTTTAAATGTTTTAGATTAAATTTTAAAATTCGGGCGCACTTGAAAAATTGCAAAAAATTCGGACCACATGTTTGCTAAATTTCCCTATTGTAAGTGCCATCGATTCGTCAGGACACTGCGTACAGGACAGACAGAAAAACACTTCCGTTTATAATAGTACAGATGTACCGAGCGCTGGCGCCATTGACGGATTCAGGGGCTGATGGCTGCTTTTGCAAACATATCAAAATAGTTAAAAACGTAACATTAAATATTCTATCTATAACTTTATATTATTTGGTCTATTATGGAATACAGTAAAAATATTTTTTTCTTATCTTATTTTTATTCATCTTTTAGTCTATAGTTTTTTAGTTCTTCAAGTGTCAAGTTTATCATAATTACCGAAGAATTGTTCTGCGAACAAAAGGAGAAACTCAGGGAATTTCATGAAAAATACTCTGGAAATCAGGGAAATCTCAGGGAACTTTTTACTTCAATTTTTGTAGCCACCCTGGTTATGTTTATTTTTATCAGCCTATTTAAATCATTTTTTATTTATAAATTTTCTCTTTTAAATTAAGCAATTCAGTTTTATGTCACACACACCTGATGACGGGGAGTTAAGCTGCTTTGCAGTAGGCACTCCGGAAGTGATTGTCCAGTCTGTTGTTAAAAATTTCTGCTGCATTGCGATTTAGGATACCTTTCAACGACTCAAAAAAGGCCGCAGGATTCGAGCTCATTGCGGGCAACTTTCAGAGTTTGAAAGAGGTCGTATCATTGGATTGAAAGAGGCAGGTTGGGCAAATCGGAGAATCGCTCGTCAGGTGAGTCGAAGCGGCGATTAGAAGATGCTGGCAAGAGTGGGTGGACAGTGGCAGATTTCAGCGTCATGATGGTAGCGGTCGACGTAGGGCCACAACAGATCGCGAGGACAGAGTGATTGTCAGATCAGCTGTCACAGCGCCCGATTCATCGCTATCAACCATCAGTCGTGCGACCCACACACGAGTGTCCACCATGACCATTCACAGACGGCTGAGAGAGCGAAATCTACGCTCGTACCGACCGTTACGCCACCTGCCACTCATGCCTGCACACTGTCGAGCCAGATTACACTGGTGCTTGGCTCGATCAGGCTGGAACGATGCTGACTGGGGACGTATAGTCTTTAACGACGAATCTCGCTTCCAACTGTGTCCTGATTATCATCGAAGACGTGTCTGGAGACGCCCAGGGCAGCGTGCCGATCCTGCTTGCACTATTGCACGCCACACGGCCCTCAACAAGGAGTTATGGTCTGGGGTGCCATTTCCCTTGATAGCCGGACCCCTTTGGTCGTCCTTAGAGGTACACTTACTGCACAGCGGTACGTTGACGACCTTCTGAGACCTGTTTTGCTACCGTTCCTTTCGCAGTACCCTGGGCTTATTTTTCAGCAAGACAATGCCAGACCACATACGGCACGTGTTGCTATGAACTGTCTTTAACCCTCTGAATCCTGAACCGCCTCAATCCGTACCCAAAGAGATTCTTCGACTGAGTCCTGTGGGGCGCTTAGCCGGGCGGTTGTCTTTCATAATAGGGAAGCAGGTAGTTAGACGAGGGGTCTCTTGCAGTTCCTTCGGGGAATGGTTCGAGGTCAAAGGTAATCCATTGACACTTGACAGTGATGTAGTGAAGTTGCTTGGGGATAGTTTTAATGGCCAACATCGACAAGGGCTGCGGTGCCTTTTGCATTTGGAGAAGTCATTCAAAGTGTGGAAGTAACGATTCTAAAAAAATTCTTTCACACTTCTTTTTTCAAATTGGTGGATTTTTCCTCTAGTAAGAATGATAGAAAAAATTATAAGACCAACATTTATGATATAATTTTTTGGAAAATACGTGTTTTCTAGAACATATTTCTGAAAACGGTATAATTTTACGTAACTCCTAATATCTGAAATCTTTTTTTTTGTAGTAAAAGTATGTCCTGAATATTCATCAGCATGCAACTCAGACTTCAGAAAATATAACAATTTATGAATACCTTTGTCTTGCATTCTTTGTGAGAAATGAATATTTGCTTTACCGACACAATTCAATAGGCTCAGTACAGTTGGAGAGTGGGGTGCCAGCTTAGGTGTTGCTTCGTCATCTGACCGTGGTTCAAAATTACGAGGCGTTGTCCTCGGTTCTTTTCCTTAAGGAATTGATCCCGGACTGTCGTCAATAGCCCGTTGTGTTGCTCTAGTACGACGTAAACTAATATTACCATTACCGCTTTCATAATATTTTGAACTGAATAAAACCCTTGTCAATCCTTACGAAACATATTGGAAATTATTCTTGTAGAGAAAGTACTTGTTACATAGGTTTTTTTTTTCTTGCTGCCAATATTTTAATTCACTTTAAAAATCACAGTTTTAGGATTCTATAAGAGATAAGAGGAAGACATTAACTAACCCTCGTATTTTTTTATCAAGTGAGGTTAATATCGGTAGTCTCTAATATTTTTTTTACCTACTTTTGGTATTCGCATAAAAGTGAAGTTCCCATTTGATTTTAGAAAATCATTTTGGTTACTGTAAATAATAAATTTCCATATGAATATTTACTCCCCATAAACATTGATAATGTCATCGGTCATGAGTCGAAAGATGATTGAAAACTAGAAGTAAAACTTTTCCCGATCTCTCCATCGCAATAAAATTTCAGCTGTAGCAAATCGCCAGATATGACCAGTAACAAAAACAGACCAACAGCTATTCTTAACGTGCTAAAAATATAAATAATAATTAAAATATATATCTTTGATATCTAATCTATTATGTTTTACAATTTTTCCTTTCCTAATTCTTGTTTAGAAAGCCATGCAATTTAAAATACCTTCTAACTTTTTAAAATCTTGTTCGTTTTTAAACTCCGTAGTCACTGATATTTTGAACTCTGGTATTTTATAAGATCTTACTGAAATGATAGGCTTGTCTATGGCCATTGTAGGGTCTTCTCTAACAGCATCAACTTTAACTGAATCCCCTTTCATCACCTGACGCCCAAGACTTTGTTATACCGCTAAAGGTTTTTATGTTGGCCTTATCGTATTCTGAACTTAAAACTTGGCTATCTGAAGATAAAGAGCTTTTGGCCCAAGAACATAGAAATTCACTCGTCTGTCTAAATCTATTATTGAAAGATTGTTTATGTTGTAACTAAGAAGTCACGATACTGATTAAAGGTAATCAAATGCTTTATTGACAACCCATATCATAACACCTTACAGATTGGCGTCTGGTGTGGAAGTGGCACATGCACACTCAACCAGATTGCATTGGAGAACCTTTAAGTGGTGCTATCTAGTGTAAGACAATGTAAGGAGAAATACAAACAATAACAGTTCAAATATAACAGTTCTCCTTTCTTCCTAAAAAAAATAGAGTTCTAGACTCTCTTCTCTCTTTCCGAACGTCTAACACTAACAGATGAAGTGTCTGAGATAGCGGGAACCGCAGGAACATGCTGCTTATCTTCGGCTGGTGGTCCTCTCTCGTGGGTGCCCACTTCCTGTCTGGGTGGTTGAGGTGACAAGACTGGTGCATTCCCATGAGTCTGAACTGCCCTTACCAGGGGGACAGTTACTGCTGTCAGCCTGGGAGGGACATCTATGTCCATTGGTGAAAGGTCGCACAATCCTGATTCGTTTGATCTCTCCAGCACTTCCCTAGAAGGCTTGCTGCTATCTCGTCGAATCTGGTCCATGTGACGTACCACAATACCTTCAGAAGTTTGAATTTTCCACATAACATTTCCCTGACGGTCCATCACTGTACCAGGTATCCATTTATGGCCCTGGCCAAAATTCCGAACCCACACACCATCACCCTCCTTATATAAAGTATGCCGTGCACTGGCATCAACCCGCCTACCATCTCGCAGGAGATCCAGACGACTCCGGAGGTGTCTGCCAGACATAGCCATGGCTGGTGAGATACCAGTTGCTGCTAAAGGAGTACGTCGATAGTTAAAGAGAAATCTCTCTAGACGCTGCATGAAAGTTCTATTTGTAACTTTCTTAAGGGCAGTCTTGACTGTGCGGACAGCTCGGTCTGCCAAACCATTAGAATTAGGGTGATATGGTGCTGTTCTGATATGCACAATGCCATTTTTAGCTAGAAAACTACAGAATTCCTCGCTTCTAAATGATGGACCATTGTCACTGACCAGGCTCTTTGGCAAGCCAAAAAGAGCAGCTATGCTTGTAGTAGAGGACAGCGAGGACACAGGAATCACTTCCAGCCATTTAGAGCTTGCGTCGACAACAATTAACAGCATGTGGTTGTCAACTGGTCCAGCATGGTCTATATGAATACGTTCCCATGGCTGTTTGGTTGATGGCCAAGGGATATGATTTGCAGGGGGCATAGAGGCATTCTGCTGACAGTTCAAACAGCTCTTCACTTTCTTTTCGAGATCACTATCAATTCCTGGCCACCATACTGATGAACGAGCCACACTTTTGATGGCAGATATTCCCTGGTGACCATCATGCAATTCATCTAGGACGAATTCTCTGAACTTTTCAGGGATAAAAACCCTAGCTCCTCTAAGAATTACTCCGCATCCCATGGTCATCTCGTCTTTAAATCGTGAAAAGACCTGAAGGTTTATAGGCACTGTTCTGGGCCACCCATACTGGATAAACTTTTTTAAGTTGATAAGATCAGGGTTTCTGTCTATCTCCGTCTCTATATGATGGGCCGTAATTGGACTATTGTCCACATGCTCTAGCAGTAGTACCGAGTCTGCTGGTAAAGGCGGACTTGGTGTTGTCGGTCTCAAAGCTGCGGTTGCGAGTTTGATTTCGTTTTCTTATTCTTTTCAAATTATTTTGTGTTTACTTTTTAATGGTCTTTAGGGGAGTGCAAGAGCAATTTTTAGCATATTGCTGTTCATCGGTAGGAAACACCATTTTGTGTTGCCTGGGTCAGGCTCCTCCCTGATCCACCAACACTTTCATTTTCGAAAAATTACCTAATTTTTTTCATTTCAAATTTCTTTTTGAAATTGCAGTGCTTACTTTGTTTTGTCTGCAGCTTCAGACTGCTTATGAAACAAAAAGATTGTTTATATTTTAGATTGTTCCGATATAATAATTTTAATTTAATTGTATCAAACATGCCTTCAAAATAAAATACGGTTACACCAAAAAAAATATAGAGATTTAACATTTTAATTCACTAGAACGCTAAATCAATTAGAACCTTGAGCTTGTTTCTTTGCTACGAAATGGTTTCATCTGGGGGTAATAGGAGACAATGACACCCTAAGTGTGTTGCTTAGGTCCAGTTTATTCCGTTGTTTTGTTTTGGTTGCTGTCACTGCAGAAAACCACGCTTCACACAGATAGGTTGTCGGAAATGTCAATAGGGATTTAAGTGCCGTGGTGGCAATCTGAGAGTATTCCGCCATGACTTTAATCCAGAACACCGGCAAAGTTGTTGTCTCGAACGTAGTTTTGAGGCCGCCTTCATTTGCAATATCCAGCAGTTGATCTTCTTCTTGCACAGACATGCTAGATTCGCCTGATTTGTTGACAAATGGGTCGCGGATCCATTCCTTACAAGTTCGTGGGTCTTTTGTGGTTGTAATGTAGCGCTCGAACTCTTTTAAAACCAAAGACAGGTGATTATGCACCAACTGGGAGAATGAATGTTTAGGCTCAGTCTCGCCTAAAATACCTACTAATGTCTGAAACATGTCCAAAATGCCTCTGTTCACGCGCCGTCCCCACAGCTTCAGGTTGGCTTTAAATGCAGCTACTTTGTCTGCCAACTTGAAAACAGCTGTCACATTTGTCAAAATTGGAAAATGGAGACATACAGAATTCAGAAACCATAATTGAAGCTCTAGTAAAAGAACAAATTTCAAGTTCTGATTTACCGCCTCCTAATTTGAGTGGTCATTTCATAGATAAGAACCGCACAAACTTGGGAGAAATACACCATAGTAAATAAAATAAAAATAATTTAATGTTCCTTCGGCGGCCCGGTACCATTTGATCCACGGACCTGTCCGTGGCCCGGGGACCACTGCCTTAACCCATGGTTTTTCAAATACCATTTCTTTTCGACCGTTCCCTTCGTTGGCACGTGTTTTTTGGATCTCTCTCTGTGATTTCCGTTACCGTTCCTTTCGATTTTATTACCGTGGGAATTACACCATCGTCAAGTATATCTGCTTCATATGTATGTAAGTATATCTGGTCGAAAAAAAAACTAAAACTTATGGCCTTCGTTTATGCGTGTTTACCCGCCCTTAACGTGCGATGAGTCGAAGGGAGCAAATAATCACGAGAACCGAAACAGCGGAGAAATCGTATGGAACTAACGGGAGTGACGGGCAAGTTTGTTTTCTATACATTTTATTGTTTATTTGTGCATTTCTCATTTCCATATTTGCAAAGGTTCACAGTGTGGATTTTGCTTATACAGAATCAGAAAATTGGATGGAAAAGTTTTGTTTACTTGTTCTTTGTATGTTGCGTTGATGACGCCATCTTACATTTGGCGATGTTTTGGAAAAAGTCGCCAAGGGAGACCGTACAGTAAACGGTAACCAAATTTTGCATGGGGAAATAAAATTAGGAATTGAAGTCAAAGACTTCAGGATCTAAACGAAACATGCTGCATTGACGTTTAGGTCTCCGCGGGTAAGTCTGCAGGAAAGCACGAGGTCTTTTGGCATACCTTTTGACCGAAGGGTCATATGGTGGTTGTGCTCTAAGTGCTTCGTTTGGAACCTGGGGTATTTTATCGAAGAACTTGGACGAAATTTGCGGCAAGAATGGGTTTGATTTTGAGGTCCGAATGTATGTCTTCATTCCGGATATAGTACAGGGTTCCCACGGCGCTTGAATTTTTTTTTTCCTAGCTAGGAGCCCTTGAAAATTACAGAACTGGGTGAAAAGCCCTTGATTTTTTTTAACTAGTACAAGTTGTGTAATTTCGTCTTGCATATGGAACTTGTCGAGACTAGTTTCCTCCGCAGCAGGTGCGCCATTCTGAATGAAACCATTGTTTCGCGCCTTAACACTACTTGATCTCTTCTCAACTATTACAAGAGAAAGTGTTTGACTGTTTGGGACCGCAAAATCCTTACGATTCTATGGCACTTACAGCAATGAGATTTGGCACACAGATAGTCCCAATTATTTGCAATTTTTGGGTCGCTGCGAATTTTAAATTCAATAAAGAAGATTTTTAAATGAATTTCATAGTTTTATTCTCCATTGGTTTTTCAAACGCGGAACGCTTAGAATTTTGTTTTTCGTTTCCGCTTTGATTTTGCACTAGGAATGATTTTCTAGCCAGACGATAAATCTTAACTGAAGTCACATTTATTTTTTCTATCTCCTAGACCAGGGGTCGGCAACCTGCGGCTCGCGAGCCTCATGCGGCTCTTTTGATGTAAAGTTGCGGCTCTCCCATACGAAAAAAATTAATAATTTATCATCAAAACCCTTAAAAAATAAGAAAATATATTTTTAAGTACCTAATTTCTCAATAGCTTCTATTTTCATAATCGTTAATTACAAATCTCTACGCTTAACATGACAGTAATGAGATAAATTTGAACTATGGTTTTGTTCTTAGAGATGAGACTCCGTGACCATGTTTATCTTTCAGCCAATTGCATTCCATTTCCGTCTCACCCAAACAGCCACCGTCTAGAGTCTAGACAACACGTCTAGATGATAATATGGTGAGATCTCAGATGGCGATACGTCAAAGATTGTTTTATACGTGCATCTGTTAAGAACTGTTTCGTAATTTTAAAAACAAAGCAGAAATTATGAAAAAAAAATCAAATATTTGCCATTATCTGCTAAAACAGTACAAGATAGAACTGCTAAAATGTCTTCAAATGTACCACATATGCAAGAGGAAGACATTCAACTGGCTTTTGCCTTATCACTTGCTATAGATGAGTCTTGCGACATAAAAGACACGGCACAAGTTACCCTTTTCGTCAGGTATATGTCGTCCCAAGATCCAAAAGAAGAATTGCTAGGAGTGCTACCGCTCTCAGGGCAAACTCGTGGAGAAGATATAGCAAATGCTGTGCAAAAATGCCTGGAAGACAATGGAATAGATAGAAATAAAATCGTTTATATAGCAACGTTTATGTGATGGAGCCAGAAGTATGGAAGGAATACCATAGATGGGTAACATAAATTCTTCAGAAAAAAATAAACCACGAAATTCAAACGTTTCACTGCATAATTCATCAAGATAACGTATTGCAACGTTTTGCTTTGTGCTTGAGTGAAATAAAAACATTCTTCAATGAAAAAAGCATTGACCATCCCGAACTGGAAGAAGACAAATGGCTGCAAAAATTCAACTTTATGGTAGATACCACAATGAAACTAAATGATCTAAATCTAAAACTGCAAGGAAAGGGCAACCCAGCCTACGCCTTGCTTGAAGTAGTTTGTTTCGAAAAAAAAAATTACTTGTTATTTAAATTACTTAATTATTTGTGTTGAAGACATGGAGAGCGGTAAATTACTTCATTTTAAAAATCTGAAGCAATATCGCGATGAGACCAATGCAACTATTGACACGAATTACTGCAGCATAGCTTTAAAAAACATGAAGGATGGATTCACTGAGAGATTCGAGCAATTCAAAACAAACAATAGTACTCTCACGTTCATAGTAAATCCTCTCAACACAAATACAAATGAGATCAACATTGAGCCATTTGGAATTGATGCTGGATCGCTTCAAATGCAAGATTTGAAAACCAAAGACTTGTGGAGTGGCAAGTTCACAGAACTCAAGAGCAAGTTGGAGGTCCAGAAACGCATGCACATCGCGCTTCACTGAGGACAGCTCTAAAAGAAATTCCGCGAGTTGAGGCCCTCATATTCGGCGCATGGAATAGTCTTCCAGAATGCTACAGTGAGGTGAAGAAGTTGGGATATGGAGTGCTGACGATCTTCGGGTCGACATATTCGTACGAGCAAGCGTTCTCTTGCATGAATATAATAAAAAGTAAAGTTAAAAGTCAACTAACAAATAAAAGTCTAGATAATAAGCTAGATACAAGTTATAAACCAGATTTAATAAAACTTTCAAAAGGCATGCAAAGCTAATGCTCCCATTGATGTAACTATCTATATTTGTGTTTTTAAATGAATAAATATTATTCCGTATTTAAAGCCGTTTATTTTAAATAAAAAATCATATATATATATATATATATATATATAAGCAAATACTATAATATTGAAACGAAAATTTTTAGTGGCTCTTTAAAAACTGGGAAATTTTGTAAATTGTAACTTTTGGCTCTTCCATTTCAATAGGTTGCCGACCCCTGTCCTAGACCCTTAAAGATAGCGTAAAAATTTCAACGGATTTGAAATCTGTGGAAAATTTTACACCAGATTAATTCCTTACACCACGGGCAACGCAGGGCTAGCCACGCAGTGGCTAGTATAATGCTAAGTCTAGATCTTCCATTTTCCACAGCATTCTGTCCGTCTAATTTGACACCTCTAGTCTCTGTCAAGACGGCCGCCTTGTTATGCCTGCCACATCATGACGTATCACAACCATTAGATAACAGCACCACTTTATTAGAAAACCATAGCTTTTGCAGTCAGTACATCATTGGAAACCTGGCGTGCATCCAAAGAAATGAAGCCAAATTCTTATTGCAAAAATATAAAAGTTACAATTGAAAATTTTTTTTTCAAGAAAATCACATTTAAGATATCCTTTTGTTGTAAAATTTTCTGTAGATTTCAAATCTGTTGAAATTTTAATCTATCTGTGATAATTGCAAACATAGAAACTTAGACTAGAGAATAAAAAAGCCCTAACACTAGTCAAAACTTTTGATTTGTTTCTCAAACAAAATAAACCATGACAGCTGTCTGTTGTGGGCAATGGACGACAGCAAAATGGAGATTGTGTCGTGTAGATCGAACCGTGTGCAAGCTCCCATACTCTTCTTCTTCGTGCTACCAAAAGAATTTATAGTACGATATTTTATCGTTTGAACGAAATCAAAATGGGTGCAAGTAGCCTGATCGTAGCCATTGAGACAAGAAGTCCACTTTGCAAAAAAAAAAAAAAAAAATCACAGGTTCTGCGAGCAGAAAATCCAAATTTCTCCAAAATTGATGATAACCTTACTTTTTTTTTATTATCAGTAGTTTTTTAAAAAAAATTTCACATTTTCTTTTTAACTGACAACTTTTGTGTATGCCTTGTTTTAGGTCGTTATAAAAAATTTTAGGTCCTTGAAAAATATTTTTTTTTGTTTTTGAAAAGTCCTTGAATTTTTTTTGGATAAAGTTGTGGGAACCATGTTGTAAGGAGCTTCCGTGATAAGTCCGCAATGTGCGGCTCTGGTAACTCTGCAGTTTTTTCAAATTTAATTAGTTAGTACCGACCCAGATTTGTGAGCCGTAAGTTAAAGCTGGCCGAATAATGGCTTTATAGAGGAGGAGTTTATTGTGAAGGGAGAGCCTGCTCCTTCGAGCTATGAGTGAATAGATTTTACCTTTGGCAATTGCAGCATTCCGCAGTGCACGTTTAATATGCTCGTTCCAAAGTAACTTTGGGTCTAGCACAAGGCCTAAATAACGGTACTTTCGTACCCAGTAAACAGGCGTGCCAAAGAGAGTAACTGGAGGGATATCCAAACAGTCGGGATTATTTAGATCAAAATTAAACCTGTATTTGAAATGGGCGTATTTCTGAGAGAACAGCATAAGAGTGCACTTCGAAGCGTTGATTTTGATTCTCCAATCAGAGAGCCAGAGTTCCTAACCTCACCAGACCTCAAGTTCCCGGATGTACGTTCTCATTCTCTATAGAATATGATGAATGTTGTTTGAGTCTGTATCAGGATAGAGGTGTCACAAATCAAAAAGAGAATTTGAGGAACAGAGCAAGCGCGCAAAGAAAAAGGTGAAACAATAGATAAATTAAATTTATTTCACCAGGCATCTTACACTTGAAACATTTGACACGACTTCATTCCAAACTGGCCAAATGCAAAAAAAAGAAAAACCATTTCTTCAACGTACACAAAAAACAAAAACAGTTCTGAAAATCAACACATGACTGATAAATCTCAATAATAAATATAATTTTAAAATACATTTTCTCATTTACAATTTGAAATCACACTTCAAGGTCAATGTACAGGTTCCGCACCAAAACACTCAACACTTTTTTGGTTTCCAAACGCTGCAGGATTTTTTTCTTTGCGTTTCTTAAAAAACACGCTGTAAATAAAAACTATACATTTCTGTCAAATACAAATATTTACACAGAACCACTCCACAATGGAGCGTTATTTTTTTTTACGAGACACCGAAACAAACAAATTCACTCTCAGTTTTAAGCAGAGATCTTCGTTGCAACTGTTCGTAAAGCCTAAAAGTAAACTAAACACTGCCTGTTGAATGAAAAATAGAGAATTTCAGTGGAGGCGGCTTCCTCTCTCACTTGGCATGTTGCGCCTTCTTCTTCCTCGCTGCCAACATGTCGTAGAAAGGGTTGTGACTGATGCTTTGCCTGCAACGAAACATAATCCAACTTTCAATCTCTCCTCCTGATCGATCACAGCAGTGTTGTCATCATAACTACAGGCCTACGGTCAAATGGTATAATGAAACCGTGCTATACGAAACATGGGAGGTCATACAATTTCGTATATTTGGCACCGTGTTATATGGAAATCGCGCTATAGGATAGTCCGTGTATGGAAAGTGTGTTAAGCGAAACTTAGGAACTACAGGTGACCCCCTTATAACACGGCACTCTTACAACACGGTACTAAAATTGCGACGACCCTCGTATAACACGGTTAAACTTTTACCTGTTGTTGGTCAATTGGCCGGTTCAATAGAGACCTGTTAAATTTTTTTACACCTGTCTGTCGGTCCAATCTTGTTCTATCCATCCTGTCTGTCTGTACACGTCCACACGGTTTAATACATAGTTAAAATGTTTTTTAAACTTGTATGAATCTACTTATATTATTTAGCGATCCCTTATTATAACTTCATATAAAATACAAATAAATATGTTAACTTTTTCTATGTATTTAGTACTCAGTCTAACACGGTTTTACACAGAATGCAATCTCTACTTTTATAGAGTTCCGATGTTTCGCTTAACACGGTTTCTATACAAAGGAAACTAAAAACACAGAAAAAAAGTCAACATATTTATTTGTATTTTATATAAAGTTACATAAGGGATCACTAAATAATAGAATTAAATTCATATAAGTTTAAAAAACATTTTAACTATGTATTAAACCATGTGGACGTGTATAGGGCACACACAAACAAACACACATGACCAGACAAGACAGAAAAAAAGCAGACAGAACATACAGAGTAGAACAGACAGGTGGAAAAAAAATCGGTTTCTATTTAACCGTCCAACAATAGGTAAATAGGAGTCACAATTTGAGTGCCGTGTTGTAGGGAATCCATGTCATAAGAGTACCGTGTTATATACATGTAAAAAAGTTACTTGAGTAGCCTGAAAAGTTGGAAATGGTCTCCTCCTAGACACTAAATTTCTGTAGGCCCATTTAGGGAGTTCTGCATGCTCTGATTACAGTGAGATGCAATTATGCTTTAAAATCACACTTTTTATAGCCGGTTGTCAGTTGCTATTTTAATTGAAATTCGGCAAGCTGCAACTCTGTCTAACGAAAAGTACTTCACGCCAAGTTCATTTGTGTAGCGGTGGCCGAGTTCTAGATACACCTTTCGTAATTGAGCGGAAGCTGATAGATGGCGCCACGAGTCGAGCGATTGCAAGCCATGCCCATACTGCACGAACCGAACATGGACGATCGATTAACAGGTTTGATTGATTGCTCTTTCAGTGTAGACTGTGAATTGAGCACTTCCTAGGAAACTGTAACTCTAGCAATTGCATCGGCAACTCAACTGCTCAGAGTAGACGCTTCAAAAGATTGCTTGTTCAAATATGACCCATGTGTTGTGCGAAACGATGCAACCTGAACCACCATCAAAAGAAGCGTCGCTGAAAGAGCAGAAGTTGCCCAATGGCTCTCTTATGAACCCCAACAACAGCCTTGTCAGTGGAATAACGCAGAGAATTGTAGCATCATCTCCCAGCTCCATGGTGGTCTTCTTCGAGATTTGCACCAGGGTGGCAACAAAATCCTTGAAAAAAAGTTCCCTGATATTTCCATGATTTCCCTGATAGTCTCACAAAAATTTCCATGATTTAACAATTCCCTTAAGAAATGTTGTGATCCGTGATTGATATCGATATACAGTATCCACACAACACTGTTTTTAAATATTTAAGGTCAGAGGGTGTTAAAGGATAATTCTTCACAAATATATATATATATTTTTTTGTTATTGTAAGGGTTGGAACTCTTAATGGAACTCTTATAGTTGCAATTGAAAAAAAAATGGAGAAAAATTAAAAATACTTTGATTATGAACATTTTACACCTGACCCTACATTATCATACTATTCATTAAAACCAAATGCAAATATACATACAAAATTCTACAAAAATGTAATTGCAAAAAAAATAAAAATTAATTTAATTCACAAAAAACATTATAAGTTACACAAATTTCAAATTGTATACTACCAGTTGTATCGCTAGCCTCACGGCGACAAGACGCTGCAGCCGCGAAAGAAACCAGCAGCGGCGGTTTTCTCGGTGTTTAAAAATTACGACGCCGTGGTTCTTTATTCGAATTACGATTTATTCGATTCTCAAAAGTACTCGTAATAGTGCATCTCTAAATAGGACAAACGATAATGACAGCCGTTTAAACTGTCAAAATTTCCCTGATTTTTGTAAAATTTGGACATTTTCCCTGATTTTTCCAGAATTAAAAAGTTCCCTGATTTCCCGGTTCTGTTACCACCCTGTGCACTGTTACGTGGATTCGCCGGGAATTGGTTGGCTAATTTATGACCAAATGGGGCCCTTGTCTTTGAACTGTCGAAAGAACGTGTGCGGTCTTCCCTCCTCAAAAGAGACAGTCGTTGAACACAGCCAGAACTAGTCTGCTCCTATGTAGCCGCAGGACTGAAACCATATTTGTATTTATTTTATGTTTAGCCTCGAAATAGCCTTATAGTGTCCAAATCTTCACTAACTAATGAAATGTGCTGTATTTCTAAAAGTTGTTTTTAATTTCCTCCAATTCTACTCACGTTGTAACAGAATATAAGTAAGGGGTCACCTAATGCTCTTCATCCACTCGTCCTTCTCCTCGGGGGTGGCCGCAGACATGCGGTACACGGTGTGCTTCCCCTCCACCACCTTGCCCTCGGAGTCGGTCTTGCAGGCTTTGATGACGTCGCTGCCCACCGAGAAGAGCTCAAAGCAATTGGGCTTGTTGCGGTCCTGCACGTCGCGCACCTGTACGTTCTCCAGGGGGATGATGCCACGAGGCTCCTTGTCCTGGAAGAAGAGGAACACTCTCAGGATGAATGCGACAGAAGCTGCTTTCGTCCATACACTCAGAAATGACACGAGCAGGTGAAAAGTTCGGATGACGATTTTGGGTGTGGGATGCATTTCAATTTGGATTCATTTTAGGGGATCAAGATAATATTAATTGGGATTCATTAGAGGATCGTCAATCCTTTTTTTACTAGGCTTATTTAGGGGATCTGCGATCATCTTTTTAATTGGGATTCTTCAGGGGAGTTGCAATCCTTTTTAATTTTGATTCCTTAGGGCTTCGTGATGTATGTTATTCTGGATTGGAATCCATTTTTATTAGGGTTTTTGGATCAATGTAATTTTGGATTAGGATCCACTTTAATTAGGATTTTTTTGGGGATTAATATATTCTTTTTAATTAGGATTTCTTTGGTGATTGCAATCCAATCCCCGAGGCATCCATTTTCATTAGGGTTTTGGGATCAATGTAATTTTGGATTGGGATCCATTTTAATTAGGATTTCTTAGGAGGATAGGCATAATCTTTTTAATTAGGATTCTTTAGGGGATTTGTGATCCTTTTAAATTGGGATTCCTTAGGGCTTTGGGATGTACGTGATTTTGGCTTGGAATCCTGAAGGTTCCTTACTGGGTCTGAATCCATTGAATTATTTTGGATCCATTTGAATTAAGATTCATTAGAGTTTGCAATTAATGCAATGAAGACCATACAAGACAAAATTCACATATGTAGATGCCCTCCCCCAACATACGAGACAAATGCTATTTTCTTGGCAACATTTTTCGCATTTTTTTGCTTATCCACATCATATGATTTGCAAAGCCTAAAAATTTGTTTATCAATTATTTGACTTGAACTTGTACTTTTAACAAAAGTACTGCTAATAAAATTTTTGGGTTTTTGTGGCTTTCTCTTATAATCCTTATCAATATCAAGATAAATGAAATATGAGGCAACTTTTCATGTGATTTCCAAACCCAATAGATGAATTAGAAAAATTAAGACCGACACTTGCGGTGTGGACATTTCTGGGCAATTTCCGTACAATATTTGAATAGCATTTTCTGGTTTTGGAAGATCATAATGCAAAATAATCACTGCAGATTTTGTTTGCAAATCCACGTAATGAGGAACTAAATAACGGATAAATCTGAAAAACAATTCACCTCCTAAGGTGTCACAATTCAGTCAAGGCAACCCAATGCAGCGTTTAACTATCGAGATAGAAGAAAAAAGGGACTATTTTTTATTCTTAAGACCAGGATATACGATGGAATGACCCACTCCTTTTTTGGGCACCCAGTTTAAAACACAGATAACCTATTGTTAAAGATAACGTGTTTATTAGGATTCATCTTTACATGTTTGCACCTCCTTCTTGTATGGTTATGATTATGTAAACCAGGGGTGGCCAACTTGTGGCGCATGCGCCAAACGTGGCGCATTGCATCCTTTCGCCTACTTATTCTTTTGAAGTATACGCCATAACTGAATCCATCTTCAACACCAGAGTGTTCAACTCAGTTGAATCCATACAGCCTTCTTACTCATCAGTTCATCGAAATTTTTTAAAAGCAAATCCATTTTTGAAAATGAAATTTGATAAGCAGATTTGATTTTTTCAAATCTTAATGGCTTTTGACCGGATTAATTTCTGTGAACATTGAAAAACCCCAGAACTAAGAAAATTTGCAAAAAATATATATGTTGTTTGTGAACGACACTCATACACAAACAAACTTTTTCATCCATGAAATTTATTAAAAGCAAAACGATTTCACGAATGATCTTATTCAAATTTGAAGAATTCTCTGCTGCTCTCAGTAACAAATTTAACACCAAACATTAAAAGACTAGCGAAATGGAAACAGCTCAAAAGTCTTATTAATGGTAAGTAACGTTAATGTGCAGTAATACGTACAATAATTGAATAATTTAAAAAAGGCAATTATGTCAATAAACATACTTATATAAAAAATATATTAAGAATATGCCAAGTTTCCTTCTAGCAAGTACAGAGAACAGACAGCTCTCGGAGCTCCATCTCGCTCATAAATTTAACTGTGGTCCAGACTTATCTTCACCCAACGAGACAGCAGCTATCGCGGGATCCATAACTGCGATCGCCCTCAAGACCAACAGATCTTCTATTGCATGTCTTTTGAACTGGCACACATTAACTAATTTAGTTTCCCCTAAGTCAGGGTTAGCCAACCTTTTACATGCCATGCGCCAATTTTTTTTCACATACGAGTTCCAATGCGCCATATAACTCAAGCACCTTTTCTACCTTACGTTCATGGTCCTGCCATATCCTTAATAACTTTTTTAATCAAAGTATGTTTATCGACATTATAATTTACTTATAATTAATTAAATTTTAATTAATAAACTTAATTTGATTACAATTAATTATATTAATTTAATCATTATAATTTACTTTTTTAAATGCTTTAACTATTGTACGTAAAACAATGTCTATTACAGCACATAAACATTACTTACCATGAATAAGACTTTTGAGCCTGTTTGGATTTCGCTAGTCTTTCAATGTTTGGTGTAAAGTTGTTACTGAGAGCAACAGAGAATTTTTCAAATTTGAATCATTCATTCGCTACCTCGTTTTCCTTTCAATGAATTTCATGAATGAAAATCCTTGTTCACTTGTAATCAAAGAATATGTAGGCGCAAGGATGCAATGCGCCACCCCTGCCCTAAGTGAAGCAGATCCTACCCCAATCATAAACGTAAGAAGGTAGAATAGGTGCGTGACATATGGCGCATTTGAACTCGTATGAGAAATAAAATTGGTGCATGGTATGTAAAAGGTTGGCCACCCCTGATGTAAACAAACAAGTTGTGTTGGCGTGCTTTTCTGATTGGCCACAGTACGACATCACACCTATAAATGGGCGTGGTCATGATATTACGGCCAATCATCTACTGAATGCAGTATTATTATTTTCTTTATGGCAATCTTTCTATTGATATATTTATGCTAATTTCTGGATAAGTATAAAAACGAAAGTTTATTTCTTTCACATTACAGTTTTTGTCATATTTTGGACCAGGGAGTAAAAAAAATCATGATTAAAAAAAAAAATCAATTAATTGGATTTAAATCGGATTATTTTGATTTAAATAAGATTTTTCTATTTAAATTTCTGCAGGCCCTAAACACTGTTCATATAATAAATATATATAAATTTGTTAAATAAAAAATTGAGTTTGTGACACGACATGTAAACCAATATTTATTTTAAGTAAACAATCGGAATTTGTGACATGGTAAATCAATATTTACTTAACATTTATTTAACTTTAAAACACAAGTTGACATCCTACATAGTTTTTCTTGAGAAAATTACATCATCACGTTAACAAATTTATCAGCAAGTTTAAGTGACAGACCTTATTATTACATAGATAAACTATAGTCTGAAAAGTAGAATAGAACTCAGAAATAATCAGACTATAGCAAATTCTGATAATAAAACTACCGAGCAGCAATAATAATTGGATTTTCACTTAGTTTTAATTCATATTGGATCTTTCTTTTTTCCTGCTGACATTTTAATGGCTGTGTGTGAAAATGTATATTTCTACTCTTTTAATCTCTATTGCTAACTACGAGAATAAGCAAACACAGAGGTTCCCAAACTTATCCAAGTGATGGCACCCTTAAGAAAATTATAATTTTCTCACAGCACCCTCGTCGTCATGTAATATTTATCCGTGGTATATTATTACATATATATACATATTTCATATTTGTAGCACTTTGAAAAATAAATAAGAGAATTAAGAACATAAACATAATTAATCCAACTAGTATTTAAAATTCACACACAAACACTTTAATTTTAACTTAATAATAAAACATAGGTTGGTGAAAATATAAATAAAACAAATAAAATTACCTTCATCATGCTTTTGGTTTTGGAGTGAACCGATTTTTGATAAGTGACTTTAACCCTTTTTTCTGTTGCTTAGAAATAGCTTCGATTGGAGGTTACGGGCGCTGCTTTGCAGCACCTCTCATCTCTCTACGCGGCACACACTTTGGGAGCTAACTAACAAATGCCTCAAAAACTTCACTTCCCACTTGTGTTTTTTTTAGCTAATAAAATCAGTCACCCCTTAGTTTATAATTTTGAATCAAACTGTTGTATACTTCCTTTAAGTGTTTATATTATGAGTGCTGTTAATCAGAAATGTTTATACATTACTTTTCTTGGCATTTAGATTTATGTCATATGTGTTTACATTACTGTTTCCAGTATACAGGGTGGTCCCGAATTCATGGTACAAACTTTAATGGTAGGTACAGGACATTGTAACAATGATTTATTGTATAGGAATGTATAGTCGCAAGTGACGCGGTGAGGCGAAAACAGGGGAAATAACGGTCGAAAGGAAAAACAAAGATTTTATTGAAAGCGTTGTTGACAAGTGTCATGTTTACAGTAATTGTTCAAAATTGCGTAAACCAGTATCGATACATGCTTGACAGCGTCGGTGGAGCGATTGGCGTACACGTTCAAAGATGCCTGGTATTTCACGCACACCTGCAGCAGCTACAGATAAGCGAGCGACGAGATCCTCATCTGAGTCAACTGGAGTCTCATAAACAAGATGCTTTAGATGTCCCCATAAAAAGTAATCGAGGCTCGATAAATCGGGAGATCGGGGTGGCCAAGGGACTGGTCCACCACGCCCAATCCATCGAGTACCAAACGTGGCATTCAGGTAATTCCGTACATCAATGCTGAAGTGTGCTGGCGCCCCATCGTGCTGAAACCACATGCGGTTACGAATGGCGATCGGAACATCATGCAGCAGTTGTGGTAACACTTCTTTCAGAAAAATAAGATAGCTTCCGCCAGTGAGCCGCGTGGGTAGTAAGTATGGGCCAATCAAAAAGTCGTTCACAATACCAGCCCACACATTAATACTGAAATGTTGTTGAAACGCATGTCGACGCGTTGCATGTGGATTATCAGTTGCCCACACATGGGAATTGTGCGCATTAAAGACACCCTCGCGTGAAAATGTCGCTTCATCTGTAAATAGCACATAATCTACGAAATCCGGCTGCAACGCACATTGCTGCATCACCCACAGGCAGAAGTTCACGTGGCGAGGATAATCTGCTGGATTCAATGCTTGTACTTTCTGAAAATGGAAGGGGTGTAAGCGATTTTCGTTTAACACTCTGCATACAGTCTGATGACTCACACCTACGTCACGCGCAACAGTTCTTGTGCTTGACTCGGGTCTATCAGCCACAATGTTCAAGATGCTTTCTTCCAGCCTTGGAGTGCGTACAGCTCTTACTCGACCAGCGCCATGTCTGTTGACGTCGAACGCACCTGTTTCACAAAGTTGACGATGTAACAGTTGAAAAATTCTATGATCCGGCATTCGTCGATCAGGATACTCCGCGCGATACATTCGTAACGCAGCTCTGCCGTTACCATTTGCACGGCCGTACATGTAATGCATGTCTGCTTTTTCTGCATACGTAAAGTCACCCATCGTCTACGGCAGCACAATTGTGAATGGCGCTTTTCCCTACTGCGATGCATCATGTTCAACAGCGGCTAGACATCTACTGCCCTCTACCGGCAATGATACCAACCGATCACTCCATTTCTCTTTCCTTTTATTTCCCCTGTTTACGCCTCACCGCGTCACTTGCGACTATACATTCCTATACAATAAATCATTGTTACAATGTCCTGTACCTACCATTAAAGTTTGTACCATGAATTCGGGACCACCCTGTATAGTATATTCTAATAAGTTACAACTGGCTGTTGCAATCTTTTATCATATGCAGTTATTGACCCAGTTCCCTCGTGAGCTGGGTGTAGCCATTAGTGCTGAAATCACCACGAGTGCAGAAAAATTAAAGCATTTGACCACTTCTGTCATTTTCCTATGGTGTATTTACTTAGTTATAAAAATGTAAGATTAATTGTGATTTAAATCAGTGATTTTTAAAAATAAATCATTTGATTAAAATCATGATTTTAATCGTTGATTTAAATCAAGTGATTTAAATCTTGACACCCTGCTTTGGACAGAGATGTACCTCTAGTTTTCCAATCTTTGTTTCTTTTCTGCAAATAGTTATAGAGCTTTTAATGAATAAATGTTTTTAACTCTTTCAATCTTTGAGGATTTAATTTTTACTCCACACTCACTGACTTTCGACCACTTTTCGATCGGATTCGAACTCGCGGGGTGGCTGCTTTTCAGAGGTTTCGCAAGTCATAAAAAATGCCTCACTTACTGTAGTGTATTCAAAATAGTATAAGCATTTGTCATTCAGAATGAACCATCTCCGCTTCCAACTCTTGTACCTGCCACCTGGAATGAAAGTTTTATTTATTTCAGAGGCATAATAAAATCAATACACCAATTACGACAACAGCATGCGTGATTTGCGTTCCTTTCCAAATCGATGAAGTCTGCTCGATGGGGTGTGTACAGAGTGATGTTTGAGGGGCACACTAGGGATGCAACGTTTTCAAAACAACGATGTATTGGAGCCGATGTTTTTAGAACATCAATGTTTTATTTTTAAATGAAAAAGTACCATAATAAAAATTTAAAAAATAACCATGTAGCATCATTTTCATAATGAGCAAATTGAACATACTTTTAGACACACTTGGTCACGGGCCTGAAAAGTAGGGATGTGACATCGATGTCAACGTTTTCGCAATACCGATGTTTTATAAAAGCATCAATGTAACCAGTTTTAAGAAATGGGAGGAAAAGTTTAAATACACTGAATTTTAAAAACATTGATGGTTTGGGGGCGATTTATTATCACCATTGATGTTGCATCACTAATGCAGACATCCGATTTTTCAACGTGCTGGGAACCCAAGTGCGGTCCGAGATATATTCGATCCAATGGAGTAGTGCACACATGCCTGCGGCGACGCACATCCAACTTGCATGCAATTTGTACCACAGTTTGCCGCACACGCTGCTCCGGTCTCAAGTACCTTGTTTTTATAAATAAATGGAATATAAATAAGAATTTTTTAATGTATGTATATCCAGTAACAAGCTTATTTTTGTTTCAAAATACACCTTGTTACACCAAGTAAGCGAAAGGAACGGGTTTTCTTCGATAGAATATTTTTTGCAAATGGCGCAAAATGAGTTTGTGCGTCATTACACGGTTATATGTGTATAGTTGAGCTTTGGTGGCGCACGTTGAAAAACGGAATGTGTGCACTGTGTCTTAATACTTTTAAGGCCTGGTGCACACACAAGGGTGAAATGACACAAGTACTCATTTCATGCCATTTGCGAAGGATATTCTATTGAAGAAAACGCGTTTATTTCGTCTACTTGGTGTACAAAAATATATTTTGAAACAAAACAGACGTTACTGGATACAACCCTTTATTAATTATTATTTATTTTCCATTTATTTATGAAAACAAGGTACTTGAGACCGGAGAAGCATGTGCAGCAAACTGTGGTACAAATTGTATACAAGTTACATGTGCGTCTCCGCATTGGCACTGGAAGCATGTGTGCACTACTTCATTGGATCTAATGTATGCGAGACCGCACTTGCGTTGCCGCACCACGTTGGTAAACCGGATGTGTGCAACGGGCCTAAGGGTACAACTGATGAACAGGCCGTAGTCTGAATTCTTTCTCCGCACGATCGATACATTTTGGCACATTCAAGAATTGCATACTTTGCAGTCAAAACAGAAAAGCGGACTAAGGTGACATTTGTACAGGAATTCACGGGAGTCTTCTCAGAACAAAGCGAGCGACAGTTCTGAATCGCAGAGTTCCCTCCAATCCAACAGGTCTTCTCAAATGCATTACACTTTTGACCTCATTTTCACGTAATCAACAAACAATGATTTCATTTTTACATTGATTAGATTTTGGGCACACATATATAATCAAGTATGAAGATTCATAAACAACTCTAAATAAGTAAGCAGTCTAATATTTCGACTGAACGAGGGGACGGTCAAGAAATAGAAGCCTTACGACACTAATATTGCTACCGTGTGCAGCATAACTAAAGATCAAATGAAGCTAAAACCTTCATCTAACATTTGTTATAATCTAAACAATTGTAGGTTTTAATTATACTATTACTAGCCACTGCGTAGCTAGCCTGGCGTTGCCTGTGGCGCAAACCAACACCATGGACAAAGCCGTGATATAAAGTATTAATCTGGTGTAAAATTTTTCGCAAATATCAAATCTGTTGAAGATATATTCAATTTAAAAATTATTTATTTAAAGAAAATCATATTTGTGAGTAAAATTTTCTGCAGATTTCAAATCATTGAAATTTTTAATTTATCTTTAGCGATTCCAATTTTACGGAAAAAACTTCACAATCCCAGTCAATATGTTTTTTTATATCTTGCTCTCATTCGTGGAAATGGGACAGGAAATGTAAAAATCAAAGCGGAAAGGTTTATGGTGTTTTTTCTTTCGCAGAAGAAAGCGTTTGAATAACCAGGTAGAGAATAAAAGTATTAAATTCATTTAAAAATCTCCTAGATTGAATTTTAAAATTTGCCGTGACTCAAAAATAACAAATAATTCAGATTACCTGTGTACCAAATCTCATTGCTGCAAGAGCCATAGATCGTCAGGATTTTGCTGTTCAAAACAGACGTTTCCTTTTATAGTATCAGAGAAAATTTATAAAAAAATTTAAAAAGTTTGAGAATATTAAAAAAATTATAATTTTTCTCGGCAAATATTAATCTTAAAGTTGCAAAACATAATTTTCAAGATTTTTTGAAAATAATAGTTAATTAAAAACCGACAATTGTTTAGATTATAACAAATGTTAAATGAAGGTTTTAGGTTCATTTGATCTTTAGTTATGATGAATGGTAGCAATATTCTTATATTTCTTGACACCCCTCGATTAGTTGAAATGGATTACTTTTTTTAAAGTTGTATTTCAATCTTCATACTTGATTCTATATGTGTGCCTAAAATTGAATCAATGTAAAAATTAAATTATTGTTTGTTCATTACTTGAAAATAAGCTCAAAAGCGCTGATTTGGACAATTGTTTAAGGAATGCGAGAAGTGTTTATGCATACAAATAAGAAAGGCATCAAGCTATGGTTTCCTAAGAAAGCGGAGCCTTTATTTAAGCAGCCGTGATACGTCATGATGCGGCGGGCATAACTAGGTGGCCGTCTTAACAGAGACGAGATTTTCGACTTAGACAGAATACGGTAGAAAATGGGCAATACACAGACGGTTTATTTTCGTGGTTTATTTTATTCCAGAAAGGAAACAAGTTGGCATTTTCATTCTCTAGTCCAAGTTTCTAACTCCAGGATCGTTAAAGATGGGTTAAAAATGTCAACGGATTTGAAATCGGCGTAAAATTATACGCCAGATCGATACCAAAAACAAATTTATTATTCAATTATTTATTAATTAATTATTTAAAGAAATACAAATTTAAGTTACCGATCTGGTGTCAAATTTTCCACATATTTCAAATCGGTTGCAATTTTTAATCTATCTTGAACGGTCCCGATTTTACACAAACAAATTTATCAATGCCAGTCAAAAATGTTTGTTTATCTTCCTACCACTCGAATCGTTTGGTGCAGGAAATGAAACGTTGCCGCTACATGAGAAAAACGTTCCCCAACTGTTTGAAGCCAACTGACTGACGATGGTCGTGCAAATGGCGGCTCCGCTTATTTTCATTACACTCACAAACAATGCTCTCTGGGAGAAGAGCGCCATCTGTTAGTACAAACACTGTTTGAGTGACGTCATCAGCAGCTCCACGATGGCTGCTAGATAACGGCTCCGCTTTCTTAGGAAACCGTAGCTTTCGAGGCATCCAAATGATCTGCTAGTCAACTAAACAAGCTGCGTCTGATGAAAAGCTCCTCCTCAAATGCAGCTGAACACGAAGTGCAACCGTAACAAGAATATCGCAGCAAGGATTGTGGCTCCATCTTTTACAGACGACATTCTTCCCACGAGCACAACCAAAGAACGTTGTGCAGAAAGGGTGGCTGGGGTGCATTCAATCTGTCGTGGCCTCGAAATGTCCTCACTTTGGGGGTGGCGTTGAAGTTCGGAGAGTTGGGTGCCGGTTCAGGTGTCGCCCAGTCGAGCGTAATTGGATCTGGGGGTCGATCCCAGACATTCGACAATAGCTTGTTGTGTTGCTCTGGTGCAACTTTAACCTTCACACTACGGCACTTTTTCTAGTCGTCTCGCAGAACGGCTTTTCCCACGCTACTCCGAGCCCCTATACCAAATTACCTAACTCGAGCGACAGGGCCACAAGTGGCATTGACGACTCTCTGCATTCACTCCCTTAAAGCATTCACACCTCCCGACCAACAAAAGAAGGGACCCCCTAGAAGGTTAGTCGCGACAGCTAGCAAATGGTGATCGAGGGGGGATAACATTCACCGCTACCATGCCGCTGGTGTGAGCGGTAGTGGTAACAAAAGTCTATCTGCCTCATCGTAAAGGTTAATTACCTACCCAAAGATGCCAAAATCAAATGAAGATGGTACGTATTTTAATTAACCTTTACGCTGTGGCAGGTAGACAGTTGTTACCAATACAATTTCGTTGACAGCAGCGGTGTGATATAGATCTTGGATGTTATCCCCTTTCTACGAGCTGTCAGCGACTGACCTTCTAGAGATGATTTTGTTCAGTACCCTAACCTGCCGACCGTGAGGTGTGAATGCTTTGGGGGAAAGACAGGAGGTTGCCAAATGATACGCCACACAATACTATGAAAGGAAAGCGTCAATTGTAAGTGCTACTCAAGGCTCCATCGCTCAAGTTAGGTAATTAGGTAAGGGGTTTCGGACATGCAGGCAAAAGAGCCGTTCCTGAGACGATTGAAAAAATCTAAGTGCTGTAGTGTAAAGGTTAACTTTGTACTGGAGCAACACAACGGGCTACCGACCGACGAAGGTCGAGGATCCAACCACTAAGGGAAAGATCTGAGGACACCACGTCATTTTGAATCACGGTCAGACGGCAACACCCGAGCCAGCCGGCACCCGCGAGGACATCAGAGGCCACGACACATTGAACGTACACCAGCTCCCTTTGGTACGTCTCTGTACCAACGAGACTGTAGCGGCCCAAACCAAATGAAGAACTGTTTTTTTACAGACAGCCAAATTGGCACGCTTCTCTCATCATCGGTTCCCCAATTCAAACATTGCTTTTGGCGCACTCTGTACACCACAATCGAGCAAACAAACGTGCAAGAAAAGGACACCAAAAGTACTAGTACCCCTACAACAATGGAGCGGACAGCAAGATGCGATGGGAGAGAATGCATGCTTCAATAGTGCTGCAATGGCCATACTTTCAACGCTGTTTCCATACACAGCTACGGGTATTGGTGTCCACTCCCGCTGCAAGAATGTCTCGGCTGTCGATTTCGGTTCCCTGATCCGTGGCTCTAACGCATTCCACACATGTTCTGTGGGGCTTAGGTTGTGACTCTGAGCGGGCCAGGGAAGACGTTTCACATCCATATCTCAATACCACTGCTCGACAGAGGCTGCAACGTGACACAGAACGTCCTGGAAGTAACACTCGCCCGTTCCATAGAATTGGCAGAGCGTAGGAAGAACCAGACTGTCCAAAATGTTCGCGTAGGTGTACAATTGGACCGTGAAGAACGTGCCCAGGCCAAACCACGAGAAACACCCCCAAACAAGTAGTCAGATTTTACGCCAATCCGCTGGTGTACGGTCCATTATTGTAGGGTCTGGAGATAACTGAATACCAACTTAAATAAATATACATAGAATTGACACTTCTCTTTATAAAATAGAGACAATAAGATGATGCAGAGAAAAGCTTTCCTGTTAAAATACCTTTATAAAAGTAAAAGATTTTTAATCTGAACTTATATAATTACTTATATTATATAATTCAGTTACTATATATTATATAATTCAGAATTATATAATTCAGAACTTATATTATATAATTCAGTTGGATGCAAGACACCTCATCGTCAACACAGACACCTGTTCAAAGGTCACTGTTCAAAAGAACACGACAAGGAATGTTTCCTGAATTCTGGGAATCCTCATGCATTTTTTTATTTCATTTTTATCCATACTTGTAGCTTCAATTTGCAAGCTACTTTTTCCAGGCCATTAAAATTTCTGTACCTTTTTAGTTTAGTTAACATCCTCTTTAACGCAAGTCCTGAAACCACACAGGCTTTTACTCCTTTTATACAATATTTTAATTGCAGGGTTGCCATCATAACTACACATGTTAAATAGTTGCTTTAATAGCCTGAAAAGTTGAAAATAGGAGTCTAAACAGTCACCTCCTGGTGATAATTCAGTAGTCTTTTCCGTTATCCTTATATGCTGACTCGGATAAAAAAACAGGACATACATATGCCGTACAGAAACATAGCTAGACGATACTAAGTATGAGTGTATATAATTTATAAGCAAACAGAACTTTGATTTCTTGAGCCAACCTTTATGACCTTCAGTAAAATTGAACTGATTTCTTTAGTTCATAAAACTTTAGGAATCAACCACTATAAGCTTTTAATAACAAAAAAATTAATATATTTTTTGTCCTACCTTTTAAAACAACTGTTGTGAAAAAAGTACAATTAAAACAAACACTCGAATGCTGTTAAATTATATAAATTTTAGATGAGAAAACATATGAAATCTTTTCTTAGTATCAGATTGAATGCAATTTTGCGCCAGTGACTTTCGAAATCGCCATTGTCATTTTTGTAACCAAAGTTATTTAAAAAAATGGATAAAATGCAAAAAAAATTTTAAAGAGTCGTCTAAAACTTTGAAAAGTTGTCACTGTTTTTAAACAGTCACTTTTAGGCATGTTTTTTACGAGAAAAGTCGCAATGGTCACCCAAGTTAAAAATAGTCGGCTTTTGGTCGCCAATGGCAACCCTGTAATTAGTCTTTGAGGATATCTGAAAAGAACAGTTAATTGGATGCAGTATGCCTTGGATGATTTTTTTTGTTTTCATATTCACAACAAAATGTTTAGGTGTACCTCTTTTTCCAATACACAAAAAAAAAAAAAAAAAAAAAAAACATCTCTCACACACACACACACACACACACATTTTCAATAATTAACTATAAAAAAAAATCTCAAAATCCTATTCCATTTGCAAGTTTTCAAATTAAACTTCCATGAAGAGTTTCCCGCTGTTTTAAGCATGGGATTACAAATACCTGTTATTTACTTACTTCACCAAATATTTTTGTTACAGACTCTGAAAAACGGTGAAAAAGAACCAGTCATTGGTTATTTTTTCAAAATGGGCTGAAATTAACAGTTTTCCAAATTCTTATTCCATGCTTAAAAAGTTTGCCTGTATTCTTCAAAGCTGTACAATTAATATAGGATAATACAGGGTGTCCATAAAAGAATGTCCCAGTTTCAATGGTATATTATAATAGTTTAATTTAGACTATTTACAACAAATCATAAATCAAATTGAAGGTAAACTCACCTAGTTTTTATTACTAATGTTCAATATGTGCACCTTTAGTTATACGTCACACATCCAACCTAAAGTCCAATTGTTACCGTAACAGGGGTGGCTTATCTGGATATGTTGAAAGATTGTTCCCAATGAGTAGAGGGTGAACCTGCAAACTTTATTTGGCAACAGGATGGAGCCCCTCCTCATTGGAATCTCTTTGTATGAGAGAGCTTGAACGTCCCTGACCGTTGGATGGGTCGCAGAGCTCTTTTTCGCTCCACGTTCACCGGACATGATGTAATTTTTTCCTTTAGGGATTTATAAAAGATCTACATCCCGCTGCTACCTAATGATTTGCCAGAGTCACAATTGAAGAGGCTATTGCTCTGGACCTGTTAACCGAAGTGTGGGAAGAATGGGACTTTAGGTTGGATGTGTGCTAATATAAGTAAAGGTGCACCTATTGAACATTTGTAAGAAAAACGAGTTTACCTTCAATTTGATTTGTGCTTTGCTGTAAGTAGTCTAAATTCAACTGTTATAATATACCATTGAAACTGGGACATTCTTTTATGGACACCCTGTATAAACGTCAACATTTTGATCCGTTTCAGGGCACTGTCAAGCGGATCGCCAGAACTTTGGAAACATTCCTCGCACTCACAAACAAGGCATGCTCAGCAATATCTGTTTTAGGCCAAGGAACAAAAGAGGACAAAGCCATGCTTCAGGGTGTGTGTGCAGGAAACAATAAGAAGCGGGGGGCAACCAAGGAAAATAAAGCTGGTCAAGTTGACAACTTACTGATCTTCGAACTCCCTGTCATTGGGTGGCAGAAAAGAAAGTTTCAATGAGACAACAAGAAATGACAAGAACCAACATCAATACAGTACTACATCAGGGTGTCTACTAAATGTCTTCTAAAACAAATGCATCGTCTCATTTGACATGATAATATGTGGATGCAATTATACTTTAAAATCACACTTCTTTTTATTGCATACAGTCCATTCAAACCTCAGCTTTAATAGAGAATCTGTTTTCTAAATAACATTTTAAAACAAAGTAGATGAACATATTAAACAAATACCCTATATTCTATTCATTATTTTTGTTTTCCAAACACTTGAAATTTTAATAAAAATTGAAGAAATCTACAATTATTAAAAAAAAAAACATTTTGTAGTGTAATTCTTTTATTTTTATGCATCCAATGAAGTGGGTCAAAAAATGACACATCCATTTGAGTATTTAAAAAAACTGTCTCCGAATGGGGGGGGGAAAGCTGCACCCTTTTTATTTTGCATAATTTCTTTGTCTAATTGTTCCATTTCAACACTAGAAGTTTGCATTTTATTTGCAATTTTCTTTTTTTCATTTGTTTAAGTTCAACTGCAGCCACCTTTTGTTTGCGCCTTAAAAAATGCGATAAATATTGGGGACCAGTAGACACCCTGTATATCCTCTCTAAAGCACTTATTTTCAATGCTCCGTTTTTAAGGGAAATTAGACTGAAATCTCGTCATGGGACCACTTTATTCCCTGAGAAAAAAGCTGAAATGAATTCATTACAAGGCTATAAAGACACTGTTACTATACATCAATGTAAAGACAGGAAATTAGGTTTCATTGAGGATCAAACAGTCTCCATTTACAAATTAACCAACACAGTCCGATAAATATGGCATCAGTCTTTGCAAAGTGAAGGAAGACAGCTGAAAGTATTACTCACGAAAATTGTTAGAAATGAAAGTCCCATCGAGGAATTTAAAGTGCAACAGAAGTCCTATTCAAGAGTCTCGAGTGAGGATCGTCGAGAACACGATTCTCGGGTTGAGTAATCTGCGGATTCAAATGATACGCATGCTGCGATTGGCTACTGCCGTCTCCTCACGATCGCATGATATTGTTTACGTTTGTTACGATAGCCGGTCAAGTGGTTGAGGCGTTGGACCGGAAGGTTCGAGTCCTGGATCAGAATGTAAATTGTGCTCTACTTTGCTACTTACTTACAAGTGGCCATCACTTCTGGTCTTGTAGAGGCAAATGATTACAAATCAAACATTGGGGGAAAAAAGAACACTTGTAATGAATCTGCATCCATACCCCGTGTCAAGCTTGTACTTCGGCTGCAGAATTGATTCCAAACTGTGATTTTAATAGAACAGCATTTTAATTTGGGTTTGGAAAAAAGAAAGGCTGAGGTATTAAATTTCTAATTGGAATTTTATGGAAACCTACATTTTGCAAGAAAGAATTGTACAGAATGTCTTGACAAATGAATGGAATCCGATTTTATTTGTACGTGTCAGTATGCAGGGTTGCCATCCTAACTATACATATAAAACAGATGCTTTAGTAGCCTGAAAAGTTGGAAAAAAATACACAAAATAGTCTCCTCGTGGCAATAATTAGTAGTCTTTTAAAAAAAACTGTTGTGCATAAAATGTAGAGTTAAAACAAAGACTTGAATGCTGTTAACTTATATAAATATTTGGCGTAGAAAATGTACAATGAAATCTTTTCTTGATATCGCATTAAACGCAATTTCACGCCAGTGACCGTTGAAATTGCTGTTGCAATTTTTGTTATAAAAGTTAATTAAAAATGGATGGAATGCAAACACATTTTTTTAAATAGTCACTTTTGGGCCTGTAGTCGACAAAAAAGCCGCCGATGGCAACCCTGGGTCGGCATTCGCGCGCGACGGCTCGACAAGAAATCGAGCAGTCGAACGAATCTCTGCGGGCCGGTTTTGTTACGGTGCCAAAACTGACTACCATGCATGCTATGGAATGAGCGGAAACAAAGAAATGGGCGGTAGCTTGTGAGGTGGCGTTACCTTGTTTCCAGAGCCAGCCCTCTCGGTCTGGGTTGAAGAAGGTGTGCATGAGGTCATTTCCGTCGTCCTCGGGAATCTTGAAGGGTTCTTGCTTGATGCTGTCGTACAGACCCTGGAAGAAAATCGTTTGCAGTCACATTTGGAAAGTAGATTGCTCCGATCAGAAGTTTAAAACTGTAAAGCATCCAGAAGTATTGCAATCCTTGGCAGTTGCATCTTACTGTTGGGACAGAATCTATATATATATAATTATCTTGCGTGGCATGCAAAAAAGACGTTATTTGTTATCGCGTTTTGGCAACACTGTACGACTGTTTGTTTACCACGAAGCCTCACGCCTCAATTGAATTTATAGCGTTATCAGATAAAATTTATTTTTAAAAAAACCAACGAATATTGGTAGAGCTGTTGCAGCTTACTAACGACATGACGGGTATTCGATTTCCAAAGCATCGCTCACATTTCAAGTCAAAATTTGCTCAAAGTTTTCATTTCAATTCCTAATTGTTCGACTTCTGATTCCAGACAAACTGTAGTTTTTTCTGTATTACAGCAAATTTATACTTGAAAAATATTTTTTGCGAATAAATTTCGTAAACAATGGATGCAAGCGAACCAATAAGGATTGAAAATCAATCCTCCGTGGGTTGGCTAGCGTTAGCGAGCATGCCCCCTAGAAACACCTGCCGATAGATGGCTGAACTAATAAAGAAAAGTAAAAATAAATAGAATTAGTAAAATAATAATTATTATTATCAATTCTTTTAAGGTAGATTTATAACATTAGCTAAGCATTTGTTATTCTTATATTGTTTGTGTGAACTGAACTGAGGTAAAAGTTTGACAGGGTTCCCACTCTTTTTTCCTAACTCAAAATAAGGACTTTCTAAGACAAAATAAGGACTTAAGTAAAACATTAAAAAAAAAAATGAAACATATTATACAATGTAATACCAAACTTTCGGCCAAGTGGTGATGCTCTTACAGATTAGTTAATCTTATAAGAACGGTCGTATGTAAAACATTTAATATTAAAGTTTATTTTCTAAAAATTCTACACAAATAATGCCACACAAAAATGAGATTTTTCAAAATAAGCCGTCTGATCTTTACAAAATTCAGCAGTTAATATATGGGCATTTACGTGTACACGTAGTAGTAATATGCAAGTACATAAACAAATTAATAGAATGGAGACCGCAAGAAAAAAACTTTGGATGTTTCTTTTATTTCTTTGCAGTGCATTTGCTTTTATAAAAAGGAAAAGAAAGAGTTAAGTTTGACGAGGACCGGACTTGGTGTTGCCGGTCTCAAAGCTGCGGTTGCGAGTTTGATTTCGTTTCCTTATTATTTTCATACAAGGGAGTTCCGCTACAGCTCACCAACCCCATGGGATTGCAACCAAAACTCTTGTCGCAAGTGATTTTTCTTTTTTAAAAAACACTTAATGCAATCTAAACTAAGAGCCACATCAGTAAAAAAACATCTCCATCTTGTTCCCTGTACAATTTTGAATACATCATGTTAATCTCGTAATATTGTGATCTAATCTTAATCGGCAAACCGTCTGGGTTATCGAGCGAGAAAACGAGCATGACATCACAGCGAGTTTCAAGGGCATCTGGCAAACCCGTTAGTCAGAAACTGTAACCTTAATTTCGGTGAATAAGAATGAACGCATTTCGCTCAGCGATCTAAAAAGTACGAAATTTTTTGATCGCTTTGATTTCAGTGCTCCTAACAGGTTTCAAGGTCTAAAAAGGTAACAAAAGTGACAAATGGAATCAAAAAGGTGACAAAAAGTGACTAATCAAGTACAAAACGGTGACAAAAAGTGACTAATCGAGTACAAAAAGTGACTAATCAAGCAAAAAAAAGTAACAAATAACAATAATGCTAAATATATTCAAGTATAAAGATAGAAAATAAAAAGATCCTCCCCAGCTACCTATATATTTTCTTTCTTTGGAAGGATATTTTTATTTTCTTCATTTAACAAGTATATACTTTTAAAATATTAACATAATCGTTTATTTTTGACACAGCTTGAAAATAAGGAGCAACTTGAAAATAAGGACAAAAATAAAATGTCTACAGATTTTTCTTTAAAAACAGTCATAAAATTCCCTATTAGCACAAATAATTTCTTTTAAGTCCCAAATGCGGATGTCCAATATTCAGAATTGTCAAAAATTTCGAAGAAAAAAAATATTGGACGTTTTGCTAACCAGTTTTTTGTTTTCTCACTTTTTTCCATCTTTTTGACAATTTTCATAGTACAAGGAGGTAAACCTGGACCTAACAACGCAAAATAACGGACATGTTCAGAGTAAATACCACCAGAGTGTAAAAAAAATCAATAATCGGATTTATTTGATTTAAATCAAAAATCGGATTTTTTTTAATTTAAATTTCTGTAGGGCCTATAAATTTGTTAAATAAAAAATTGAGTTTCTGACATGGACATGTAAATCAATATTTATTTAAGTAAGCAATTGGAATTTGTGATATGGTAAATTAATATTTATTTTACTAAAAATCATTGTGTGTTACATGGTAATACATTTAAAAAATGAATTTTCAAAACAAGAGCAAAAGATTAAACATTTGTTTAACTTTAAAACACAAGTTGACATCCTCCATAGTTTTTCTTGAGTAAATTAACATCATCATGTTAACAAATGTATCAGTAAGTGTGAGATCTAAATTAGTCTGATTAAATAAATATTTGTTATGGGTCACTACTCTTAAAGTGAAAGGTGACTGTTTCAGGGTGCATTTTGCAAAATAAAAAATGTTCAGTGTTTAAACTTTCATCCTTTCAAATAGAAAGCTCAGTTGAATTTTTTGTTTAATAAATTATTAATCACATTAATTGCGTTATTTTGTATTTATGTCTCAATTGAAAAAAAGTAGTTGAAAAATCACTATAGCTAAGCCATTGGTCAATCAATTAAAGGGGTAACAAGTAGTTTAGGCCTACTTTGTGGTGATTTTCTTTGGCTGTCTTGACATTTACGTAGATGTAGGCCTACTGCTTTATTGTTTGTAACATAAAATTATGCTTGAACATTGTAAAAACTTTCAAATAGATGTCAACTTATTTTTTACATTACTGTTTGGCAGAATCCCTGATTCAACAGATTACTTAGTCCATAGACACCTCAGATTATTTGCAAGTGTCCAGTGCCAAACATTTTTTTTAAAAGCTCATCAGTACGAGGTGTAGCCATTAGTGCTGAAATCACCATGTGTGCAGAAAGTTCAAAGCATTTGACAAATCCTGTGATTTTTCTAGGGTGTATTTACTTAGTAATAAAAATGTAAGATTGGTTGTGATTTAAATCAATGATTTAAAAAAAAAATCATTTGATTAAAATCATGATTTTAATTGTTGATTTAAATCTTGACACCCTGAATAACACACAGAAAAATTAGAAGATTTGCAAGTAAAATTTCTTGCATTGTTTTAAAAAAATTCCTATTTATATATTCTTTTTACTTATTCCTATTTATATATTCTTTTTACTTATTCCTATTTATATATTCTTTTTACTTATTCCTATTTATATATTCTTTTTACTTATTCCTATTTATATATCTGCCATTTTAGTATTGCAAACTCAAAATTTGCGCAGGGGAGGTTATATTAAGGTTTTTTTGACAAAAAATGCAAAAAATCCGAAATTTGGAATGGCCGTGGACCTGAGGATTCCGGATTTTGGACTTTGTATTGTTTTAAGGATAAAAAATTACATGTATACATGAAAGGTTTTATCCCTAAATTATAGAAACAAAATTCTTATACACAATTTCTCCGAAAATGGAAAAAAATTTTCCTTTTCATAGAGGAAATTTCCCTTTTCCCTGCATTGACGTGATTTCGGGAGTGAACCAAAGATTACGCGAAGTTGCGGATTTTCTATTCTTTAGCATAGAAATTTCGGAGCACTTGCCAACTCTGCTAGTCTCACAGTCTGAAGAACTGGTTCCAGTAAACATCAATAGGCTTCATTCTAAATCCTTCTTTCTCAAATTCTCTTTTGAGTAATTTCCACTCATCCAGTAGTATGTCTGTCGGGACATCCCATAGCATTACTCTTGCAAATTCTAATACTTGTCAAACACTCTCGCCACTGAGTCTCTCAAGAGGACCAAGACAGGATAAATTTTTAAGGAGAGATGAACTGAAGGAGGATTTCTTCAAAAGATATTTAACACTGGCAATGTAATGCTTCTGAGCCCTTAGAAAAAAGAAATTCCTTTCCTTCTCTTTCACATTTTGTAGTGCTCTAGAAATTGTATCTCCAATCACAATATCAGCTACAGGCAACAGTTTCTGAGGACATATATCTTCCGATTTATCCATTTTCAAATCTCAAATAAGTTCCCCTTCGTAGATCCTACCCAAAATTGTTCTTGTCAACAATTCAAGTTGAGAATGAAGGTTATGTATAAGAGGTTCCTTTTTCTGAAGAAATTCGGTCACACGATTAAATATACTTGCACTTGATACAACAAATATCACCTTAGCCTTCATAGTTTCTCTTCTAAGGAAATGGACAATTTTTTTGTAGCCATGTCTTTGTATCATGTTTGGCTTCTTTATTGGAATGTTGTCAAGGAAATACTTTCGCACTGCAATCCACTGTTCAAGTAACCTTTCAGAAGCTAGCTTTAGGCTTAGCCACCTGCTTGAAGAATGCTTTATGAAATGGTGAGTGGGAAGTTTCAAGTCTTCTTGAATTTGTTTGTATGTTGACCAATGCTTAGACCACTGATTAAAAAAATCTGTGAATAGTAAAAATTAGTTCAGACACATCTTCCCCTAACCCTTTTAGACCTTTAAGAAAAGCATTATGTATTATTGTGTGAATCTTACATGTCCCAATGTTAATTTGTTCTTTTTTTTTCGGGTAGAAAGTAATGAGTCATTAATCTTTTTAAAAACTGACTTTCACTAATAAAACCTCAAGAATTTGTAATAATCAACTTTGATGATAACAGAGAATGATTTTCAATTTGTATCAACTCAAGCTCCTGAAGAAACGGCTGCAGGTCATTAAGATTTCCATGCCCTCCTTTCTGTGCCACAAAGAGAGCAGCGTGTGAATAGCCTCCATTCCATAGACAGGAATGTTGGGGTTCTTGATGGGGAGCTTTGAGCGCTTAGAGTGTGTGAGGTTGATGATTTATTCCCTTAAAAACTTTGCCGAAGACACCTTTGAGTGTAAATTATCATACATGTTGAAGATTCCACCGTCCTTTCAGAGTTTGCCCTGACGTATCTATACCTTCTGGACATAATCAGATCCACAATAGAAACTGCAACATGTGATGACAAAGGTACTAAACGCATTACCTCTCCTCCTGGGTTAACGTTGAGTTAATATCAGCTTGATCCATCCAGTCTCTTGACCTCTCCATTCTCGTCTTATTCCAGAATCCGAAAATAAAATGGGTCTGTTGAGACCGTCCTCAGATCTGTGTATGGAGGATGTTATCCCCCCCCCCCTTTTAAGTGACCACTGGCATTGATTATCATCATTCACGAGCTGTCAGCGTCTGACCTCCTAGAGGGTTTCTCCTTTTGTTCGACTCTGTAGAAGGGGTCGGATATGCACATGGCCCTGTTTCCTTTAAACTTCGCTGCTTCGTTTTACTGATAGCCTTTTCCTGCGGGAAAATTTCCAGAACTTGCTGCTAATACACCTCGGGCAACATGAAGTATCTTTTTACAATTGAAACGGTACGCTTTTGAATCCATTCTTGCTGTGGAATGTAGCACGCATTTTGAAACTGAATGCGTGCAAACCCTGTTTTTTTTTTAGAGGAAATGAATTTTTTAATTGCTTACCAAAAATTTTTCTTCAAATATAATTTAAGAACTTAAAACCCCTGAAAAGGTGACAAAATGTCAAAAAGGTGACGTGTTAGGAGCCCTGTAATTTATTTACTAACCCATTTCAAAAAGAATTGTACAGTATGAAAAGAGTACATTCTTAGGTATTCTGCGATGTTTTCCAATTTAATAACTTATTGTAATAAGATAGAGATATGACAGTTTAAAAAAAAAGAACAAAAAAGTCCCGATTTTCCCCAAGTTTCAAAAAAATATCATCAGGAACCAAATTGAAATTTCTGAATAAACGTGACGAGCTGCAATCACGATTGAAGATTGAAAATTTGTACGTCTTTAGCTCACTCGCGTTAGAAATTTCGCTGTTTCAATTTTGACACGTAATAAATCCGAAGCTAATAGTCCCATTGGAAAAAAATCTTCAAAATTGTCCAGGGAATTTTCTGATCTGTACTTCCTCGGGAAATCGTCTAAGAATCGAGTTAAACAACCCAGTTTTCAATCCTGCAACAGCAGCTGCTTTTTAATGAGAGATTGTTTTGTATTTGCTTTATAATGGTTTTTTGGGGGAGTGAATGAGAAATTTTTTAGCATACTGCTGCTCATAAGAAGGAAACAATTTTGTGTTGTCTAGGTCTCCCTAATCCACCAACACTTTCATTTTCAAAATTTTTTTTATTATAAACATCTTTTTGTTTTTGAAATTATATTGCTTACCTTGTTATGTCTGCAGCTTCAGCTCGCTTATGGAATGGAAACTACCACAGGAATTATTTTACAATACGCTTTCATAAATTCATAACGAAAATAAGAAGTAAAATCATTTATTGACACATCGGAGGTTCCAATAAAATAAAATTAGTGGCAAACGATTCTTTCACTAAAAGGATGGAAAAGGATTGCAAGTTGCATCCGTCAGAGTCAAATTTGACGGGATCGGAGACCGAATGAGATTCGATGAAAACAATTTCCCGTGAAACGAAACGGTTCATAAGAGCTATGCTAAAACGATGATAAATTTATGATATGATTGAAAAATAAAAGGAATTTTATTGAATAGATGTATAGTGCATTTTAATTTTAAAAAATACGATGAGAGTCCAAAATTTTCAGTTTTCAAACGACTTTTCCCGGTTGTCTAGCACTCTGGTTTACGCAATCTTTTCCTTTGAGGTTTTTTCCCTCGATCAGGTTTTTTTCTTCTTTCGGAACTGATAACCGATTGCTTCAACTTTTAAGAGCATAATCACCCTTGAAAATCTTCACAATTTTTCTTTATTCAACTTTACTGAGATAGTTTTTACAAAGAATTAGAAGTATAAAAAAGCTAGATTAAAAAAAATTGCAACACATTGGGTTGCCACTCAGGTAGCAGTATTAATTAAAATAAATTATCTTAAAATTGTTTTTGAATCCCCAACCACCTTAAAAATTCCCTTCCCCATAATTATAATAACTTTTTAAAACATTGCACTCGCGGGTAACTGAATAAAACAAAATTAATTAACATTTGATGATTGTATTCTAGTTCATCTAGTAGGGCAACTATTTTGTGCGTTGCGAGAGCCATACGCATCGCAAGTCGAAAACAGACCGATTTTCAAGTCTTTAAAAAGTGTATTTACGGGCTCATCAAGAGTCGATCGACGATTTGTATATCGCGTATAAAGGATTGCCATTCAAGCAGGCCAGTTCCCGAATCCTATCAAATGTCGTACTCGTAAGCAGTTTCATCACCGATCGGCCACTAAAAAGAGGTCAGAAATATTAGGAAAAAATATCGTCATTTGAAAACTGAATTTTGCTTTCAAAGGAAAATAAACACTTTCTGAGGACTATTGACGAAAAGTAAGTAATTCTAAGGGCTCTTAGAAATGAAAGGTCAAAATAAGCACCTGTGGGAACCCTGTTTGACTGTGAACTGAACTGTGTTTTGTTTGTTGGGAGTATAAATTGGGTGTCTATTCTCATTAAACGTCTTGATGTCCAAACAGCTCAAGTTTTTTTTCAAAAGATGTATTCAAGCAACTTTAACAACATTGATAGTTAATTTCTCCCGCAAGCGAAAAATGTTTCCCTTTTCACAGGGAAAATTTCCCCTTTCTCTGCAACGAAACGATTTCCAGAGAGAACCGTACAATACGCAGAGAAACTCAGGAAGTTCCGGAGCACTCAGCGATAAAGGTGAAAATGAACATTAACTCTCCATGTGGAGACGGAAAAATTTTGCTACAGTCGCCACACTTTCTTAAAAATGTTAGTTTACATGCAGGAACCTCCGATAATACCGTTTTTTTTCTGAGGTCCGTAAGAAGAAAAACAAAGAAAGTAGTTTGGACACACACATATACACTCCCCTACAATAATGGACTGGGCATAACAGTATAAGGGAAAGAATACATGCTTTAATAGGGGGATGGTCCCCCACGTGCTGCAATGACACAAGCGACCCTTCTGGCCATACTTTCAACGAGGTTTCGATACACAGCCACGGGTATTTGTATCCATTCCAGCTGCAAGAATGTCGCCAGCTCGGCTGTCGATTTCGGATGCGTTTCCCCAGTACATGAGCGTCGCTCTAAGGCGTCCCACACATGTTCTATGGTGTCGGGACTCTGAGCGATATCTCGATACCACTGCTCGACAGAGGCTGCAAGGTGACACGGGGCATTGTCGTTCTGGAAATAACGTTCGCCCATTCCATAAAATTGCCAGAATGTAGGAAGAACCCGGTTGTCCAAACTGTTCATGTAGACGTCGGCATTCAATTGACCAGGATCAACATGCAAAGGCCATACCACGAAAAACAAGGAGTCAGACTTTATGCCAATCCGCTGGCGTCCATTAGTGTATACATATAAGGTGGGGGAATTCAACAAAATATGTTTCAAAAGTGAAACAAATTCAGTGGCCACTTACAAAATTTTTTTAATTTTCACCTTTACTCTGCGATGCAACGAAAGCATCTGTCGTAAATGCCACCCACTGCCCCGTCGGGTAATGAGGTTCGGAGACACGGGAGAAAAGCCGTGAGAGGATTGAAAAAATCAAAGTGCAGCAGTGTACAGGAGATTCTTATGGCTGGAAACGATGTTCGAAACCAGACGTTACCTCCAGTAGTTCCCTGGGAAGATCTCCTCCATTGTTGATTCCTCTGTTCATCGTGATGAAAGTCTCGACGGTGGGCTTCTCCTTGACGCTCGGGTTGTGGAGAGACGTGTTCAGCATGATGATCGCAAAGGAGAGGACGTAACACGTGTCTGGAAGAGAGAGGGGAGCCTCAGCAGATACAGCTAGTCTACATATATGAGCAGTGGCAACAGTGTTGCCGATTTTTTGACGCAAAGTGAAGAATTATTTTTAAAATATTGTTCTTTTTACAAGGGAAAATGAAAGCTTGAAAACACATTTGAGAACATTTCAAAAAGTATATTAAAAAAAAAATGTGCAATAAGTAGAGAGCTTAACTTTTTGAGTGGCTAGGTGGGTTAAAAATTGTCCCGCCCTTTGCTTCACTTTTTATGCAGGGTGGGATAGATTTTAACCCACCTTGAAAAGGTGAAGTCACTCAGTCCTACAGTTTAATATTTTTTTAAAGTTTTTCATTATGTTGACAATGCTATGCACCAACGGTAAATGCGTAAATAAGAGAAAAAATAATTATAAAAATCAAAACGTGGCAGTAAGTTGTGTGTGATACTGTGATTAAGGTTGGCATATTGTGTGATGTAGTGAAATCGTGTCGTTCATAACAGTATGTATTCTTTCTTTCCTTAAAATTGATTAGGAGTGAATAAATTGTTTTATAATAAAAAAAACCTATGTTATTTCATGTTTTATAATAATTTTGAAGCTGTGAAGTGGTGGAATTGTATGTATCCCACTATGCAAGTTATTAAAATAATAAAATAAATTATTTGCTGATCTTCATGGTTCCCACACCTTTATCCAAAAAAAATTCAAGGACTTTTAAGGACTTTTCAAAACCAAAAAAATATTTTTCAAGGACCTAAAATTTTTTATAACGACCTAAAACAAGGCATACGCAAAAGTTGTCAGTTAAAAAGAAAAATATAAAAATAATAATAATAATTTTTTTATACAACTGTTAGTCAAAAAAGGAAAAGGTTATTGTCAATTTTGGGAACAATTTGGATTTTCTTTTCTCACAGAACCTGATTTTTTTTTTGCAGAGTGGGCTTCTTGTTTCAATGCTAACTTTCAGGCTACTTGCACACATATCGATTTCCGTCGTGCGATAAAATATCGTACGATAAATTCTTTTGGTGGCACGAAGAAGAGTATGAGAAGCGGCCGTCTTAATGGAGACCAGAAGTGTCAACTTAGACGGATAGCCATACTGTGGAGATCTAGACCTAGTATTATAAGTATATCACATAGTGTCAAAGCGTGAAACACCGGTTTCATTCAGAATGAGGCTCAAATGGCACACATGCTGTGGAGGAAACTAGTCTGGACAATTTCCAATGCAAGACAAAATTACACAATTATGTACTTGTTAAAAAAAAATCAAGTACTTTCAAGGACTTTTCACCAAGATCCGTAATTTTCAAGGACTTTCAAGGGCCCCTAGTTAGGAAAAAAAAATTCAAGGACTTTTAAGGACTTTTCAAGGACCGTGGGAACCCTGATCTTAGTGAGGATGAAGACCTATTTATTACAACCTGGAGGAAGAGAACGAGGATTATTTCTAGCTCAGAAGATGAATGGGAAAATGAAGTTACACAAAGCCAGCTGATTAGACAATGTCAAACCTGCATCACCTCGAGTATTTTCTTCTTATTCTGGCCCAGCTCAACACATGTTCGAAATCTGTATGATATTTGTCGTCAATTTATATGTGATGATATCATTGTCTTTCAAACAAATTGATATGCCGAGTAAGGAGGGCACTCCAACTGATGAGAAAGAATTTCGAACTTTCATAGGAATAAATTTTCGAATGGGAATTAATAAACTTCCCAGTTATTGGAGTAGCATAACATATACGAGAAATGAATATATCAGTAAACTAATGAGTGTAAATCGATTTGGATGGCTCCTGTCCACCTAAATGACAATGTATTAATGCCACCTACAAACAGTCCTAATTACGATAAACTCTACAAAATGAGACCTTTCCTGAACAAGACAGGAAAAAATTTCATCTCGGTGAAAATTTAGGCAAAATTTAAAGGAGCATCCAATAATACCAAAAAAGCAATCAAAAGAGGATATGTGGATGTTGGCTGATAAATTTGACTACTGCTACAAATTAGATAGATATACAGGCAAAAATCAAATAAAAAATCTTGGAGAAAAAGTTGTAAATTATCTTATTGCGGTGAAAAAAACAGAAATTGTTTTTTGACAATTATTTTACAAGCGTTACTTGTATGGAAAATGTAAAGAAAAATAAAATAAATGCTTCCATCCTTTGCTTCTCTCAAGAGCAAAAACCGAGGAGAATATGTCATTTGTTAGCCACAAAATGGATTGATAATAGAGAAGTATATCTTTTATCCAAATCAGGTGGGAACAGTAGAGAAAGGATAAAAATGGGGATAATATTTCAGTTGCTTGTCCTTCGTTAATTATTAATTGTAAAACGAACATGAATAAATTGGATCAGCTTTTGGCTCATTATAAACTTGACCGACGTAATAAAAAAGGGTGGCACCGCATACTGTTCAATTGTTTGGATCCAGCTGTTGTTAATTCATATATTGTTTAGAAACAACTGGGTGAAAACGTAGAGCTGAAACATTTTAAGGGGCAATGTGCTCAAGGGTTTGTTGCTCAGACTTTAATTGCACCATCAACATCTAGACTTCCACTCGAGATAAAAAAAACTGAAACCCACTGTTTCATGGGAAATACGAGGAAGACTCGAAACATCTACCAAAACGTATGAGTCGGAGAAGATGTGCGTTATGCAGCAGGAAAAAAAATATTCATACTTCCTGGTACTGTACTGTCTGCAAAGTTCCACATTGTTTTGGTAAAAAGTTGCGTTTCAATGAATATAATTTAACTCTTTGAGGCACACGATTTTAAAGAAAATAAAAACTCTAGTTGCACAGTATTTTTTGTTATAAAACATTATTTTTTTCTTATTTTGAGTACTGATTTATCTTAAATAATCAAAATGAATGTTTTATAACAAAAAAATACTGTGCAACTAGGGTTTTTATTTTCTTTAAAATCGTGTGCCTCAAAGAGTTAAACGCATCTGTGAACCAGCAAAAAAAACTAAGCTGCAAATGTTGGGTAAGAATACCTTGAAACTCATCAATTACACTAAATACTTTTAAAAAGAAAAAGATTTTTAAAAGAAAAAGAGCAAGAACTAATACAACCCGATGTCAGAACTGTTCTGCGAAAAAAATTATTAAAAAAAAAAAGAAAATTCCACAAAGGGCTAAAATTTAAACATCAGAAACATTTTGTGAAAAATATTATAAAATAAAAATTCCACAGTTGTAGAAATACAAATAAATGAACCAATGAAAAAACACTTGAAAGGAACCATGCAATCAAAAGATATTTTAAAATCCAAATAAGCAATGGAAGCAAAGAAAAAACACATGAAATCAAACGACTTGAACGGATTTCGGAAGAACTTTCTAGACTATACAAAATGAAAGTGACCGTTTGCCGAGGTTGGCATGAAAACCACAAAAACCCTAAAGACAGATGGGTTGCCTTGATCTACCGTAACTCGTTACTCGAAGCGGGGCAAAAAAATCGGCAGTGCTCGTAAGTGTAGAGTGTAGTTGTACCCTCGTTCCACGGGGGAAGCGCCGAGAGCGGGACAACCTACCTGTGTTGCTGAAGACGCCAGGATTCAGCTGGCAGTAGCGCTGGGCGAACTTCTCCATCATGCGGTCGATCTTCTGTGCTTCCCCAGGAAGACGGAAGCTCCACAGGAATTGTCTGAAACGCATTTCAAGGGATCATTACAAAACACACTTCTTACATCGAGAACAGCGTCGGTTAACCTTTGGACTACGGCCGGTACAGAAGTTGTACTGTGATCACGTTAAAGGTGCGTTTCCACGATCAAGTTTAATTGACCGATTATTGTGTTGACTACCAAAAGTTGAATGAAAACTATAGTGAGAACCTTTGTTTCAATAGAGTTGATCCACTTTTGAGTGGATCAAGAAAAGTTTGACCCATTCGAACTTCATTGTTCAAGTGATGAATCATCTGCTTTCGAGTTATTTCCAAGCAAACGATCTGTCGTGGTTTATTTTATTCGAGAAACAAAAGTGCTTTTTTTATTCTCTGGGCCAAGTTTGTATCTTCAGGATCGTTAAAGACCGAGTAAAAATTTCAACGGATTTGAAATATGCGGAAAATTTTTCACCAGTTCGATACCTTAATTGTGATTTCCTATAAATAAATAATTTTTCAATTGTAACTTTTATATTTTCGCTTCTAAACTGTTGATCCGTTTCTATTGAAATGTGTGCACAAAAACTGATTCAGGTCATTTTCAACTTTTATTGATCAACTATAATCGGTCAATTAAACTTGATTTGTGCAAACACACCTCAAGACAGAATTTAGACAATGGCCAGAACATCAGTTGTACCAAGAAAGAATTTAGACATGTCTGTTACAGCAGTTGTACCTCGAAAGTTATAAGAATCACGCCCAGAAAGAATCACACTTGTCATATCTATAGCCGTAGTCAAAAGGTTAAAGAAATTTTGTGTTCATTAGAAAGTTTATCAGAATGCACAGTACAAGTTCAATCTTCATTCGAAACATTTCAATCAGAATGAAGAGTTCAGCCGAGTGCTTTAACCCTCTAACGCCCAAGACGGCCGAAACGGCTTCACATGCAAAAGCCCAGCACCCGCCCGAACCGGCTTAAGTCATTAAAGCTTCTGGCTATCCCCCTAACCCAGAGAAGGGCAATCCGTCATTCCCTCACTACAATGCTCCCTCCTTTCGCCTGAAGCAGTAGGGTAGTTTCCCTTAATGACAAACAACAAGTTAGGGATCGGCTTTTAACTGCGCCCTTTCACATACTTCTTCCAAGCTTGGTTTCGGACCGGACAGTTTTGTGTGGCTATTGAATAGAGAATTTGGTTTCTTCACAATCGAACAGGCTCGTTATAGGAAAACATTGTCGAAAGAAGAAATAGAAAGAATTCTTTTAAATGATACGGATGAGTGGGATTTAAATTCAAGCGACGAAGACGATCTAACAAAATATGATTTGGAGAATTCAATCCAAGAGGATAGTGTCTCCGATAGTGACAGTGACGTAGATGAAGTCCCGGAAATTGAAAGAAACGATGATATTTTTCGAATGGGAATCGAACAATATACGGAACGATGATATATCCATTCCAAACTTTAATTCGCATGCTAGTCCTGTTCATGACTTGCCGCCTGGGTCTTCACCATTAAACTATTTGAAACTCTTCCTGACGGACGCGAGAAATCACATATTTTCACGGTAATTAATATCACAGAGTTATTTTCAAACCTACAATTTGGAAATGTAATTTTCTTGTATAGCATGTTAATAATTTTACTTAAAAAATGAAGCATTTTAGGAACATAATTATGTCAATGCTATTCTTTTAGCATAGGTTTCTCGGTCAAATTAATAATTCCTCTTTATGAACTGAGAATATCTTATAAAATGAGTATATTTATGTGAAACATAAAATAATCATTTTTCGCCCCTTATGAAAAGTTCTTACTACGAATTCCAATTTGGTTTGCTTCGCAAACCAACACTACGGCCACTGCATGGCAAGCACATGACAGTTCTTTTAGTGGGGTTTGTTCATCACGAGGTTGCCCGTGAGTTCTTTTCGTGGTGACGCATATCTCTTGCAAAAATGTTAAGATTTAATTGAAAAAATATTTATTAAAAAAATAAACAACAATAATTCAATTCTAAACGACAATAATTCAATTCTAAACAACAATAATTCAATTCTATTAAATTAATTTGAAAATGTTCTAGATTAAATTTTAAAATTCGGGCTTCGTACAAAAATCGCAAAACATTCGGGCTTCCCTGTGTGCCAAATTTCATTCTAATAACTGCCATAGATTCATCAGGACAGTCCACGCACGCAGACAAACGCTTACTTTTATAATCGTAGAGATGAGTACTTTCAAATAAAATTTTACACACAAATATATAATAATTAATATGACTACACTGGATAGGAGAATTTTTAATAAAATTAATTTGATTTTTATACGAATAGCAAAATTATAACTATAACGCTAAATGTTCTACCGCAAAACATTTTTAATATACATAGGACTTAACAGACTTGAAAACGCTTTTTAATCGCATGCTTGCTTATGTATTAGACAGTCGGAGATACAAGAGAATTTTAAGATATACGTTATGATGAAGTAGCAGTCAAGTATTAGAAAATATATTAATTTTTGTTCTTTAAAAATGTGTTAGTCTAATCAAAGATTGAGGAATATATTATTTAGGAAAACCATATTTAAGTATAAAGAATTAACAAGTGATAAGATATAAATTGTAGTCAATTATTTTTTGCTATATTTTCTTCACAACTAATAAAATGCGTGATAGATACATATAAGTAACTAATGTCCAATACCCAATGCGACTTACAAGTTGAAACAAGCACTTCATATACACCCCCTTACAAAGCACGGGACGTCCCGTGCATTAAGAAAGTACTTAGATGACCATAGATGATGTGTAAAGGGGGAAGAAATTATTCGATTTTCCTAATGGTTTCTCGGCCGTTCTGGGTTTTTGAAGACATCGTCTTGAGACCCGTGTGGCCGCTAGAGGGTTAAGAGGACTTCGTAGAAGGGGAATTCGATAATCCCCAACTAAGCTGAAAAGCAGCATTCTAAATCACCCACACAATTGAGTAGGCACATTTTTAAACTCAACTAGTCACCCGACGTTGCTCAAGTTTCAAATAAGACAACTAAAATAGAATTGTGACATTTCCCTGGGTTAACTCAAATACACAACAGCTGTAGAATGCGTTTCTTTGTCCACGTCCATTTATTGCAGAAAAACCAATTTTAGATTTTAAAATTGGGGCTTCGAGAGGCACTTTTAGGACTACCTGTGTGCCAATTTTCATGGCTACAGATGGGTCTGAAGACGGGAAATAAATAGCTTATGTTTTCTAGTGTTCTGAAGTATAAATGTCCAAATTGATATGTGGATGGATTAAATGGTGTAGACCTGTAAAGAGAATATACACACATCCTTTTTTATATATATATAGAAGATGCTTGATGTGTTTTCAGGTGTGTAGGCAACAGATTCAAACTAACCTACTCTTAAGCAGAGCAATCCAAAATAAATGTCATTAGCAGAGTAGTAAACCACTGCTTTTTGAAGAACACTAATGTCAGTTACCTTAAAGCTTGAACCAGAATCAGGTCTGTGAAGTCATGCAGCTCGACAAACGCATCCAAAACCTTGATATTGAAATCATTTCTGAAAACAAAACGGTAAATATATAACACTGCTTGCAAAACAATAAATACAAATTATCCAATTTAAAAAAACGATTTCTTAAGACTCAATGCAGTAATATTTCAGATAGAGTTAAAAACCATTTAGCCCTCCATATTCTCAAGTTTTCTTAAACATGAATTGTAATTCATCTCAGTCCAGAATCGTCTAAAAGGAGCAAGTAAAAGTTGTCTCATAGAAGGCATCATTTCAAGTGAAAATAGCATATAGAATCTTTCTTTAACATGAGAAAAGCATTTAAAAGTTAACATTTATAAGCAAAATGAACTGAGAAACATTTTTCGCTTCCTAAATTGTAAGAAAAGTATTTTCAAGTTAATATTTATAAGCAAATTGAATTAAACAACGTTTTTAACTCACTCTAAGTTATAAGAAAAGCCTTTACAAGTTAATATTTATAAGCACCCAAGATGAATTAAGGGGACCCTTTCAACACTTTTTTGTTTTCACTCGCAACAAAATGTTTTAGTGTACCTTATTCATATTAAATACACATTGCTAAAGAAATTTTTTTAAAATTCATTCACGCTAATAAAAAATTCAAATTGGATAAAAATATTTCAATATTTTTAAAATTTCTAATCCATCTGCAGATTTGTTTTGTTTACCTTCCATGAAGTGTTCCCTGCCATTTTATGCATTGGATGACACATACCAGTTATTTATTTATTTACAAACGTTTTTTTTTTTAACAAACATGAAAAAACATTGATAATCTTTTTCAAAAACGAAAGTTCTTTTCTTTCAGATGACAATTTATGTTACACTTTTGTAAGAGATGCAACTACTGTTTTTCAATCTTTGTTTCTTTCTCTCTATATTAAAAAAAAGTTACCGCCACCGCAGGATTGAAAACTGTGTTGTTTAGCTCAATTCTTAGACGGTTTCCCGAGAAAGTACTGATCGGAAAAAAACGAAATTAACATGGTCTGTTCTTCATTGAATTTATTCCCATTCTTCATTGAATTCAATTATTAAGATTTTTTTCCGATGCTGCTATTAGTTTAGGGTTTATTAAGTGTCAAAATTGAAGAAGCAAAATTTCTTCCGCGAGTGAGCAAAACACATACAAATTTTCAGTCTTCAGACATGAGTTTTTTTTAAAGAGTACCTCTCAACGTAAATTTTTGCAGCTCGTCGAGTTTTTTTTTTTTTAAATTTCAATTTGGTTCTTGATAATATTTTTTTGAAAGTCGGGAAAAATCGGGACATTTTTGTTACTTTTTTTAAAAACTGCTGTATCTATATATTATTACTATCAGTTTTTAATTTTTAAAATATCGCAGTATACCTCAGAATGTACTCGTTCTTGGCGAGCAGGGGGCGGAGCCCCCTAGTTCTGTAAATAGTCTTACAGAGCTTCTGATTAATAAATGTTCTGAACTTTTTGAAACTTTGATTATTTATTTTTTACTCCACATATCACTGAGCACTTTGCTTCCTCATTATATACATGTTATATTATTTACATATTTTTCTGAACCGAACTTTCTAGGGAAACCGTCTAAGAATCGAGTTAAACAAGACAGTTTTCAATCCTGCGGTGGTAACTTTTTTTTAATATAGAGAGAAATGTGGTAATCTTTGTTGTTTTGCTTCCGATTTCTTGAAACAGTTTTAAGGCAACCCTATTTAGAATTTTCTGGAATTGAAGACGTGCTCTGATTGGTTCAGATTTGTATTTCTTGGTTAACGATAAGTGATACTTCCAACTGCCATTTCATTTTTTGTGTGACATCTGTGCACAGTCTTTTTTTTTGCGATTGCGTTTTATAGCGGATGTTTCTGGCCTTTGTCCAGGAAATTAACAGGATTTACAATGTAGCAAAGGAAACGAAATGAGGGAAAATTTCATTTTTCTCTACTTTTTTGCTAACTTATCTACCAAAAAAATTACTATCAAATCCAAAAAAAAAGGTTCACAGTGAGGATTTTGCTACATGGGCGCTGCGATAAAAAAAAAATGCCTACTGCAAAATGACCTTACCTTTCACCCAAGTAGTCTCCGATTGCCGTCTTGTTGAGACCCTCCCCCTTGTACAGGAACTGGGCCACGTCTTCAGGGGTGTCTTTGAGGAGGCCATGCTCTATCAAGTACTCGATGCCCTGCAAGAGAGACTTGTCACACACCACTCGACGAGTCTCGGAGCACACACACACACAGATAATACCAGGAGGCACTTGGAGGGCATGCTCTCTCGCACTTTCGGTTTTTATAGGAGCGTCATTCTTCTTCAAAACCTGACCACATTCCATCAAACGATTTTATGCGACAGAGAATCGAACAAGTCAAAACCTCGACACTGGGCCACCCAATGTGACGTCGCCACGAGAAGACAGACACCTCATCCACGTGACGGACGGAACGTACACCGTCCTCTCTTTCGTTGGCGCATGTCTACAGGTGTGGACTATTATACTCCTTGCCGAGTCCTATCACAAGTGGCCAAAGAGCTCAATCGACACTCTCCCTAGAACAGATGGAGGGAATTGCTGAAATTGAGCAGGAAAGGTAGCTATTGGCCATTGTACCCCAAATAGACACCTCAACCATATACAAGACCCATTATGTAGAGGTCGGATGGTAGAAGAGAGTCCTAAACATGTACTGCGTGACTGTGATTTTTACTCTGCACAACGATTCGAGTATCTGGGACGCCATTGTATAAAACCATGGGAACTGGGTGACATTCCAATTGGGTACATGCTAGAATTTATTTCTGCAATCGATCTCTAGTGAATCGGCAGGGGTCTCGGTACAACAGACTACGAGTCGCGGTGCCGGCACTCTTCCGAGTCACCCCCAAAAATAAGTCATGCGACGCTTTTAGCAGCTTAGTTAAAATGAACAAGCGTGGTATCATTTTTTAAAAAGAAAATAAATTGTTATTTTGTACTGGATGTACTTGCAAAAGCGTAGAAACGACAGATGCTTTCGTCCCCCGATAGCCGAACGGTCTTGTGGAAGGCGCATTTTATACGATGTTTCATAAGCTAAGTAGCCAACAAGTAACACTCATTTTTGTATCGTATCAATAATTTAAAACTCGGCAAGCCGATGACCGCGACTGAAATGCAGGTGAATATGTAAACGACAGCAATTTTGGATATTTACCGGTCCGTCGGACTGTCCGGCATTTCGAAAATGTCGGATGGCAATTTTGGCAGATCCGAAGGCATCAGATGGTCGCGTGCGAGGTACCGGGAAAAAAATGTAATTCGAAAGTGTCGACTCCAACAATTATCGGTGTGTGTGCGCAAACACTCTTAGTCTAAATACTCCCATTACCTTCTTGGGATCCATGTTGAATTTCTTTTTCCCAGTAGAGAGTTGTTTGGCTTTGGTGTTGCTTTTGCTGAAAATATAATATTTTGTAAAAGTTCAAAACTGACATTGGCTAGTCATTTTATGCACAGTAAGATGACCACTGTCTTTCATTAGAAAAGCTTTTATTCAGAAATTGAAAATTTTACCTCTGCATTTTTCATACATTATAAAATCATTATTAACATTCATTCATTTCTTCTAGACCTTTAAAGTGCAGGTTTTTTTAAATGAATTTTTCACTAAACATGTAAAAAATTCCACTAAAATGCAAAATTACCATTGTTTGTGCATTTCATAAACATTTCTAAAATAAAAGGTTTCCATTTGCTAGCAATATTACTAAATTTGAACTATTAGTTCTCAAATTGGGACCATTTATAGATAGAGCAGAAAATCCAAGATGGCAGCCCATTTTGTGAAATCGACCCATTTTTAAAATCCCATTACAGCTAATATTGGACAAAACATTAAAACAAAAATCGCGATTGATGGGTTTCACTGTCACGTCTATCAATGGTAAAAATTTGGAAAAAATCCATGATTATGGGGGTGCAACTTATTCTCAAAACGGGCGTTTCCACACGTAGAAGGACGATACACAGGTGAATGTATTTAAAAACTATAAGTACAAAAGAGATATCCTTTTCCATCAAGTTATTCTAGCATATAAACTTTCGCGTGAAGAGGGTTCATACAAAATTTTGAATATAATAATTAAGGATTACATACGGAGTAGTATTTAACGAGTTCTTTCGAAATTTTTAAGAAGGTTTATCTACACATTTTCAAGTGTGAAAAATAAAAATGTTTCAAAACTTCTAAGGACTTAGTTCCACTTAATACTATATTACTAATAACTCAAAACAATAAAAAATTATACTTTGATATTTCACCTCGACACACATTCATTTCCCCCCTGCTCGCTGGAGCTGTTTTATCTAGGATGCTACTGTAAACGGTTTTTATGCTCAGTATAATGTTTCTCAGATTAAAGTACATATTTCTCTCTCAAATCCCAGCTAAAACTCACAATACTATTCACTACAAGTAAATACAGATGACAAATTTCAAAGACAGAAATGAATGAAATCTGCAATTATTTCTTTTAAATGAATAGGTAAATTATTGGCGAAAAAAAATATAAGGAGTTTTTAAGGAGTGGCACATAAAAATAAGGAGTCCTAAGAGCGTTAAGGAACCCTGTTGAACACTACCACTTTGGATCAAAAGGTTTCAAAGAGTGCGTACCATTCGTCCTGGGCCTCCAATCTCTCCATCTCGGCCGTGACTTCCGTGATCTCATCCTTGAGTTGCTGAAAGAGAAAGAAATACGGATTAGGACAGTTTGTGGTTCATTGCACACTTGGGGGTCAATTTCACTCTTATGTTCAGGGGTGCACAAAATGTTTAAGGGCACAGAATTTCCCCACACCACAATTTGTTTGGAATTTTCACGAAAACTTCCCCATACTTTTATTATAGTTTAGAGTACAATGTTGATCATTAAGAATATTACTTACAAATTAAAAAAGAAAAAAAATTATTATTACAGTCCGTACTGATTATAGGGTCACTTCTCTAAAGTCCCTTCAAGCTCAATAGGGAACATGTGTTTAAGTGCATCCTCCCTTATAGAGTCAGCTTATTTTTCTGTTTATAGGTGTTTTATTTATTTATTTTTTAAACTTTTCACTGGGGTTATTTATTTTTATTTTTTTGAAAAATAGTAATTGTTGTAACATTTCTTGAGGCGAGGAGCAATACAGGGAATGGACCAGAAGGAAAAAAAGTCTTTGTGAACCCGGAGAGGACCTGAATTTACGCCTTTACTCCCCCCCCCCATTTCTCTTCATCATCGGCGTTACCCACCACCCTCAATTCTCTTCCACCCCAAGCAAAACAGGTGAACAACTTTCTGTTTATTGGTTGAAGTTATCTCTCCCTGTTTGAAAAGTACGTAGAAATTGAGACGAAAAGAAGGAAATTTTTGCTTTATTTGGATTATACGTGACGAATTTTATGTTTAGAAACATTTTTTTTAGTCTGCTGACAAATAGTTCCTCTGCGCAAAATAAAAAAAAGCGAAAAAAATAAATTTAGAATCTGCAATATTTTATGTGGTTGCCTTTCCAAGAAAAATTAATAATTAAATTCCATTCAATTCATTTAAAAATGTTCTAGGTTAAATTTTAAATTTCGCCAGGACCCAAAAATTGCAAAAAATGTGGACTATCTATGTACCAAATCCCATTATTGTTATTGCCGTAGATTAGTCAGGGCTTTGATACCTTAAAACAAACATTTCCTTTTATAATAGTAGAGATAAGTGCATTGAATGTGGACGCACATATGTATGCGTACAGTACTTATATCAGTAAGGTAAGCTAATACATTTCACAAAAAAAATATTGCATATTTCTTACTGTATTTTTTAATTCACAAATTAATTTTTAAAACGTTCTTAAAAGTTTAATTATTTGTTTATGAGCACTATATTCTGATATGTGAATATAATATGGCTATAATTAAATAGTGTATTATTGTTCCGCATATAGGGTCACCCCGCTTATATGGCCTGATTTTTGTGGACCGCTGAACTGACCATATAACCGATACTGACTGTATTATAATAAGAAAATAATTTTACATGGATGGATTATTTTAGTTGTCACCAAGAAATAGCAGCCTTCCTGTCTCTTTGTGAAGGTTGTCAATCATATACACCTTGAGACAACTTAGATATCTACCATTTGATTTTCTTTTAATAAATATTTTTTCAATTAAATATTTATATTTTCACAAGAGAGTGTGAAGTCATGCCAATTGGATCTCTGCAATTCAAATTTTGCAGAATTTGATAGTGACGAGGCCATTACGAACAACGCCTGTAATAACAACGTCCAATGTAAACCAATGTATAATATATAAACCAATAATGAATATCATGACCTGTGGTTTGCCTGGCAAACCACAGGTCAATATTCATTTTTGGTTTATATAAAAAAAAGGTAAATATTCCAATTTGGTTTGGGAAGCAAACCAACACCACAGGCAATACCAGGATGGCTGTTATCCACATAATATAATGCCAAATGAAATACATAAATGAGAAAAGAAAATACCCACCAAAATACAAGACTTTTTTTAGTGGGAAAAAAAACATGAGATTTACGTTTTGCCGTTTGGCATTGCATAAAATAAGTAGGAAATATTTCAAATATCACTGCCCCCAAATGCCAGGCATTGTACACAATATCTGTTTTACCTTATTAAGAGGACCAGTGAAGTCCTATCTCTGTAATGTTAAAATGGTCAAATTTTCTCAGAATCTTTTATGCGTATGCAAGCTGTAAAAACACTTTAGCACAGAGATTAAAAAAAAAAAATTGATGTTTTGAGATCCCCCTACTCTTATTATTATTTTTTTTATTTTTGAAAAATGACCATTTTTTAAAAATTTGTTTTAGCAATCCAAATGAACTTTTCGGAGCAGATAGAAAAAAATGCATGCGTTAAAATATGTGATAGGGTCTGTTACACTTGTAAACCAATACTTCTTACTTTTGCTTGAATAGATTTTGAAAAAAATGCTCCTTCTATTGAAAAAATACACATTCCAAGATATTGAAGTTTGGAGAATAAATTGACCAGGTATTGTTCAAAAAATTATTTAAAATACTTCTACTCAACGTATATCCATAAATAATATATCATTTTAAACATAATTGTATAAACATTTATTTAAATTTATAAAAAAAAATCGAAATTTTGAAAGATTTTTATGCACTGCACAAGCAGATTCAAACAGAAGCATTTCATTTCGGTATCCTTCGGGAAAAGGTAACGATTTCCACACAATTCGAAAAGGCCCGTCCGAGCAGGGGAGGGGAGGGGGGGGGGGTTTCTCACCTCTTCGTCATCGAGAGCGTTCCGCTCGTATCCTGGCACTATGCAGCACATGTGCATGGTCACTTCCAGAGCTCATGCTTCTTCAGAAGGAAAGGAGCCAATGGAGAACATCTTTAACTCCAGAGTGCCGCATGGAGCCAAAGCGGGGGAGCAAAATGGACGCGGTGTTTACGATCCCATCCTCTTCCAAAGCGGGGGTCGTGCACAAAGTGTGCTCTTTACATTGGCCGACCGACGATGCGACAGCAAAACATCGGTAATTAAAACATCGCTTCAAAACCATCCATGTTTTTAAGCTTTTTTCTCCTCCATTTCTTAAAACTGGTTTAGTAACCTGAATGTTCGCCGGGAGATTCAGTTTGTCTCAGTTGCCGTGTTTATTAATTTATAGGTAAGACTTTTATTTAACTGTCAAATTGAATAACATAAAGTCATAATTGGTAATTTTTAGCTAACGTCGTACTAGAGCAACACAACGGGCTATTGACGACGGTCCGGGATCAGTCCCTTAAGCGAAAGATCCGAGGACAACACCTCGTCATTTTGAACCACGGTCAGATGACGAAGCAACACCCGAGCTGGCACCCCACTCTCCAAACTTCCACGCCAACCCAACGTGAGGACTTTCGGCCACGACAGATTAAAAGTGCGCCAGCCGACTCTACACCATACGTTTACAAACATCCGGACCCGGATTCGAACCGGGGACCTTCCTATCTAGAGGCTAACACCTTAACCACTATACCGGTGGGTCGGCGAATAACATAAGAGAAAATAATCTTTACAACCATTTGACATAGATACTACATACTCTTAAGTATAATTAGGTAGGTGCATAACACTAATTACTGTTAGTTAATATTAATTATTAATCTTTTTTATGGGGGGAAAACACAACAAAATTATTTTTATTTATTGTAAATAAAAAAATAGTGGGGCCTATAATTATTACAGGCATCACTAAGTGTTTTTTACAGTTTGTAAAAATCGAAGACTTTCTCCAGCTGACATTTTTTTCACTCACAATCCCACCTGTTAGGGAAAACAGTCTTCCTTATGGGACGGATGTCGCCAGCACTGACACGTACCACGGTTATTTAGCTTCATTGGTACTCTTACTTTTTCATACGAAAATGAAACAATAAATCGATGGATCCATGTTTTTATAAAGCATCCCGAGTGGTTAGCCTCTTGATCGGAAGGTTCCTATTTCGAATCTGGGTAGGTGCATGGAAAATCCTCACGTTGGGTGGGCGTGGAAGTTTGGAGAGTGGGGTGCCAGCTCGGGTGTTGCTTCGTCATCTGACCGTGGTTCAAAATGACGAGGTGTTGTCCTCGGATCTTTCGCTTAAGGGACTGATCCCGGACCGTCGTCAATAGCCCGTTGTGTTGCTCTAGTACGACGTTAACAAAAAATTACTAAATTATTATTACTATGTCAAATGGTTGTAAAGATTATTTTCTCTTATGTTATTCGCCGACCCACCGGTATAGTGGTTAAGGTGTTAGCCTCTAGATCGGAAGGTTCCTGGTTCGAATCCGGGTCCGGGCATGGATGTTTGTAAACGTATGGTGTAGAGTCGGCTGGCGCACTTTTAATCTGTCGTGGCCGAAAGTCCTCACGTTGGGTTGGCGTGGAAGTTTGGAGAGTATTGATCCCGGACCGTCATCGTTAGCAAACTGTATTGCTCCACTACGACGTTCATCAAAAATTACCTCTTTCTATTTATTTTCCTTCATCCGTGCCCTAAAAATTAACAAAATTCAACGCAATTTTTTTTATTACAATTATTAAGTGCTAGCTGACGGCATTGCTCAAATAAGACCGCGACATTTCCTTGAGCTAATGCATACACAAACCCTGTAGAACGCGTTTCCCTACCAATTTTCATGGTTGTAAGCAATAGCCTATCGCAGTGTTCTCAAGTAGAAGTGGGTGTGGATATACGTTCTTTTTTATTTAGATAGCTTTAATTGAAAGAAAACTGTAGCTACATTCTTGAGCGAGGTTCTTCTAATCCAATAGAAGGCAGGTGTAGGTATTTTCATTAACGTCGAACTGGAACCCCGGGACCAATCCCCCCCCCCCGAGGGAAAGATTCCAGGACATTTTGAGCCACGGTCACATGACACCTGAGCTGGCACCCCACGACCGATTGAAGGTGTACCAGCCGCCTCTACACCCTACGCTTACAAACATCCATGCACTGACCCAAATTCGAACCAGGAACTATTCTATCTAGAGGCGAACACCTCAACCACCAGACCGGTTGGAATCCGACCTGCAAAGAGCGACTCGGAACTCGCGAGCGCTGCCCCTCCCCGCATCGTTCGCGGTCACGTGACCGGGGTCTGGCCACTGGGAGCGTGGGCGGAAGGGCGGGGAAGATCCCATTCACCATCCCAACGGAAAGAGATCCTCGCCTTCAGATCGATGGGAGGAACACAAGACCATTCAAGGAGCCGAAACGAAAAGAGCGCCACCTGATGGCGGGTTTTTGTACGAGTCACACCACGACACGCATCAAAAATGGTATCGGATGGGCCACATTACGGTTTTAATCTCTACTTTTGGAACAAAAGGAAGTGTTTGTTTTCTGCCCGCAAAGTCCTGACGAATCTATGGCACTTTCAGTAATGGGATTTGGCACACAGGTAATCCGAATTTTTTGCAATTTTTGGGTCGCGGCGAATTTGAAAATTCGATCTAGAACATTTTAAAACGAATTTAATGAAATTTAATCACGACTGTTTTCTTTGGAATAGCAACAGCATAAAACATCAGATTCTGATTTTTTTTTTCCCAGCTTTCATTTCGCGCGGTGGAATGATTTTCCAGTAGACGATAAAAAACAAAGTTTTAACTTTAGTTATGTAGTCAACGGATCTGAAATCTGCGGAAGATTTTACATCAAATCGATACCTAAAAATAGGATTTTCCTTACATAAATAAAATTTTTAAATTGAATATCACTTATATTATAAAATTAAGTGTTTGTCTGTATTTTTTTATTATTTCTTACGAATCTATGGCACTTACAGTAATGGGATTTGACACACAGGTAGTCCAAATTTATTAAAATTTTAGGGTCGCGGAGAATTTTAAAATTTAATCTAGAACATTTTAAAATGAATTTGATGAAATTTAATTATTATTGTTTTCTTTGCAATGGCAACAGCATAAAACATCATATTCCAAATTTATTTTTTCCGTTTTCATTTTACGCGGAGGAATGATTTTTCTAAAGACGATAAAAACAAAGTTTTAACTTAAGTTATGTAGTTCTTTTCTCTATCTCCTAGACCGTTATAGATAGAGTAAAAATTTCAACGGATTTGAAATCTGCGGAAAATTTCACATTAGACCAATACCTAAAAATAAGATTTTCTTAAAAAAAAAAAAAATATTAAATTGAATATCCTTAATATTTTTACAAGAGATTACAACGTCACGCCGAATTCCCCATGGCCAACTAGAAAGACAGGCCCTGAAACCAAAATATCACGTGATCAACTTAGTCGAAGTCTTGGACTACGAGACGAGTAAATAAAGACATGTAGTTATGCTAAGATGCAACTTTTGGAGGATTTATTGCCAAATGTGATTTTTGTTGTTTTATTGTTTTTTTCATTTTATGGCAATCCTAAAGTTTTTCCTGGCGATATTGCAACACCTGCATCGTAGAACGAACGGGGTAATTTTACTTGGAATTGTTGTACAACTATTTGCTCCTTGGAAATTTTGGACTGTGGAATTTTTCTCACTGGATTGATTTTTATTTTTAAATTGGAGATTGTAAGTTACAATACTTTTGTTTTGCTTATTGTTTTAAATTTGGTTTTTCTTTGAATGGTGCAGTTTATGTGGAACGCTATTTTTCCTCCATGGATTAAATTTGATTTTTGAAATTGCAGATTGTAAGTTACGATTTTTTTCCACTTTTGTTGCTCACTTTCCTATAGTTGAATTGTTATGGCAGTAGTTTCAGTTTTCGCGCTTTTCCTACAGTTTTAAGGCTTAACCCTATTCAGAAAGAATTCTACAATGCTTCGTTCGTTGGATTGCGTTTGTAAGTAGCGTTTTAAAAAGTTAAATATAATATCAGGATATATAAGTAAAAATATATCAATAGGAATAATTTAAAAAAAAAAAGGAAAAAACCCTTTTAATGCAATAGAGCAAATTTTACTTGCAAATCTTCTAATTTTTCTGTGTGATATTTACTCTAAACATGTCCGTTGTTGTGCGTTGTTTCGTCAATTGCGTCCAGGTTTAACTCCTTGATTTTTAAAAATTGTCGTAAAGATGTCTCCACCAGTTGCACTTACAGTTCTAGCTATAGCTCGGAATGTAATGCTTTAATTCATTGATACGGTTTCGTTTTCAAATTTCGTTAATGGTCATTAAAGATATTAGTATTAAAGTCATCTATTCACTTACAGCAATTAGTGCACATTAGTCATGAAAAAATGCCCTAAATTAATTTACAACTCTGCCTTAAAGATGTTTCGAAGAAATTGTTTTTTGAGGAAGGTGATTGAAATTAGCTGTTGTATAATTTATCATCTTGTATTAACATCCGACTTCTGTTTTAATTTGATCTATGAAAAGGTAGATTAGTGAACATTAGTTACCATTTGTTCTAGTTGTTAGAATTCTATTTTAATTTGTGCTTATATTTAGACTAGCTATAAGAAATGATGTAATGACTGACTCCTTCCCTATGCTTTTATATTGCTATTTTAGTTCAACAAAAATATTTGATAGTGAGATAAATATTGTTTTCTTTTGTATTATAAATATACATTTTGTTATGTTATCACTGTACTATCTCTTTAAATACTTCAATTTTTTCACTACATGTGTTACATTGTATGAATAAAATTTTACTAAAATAAAGAAAAATCTGAACATTATTTGGTCTTTTGTTGTAATTTTCTTTAATATACTTTAGAACAGGGCTCGAAATACCCGGGTGCACAGGTGCACATGAAAATAAAATTGTGCACCTAATTTTTTCCAGCTAGGCACACCTGTGCACCTAATTTTAAAACTTAGGTGCACCTATATTAAAAAATGTATTTCGAGGCCTGCTTTAGAATAAATTATAATTAAAAGTAGTAGTTCTCCTTCCTTACTAACTAAACGTATTTAAAACAGTACATTTCAGTGGAGTGTTTGTCAAATTGGGTCCGTGCTTAGTACCCGATCGTCAGAAAATATTTGAAAAAAAAAAAATAATAATAATAAAACTACTAAAAAATATGGTACATGTATATATACACAGTCTAGTCACATTAATGTGACCACTACCTACTTTCGACTTCAAGGTGGCAGCACATTGCAGTGGAGTGTATATAAATGATGTCCTAGGGCATCGGAAAGCATTTCAATCGTTGGCGTAATGCAGAAACGTAGCGATTTATCCGACATTCAAAAGGGCATGCATATTGGCTTTCGGCCCAAGGGTGGAAGCATTTCGAAAACGGCTAATTTTGTGAACTGTTCGCGTGCCGCCGTGGTAAAAGTATACCGTGCATGGCAAAATGGCACTATCCGAAATCAGCGGCGTGGCACATGTGGTGCACCACGGGCTATAGATGACAGAGGCGAATAGATGAGCAACTGACCGCAAAGATAAAACAAGGACAGGGTGGCTACAAAAATTGAAGTAAAAAGTTCCCTGAGTTTTCCCTGATTTCCAGAGTATTTTTCATGAACTTCCCTGAGTTTCTCCATCCGTTCGCAGAACAATTCTTCCGTAATTATGAAAAACTTGACACTTGATGAACTAAAAAACTATAGACTGATAGATGAATAAAAATAAGATAAGTGAAAAATATTTTTAATTGTATTCCATAATAGACGAAATAATATAAAGTTATAGATAGAAAATTTAATTTTACATTTTTAACTATTTTGATGTGTTTGCAAAAGCAGCCATCAGCCCCTGAATCCGTCAATGGCGCCAGCGCTCGGTACATCTCTACTATTATAAAAGGAAGTGTTTGAGGCACAGCAGTAGACTTCGGTTACAGGATTTCCGGCCGTTACAGGTTTAATAAAACAGTATACAATGTATACAACTCTTTTTTCTGGATGTTTACGTAAAAAATACACTTCTCATTTTCGGAATGAAAACAAAATTGGCGACATTTTGATTTTGGTTCAAAGTGGCGCCCGCATGGCTAACGGAAAAGTACCAAATGGGTGCCATTTGCAAAACGAAATTCCAACTTTTTACCTGAGTTAAACGAAACTTCCCTGAGTTTTCCCGGATTTTTCCAGAAAATGATTCTTCCCTGAGAAATCCATGATTTCCCTGAATTCCCGGTTCTGTCGCCACCCTGAAGGAGCTACCAAGAGTGTATCCTCAACAACGGTTCAGCGAACGTTGCTGCGTTTGGGCCTCAGCAGCAGACGCCTGGTTAATGCACCTATACTGACTGCTGTTCATTGGCGACGAAGGCTGGAATTTGCACGCCAGTACCGCAACTGGACGTCCACAGAGTGACGACAGGTGGCTTTTTCCGATTAATCCCGTTTTATGCTCCATCGGACAGATGGACGTTAGAGTATACGGCGTGAAACGTCTGAAAGCAAACAGCCTGCAACAAGTGCCGGAAGGATCCAGGCTGGAGGAGGGAGCATTATGGTTTGGGGAGTCGGCATGGCTCAACATCCCAGTGAACATCTTCAGAAACCTAATTGACTCTCTTCCTGCACGTCTCGCTGCGGTCTGCTCTGCCAAAGGTGGTTATTCTGGCTTTTGACAGGTGCCACATTAATGTGACCGTGCTTGGTACCCGATAGTCAGGAAATATTAGAACAAAAATTAATAAAAAAATATGGTACATGTATATATATTTTATGCTTATTTTTAACTATTTTTCTTACGTTTCCTTTCATAACAACCACAATTTTTTTATCAGGCATATTATTTTAATAAGGATTGCAAAAAAATATTACAAAAAAAAAATTGTGCTGTCTGAAAAGTTTGGGAAATGCTGGTATGATTTCGTGTATTTTTTCTGTATGATCAACTGAAATAGACATTTAGTGTGTATATTATGAATATTCTTTTGAAAAAGGCGCGAAAAACCTGAATTTTGAAAAACAAAAATGCTACATATCGGGTATTATTCTCGCAACGACGATATGCAATTGATTCAACGAGCGGAGATCGGCATAAGTTCGACTAAGATGGTCACATGACTTTCTTTCTCGCCGTTAGTTTCGGGGCCTGTCTTTTAAGTCTGCCTTGGAATTTTCCATTTGGTTTGCTTTGCAAACCAACACCACGGGCAACTCCGTTATGGCTGTTATCCAAAAGGCTACAAATTCCCATTTGGTTCCCGTTAGTTTCGGGGCCAGTCTTTTTAGTCTGCCTTGTAATTTTCCATTTGGTTTGCTTTGCAAACCAACACCACGGGCAACTCCGTTATGGCTGTTATCCAAAAGGCTACAAATTCCCATTTGGTTCCCGTTAGTTTCGGGGCCTGTCTTTTTAGTCTGCCTTGTAATTTTCCATTTGGTTTGCTTTGCAAACCAACACCACGGGCAACTCCGTTATGGCTGTTATCCAAAAGGCTACAAATTCCCATTTGGTTCCCGTTAGTTTCGGGGCCAGTCTTTTTAGTCTGCCTTGTAATTTTCCATTTGGTTTGCTTTGCAAACCAACACCACGGGCAACTCCGTTATGGCTGTTATCCAAAAGGCTACAAATTCCCATTTGGTTCCCGTTAGTTTCGGGGCCTGTCTTTTTAGTCTGCCTTGTAATTTTCCATTTGGTTTGCTTTGCAAACCAACACCACGGGCAACTCCGTTATGGCTGTTATCCAAAAGGCTACAAATTCCCATTTGGTTCCCGTTAGTTTCGGGGCCAGTCTTTTTAGTCTGCCTTGTAATTTTCCATTTGGTTTGCTTTGCAAACCAACACCACGGGCAACTCCGTTATGGCTGTTATCCAAAAGGCTACAAATTCCCATTTGGTTCCCGTTAGTTTCGGGGCCAGTCTTTTTAGTCTGCCTTGTAATTTTCCATTTGGTTTGCTTTGCAAACCAACACCACGGGCAACTCCGTTATGGCTGTTATCCAAAAGGCTACAAATTCCCATTTGGTTCCCGTTAGTTTCGGGGCCTGTCTTTTTAGTCTGCCTTGTAATTTTCCATTTGGTTTGCTTTGCAAACCAACACCACGGGCAACTCCGTTATGGCTGTTATCCAAAAGGCTACAAATTCTCATTTGGTTCCCGTTAGTTTCGGGGCCAGTCTTTTTAGTCTGCCTTGTAATTTTCCATTTGGTTTGCTTTGCAAACCAACACCACGGGCAACTCCGTTATGGCTGTTATCCAAAAGGCTACAAATTCCCATTTGGTTCCCGTTAGTTTCGGGGCCTGTCTTTTAAGTCTGCCTTGGAATTTTCCATTTGGTTTGCTTTGCAAACAAACACCACGGGCAACTCCGTTATGGCTGTTATCCAAAAGGCTACAAATTCCCATTTGGTTCCCGTTAGTTTCGGGGCCAGTCTTTTTAGTCTGCCTTGGAATTTTCCATTTGGTTTGCTTTGCAAACCAACACCACGGGCAACTCCGTTATGGCTGTTATCCAAAAGGCCACAAATTCCCATTTGGTTCCCGTTAGTTTCGGGGCCTGTCTTTTTAGTCTGCCTTGTAATTTTCCATTTGGTTTGCTTTGCAAACCAACACCACGGGCAACTCCGTTATGGCTGTTATCCAAAAGGCTACAAATTCCCATTTGGTTCCCGTTAGTTTCGGGGCCTGTCTTTTTAGTCTGCCTTGTAATTTTCCATTTGGTTTGCTTTGCAAACCAACACCACGGGCAACTCCGTTATGGCTGTTATCCAAAAGGCTACAAATTCCCATTTGGTTCCCGTTAGTTTCGGGGCCAGTCTTTTTAGTCTGCCTTGTAATTTTCCATTTGGTTTGCTTTGCAAACCAACACCACGGGCAACTCCGTTATGGCTGTTATCCAAAAGGCTACAAATTCCCATTTGGTTCCCGTTAGTTTCGGGGCCTGTCTTTTTAGTCTGCCTTGTAATTTTCCATTTGGTTTCCTTTGCAAACCAACACCACGGGCAACTCCGTTATGGCTGTTATCCAAAAGGCTACAAATTCCCATTTGGTTCCCGTTAGTTTCGGGGCCTGTCTTTTCAGTCTGCCTTGTAATTTTCCATTTGGTTTGCTTTGCAAACCAACACCACGGGCAACTCCGTTATGGCTGTTATCCAAAAGGCTACAAATTCCCATTTGGTTCCCGTTAGTTTCGGGGCCAGTCTTTTTAGTCTGCCTTGTAATTTTCCATTTGGTTTGCTTTGCAAACCAACACCACGGGCAACTCCGTTATGGCTGTTATCCAAAAGGCTACAAATTCCCATTTGGTTCCCGTTAGTTTCGGGGCCTGTCTTTTTAGTCTGCCTTGTAATTTTCCATTTGGTTTGCTTTGCAAACCAACACCACGGGCAACTCCGTTATGGCTGTTATCCAAAAGGCTACAAATTCCCATTTGGTTCCCGTTAATTTCGGGGCCTGTCTTTTTAGTCTGCCTTGTAATTTTCCATTTGGTTTGCTTTGCAAACCAACACCACGGGAAACTCCGTTATGGCTGTTATCCAAAAGGCTACAAATTCTCATTTGGTTCCCGTTAGTTTCGGGGCCAGTCTTTTTAGTCTGCCTTGTAATTTTCCATTTGGTTTGCTTTGCAAACCAACACCACGGGCAACTCCGTTATGGCTGTTATCCAAAAGGCTACAAATTCCCATTTGGTTCCCGTTAGTTTCGGGGCCTGTCTTTTAAGTCTGCCTTGGAATTTTCCATTTGGTTTGCTTTGCAAACCAACACCACGGGCAACTCCGTTATGGCTGTTATCCAAAAGGCTACAAATTCCCATTTGGTTCCCGTTAGTTTCGGGGCCAGTCTTTTTAGTCTGCCTTGGAATTTTCCATTTGGTTTGCTTTGCAAACCAACACCACGGGCAACTCCGTTATGGCTGTTATCCAAAAGGCTACAAATTCCCATTTGGTTCCCGTTAGTTTCGGGGCCTGTCTTTTTAGTCTGCCTTGTAATTTTCCATTTGGTTTGCTTTGCAAACCAACACCACGGGCAACTCCGTTATGGCTGTTATCCAAAAGGCTACAAATTCCCATTTGGTTCCCGTTAGTTTCGGGGCCAGTCTTTTTAGTCTGCCTTGTAATTTTCCATTTGGTTTGCTTTGCAAACCAACACCACGGGCAACTCCGTTATGGCTGTTATCCAAAAGGCTACAAATTCCCATTTGGTTCCCGTTAGTTTCGGGGCCAGTCTTTTTAGTCTGCCTTGGAATTTTCCATTTGGTTTGCTGTGCAAACCAACACCACGGGCAACTCCGTTATGGCTGTTATCCAAAAGGCTACAAATTCCCATTTGGTTCCCGTTAGTTTCGGGGCCTGTCTTTTTAGTCTGCCTTGTAATTTTCCATTTGGTTTGCTTTGCAAACCAACACCACGGACAACTCCGTTATGGCTGTTATCCAAAAGGCTACACATTCCCATTTGGTTCCCGTTAGTTTCGGGGCCTGTCTTTTTAGTCTGCCTTGTAATTTTCCATTTGGTTTGCTTTGCAAACCAACACCACGGGCAACTCCGTTATGGCTGTTATCCAAAAGGCTACAAATTCCCATTTGGTTCCCGTTAGTTTCGGGGCCTGTCTTTTAAGTCTGCCTTGGAATTTTCCATTTGGTTTGCTTTGCAAACCAACACCACGGGCAACTCCGTTATGGCTGTTATCCAAAAGGCTACAAATTCCCATTTGGTTCCCGTTAGTTTCGGGGCCAGTCTTTTTAGTCTGCCTTGGAATTTTCCATTTGGTTTGCTTTGCAAACCAACACCACGGGCAACTCCGTTATGGCTGTTATCCAAAAGGCTACAAATTCCCATTTGGTTCCCGTTAGTTTCGGGGCCTGTCTTTTTAGTCTGCCTTGTAATTTTCCATTTGGTTTGCTTTGCAAACCAACACCACGGGCAACTCCGTTATGGCTGTTATCCAAAAGGCTACAAATTCCCATTTGGTTCCCGTTAGTTTCGGGGCCAGTCTTTTTAGTCTGCCTTGTAATTTTCCATTTGGTTTGCTTTGCAAACCAACACCACGGGCAACTCCGTTATGGCTGTTATCCAAAAGGCTACAAATTCCCATTTGGTTCCCGTTAGTTTCGGGGCCAGTCTTTTTAGTCTGCCTTGGAATTTTCCATTTGGTTTGCTTTGCAAACCAACACCACGGGCAACTCCGTTATGGCTGTTATCCAAAAGGCTACAAATTCCCATTTGGTTCCCGTTAGTTTCGGGGCCTGTCTTTTTAGTCTGCCTTGTAATTTTCCATTTGGTTTGCTTTGCAAACCAACACCACGGGCAACTCCGTTATGGCTGTTATCCAAAAGGCTACAAATTCCCATTTGGTTCCCGTTAGTTTCGGGGCCTGTCTTTTTAGTCTGCCTTGTAATTTTCCATTTGGTTTGCTTTGCAAACCAACACCACGGGCAACTCCGTTATGGCTGTTATCCAAAAGGCTACAAATTCCCATTTGGTTCCCGTTAGTTTCGGGGCCTGTCTTTTTAGTCTGCCTTGTAATTTTCCATTTGGTTTGCTTTGCAAACCAACACCACGGGCAACTCCGTTATGGCTGTTATCCAAAAGGCTACAAATTCTCATTTGGTTCCCGTTAGTTTCGGGGCCAGTCTTTTTAGTCTGCCTTGTAATTTTCCATTTGGTTTGCTGTGCAAACCAACACCACGGGCAACTCCGTTATCCAAAAGGCTACAAATTCCCATTTGGTTCCCGTTAGTTTCGGGGCCTGTCTTTTTAGTCTGCCTTGTAATTTTCCATTTGGTTTGCTTTGCAAACCAACACCACGGGCAACTCCGTTATGGCTGTTATCCAAAAGGCTACAAATTCCCATTTGGTTCCCGTTAGTTTCGGGGCCAGTCTTTTTAGTCTGCCTTGTAATTTTCCATTTGGTTTGCTTTGCAAACCAACACCACGGGCAACTCCGTTATGGCTGTTATCCAAAAGGCTACAAATTCCCATTTGGTTCCCGTTAGTTTCGGGGCCAGTCTTTTTAGTCTGCCTTGTAATTTTCCATTTGGTTTGCTTTGCAAACCAACACCACGGGCAACTCCGTTATGGCTGTTATCCAAAAGGCTACAAATTCCCATTTGGTTCCCGTTAGTTTCGGGGCCAGTCTTTTTAGTCTGCCTTGGAATTTTCCATTTGGTTTGCTGTGCAAACCAACACCACGGGCAACTCCGTTATGGCTGTTATCCAAAAGGCTACAAATTCCCATTTGGTTCCCGTTAGTTTCGGGGCCAGTCTTTTTAGTCTGCCTTGGAATTTTCCATTTGGTTTGCTGTGCAAACCAACACCACGGGCAACTCCGTTATGGCTGTTATCCAAAAGGCTACAAATTCCCATTTGGTTCCCGTTAGTTTCGGGGCCTGTCTTTTTAGTCTGCCTTGGAATTTTCCATTTGGTTTGCTTTGTAAACTAACACCACGGGCAACTCCGTTATGGCTGTTATCCAAAAATCTACAAATTCCCATTTGGTTTGCGAAACCAATAGCCCCCACAAAAGTAACGCAGAGCTAGCCATGAAGTGGATAGTATATTATAAAGAGCCCACCATTATTTGGGTATACTTATAATTTAGAACACTGCGGAAAACAAAGAAAACAAAGAACATATTTTATAGAATATATATATATATATTTTTCCACAATTTTTTTTTTTTGTTTTTAAATTTTTTTTTTTTACTGTCCTTAGGGGGGGGGAATGTAAAAATTCTTTCAGTCTCCACATTTAAACATTCAGTCGCCACATGGCGACCGTTAATTTTCACCTTTACCCTCGAAGCCCCAATTTTAAAATCTAAACTGTTTTCTTGCAATAAATGAATATTGACAAGGAAACACGTTTTACAGGAAACTTAACACGTGGAAATGGCGCGGTCATATTTGAGCATTAAAAAATTACTTAATCATTTATCATCTTTATCAATCAATGTTTTTCTGTCTTTTTTCGAATTGCTATATTTCAACTAGGGAAGTCGAAATTCGACACTTTGTACGTCTTTCGTTTTTCAGATTTCTGGGTACAGCTACATTTATAGAGGTGGCAACAGCCTTGGCGATTTTTTGGCGCACTTCTAGTATTGAGTTACGATGGATTAAGGCAACTCATCTGTCTTTACAGTTATTGTGGTTTTCATGGCAACCTCGGCAAAAACAGTCACCTTTAATTTTCATTTGGAATAGTCTAGAAAGTTCTTCCAAAATCCGTTAAAGTCGTTTGATTTCATGGGTTCGTTCGAAATGTTTTCTTTCCTCCCATTGGTTATTTTGATTTTAAAATATCCTTTGATTGCATTGGTCCTTTTACAAAATTTTTTCGGTGCTATCATTGGTTCATTTATTTGTAATTCTACAGTTGTGGAATTTTATTTTAAAACAATATTTTTCACGAAACGTTTAAGAGTTTTGTTTTTTTTGCCATTTGTGGAATTTTCGTTTTTTAATTATTTTTTTCCTGGAACAGTTTTGACGTATCAGGTTTTAAAATTTCTTGCTTTTTTTCTTTTATAAACCTTTTTCTTTTTCATCATGCCCACTGTATTTAGTGTAATTGATAAGCATCAAGGAATTCTTACCCAACATTCGCAGTTTAGCTTTTTTGCTGGTTCACAAATGTGTGTTTAAGATTATTACTTTTTTTGAAAGATTTTTAAAATATACTTTTTGAAACTTTCTCATACGTCTTCTCGAGCTTTTTTTTCCGTTGTGAAAAGAAAAATATTTTTGAAATAATTATTTCCTTGGCGACTTTAGAAGTTCGTCAAAACAATCGTCAAGATTGTCGCCATCGCTCATAAACGTAGATTGTAGCTGTTCATTGCGGACCACGGGTTAAAGATCATTGGGCTAGCGGACATTACTTTGCCGTCTCCCCGAGAGCTAGCGCATCAGTACAGCTGGGGAAGTACTGGACGAGGAAACAGCGAGAGATCACACGTACAATAGAGCAGTAATCTCAACGGTAAGAAAATCATCGACTCACCAAACAGCCTTTGGAGAAGACAAAGAAATTCGCATTTAGCTTCGAAAAGTATGTAGCACAAATAGAGACATTGCCAGATGTTCAGAGCCAGAAACATTGGACAACATAACTGAGGACTTGCAAAACTCCATTACCATAGCCTGCAATAAGGCTTTCGGGAAAAAGAAATTTTCCTCCTACAATAATATCAAACCTGTTTGGTGGAACCAGGATTTACAAATCAGAAAGAGGGAAGTAAATGTCTTTGGAAGATTTCAAGAGGCACATAGTGAAGAATAAGAACGAGAAAAGAGCTCAACTCACGAAAGATGTAAAAAAAGCCAAAAAGAAATTTTTGAGTGACGTGATGTGTCGCCGCCGGTAACTTGTATGGCGACTTTAAAACCTCATTTTGATTTAATTTGTTCAAGAAAACTGGTTCAGCCATCTCATATATCCAGTACTAATTTTGTTAGTAACAATAACTATGTAAGGTAGTTTCGGTAATACCTACTTTTACATTTTTATATTCAGGTGTGTTGCAAACAATTCAAGATATTTTTAGTGTGTCATCAACAAAAAAGGCTGAGAAACACTGACCCACGTACTTTAATGAAGGTTTTTGTTTCTCTCCCCCCCCCCCTTCTCACTGTCTTGTTGACAAGAACCGCAAATATTTACTTTTTTTTTCCGAGCGCGATTTTAAAATGTTTCGCGGGCTAGATCAAAAGCTGGGGCGGGCCACATCCGGCCCGATTGCCGGGGGTTTCCCATTTTTGCGTTAAAGTGTACGAGGAAGTTTTTCGGAAATGAACGATACATGATATTTTCAAATTAGCAGTTGAAGGAAACGATGGTTTTGTCAAAGAACTCGCTGTAAAAAATATTTGAATCTCTTTTCCTGTGTATCAACTGGGAACAGCTACAGTCTACGTTTATGAGCGGTGGCAAATGCCTTGGCGATTTTTTTTTTGGCTAACTTCTAAAGTCTCCAAGGAAAGTATTATTTCAAAAATATTTTTCTTTCTACGACTGAAAATAAAAGGGAACGTTTTAAAAAACTTTCGCAAAAAGTAGTAAGCTTAAACACACTTCAAAACACATTTGTGAACCAGCAGAAAAACTTTGCTGCGAAGGTTGGGTAAAAATACCCTGAAACTTAGCATTTGCACTAAATACATTTTAAAATAAAAGGATTTTTAAAAGAAAAGAAAAAACAAGAAATAATACAACCTGATACGTCAGAACTGTTCCGGGGGGGAAAAAAATAATAAAAAAAAATTCCATAAATGGTTAAAAAACAATACTCGAAAACGTTTCGTGAAAAATATTATAATAAAATTCCACAACTGCATAAATACAAATAAATGAATCAATGGTATCACAGAAAAAGAGGACAAATGCAATGAAAGGATATTTTAAAATTAAAACAAACTTCGTAGAATATCTGGGTTGCTCGTATCATCATTGCGTACCACCTGAAACGTTGCCGCGTACCACCGGTTGGTAATCCCTGTTCTAGACTATTCAAAATGGAAATTATGTAATCCGCATATGCATAGTAAAATCATGTACTATTATGTAATCCGGTACCAATGGATCTCCCCAGGCGAATCTTTATGGCCAACATGAGAAATTTAAACGGACATGACTATCTCCAAGGACATCTCCACCGGATTGGTGTGAAAGACATTCCTGACTGTGTTCCACTGGAGAGACTATGAATTTTAGCCATTTGACAGTTTGTGCTACTATGTCCAACTCAAATTTTAATGTTCTACCTCTCGACAACTATATTTCAAAGGCCAGTTTGTATTGGGCTGCACAAAGGCAAATGGTCTGTACAACCCATTCCTCAACGTAATTAAAAAATAAACGTAGAGTACAGCTGTACCAACAACTGCGACAGTATAACACTTGAAGATTTTACTAATACGCCAAGGGACCCAGATGTCTCCAAATACTAAGTTTTATTTTCTTTCTTCAACCTAACTGTAAATCATCTCCCAAAAGGCAAAGCACCTGGATAGATAATCTGGGTGTTGCAAATTATTAATAACAAATTTCAATAACTTCTATCTGCTTTCTTCAACCTAACTGTAAATCATCTCCCAAAAGGCAAAGCACCTGGATAGATAATCTGGGTGTTGCAAATTATTAATAACAAATTTCAATAACTTCTATCTGCTTTCTTCAATAAGTGAATTTCGTTTCAAAGTGGTAGCAAAATTAGCTCCAATTTTACAATCTTGTCAGCCATCTTGTTTTCCAGAAGTTCATGTGTTTTGGAAGAATTTGCATCATTAATTGCATTTCTGTAAGCAAATCTCTATTTTAGCATATTAAAAGTAAAAATTTGTGTGTAATTAAATTATCTTTATTCATGAGTGGTGCTTATTTTATTATGAATAACATTTTAATAGTAAAGCTAATTGTGTTTAGGTTCTGTTGGGTTAAAATGAATACTCTAAATTCGCCATTATGTAGTCATAAAATTTTTTTGTTACAAGCCATGTCAGAGGGGGGGGGGTAGTGTTACAGAACAAACTGGGGCACATTGTTACATACATAATTTGTCCAACTAACACATTACAAACAAATGTTTCACAATGTAAATTTTATGGCTCTGTATTTTTCATTTAAAGATTTTAAATTATAAATATGAATGATGACATAAAGAAATTGGTTAATTTTTCCAAAAGCTTTCTTTTAATGTGATGTTTACAATCTTTCTTTACACTATCATTTTTCTTTTGTTAATTTATTCGAAACATTCACAAGCTAAAGAAATTATGTCTCCACAAGAAAATGTTAAAAATATGATTACAGAGGAAAAAAAGCACTAAACCCTAAAAACAAAAGCGAACCCGATTCATGAGATATCATCAACAGGAGATGAAGATTCACCATCTTATGCTGATAGTAATGATAACCTCTTTCTCATAATTGCAATCAGACATTGCTGCAGACAACAATAATTAACAATGGTGATTACGTTAAGGACACCTTAAAGAACATAAAATTCACACTAGTGGGGAAGTTGTGAAACAGAACAATGTTGATTTTGAAGTGTTGTACATCAAAAGAACTTTTCCATCTCAGAATTTCACTGTGGATTTAACTTCCTATCAAAATCTAAAATAAGTTCATAATTTCTTTAATCTTATCGTATCATCTACTTTATAACTGTAGGCTACAATCATTGCTAATGTTTGTTTTCTCAACTGTGTAGGCCAGGACAATACACAATGCTATAGAAAATGTTATTTTATTTTTTTCCTCACATTTAAAGCTGTTGAATTATATGTAAACAAATCAAATGTGGCATTATATTTTAAGCCTACTTAAGGAATCATTAGATATCTGTTTATTTTCAATTCAAATCAATCTTAATATAAGTCCATTCTTTAGATTTACTGTTGCTACTGATGTGAAACACTGCACCCCAACAGTGAGGGCAGTGCTACAATGTATATCACTACCAAAAACACTAAATACTGTAAATACAGGGTTGTCATCATAACTATACATGTACAATAGTTGCTTTAGTAGCCTGAAAAGTTGAAGATAGGAGTCTCCTCCTGGCGATAATTCAGCAGTCTTTTCCGTTATCCTTATATTCCAACTCGGATAAAAAGAACTGGACATACATATGTCGTACAGAAAATTTTGAAACATAGTTGGACAATGCTAAGTATGAGTTTATAATTTATAAGTGAACAGAATTCTGATTTCTTAAGCCAACTTTTGCTACCTTCAATAAAATTAACTAATTTCTTTTGTTCATTAAACTTTAGAAATCAACCATTATAACCTTAGACTAATAAAAAAAAATTATATTTTTTTGTCTACCTTTTAAAACAACCATTGTGAATAAAAAGTATAATTAAAACAAAGACTTTACAACTGTTAACTTATAGAAATATCGGGTCAAGAAAATGTAGAATGAAATCTTTTCTTCTATCTCCAATTGGACACAATTTCGCGCTACTGACCTTCGAAATTGCTGTTGTCATTTTTGTTGACAAAGATCTTTAAAAATGGATTGAACACAAAAAAATAGTCGTCTAAAACTTTAAAAAGTCATCACTTTTATTTTATTTTTAAATAGTCACTTTTAGGCCTGGTTTTGACGAAAAAAGTCGCTCAAGATTAAAAATAGTCTGAAAGTCTCAAACGGCAACCCTGTAAATAAATGTTATACTCTCTATGACATGTAACATTAATATAAGAGATCAAAGATCATTTTAAGGGCTTTGTTTACATCATATAGATGCATATCTTGATGCCACTGCTGAAATTAAAAAACGTTTAACACTGTGCCCCCTCTTTAGAAATGTTTTGAGGGGGTAATTTTTGTTTTAACTTCACACAGGAGCGACAGAACGGGCTATTAGTGATGGTCCAGAATCAACCCCCAAAGGGAAAGATCTGAGGAACCACTGCCAGATGGGCATCGCGAAAACCAAGTGTTACAGTTATTGGGGTTACTCAAATGATCACGAACATACAAATTACGATTTAAAATCTGGTACTAAGTAAAACAATTCATTACAGCAAACACCAAAAGCAGCTGAGCAATTAAGATTTGTCCATTTAGGAATGTCTATTCATAGAATTTCTGTTAGTTCATTTAGGGATTTTCGTAACATTTTGGGGACCGTTTAGGATTTTCTAAAATAAGCGTATGATCTGATTTCATGATTATGTGGGTCAGTTCGATGCAATCATAGTTAAAAAATGCACTTCTGTTTTATTGCTTACAGCCTAATCTCGAGAAAAGAGGACTCTAGTATCCAATTTCAGCTTTAATAAGCAGTTTTCTACAAAAAATTTTATAAATAAAGACAAACTGTAAATCATGTCAAAGTAGAAGAACATCAAACAAATACTCTATATTATATTCATTATTTTTGTTTTCTGGATATTTGAAATTTAAAAAAAATATTGAAGAAAAATCAACAATTACTTTTAAAACATTTTGGCATGTAAATTTTTTATTTTTATATTTTATGCATCAAATGAAGTTAGGCAAAAAAATTATACATCAATTTGTGAGTTAAAAAAAAACTTTCTTCGAATGGGGTTGGATTGGGGGTGTCACACAATTTTCATTTTCTTTTCAGTTTGCTTAATTTCTTTGTCCAATTTCATCATTTGCAATTTTTTAATTTTCATCATTTGTTTAAGTTCAGCTACAGCCACCCTTTGCTTACGGAATCTTTCAGATCTCAAACAGCTGAAGTTCATAAAGATTTCCATCCCCTCATTTCTGTGCCACAAAGAGAGCAGCGTGTGAATAGCCTCCGTTCCGTAGACAGGAATGTCGGGGTTCTCGATGGGGAGCTTCGAGCGCTTAGAATGTGCGAGAGGTTGACGATCTATCCCCTTAAAAACTTTGCCAAAGACACCTTCGAGTGTAAATTATCATGCATATTGAAGTTTCCACCGTCCTTTCAGAGTTTACCCACGACGTATCTATACCTTCTTGACCTAATCAGACCCACAGTATGAAACCAATTAGAAACGGCAACATATGATGACAAAGGTACTAAACACATTACCTCTCCTCCTGGGGTCAGCTGTCCCCCAGGAGGAGAGGCCGGTTCAGCGGGGTTTCAGTTTGCTGCTTCTTTCGGCCGTTTCCGTAACACGAAAGTAGAAGACGATATTCTGCAAATCCGCATGCAGAGGGCTAGCGTTGAGTTAATATCAGCTTGATCCATCCGGCCTCTTGACCTCTCTATTCTCGTCTTATTCCAGAATCCAAAAAGTAAACAGGTCTGTTGAGACCGTCCTCAGATCTGTGTATGGAGGATGTTATCCCCCTTTTAAGTGACCGCTGGCATTGATCAACATTTACGAGCTGTCAGCGTTTGACCTCCTAGAGGGTTCCTCTTTTTGTTCGACCCTGACGAAAGGTGATAACTCTCGCATCAAATGATACGTCACACAATACTATGAAAGGAAAGTGTCGGTTGTAAATGCCACTCAAGGTTCATCACTCAAGTTAGGCAAGAGGGATTGGATATGCAGATGGCCCATTTCCTTTAAACTGGCCTTACTGATAGCAACATGAAGTATCCTTTTACAGTTGAAACAGTACATTTTTGAATCCATTCTTGCGGTGGAACGTAGAGCGCATTTTGAAATTGAAATGGCGAAAATAAAAAAAGGAGTTTTTAAGAAGTAGCACATAAAAATAAAGAGTTTTAAGAGTGCTCAAAAATCACAATTCATTTTAAGGTGTTCTTAAGGAGTTTTTAAAGAATGTGCAAACCCTGTTTTTTTTTTTTTTTTTTAGAGGAAATAGGAATTTTTTAAAGTGTGCACCAAAAATTTTTCTTCTTTAAATAGAATTTAAGAACTTAAAACCCCTAAAAAGGTGACAAAATGTCAAAAAAGTGACGTGTTAGGAGCATGGTAATGAGAAACAAATTGGTACTGCGCAATCAATCCAAACGACACTTTCATTAATACTAAGTCTTTAAAAAGTGAACAAAATATTAAATGAATTAGTTCCTGTCAATAGACAAAGAGAAACTGCACGAAAAAACCCTAGGAATGTGAAAGTTATATACGGAAAATTAATGAAATTAATATACAGGACAAAAATTTCGATAAATACTCAAAATTACCTCCAAATAACACTTTTACTAATATTTAAGTCTTTTAACAGTAAACAAAATTGTCAATTTCTGCCAATAAACAAATAGAGAATGCATCAAGTAAAAACTTAGAAATTAGGAAAGTCGTTTTCTTATTATACAGGACAGAAATTTTAATAAATACTCCAAATCAAAATATCAACATTTTCATTAAAGGAAAATCCCATTTTTCGAAATTTTTAAAACAATAGATGAAAGTGCTGTGGATATGTTCACTTGAGAAATAACATCAACTGCGAAAATGGAAGAGTTGATGCCATGAAACACTACAGATGTAAAATTCTTAGTAATAATCTTTTGGAGAATATTCTCCACTGGAAGAATAATCAAGAATTTTCTTCTCTAAATGCATAAAAATATCTGTGGCATATATTTTTTAAATCTAACAATGAATACACGAGATGAAAATAATTATAAATTCAAAAAGTAGTAGTATATTTCATTATTTTCAATCCACTATCTATTGAAGCATTTCTCAGAGTGAAAACAATCCAGAAAATGAAGGGGCCTGTAAAGGTGGAAAACAAGGCAGTATTGCCAACTAAGAAGACTGAAAAACTTCCAAATTAAACACATTTTAGAACCAAAACTACTGGATTTCTGATTTTGTATAAGAAATGCAGAAGTAAATTATAATTAGTGTTTTTTCTTCACATAATTTTTAAATTTTAACATTTTATTTAATGTTTATTGGCTAGAAAAACCATATTTTAGAGTAAAAAATTGCTAGATTTTTACTTTCTCAATAGCTTTATAAACTGCTACAATCCAATACTCAATACTAATGGTAACAGTAGGTAGCAAGACTGCTGAGGCGCCATTTACGCACGGGATACGATTTAAAGAACCCTTGCCACTTCCTGCGGTGACACAGGAAATGAATGAGTATGTCTATGGAAGTTTTTCCTTAGTTCCGCAGAGGCAGTTCCACAGAGTGCCTTTTGAATACCCAATGTAGTAAAGATCACTGGTAATGATTTTGAATGGTTAATCCAGAGATGTGAGCAGAGAATATTCTCCAAAGATTAAAATTTGGAGATTATTCAAGAATTTTCAACTCAAAACCTAATGTTCCAGAAAATTGTAATATGTTTCATTTTATAGACCTCAGAAACGAACATGAACTTATTTTACACATCAATACATCATTCACAATCGGAACTGTAGTCGTAACACATACTAAGAGTACACCATGGGAGCCCGCAGAATGTTCTCCATGGGGAGGAGAAACATGTACCTACTACTTAGTTTCTATGGGGTAACAAAACATGCACACACACACATACATGTATATATGTGCATGTGGGAATACATAAGCCAGCAGAAAGAACCACCCCCCACCAATCCAGGTTCCCAAGGGGTTTACTCAAAGGACCTAGGTATATGTTCTAAATAATCGAAAAAGCTAGCAATTTATTCAAACAATAAACATGAAATAAAACAAAATTTAAAAATTATGTGAATAAAATTAAAAAATTATTTCTGCACCTTTTGTTAGTTTTTAAGTTTGTTTGTATTATTTTGACAAAATTTGTTTCTGCATTTTTTTTTTTTTTTTTTTTTACAAAATTCTATTTGTTTCAGTTCAAAAATGCATTTATTTCAAATGGAATTTGGAAGCTTTTCAGTATTCTGAGTTGGCAATACTACCCAATTCCTTGTTTCCCAACATTACAATCCTCCATTTTCTGGATTCTTTTCATGGAGAAAAGCTTATATAAGACAGCTAATTGAAAATAACAAAATTCTACATTTTAAAATTACGTTTTTTTTATTATCTGATATCGTGTCAAAATCAAAAATGCATTGCTTGTAAATCAATTATAAATTATATTTGTAGTAGAGTATGTCAGGCCTCGAAATATATTTTTTAATACAGGTGCACTAGGTGCATCTAAGTTTTTAAATTAGGTGCACAGGTGCACCTAGCGGGAAAAAATTAGGTGCACAATTTTATTTTCATGTGCACAGTGCACCCGGGTATTTCGAGCCCTGGAGTATGTAGTCTTTATAACAGACTAGTAAGGGGCTAAATGTTGTCCGTTTCACTAAAAGTCCTGTTTGTGACAAATAATTCTCATAGGGGTGTGATGCAACAGGGTGTTACATCAAAGTAAAGTAGTTAGGCCAAACAAAAAAAAATTGTTTGTTTCCGACCCTGAAATTACAATACAAAAATTCCAACCCTAAAGTTTTTAGACTTTTTAAAAATTTAATTGAATTAAAAAAAACACGTTCATTAAAACGATTGATTACAATGTCACAGTGATCCTAATCGATTATTATTTATTTATTTTATATTCAGTTAAGATATAATTATGTCATAAATAAACACTTTAGGGGTGAATAAGCAGTTAACTCGAAGAAAATTATAAATACCCAGGACCCACCCAGGTATTTTACATCATCGATCACACCTCCCATCCATTTTAAATCAATACTCGCCATTTCATTTTGTGTATTTGCTAAAAATATTTAAAAGAAAAAAAACTTTTCCTACCTATCGACCCTAATATCTCATGTCACAGGAAACAAACATTTTTGTTTAGTCCTCAGCTATAAAAAGTGTTGATTATGTATCCAATAAAAAAACAGCCTTCAACATAGGTTGAATTGAAAAAGATGTGTACGCATACTACATTAATCTTTAAAACAAGAAGGTTCTGTGATTCATGTTGATAAAAACAAGCACCCTTTATACCATGCCTTGACCCGGGAACCTTCCGATCTAGAGGCGATGGTCCGGGTCATTAGGCAATTTTTAACTAACGTCGCACTAGGCCGGGATTGGATCCCCGAAGGGAAAGAACCGAGTAGAACCCCACATTGTGAACCACGGTTGGCTGACATTGCACAAGGAGTTAATTGGTTAGGAAAACCTCATCTTTCTTAATTTTACTAAGCCAACCTATTTCATATTCCCGCTCGCACTTGTTTGACCTCTCTCGATCCAGTTACTCGAGGATTTACTTTTCAATGTTATAACTATGCATCGCTTGTAATCTTTTAATTTTAACTTGAATCCATTCGTTATATTTGAATCAATTCTAGTTTTGGATTTTTAAAGGTCATGTCTATCAGCCTAATTGAAAGTAATAGTTTATTTTAACCCCCAATCGATCTCAAAATCCAATCCTAAATAATAGATGGGAGAAAAACTCACCTGTATCTCCCGCAGCAACTCTTCCTTCCTCCTCCGGATGTCGGCCAACAGCTGCTGCTCCTCGGGCGTCAGATCTGCAAAGGAGCATGGGTCAGACGTGACGTCAACAACAGAGTGTCAGAGTTACAGGAGATCATAGTTACCAGTGTCCGGTTGCACCCCCATGAAGCAGCCCCCAGATGCCACCAACGCATTAATACCGCGGAACAGTGTTTGGGACGTCAGCAGAGACACAAACAAACAAACCACCTTCCGTTGGCGACGGAAGCGGGGGTTGCCACGATCGTCTCTTCTCGTCGCCAAGGCCGCCATTCATTTCCGCAACTGTGCATTTCGAAAGCGCGTGTCCTCTGTACGTGTTTCCCGGAAGAAATTCGGACCGTGGATCAAAATGACGTGATTTTGTCTTCGGATCTTTTCCTTTAGGATTGATTCCGGACCGTCAACAATAGCCCTTTGTGTTGCTTTAGTTCGACGATAATTACAAAAAATAAATGTCCCCAACTATACTTTTATTATTAAATTATGGTATTTATAAGGTAATTTTTATATAAAATCGTACTAGAGCTACACCAGGGTGGCAACAAAATCCTTGAAAAAAAGTTCCCTGATATTTCCATGATTTCACTGATAGTTTCACAAAAATTTCCCTGATTTAACAATTCCCTCAAGAAATGTTGTGATCCGTGATTGGTATCGATATACAGTATCCACACAACACTGTTTTTAAATATTTATGATCAGAGGGTGTAAAAGGATCATTCTCCACAAATATTTTGTATTTTTTCTCTACAGATATTTTAATTGTTATTGTAAGAATTGGAACACTTATAATTACAATTGAAAAAAAAATGGAGAAAAAATGCAAACTATTTTGATAATGAACTTTTTACACCTGACCCTACATTATCATACTATTCCTCAAAACCAACTGCAAATATACATAAAAAGTTCTACAAAAATGTAATTGCAAACAAAAATAACTAATTTAATACACAAAAAACATCATTAGTTACACAAATTCAAAATTGTATACCACCAGTTATATCGCTAGCCTCACGGCGACCAAGACGCTGCGGCCGCGAAAAAAAAAACGAAGGCGGTTTTCGCGGTGTTTAAAACTTACGACGCCGTGGTTCTTTATTCGAATTACGATTTCGGCGAATACGATTTATTCGATTCTCAAAAGCACTCGTAATAGTGCATCTCTAAATAAACGATAATGGTAGCCGTTTAAGTTGTCAAAATTTCCCTGATTTTTTGTAAAATTTGGAAATTTTCCCTGAGATTTCCCTGATTTTTCCAGAATTAAAAAGTTCCCTGAGAATTCCCTGATTTCCCGGTTCTGTTACCACCCTGTACACAGCTGACTATTGACGACTGTCCGGGATCGATCCCAAAAGGGAAAGAATCGAGGATAATACCACGTCATTTTGAGCCACGACGGATTTAACGTGCCCCTTTGCACACGACTGTTTTGGGCTGGATTTGAATTCGCAACCTCCAGGTTGCAAATACGTAATTTTTCCATCTTTATCAAGGTGATTGATTCTTAGAATGGCATATTTCAGAAACATCACAACGGAGACATTTTTTGCAAAAGATTGAAAATGTCTTTTTTAAAAATTATATTAATAATTTTATTTCAATTTAGTTCTGAAATTTTATCAGATCTCTTGGTTATTTTACTAAATTCGCAGCCTCTTTGTTTAAATTTACCAGACGTCATTCATACAGAAAATAGTGTTGTTTGAAGATGGCATTGATCTATATTTTAGTTTAGAAAATATGAGGACACTTTTTGAAAGATTAAAACAATTAAATCATCATTGGGATAAGGCCTAAAAAAAAAAGGTTCGTTTCCTGTAACACGAGCAAAAGCATTAGGGTCGGTACGTTGAGGAAGGGTTGTTTTTTTGCTAAATATTTTAAGCAAACACGCAAAAGGAAATCCGAGTATTAATGTTTTATTTAAGATTCATTACAGGTGGGATCGGTGATGTAAAATACCCGGGTCTATTTTTTTTGCAGGAGGTTTAACTGCTTATTCACCCCTAAAAAGTTTATTTGTGACATATAATGCCTGAACTGAATATATAATAAACAATTATGAATCGATTACGATCGCTGTGACATCGTCATCAATGAATCGTTTTAACGTGTTTTTTCAATTCAATTTTAAAAAAGTATTAAAAAAAACTTTAGGGTTGGAATTATTGTATTATAATTTCAGGGTTACAGGAAACAAACCATTTTTCTTGTTTGGCCTAAGGTAAGGTAAATTTAACTAATGTCGTACTAGAGCAACACAACGGGCTCATGGATCAATCCAAAAGGGAACTATCCGGGGACAACACGTTATTTTGAACCACGTACAGATGACGACTGAGCTGGTACCCCACTCTCCAAACTTCCACATCTACCCAACGTGCGGACTTTCGGCCACGACAGATTGAAGGTGCACCAACCGCCTCTACACCATACGCTTCCATTCATCCATGCACTGACCCGGATTCGAACTGTGAACCTGCCGAGAACCCGATGTGAAAACCTTATGACTGACTTTTGTGGCACCGTTCCTACTTTATAAACTTTTTTTCACACGTCCTACGCTGCATGGAAAGTACTCAAACCAAAATTCCTCCTTCATGGGGAGTTATAACATAAATGCAACCACCTGCAATTTTTTAAAATTTAGCTTAAAATTAATTCATATTAATTTTCTCCCCCTCTAAACCATCCCTTCGATCACGTGTGTCTGATCGTGCCAACAACAAAGTATTATGAATCAAACAAGTTCATGAAAAGAATGTGTTCGTCCTAACAGACGAAAGTGAAATAAATGGCAGTAAGTACTTTAAACCATTGGTTGACATTATTGATAATCCAGATGAAACTTGCGTCATCAACTGCATCATCACTATGTTGTTCGTCTTGTAGATGACGTTTTAAAATCTCTGAATGTTGAGCGAAAGGATTTTGCTATCCGATGCAGCACATTATATGACTGCGGCTTTTCAATATTAAAGAAATGATTGGCCATTCAACGTTCTTCTGTATTTCAGTCCACCTGTTGTACACGACTCAAATTGTCAATATATTTTGAATTTTTTCAAAACTTATATTAGATTTTAGTGTATCAAAAATAAATGCAACTTTTTCCATTTTTACTGCAACAAAAAAGTTGCCCTAGTGATAACTGGATGTGCAAAATTAATGTTGCACATCCCTCGAATTCATGTTTAACACAAATAACCCCCCCCCCCCATTGCAGAAACTAAACTTTGATTTGCGTGTCTCAAAAGTCCAACCACGTTGAGCGAGAAATATTAATGAAATAAAACAAATCCTATTTTTATGAATCACGTTCTAACACTCAAAGCCGGCTTTAAACGGAAGAGGAAACCGCCAAAGAGTGCAGAAAGGGCGCCGAGTGCAACCCCTCCAGCTATATGCGTGCGCATTTCCACCGTTTGAACTCGTCACCCATATCAACAGAAAACAGAGAGGCATGCAAGGAGTGCATCGTATGTGATTTCACAATAACAGGTTCAACTGTGACTGCTATCGAAGATTATCTGTGATAGTGATTCGGAACTGTGACCATGTGATTCATTGGTCTTTCGATCCACGGTTTTTGAAATATTCTGTAAAATTTTGTTATTTATTCTTCCAGAGGGTGTTTGCAAAATTTCTGTCGGTCCTTTAGGGACTGTCTAAAACAAATGAATGATCTGATTTGACATGATTATATGGGTCAATTAGATGCAATTATACTTTGAAATCACACCTTTTTTTTTATTGCTTACAATCTAATCTCGAGAAAAGAGGACTCTAGTATCAAAAGTCAGCTTTAATAAGCTGTTTCCTATGAAATTTTTAAAATAAGGACAAACCATAAAAAAATCACGTCAAAGAACATAAAAAACCAATACTCTCGATATTATATTCATTATATCTGTTTTCTAAATACTTGAAATTTTTACTTAAAATTGAAGAAAAATCAATTACTTTAAAAACATTTATCTGTGTAATTTTTTTATCTTTATGTTTTATGCATGAAATGAAGTTGGTAAAAAAAATACATATCAATTTGTGTATTTAAAAAAACTCTCCGTTTGGGGGTTACGCCATTTTCATTTTCTTTTCAGTTTGTATAATTATCTTTGTCTTAATTATTCAATTTCAATTTTTTTCTCATTTATTTAAGTTCAGCTGCAGTCACCTTTTGTTTTCGCATTTAAAAAAATGTGATAAATTTTGGGGACACAATTTATGATTTCGTGACCCGTTTTCGACATATTTTATCTGTTTAAAACCAGTTAATAAACTTTCCGTTTAAGAGGATTCTAAATCATTCAATTTTTAAGTTGTTTTTTTTCCGAAATTTTTTTTTGGAGGTATACATTGCATTTTGTAATTATAATAACTATTTTATTTTTCTATTGAAATTAAAAACTGACAAAAGTTTAGGCAAAATTGATCCAAATATTTCATAACAAACCACTTCATTTTTGCATTAATTAACTTCTGAGAGTCATGCCATCAATTGTCTACGGTTCGGAAGAACAATGGGTGAATAAATGATAAAAATAAATAATGAGCATAAATAGTTAAAATAATTAGAAAAATTAAATAATATACAAAGTTTGAAAAATGATAGATAAAAAAACTATATTCATTTTCACTATTGAAATCCCATTTAACAAAAAAGGAGAAAAAAAGCGTTTTAAATGGTGAAGGCTCGTTGGATTTGAAGCTTTCGTGCTCATAAAAAGTGGAATGTTTCCGGTTCTACTGATGGTAGAAACAAAATTGAGGTGTCATTTTATTCAGAAAGATCGATATTATTTTATAAGATAATAAAAAAATAATTGAACTTTTCACAAAATTAAAAAAATTTATTCTCTTCCAACCTGTTTTATTTTTTTTAAGCCTGAGATATATTAAATTTGTATTTATTATATTTATTTAAAAGGTTAGTCATTTATTGAGAAAATGAGTTCTTTTTTTTGAAAAAAGATTCAAAGAACTCTTTTTTTCAATAAATGAATAACCTTTGAAAAAAATACAATTTATTTCCTGACATTTGTAACCTAGCTCCTGGGACGGAAATTAGATTCTAAATAACGACAACTGTCCTTTCTATAACTACTTCCCATTTCCAAGTTTCATCTCATTTCCCAATTAGTGTTTCAAAAATTTCAGTCCCATATTTTAGTCCATATTCTACACAATTTATCTAAAATATCAAGATGTGAATGTAAAGAGTTCCTTTAGAACTCCAGAAATTCATTTACTGTAAAAAAGTATATTATAAATTTTTTTTTAAGCGTAAAATTTCTATTTCTGTTGACAAGAAATTCCAAAAAATAAGTATTGAAATTTTACGATCGAAGACATCAAAATTCCACTTTAAAAATAAAACCTTTTGTCACAAAAATTGCACTTGGATCACGATATTTCGGAATTGATTCATTATAATTAAATCCTTGTCTTGGTTCTAAATCCCCTAAAATTGCTTCTTTTCACGACTTAAAGGCAGAGCACGACAAATTACGGAAGCCTAGATTTTCTGTTCCAGTAAAAAAAATTAAAAATTTCATGAATAAAATGTGATTTTTAAGGCCACAAATGGAGCAAAATGTCTAATGTAGGAAAAAAAAATGTTATTTTTTATGGTCTCATTTACACTATAAACAGCATATTATTTACAGAGCTTGTGTGTGTAATGCGATCTGCGATATACTAATCGTTCGAATCAATATTAGTACAGTACAAAGTCCAAAATCCTCCGGACCTCGGCCGTTCCATATTGCGGACTTTTCCGCATTATTAGCATTTTTTGTCCAAAAAAAACCTCAATTGAACCACGCGAATTTTGCGTTTGAAATAGTAAAATAGCAGATACAGTAGAACTCCAATTATCCGAATCAATTGGGACCGGAACCCATTCGGATAATCAAAAATTCGGATAATTGGATTGTTTCCGAAAAAAGGGTCTAGTATGTATTTTAATTAATTACTGTATGTATGTTGAAAATGGGAGAAAAAAAACTATTTTTTACAAAAAGAGCTTTTAATTAATTAAATGAAAAGGCAATACTTTTACATGTTAAGCGTACTTACAAGTGCTATACATAAGTACACTATGTACGTCCCGTACTGTAAATGAAAGTCATTGCTTGCTAAACATCTCGGTCAAAGTAAGCTGTTTGACTGTCTTAATCCGTTTTCGGGCAACCAAGTCGCGCATCCGCCTGATAATAAGAAGTTGCATGGGGTCGCACTCGGGCTTTCGCTCCATCCACTTCAACGCAGTTGCTAAGCCGGCAAATGCTTCACTAGCAGATGGTCGCGTGTCTGCTTCAACTTCGATAATAAGGTCATCTTCTTCAACGACACTTTCTTCTCTCAAACTTTCAATAAGTTCATCAACATTTAGAATTTGAAACCCAGAATCATTATTTTGCGAATCGCAATACGTTTCCGTCTTAATTTTTTTCTTCTGAAATTCTGAAAGCGATTCGGATAATCAGAGATTCGGAGTTCGGATAATTGGAGTTCTACTGTACATAAAAAGAAATATTTTTCAAAAACGGGGGGGGGGGGAACGCTTTTTTTTATTTTTATACGAGGGCTGTTTAATAAAGAATGATAATAATAAATAAAAAATAATTTCCTGTACTAATCCTCCAAATTTTTAGGGTCTTAGTCAAAATACTCTCCATTACATGCAATGCATTTATCCCACCTCCATCAAAAACACACTAGCGCGTCTTTCTAGGAATGGCTCTTCGTTACGTGGACGATTCTATTCAGGACCGTAGGTTGATCGGTAGATATTAACACGTGATAAGTGAATCGATTCTTCAGTTCGATTCTTTCGTAACTTTTTTTGATCCTCAGTGAGCTATGATTGATTATTTACGTGTTAAAATATTACCAGGACCGGACTGAGGGAAACCTCAATAGTTTTTGTGCATCTCCCGTCTTAGCTCTGTTGATTATTCTTGTACTGCTGTCACCACGCAACACTTAAATTTTTTCTTCAAGTTTGTATTTCGACGATTTTGATCTGTATCTTCAAATATTTCCCACTTGAGATTCATTTTCCACTTTTAGAAGTAAAAATCTGTCATCTTCAATTGATTGAGTTCATATATATTTGCATGTATTAGTTCACTAACTGTTAAGGCTTTACTTTCCACGAGTTTAATATCTACCGACTTACCTACGTTCCAAAATAGAATCGTCCACACAACGAAGAGCCATTCCTAGAAAGACGCGCTAGTCATAAAACACATGCTGGAAGCCATTTTTTTGACAGGTCCTTCCAAATCGCCTACGCAACTTTTACCACTGCCTGTGATGATGAAAACCGATTTTCCCGGAGGTGTTTCTTCAAATTAGGGAAAAGAAATAAATCGCATGCTGCTACATCAAGACTCTATGGAGGATGGGGAACACACGTGACGTTGGTTCTTGAAAGATCTGACGATTTTTTAAGGCGAAAACAAAATGTCAATGCAGTGTATTGGTGTTCTTGGCCGGCTGCCAAGGCTCATCCTGACCGTAAAACTAGCGCTATCTATTCTCCACTTATCCCGCTCCACATTCAATATGAATTTTATTTTTCTTGATTTTTTAATCACCTTTAAAAAAATTGTGATCATATTTTATTGAACAGCCCTCGTACAGTGCAACAAATTTTACTTGCAAATCTTGTAATTTTTCTGCGTGGCATTGACTCCGAACGTGTCCGTTATTTTGCGTTGTTTCATCCATTAGGTTTAACTCTTTGTTCTTTAAAAATTGTCGGAAAAATGGAAAAAAAAAGTGAGAAAAACTAAAAAACGCCACTTAGCAAAACGTCCGGATTTGGGACTTTGTACAGTATGATATGCATTGCAAGTGTCCTGGCTACTAATTTTTTTTTACAGCTACACTCTACGTTTATGAGCGGTGGCAACGGCCTTGGCAATTTTTTGGGCGCACTTCATGTAGCGAGCTACGGTAAATTAAAGTAACCCATCCGTCTTTACGGTTGTTGTGGTTTTTATACAACCTCGGCAAACGGTCATTTTTATTTGTGATTTTGAATATTCTAGAAAGTTCTTCCAAAATCCGTTAAAATTGTTTGATTTCCTTGGTTCGTTTGAAATTTCTTCTTCGTTTCCATTAGTTATTTTGATTTTAAAATATCTTTTGATTGCATGGGTCCTTTAAATTTTTTTTTCTGTGATACCACTGGTTCATTTATTTGTATTTCTACAGTTGTGAAATTTTTTATTTTATAATAATATTTTCTTGAAACGTTTAAAAGTTGTCTTTTTTTTCCATTTGTGGAATTTTCTAGTTTTTTATTTTTTTCCGGAACATTTCTGAAGTATCAGGTTGTATTATTTCTTACTTTTTTTCTTTTAAAAATCTTTTTATTTTCAAACAGCCTAATGTATTTAGTGTAGTTGATAAGTTTCAGGGTCTTCTTATCCAACATTCTCAGCCTAGTTTTTCTACTGGTTCACAAATTACTACTTTTTGCTAAATTTTTTTTTATTATTTTTAAACCGTTCTCAAATGTGTTCTCAAGTTTTCCTTTTCCGTTGTAAAAAATAAAAATATTTTTGAAAGAAAACGAGTTTTGAAATAGTTATTTATTGGCGACTTTAGAAGTTCGCCAATAAAAAATCGCCAAGGCCGTTACCACCGCTCATAAAAGCAGACTGTAGCTGTGCTTTTTTTTTTAATTTTTGTCATCCCCTGACTTGAGAGAATGCAGAGTAAGCGGTGGACGGAACTATACATCCCACGCAGCTGCGAATTGTTGGACACTTTTGCCTTGCATCATTAGTTACTTCAATTCTAAATTGTATACCACAAGTTGGCGACGAGTCGTTCCGGCCCGGCCACGAACACCACTGCGGCGGTTTTCGCGGTGTTCAAAAAATTACGACGCAATTATGTTTCGTTGATGTATTCGTGCCTTGCAGCCCACTAACTATCAAAGTTGTTCAAGTTGCGGGTATAAATCTTTTGAAAAAATCTCGAGAGCTCTTTCAACATCAAGACGTTTGTTGGGATGTCATATTCAGATATTTTCTGTACTCGCATATTAATTTTATATTTTTCCCTTTTTTTAATATCGACGATTTCATGTTCTTGATCGTTTTCACATTTTGTTAGTTTTCTGTAAATGGCAACAAAAAAATATTATTTTAATTAAAAAGTTCTTTTGTAAATACGAATAGAAAAAAAAATGTTTGTTCTGAGAAGCGGATTTCAAGTGGTTGATATTATTATGATAATTACACTTACCAGGAATCATAGCAGATAATTATGTTATACATATAATATCAGAGAGATCCTTCCCTTCACGTTTAATGAAATAACGGCCTTCTATGTCCTTCTGAAATTTGATAAGAGCGGATTTTCTAAAACGTTTAATAATGATGACGAGTGAGAAGACACGCCCATTTCATACCCACAACAAACAAAACCCAGTTTGCAGTCAACATTTTACTTCAGTTCAGTTCATGCAAATAATATAATAACCAATGCTTAATTAATATTAAGAAATCAACCTTAAAAAATTGATAATAATTATTTACTTAATAATAATTATTACAGTGACAAATTTAAAACTATTATTATTTTACTAGTTATATTTCTTTTTACTTTTCGTAAAATCGATAACTGTTAACTGGTTATGCTCTAACGCAACTTTATTAGTTCAGCCATCTATGGGCAGGAATCAGAATTATTCTGTCCCAACATATGAAAATAATATACGTAATAAAAAAAATAATCGAAATAATAAAAAATAATCTAAATAATTAAAAATAATCGAAATAATAAAAAAAAAATCCAAATAATAAAAATATGTTTGAAAATTACAACGCCAGTGTCCTTTATTCGAATTACCATTTCGGCGAATACGATTGATTCGTTTCTCAAAATTACTGAACAAACGATAATAGTTGCCGTTTAAGGCCCGGTGCACACATCCGGTTTTTCAAAGAAGCCCAACTCTGCACACATCACCGTGAAATGACGCACAACTCATTTCGCGCCATTTGCGATAGTATATTCTGTCGAAGAAAACGCGTTTATTTCGCTTACTTGGTGTACAAAAAGTATATTTTGAAATAAAATAGACGTTACTGGATACAACCCTTAATTAATTGTTATTTCTGTTCCATTTAATTAATTTAACCATTAATTTAGCATATAATGTTATACTTGGAGGAAGGGGGACTGTTATCAGAGAATCAGTATGGGTTTAGGAAGGGCAGATCCTGCTCTACAAACCTTTTGAAGTTGTACGAAAAAATTACTGAGGAGCTGGATAATAAGAGCAGTGTGGATATCATGTACATAGATTTTCAAAAGGCTTTTGATAAAGTACCTCATGAGGCATTACTGTTTAAATTGGAAAGGCTGGGGATTCAGGGGAAAACATTAATATGGATAAAGAATTGGTTATTGGGTAGAAAGCAGAGAGTGCAGGTAAAAGGAAATTATTCACAGTGGACAGAAGTTATGTAGGGTGCCTCAGGAATCAGTTTTGGGACCAATTTTATTTATAATTTTCATAGATGATATAGGTCAGGGGATCAAGAATAGAATTAGTATATTTGCAGATGACTTAAAAATATGGGGGACAGTGGATACCAAGTTACAGATAGAAAATTTACAAGGGGATTTTGATAAGATATCCGAATGGGCTGTAAAATGGGGTATGTCATTTAATGTAGGGAAATGTCAAGTTCTGCATATGGGTTACAGGAACAGTGGAGCCGAGTACTGTCTGCAGGGAGTAAAGGTAAAGGAGGGAGAAACAGTCAAGGATCTTGGGGTGATAATTCACAGGGATTTTAAAATGGGTCACCCATGTTCAGCTGCGGGTAAAAAGGCTAATAGGTTATTGGGGTATATTAAAAAGAGTGTAACTTCAAGGGATAAGAATATAATCTTGCCGTTATATAAGGGTTTAGTAAGACCACATCTAGAATATGCTGTACAATTCTGGGCTCCATATATGAGAAAGGACATAGAATCAATTGAAAGGGTTCAGCACAGAGCTACAAAAATAATAAAGGGGCTAGCAAATTTCGACTCTAATGAACGTTTAAGTAAGCTAAACATGTATACACTGGAAAGAAGAAGGAGGGGGGGGTTTGATTCAGCTTTTCAAGTTTGTAAAACAAGGGGGACACAGAGGGCTTAAATTTCAATAGGGATAACAGAACAAGGGGTCATGGGTATAAATTGAATAAGACACATTTTAATCGGGATTTAAGGAAAAACTACTATTTTAATAGGGTAATAGACAGTTGGAACGCGTTGCCAGAAAATATAGTTAATTCAAAGGGAACGTACGAATTTAAGATACAATTGGATAGTTAGTGGGAATTGGGGAATTCATAAACAAAGGACCAGGCTTGTTGGGCTCGAGCCTGTAGCTGGTCGTCAATATTTGTATTTGTATTTATGTATGAAAACAAGGTGCTTCAGACCAGAAACGCGTGTGCGGCGAGCTGCGGTACAAAATGCACGTAAGTTGGACGTGCGTCGCCGGAGGCATGTGTGCACTACTCCAATGGATCTCAGACCGCACTTGCGTTGTGACAGCGGCGCCGCACGTTGCAAAACCAGATGTGCGCACCTTGCCTAAAATATCAAAATTTTAAAAGTTCCCCGATTTTTTTGTGAAATTTGAAAATTTTTCCTAAAATTTCAAGAAAAAAAAAGTTTCCTGAGAATTCCCCGATTCTGTCACCATCCTGTCCGAAAATTATAAGATAATGGGTCCTTTATAATCAACGTCCAACTAGAGCAGTGAGAGTTGTATCCATAGCTATACTACCCTATACCATACTACTTGTTTGGGGGTGTCTTTCTTGGTATGGCCTGGGACCATTCCACGTTGTCCATTGGAGGCCGACGCTCTGGAGATTTTATGGAACGGACCGCGTCAACGCTCCACGTCACGCTGCAGTCTCCGTCGAACAGTGGGGGCGAGATATGGACGTAAAACGTCTTCCTGCCCAGAGTCTCGACCTAAACCCCATAGAACATGTGTGGGACGCGTTTGAGCGACGCTTACGGACCCGGGGAAACCGCGTCCGAAATCGACAGCTGCATTCTTGCAGCGGGAATGGACACCCGTAGCTGTGAATCCAAACCTCGTTGAAAGTATGGGGCCGCTAGTGTCATTATTGTATCCTTCTATCTTGCAGTCCATTATTGCAGTCGAGAGGTGAATGCATCCTTTACGCGCTCCGAAAGTCCGAATGCAAAGTGGTCTCGTGAGAACGGAGCAACAAGTGGACGTGACGCAGATATGCAGACGATAACCCAACAGGACAATCGAACGGACACACGCAAGTCCGCGGGGCATGAGAGCGAAATTCCTTCCCTTACCTTTCAAAGCCACATTGCCCCGCTCGGTTTGTCAACATCCCGCTAGGAAGAGTAACGGGTTCGAATCCATCTGAAGATACACGTTAAATCTGTCGTCAAATGGTAATTTTTAAGTAACGTCCTACTAGAGCAACACAACGGGCTATTGACGACGGACCGGGATCCATCCCTTAAGGCAGGGATGGGCAAACGTTTTCAGTCGAGGGCCAAAAATCGAAAAAAAAAAAAGTTTGGCGGGCCAAGATAAATTTTTCTAAAATTTTAAAAACAATATTCACAAGTATTACAATTTAAATATGTTATTGAGATGAATGAAATTGCGATTTCATTTTTAAAAGTTCCTTATATTGAAGTTCGAAGTGAGATGTACTGATTCTAAGGAACGAGGCTAAATGCTCATCTGTCAGTCTACTTCTGAAGTTGAAAACACTTGTTCACACATTTAAGATGAAGCAAACATAGCACTGATTTTCTGGGCGTGAGATATTAAATTTGGGAAATTTACTTTCGATAATGATTTGTAAAACTCTAACTTTGGCATATTTAGAAACAACTGCTTGAGATGATTGTTAGATTGCAACTCAATTAATTCAAGCTGCAAATCTGACCTCACTGCTTCACAATTTACGTTGAAAGGCATGGTAAAAATATCCAATTCTGTTTGAATGGCACTGAAATCTTGAAATCTGCGTTCGAACTCAAAATGTAGTTTTTTCAAGCCATCTTCATAATTCTTAAGCTTCTCTTCATTTACTGAGGGCATTGACTTTAACCTCGAGAAATGAGACAGGTCGTTCTTAGCTAGCTGCCCAGCAAACATATTAAGTTTTAGTTTAAAAGCTTTGAGATGGGCCCAGATATCGTCGATAAATTGATTTTCCCCTTGCATCTTGACATTCAAGTTGCTCATATAACAAATAAGATCTGTGAAAAATGCAGCAAAGTCCGAAAGCCATTCTGTATCTTCTAACATTTCGCACTCCGCAAAACACTGTTTCTCTTAGAAGAACAACGCAATGCCGTCTTTCAGCTGCCAAACTCGCTCGAAAACACACCCTGCACTAAGCCACCTTACTTTCGTGTAATACAGTACATCAGAGTATTCAGATTGCACGGACTGAAGAAAATCTCGAAATTCTATCCGCGGGCCGGATAAAACCTTCTGGGGGGCCGGAGTTGGCCCGCGGGCCGTAGTTTGCCCATCCCTGCCTTAAGGGAAAGATGCGAGGACAACAGCGCGTCATTTCGAACCACGGTCTGATGATGAGGTGGCACAACCCACTCTCCAAACTTCCACACCCACCCAACGCGAGGACTTTCGGCCACGACAGATTGAAGGTGCACCAGCCGCCTCTACACCACACGCTGACAAACATCCATGCAATGACCTGAATTCGAACCAGCAACCTTCCGATCTAGAGGCTAACACCTCAACCACCAGACGGTTGGGTCGGCGGCGTGGAAGTTTGGAGAGTGTGGTGCGACCTCGTCATGTGACATCGTTTCGAAATGACGAGGTGTTGTCCTCGCGTCACTCCCATGGGAGATGGATCCCGTCACCAATAGCCCGTTGTGTTGGCACACTGTGACGTCACCTTAGCTTTTAATCTTCTGAAATGACACAGCTACTTCAACATCGATGGAATTACCATCGTTTCATTGGAGTGAGTGAAAAAAGAAGTCGACTTAAGGTGGAGAAAGTGAACAAACTTATTTTACTACAAACTGTAAATAACAAATAATGGGGCCTAAAATAACTATAGGTTCCAATATTTTTATTGACAGTCAATGAAAAATAAGTGTGTTGTGTGTTTTCCTCCCCATAAAAAGTTGATAAATAATTAATAAGAACTAACACTAATTACTGTTATGTACCTTCCTAATCATACTTATAGTTAGTAATACCAATATCAAAAACGTTTGTAAATATTCAGTTATTTTATATTATTCAATTTGAAAAAAAATATTTGTACATTGTTCTTATTAAATTTTTTAAATTGCTTTGAAAGTTAAAAAAAAACCTTTTAGTTATAAATTAACAAACACGGCAAATGACAAATTAAAATTCCCCACGGGCGAACTTTAATATGTGAGGTTGCGAAACAAGTTTTAAGAAATTTAAACACACTGATGGGCAATTTCCATGGCAACGTACGTTACATACAGACAAATAGAGTGATCGTGAAGCGTAAATATACTAGCAAAGAAGAATGGTAAACAAAATATACACTTGAATTGTCCAACAAACTAATAAAAAGTTAAACTTTGAGGAGAATGTTATAAATTGACTAATATTTTTAAGTTCCCGGGATTAAATTCAATGGAGTAATTCCGTTACAGTAAAGAGGAATAACGGAAAAGGCTCATGGACATTTGAATAAAATTATGTTCTGTTCAACACAATATAGTTTGAAAAGTTTATACATTCCTTTCATAATTGTACCCATGCAATTGTTCTTTTAAACTGTCTTTCATCGATTAAATGGAATAGAATTCTTTTAAGTAACTTATGTTACAGTATCTTGCGTAACACTTTTTTCCAATTCCAATTCATAACTAATCTAAAATCTAACTAAATTCAACTAAACTCTAAAAAAATTAATACTACCAAATAACTTGAGACTTTTTTTAAACCCAAAATTATGTAAATATATCTATTATTATTTTATTTTTTCCCTTTCACCATGGAATGACCCTGATGTTAAAAAACATCGATGGTTTTGGGGCGACGTATTATCAATATCGATGTTTTTTTATTGAACATCGATGTTATCAAAAAGAGATGCTGTCACATTATCGATGTCGATCGGGGGTGTTTTCCCTTTAACCCTTTTCAGACCCTTGGGTCTAAAAGTACGTTCAATTGACTGATTATGAAAATTAGGCTACTCGGTTATTTTTACAATGATGGTACTAGCCTCGCGCGTTGTAACAACACATTGTATACAACACTTTATAAAAACATTGTTTTTTTTTACCATCGATTTATTGGAACCTATGTTTGATTAACGTCAATGTTTCAACATCGTCGATGCTTTATTTTTGAATAAAAAAAAGCACCTATAGTAAAAATTAAGAAAAATAACCGTAAAACATCTGTATCATCAGAAATAGGGATGCGACATCGAAGGCAATGTTTTCAAAACATCGAAGTTGTATCAAAAAACATCGATTTATTGGAGTCGATATTTGTTAAACATCGATGTTTCAACTAAGTTAACTAAAATGTTTAACATCGATGTGCAACTAAAATTTGTCAGTGATGGCTGTCCCATTCGAGAGAAATTTTCCCCTAACGCAGGGGCACCCTTAAAAGAATTATAATTTTCTCACGGCATCATGTAACAGCTATTTGTGGTATATACATAAAAACTTTTCACATTTGTACAACTTTGAAGAAGAAATTAGGAAATTAAGTGCTAAGAATAATTAATACAACTCATATTTAAAATTAACACAAATATTTTAATCGTACTTAAGGGGGTCCGGGACACAAAAATCGTCAAATTTTCGAATTTTTTTTTGTTATTTTAAGAAATTCTCTGTGTTTTTCTGCTTAAAATGACGTCTAAATCATGTTTCTATCTTTATTAGAACTAGATATATAATAATTTTTGTGGTGCGTTGTTTTGAAAATCCAACACTCTTGACAGTTGTTGTCATGGCAACAAGATCTGTCTTTAAAACTTTAAATGCGTTTTTTTGCATGATACATTTTTTCAGGATTTCCTGTATTCAAATTGCTATAAGTCGAAAACCGATAAAGTTTAAGGGTTGAAATTTGGAATATATCTTTTTCAAACATTATACTTTAATTTCGATTCAGCAAATTTGAAACAAATATTTACTTTTAAAAATATGACTTTTTTTAAAAAAAGTACCTTACAATTTTCAAAACTTTTTATTCAAATATTTTTTATTAAATTAATATTTTTTAAATTGCTGAATCAAAATTAAAGTGAATAAATTTGTGAATAATTTACTGCAAGAATTTTGAAAATGGATCAAGAATATTTTGAGTTTTAGCAATTTAAAATGACCTCTCTTTTTTTCAAAAAATTTTAATTTAAAATTTTTAAAATACTTTTGGAAAAATTTTGTGTTGTGATTTTACTTATTAGTTAGATGGGTAATCAGTACAAAAAAATTAAAAATTCTAAATTAATTAATAAAAAAAAAATTTCAATGTGTCCCGGACCCCCTTAATAGGAAAACATATAGGTAAGTGAAAATATAAAAAAAAAACATAAAATTACCATCAACATGCTCTTGTTTGGGGAGTGAACCGTTTTTTGATGAGTGACCTTAACACTTTTTTCTTTTGCATATCAATAGCTTAGAGATCATGTGTGTTTCGCGGCACCCCTCCATCTCTCTACGTGGCACCCCAGGGTGCCGCGGCACACACTTTGGGAACCCCTGCACTAACGGGTGAGTGAAAAAAGAAGTCGGCTCAAAGTGAACACACTAAAATAACAAATATTACAGCCTATAATAATTATAGGTCCACTATTTTTTATTTACAGTGAATAAAAAATAAGTTTATGATTCCCCCCCCCCCATAAGTTGATAAATAAATAACACTCACTAGGGGGCCCTCCCCCTGCTCGCTAACGCTCGCCGACCCCCTGAGGATTGCTTTGCAATCCTCATTGGTTCACTGCGCGAACTTTGCTCGCTTCGCTCGCATCAATGAAGAGGTACAGCTACACTCTACGTTTATGACTGATGGCAACGGCTTGGCGATTTTTTTTTTTGGCGCACTTCTAAACTCGCCAAGGAAAAAATTATTTCTTAACTCTTTTCCTGTCACAATTTTTTTTCTTTTTACAACACACTTTTTAAGCACATTTCAGAACGTTTTAAAAAGTATATTTAAAAAAAATTTCATAAAAAGTAGTAAGCTTAATCACATATCAAAACACATTTGTGAACCAGCAGAGAAACTAAGCTACGAATGGTAAGAATACCCTGAAACTTATCAATTACACTAAATCAGTGAGCATGTTGAAAAAGAAAAAGATTTACAAAAGAAAAAAAGCAAGAAATAATACCTGATAACGTCAGAATTCTCTCGTAAAAAAATAATGAAAACGAAAATGGTCAAAAAAACAAAACTCTTAATCCTGTCGTGAAAATTATTATAACAAAATACAAATTCCACAACTGTCAAAATACAAATAAATGGACCAATGGTATCACAGAAAACGATTTAAAAGGACCAATGCAATCAAAGGATATTTTTAAAACAAAATAACCAATGGGAGGAAAGAAAAAATTTCAAACGAATCAATGAAATCAAACGATTTTAACGGATTTTGGAAGAACTTTCTAGAATATTCAAAATGAAAATTGAAAGTTTCCGTTTGCCGAGGTTGCCGTGAAAACCACAACAACAGCAACGAAAGATGGGTTGCCTTAATTTATCGTAACTCGCTACTAGAAGTGCGCCAAAAAAAATCGCCAAGCCGTTGCCATCACTCATAAACGTAGAGTGTAGCTGTACCAATGAAGACATTGTTTACAAAATATGATGTTCCAAAATAATATTTTATAAATATAAATTTGTTGTACTACAGAAAAGGTCTACAGTACCTCTGGAATCAGAACTCAAACAGTTCAGAATTGAAATGAAAACTTCGAGCAAATTTTGACTCGAAATGTGAACGCTGCTTTTGAAATCGAAAACATGTCGTTTTTAAGCTGCAACAGCTCGACTAATATTCATTTTTTTTTCAATAAAATTTTTTCCGATAACGCTATAAATTTAATTGTTACGCGAGATTTCGTGGAAAATAAACAATCGTAAGTGTTGCCAAAACTAAATAACAAATAACGTCTTTTTTGCGTGCCACGTAAGAGAATTATATATATAGATTACAGTTATGCACCTACCTAATTATCACCTATCGTTAGTTGGCGAACATTCATGTTTGAGGTTGCTAAACCAGTTTTAAGAAATGGGGGGGGGGTTAAAAAAATATCGATGGTTTTGGTTTGGCGATGTAGTATCAACATCTGTGTTTTGATTTAGAACATCGATGTTTTGCTGTCGCATCAGTCATGTGAACGTGGCCCAACAGCTAGCTACACGAAAGTCGCAACATCGCCGCCGTCGTTACCAGAGATAGGAGAGGAACGAAAAAGGAGCCTTTGGAAATGTGAGAACAATGGACTCGCCGAGTCCAAAGGGGAAGCGTCCCTTTGTTGTGAGAGGAAGTTCGTTAAAACGTCTCTCATCAGACCAGAGCTCGTTAGCGGCAGACAAAAGAAGAAGACGGGTCCGAAATTCAAATTCACGTCCATTTCTTAGAGTCATCGGGAGCTTCCGGAAGAAAATCTCCAATGAAAGGTTGGATCGTTTTATGTGCCCTGCAATTGCTCCGTACGCCGAGTGCCGTCAAAGATTTTAAGCTATTCGAGACCCCTTTATTTTAGAAATTATTATCTATATATATATTTCTCTTACGTGGCACGCAAAAAAGACGTTATTTGTTACCGCGTTTTGGCAACATTGTGCGATTGTTTGTTTACTAGGAGCATCGCGCCTCCTTTGAATCTATAGCGTTATCGGATAAAATTTTATTGAAAAAAAAAATGAATTTTAGACGAGCTGTTGCGGTTTGTAATAGAAATCTAAGAAAGCGGAGGATCTTTTCAGGGCTATTTAAAAAACGGTCCTTTTCAAGGCTAACAATTATAGTACAACAAGACGCATGCACTACAGCTTTCGACAACAAACTCAGTCAAAAAGTGTATGGGTGGCTCGAGTACTGGGGAAATGTACGCACAAACAACATGCTGGGTATTCAATTTCCAAAGCAGCGCTCACATTGCGAGTAAAAATTTGCTCAAAGTTTTCATTTAAATTCTGATTTCAGAGGTACTGTATATAATACAACAAACTGGAATTTTATGTAATACAACAAATTTAGATTTGAAAAATATTTTTTTGGAATATATTTTGTAATTAATCCCTTCTGCTAGGACACGTGTCTTCATTGATGCGAGCGAAGCGAGCATAGGTTCGCTCAGCGAACCAATGAGAATTGCGAAGCAATCCTCCGGGGGTTGGCGAGCGTTAGCGAGCAGGGGGAGGGCCCCCTAGTTTAATTTAATATTTTAAAAACCATCAAATATTATTAAGACTTATAGAAACATGTGTCAACAATCGGGGAGTTATTAAATTTTATTGTCTGAAAACAAATTTGTTTTTAATAAGAGAACATGCATTGAAATTTGTTTCTGCTACATCAGGGTACTAAATGTCCATTTAGGGACTTTGTAAAACAAATGCATCATCTCATTTGACAGGATGATGTGGGTCACTTCGATGCAATTATACCTCAAAATCACACTTTTTTTTTCATTGCTTACAGTCTAATCTCGAGAAAATAGGACTCTGGTATCACATGTCAGCTCTTGAATAGGCTGTTTTGAAAATAAATAAAGACAAACCCTAAATCAAGTCAAAGCAGATGAACATGAACATATAAAACAAATACTCTATAGTATCGTCATTATTTTTGTTTTCCGAATACTTGAAAGTTTAACAAAAATAGAAAACAAAAATCAGCAATAACTTTCAAAACTTTTCGTCGTGTAAATTTTTCAATTTTATATTTCATGCGTCAAATGAAGAGGGTCAAAAAATTATAGATCAATTTGTGTGTTTAAAAAAACTGTCTCCGAATAGGGTTGGATTGGAGGCGCCATTTTCATTTTCTTTTCAGTTTGCATAATCTCTTTCTATAATAGTTCAATTTTATCTATTGCAGTTTTAATGATATTTTGTTTGTTGAGTGTTATGAAGCCATTGCACTGGGCTGTGAATATTTAAAATATATATCAGTAATTATGTAAAAAAGATAATTGTGGTATGCAATGTGTCAAAAAATTCAAACGTTCTACATGAAAATCTATTCAACTCATTTAAAAAAATGATATTACTGCTAAACTCCATGCCTTTTGCAAGGGAATAAACTAGAATCAAAAGGATATTTAAATAAACGCACATTTTACAAGCGATCGAAAAATGAAGACACGATTTTTGATACTGGAACAGTCCTACTTCTTAAATATAAATGGCCATCATTTAAAAACGTTTCAACTCGGCATCGCTATTCTAGTTCATTCATTAGACAACTTCATAAAGAACACGTTTTCACAGTTTGACGAGAATCCATCCATAACTTTTTGCGGTATAACATTTGCAGTGAGGACATAACGCATAAGTATCAATTGAGAGTAAAAAACAATTTGAAGTGTGGATCGTTTGCTCTCTCTTGCTTTTACTGCTTGCGTAAACAATTTTCTTCCTCGCTTCTCTTTCAAAATGTTCGCACAATTTCCAAAAGAGAAACCATTTAAACATCTGACCTTTCTAAAATTATATTTGGAAAAAAAAAAGTTAAGTTTTAAATTTAAATTTTCTAAACCCAGGTTTTTTGTTTTTTAACGGCCACTTCCGGCGTTTTCCATACCTACTTCCGGTTTTCCCATCTTGATTCAAATCTTAATATATTTTTGCAACTCATTATCTTGTTTAAAAAATTAAATATATTTTGGAAAGTCAAATACTCTTTCAAATAAGATCAAAAACTAATCTGTCAAATAGGAACAAAAAATCACTGAAGCTCACATTAATTTAGTCTAGCTACCGTTTGAGGTGACATTTGTGGCGTCTCTTAGCGTATTAAATAACAAACACTTCCTTTCATTCTAGTAGAGATAAAAGTAAAACCTAAATATTTAATGCGTTTAGGAACGGACTTAAAAGAGAGGAAATTTCAAAATGTCCAAATATAAGCATAGGTATTTATTTATTTTATGCACGTAAAGTTTAGTTCATTTTAACAATATACGACTCAAACCGATTCTAACATTTGGTATTTTTAATTAACGTCGCATTAAAGCAACACGATGGGCTATTGACGACGGTCCGGATTCCATCAAGGGAAAGATCCGAGGACAGCACCACGTCCTATCGAACCACGGTCAGATGACGCGGCAACAACCAACGGCCACGACCGATTGAAGATGCAACCTCTACACTTACAAACATCAACACACTGACCCGGATTCGAACCAGGAACCTTCCGATCTAGAGGCTAACACCTCCACCACCAGAGCGGATGGTTGTCGCGAAAATGTTAGGTAAGGTCATTTTTAATTAAGAGCAACACAAGGTCCCCCTCCGGTGGACCGTCCCTCTAAAGGAGAGGAAAAAGCGGCGTGTACTCACAGTGCACCAGGGGTCCTGGCACGGCCTCGACGAACACGAAGTCCGGGAACATGAAGTGGAGCAGGTAGCAAGGGTCGACCGTCATGTCGCAACGGTCGACGACGACTGGCCCTCCCGTGCGAACGCAGCCGTCACGCACGGACGACCGCCTCTTCCGCCAGAGCTCTTTGATATGCAAAGGCTCCCTTCACAGCACTCTACTTCGCACGTCTCGGGATGGGATTTAGAATGCGATCTTTCTAGAACTCTCCTTTTCAGACCCTTGGGTCGAAAGGTATCTTCAATTGACTGATTATGAAAATTAGGCTACTCGGTTATTTTTAGGATGCCATTTAAAAATAAAACATCTGTTAGATGGGTTCTTTCTGTTGCTTCCAAAATCATAAGAAGTCGACTCAGCAATTTTTAGTCCCAAGATAAATTATTACACGAAAAGGGACACGATACATAACATAGAAACTACCTAACCAGAAAACATTGTACGCTAGATAACGACGGTAGCGTCGATTATTTTAATGCTGAAGAGAAACGAATCCGTCTCTCCCGCTCGTCTTTTCCAAGACTCTCTCTGTCATCCCTTCCGTCGCGCTTGTCACTCGCCCATCTCTCCACTTGGCGACAGCTTCCTGACAACGTAAAAACATCGCCTCCAACACATCGATGTTCTTTTTTTTATAAAACTAGGGGGCTCCGCCCCCTGCTCGCTTACGCTCGCCAACCCCCGGGGATTGCTGCGCAATCCCATTTGATTTGCTTCGCAAACCAACACTACTGTCACAGATGCCATTTGGTTTGCTTCGCAAACCAACATTACTTTCACAGAGTGAAACTATCTGAATAATTCGTATTATGCTGATTTCACTTTCCGGTTCATGACGTCACAACGAGGGCTTCGCTGCGTCTCGCTTACGCTCGCCAACCCCGGGGATTGCTACGCAATCCGTTTAGTTTGCTTTCTCAAACCAATACTTCTTTCGCAAGTGATTTAACTTTTTTTTGCTTTAACACTTAATGCACCCTAAACTAATAGCCGCATCAGTAAAAAATCTTCTGCATCTTGTTCCCTGTACAATTTTAAGTAAACATTGTTAATATCCAAACTTTACGATCTGTACTTTGTCGGTAAACTGTCTTGAGAACAGAGGGAAAAAAGCGAGCCTTTTTCCTCGCCAAATAAGAAGAAATCGTTTTTATGGCAATTGTTGCTACGATAAATTTGATATCTGGCAAACCCGATAGTCAAAAGTGCAACCCACTACTGCTTTCGGAAGTAGTGGGTTGTACGCGAACTGAAAAATACGAAATTTGTGACACCAACTTTTGATTGCATCGAATTTATTTATGAACCAATTTTAAAAATAATTGTACCGTAAGAAAGAGTATATTCTGAGGTATACTGCAATATTTTTAAAATTAAAAACTAACAGTAATACTATACAGATATGACCATTTTAGTTTTGTATCGGAAGTTACGATCTGAAAGTTCCGAAAATTGTATGACCCACTTTTAATTGCATCGATTTTATTTATTAACCAATTTGAAAAATAACTGTACCATAAGAAAGAGTGTAATGTAGTGTATTCAGTGATGTTTTCAAATTTAAAAAATAATGGCTTTTGCCGTAGACAAAACGGTTTTAACAATAAGTAGCGAAAATATCCAAAGATTCCGAATTTTGTATGACGAACTTTTGATCGCATCCGATTTAATTATTAACCGATTTCAAAAATAATAGTACCGTAAGAAAGAGTATATTCTGAGGTATACTGCGATATTTTAAAAATTAAAAACTAATAGTAATTAGATATAGATACGGCAGTTTTAAAAAAAAGTAACAAAAATGTCCCGAATTTCAAAAAAAATATTATCAAGAACCAAATTGAAATTTCAAAAAAAACTCGACGAGCTGCAAAAATTTACGTTGAGAGGTACTCTTAAAAAAAATCACGACTGAAGACTGAAAATTTGTATGTGTTTTGCTCACTCGCGGAAGAAATTTCACTTCTTCAACTTTAACACTTAATAAAACCTAAACTAATAGCCGCATCGGAAAAAAATCTTAATAATTATCCAGGGAATACGATGAAGAACAAAGCATGTTAATTTCATTTTTTTCCGATCAGTATTTTCTCGGGAAACCGTCTAAGAATCGAGCTAAACAACACAGTTTTCAATCCTGCGGCGGCGGCGTCGGTAACATTTTTTTAATATAGAGAGACAACGATGTTTTGAAAACATCGACAACGATGTCGTATCCTCGAGTTGGGATGGGAAAGAGTACGCTCCTTCAAATGTGTTAAGCCGAGTTTACACCAGAGTTGCAGATGCATTTCTCTCCCTTTTTGAACATTTTACGTTTCCCTTTTCTGACACCGGTGTTCTGTATCGGCAAAACCCCGAGCGCATTCTTCTCACCCCTTTGTAGAGGAATGATCACTTTTCACACCAGGCATTGTTTTTTTTTTGTACTCGGGTGTAGTTGGGTCCCAGAGTAGGACAGGCCTCTCTCTGAAGAGTCCCATTCATGTTACTACCAGCTCTTTCGTCCATTTCAATAGAATAGGGCAGTGGTCCCCAATCCCCGGGCCGGTACCGGTCCGTGGATCAAATGGTACCGGGCCGCCCTAGGAACATTAAATTATTTCCATTTTATTTACTGTGGTGTATTTCTCTCGGGTTTGTGTGGTTCTTATCTATGAAATGTCCACTCAAATTAGGAGGCGGTAAATCAGAACTTGAAATTTGTTCTGTTATGTTCAATTATGATTTCTGAATTCTGTATGTCTCTATTTTCCAATTTTGACAAATGTGACGACTGTTTTCAAGTTGATAGACAAAGTAGCTGTATTTAAGGCCAAACTGAAGTTGTGGGGACGGCGCGTGAACAGAGACATCTTGGACATGTTTCAGACATTAGCGGGAATTTTAGGCGAGACTGAGCCTAAATATTCATTTTCCTAGTTGGTGCACGATCACCTGTCTTTGCTTTTAAAAGAGTTCGAGCGCTTCGTGGGTATTTTGTGGTTAAGAAACCACAAAATACCCACGAACTAGTAAGGAATGGATCCGCAACCCATATGTCAACAAATGAGGTGAATCTAGCATGTCTGTCCAAGAAGAAGATCAACTGCTGGAGATTGCAAATGAGGGTGGCCTTAAAACTACGTCCGAGACAATAACTCTGCCGGTGTTCTGGATTAAAGTCATGGCGGAATACCCTGAGATTGCCACCACAGCACTTAAATCCCTATTGCCATTTCCGACAACCTATCTGTGTAAAGCGGGGTTTTCTGCAGTGACAGCAATAAAACAAAACAACGGAATAAACTGGACATAAGCAACACACTTTGGGTGTCATTGTGTCCTATTACCCCCAGATGAAACCGTGTCGTTGCAAAGAAACAAGCTTAGGGTTCTCATTGATTTAGCGCTCTAGTGAGTTAAAATGTTAAATCACATTATGTTAATTTTTTGGTGAAACTGTATTTTATTTTGAAGGCATGTTTAAATACAATTAAATTAAAATTATTAAATCAAAACAATCTAAAATATAAACAATCAACGTCTCTCTCTCTATCCCCCCCCCCACCCCCACCCCAGCGGGCCGCGTTAAAATTATCAAACGTTGATCCGGTCCGCGGCGATAAAAAGGTTGGGGAGCACTGGAATAGGGCACTTCACGGAGAGCTTGCCCGGGCAAGCGATGAAGGAAAAAATGAGCGTTCAAAAAAGACGCGGTGAGCGACCACGGGGGACCGGTGATCGTCTGCAACAGCGAAAAAGGTGACGAAAGAGGGAGCATTTGCATCCTCAATTTCGTAGCGGAGAAATGTCCCACGAAAAGTTGCAGTCCTTCGATCTTTACCGACTCTGATGCTAAACAAAATGGGAGTTCGCAAAATGCCAACCCGACACGAGACCTTGGCGATACAGTGAGCGCTGTTTCTCTCTCTGCCTTCGTTGTTTCGGAGGGCATTTGCAAGGCGGTTTATTCACCAAAGGACGGAAATACAGCTACACTCTACGTTTATGAGCGGTGGCAACGGCCTTGGCGGATGTTTTTTTTTTTTTTTTTTTTTTTGGGGGGGGGGGGGGTTCGCATTTCTAGTAGCGAGTTACGGTTGGTGAAGGCGACCCATCTGTCTTTATTGTTGTTGTGGTTTTCATGGTAACCTCGGCAAACGGTCACTTTCAATTTTTCATTTGAATAGTCAAGAAAGTTCTTCCAAAATCCGCTCAAGTCGTTTGCTTTCATGGCTTCGTTTGAAATGTTTTCGTTGCTTCCATTGGTCATTTTGATTTTAAAATACCTTTTAATTGCATGGGTCCTATAAAAAAAATAATTCCGTGATACCATTGGTTCGTTTATTTGTATTTCTACAGTTGTGGAATTTTATTTTGTTATAATATTTTTCACGAAACGTTTATGAGTTTTGTTTGTTGGCCATTTGTGGAATTTACGTTTATTATTATTTTTTTTTCCGGAACAGTACTGACATAACAGGTTGTATTGTTTCATACAGGCCTACTGTATTTAGTGTTAATTGATAAGTTTCACTGTATTCGTACCCAACATTCGCAATTTAGTTTTTCTGCTGGTTCACAAATGCGTTTAAGTTAGCCACTTTTAAAAAAATATAGTTTTCAAAACGTTTGCAAATGCGTGTTCGAGCTTTCATTTTCCGTTGTGAAAAGAACACTATTTTTCAAAGAAAGATAGTTTTGAAATAAATATTTCCTTGGCGACTTCAGAAGTGCGCCAAAACAAATCGCCAAAGCCGTTGCCACCGCTCATAAATGTAGAGTGTAGCTGTCCCCGGACGGACACCGAGCGAATGCGAGTCGGTTCGGACCCGAGAACGAAAGCCGCTGTCAGTGAAGTGAATCGCATAAAGAAAGGCGGCTCTTATGGGTCGTTCATCGGGTGTTTATTCGAGAGACGGACACTGCGGTTTGAAACAAAGAAACGGGACGCTTTCCGGGTGCAGCCATGCGTGGAAGGCACGCAATCGCCATTGTCTCTCTTTTCAATGCCAAAACAACCCCCAGGTCACACCCCTACAAACCGCATCGCAGACTGTTGGTGGGAGATCGAACGCAATCACGCACTGTGGTGTAGAGACATCGATGCACTTTTTTTTCTTCCATTTTTTAAATCTCAATTATTTGAAAACATTGATGTCGCATCCCCATTGTTTCGTTGCTAGGGGGCGTTCCCCCTTTTATCCTTTTCAGACCCTTGGCCACTTGGGTCCAAAAGGTGACTGCTTATAAAAGTTAGGCTACTTTTTTTCATTCAAAAATAAAACATCGGCTCCCAAAACAAAGTCAAAAAAACTAACAAGAACAACTAACAAATCTTTTATTTTCAAATTGAATAGTATAAAAGAAAGTAATATTTACAAGGTACAACTAACCACAACTATAAGAATAATTAGGAGGGTACATAACAATAATTATCGTTAGTTATTATTATAACCTATTTTTAAATTTATGGAGGGGGTTGGGGGCGAAACACATCAATTTTTTTTTATTTACCGTAAATAAAAAATATTGAGGCCTATAATTATCATATGCCCCATTACTTGTTGTATACAGTTTGTAAAAAAGTAGTTTGTTCACTTTCCTTTAGCCAGCCGACTTTTTTTTTCACTCACCATCCCACCTGTTAACCTCTTCCTTATGGGACGGATGTCGCCGCTTTCACTGACACATACTTAGTTGCAGGCTTTTTTTTCTCTTAATTTTGATACTTTTTCATTCAGAAATAAAACATCGATGTTATGACACCGAATTTGCAAGTACATTTCTCTCCCTTTTTGTGGAAGTTTAACCCAATGCTGACCCCTTTTCGTCCCTTCTCACCCCTTTGTAGAGAAGAGGGATCACTTTTCACCCATTTAACCCCGTCCATTGTTCTTTTTTGTTTTTGTACTCGGGTGTAGTTGGGTCCCAGTAGAGTGCCTATATAATAAGAGTGGCGACAAGGGACCCAATTTGGCCCAATGCGCATGCGCGGCAGCCATTTTTCTACCAGAATCGTCTCAACGTCTTGCTGGGCGAATTAATATCATTTCAGGGAGAACAAAAAGCATATGATTGTTATAATATGGATACATTCGGTATAAATGAATCCTATAAACGCTCAATTACATGCGTAATGGATTAGATTGATTGCACAACGCGCTTAGATTGTGGAAAACACCATGTTATTAAAAAAAAACTATTTATTTGAAAAGTCTTCAAATTTATACTGACAAAACACTAAAACAATTATAAATAAACATTCTATTTCATGAAATGGAACATGAATAAGCTATATTTTCTTTTTAATTTAATATACACACGTTTTCCTCGAACACACAAAAACTTCCCATGTTAAGTCTACGGGAGCTAGAAAAAGACCGCCTCGGGCGGTAGAAAAAGTCTCTAAACCAATCAGAAAGTGTTTCCCGTATGTCGCCACTCTTATTATATAGGCACTCTAGGTCCCAGAGGAGGGCAGGCCTCTCTAAATAGTTCCATAAATGTCATGACCATCTCTTTCGTCCGCGCCATTTCCTATCGAATAGGTCACTCACTGGCACTGTGACGGGAGATGGGGTCGAGGCAAGCAACGAGGGCAAAATAACACAGAGAGCGAACAAAAGACGGCTTGAGCGACCATGAGGGGCCGAAGGGCAGAGGTTACTGTCCAGCAAACATCTCGGAGAAACCTCCCCCCAAAGTGGCAACCCTTCGATCGTGGTGGAAAACAAATCTCTGCAAACTCTCCCCATCGCCACCCTGACACGAGATCGTGTCGATCCAATGAACAGCTTCGATGTTTGGAGCGAGAGAAGTTGTGCACATCCGGTGTAAACGAAGCTTTAAACAAACATCGGCTCCCATCAATCCTTTCGCGTTTCACTAGAAGTGGAATCTGCTCCTTACCCTTCTCATCTCCTGCGTTTGAACATCTCCACAGTTGGGATGCATGTCGATGTTTTCAAAACATGGTTGTATTAACCATCAATGTGTTCGAGCCGATGTTTGTTTAACAGTGTCGATGTTTTATTTTCGAATGAAAAAATGAAGAAAAATGACCGTGCAAGTATGTGTTAGTGACATCCGTTCCCATAAGCAAGACTGTTTTCCCCTAAGGGGTGGGATGAGAAAAAAATGTAGCCTTTAAGGTGGAGAAGTGAACAAGCTTCGATTTTTACAAACTGTAAATTACAAATAGTGGGGCACATAATAATAATAGGCACCAATATTTTTTATTGCCATCATCACTGTGCATGTAAAATAGTTGCTTTAGTAACCTGAAAAGTTGAAAATAGGAGTCCAACTGGTCTCGTAGTGATAATTGAGTAGTCTTTTCCATTATTCTTATATGCAGATAAAAAGAACAGGACATACATCTGCCATACAGAAAATTTTGAAACATAACTAGACAATGCTAAGTATCTATATATATATTTCTCTTACGTGGCACGCAAAAAATACGTTATTTGTTTTCGCGTTTTGGCAACATTGTACGATTCTTTGTTTATCCCAAAGCCTCGCGCTTCAATTGAATTTATAGCGTAATCGGATGAAATTTTATTGAAAAAAAAAATGAATTTTAGTAGAGCTGTTGCAGTAAATAATAGAAATCAAAGAAAACGGAGGATCTTTTCAGGGTCATTTAAAAAAAAGGTCCGTTTCGAGGCAAACTATTATAGTTCAACATTGCTTGCATTACAACTTTCGACAACAAACTCAATGAAAAAGCGTGGGTGGCTCGAGTGCTGGGTAAATGTACACACAACCAACATGCTGGGTTTTCAATTTCCAAATCAACGGTCACATTTCGAGTCAAAATTTGCTCAAAGTTTCCATTTGAATTCTGATTTCAGAGGTACTGTAAATATCTTTTCTGAAAAACAGCATAAAATTTAGATTTGAAAAATATTTTTTTGGAATATCATATTTTGTAAACAATTCCTTCTGCTAGGACACATGTCTTCATTGATGCGAGCGAAGCGAGCTTCGGTTCGCGCAGCGAACCAATGAGGACTGCGAAGCAATCCTCTGGGGGTTGGCGAGCGTTAGCGAGCAGGGGGCGGGCCCCCTAGTGAGTTTATAATTTATAAGCAAACAGAACTTTGATTTCTTAAGCGCAACATTAGTTACCTTCAATATTATTTAAAAATGGATAGAATGCAAAAAAAAAAAAATTAAATAGCCGTCTAAAACTTTAAGAAGCCGTCACTTTTTTTTAAATAGTCCCTTTTGGGCCTGTTTTTGACAAAAAAAAAGTCGCCATTGTCGCCCAAGGTTAAAAATAGTCGCCAATGGCAACCCTGAGTAACTAAAAAATAAGTGTTATATTTTTCCCCATATGTTGCTAAATAATTATCAAGAACTAACAAGAATTAGGGCTGTAAACACCCGTCAAAAAAACCGACTCACCCGAACGCAATTGCACAATTTATATCGCAGAACAAAACGGAAGGCAGCAATCGATGGAAATGATTGTTTTCTACCAACATCAATAGTTAAAATGTGTCTAAGGGGCCCGTCTTCAAATTAAATTGGGTCACAAAAAACGTGAAACACCAATTTAACATTAATTTTCAAACACTTACAAATCGGTGAAAAATCCAATAAAATCGATTCACTTTTTTTTTTTTTTTCTGCCTGATATTGTGTGTTGAATCCAAATTTGTGATAAAAGATGGGGCTTCGTATTGAAATGATCTGAGCAAGCACCCAATTTAATACGAAGACGGTCCCTTAGACACATTATAAGTATTGACATTGGTAGAAAACAATCATCCCTATCGTTTGTGCTACTTTTCGTTTTGTTCTGTGATATAAATTGTGCAAATGCAATCGGGTAAGTCGTTTTTTTACGGCTTTACATACTTAATTCTACTGAGAGTTAGTAGTACATATTTCAAATAGTTGTAAATATTTCTTGTTTATTATTCAATTTGAAAAAAAGATTTCTTAAATGTTCGAATAATTTTTTTTAAACTTTGGTTTTTCAGTTTAAAAAAAAATCTTAGTTATAAATTAACAAACACGTTTCAAAAAGTGGGTGGAAAAAGTTTAAATACACCGAAGTATAGAAACATCGATGGTTTCCGGTTTGATTGGTTTTAGTTGTACATCGATGTTTATCAACATGGAAGCTTTGTTGTCGCATCCCGATCGAGCTTTCCACCACGTTCTCGAAGCGCTGATACAATCTTTTCACTTTTTTAGCGTCGCCGGGTGAGTATGGGTGATAATTCGGTACAACTTCAGTCTACGTTTATCGCGGTAGCAACGGCCTTGAAGCTTTTTGCTTTGGCGCGCTTCTCATGTTGCCAAGGAAAAAATTATTTTAAAAAATCTTTTTCTTTTCACAACGGCTTTAAAAGTAAGAAGCTTCAGAAACACGTTCTAGTGTCAAGTTCACACACGTAACAAGTTCAGTAAACGTTTTAAAAAAATACCTTGCGTACGTAAATAACATAAATATACGTGAATAAAATGCATAAAATACAACACCGTGACCTAAATTAATATGAAAGAAAATTCCACAACCGGTGAAGAATCATTGAAAGAACCAATGAAATCAAAGAAAAAAAATATGAAAAGGGACAAATGAACTGAAAGGAAAATTACAATAACCAGTGGAAAACAAAGAAAAATTTCAAACGAACCGACAGTTTAGCGGAAAGAACTTTTCAGGATATGAAAATTCTCACTTTCCGTTAGTCGAGGTTGGCTTAAAAACGAAATAACCCGAACTACAGATGGGTTGACTTAACCTGCCATAACTCGCTGCCGACCCATCGTTTAAGATGGTAGACTCGGAAGGTTCTTGGTTCGAATCCGGGTCAGTGTATTTTTAAGCGTATGGTGCAGAACAGTGCTCCCCAACCTTTTTATCGCCGCGGACCGGATCATCGTTTGATAATTTTAACGCGGCCCGCTGAGGAGAGGTGAAGGAGGGGGGGGGGGACGTTGATTGTTTATATTTTAGATTGTTTTGATTTAATAATTTTAATTTAATTGTATTTAAACGTGCCTTCAAAATAAAATACAGTTACACCAAAAAATGAATATAAAGTGATTTAACATTTTAACTCACTAGAATGCTAAATTAATGAGAACCCTGAGCTTGTTTCATTGCAACGAGACGGTTTCATCTGGGGGTAATAGGAGACAATGACGCCCGAAGTGTGTTGCTTATGTCCACTTTATTCCGTTGTTTTGGTTGCTGTCACTGCAGAAAACCACGCTTCACACAGATAGGTTGTTGGAAAAGGTAATAGGAATTTAAGAGCTGTAGTGGCAATCAAAGGTATTCCGCCATGACTTTAATCCAGAACACCGGCACAGTTGTTGTCTCGAACGTAGTTTTAAGGCCGCCTTCATTTGTAATCTCTTGCAGTTGATCTTCTTGCACAGACATGCTAGATTCGCCTGATTTGTTGACAAATGGGTTGCGGATCCATTCCTTACTAATTCGTGGGTATTTTGTGGTTGGGAAGTAGCGATAAAACTCTTTTAAAAGCAAAGACAGGTGATCGTGCACCAACTGGGAGAATGAATGTTTAGGCTCAGTCTCACCTAAAATCCCCGCTAATGTCTGAAACCTGTCCAAAATGCCTCTGTTCACGCGCCGTCCCCACAACTTCAGTTTGGCTTTAAATGCATCTACTTTGTCTGCCAACTTGAAAGCAGTTGTCACATTTGTCAAAATTGGAAAATAGAGACATACAGAATTCAGAAATCATAATTGAAGCTCTAATAACAGAAAAAATTTCAAGTTCTGATTTAACGCCTCCTAATTTGAGTGGACATTTCATAGATAAGAACCACACAAATCTGAGAGAAATACAAAACAGTAAATAAAATGGAAATAATTTAATGTTCCTTGGGCGGCCCGGTACCATTTGATCCACGGACCGGGGGTTGGGGACCACTGGTGTAGAATACGGCTGGTGCACCTTAAATAGCGTTAGAGCGACGCTTAAGGAACAGGGAACCCCGTCCGAAATCGACAGCCTTGCAGCAGGAATGGACACCCGTAGCTGTGTATCCAAACCTTGTTGAAAGTGTCCCTAGTGTCATTACAGAACGTGGTGGACCATCCCCCCATTAAAGCATGTATTCTTTCCCTTATACCATCCCATCTTGCTGTCCGGTCTATTATCGTAGGGGAGTGTATGTCGTGGCCGTAAGTCCTCGCGTTGGGTTGGTGTGCAAGTTGGGTGCCAACTCATCTGACTGTGGTTCAAAATAACGAAGAAACGTGGAACAAAATAACTATCCCTTAGGGCAGTGGTCCCCAACCCCCGGGCCGGTCCGTGGATCAAATGATACCGGGCCGCCCAAGGAACATTAAATTATTTACTGTGGTGTATTTCTCTCGGGTTTGTTCGGTTCTTATCTATGAAATGTCCACTCAAATTAGGAGGCGGTAAATCAGAACTTGAAATCTGTTCTGTTACTAGAGCTTCAATTATGATTTATGGATTCTGTATGTTTCTATTTTCCAATTTTGACAAATGTGACAACTGCTTTCAAGTTGGCAGACAAAGTAGCTACATTTAAAGCAAAACTGAAGTGGTGGGGACGGCGCGTGAACAGAGGCATTTTGGACAGGTTTCAGACATTAGCGGGGATTTTAGGTGAGACTGAGCCTAAACATTCATTCACCCATTTGATGCACGATCACCTGTCTTTGCTTTTAAAAGAGCACAACAGACCCAACCACAAAAGCCCCACGGACTAGTAAGGAATGAAACCGCGATCCATTTGCCAACAAATCTGGCATGCCTGTGCAAGAAGATCAACAGCTGGAGATTGCAAATGAAGGCAGACAACAACTCTGCCGGTGTTCTGGATTAAAGTCATGGCGGAATACCCTGAGATTTTGCCACCACAGCACTTAAATCCCTATTGCCATCTGTGTTAAGCGGGGTTTTCTGCAGTGACAGCAACCAAAACAAAACAACGGAATAAACTGGACATAAGCAACACACTTCGGGTGTCATTGTCTCCTATTACCCCCAGATGAAACCATTTCGTAGCAAAGAAACAAGCTCAGGGTTCTCATTGATTTAGCGGTCTAGTGAGTTAAAATGTTAAATCACTTTATATTCATTTTTTGGTGGAACTGTATTTTATTTTGAAGGCATGTTTAAATGTAATCAAATTAAAAATTTAAATCAAAACAATCTAAAATATAAACAATCAACGTAGCGGGCCGCGTTAAAATTATCAAGCGTTGATCCGCGGCGATAAAAAGGTTGGGGAGCACTGCCTTAGGGGATTGATCCCGGACCGTCGTTGCGTTTAATAACACTCAATTTTTGTTTAATAACACTCAACATAAAAATAGCATTCAAATGTTTTGATGCCACATTTAAAGAAAGGGGCCTCGAACGCAACATCGATGTTTTGAAACATCGATGTTGATAATGCATTGTCCCCAAACCATCGATGTTTTTAAAATTCAGTGAATTTAAACTTGCTAAACCAGTTTTAAGAAATGGGGAAACAACTGGTTATGCGACATCGGCTTCAATACATCGATGTTTTTTTTTAAATGTTGTGAAAATAAAACATCAATGGTTGTGAAAGCATCGACATCGATGTCACATCCCTACTTTTCAGACCCTTCACACTTGGGTCTAACAGAATGTTCGATTTGCTGAATTTAAAAATTATGCTGCTTGGTTATTTTTTAAAGTTTTACGGTATTTTTTTCATTCAAAAATAAAACATCGACAGCCTAAAAACATCGACACGTATAAACATCGATGTTGCAAAAACATCGACTCCAATACATCGATGTTTTTTAAAGAACGATGTTTAGAAAACATCGACGCTGTTTCTAGTCCGGACACCTGAATGAAAAAATCATTTTATTTTTTTCGAAACAAGGGACAGATAAGAGAAACACGTTCGAATGAAATGAATTTACAACTAGCATCAGGTTTCCGTTTGAAATCTCGGATGTTTTCGAGGTCGACGAAAAACTGGAGCGTGTTTACTGAAGGAGGTTTTTCAACCACTGTCCCCGTTTCCTTCACCCTCGGAATTCACGACAGAAGTCCCCGGGGTCCAGAGATTGCGTAATCTACACACGAAGTCAAGGTGATCACCATTCATGACAGAACACTCGAATTAGGTCTCCAAATCGGTTGAACCTTTACGCTGCGGCAGGTTGACTTGTTAACACTACAATTTCCTTTACACCGGCGGCACGGTATAGATCTGTGTACGATGGATGTTCTCCCCCTTTTAAGTGACCGCTGGCATCGATCACCCTTTACGAGCTGTCGGCGACTGACCTTCTAGGGGGTCCCTCCTTTTGTTCGGTACCCTACTCTGTCGATCGTGTGAACGCTTTGGGGAAAGGCAGAAGGTCACACAACATTCTGAAAGAAAAGCGTCAGTCACTCGAGGCCTTATCGCTCAAGATAGGACATGCAGGTGAAAGAGCCGTTCCTGGAGACGATTGAAAAAATCTCTAAGAGCCAAAGGTTATGGTAGGAAAGTATTTTATGAACGTCGTACTGGAGCAACACATCGGGCTATCGACGACGGTCCGGGACCAATTCCAACGGGAAAGATTCGGGGACAACACCACGTCATTTCGAACCACGGTCAAATGAAGAAGCAACGCTTGAGGCAAAAAAAAAGGTTTGTTTCCTGTAACATGAGCAAAAATATTAGTGGAAGTAGGTTGTAAAAAGTTTTTTTTTCCGCAAAATATTTTTAACGAATACTCAAAAGGTAATTTTGGTAATTTTTTTTAGTTAACGTCGTACTAGAGCTACACAACGGGCTATTGACGACGGTCCGGGATCAGTCCCTTAAGGGAAAGATCCGAGGACAACACCTCGTCATTTTGAACCACGGTCAGATGACGAAGCAACACCTGAGCTGGCACCCCACTCTCCAAACTTCCACGCCAACCCAACGTGAGGACTTTCGGCCACGACAGATTTAAGGTGCACCAGCCGCCTCTACACCATACGATTACAAATATCCATGCCCGGACCCGGATTCGAACCAGGAACCTTCCGATCTAGAGGCTAACACCTTAACCACTATACCGGTTGGTCGGCGTATACGCAAAAGGAAACGTTATCCGAGTATTAATGTTGGATTTAAAATGGATCAGAGGTGTGATAAGTGATGTAAAATACCTGGGTCTATTTATTTTTGCGGCCCAATATCCTGGGTATAGACTCGGGTATTTACCCAAATTGGGTATTTAGAATTTTTCTTCAGGCTTAACTGCTTATTAATCGATTACGATTACCGTAATCAATTAACCGGTTTAACAAACGTGTTTTTTTAATTGAATTAAATTTTGAAAAAAAGTCTAAAATAAAACCTTAACAGTCTGAATTTTTGTATTGTAATTTCAGGGACAGTTGGGTTACAGGAAACAAACCATTTTTTTTTTGTGTGGCCTGAGCTGTCACCCCATTCTCTAAACCTCCACACCCTGAGGAAAGTTGAGACATATTTAACGTGCACTTTGTACGCGACAATCTTGGCTAGTATTCGTTACTCTTGCAACTGGGCTACCGCAGTCCAAGGTGTAGTGGAAGGAGGCCTATCAAAGGTACAAAATTTTATTTCTGAAAAAAAATCAGAAGGCTGCTACTCCTGTTTCTGATGGGTGGCTATTTTCGCTTTTATCAATATGAAAAATTGTTAACTTCTTGAGGTGCCTAATTGGATAGACAGCAGTAGTAGCCAAGAACAGAGGGACATTTATTGACGAGATGGTATAAAAAGTTTCCAATCGACACGCCAAAAACACGTCCTCTCTAGCGTGTAACAAATCTCACCTTATTTGTGTTAGTATCCAGAACAGCCCCCAACATTTCATATTCTTGATCGTAATCATCTGTCGGGTTACACCTCTCCCACTGTCCCCTCCACACCTAGGAACAGGGGGTGTTGGACACGAGGACAGTGCAGAAAAAATTTTTCAAACAATTTTTCAACTCAAACTTTTATTGAACAATCAAGAATTTTACTCTCCAAAATTTAAGATTATTTTTTAAATAATATAAGTACTTAGGCCAAAGAAAAAAATGGGTTGTTTCCCCGACTGTTTAGTTACACTAAATTACTAACATTTAACTACATTACAATACAAAAATTCCGACCCTAAAGGTTTTTAAAATTTAATTTTAAAAAACCACGCTCGTTAAAACGATTCATTGATGACGATGTCACAGCGAATGTAATCGATTCATAATTGTTTATTATGTATTCAGTTTAGACCATTATGTCTTAAATAAACTCTTTAGGGGTGAATAAGCAGTTAAACCTGAAAAAAAAATTATAAATACCCAATTTGGGTAAATACCCAGGATATTGACCCATAAAAATAAATAGATCCAGGTATTTTACATCACTGATCACACCTCCGATCCATTTTAAATCCAACATTAATACTCGGATAACATTTCCTTTTGCGTATTCGCTAAAAATATTTTGAAGGAAAAAAAAATAAATAAATAAAACATTTTCCTACCAACCAACCCTAATATATTTGTTTATGTTAAAGAAGCAAATCTTTTTTTTTTTATTTGGCCTTATGCAAAAATATCAAAAGGCTTAGATTTTACTTAAAAGATTCAGTCACAACAAAATCATAGCTCAGTGAAATTTCGTTTCATGGTCACAATCATGTCATACTTCTTCATAGACAATAAATCGCAGTGAAGGAAGTAGTATTTTTCTCACCGTGTCACTTTTGAGTGCATCCATTAACGTGATAAACCTTATCCGACACACAAAATTGGTAAAAGACACAGGAAATTGAAGTTTTTTATCATTTTATCAGTAAATTTTGGTTTTACATAAGCACGAACTAAATCATTTTAATCTTTGAATTAATAATATTGCATTCTGAAAATTTCAAAATACCTTGTAAACAGATCGTCAACGATCCGCTGTTGTACATAGACACAGTGCTGTATTGGGTCATCCAGAAAATTCTGCAGATTTTTTTTAATGATAAAAATCAACGAAGCAGTACAAAAACAAAAGAATATATTATTGAATCACATAAGTGCTATTTTGTTCTATGACTTTTTGCCATCTTTCCGGCAGCTGATAATTTTTTTTTTAAATCATCAGGCTTATTTGTAAAAAAGTTGTCGATGTGCTGTCTGACAATCTCCAAAGAATTGAACTCCATGCCATTCAGAGAATTTTGAAGTGACCTGAAGAGGTGAAAATCTGAGGGGGCAAGGTCTGGTGAATATGGAATGACACAAAACACTCCAGCCATATTTCAATAAGTTTTTGTCTGACATTCAGCGAAATGTGGGCTGAGCATTGTCGTGCTGGAAGACAGCACCTCAACGATGGGCAGTTCTGGACGCTTTGCTTCCATTTCTGCTTTTAATACAGCCATCAGAGAACTGTTTTTCCCCCGAATTTATTGCCTGATTTTGCGGCAACCATACATGAATAACAATTTTTTTTGGTCCCACCATTCACAAATCATTACTTTTATTAGATGCAGCCCCCCTCTCGATGTTACTTGGGGAGGTTCATTTGGCTTACCCCATGATCTTATCCTTGTAACATTCTTGTATAGTAAAGGTGAAAATTAAGAAATTTTGCAAGCGGCCACTTACGAGCGTTCACATGTTTAGTACAAGGCTCCTAACAGGTTTAAAGGTCTAAAAAGGTGACTAATTTAACCAAAAAGGTGACAAAAAGTGACTAATCGAGCAGAAAAAGGTGACAAAAAGTGACTAATCAAGCAGAAAAAAGTGACTAATCGAGCAAAAAAAAGTGACAAATAACAATAATGCTAACTATAAGATCCTCCCCTAGCCTTTCTTTTTCTTTCTTTGGAAGGATATTTTCATTTTCTTCATTTAAAAAGTACACCATTTTAAATATATTAACTTAAAAATAAAAAAATCGTAATGATGATTTTTTAATTTGTTCATTTTTGACACTGCTTCAAGAATTTCTTTTTTTTCTTTGAAAGATTGTCTCATTTTTTTTTTTTGTTGAATAAGTCTTAAATTATTTTTGTCTTTTTCTTCTCAATAGAAGAATGTGCATTTTTTAAAGTCTGTCTTTGCTGACCAGCATCATCTGAGACTTTTGCCGCTCCTTCAATCATTGCCTAAGCAAGTGCTGCTTCCTTAAAAACTTTATTTTTCATCGCCTTCTTGAGCCTATCATTGGCTTCCTTTAATAATTTTGAAGCACTGTCCAATATCACATTCTCTTCCTTACGCAAGCATTTTAAGTTTTCATTCGTCTTCTTCTATCACATTTCTGTTCTTTGCCAGCTGCTTAAAATTTTTTTTTTCTCTGCTCCCAGTCTATCCTTTTCTTTCCTGTCCTTCTCTAATTTTTCTTGTGCCTCATGTTTTATATCTTACTAGGAGGGTCCGCCCCCTGCTCGCCAACCCCTGGTGATTGCTACGCAATCCCATTGCTTACGTTGGTTGCTTCGCAAACCAACATTACTTTCGCAGAGTGCATCTCTTGGACAGCGAAACTATCTGAATAATTCGTATAATCCTGATTTGACTTTCTGGTCCATGACGTCACAGCAAGGGCTTCACCCTCTGCTCACAGACCCCCCAGGGATTGCCACGTAATCCCGTTTGGGTCGCGAAGCAAACCAATACTTTTGCAAGTGATTTCACTCTTTTTTACTTTAACACTTAATGCACCCTAAACTAATAGCCGCATCAGTAAAATACCTTCTGCATCTTGTTCCCTGTACAATTTTAAGTAATCTGTGTTAATCTCCTAACTTTACGTTCTGTACTTTCTCCGTAAACCTTCTAAAAACAAAGTGAAAAAAGCAAGCCCTTTTCCTCGCCAAATAAAAAGAAATAATTTTCATGGCAATTGTTGCTACGATAAATATCTAACAAACCCGATAATCAAAAATACAACCAACAACTGCGTGCAGAACCTGCTATGCGAACTAAAAAATACGAAATTTGTGTCATCAACTTTTGATTGCATCGAATTTATTTATGAACCAATTTTTAAAATAATTGTACCATAAGAAAGAGTGTAATGTAATGCATTCAGTGATGTTCTCAAATTTAAAACTCAAATTTTCAACAACAAATTTTTATGACAAACAAATTTTCAACTTTGTATCATGTTTGGCTTCTTTATTGGAATGTAGTGAAGGAAATACTTTCGCTCTGCAATTCAATGTTTAAGCAACCTTTCAGCAGCTGGCTTTAGGCTTAGCCACCTGCTTGAGCAATGGCTTGATGAAATGGTGAGTGGGAAGTTTTGTCTTCTTAAATTTGTTTGTATGTTGACCTACGCTTAGGCCATTGATTAAAATATCTGTGAATACCAAAAACTAGTTCAGACACATCTTCCCCTAACTCTTTTAGACCTTTAAGAAAAGCATTATGTATTGTGTGAATATCACATGTCTCAATGTTAATTAGTTCTTTTTTTTCAGGGAAGAAAGTAATGAGTCATTAATCTTTTTAAAAACTGACTTTCACTAAAAAAAAACCTCAAGAATTTGTAATAATCAACTTCGATGATAACAGAGAATGATTTTCAATTCGTTCGCAATGCTCCTTCAATATTTAACCCTCTAGATACAGAGACGGCCGAAATTTTTGCAATCTCTGGTTACGGAGGAAACGGCTGAAGTCCATTAAGATTTCCATGCCCTCATTTCTGTGGCACAAAGAGATCAGAGTGTGAATGGCCTCTGTTCCGTAGACAGGAATGTCAGGGTTCTCGATGGGGAGCTTCGAGCACATAGAATGTGTAAGAGGTTGATGATCTATCCCCTTAAAAACTTTGCCGAAGACACCTTCGAGTGTAAATTATCATACAGATTGAAGATTCCACTATTATTTCAGTGTTTACCCTGACATATATATACCTTCTAGACATAATCAGAACCACAATAGAAACTTCAACATGTGATGACAAAGGTACTAAACGCATTACCTCTCCTCCTGGGTTAACGTTGAGTTAACATCAGCTTGATCCGTCCGGTCTCTTGACCTCTCTATTCTCGTTTTATTCCAGAATCCGAAAATAAAACGGGTCTGTTGAGACCACCCTCAGATCTGTGTATGGAGGATGTTATCCCCCCTTTTAAGTGACCACTGGCATCGATCACCATTTACGAGCTGTCAGCGTCTGACCTCCTAGAGGGTTACTCCTATTGTTCGACCCTGTCGACCGGTGATATCTATCTTGCGCCAAATGATACTATGAAAAGAAAACGTTAGTCATAAATGCCACTCAAGTTAGGTGATTAGGTAAGAGGGGTCGGACATGCAGATGGCCCTGCTTCCCTTAAACTTCGCCGCTTCGTTTTACTGATAGCCTTTTCCTGTGGGAAAATTTTCAAAACTTGCAGCTAATACACCACGGGCAATGTGAAGTATCCTTTTAGGCTTTTGAATCCATTCTTGCAGTGGAAAATAGCGCATTTCAAAATTGAATTCGTACAAACCCTGTTTTTTTTAGAGAAAATGATTTTTTTTTACTGTGTATCAAACATTTTTTTCTTCTCTAAAAGGTGACAAATTGTCAAAAAGGTGACAAAAAATAAAAAGTTGACAAAAGGTGACGTGTTAGGAGCTCTGTTAGTAGAATACACACACATGTTACATATATATATATATCATAAATAGATTTTCTCATACTGCGAAATAGCAGCACAACAGAAATACTCCAGGTCACGCGCACACGAAAGTACTAATCTTCAGCCTTATTTCCCTAGATTGCTCTGCGTCTTACATTTCTAAGCGTCTACGTTTTTTACCCTAAATTCCAAATACTATTTTCCATGCTTATGTTCCTGTGTTTCTTTATTACTTTAAAAAAAACATTTACGGTCCACAGAATTTTAAAAAGATAAAATCGAAGATTCCACCCTATAAATTAATGTTTCTAAGAAAGTGTGGAAACTGTAGCAAACAAACATTCAGTTGCTATGTGGCAAATGATATTTTTCACCTTTATGCTGCTGTCATGGCAACGGGGCTCATGGGTCAAGGAGGCCCCCTCAAAGGAGCAAAAGAGAGATTAAAAACTTTTCACGAGTCATATTATATACATGCTCTACAGCAAGCGATTTACTGCGGGAGATCTGTCTGAGGGTCCTTAGCTCCAAAACGATACGAGTTTCCTTTGAAATTAACAATGTGGAAAAACAAAAGAAAACTTTGATGTATTGTATTCTTTGGTACGGTTTTACTAGAAAGCATCGATTGGAGTAAATGCTCGTGGCACATTCTGAATAGTGAGTTATGGCAGTCAACCCATCTTTGGTAAATCCCTTTGTACAGCAACCGCTGCAGGTTTAGATTTTCATTTCAAACGTTCTATAACAGGTTACAACAAATCTTGGGAGCCTAAAAAATTTGGTCTGGCACCTAGATTTTCTGTTACAGTAACAAAAAAAGGTTTATTTTTTAGGCCATTAAAGGACAAAAATGGAGCAAAATATCTCATGTAGATAATAAAAATGCTATTTTTTATTGCCGAGTATTTCGCAGAATTCATTACAAACACACGCATAGTAAATAATATGCTATTTATAGTGTAGCTGAGGCATAACTCTCCAACATTGGAACTCAGTCATCAGTAGCACTTCTTACCGACATATTACATTATAGAGGTACAATAAATAGTATCAATAAATTATTGATTAATTATTCAAATTAATAAAAAGTTACGAAATAATAAAATAATTAATTAATAAATATAATTAAATTATAGAATACTTAATTGAAACAAATATTTTTAAACAATATTCAAAATTATTTAAGAAAATTATTGACTAAATATATAAGTGAATGAATCTATTTTAAAAGTCAAACTAATTACCTAATTTACATCTCATCTACAATTTTTTTTTGCATTGAATAGCAAGCACGTTTTTCCTTTTTAAGTATTCATTGCTTAGTTTAAGATTGTAACAAACTTCCATATTCATTTTTGTATTACTTCTGAGTATTTTCGGCGTTTTTTGGACAAGATCTGTAGTTTTTCACTATACATCCGTAGCACCGTAGTATTCACCTAATTTCCGTAGCAACTACGGAAATTTCATAACAGTTGGAGAGACTGCTGACGCAATACAAAATAACATTTTTACTATCTATATTAGACATTTTATTTTTTCCCCAAAACTTTTCCGTTTAATGACAATTGGAGGAATTAAAATGTTCAGCTTCATTTCAGTGCAATCGCATCAGGTTATATTGTTTCTTGCTTTTTGTTATTTGGTTAGGTACCTGTTTAAAAATCCATGTGAAGATTTAAAAATTGATTACTTTAAGAAGCTCTTAAAAATAACTATATTTAATTTGGCAGGGGTTAAAAACAGTTTAAAATAAGGTATTTAACCCAGGGGATGACAAGAATTAAAAAATTTAGGAGCCAACCCAATTTTTTAGGAACCAGAACCTTTGCAACACATATCATACTAACATTTTTTCAAACGCTGAGTACATCGTATGACTCATTACACACACACGCGCGGTAAATAATACTTTATTTATAGTGTAACTGAGCAAATAAAAAAACATTTTTACTATTTACATTAAATTTTGCTCCATTTTTGACTTTTTATGGCCCAAAAATAACATTTTTTACAGAAACATAAAATTTAGGCACCAAAGCAAATTTTTTTAGGCACCATGGCAATCTGGCACACAGGATTTGTCATGCCCCGATTTAACCTTTATTTTCCTAACAATTATTTTACTGTTTAAAACAACAAGTTTTTCAAATTTTTTATGCAAATGAATTTCTATTAAAACTTATATTTTCTGTTGTAATATATATATATATATATATATATATCTGTAAGAATTCTTTCCTTGCAGAGAAAAAAAGTGTTCCAAAATATGGGCCAAGAGCTTTTTTACCAAACAAGGTGTAGAATGCAGCTGTACCACAAGTTTCCTTTCCAATTACCAACTTGGGAAAAAAATGGAAAATGTGATATATTGTTTTCTAATATTAAAACTAGAAGTAACCTTCAACTCTTTTTGGTTACATGATTCAGTCACCGATAGAAAAGCAAAGGTGTCGCATTGGCGATTAGATCAGGATATTGTTATTTGAGCCAGAAGTTGGTAGATGCATTATTTGCTTTGTGAATGAAGGTTGACACAAAATTACAGATAAAAGATGGCAACTTTGGAAAGGTTTCCACAGCATAATTCTTGACACTGAAAACAAAACTAAAACACAAAAACTAGAGTTGACTAAATTCTACAAATGACCCAATATTCAAATACCAAATATTGAAATGAAAACTTAAATTTAAACCAGGAGAAATCGAATGGAATTTCTTCCAGTACGAGAGATTCTAACGAAACTCGGAAACAAATTCGAGGGAAACATTGATTCAAATTATTTAGTTTTATACTGAAATGAATATTGAAGTCATTCAAAACATAATGTAAAAAATGGTTTTCAGATTTTGTCTTCAAGGTCTGTAAATCAAGAATTTTTTCAAAAACACACGTCAAAATAAATATTAAACGCAATTTATCCATAGCCTTTCACGTTTTCGGGATATTTCCACCGACTTACAAGGCATCAAATATAAATATAATATTTTTAGAGTTGAATATGAAACATATTTTTGTCATCAAACCGTTACAAATTATCACAATCGCAAATAACTTGAGAGTTGAAAATAAGCTAGAAAATATTCCAAAATACGTCTTATCAGATTTATTGCGCCTGTACTAACAGGAAGTTGTCAAACATGAATTACCCCAAAAATCGAACACAAATAAAACATATTTTTGAGGAGGAAGAGTTCAAATTTCAAAAAGGTTCCGAGTAGTATACATACCAGAACTGGGAAAACCCTCCATATGATTCCTCATCGCTAGATTCATTATTCTGAGTGAACTAGCAGACAGATAATTTTATTTTCGCAATGTAATACTCGTAACCCGAAGGCAGAGCAACTAGGGAAACAGCAATCATTCCAATATTTAATTGAATTCACACAGTTCTTAACAGAAAGGAATATGTTTTCATAAACAATAGAGAAGGAAAATGTAATTGAACAATTATATAGTGTTGAGATTGCACTATTAGCGTCAATAACTCAATTCCATACAGATGAATATTTCAATCTCGAGTTGAGTAGTTGCTCTTCAAACAAAAACTAACAATTCTGAAAATAATTGTTGATGGGACCGTTGTAGCCCAGGCGGTAGGAGCAACGGTTAGCAACCCTCAGGGTTGCAAATTCAAATGCAATCAAAGATCGTCGTGTACACACATCAGACCGAGATTCAGAATTACTTTGTGTTGTCCACGGCTCCAATTCTATAGGTCAGGCATGTTACAAAAGGACAAAACATATTCATAATATATGAAAATAAATAATCAAATAAAGGACTTTTCCTAAATATTTTAGTCATCTGGCCGTGGTTCAAAATTACGAGGTGTTGTCTTCGAATCTTTCCCTTAAGGATTGATCCCGGACCGTCGTCAATACCTCGCTGCATTGCTCAAGGTTGAAATGGAAACGGTTACTCTTTTATAAGCAGAAGGGAAAATTTCAAAATTTTATTTCATGAACAAAAATGCCTGTTATTGACGTGTCATAATAAATTTTTTTAAAATAGAGGGAGAGTTGGGATATTCCAAAGAGGAGGTAATTATTTGGATTGGTAATTATTTGTTAACGTCGTACTAGAGTAACACAACGGGCTATTGACGACGGTCCGGGATCAATCCCTTAAGAGAAAAATGCGATGACAAGACCTCGTAATTTTGAACCACGGTCAGATGACGAAACAACACCCGAGCTAGCACCTCACTCTCCAAACTATTAAAACATAACCTATTACAGTAAAACTATCCAATACAGTAAACAAAAGTCGTGTACCAATTTTAGGAAGATTGAATGAGGTGACAAATTAAGAAAATAGACAGACACAGCAAAGCGTAAAACGCAGTTTCGATTACAATAAATTTTTAATGACCTGAAAAGAATTTGAATTAAAAAAACAGAACTGAGCTCGAGCAACATAACAAAAATTAAAAGAGTTTAATTGAATCGCTCATTTACATTAAAAAAAATACAACAATATATTATTCAACACTCTCCCTTATTGTTCTTTTTTTTCACAAACAAGTATTACCCCAAACAAATCTTTGCATTGAGGGTAGTAATCTTTGGCTTGTGTAGAGGTTTTGTGAGTCCATCTTCCAGTTGATTTTCAGTACTAATCTTTGAAACTTGTATTTATCCTTCCTGTACCTTTTCCTTGACAAAAAAAAATGACGCACCTTTATGTGTTTGGTTCTCTTATGGAACTCCGGATTCTTTACAAGTCTTATTCATTATCTATCCAAAGAATTGGTGTTACTTCAACTTCAGTCATTTCTTTTAACAATCTAGTAAGCCAAACCAAGTCTTGGTTGCTTCACTTGCTGCAACTATTTCTGCTTCTGTTGTTGAGAGTGCAACTAAAGATTGTCTTTGGCTTGTCCACAATATTGCTCTACCGGCATAGCGGCAAACAATACCAGTTGTTGAACATCCGGTTGTATCATTTCCAGCATAATCGGCATCGCCAAATCCTATGAAAGTTGGATTTGTAATTGATACCTTTATCTTGTGTTCCTTTCAAATATCTGAATATTCTCTTGATTTTTGTAATGTCAGTACTGGTAGGATTTCAACACTTCTTGCTAAATAGTTAAGGGAAAATGATATATCTGGTCTTGATCCAGTAGCTAAATATAGGAGAGTTCCTATGGCTGATCTGAAGGAAAAATTCCCTTTTATATCAGTGTTGTCGTCTTGCGAATCATCATTAATAATTGATGTTGCAACTGCTTTGCAATTTTCCATTCCAAAATCTTAAACATTTTCTTAATATAGCTCTATTGGGTGATCTTTATTGAACCATCATTTCTTTGTTCAATCTCAATGCCCAAAAAATAGGAAGCAGGTTTGAAGGTAATCTTAAATTCTGCTTTCAATTCATTTAAGAATTTATTTATTTCAACTTGGTTTGTTGATGCAACTAAACCATCACCCACATCGAGTGTAAGTATGATTCTATGATCATTTCTATCTCTACTACTATAAAAGGAAGTGTTTGTTTGTCTTTTTCTTACAGCAAAATCCTGACGATTCTATTGAACTTAGAACAATGAAATTTGGCACACAGGTAGTCCAAATATTTTGCAATTTTTAGGTCGCGGCGAATTTTAAAGTTCAATCCACAACATTTTAAAATAAATTTCATGAAATTTAATCATAATTGAATCCTACAGCATAGACGAGATCACAGATTCTAAATTTATTGTTTTCGTTTCCTTTTTGATTTTGCACGGATTTTCCAGCCAGACGATAAAAACAAACAATCTTTTAACTGGAGTCAATTGGTTCTTTTTCTATCTTCTAGACCGTTAAAGATAGAGTAAAAATTTTAGCGGATTTCAAATCTGTGGAAAATTTCACTTTAAATCCATACCTAAAAATATTATTTTCTTTATATAAATAACTTTTAATAATTCTTTAAACGATGTTGTTTAGTAGATAATCTAACGTTACTTTATTGAAAAAGAAAAACCGTAAAAAGAAACAGAGAACGTGATTAAAGCATGCGAAAAACAGCACGAGCCACTTAAAAAATAGAACTTATACAAAAAATTTACAGTTATAACAAAACACGTTAACACTTAGAATAACTAGTTACAACACTTTCTCTTGTTAATTGGGTTTTTGATTGATTAGTTCATAAGTCCAATTTGTTGACACAAGATCAATAACCGAGGCTTGGTTAATGGCTTGGTTATAATATCAGCAAGTTGTCTTTCGGTTGATTCTTTTTCAACCTGAAGCTTGCCTTGCATCACTTTTTCACGAATAAAGAAGTGCTTGATTTCGATCTGTTTGGTCATTCGATGATATTCCGGATTGTGGGCAAGCTTTACAGCTACTTGATTGTCTACTTGAAGTGAGGGCACTTCTTTTAGGTTCACTATTCCCTGATACAGTCTTGTAAGCCAAAGGACTTCTTTGACTGCCTCAGATGCTACCACAACTTCAGCCTCTGTGGTTGAAGTGGCTACAGTAGATTGTCTCTGACTGTGCCAAGAAATTGCACCTCCGGCGTATACCATTACTGAACCAGATGTTGATCTTCCTGTGTTAGAACATCCACCGAAATCTGCATCGCTGTAGCATTCCAGCACTCTACTTGTACCAGTTACATGGTAAGTGATTGACAGATTAGTTGTACCTGCTATATAGCGGAACACTCTCTTTACTCTCACAACATTCTCTGTAGATGGATTTTCTAGTGACCTGGATAGAAACCCTACACTGTAAGCTATATCTGGCCTTGTTCCCACCATCAGATACATTAAAGCACCAACCGCCTGACGATATGGGATATCCGGTCTTTTGGTGTCCTCAGGTTTCTGGAACCTTGATTCCTTCAGCTTGGGACTTAGTGCAGGTTTGCACCCTTCAAATCCAAACCGCTGGAGAATTTTTCTGACATATCCTTTCTGATTCATTTCAATAGAGCCATCTTTGCGACGTTCAATTTCAAGTCCCAGAAAGCAGGAAACTTCTCCAATGCACATCTTAAATCTAGCTTTTAATTCTTTAAGGAATGCCTCCATGTCCTCTTGGTTAATTGCAGCAACCAGTCCATCGTCAACATACAACACTATGAGTACTTTAATACCATTCTCTTCTCTAATATACAGACACGGGTCAGCATCACTTGCTTTAAAACTAAGTGTCAGCAAAAACTGGCCAAAACACTTGTTACAGCAACGTGGAGCCTGTTTCAGACCATACAAGCTGCGCTTGAGCCTGCAAACGCGTCCTGTTCCATCCTTATAGCCTTCTGGCTGTTGCATGTAGATGGTTTCATCAAGTTCTCCATACAGAAAGGCTGTTGATACGTCAAACAGCGACAAATACATTTTCTCCTCAGCAGCAATGCTCAATATTGGCACGCATTGTTCCCAACTTAGCTACTGGACTGCAAGTTTCACTGTAATCAATGCCTCTGCGTTGACTGTAACCTTTCACGACAAGCCTAGCCTTGTATTTGTTGATTCTGCCATCTGGATTTGTTTTGATTTTGTAAACCCATCTGCATGGTATAACCTTGCTTCCTGCTGGTAGATCAGTCAGCTCCCATGTTTGGTTTTCTTTAGTTTACACTTTCTTTGCCATTAACTGCCTCTTCAAATATTCCAGGACTGTCAGTCTCATAAACAAATGATTCGGCTTCCATAATGTAGTCCTCAAAACGCGCAGGCTGGTTAATAGAGAACGGTTTTGCAACTGTCTATCACCTGAAGTTTTGAGCTCCTCACCACTGTCTTCTTCGACATCACTTATCCTTCCTGGCTCATTTTCATCTGATTCATCTTCAGAATCGCTTTGAGATTTTTGTTTTCCAATCAATTTCTCCTCATCGGACTTTCCCTCATCAGGAAGTCCTTTTATCATCAGTTTAATGTGGTCATATTTACTAGATTTCTCTTGAGAAATAACATCTCTTGAGAAAATCACTTGGTTATTTTCTTTCAACCAAATTCTGTAACGCTCATCACAGTCATATCCAACAAGATAGCCCTTGACAGCTTTCTTGTCCATTTTCCTCCTCTTCTGAACAGGAACATGAACATAGCAAGTGGAACTCATCACCCACAAATGTTTCAGGCGAGGTTTCTTTTTCATCCACAATTCATATGGGCTAGCACCTTCCACTGATGATTTGCCTGTTCTGTTCAAAATATATACAGCAGAGGTAACGAGTTCAGTCCACATTGCAGCAGGATAATTGGCATCAGGATTTGAATATTTGAATGTTCTTGCCATTTCTACAATGGTGCGCATCTCACGTTCACTGGCGCCATTTTGCTCTGGCGTGTAAGGTGCAGTTAGTCTTTGCGTGATTCCTTCTTGGCATAAAACGGCACAAACTTCTTTGTTGTCAAATTCACCCCCATTGTCACTGAGGAATTCTTTAACAGAATGTTCTAAGTTTTTAGCATGAGCAAGCATTTGCTTAAGCACATTCTTTACTTCTGATTTTTCCTTAATTACAAAACTATAGCGAAATTTGGTATAACTATCTTTGAATACAACCAAGAATCGCTTCTTTTGAAATGAGTAATCAAAGGGTCCACACACATCAGCTGAAACCAATTCACCAGGATTGGAAGCTTTCTTTCTGGTTCCAAATGGTAATCGATGTGCTTTGCCATAAACACATGATTCACAGGGTTCGTTATCTAGGCGAACACTGATTCTCAGTTCTTTTTGAAGCATGCATATCTTTGACGTGACGTTTATCTTAATGTCCCCATCTTTCATGATACAGCTGCAACAAGGAGCTGTCTTCCACAACTGCATTTACTTCTGCTCCTTTCTCAAGCACAATCGGTTCAATAGCAGCCTTGAATAGAGTTACATTTACACTTCGTGTTCCATATAGTACAGCTACTCCATTGACTATTTGATTAGCCAACACTCAGTAGAGGATGACCTGAATTCAGTATTGACATTCCTATCTTGAGCAGCCAGCACTGAAAACAAGTTTCTGCTTATCTCGGACACATACCAGACATCTTGTAGTTTAATTTCTTGGCATTTCTCATTAACAGTGGTCTTTACACGAATAGTGCCTTTTCCGAGTGCAGCCAAGGTTTCTTTTCCAGCAGCCTTAATGCCACAAGGACTATGGAAACACGTAAACTCTAAAAAGTACTCTGGACAGTTTGTGATATGACGAGTTGCTCCATTATCAACCCAGAAGGACGTTAAATCCATATCAGCAGCACAGACTTCACCACAGATGGACATCATGGACACATTGGCAGTCTCCTTGTTTCCATTCACTGGTTTTTTCCTGCTCGGTCTTCCATCGGAAATCCACTTACGGCAGTCCTTCACCCAGTGTCCGCTTTTGTTGCAATAGTTGCATTTGTCTCCTTTCCTTGATTGCTTCAGGAATCTACCCTTGCCATCTTGCTTATGTTTGTCTTGGTTAGTAGCTGGTAAAGCTTCCTGAATGGTTCTTTCACTCGTTTCAGATTTTGCAAAATTCCTCTCAAATATGCAAATTGGATTTGTAAGTTCATCGAAAGTCCGTCCTCATTTTTGGCTAACAACATCCAACTGGACCTAAACGTCTCAAAGCTGCTTGGCAAAATATTTAAAACTTTGCACACTTGCATTAGATTTGGTAGCTTGTTTTCACCTCTATCTTTGAGACCGTTGTTCAGCTCGTTTCACAGACTCCTGAGTTTAGCAATGTGTGTGGAAACATCATCGCCAAGTGACCAGTTAAAAGCAAAAAATTTTATACAAATTTTGAATAGCTGATCTTTTGAAGTGGTGTTATGGTTGTTATCCGCTGCACTAATGCAAACTTAAAAGTTCATTGAGTCAAGCAACTTCGCGAACAAACCTATTTTATTCGTACATGACATGGATTCGTATATACATCACATCATAAGAAAAAAGAACAAACATTTTCTTTTCCTTATATATATTTTTAACTCGAACAACAAGTTGAGTGGTTTACTTACTGCAACACTATTTGCAATTAAAATATTATTACTATGCCTACTAGTGACGCTACATTACTCCCCCTCCAGTAACTCAAGTTACGATACATACTTATACATAAATATAAACAGAAGCTATTCACATTCCTCATACACATAATATAAGGTACATATTGAAAAACACTTAAAATAAAATACAAGATTAGAACTATACGTATATGAAAATAAGTGCATGAAAAATTACCATATTTACAAGTATTAAAATCAATCTTGAAATCTAACTGGGAACTAATATGCAACTGTGTCCATATTTAGTATATAAGCAGATTTAAGCCTATCAACAGAGATATTTACTTCTCTACTTTTAATTACAACAGTAAAATATTTATCCTTTTTATGCTTAACCAAGTAGGGTCCTTGGTAAGGTGGTTCGAGGGCCTTTTTGACACGGTATACTCTTACAAACACATGCGTACACGAACTCAAGTCCCTGCGCAGGAAGGGTTTTGGCTGTGTATGCATAGATGTCACTGGTTTTATTTCCTCCATAGACTTTTGGATTCTCGCCACAAAGGTATCAGGGTCCATATTGGTGGTACGTGGGTCAAAGAATTCCCCAGGCAACCGGATGTTAGTGCCGTACACCATTTGGGCGATGGAGTAATTGCTGTCTGGTTTGACAACAGCTCTCAGTCCCAGCAGCACGGTGGACAAAGTTTCTGTCCATCTGATGTTGTCGTGAGCCTTCAGTGCACCTTTGAGAGTTCTGTGCAAACGTTCAATTTTTCCGTTGCACTGTGGGTGGTAAGGGTGTGTGTGCGATACTCTTGTACCACATATCACTGCTAGGCACTGAAATAATTGAGACTCAAATTGCCTCCCTTGATCCGTAACAATTTGAGCAGGTACCCCAAGCCTACACACCCAGTGTTTGTAAAACACTCTAGCCACCATTTCTGCTGTGCTGTCTAGCAGAGGAACAACTTCCATCCATGACGAAAATCTGTCTATGCATGTCAGGCAGTACATCATGCCTTCTGATGGTGGAAGTGGACCTATCAGATCGATGTGAACCACGCTGAATCTTGTATCCGGCACTTGATACTCTCCGAAGGCAAATCGATTATGTCTGTTCACCTTGCAACGTTGGCATTGCAGGCATGCCTTGGCCCATTCTCTAACTTGCTTGTTTATCCCTGGCCAGACAAACTTTTCCGTCATCAATTTTACAGTTGTCCTGATGCCGGGGTGGGAGAGGCCATGAATCTGTTTAAACAACGACTGCCGGAACTCTTCAGGAATGTAAGCCATCTGATACGTGGTGTGGAAGTATCACACCATAATATCTTTCCAGATGGCAGAGTTGATGGTTGGAACTTTAGAGACAAATTACTCTTTTTAAGCTGTTGTAGCTCCTCGTCCTGCAGCTGCTTCTTGGCTATGGTTTCGTAGTCTATGATCGAGACTTCCTCAATTCTGGACAGTGCATCCGCCACAACATTGTCCTTACCACTAATGTGGTTGATGTTAGTAGAGAACTGTGAGTTGTATTGAAGATGGCGTTGATGTCTAGGTGAAGCTTTATCGTTCTTTTGTTGAAATGCAAAGATAAGAGGCTTGTGGTCGGTAAAGATGTGGAAATCACGACCTTCCAGCATGTACTTAAACTGCTTAATCGCCATATAAATTCCAAGCAGCTCTCGGTCGTATGTGCTGTAACGTTTCTGTGTCTCGTTCAGCTTCTTCGAGTAGAACGCTAGTGGTCTCCATTGATTGTTATCCCACTGCTGCAGTACGGCTCCTACTGCCCAGTCTGATGCGTCTGTGCACAAGGACAGTTTACAATCAGATTTAGGGTAACTGAGTAGGGTAGTTTGAGCTAGATCAGACTTGCACTTCTCAAATTGAGTAATTGTTTCCTCAGTCCAAGGAACCTTTCGTTTGTCTTTCTTTTTGGCACCCTTCAACAGTTCGTGGAGCGGCGCTTTTGTCTTGGCAGCATCTTTCAAATACCTTCTAAAAAAATTTATCATGCCCAAGAATGCACGAAGGTCTTGGATAGTGGAAGGGAGCTTGTAATGTTTAATGACTTCAACCTTCGATGGTAATGGTTTGGAACCTTCAGCTGTTATGAGATATCCCAAGTATTCCACTTGTTTGGCACCGAGCACAGATTTCGACAAGTTTATTTGTAACCCATACTGCTGAAATATGTCAAACACCATCTTGAGGTGTCGCTCATGCTCCTCTTCTGATGATGACGCGACGAGGACATCATCCAAGTAGGAGAACACAAAGTCTAGTCCATATAAAACTTCAGTTATGAAGCGTTGAAAGGTAGAGGGGGCATTCCGAAGGCCGAAACTCATGATGTTAAACTCGTAGAGTCCAAAAGGAGTTGTGATTGCGGTCTTGGGCCTATCTTCTTCAGCGATGGGGATCTGGTAGTATGCTTTCACTAAATCCAATGTTGAAAACACACATTTCCCACTTAAGATTGAATGGAAGTCCTCAATCCTGGGAATGGGGTAGCGGTCATGGACTGTTTGGGCGTTTAGCAGTCTGTAGTCTCCACAGGGCCTTAGTGTCCCATTTTTCTTGTTGACGAGGTGCAGGGGACTGGACCATTGCGAGTTGGATGGTCTGATGATGTTATTGTCCAGCATAAATTTTAATTCACTTTTGGCCAGCTTAAGCTTATCAGGAGCCAACTGTCTGCATCTTGAATAGACTGGCTGTCCCGTGGTGATTATCTGGTGCTCTACATTATGTTTAGAAACTCTATTAATTAAATTAGGCTTGGTTAAATTAGCATACAAATTCAATAGGTTGAAATACTTAGAAGATTTATTTATGGTGCTTAAACTAACATCCTCTTTGATAGCAGCAACTTCCCCAATAGTTGAGAGGTCTGTTACACCATCAATGAGTTTTATACTGTGGATGTCAATGATTAACTGAAATTTGTTCAAAAAATCCGCACCAAGAATACCTTTAGACACCTGAGCTACCACAAATGGCCATTGAAATACTCTGCGTAACCCCAAATCCAAGGTAAGCACTTTAATGCCATACGTTGGAATGAGGGTGCCATTGGCTGCATACAGCTGATAACTGCAGACGTTGGTATGTGTTTTTGAAGGTGGGATGATGTAAATGTCCGCACCACTATCCACCAACAACTTTCGTCCCGTGTTTCTGTCATGGACAAATAGACGGAAGGTACGGTTAGGTGGATCCTTCGCAGTAGAGTTAACCGCTGGCTATACTGGCGTGTGGAGTTTTCCTGAGACTTCCAACTGCATGGAGGTTTGCACTTTTCTGGGTAGCATCTTTTCACGAATCTATAGTGGTAATAACAGAGAGACCCATTGGGATCATACCGCTTCCTGGAACGGGACCTCCTCCTGTTCCTGCGAAATTGACGGTCCGGGTTGCGTTGCCTGGGCTGAGCTGATTGACAGACACTTAAGGCAGCAATTTGCCTTTCCAACCCCTGTATTTTGATAAACAAGGCTTCATACAGGGATGGCGGTGCAGTGGCTTCGGGGTTTTTCCCAACAGCAGCTATCTCAAAACGGGGATTGATTTCAAATATTTTGTCAGCCATATCTGCCATTTTGTCCAAGGGGCTATCACTGACGACTAGCACATTTCGCACATGAGGTGGCATTTTATCTAACCAGAGTGTGCGTAACACCTGGTCAGAGAAGTCTCGTTCGGTGCCTGTTTTGTTAGGAACAAGGCTCCTCATCTTCCTCAGTAGTTGGCTGGGTTTTAAATCCCCCAACTCAACCCCGGTCAGCAGTCTGTTGATTTTGATACTTTCACTTTCACGGAAGAGACTCAGAAGTCGGGCTTGGGCGTCCGAGTACTTCGTGGTTGAATCACTGCGAACGATATCGAATATGTTGTCAACGTACCGCGGTTCCATTTGTGCAAGCAGATATGTGAATTTCGTATCCTCTTTCTTGATGTTCGCCACTTTGAATTGTGCTTCCACTGTGTAAAACCACACCTCTGGGCGGTCTACCCAGAAGGGTGGGATGCAGACACTCACCGCGTCCACTACATCGCTTGAGGGTCGCGTGGGAATTGGCGGTGGTCCGTCCTGATGTTCATTATCCGACATGGTTGCGTGTTCGAATTATCCGTGGTCACCAATGTTTTTTTTTAAATTTCTAATGGCAAAGCAGGGTACAATTGCAAAGACAATACGATGCCACAAAAACAGAGTTGACCGAAGTCATTGTAGCCTTAGGCGTTCTCTAGCTCTCCAGTACAGGGTGGTCTCGGAGTCGGCAGAATCGCCAAGTGCCCCACATCGACGCAGATGAGCTCTATTCAAGGTTTCCTTCAGATCGCATAATGAACAAAGAGGGGAGTCTAAAATGCCAATTCTATGAAGATGTCACTCAAGCAGTCATGTCCCGTCACCAACCGGAACAATGCCACTGCCTCACGTCGTGGGTAATCAGGTATATTAGCAAGATCTTCGCTACTCCAGGTCTTGGATTTAATCCTATCCTGCATTTGTGTTTCCAATTTTAACTTCAAAGCTTGTTTCCAGTAGAGTTTTTTTGAGTAAAAAGACAGTCCAGAGTCCCTTGATTGCTGTACAGCGGCACCCATTCGTGCAAGAAGGTCTGCCTGATCGTTCCCATGAATACCGCAATGACCAGGGATCCATTGTAACTTTATTCGTTTGTCTTCACGTCTAAAAAGACGTATTAACTCCCGGCACTGCAGTACCTCAACAGAAGCTGGTGCCTCAGAGGAACCAATGGCCTGTATAGCTGCCTGAGGTACAGCTACACTCTACGTTTATGAGTGATGGCAACGACTTGGCGATTTTTTTGGCGCACTTCCAGTAGCGAGTTACGATAAATTAAGGCAACTCATCTTTCGTTTCGGTTGTTATGGTTTTCATGGCAAGCTCGGCAAACGGAAACTTTCAATTTTCATTTTGAATATTCTAGAAAGTTCTTCCAAAATTCGTTCAAGTCGTTTGATTTCATTGATTCGTTTGAAATGTTTTATTTCCTCCCATTGGTTATTTTGATTTTAAAATATCCTTTGATTGCATTGGTCGTTTTAATTTTTTTTTCTTTGATACCATTGGTTCATTTATTTGTATTTCTACAGTTGTGGAATTTTTATTTCATTTTAATTTTTTTTCACGGCAGAGTTCTGACATGTATTGTTTTTTGCATTTGTGGAATATTCTTGTTTCGTAATTTTTTTTCTCGGAACCGTTCTGATGTATCAGGTTGTATTATTTCTTGCTTTTTTTCTTTTAAAAATCGTTTTATTTTTCAACTTCCCTACTGTATTTAGTGTAATTGATAAGTTTCAGTGTATTCTTTATCCAACATTCGTAGCTTAGTTTCTCTGCTGGTTCACAAACGTGTTTTGATATGTGCTTAAGTTTACTACTTTTTGTGAAAGTTTTTTTTAAATATTCTTTTCAAAACGTTCTGAAAATGTTTAAAAAGTGTGTTGTAAAAAGAAAAAAAGTTTTGACAATAAAAGAGTTAGGAAATAATTATTTCCTTGGCGACTTTAGAAGTTCGCCAAAAAAAAATCGCCAAGTCGTTGCCATCACTCATAAACGTAGAGTGTAGCTGTACCCTGCCTGCGAATCCGAGAGTAGAACAACCTTTTCAAATTCATGTCGAAAGTCCAGGAGTTGTTCTAATGCAGTACGGATGGCCTCCACTTCTACATCAAAGGCTGTTCTGTACTTACCCGCGGAAACAAAGCGAGAGAAGAGTCTCGAAAAGACTCCGGAGCCAGCAGACATATAGCTTACGGAGTATGACCCGTCCGTGTACATGTGCAGCCAGTTTTCTTCCGCATATTCAGTATAGATTAGTTCCAAGGCACAACACCTGAGAACAACCCGAGCCGTATCCTTCTTGAATATTTTATCCACAAGATTAAGGCTGAACTCAACTTCGAAGGTCTCCAAAGGGTTTGTGGGTTTCATAATCTTCTGAGGATTTACATGTGGCTCACCCCCTTGCAGGATATCATGAACTTTTTGAATAAATCCACATTGTGTCTTTAAATTTCTAGGACAGATTTGATAGTTAACCCAAAAAGGATCTCCAAGACGGATTAATTTTTCATAGAGCAGAATAGCCTTCTCTTCTATAATAGTTTTAATAGGCTTATTTTTTGTCAACTATAGCATGGCATCAATTGGTGTAGATTTGACAGCTCCAGTAATAAGCCGCATTGCCTGATTTTGAATAATTTCCAATCTTTCTAGGGCCCGATTGCTTGCTGAAATGAGTGGTTCGCAGCAATAAGTTACCAAGGGCAATATAAAGGCCTTATATGTATTGTTAACTGTTGATCTGGAACACCCCCACAGGGAGCCGGCCAATCGCTTTAGGATGGTCATTCGACTAGAACAACGCTCAACCATTGAATCCACATGGGCCTTCCAATTTAATTTATTGTCAAATGTGATGCCTAAATATTTAAATTTGTCGGTCACCAATGTTATGGTTGTTATCCGCTGCACTAATGCAAACTTAAAAGTTCATTGAGTCAAGCAACTTCGCGAACAAACCTATTTTATTCGTACATGACATGGATTCGTATATACATCACATCATAAGAAAAAAGAAAAAACATTTTCTTTTCCTTATATATATTTTTAACTCGAACAACAAGTTGAGTGGTTTACTTACTGCAACACTATTTGCAATTAAAATATTATTACTATGCCTACTAGTGACGCTACAGTGGCTTCAAACTGCTGTTTTAGAGTTTCCCAAGCCCCATGTGTAGTCTTTTTATCCACGATTTTCTGATACACTGTATCAGTAACCGTACTTGCGATCATAGACTTGGCATAACTATTTGCCTATCGGTAGAAATCACACTGTTGCTTGTGATCCTTGATTGCATCTGCATTTTCTGAGTTGAGCAAAGGTTCTGGCTTGATTAGCTTGCCATCAATCACTTCTAGAGCTCCTTCATGGTAATCTCTCAAATCTCCAATTTTTCTTTTCCAAATTGGCCAGTCAGATTCTCCAGTTAATAATTTAACATGTCTTGTTAAATCCATTCTTTCTGGAATCGTTTGCTTGAGGTGAAACGAGTTCTTAATTATAATCACAAATACTGTCGAACTAGACACAAGTTTGGCTAAGCAATAGCAGTCTATCGTTAGCGGTCTTAGCTAAGCCTAATAGGTAGTAATTGCTTCCAAGTGTAGTGAATCTATTATTCTACTAAAAAACTCATCGATCTACTTACTAGCATAGGTTCCAGCGAGTTGATGGCCCATAACCTGTTTAAATAATTATTTAAACGATGTTATTTAGTAGATAATCTAACGTTACTTTATTGAAAAAGGAAAACCGTAAAAAAAAAACAGAGAACATAATTAAAGCAAGCGAAAAACAGCACGAGCCACTTAAAAACATAGAACTCACAGAGAAGTAGAATACAGAGGGTTCACTGTCATAGGAAGCAATGGACTTATAAATAACATGGGAAATCGCATAGACTCTGGCGCCCCCAGCGGGGGAGCCGGACCCTACTATAGCGTCGGTTCTAGACCTCGTTTCCATAACAACCAAACTAATACAATTTATGCTTCCAGTCCTAGGTTTTACTGTATTTGCATGTATTACAATTTTAGAAAGAATTTATACTAAAAAAGATGATTTCTATGGGTGGATTTGTGTGGACAGGATTGAAGGATTGGATATGATTTTATGGCATTGAGTCCTCATGGGACATATTATGCCAAACTCAAGATAAAAAATCAGATATATAATATTGTAATAAAGTGAAATGAGTCAAAACATTATGAATGAATACTATATACAATTATATGTGATGGATAAAACCAATGTCATGTAAAAAGCTAAAAATATTTGCATGAGGATTCTCTCCGATCATGTCATCTAAAACCAAGGTATAAGAATTAAAATGTTTAAGTCGTTGCCTATTAAAATGAGAGCATTCTACTAAAATGTGTTTTACGGTTAGTGGACAGATACAGTAATTGCAGATGGGATGATCTTCTCCGAGGAGGAGGTGTCTATGTGTTATGCGAGTGTGTCCAATACGAAGGCGTGTCAAGATAACATTTTGTCTTCTTAAGGGTAGCGGTTTCCAGTCAGATATATTTGGTTTTAAAGCATGAAGTTTGTTATCGGTTTGTTCATTTCATTCGTTTTGCCATTTTGTTTTTAAAAATTTGTAAATGCAAGATTTTAAGTCGTGATAAGGAATGGTATGACTAATATGATTTACTGCCGATTTGGCGGCTTGGTCAACAATTTCATTTCCTGCAATCCCAACATGGGATGGGATCCAACAAAATAGTAAGTTAAAATTCCTGGATGAAAGATGATAAACTCTTTTCAGTGATTCTAAAACAATGGGATGACTGTCATGATCAGGATGTTTCAATGATTGTAAAACACTTAATGAATCTGTGAAAATGATACATTTTTTATGACAATGATCAGATATATTTTCTAATGCTTTAAAAATGGCCATTATTTCAGCAGTAAAAACAGAACATGAAGAATGAAGTTTAAAACTGTGAATGGAATCATTAATAGTGAACGCAGCACCAACGTAGTTTGCCCTTTTAGACCCGTCCGTATAAATATGTATAAAATTAGAGTATTTTTCCAAATGCTTTAGAAAGAGTTGTTTATAAATAATATCAGAGGTATCTGCTTTATAAAAATCTTGGAAAGGGTTTTGAAATTCAAAATCATGACTAAACCAAGGAGAGAAATAATAAAGTTTTTTCTGGGTGACGACAAGTGAAGAAATTTCGGATCCGTCCATTAAATCCAGCATTCTTAAATGAAATGTAGGGATAAAGGATGTTTTTGCTTGATAGAGGCGTATTAGATATGGACTGTGATGAATGGTATGCAATGGGTGGTGAGGGATTGAAGAAATTCTAAAATAATATTCTAAGGACAACAACTGTCGCCTATGGTCCAGAGAAGGTTCAAAGGAGTCCACATATAAGCTGCTTACTGGTGATGTTCTAAATGCGCCAGTACATAAACGTAAAGCTGTGTGGTGGATCGTATTCAGAGTTTGAAGGGCCGATTTTCTTGCAGAGCCATATACCACGCAGCCGTAATCTAATTTAGATCGTATTAAAGCTCTATATATTTTTAAAAGACACGCTCGATCGGATCCCCATGATAATTTTGATAAAACTCTTAATATGTTGAGAGCCTTTTCGCACCGTTTGCGTAAATTTAAAATATGCGGTTGAAAAGTCAACTTCTTGTCAAATATGATACCTAAAAATTTAAAACTGTCCACAACATTAATTAAAATATCTTTGAAAAATATTTCAGGGTCAAGATGAAGATTCCGTTTTTTACAAAAATGAACACACGCGGTTTTGGAAGGTGAGAAACTGAAACCATTTTCGTTAGTCCAATGAGTGATTTTGTTAACGGCCTGTTGAAGTTGTCTTTCAATTAAACGAATGTCTTTAGCTGCGCATGAAATTTGCAGATCGTCAACGTAAATAAGACCTTTCACTGATGGAGGCAATTGAGAAACAATATCATTAATTTTTAAAATAAATAAAGTAACACTTAAAACACTTCCCTGTGGCACTCCCTCCTCTTGAATAAAAACATCTGAGAAAATTGATCCAATCCGTACTTTAAAATATCTTTTTTCTAAAAATTTTTGAATAAAAATAGGCAGATTACCTCTTATGTCGTTTTTAAAAATGTCCCTTAAAATTCCATGTCTCCATGTTCTATCGTATGCTTTTTCGATATCGAAAAAAATTGAGACAAGATGCTTATTTTGAACAAATGAGTTTCTAATTTCCGTCTCCAGAGCGATTAAGTTGTCAATAGTGGATCTATTTTTTCTGAAACCACTTTGGAGTGGAGAGAGACATTTTTCTTTTTCTAAAACATAAATTAACCTCGCGTTGACCATTTTTTCTAAAATTTTGCATAGGCAGCTTGTCAGGGCTATTGGACGGTAGTTCGAAGGATTCTTGGGGTCTTTATTTGGTTTCAGTATGGGTATTACATTAGCATACCTCCATGACTGCGGAAAAGTGTGTTCGGTCCAAATTCTATTGTAAAATTTGAGGAGATGAGTTAGAGAACTATTTGAAAGATGTTTGAGCATGATGTAACTGATATTATCTGGGCCAGGAGTTGATTTGTGGACTAAGGATAAAGCTTTTATCAATTCCGGAAAAGTAAAGTCACAATTATATGATAATATACTGTTAGAATAAAAATTAATTTTATTCTTTTCAGACGCAATTTTTATTTTTTTAAAACTTTCAGAGTAGTTAGTGGAGCTGGATATTTCAGAAAGGCATGAAGCAATTGCGTTTGCTATATCTTTGGGTGCTGATAGTACTTGGTTATTGCATTCTAGAATCGGAATTTGTCTATTGGGGTAAACACCGGATATTCTTTTAATTCGGTTCCATAATTGTTTACTAGTGACTTTACTATTGATACTGTTGATATAATTCATCCAAGAATCCCTCTTACTACGTCGTTGTATTTTTCGAAAGGCCGCTTTTGTTTTTTTATAAAAAATATAGTTTTCCCTTGTTGGATATCTATTAAAAACATTCCAGGCTTTCCTCTGTTTCCGATAGGCATCGCTACATTCCTCATTCCACCAAGGTTTCTTTTGTTTTTTAGGCTTATTAATGACTTTTTTAATTGAGGCGTCCGCACTTGCTATAATTATATCTGTTATTTTAAAAGTTACTTCATTGATGTCACCAATTTCTACTATGTTAGAAATATCTGCGAGGCTAGTAAAGAGTGTCCAGTTGGCAGTTTCAAAGATGTAGTTAGTTTGGCTGACAGAGTGAGGTTGGTATTGGCCTTCATATTTTAGTTTAATAGGATAATGGTCACTATTGTAAAGGTAAGAATCCACAGAAAAGGTCCAAAATGGTAAAATTGAAGGAGAGCAAATTGCCAGATCTATTGAATGGTAAGTAAGTGAAGGTGAATGAAAGTAGGTAGGTTGGCCGTTATTCATTATACATAAATCATTGTCCGTTGTTAGTTTTTCAATTTGTTTGCCTCTATTATTAATGTCTGAACTGCCCCAGAGAATATGATGGCCATTTAGGTCACCAAGTATAATGAATGGTTGCGGAAGTTGATGTACTAAATTATTTAATTCAGAAGTGGCGACATTGGTGTTAGGAGGTAAGTATAAATTGCATATTGTTATTAAAATATTGACATGAAGTCTTACAGCAACAGCTTGCAGATTTGTTTTAAGATTAATTTGAGTGACTGGAAAGTCATGGGAAGCAAGCAAAGCAACACCCCACATGCTCTTTGACCATCATCGTAATCTTTTCTGAATATTGTGAAGTAGGGAATGTTGGTGGAATCAGTGCTTCTTAAATAGGTCTCCTGGAGGGCGATAGCAGCTGGCTTGTTATTGTTTATGATGTGTTTTAAATCATCAATTTTTTGTCGAAAACCCCGGCAGTTCCAGGAAAGAAAGGAAGCCATAAAAATAAAGGATAAAAGAAAAGAGAAAACTACTTGTGTTTTCTCGTCCTAGGACGAGATCTGTCTTGCCGAAGATTCTTTTTGGACTTGGGTGGCGAAGCCTCCAAGCCATCACTCTCAACAGAGGAAATATCACTTTCGGTGTTGTATAGATTTATAAGGTCACTTGTAGAAGGATTAGTTAATACATTTCTGGATGAAACGTCAGGTTGAAGAGAGGTTTGAGAAGTACTTTTAGCTATTTTAATATTGTTTTGTTCAGACGATATGGCTCTTTTTAAAGAAGTATTTATAGGTCGATTTGGTTGATTTATGTGTTTTGTATTTGTTGAGGTTGTAGCTGATGCTTTAGAAAAAAGAGGCGTTATAGGTTGGTTCATTGAAGTTTTATGTTGGTCAGATGGCTTAAAAATAGTTACATCGGTTTGAGTTCCGTTAGTTTTGAAAGTCTTTTTTACTATTGAAGAGTACGATATTCCAGGTTTCGGGGTGCGATCATTTACAATTTTTCTGGCCTCAGGAAATGAAATATTTTGTTGAACTTTAATTGTCTGTATTTCTTTTTCGTTTTGAAATTTAGGGCAAGACCTGGCAAAAGCTGGATGGTCACCTTTGCAGTTTACACAGCAAAGGTGACCAAGTACTATCCGTTTCCAGGATATAACTTGTTCCTCCTCCCCAAGTACCGTAAAGTTGCAAGTGGAATTCTTGTGGGAGTTAAGAAAAATTTTACCACAGATTTTAAAATCTGTAAAGTAATGGGGGAAACTGTCGATAAAAGTGAAATTACTAAAATAAATGTTTGGAAAGAAAGAACTCTCTTCACGATTTACGCATTATATATACCCCCTGCTAGTAAGCCTGACCTATCCAGTCTTTCTATATCCCGGAAGACCATTGTAATCGGGGATATGAATGCACACTCCCTGCGATGGGGTTATCAAGACCGTAATGCTGCTGGAGTTGAAATTGAGGATCTTTTGGATTCTAGCATCCTCGAATTGATTTATGACTCCCATGATCCACCTACTTTTATTCATTATAATGGGAGCTGTAGTACTCCTGACCTGCTTTGTGTATCTTCCGATCTGAGTGTGTACACAAAGCGGAGAGTTCTATCTGATTCAGGTTCGGGACATCGAAAGGTCATTGCCACCATTGGTTTGGTAATCGATAAAGGCCAGACTGTTCCTCCACCCATGAAGTCATGGAATTTTAAAAAAGCTGACTGGGAGAAGTTTGAACTTTTAACAGAAGCAAAATTGCACATAGGTAGGTTTAATTTTTCCAGTCATCCAAGTAAAATTGTCTCTGAAATTAATAAGGAAATCTTAGCATGTGCAAAACTGAGCATTCCTAGAGGAAAGGTGAAGAAATTTAAATGCTTTTGGTCGAGGGAACTGGAAGATATCAAGGAAAAACGTGATCGCCTCAGAAGAAAGGCCGAACTGACAAAAAATCCCAAAGATGTTGCATCTTGGAGAAGACAGGTGGCCGTATTGAAGAAAAGAGTGTTGGAAGCAAAGAGAGAGGTTGTTGATGAATTTATTTCTGCCTTAGACTATAAGAAAGACAGTTTGAAGACCTATAAGTTCGTGTCCTCACTGCAAAACAAAAGACCCTCATGCAGGAGAGAACCGATTATCAGTGGTGATAAACGATTGACCTCTGATAAAGACATTGCAAACGCTTTTGCTCGGTCTTATGCTCAAACACAGAGGAAGGGTACTTTTGCCCGCAAATTGGAGAGACATCTTAAGAAGGAAAGACGCATTGTAAAGTTAAATCTGAATGATCTTGATGATGTATTCAATGTCTCTTTTTCTATGCAAGAATTAAACACTACTCTGAGGTGTCTTAAAGTAAAAAAAGCCCCAGGAGATGATTTTGTGCATGTGGAATTTTTAAAGCATTTGAGTATTACAGCAAAAGAAACTATCTTACATGTATTTAACCATATTTGGGAGACGGGGATTGTGCCCTCCCAATGGAAGAGAGCTGTCATTGTACCGATGCTGAAAAAAGATAAAGATCCTGGTCAAATTTCCAACTATAGACCAATATCACTCACAAGTATTCTGGGAAAGACTATGGAGAGACTTGTGGTGGATAGAATGAATTGGTTTCTTGAAGATAGAAATCTAATTGCTTACGAACAAGCTGGCTTCCGAAGAAATCGCTCAACGAGCGATCAAGTGGCTTTATTCAGCCAGACAGTGATGGACGCACTTGACAACAGGAAAGTTCTGTCAGCAATTTATATTGATTTCAAGAGTGCTTATGATCTAGTGTGGAAAGAGAAATTATATCAAAAACTCCTCGAATTGGGTATCGGTGGCAGGATGTTTAATTGGATACTATCTTTTACTGGCCAGAGAATTTGTAGGGTTAGGTATGGTAATGAATATTCGAGATTCCAGAACCTTCAGACGGGTCTTCCTCAGGGAGCAGTTTGCAGCTGTGTACTTTTTAATATCTTTATTAACGACTTGATTTGTTCTTTGGGGGCCGTGGAAGATGTTCATTGTCTACTCTACGCCGACGACCTGGTCATTTGGTCTCAGGCACCGAAGAAAACTGCAAAAATCATGATAGAGAATAGATTAAATAGAGCTATGTCTGTGCTTTCGGATTGGTGCAATGAAAACAACATGATTGTAAATTTGGAGAAGACTGCACTCCAGTCTTTCTCTTTGATGCACCAGGTGCTCCGTCCCGAAGTGAAGTACGGGAATGTTTCTCTGGCTTCTACCGACAAATTTAAATATTTAGGCATCACATTTGACAATAAATTAAATTGGAAGGCCCATGTGGATTCATTGGTTGAGCGTTGTTCTAGTCGAATGACCATCCTAAAGCGATTGGCCGGCTCCCTGTGGGGGTGCTCCAGATCAACAGTTAACAATACATATAAGGCCTTTATATTGCCCTTGTTAACTTATTGCTGCGAACCACTCATTTCAGCAAGCAATCGGGCCCTAGAAAGATTGGAAATTATTCAAAATCAGGCAATGCGGCTTATTACTGGAGCTGTCAAATCTACACCAATTGATGCCATGCTATTGTTGACAAAAAATAAGCCTATTATAACTATTATAGAAGAGAAAGCTATTCTGCTCTATGAAAAATTAATCCGTCTTGGAGATCCTTTTTGGGTTAACTATCAAATCTGTCCTAGAAATTTAAAGACACAATGTGGATTTATTCAAAAAGTTCATGATATCCTGCAAGGGGGCGAGCCACATGTAAATCCACAGAAGATTATGAAACCCACAAACCCTTTGGAGACCTTCGAAGTTGAGTTCAGCCTTAATCTTGTGGATAAAATATTCAAGAAGGATACGGCTCCAGTTGTTCTCAGGTGTTGTGCCTTGGAACTAATCTATACAGAATATCCGGAAGAAAACTGGCTGCACGTGTACACGGACGGGTCATACTCCGTAAGCTATATGTCTGCTGGCTCCGGAGTCTTTTCGAGACTCTTCTCTCGCTTTGTTTCCGCGGGTAAGTACAGAACAGCCTTTGATGGAGAGGTGGAGGCCATCCGTACTGCATTAGAACAACTCCTGGACTTTCGACATGAATTTGAAAAGGTTGTTCTACTCTCGGATTCGCAGGGAGCTATACAGGCCATTGGTTCCGCTGAGGCACCAGCTTCTGTTGAGGTACTGCAGTGCCGGGAGTTAATACGTCTTTTTAGACGTGAAGGCAAACGAATAAAGTTACAATGGATCCCTGGTCATTGCGGTATTAATGGGAACGATCAGGCAGACCTTCTTGCACGAATGGGTGCCGCTGTACAGCAATCAAGGGACTCTGGACTGTCTTTTTACTCAAAAAAACTCTACTGGAAACAAGCTTTGAAGTTAAAATTGGAAACACAAATGCAGGATAGGATTAAATCCAAGACCTGGAGTAGCGAAGATCTTGCTAATATACCTGATTACCCACGACGTGAGGCAGTGGCATTGTTCCGGTTGGTGACGGGACATGACTGCTTGAGTGAACATCTTCATAGAATTGGCATTTTAGACTCCCCTCTTTGTTCACTATGCGATCTGAAGGAAACCTTGAATAGAGCTCATCTGCGTCGATGTGGGGCACTTGGCGATTCTGCCGACTCCGAGACCACCCTGTACTGGAGAGCTAGAGAACGCCTAAGGCTACAATGACTTCGGTCAACTCTGTTTTTGTGGTATCGTATTGTCTTTGCAATTGTACCCTGCCTTGCCATTAGAAATTTCTTTGCCACGGCAAGCAAGGAAAGAGTGGCCGAATCTTTGGCATTTGAAACAACGGACTGGATTTGGGATGAAAGGTCGTATTGGGCAATTCATATAGGCTATTTTAACATGTTTAGGTAGATTTGGTGTATTGAAAGTTAGTATTACGTGTTTGGTGGGTATTCTCTGGCCATTTCTTGATATTGTTATTCTTTTGACATTTGTTACATATTGTTGGGACAGGGATTCAAGGATGTCTTCTTCGGTGTCATGAACTAAGTCGGATTCCGAAATTACGCCTCGAGATGAATTTAAAGTTTTATGTGGTGTAACGGTAACTGCTATTGAACCAACGGAATTTATTTTTTGGATGTTTGATGCCTGTATTTTATTTGAAACTTCAATTAGTACATCTCCTGCTAGTGTTTTTTTTATGTTTTTTGTTTCTCCTACCATTCCTATTATAGTTTTATGTAGTAAAATAGCCGATATATTTTTTAGGTTTCCCTCATTACTTTTCATAATAAAATAATTTTGCACAGGTATATTTTTGTTATTATTTGCATTAGATAGGTGCTCCACTGAAGGAGAAGTTGTTATTTGATTTTCCATGTTTAATGAAGAAGTGTTCAATCCCCGGCGGCACCACCCACCATGGAGTCCAACGAGGGGATACAGGTTCCTGTACCGGTGCTAACCAGGGACTATACGAACCCCACTCACCTCTATGACTGCCCTAAGGAGCTAGTTGGTGAGCGGGTCCTTAGCCCAAGCAGGGTATACCCACCAGCCGATTAATGTACTGGGACCAAAGTACACTTCCTGTTTGTTCGAAGCAGGAGCCGAAGCAATGTATTGGGGCGTTATGTTGTCCCTCAATCACCAGGATCACCCTTTCCGAAGACACAGGTCTCCACGCACGGCAAACACGCGGGTGATATAATCCCCAAGAGGAGCTGAAAGCACAGACTGGCGAACAGCTTCTCAAGGGGAGCCCTCACCTCCGAAAAGGCAACCACAACGAGGGAGGAAGAAAAAGCAAAAAGCTAAGGGTAGAGGAGAAGCAGAACGAAAGGGAGGGAAGATCACTCAGGTACCCCGGGGTCGTGAAGCCCGTACAAACCTAAAGAAGGAATGCCCCTGGGGGCTTGTGTGGACAGACATAATATATTGAATAAGCAGTCTTCAATTTATCAAGCATGTTTATTTTTATTATCAAATAATTATAGTGTATATATAACTGTAGTGAAGGTTGTAGTTACTTTGTTACAGTTACCGATGTATATTTAACAGGTATTGATTTATAATTTAACACTTCCCCTAAATCCATACCTACAATACACCTAAGGAAATAAAACAAATAAAATATCATACATAAAATGAGGGGGGAAAATTAAGTTCCAGTGTCAACTTGACACATTCCAATTAATTCACGAAGTTTCTGGAAACGAAACTTGGGTAAAGGTTTCGTGAGAATGTCTGCAGCCTGACATTCACTGCTACAGTACCGAATGTCCAAAAGTCCATCCTGGAACTTTTCTCGTACAAATTTGCATCGAACATCAATATGTTTTGTTCGATTGTGGAATTCAGGATTTTTAATCAGTCTTATAGCACTTTCATTGTCCACCTGAAGGACAGGAACACTGATGGAAGAAATATCCAGGAACAGTCTGTGTAACCAAATAGCTTCTTTCGATGCCTGACTGGCAGCAACAAACTCAGCTTCTGTTGTAGACAACGCCACACATTTCTGTCGTCGGCTGGCCCAGGTAATCGCTCCTCCACTAAACTTGAAAACCATTCCTGAGGTGGATTTTCTGGTAGTGGGATCGCCAGCGTAATCAGAATCACTGAAGCCTTCTAATAATGATGAGCTTTTGATATTTGACTGATACAAAATGCCCCATCTAGTGGTTCCTCGCAAATATTTTAGGACTTTCTTGATTAAACACCAATGTATTTTTAATGGCTTGTCCAAGACTTGAGATAACACACTAATTGCATAAGCAATATCTGGTCTTGTGACAGTAGCCAGGTACACGAGGCTACCAACGGCTTGTCTGTAGGGTGTTCCACTGTCAAGTGTTTCAGATGATTATACTGATAACATATCCTTATCAATAGGAACACAGACAGGATTGGCAGTAGACATGTTGAAACAGTCCAATACTTTCTTACAATAATTTTCTTGATGAATGAAAATGGACCCATCCTTTAAATATTGGATCTGCATGCCTAAAAAATAATTTGCAGATTCAACCTTGATACTAAACTCTTCTGCGAGTTTTCCAAAAAACATGTCAAGCGATTTTTGATCTCTGGCACAACAATTCCATCATCAACATACAGAACTAAGAACAAAGATTTATCGTTGTTCACAAACAAACAAGGATCACTATCCATCTGTTCAAGTTTACAGTTCTGAAGAAAGCTCTTGAACCTTTGGTTCCAACATCTGGGAGCTTGCTTCAATCCATACAAGCTTTTTAATAATTCGCAGACCCTTACAGAACCATCTTCATATCCTTGAGGTTGCTTCATGTAGATTTCTTCACTGAGTTCTCCATATAGGAATGCACTCCTTACATCAAACTGTGCTAACTTTAAATTATTTCTTGTAGCAACACTTAAAACAATTCTGATGGTATCCCAACGAACAACTGGACTGAAGGTTTCTTGATAATCAATTCCGTGCTTCTGTGAAAAACCTTTCACCACGAGTCTGGCTTTTAAACGCTCTACTTCACTATCAGCATTTCGCTTTATCTTGTAAATCCAGCGATTGTCGATGGATTTTCTTCCATTGGGTAGGTCCACTAACTTCCAAGTGTTATTTTCCTTCAGTGAACTCAATTCCTCTTGCATTGCACTTTTCCACCCACTTGTGTTAGCTGAATGAATGGCTTCTTGAAACGTTGCTGGCTCATCATTTTCAGCAAGCATGACAAAATCATCAAATCTTGATGGTTTCTGCATTCGAGCTCTGTCTCGTAAATTCATTTGGTTTTCATCATCCTCAATGAAATCTACATTCTGAATTTCAGCAGCTTCCCCATTTCTGGTACTATCTGTTTCACACAAGGTTTCTGTAGAATGCATAGGAATCTGATTCACTAACATTTTCTGTGAAGTAACCTCACTTTTAAAAACAATGTCCCGTGATAAAATAATTTCATTTTTATCTGGAATCCACACTCTATATCCTTCATTTCCACAGTATCCCACAAGATGTCCCTTCAAAGCCTTTTTGTCGAATTTTTTCCTTTTCTGTTTAGGGATATGCACAAAGCACTCTGTACCAAAGATTTTGAAATGATCAATTGCTGGGGCTTTACCAAACCACAGTTCATATGGTGATTTACCCTCTTCTGGAGAAGGACCTGTGCGATTAATCACATATGCAGCTGAATTAACAGCCTCACCCCACAGTCTTTCTGGTAAATCCCTAGCATGCAGCATGGATCTTGCAGCTTCAACTAAAATTCTATTCTCCCTTTCAATTACTCCATTTTGTTCAGGAGTATAAGGCATGGATGTTAGATGATTGAGCCCAGCTTTCTGTACAATATCATGCACTTCAGAGTTGTTGAAGTCTCCACACCTCCATCAGTAAATAATTCTTTCAATATATAACCAGCAGTCTTAACTTCTCTCAAAAACCTAGACAACATGATTTTAACCTCAGACTTTTCTTTTATCATATAAACAGTCCTGTATTTGGAATAATCATCTTTAAATGCCACAAAGTATCTATTTCCACCTAGTGACTTTTCAGGCATTGGTCCACACACATCAGCATGAACAAGCTGACCAGGTTTGGTAGGACGTTCTTGGCGTGAGCCAAAGCTAAGCCTATGCATTTTGCCATACATACAGGCATCACAAAATTCACTGTCGAGCTTTACATCAATACCTTTAAGTTTTAGAAACTTTTGAACATGGCGCTTATTTTGATGTCCCATTCGTTCATGCCATAACTGAAGACTATCATTGTCGACAGCCACACAAGCAGATTCTGGAACTAGAACACGTAAAAGAAGTCTGTAAACACTATTGTGTCTTATGCCAACAGCTACAGTTTCACCACTTTTGTTTTTGAACTGTCGTACTTTGTTATTAGCACACTCACAAAGTCCATTGTCTAATGCAACACCAGATGAGAAGAGATTTTGATCACAGTTGGGAACATGCCAAACTTTAGTGAGTTTACCAGGTTTCCATTCAACACTAACAAGCATTTCAATTTGTATCTCACCAATGCCTTTGGCAAACATGGATCTTCCATCGCCTAATCGTAATGGCTTTGGGATATCAAATTGTTCATAACAGCAAAACCAATTTAACTTGGCTGATATGTGATGTGATGCACCTGAGTCTATAAGCCAGTAATCTTGACTTTTCAGCTCAGCAATTGTCATAAAGGCTTGACCAGACTTTGATTCGTCTTTATCAGCGTTATTTCCACCTTTTAGTGAATAGCATTTCTTTTTCAAATGTCCAGGACGGCCACAGGCATAACACTTCATTTTCTTTTTCCACTCTTTTTGACTAGTCGCTACTTTTTCAGGGAACTTTCTACCATAATTGCTATTTGGTTTCACTACAAAAGCCACATTTTTGCTTTCAGCAGGAGGTTTCACTTCTTCCAAACGTTGCTCATGTAGGCGTAACCTTTCAGTAAGACTTGAAAGAGTTCTTTCACTGTTTGGAACAGATTCCCAGGCATTTTTGAACTCAAGGTATTCATTGGGTAATGTATTTAAAACTTTGTTCAGCAACATAGATTTTGGTAGCTGCACATTTTCATTCTTGAGTTCTTCCTGCAGTTCCTGCCAAATTCTTTGCAATTTAGACACATGGGTAGCAATATTGTCCAAGGGATCTTTTGTGTAGTTGAAAAGTTGGGAGTACAGCAAATCCAACCTTCGCTCGTTTTTCTGCTCGTCCACAGAATGAAGAGAATCCCACATTTCTTTACCAGTTTTACATGTTAAAATGTGCTGCTTAGGCTCAGGCCCAACACTCGAACCAATTACAAATCGAGCAACGGCATCTGCTTCTTGATAAGCTTTCAAGCTTGCAAGCTTTCCAGCTCACCCAGTTCATTTCACCTTCTAATTTCTCAATGAAATTAAATTTCTCCATGTTAGAGTTCATCGACAAACAACTGTACAGAGCGCACGTATCTTTGACGATTATGAACTTAAGCCTATCGACTTGCCGGTCACGATATTTACCTCTTTCAAAGACTATTATTCAACGATGCGCAAATCAGCATATCTGGGCCCATAACCACTTAAACATATTACCAAAATGTAATAAGTAAAGCCGTTAAGTAATAGTTTATTGAAGATATCATAAGGAGACAAGAACAGCAATCACAAAAAAGAACAGCATAATAAAAAGACTTGTCTAACTGTAGTGAAGGTTGTAGTTACTTTGTTACAGTTACCGAGGTATATTTAACAGGTATTGATTTATAATTTAACAGTATATATATATCTCTCTCTCTCTCTCTCTCTCTCTCTCTCTATATATATATATATATATATATATATATATATATATATATATATATATATATATGGTCGTCCCCCTGATGACGTCCCGACGATGAGCCAGGATTTTTTTTTCTAGGGCGACCCCTTCTTCTTAAGGGAGCTAAATGCAAAGTGTCTCTCTTTACTTGGGGTTCATAGTAAGTTTTTAAAGCTGACACATGATAAGTTCCAAGAGTCTGGTCTGGACTGGCCGGGTCGGCAATATCATATGTTGTCGGCGATCGATTTGTGAGAACTACACTAGCTCTTCCTGGCGTATAATTGATTTTCAGATTAAACGATTGGATCTTCAGAGCCCATCTTGCTAAACGTCCTGATGGTGACTTAATGCTCAGAAGCCATTTAAGAGGTTGATGGTCTGAAGCAATGATAATTTCTTGATTCTCGATGTAACCTCGGAACTTTTCTAAGGCCCAAACTACTTCCAAGGCTTCCCGCTCAGTAGTCGAATAATTGCGTTCTGCTGGGATCAACAGACGACTAGCGTATTCAATAACATGTTCTTCTGGACCATTTCCTTGGAGAAGGACTGCGCCAAGGGCGTAGTTACTCGCATCTGTGCGAATTATGAAAGGCTTACATCCATCAGGTTGCTTTAACACAGGGGCTGTTGTCAAGCGTTCTTTTAGGGTTTCGAAAGCTTCTTGCTGTTCAAGACCCCACGACCAATTGACTCTTTTCTTAGTTAAATTGCAAAGAGGTCGTGCTATGTCTGCAAAGTTCGGAACATATTTTCTGAACCATGAGCAGGTCTGTAAGAAAGACAGGAGTTCTTTCACATTAGTTGGAACTGGAATTCTTTGGATAGAAGCGATTTTCTCTTGATCGGCTTCAATTCCATCTCTCGTTATCCAGAAACCCAAGTACTTAACACGATCACAGGAAAAATGATATTACTCTCTATTTGTGTGTGTGCGCGCGCATGAAGTTTAAAAAGAGAAAGTCTCTCAAAAACAGTCTTTGGATCTTTCAAATGTTTGTCAAAAGTCTCTGATAAGATGACTATGTCATCCAAATATGAGAGAGCAAAAACATCTTTCAAGCCACTTCGGAATTTATCTATCAGGCGTTGAAAAGTAGCAGGTGCGTTACGCAGACCAAAAGGCATGCGTAGATAACTGTAAGTTCCGAAAGGACAAATAAAGGCAGTTTTGTCCAAATCGTTTTCATCCACTTGCACCTGATGATATCCTGATTGTAGATCTATCGTTGACATGTATAATGTCGGTGTAGCTTCGTTTAAAAGATCGTCCATCCTAGGTAAAGGATAAGGGTCCGGTTTCGTAACGGCGTTGAGGCCTCTGTAGTCAACACATAATCTTACTTTCCCGTTTGGTTTAGCGACTAGCACTACCGGAGCAGCATATGGGGATTCACATTCTTCTATTATGTTCTTTGCCAAAAGTTCATCAATTTGTTCTTTCATTATTTCTTTCTTGGCCGGAGACATACGATACGGTGGAACAGATATAGGATGATGATTCATAGTAAGTATTCTGTGCTTCATGAAAGGAGTAGGTTCTCCCCCTGGTTCAAAGCAGCGTTTGTACTCTTGAAGTAAGCAGTTTAATTCTTCACTTTGCATCTGTGTCAGATGTCTTCCTTCATCACTTCTCAAGTGGACAACCGTAGTAGGCTCAGGCACAATCGTTGATTTAAAAGTTTTCGGCGTAATTTTCTGTTATGCCTTGTAATGTAGAAATAAAAGTGCACTCTCAAGTTCAACAAGACATTTAATAAGTATAAATAGACATCGCAACTGATAAGCATAAGAACGATATGATCAGCGTATAGAGACACGGGCAATTGGCTCAATGCATTGCGTCAGACAATGATTGTACGTGTATCAGACAAAATTAATTCAACAGTAATGTAAACACAGAAAATAGTAATATAAACACTCACGGGAAATAGTAACATAAACACTCACGGGAAATAGTATTATAAACACTCACAGGAAGTATGCAACAACTTTATTTTCAACACCCGAGTGCTCACAGTTCAATATATACGGCCGTCTTAGTGCGAAAGAAAATGAGCAATAGAAGTGCGGAAAGTGATAGTAGGCGTGAATTCAATAAACAGTGGGAAAATAAACTGTTATTTATAGCAAGTCCATCAGGCAAACCGTTTTGCATTGTTTGTGAAAGTACTCTTTCACTTAACAGAAGACATGATCTTAATAGACATTATAAAACACAGCATCAAGCGAATATAGAAGGAATACTGAAGCTCGTTCTTGGGTCTGAGTTACGAAAGGAATATGTGATTAAGAAAAAGGAAGAAATCAAAAGAAGACAAAATATTTTTAATAAAGTAAGTTGTGAAGACTTGGCAACGACAGATGCGTCCTATGAAATAGCTTTAGCATTGGCGAAAAAAAATAAACCTTCTTCTGACGGAGAAGAAATTGTTAAGCCTTGTCTCCAAATATTTTCACGCCATCTTGGTAACAAAGGCATTGAAAGGAAAGCAGACGAAATTGCTATATGAAGGCAGACAGTTACGAGAAGTATCGAAGAACTCTCTCAGGATGATCTCAGCAACTGAAAGACCTTGTCCATTCTTGTACTTTCTTTTCATTAGCTTTGGATGAATCAACGGACATATGTGATGTAGTCCAGTTAAGCATTTTTATAAGAAGAATTGATGATAATTTTAATGTCTTTGAAGAACTTGCCAGTCTGCAGTCATTGCAGGGTAAAGCAAGAGAATTAGACATCTTTGAGAAAGTAAAATCATGCTTAGAAAATCTGAAATTAGATTATAGTAAACTCATCAGCGTGTGTACCGACGGAGCGCCGTCAATGATAGGTAAAAACAATGGCACTACAACTTTGTTGAAAATTTTTTAAATCGTCCTGTACTAAAATATCACTGCATTATACACCAAGAGGCACTGTGTGGAAAAACTTTAAAAAAGCAGCATGTTATGTTACCGGTTGTGAAATGTGTGAACAAAATTAGAGCAAGAGCATTAAACAGACGAGAATTCAGAGAATATTGTGAATTGTTAGATTTGGAATATGGTGAACTTATCCTTCATTGTGATGTGCGCTGACTTTCTAGAGGACAGGTTCTGAGTAGATTTTGGAAATTGAAAAACGCTGTTCATAATTATTTAGAACAGGAAAATGAACTTCCTGATGAAAGAACTCTATTATTCGATGACACCTGGCTATTTGATTTGGCATTTTTAGTTGATGTTACTAGCCATCTCAATGATCTAAATTCGAAACTACAAGGCAAGAATAAATTATTTCCTAGCTTAGTAAATAGCATAAATTTATTTAAAATGAAATTAAAACTCTTCATCTCTCAGTTAGAAAATCAGGATTTAAGTCAATTTCCACATTTGAAAGAGCAAAGTGAATGTGCTGCTGATAATAACAATTTGACCAAATATATTGAAAAAGTCAAGTTATTGCAAGGGGTCATTTGAAAGTCGTTTTTATGATCCGGCTAAAGAAGAAAACTGCATGCTCGCATTTATAAACCCATTTTCACTCAGTGAACAAAACGTAATGAATATGCCTAGTAACATACAATTGGAACTTATTGATTTAAAAACAAATTCATTATTAAAAATGAAATTTGATGAGCTTTTTTCAGATCAAAATGATTCTGACATTATTAATTTCTGGCGTTCATTACACTGTGAACATTTTCCAGAACTAAGAAAATTTGCAAAAATTACATATGTCGTTTCGGAACGACATATAGATGTGAACAAGCATTTTCATCAATGAAAATTATTAAAAGCAAAACAAGGTCGCGAATGACTGATTCAAATTTGAAGAATTCTCTGGTGCTCTCTGTAACAAATTTAACACCGAACATTGAAAAACTAGCGAAATCCAAACAGGCTCAAAAGTCCCATTAATGGTAAGTAATGTTTATGTTTTGGAAAAATAGTTTTATAAACAAAAATTAAATAATTTAAAACGTTAATTATGTCAACAAACATACTTTTATTAAAAAGGTTATTATGAATATGCCAGGACCATGAAAGTAAGAAGGTATAAAAGGTGCTTGTGTTACATGGCGCATTTGAACTCGTATGTGAAAAAAATTGACGCATTGTAAGTAAAAGGTTGGCCACCTCTGACTTAGTACCATGCCACCATATTTCTAGATGTCTCAGTGTTAATGGTGAAATACCTCTTGATAATATATCAGCAGGATTGTCCTTTCCAGGACAATGTCTCCATTGGGAAGGATTAGTATGAGGAACAATTTCTGTTACTTGATTGCAAACAAATGTCTTCCATTTATTTGGGTCACTGCGAATCCAACCCAAAACAACTTGGGAATCACTCCACAGTGTTGCATTGGACATAGGAATATTAGTCTCAGCACAGAAGTATCGCAACAATCGAGCTCCCATCAGAGACGCTAGCAGTTCCAAACGCGGCAAGGTGACTTTCTTGATAGGTGCAAGTCTGTTGCGACTGCACACTAAATGCACGTTTGCTTGTTCACCCTGAGAACTAACTATATATAGAACTGCTCCATAGGCTCGTTCAGATGCGTCGCAAAACACCTGAATAGTAAAGGGAACGTGTGATGAAATGCCTATAAATCGAGGAATTTGAAAAGAACAAACGTCGTCAAGTTCTCCAACAGCAGCATTCCATGAAGTTCCCAAGTTAGAGGGGAGTATTTCATCCCATTTGATTCCTAGAATCCATGTATCTTGAAACAGAATTTTTACAAAAATTATAAATGGAGAAAACAGTCCTAAAGGATCGTAGAAGCTAGCAATACAGTGGAGTAGCCATCTCTTTGTCAGTGGTTTGTCTTGAACAGCGCAGAGAGAGGTTTTGAAAGAATTTCCTAGGGTGTCAGTTTCGGTATTCCACTCTATGCCTAAAACTTTAACAGTTGTTTTGAATCCTTCATCTTGATCTCGTAATTGGCTCTGAAGCATTGTGGAGTTAGTAGCCCATTTCTCCATTGGAATTTCAATCAATTGCATCAATTCTTTGACTTCTTTATGCAATGTGGTGATTTCAGATTCTGTTTCAACACTAGCAACAAAATCGTCCATGTAAAGATGTTTATCGATCACGGGAGCAGCAATCGGGAATTTATGTAAGTGCTTTGAAGCCACTTCGCGTGTTGCAGCACATAACAAAAAGGGGCTGCATGCTAGTCCGAAAGGTAGACGAGTAAATCTGTAAGTAATTATTTCGTCCGTGAAAGTTGTGTTGCATTTGTCCTGTGATAGTCTATACCAGAAAAATCTTGTGTAATCTCTATCTCTTTCGTGTAGGCTTAGTTGTAGAAAGGCCTTTTTTCCGTCACTTGTGACTGCAAATTTGTGCATTCGTAGTCTGAGTAGACAGCCAATCGTCTCAGGTAAAAGATTTGGACCGATTTCTAAAGTGTCATTCAGTGATGGCATTCCTGGATCATGTGATGAGGCATCGAACACAATCCTCCATTTGGTCTCGTTAAGTTTCACTTTTTTGACAGCATGATGGGGTAGGTAAAATACAGTGTTTAAATTCGAAGGCTCTAGCTCGCAAACTTCAACGTGTCCTTGTTCAATGTAGTTTAGCATACAATTATCGTATTCTATCTTCATAGCAACATTCGATGCAAGTCGCTTCTGGAGAGACTCGTTCGTTTTTCTGTAGTATCTATGTTAGTAGACAAAATTGATGTTGTAGGCTTCCTAGGCAGAGACACAACTCTACGATTTCCCTCAGTTTGGTAGGTTTCGTGAAATTCTCTCATAATTTCATTCTCTCGAACAGTCTTGTTCCTAATTTGAGTGTCTTTGATACCAATACAATCTAACTCCCACAAGCAACGCACTTCGTCGTCCAAACAATCGCCAGAAATTTGAACAGAAACATGGTGAACTGATGAATCATGTTTGATGGTGGTGTGTGTTCGTGACCCATTAAGTACCCATCCAAAAATAGTGGGTACTATGGCAAGAGATTCTGTAACCATAATCGTGGGTTCCGTAGTGACCACATGCCAATAATAGTCGCCACCAATGAGCAATTCGATGGGTAAGTTGTCGTCTCCTGGAGGCTCTGCAAGTGTTAGTTTTCGGCTCCGAGCAAATCGAACAACGTCCGCAGGGGCAGCAAGGTGTGAGGTATATCTGTTGGAGCTTTCGAAAGATGTTATAGAAACAGAGTTTTTGTTCCACAAACTTGAAAGTGAAAGTTGCACACATCGTCGCATGTTTCGTGAAGTACTGGGAGATTCAAAAGCATGTACGTTTAGTTGCTCAGTGCTTACAATTGGGAGTTTCAGTTTGTCAATGAGGTTTGAATCGACAAAACTTTTTTGGCTACCTCCATCTAAAATGCATCGGGTTAACTTCGTTAGACCTGTGGGGCCAGTAACATACACGCGTGCAGTTTGTAAATGGGTAAAGCTAGTTTTAGGTATGTTAATGTGATGGACCTCACTATTTTGGATCGCAGTGTTTAGAGCAGACGAGCAAATGGATACGTGGTGTTTCTTGTTGCATTTTGTGCAGCGAGCAGTGTCTTTACGAGGACAATTTGTCATTCTGTGTCCTCTATTAGTACACAAGAAACAACGGTTAGAGCCTTTTAGCTTTTGTATGCGAGTGTCATAGTCAGTTATGGTTTCGCATTTCTGGGCCCAATGACCAGAAGATTCACAAAAGGGGAAAAAAGGGGTATAATTCTTTTTCTTGTGTACAGAAGTGGACTTAGTATTCACGTTAAAGGCAGTAGTTGGAGTAAACGGTTCAATAACATCACCTTTTATTTTTGACGTAGTTAATGCTCCTTGCACTTCTTGTGATAAGAACTCCATCATTTTCGTAATGTTTCCTTCAGCCAATTTTTCTCTTTGGGCATGAATAATCCACTATTTACAAGTGTCGTCTGAAAACGCTCGTAGTAATTTTGGAGCTAATACACGACCGTAACTGTCAATGTCCTCACCAAGTGCGCGTAAGGCCTGCAATCTTTTATTGCATTCAATGTAGGTTTCATTTAGGGCTGTTGCCGATGATTTGCGTACTGGTGTTAGATTTTCCAGAAAGTCCAAATGTGCTTGGATAATTCTATCTTGGTTTCCATATCTATCTATAAGGAGCTTTTTAGTGGTTTCATATGTGGCAGCAACAATACGGATACCATCAACTAAACGTCTTGGTTCGTCTTGCAAATAACCTCTTAAGAACACATGTTTGTCGATAGTTGAAAGGTTTGGATTGGAGTCTACAGAAGACTGGAATTGTTCCCAAAAGCTTTGCCAATTTTCAATTTCACCTCCAAATGGTTCTAACTTAATCGTCGGTAGATTCACTGTGTACGTTGAGGTAACGGGTGTTATCTGACCAGCAAGTGATGGATTAGTAAACGAATTAGTCGCCAAATTGACATTATCAGTACCCAAATTAAGATTATAGCTGGCGTTAATAGTTGGCGATAATTTATGTTGGATGATTTTTCGGGCTTTAAAAATTGCGCGCTCAGCACTTTCTGTATAAGTTTCACATTAGGTAATATCATGTTCATATTCGTCATCCGTTAAAAGAACATGGATTTCATTATCAACCGTTTTCATTTCATTTAAGGTGGTTGTTAAACGACTTACCGCATATTCCACATCTTCATTCGAAGTAACGTCTGTCATGTTATTTATCTCAGTTGAGAAACGAGTTATATTACTTCGAATATTCCTTCGTTTCCGCTTCAATTGCAAAACTTGTTCATCTTTCGTCGCCATTTTTCTTCCGTGGAGATCAAAGTTCGCAATAGTAAAAGTTTCGTAAATAAATTGCCAGAATTTTTTGCGTAGTTCCAAGTCGCTGGTTCGTATGAGTATTTCGGCACCAGATGTTGGTACAGCTACACTCTACGTTTATGAGCGATGGCAACGGCTTGGCGATATTTTTGGAGCTTTTCTAGTAGCGAGCTGCGATACATTACGGCTACCCATCTTTCGTTGCGGTTGTTGTGGTTTTCATGGCAACCTCTTCTTTCTTCTTTCCTCCCATTGGTTATTTTGTTTTTGAAATATCCTTTGATTGCATTGGTCCTTTTAAATCGTTTTCAGTGATACCATTGGTCCACCTATTTGTATTTTGAAAGTTGTGGAATTTTTATTTTATTACAATACTTTTTATGAAATAATTATGCGTTTTGTTTTTTAACCATTTTCTTTTTCGTTATTTTTTTCGGAAGAATTCTGCCGTTACAGGTTGTATTATTTCTTGCTTTTTTTTCTTTTACAATTATTTTTCTTTTTTCAACATGCCCACTGTATTTAGCATAATAGATAAGTTTCAGGGTATTCTTACCCTACATTCGCAGCTCAGTTTTTCTGCTGGAAGGCAAACGTTTAGCACTGAAGGAGTGGCTAATCGTTTGTTTTGTGTTCGTTTATGTATGGATAAGCAACTCCTGTTGGATTTCCTAAAGGAATCAGGATTGCTTAAGTCAGAATTGTTGTGCCCCAAATGCAACGCTCCTATGAAATTCACTGTCAGAAGTTCCATTTCAGATGGATACGATTGGGTTTGCACTGGAACTTCTGAAAGTAATAAGAAATGTACTACTCATAAAACCATAAGGTATGGTTCATGGTTTATGGGTAGTAATTTGAAGCTGGAGGAGATCTTTCTTTTGACGTATGAAATAGTGAGGGGGACAAAATCTACTGATATTGGGGTTGAGTATTCTTTTTCAGCAACTACCATAGCGGATTGGAAGCAATTTTTTAACGAGGTTATCGCTGATTTCGTTGAATTGCAATCAGAAAAAATAGGCGGGGTCGGAAAAATTGTAGAAATTGACGAGTCCAAATTTGGGAAAAGAAAATACAATCGCGGTCGTAAAGTTGAGGGTCAATGGGTTTTCGGGGGGATTGAAAGGGGCTCTGGGAAAATGTTTTTGGTTGCAGTTCACAATCGTTCGAAAGATACCCTCATTAAAGTTTTGACAGAATGGATTGAGGCTGGAACCACTGTTCATTCCGACTGCTGGAAAGGGTACATGGGGGAAAAGGGGGTAGAGGATGCTGGTTACATTCATTTAACCGTAAACCATTCTCTTACGTTCGTTGATCCGGTGTCAAAATGCCACACAAATACCATTGAGACAATGTGGAGGCACGTAAAATGCACGCAGCCTACACATAATAGGCAGACCCCGTTTCATTTTTATTTGGCCACATACTTATTCAAAAATTCGTATAATAATTTGAAACAGGATTATTTTACTAAATTTTTGGAAATAGTTAGGGACATGAATTGGGAGGAGTTTAAAGCAACATAAAAAATTAGTGGTTCTAAATTGATCCTATTCCGTTAAAACCAGTATTACTTCCATATGTCAAAAAAAAATTTCTCTTATAGCATATTAATTTTTTATAACGTTTTAAAAAATATATAGTTCAAAAAGTTCTAAATTGTGTATTGAAGTTTTTGTTTTCCTTTGTAAAAAGAACTTATTTTGTAAAAACATTTTAGTTTATGCGTTTTTTTTCTTTTTTTGACTTTTTATTTTCAATAAATTTTTTAAAACGTTCTCAAATGTGTTTAAAAAGTGTGTTGTAAAAAGAAAAAAAATTGTGACAGAAAAACAGTTAGGAAATAATTTTTTCCTTGGCAACTTTAGAAGTGCGCCAAAAAAAATCGCCAAAGCCTTTGCCATCGCTCATAAACGTAGAGTGTAGCTGTAGAGTGTAGTAGAGTGTAATTCGCGTAAACGTAGTTATATAAATCACAACTTCAGAATATTTGAAAGAACAACATCTACATTTATTTTCTAACGACTACTACACAAGAGTGTTGCCATGCAGAGACAACTAAGTTATTTAATTTAATCTCGTACCGGCGTACAACAGTGCATAATCATAAAGCGGTGCATAATAAGAAGTAAAATACGACGAGAAAATTAAATATTTAGAATGGATGATTGGGCCAAAAGTGTGTTTTTTTCAATGTATGCAGGAAATCAATAAAATGAATTTCAATGCCTAATTGTGGAAACCAATTTGGATACAATTTATAAAATCCAGAATGAGGGATACAAATTAGCACTAGACTATTAGGCACTAGAGGGCAGAAGCTATGTGTGGGATCAGCTAATATAAATTAAAACATTACTGAGAAATGGTATTTGAAGAATAATTATAAATTTACTAACCATAGAGATTTTACCAATTCGAAAGCTGTTTTAAAACATTTTACATGCCAATGATAAACAAAAAAAACTAGCATTGATAGTTTTCTGTTTCTTTATTGAAATTATATTATAGCATATTCAATCACAAAATTTAAAAGCAAACGGGGAAAAGGTAGTAAATTCTTTTTATATATAATACTTAAATCATCATTTAAAAAACAAAATATTGCCAAAATTCGGAAAATTTCATTTATTTAGCATCGCTCAGTTGCAAAATGAATGAGCACATCTTAATATGAAAAGAATGCGCCTTTATAAAAAAATTTTTAACATCGCATGCGCGGCCGACATCTTGGTGCGTTAAAACGATGGAAATATCGGCTTCAGTTAAACCAGTAGCGAGACATTGTTATGGCACTTCCCTATATTTCCTACTTCCATGACATTTGCCTTCCAAAGAGTAAAATTCATTGTTAAGCATTCATAAACAAGCTAACTCAACGTAATTCACCATTTAGAGTAGCAAATGAATGGATAATATTACTTATTTTATTCATTATTGGAGCTAAATCACACAATGTTTCACCATTTAGTGTAGCAAATAAACAATAAAATACACAACAGGATACGACAGTTTTGTATCTCGAAAATCTTCACAGGGAAAGCGTTAGTTTCAGGATATGTTGATTTAAATCAAGTTATTTTTGTATAAAAAATATCATTACTAAAATCAAACTTTTAAATTTAATTTTATTTTCTGTATTAAGTTTACAGTGAGTATCACACAAAAGCATTCCAATTTTGCAAAAATATCTTTATAAATGTTGACATAAAACCGGTTATAATTCAGAAAAAGGTAAATTTCAATTGCACAAAAACAGAATGTAAATTTTAAAAAAATCAACAAATACATAAAATGCATAATGAATAGAGCACAATTATACAGAATTCTGAATATCAAATGTTTCTTAAATTTAAGAACGATTGATTTTGATTAAATAAAAAATGCACAAACTAACACTGAAAGTATTTTAAAAATCTTGGGCGAATAGTCTTAAAATTAAATAGAACGATTTCATTTTTTCTTCCTTCAATTTTGTTTTAAAATAATTGTTATTAATTTTACTTGATTGTATTATAAAACGATTTTAAAAATGGCACATAATTCACATTAGTAGTTTCCAAGTTATGATATTTTATGAAAAACAAAAACAATTTACCTTTCAAAGATTTTTACAGGCGGTAAACTTGAACAACGGCTGGTACAGCTACACTCTACGTTTATGACTGATGGCAACGGCTTAGCGATTTTTTTTTGGCGCACTTCTAAAGTCGCCAAGGAAAGAATTATTTCTGAACTCTTTTCCTGTCACAATTTTTTTTTTCTTTTTACAACACACTTTTTAAGCACATTTCAAAACGTTTTAAAAAGTATATTTTAAAAAAAATTTCACAAAAAGTAGTAAGCTTAATCACATATCAAAACACATTTGTGAACCAGCAGAGAAACTAAGCTACGAATGGTAAGAATACCCTGAAACTTATCAATTACACTAAATACAGTGAGCATGTTGAAAAAGAAAAAGATTTACAAAAGAAAAAAAGTAAGAAATAATACCTAATAACGTCAGAATTCTCTCGTAAAATAATAATGAAAACGAAAATGGTCAAAAAAAAAAAACTCTTAATCCTGTCGTGAAAAAACTATTATAACAAAATAAAAATCCCACAACTGTCAAAATACAAATAAATGGACCAATGGTATCACAGAAAACGATTTAAAAGGACCAATGCAATAAAAGGATATTTTAAAAACAAAATAACCAATGGGAGGAAAGAAAACATTTCAAACGAATCAATGAAATCAAACGATTTTAACGGATTTTGGAAGAACTTTCTAGAATATTCAAAATGAAAATTGAAAGTTTCCGTTTGCCGAGGTTGCCGTGAAAACCACAACAACAGCAACGAAAGATGGGTTGCCTTAATTTATCGTAACTCGCTACTAGAAGTGCGCCAAAAAAAAATCGCCAAGCCGTTGCCATCACTCATAAACGTAGAGTGTAGCTGAACCCAACGGCTTTTCTATTGACTAGGGGGCCCGCCCCCTGCTCGCTAACGCTCGCCAACCCCCGGAGGATTGCTTCGCAATCCGTATTGGATCGCTGCGCGAACCTAAGCTCGCTTCGCTCGCATCAATGAAGACATGTGTCCTAGCAGAAGGAATTGTTTACAAAATATATTCCAAAAAAATATTTTTCAAATCTAAATTTTTTGCTGTTTTTCAGAAAAGGGTGGAGGGCGAGAAAAAAAAAAATCTAAACCAATCAGAGCACGTTCAATTTCACTTCAAAACACGGTTTAATTCCAATCAGATAACGTCTTTAATCCTAATCTTCTTAATAGGGTTGCCATAAAAACAGCCAAAGGAAAGGTTACCACTTTGGCGAGAAAAAAAAGACTGTCCCGTTTGCTACCACTCCACCCAGAAAAGATATATACAGTACCTCTGAAATCACAATTCAAATGAAAACTTTGAGCCAATTTTGACTCGAAATGTGAGCGCTGATTTGGAAATTGAATACCCAGCATGTTGTTTGTATGTACTTTTACCCCTACACTTGAGGCAACCACGCTTTTTCATTGAGTTTGTAATCGAAAGTTGTAGTGCAAGCGTCTTGTTGAACTATAATTGTTGACCCTGAAAAGGACCTTTTTTTAAATGTCCCTGAAAAGATCCTCCCCTTTATTTGATTTCTATTATTAACTGCACAGCTCTACTAAAATTCATTTTTTTTAAATACTAGGGGGCTCCGCCCCCTGCTCGCTTACGCTCGCCAACCCCCGGGGATTGCTGCGCAATCCCATTTGGTTTGCTTCGCAAACCAACACTCCTTTCACAGATGTCATTTGGTTTGCTTCGCAAACCAACATTCCTTTCACAGAGTGAAACTATCTGAATAATTCGTATTATGCTGATTTCACTTTCCGGTACATGACGTCACAGCGAGGGCTTCGCGCCCTGCTCGCTTACGCTCGCCGACCCCGGGGATTGCTACGCAATCCCGTTTGGTTTGCTTTCTCAAACCAATACTTCTTTCGCAATTGATTTCACTTTTTTTTGCTTTAACACTTAATGCACCCTAAACTAATAGCCGCATCAGTAAAAAATCTTCTGTATCTTGTTCCCTGTACAATTTTAAGTAAACAGTGTTAATATCAATACATTGTACTTTGTCGGTAAACTGTCTTGAGAACAGAGGGAAAAAAGCGAGCCTTTTTCCTCGCCAAATAAAAAGAAATCGTTTTTATGGCAATTGTTGCTACGATAAATTTGATATCTGGCAAACCCGATAGTAGAAAATGTAACCCACTGCTGTTTGCCGAACCAGCTATGCGAACTGAAAAATACGAAATTTGTGTCACCAACTTTTGATTGCATCGAATTTATTTATGAACCAATTTTAAAAATAATTGTACCGTAAGAAAGAGTACATTGTGAGGTATACTGCAATATTTTTAAAATTAAAAACTAACAGTAATACTATATAGATATGACCATTTTAGTTTTGTATCGGAAGTTACGATCTGAAAGTTCCGAAAATTGTATGACCTACTTTTAATTGCATCGATTTTGTTTATTAACCAATTTGAAAAATAATTGTACCATAAGAAAGAGTGTAATGTAGTGTATTCAGTGATGTTCTCAAATTTAAAAAATAATGGTTTTTGCCGTAGACATAACGGTTTTAACAAAACGTAGCGAAAATATCCGAAGATTCCGAATTTTGTATCACGAACTTTTGATCGCATCCAATTTAATTATTAACCGATTTCAAAAATAATAGTACCGTAAGAAAGAGTATATTCTGAGGTATACTGCGATATTTTAAAAATTAAAAACTAATAGTAATAAGATATAGATACGGCAGTTTTAAAAAAAAGTAACAAAAATGTCCCGATTTTTCCCGAATTTCAAAAAAATATTATCAAGAACCACATTTAAATTTAAAAAAAAACTCGACGAGCTGCAAAAATTTACGTTGAGAGGTACTCTTAAAAAAAAACTTACGACTAAAGACTGAAATTTTGAATGTGTTTTGCTCACTCGCGGAAGAAATTTCACTTCTTCAACTTTAACACTTAATAAAACCTAAACTAATAGCCGCATCGGAAAAAAGTCTTAATAATTATCCAGGGAATACGATGAAGAACAAAGCATGTTAATTTCATATTTTTCCGATCAGTACTTTCTCGGGAAACCGTCTAAGAATGGAGCTAAACAACAAAAATTTCAATTCTTCGGCGGCGGCGGCGGCGGCGGCGGTAACTTTTTTTTAATATAGAGAGAAAATTTCATCCGTTAACGCTATAAATTCAATTGAAGCGCGAGGCTTCGTGAAAAGCAAACAATCGTACAATGTTGCCAAAACGCGATAACTAATAACGTCTTTTTTGCGTGCCACGTAAGAGAATTATATATATAGATGATGGTATAGTATTTTAATCAACATCGCACTCACTCTGCGCATTGGAGCAACACAACTAGATATATGTGACGGTTGAGGATCAATCTTTTCTGTTGATGGATAGTACAGTTTTTAAAAAATTATTAAAATGATGCAAATAATATTCAGCTGTATGACGCTTCAAGAAGTCTGCCGATTAGAAATAAAAAATGGCTTCCGCTCTGGCTCTGATTGAAACATTTCAAACTCCGCCCACAATTAGGGACTGGCTTCCCCACTGGAGCGCTATACGTCATGGCTTCAGTGAACCCTCTGTATACTACTTCTCTGTGATCGAACGAATACAAAAAAGTTACAGTTATAACAAAACACGTTAACACTTAGTTACAACAATATCATGGCGTTGCTCGTGGTGTTGGTTTGCTTCTCAAACCAACGGGCAACGCCGGGCAAGCCACGCAGTGGCTAGTTTCTGATGAATAAACAAGGATCAGATGCACTTCCAGTGAAACCGAGCTTTGTGAGAAAACTTCCTAATCTTTCATTCCAACATCTAGGAACTTGCTTTAGTCCATATAAGCTACGGTTTAGTCTGCAAACCTTATTTGTTCCATCATTAAAGCCTTCAGGTTGAGATCATAGAGGAGATATAATAGTAGAGTGAGCTATGGCAACCTTTTTATGTCCGCATGATCATATGACCAAAATCAGTAGTCACGCAACTCCTTCTCTCTTCGCGCATATTGTTTGCACATTCCTTCTTCCCTAGCAAGTAGCAAATGCATTGAATACTCAAGTTAAAATCGGTCTACAGTGCTGCGTATATGGATGAAATTCCAAATTTATTAAAGGTGAAAACATTACATTTCACAGGTGAGCGAAAAACGTTTCTTTCACATTTGTATTTTGCAATACTTTCTACAGGGTGTCCTAAAACTTCCCGTACTCCAACTTAAAAAAAAAATTATTGCCCGTGTTTTTTTATTTATTGAATTTTATCTCATCTGCTTATATTTTTATCGAGGCTTTAATTTTTATCGTTTGATTTTCTTCGCACTCAAGTTGTGCGATAATAAAGTTTCACGTCATTTTGTTCTTCATTGCAAAATGAATGAACGCCATATTGTCCAAAACCCCTAACTATTGTTTACGTTGGAATTTTTTTTAAAGAAGAGTGTCCTAAATATAGAGTCATAAGTTTAAAGTTCAATAGTCCTAAACTTAATACCTTTAAATGCAAAACGTTTAGAATATATTAATGTTCATTCCGTTATGTGATACTTAACTAAAGTTATATGCAAATATTCTTAAATTCTCAGAACCTTTATCAAAATACAAATAAAACATTTCACAAACAGTTTAAAAAATTCACTTAGCTAAAGTATGAAAAATAGCAAAATACACAATTAATTATAAAAATATACACCTTCATATAATACTTGATATGTTATTGTCCGTTGTAGCTAAATATTCAGAAACACTTGTATACAGATACTTGCATTAACACTAATTTATAAATCATGAATTCCTCAACATTTTAATAACTTGATCTAAACTACCATTTATTACAAAAATAATAATTCAATAAAGGCAATACTTTAAATATCAACTTCTTTCTTAATAAAATATCTCCCTAAATTCAGAAAGCAATATTTCTTTTGTGTGTTATCTTTATTGAAACGCACCTTATTTTTATTTCCACTCGTTGAAGAATGACAATGCAGTAAATATTAGTGATGGGAGTATTCGAGTACAAAAGTACTCATGTATTCGATACTTAAAAGTAACCGCTGTACTCGATACTTTTATGTGAGTACCGGAAGTATTCATATGAGTACCGGAAGTACTCAAGTAGTTGTTGTTGTATTCATCCAAAGTATCGGTTACAAAAGTACTCATATGAGTACAGGAAGTACTAAAGTAGTTGTATTCATCCTAGGAGTATCGGTTACAAAAGTATTCATTTGTGTACCGGAAGTACTCTAGTAGTAGTTCCTGTACTCATACAAAGTAGTAAGTACTCATCAAAGGTATTCGCATACAAGAGTACTCATGCTGGCTGTTCAAATACCAAAAGTATGTCGCTGCGTATTCGAACACCTGAGAATTCATCGTATTCTTAAGTAGCAGAAGTGTCATATTGTAAAAGTATGGATATCTATGGTTCTCGTTAGTTTTATTTTTCTTGTCTCGATTTTGCTTTTCCCAATTTTATAAATCTTGAAAACGCTCGTGATGAATGAAGCGTCGAAAAATTCCATCGATTGAGAGATTGGATTTCTTTGCAAAAGACATTGAGTTTGCCTTTTATTGTTGAAAATTGTATTTAAATTAGTCAATTTTTTTTAAATTTTAATTTTCAAGCTTTATTTCTGGTATTAAAAATATCTATACAAATAAGATACTTTTATGCTCAATATGTTTTTCTGTTTCTTCAAGTAAAATAACGTTATTATTTCATTCTTGAGATGGCTGTTACTTTCTTCAAAGTACCTGACCAGAGTAAATGGCTACAAATTCCCAATTTTTACATGCTATCTTGAAAATATATGTGCTGCATGAAATGCTGAAAAGCTCCATCGATTAAGAAATTGGATTTAAAATTTTCTGGAAGCAATTTCCCGAATAGACAGGCTGGATTATCAGTGAAGTACACATGCTATGCCCTTTATTTTCTACAAGAACAATTTGCTCGTCGGTTAGGAAAATCACTTAAGTATTATCAGTTCTATTACGTTTCTTTAATTTCTAGATTAATTCTTTTAAGTGATAGTATTAGTCTTAACAAAGTTACTTGGGGTCATTATTAAGTTTAAATGTTTCTTTCATTTCTTGTTTAGTTTTTCATAAAGGTTAAAAATTATTGCTTAAAAAGTTAATTAATTCTAAAATCTAGAATATTCTGTAAAACTTTTAAATTAGTTACAAGTGCTTTGTCATTTGTATGTTGGGTTCTTTCTTGCATTTGAGTAACTGCTGTGTTGCTTTCAGTTCTTATTTGTTTTCATTTATGTTTTAAATTAATGTTTCTAAAATTTAATTGATTCTAATATCTAGTATAATCCAGTAAAACTCTTGAATTAGTTTCAACTGCTTTATCATTTGTATATTGTTTTCAATATGTTTCCCTGTTTTGCATGTCATCGTGTGTATGAATCTTAAATATCTCAAGATATATTTGAGCCGATCAACCGGTATAGTGGTTAAGGTGTTAGCCTCTAGATCGGAACGTTTCTTGTTCAAATCCGGGTCTTGGCATGGATGTTTGTAAGCGTATGGTGTAGAGGCGGCTGGTGCACCTTAAATCTGTCGTGGCCCAAAGTATTCACATTGGGTTGGTGTAGAAGTTTGGAGAGTGGGGTGCCAGCTCAGGTGTTGCTTCGTCATCTGACCGTGGTTCAAAATCACGAAGTGTTGTCCATGGATCTTTCCCTTAAGGGACTGATCCCGGACCGTCGTCAATAGCCCATTGTGTTGCTTTAATACGACGTTAACTAAAATTACCATTACCAAGATATATTTGAAACTGAGTCATCCAGATCAGGTTTAAAAGAATAAAAACGTAAGTGTTCATATTATGACAAAGATTTCTATATGAGACAAGATAAGCATGATGTACATTAGATTGCTGAAGCAAGAAGTGATATTCAGCGCCTAAAGTGCTCGTATTTATGCAGTAACGAGTGAAAGGCAATGCTCAAAGAGTGCGACACAAAGGCCTAAGGGAATCTTGGCAAAAATATGCTTTTAGCATGACATCTGCTGCTCCTACACAGTTAAGGGACAGATTTCGGAAGGCAATGAGATTATATTCGATCTCCTTCGTTGAAGCAAATAGGCAACATATCTCCGAGCCTGTCGATAGTAAATGCCATTGCACATGCTTTTTCTGCAGCTCCCTGTTTTAACACCTATCCAGAGACATTTCAGCGCACAAAACATGCATAATCCCATTGCATTAATTTCCATTCTTGATCTGAACTCTCGTATAACTCAATTCAGAGAAAAAGGATTGATGCGATGCTTTAAAAAGGACCAGAAAAACTGTGCCTGTCCTGATGGCATTGTATATCTAATGATACATCTTTCCTGTCACTCACTTTATAACATATTACATCTGTATCATCACATATTGGAGGAACGTGTCTTCCCTTTGGCTTGTATACACTCCTTTCTTATACCTTTTCAAAAACCTGTAAAGATCCAACAAATGCATATAACAATAAGCCAATCCCACTCACCAGCTGCATGTGCTAACTTTTTGAAAAGATGGTTAATTCTCGTCTCACTTGAATCTTAGAGACAACTCAGGCTCTTAAATTAGAAGTGAGATTAGATGTGTCCACCATCGAGGCCAAGAAGATACATGGTTTCATTTACGTCCTGACAATCAGTCATTGAATTGCTTGAAGATTGCCGATAGTGAACTGTTCTTAAACATTATATGTTTAGCAGCGTGTATCTACCAAAAGTATTAAAAGTAAAGAAGAGTTACACTGCTAGTTATATATACTAGTAAACTTAAGTTAATTTTTGTAGTGGTGGCTAAGTTCGGCACACATGTTTTTATGTTTGCTTTCTCTTTTCTTTTAGGCATTTGGAATCTGAAGAAGAGCAGTGGTTTTCCTCTCTAGCTTGATCTTTCTTGTGTTTTCCCTCCTTAAAGTTTGTAAAGTAATTTAAATGTTTGCAGTTTTCCGAATTTTAAATTTAGTTTTTCATGCATTCTATATCGAGGGTTCCTACAGGAAAAATATGGTAACTGGTTATTAAATTTAGATGTGAGAACCTCTGCTAAAGAGGATTAGAGCTCTTGGCGATACCTCTATAAAAAAAGTGCATCATGATTCCAGCCCATGGGTGATGTGGAAATGGAATCGTTCATTTTAGGACATGTTTTAAGTTACAGAATATAATTGTAATAGCTTTTAAAACATCAAATTGGTGTATTCAGTCTGAAATATACTTATTATAAATGTAGATGGCGTTGCCTATAAACGGTGCCCTGTTATGTAATATTAGTGAGTATTGTTAGTAGCAGAAAAATTCTCGAACAAGACAATTGTGTCCAAAGTGCCTTCCTTGGAAGAGAGAGAAATTAGACACCAGAAGAAACAGCCCCTGAACAATACTTGTTCCATTCTCGGCATTTACATTAATTAGTTGGTTATTGTACTGACACTCAGTCGTGGATGACATGTTCTTAAGATCTGTGGGTTTAACAAAAAATTACTAATTTATGGTTCTTTACACTTAAGCAAATCCAATTAAAATATATAGATTTTACAAGCTTGGGTGTTTTTATTCAATTGATTGGAATAAAAATATTTACTCAAAATTTAACACCAAATGGTATTTTAAAAATTTGAAATTAATATAGTTAAGAAACATTAAGTTCACAATAATAAGCTTTAAAGTTTCTAAAAATTTCAAATTTAATAAGAATTCAGTTTAACCACTCTAGTGGTTGCAACGAAAAACATCAAGTACAAAAAATATCTGATTACAAGATGAAGATTGGGTCAGTTTTCCTCTAGTTATGAGATATATCGTGCATCAAGATACGGTCAGTTTTGCTAATGAAACAAATCGCATCGAACATGACCACCCTGACGTTTAATGCGAACACAGCACTTGGGAGTATTACTGTGACTGATTTGAAATAATATTCAAAGAAAGCACGGAAGGAAAATAAAGCCATTATGAGAACTTGTAGACGAGGACTAGAAATAAAGTACTATTTTAATTGAATTTTCAACGTCTCACCGAACAGGTTTCTGAACTATGAAATAAGTTATGAAACGATGATAAATGCCCTCCTATTTTGTCATTGTAAGAGCCCTATATTGCTCAGTATGTGAAGCAAAAATCCTGACATGATAAAAATTTAATATGTATATCGTTATTAATATTACTACCTAAATATTGGAATTACAAATTTTTACTAGTTCAGTGCAAGTGTAATATGTATTAATTTAATTGTCTGAACTTCAACAAGCAGATTTTAATCTTATTAAATGTGAATATACCATATTGAAAAAAAAATTAAGAATTGAAATAAGGGCTAAGTTTACAGAAATATTTTTAAAGTTTCAGATCCTGGTATTAAAAATAACACTCTTACATCTTTTAAAATATTTTTAGAGTTTTGTAGAAAAAGAATTTTTGTTCTTATATTTGGGGTTCCCTTCAAAATAAAAGTTTGTCTTGTTTCCTGTTGAGTGATTATTTCCTCAAATTATAGTAGAAAACCAAATCCATAAAATGCAAAAACTTAAATTAAAAAATGATTTGTAAAATCGAGATAAAAATTAAAAAATTCGGCAATTTGTAAAATTGTATTTTGGTTTTTCAAAATACAGTTGTTTTTTAACAAGTTCAAAAAGAGAAATAATAGTAATTTTCATTTAAACAAAATTTTTAAAAATTTATATTAATAATTCGGAAGAAAAAAAATGTTCAAACATTTAATTTAGAAAACAATCAGAGTTTTGTGAGAGAAAAAAACCCAATCCTTTTACAAAGCAAAAAAAATCAAACTAATTTGATTTTTATTATTTTTTTGTTTAAGGAAGCACAGTTCTAGATCTGGATTCGAACCACGTTCCGTGTTACTCCAAATCCGTGCTTCTAACCACTATACCAAGTAACACGTGACATATTAAGTTTTTTTACAAATAAAAGCCATATATCGTAATTCTCAGATTCTTATATCGATTAATCGTTTTTTTCGTGTATTCGAATAGTACTCGATACTTGAAAGTACTCGAATACTAAGTACTCGATACTCAAAAGTACTCGATTCTGCCCATCACTAGTAAATATAAAATAAAGATCATAAAAAATAACGATACATACAAAAAATTTTTTTTCAATGCAACGCGCCTAATAAGAAAAGTAAAAACAACTGGCGCCGTGTTAGACGCCGACTAAAATTTTCTTTTGGCGGGATAATTTTAGAGTTCAAGTTTGTACAACTACTAGTTATCGATACATTATTTCAGCACATCACACACATTCTACAGCATTAATATTCATAATAAATCGTTAATCATCCAACTATTTAAATACAGATATACAGTCAAATAGTTTTAAGCTTTCTGAAACACTTAAATCAGGATTGATTTGCAAGTTTAAGTAGTCAGACGAACAACTGAACATTAAAACGAAATCAATTTTTTTCTCATTTCAATACATACAAAATAAAGGGATTTCTTCCGAGTTAAAATTACTATTTCTACAATACAACTTTGAAAAACCTTCTTTATAAATCACTATTTGTACAGGTTTAGACAACATAAAGTATAAAAATACTTATCTATCCAATGGATATCGGGATCGGGCCCACAGTTGGGTAGCCATTTGATTTTAGCAATGATGTATGCTCACACGGCTAGCTAACACTTAAATTGAATTTATTAACATACAACATAAACTACAGAAATTACAAGACTTTCACGCACACAAAATATGAGGGACAGGGACATTTTTACACAGGCGCCTCAATCCCATGATAGTACTTTACGCAAGTCCAACTTGATTGGCTAATCGGATCACATGACCTAGATACGTATGTCATCAAGGTTTATAGTTGTTGGCGATTTATCTCTTCCTTTCTGCTTTCTTCTTTTCTTTTCAGATCCATGGCTATGGGTGGGTAGAGGTGGGAGCCGAAAATTGTATCCTTTTATTATATGTTAATAATTATACAAGTTAGTGTTTTATGTATGCTTTTTGTTACATCAGAATGGTCCTAAGCCAGCGGTGGATACGACACCATCATCCAAAAGCAAAGGGGACGGCAGAGGGGCGGAAAAATATCAGCTGGTAGTGAGTTCAGGAGTGGTTCTTGGATTATTTATGTAAAATCAACGGAAGCTTGGAAAAATATAAAAAGGGTATTAAAAATTAGGAAAAGTAAATTGGAATTTTTTAAAAATAATTTGGAGGATCTAAAATTTTTTCCGCCAGCTGGGTTTGAACTCGGGAAGACATACTCCGTTGCCGACGCTAATAGGAAGGTGGGTGACTTTAGCCATTAGGCCATCGTTGCTTCGCGTAAAGAAGCTCTTTAAAGTATAAGTACCCTTAATATAAGTTGGCAAGAAATACTACTAACAACCACCATACAACATAGATATGAGGAGCAAATCAGAATCAACTTGTCGGACACTTACGCTGTACGCTGAGGCGCTAGTGTATGTATTGTATTTCTACGAAACAACGCGCATATTCAAAATCAAATGGTTACTGCAACAATCAGATTGGCGAGATATCCAAGTGAAGACAAGCCCGTGAAACTAGCCAATCAAGTTGGACTTGCGTAAAGTACTATCATGGGATTGAGCCGCTTCTCATTTTTACTATCACATACTACAGCCTAGCTGCTGCTTGCTCCAGGGTTGGAGTTACTCTGCGAAAGTTTTTGTCAGTCCGCTAGGGGGCGTTGTTGGTTCTGTTACACCCGTTTTATGTTCAATGTGATGCCTCAGATTTAGGCATGGGTATAGTGTTATCCCAGAAGACAGAAAAGGGGTAGGAACATCCTATTCTGTTCCTCAGCAAGAAGTTCTCAAACGCAGAGCGAAAATACGGAACTACCGAAAAGGAATGTGCCGCTATTGTGTTTGCTGTCAAGAAGCTACGATGCTACCTGGATGGACCTATCAAGTTCTTTATCCAAACTGATCATAATCCTCTAGTATGGTTAAAAAAGAACTCTGGGGTAAATCCGCGTCTCATGAGATGAGCTCTTGCGCTGCAGCCCTGGAACTATGAGGTAATCCATCGTCAGGGGCAGAAAACACCAGAATGCTGACAGCCTTAGCCGACTGTTCAAAGTTACCAAAATGTCCTTTGAGGTTTTTTTTTATAATTTTTTAGGTAACTTGGCAGTTGTATGTATGTTTGTAAATATTTGTATGAAATTGTGTAGAATTTAGATTTTTTTTAAAGTTATGGTAATTTTTTACAGGGTAAAAAGTTAATCTAAGGGGGGAAGAGTTGTAACGTACACATCCGTAATATCTTTTAAATGTTATGATAGTATTTCTTTTTCCTTATTCCAAGATATTGTGATACTTCCTGTGTTTATTTATACTTCTTAATACTCTTGGAAAGAATATCTTTTCTTTTGACATATTTATGTAAGCTTAAATGGTTTTCCCGGAAGTTCATTTTTTCTTTTATGTACAACGTTGGTGAAAAGTTATGTTTTGAAAACTGTTAGTAGTCGATTGGATGCTTCTTTGAAGTGTGCACATGGTGCTGTGTTAGAGTATGATGAGATGTAGTTGTAACTGTGATATCGCTACCAATATCTAAATAAATGTTTTTTTAATTCTTTTAAAAAAGGCTATTTCTTTTATCACGACGTTACACCACGAACAGCTGTCGCGACTCGGCACGTCTCCAGAGACTGGGTATCGGAAAACCGAGAACGGTCTCACATCAGCCTGATCAGTTTGATCCCTCGGGTCTGTTCACCTTCTCTTTCAAAAGTTTTCTCTCCTCTCTCGATTCCGAAAGTTCCTGGGGGTTGTTGGCCCCCCCCCCTCTTTCATTCGACACACTTGTCGTCTCAATTGTTGGCTGGTTCAAAATCGGCTGTCCATAGTATGTTAATTTTCCCCTTTCGCCGATCGCTTCATTAGCGGACGGCGGCCCGAACAAAAGGCCTCAGTGGGCTCTTGTGATCATGTGGAAGCAGCGGAAAGTTGCCCTCGCCACAGACTTCGTCACAGATTGATTCCTCCCCCCCCCTCCCCCCAAGGACAGATTTTGTGATATCCTGGAGAGCAAAATCTGAAAAGTAAGGTCACACACACAGAAGTCCCGAAAACTCTAGAGGCAGCTAAAACTTTCAAGCAATTTGTTCCTGTCTTTCAGACGAAGGATTTCTTCTCCATTTAGTTCAAAACAGTTAAAAACACAAAGTATTTACAATTATTTTACACAAGTTTAACATTATATGCAATTCTTATTTACAGAATCTATCTCTTGACTATCGATAGGTTTATTTATTACACGCGACTTAAGCAGTCAGCGTGTTTATTATCCTTCCCTGCTCTGTGAACTATGGTATAACTAAATGGTTGCAACGCCGAAGCCCATCTCAAGAGTCGGGGGTTATTTCCTGCGTTCGTCCGCAGCCACACTAAAGGATTGTGATCCGTTTCGATTGTAAACCCCTGTCCGTCTAGATAGTGTCGCAATTTCTTAATTGCGTAAATGATAGCTAAACACTCTTTCTGAGTTGTAGAGAATTTTTTTCACTCTCACTAAACTTCCAACTCAAGAACAAGATTGGATGTTCATTATTGTCTGGTCCTCGTTGGGCCATAGTAATTCCTAACCCTTTATCTGATGCATCAATCTGCAAAATAAATTCATTTTTATAATCAGGAGCATACAGTACAGGTTTCTCGGTGAGTTTGGTCTTTAGCGTTTGGAACGCGGTTTCGATTTCAGATGACCATTGTATTTCCTCCATTTTTTTCGCTTCCCTTTCAATGCGCTGGTCAAGGGTTCTGCAATGATCGCATAATTTTTTATGTATCTGGCATAAAAACCACACAAACCTAGAAATTGGCGTATTTGCGTTTTCGTTTTGGGGGCTGAAAATTCCAGAACTGCCTTTGTCTTAGCTTCCGCAGGGGACCTAAGACCTCCGCCGACTTCATGCCCTAAATATTTTACGCTGCTTTGAGCGAGCCTACATTTTGAGGGTTTAATTGTTAACTTGGCCTCCACGATTTTCTTTAAAACCAGATCTATATGTTTCAGATGATCTTCCCACGTATTTGAAAATATGGCTACGTCATCTAAATATGGAACACTAAACTCGTCACATCCTTGTAAAAGTTGTGACATGAATTTAGAGAAACAATAAGGCCAAAGGGAGAACCAACGGGCGATAGGTGCCAAACGTTGTTACAAAAGCGGCTAATCGTTGAGCCTTCGGGCTTAATGGGATCTGCCAATACCCTTTTGTTAGATCAATTACCGTGATATACTTTGCAGCTGATACCTTCTCTATTATTTCATCGATATTTGGCAAGGGAAAATATTCAGTCCTGATTATCGAATTTAATCTACGATAGTCTACACACGGCCTCGGATCCTTGCCCTGCGCTTCCACCAATATCATCGGCGAAGTGTAATCCGACTCTCCTATCTGAATTAACTGGAACATCCGCTTGATTTCGGCTTTCAAAATTTCAGTTTGCCGGGGCGACGTTCTATACGGCTTGGATCTCGCGGTCTGGCTGCTAAACAAGTCCAGGTCATGTACTATCAAATCGGTTCTACCTGGATCATTTGAAAATATTTTCTTATGTGATAATAAGAGCGTCTTCAGTCTCGCGATTTGTTCAGGGCTACACCTCTCAGTTAAATTACTGTCTCGTACTATTTCCTCGAAATCACAAACATTTGGGTTTGACGTCGGGTAATTGATCTCTAGATTCTGACGTTTCGGTACTCTCTCCACTAATCAACAAGTTAACTGCCTCCGCTCGCTTATGGTATGGTTTTAGTAAGTTTACATGGAACACATGAGTTTTCTCTGTTCTTCCTGGCATTCTAACTATGTAATTAGCGTCCGAGAGTTGACACTCGATCACACCAGGGCCAATCCAACTAACAGACAATTTGTTGGGTTTGGAAGCAGTTACGACCAATACCTTGTCTCCCTTTTTAAACGTTCTCAGAACCGCATCTTTATCGTACCAAGTTTTCCTTTTGTTTTGCATGTCCGAATACAAGGCCATGTCTGATTTTTCTGGGTCAAATTTTTGCATAACCGTTTTCAGGTTTTTTGTTGGCCCAGGATTTTCAGATTCCCAAGATGTTCCTTTCCGCGTCTTGTCCCAATCTAAGTTTTTCTAATTCGAACATTCTAACGTGTTCTCGTTCTTCTGCCTCTATGTCCCTAGCCCGTTCTTCTGCCTCTAAAGCTCTAGTGTATAAGTAGTATAAAAGTGACTAACATTTGCTAGACGCAAAATTTTAATAATTTTAAAAATGTTCTAAGAAAAAAATATCAATATATCATGTGATTTTTAACATAAAAATACGAAAATTTCCCTGTGAAGATCTCTAGATGGTTCACCTTTTTATTCGTGTACAGTTCATACTTCACGGGACTGAACTCCTCCCCCCTCAGTCATCAACCCTAGTCACGCCTATGCTTCTGAGTACTACAAGGGTCCGCGCAAAGGAATTCTCGATAGTACACTTCAATGAATAGAGATTTTTGATGGGAAATTTCTTTTTCGACATACATTTATAAATTACTCATTAAGTTCTACTAGTTTCACTTTATAATCATGGTTTCTTAACAGCCTACATATATTTATATTCTCTTTACAGAGATGTTCTGGCGAACCTTATCCACAGCACATCTCCTGTACTTCTGCTTTAAAATGTTTCAGTTTTAAAAATGTTGCATACTTCCTTTAAGTGTTTATATTATGAGTGCTGTTATTCACGAATGTTTATACATTACTCTTTCACGCATTTAGATTTGTGATGTCATGTGTTTACCAATACAGTTTCTAGTAAATATATATTCTCATCAGTTACAATAGACTGATGTAATCTTTTATAATACGCAGTAATTGACCCAATTGCCTCTGAGTCATTACGCTGCTCGTTTCGTACTTATCCCTGTCTATTGTGATGTTCCTTTATAATTATTAAATATCTTGTTGGACTTGGAAGTACACTCTTATTCCTTTATTACAAGACATAACAAAAAATAATATTGCGAAAGCATTATTACAGTTTAAAGGTAAGACATATTTGATGTAATTATGTTAGAATTTAAATAATACTTTCGGGAGATGACTCTTTTACTAAAAAAATACAATAGAAACGTTAATGTGAAAAGCATAAGTTATTTTTCCTCTTGTTGACATTACAACAGTGATGTTTCTACCAACACTGATGAATGGTTTCATTTTTTTAATCTCATCATAAATATTACAGTTGCATGTAGTTATTCACAAGTACATAGTTAATACACTTATTAAAAAATTGTGATTACTCATAGAAGACAGATTCAGAATCGAGAGAATTTTTACCGTTGTGCTTCAAGCAAATCAAGTTTAAATCTAAGTTACGAAAAAATTGACGTTTTAATTTCTAATTTAAATGTATTCTAAATTTTAAAATTTACCATAAAAACATCTGATAAATAATGTATAAACTAGGGGGCTCCGCCCCTGCTCGCGAACCCCCGGAGATTTCTACTCAATCCTATTTGGTATGTTTCGCAAACCAACATTCTTTTCGCAAGTGATTTCTCTTTTCTTTATTTTAACACTTAATGTATCAGTAACGCATCAGTAAAAATCTTCTCCATCTTGTTCCCTATGCAATTTTAAATAGACCATGTTAATCTCTTAATTTTCTGATCTCTACTTTATCGTGAAACCGTCTGAGAACGTCGAATGAATGGCTATCGCTCAGCGATCTAAAAAATACGAAATTTGTATGACCAACTTTTGATTGTATGAAATTTATTTATGAATCAATTTTAAAAGTAATTTTATCGTAAGAAAGGGAGTATTCTAAGCTTTTACGTATTATTTTCAAATTTTAAAACTAATAGTATTAAGCTATACATATGACAGTTTTAGTTTTATGTATCGGAACTTACGATCTTAAAATCCCGAAATTTTTCAATGACCAACTTATAATCGCATCGTTAATGTATTTATGAACCAATTTCCAAAATAATTGTACCGTACGAAAGAGTACATTCAAAGGTTTTCAGTGATACTTTCAAATTTAAAAAAGAATAGCATAAACTATAAATATGACAGTTTTAACAAAAATTTACGAAAATTTCCCTATTTCCGAAATTTGTATGACCAACTTTTGATCGCATCGAATATATTTATTAACCAATTTCAAAAATATTTGTTCCGTAAGAAAGAGTTTATTCTAAGGTTAGCGCGATTTTTTTAAATTTAAAAACTAATAGTTATAAGCTATAGATATGACAGTTTACAAAAAACTTAACGAAAATGTACAGGTTTTTCCCGAATTTCCAAAAAATATTACCAGGAACCAAATTGAAATTTTTAAAATAGCTTGACGAGCTGCAAAAAATCACGTTTAGAAGCACTCAAAAAAAATCACGACTGAAGACTGAAAATTTGTACGTCTTTTGCTCACTCGCGTTTGAAATTTCGCTTTTTCACTTCATACTGAATAAATCCTAAACTAATAGCGGCGTCGGAAAAAAATCTTCTTTTTCGTGTTTCCTGTACAATTTTGAACAATCATGTTAATTTCGTAATTTTCTGATCCCTACTTTCTTGGAAAACTGTCTAAGAATCGAGTAAAAAAAGCGAGTTTTCAATCCTGTTACGGCGGCAATGCTTTTTTAATATAGAGGGATACAAAAAATTGTGATTTTTAAAAATCAAGTGTAAATAAATGAATATGTATTAATATAATTAATTATAAAGAATTAATATATGTTAATTATATTAATATAATTATTTTAATCTTTTCTTTTTACTGGTTAATGTGTTAGCCTCTAGATAGGAAAGTTCCTGGTTTGAATCTGGGTCCGGGCATGATACTGTTAAAATAACTAGTATTTCTGAAGTATCGAGCATAAATAACTTTTTTTAGTTTATTCTAAAATTTGTCCAATTTGAACATCACCTTTGTATTTCATGTTCCTAACCCTGATTTTTGAATTATAACGTGATTGTGATTTTCCTTCATACTCGAAAATAAACCAACTCAAATTACTTCAATATTTTGCTTTCATATTTACAATTGGTTATGGGTTTTTGCAACGCGGAACTGCGTATTTGAAGTATTTATGAATAAAACGACGTATTCTGATGAGTGAAGTTTACTTTCAATTTTGTGGTGTGAAGGATATTCTGGGCTGAACTTTTGAAGTGTGTGTAGGTAGACATCGACGGTGCATTCAAAGCTCTTCATTTTTCATAGTTTTGACGTGACGAATTGTGGATGGTAAAAACTTTGTTCAGTGTTCCAAATTAGAAGGATCCACGAACTGGGTTGACTGGAAACTTGAAGCGAATTCCTTGTTTGTGCTGAACGATTGTGCCGGAATTATTGATGGCACTCTCGAAGAACCAACACCAGAGGACGACGCAAACGAAAGAACATTAAGGGAATACAATCAGGCAGTGGAAGCTTATGCCAAAGCGAATGCGAAAGCTGCTGTGATTATCCGCACTAATGTATCAGCTAGTGTTCTAAATCTGATACGAATGCATGGAAATGAGGCCAAAGCCATATGGTCTGAGTTGTTATGCAACTATGAAAAAGTGTCATGCGTTAAATTGCACACTCTCTTGCAACAATTTTTCACCTTTAGGATTGAGAAGCATGAACACGTCATGCCGTTTCTAGCTCGGTTGCGAACATTATGGCCTGGGTGAATCTTCAAAGAGAACAAGAGTTAAGCAGTGAAGAAAAATTGCCATAAAATCTGTTAGCACCCCGAATTTTATCCATCCTTTCCGATGAAGAGTACCGTGAGTTTAAGTCTCAGTGGGACTTAATGCCAAAAACAGAAAAATCCCCTGAAAAGCTGATTGAACAAATCAATATGCGACTTCAACGAAGAAATCAGGAACATGAAGATTCCCGTGTTTATTCCTTTGCGACAAAGGCTCTCATGGCGAATAGAGTTAGTACTAATAAAAGCAGTTGGAAGAAGGCAGCTAAAAGACCTACGGTGCCAGCAAAATATACCAAGACGACGAACCGACAGAGTGGACCAAGTTCTAAGGGTTTCTACGGGAACTGCTTTCGCTGCAACAAACAAGGACATATCGGGAAATTCTGTCCAGATTTCCCCGACAGGCCGTTTAAAGGAGAACACAGAACCGAAAGTTTTGTTGTCACTGCTCAAAACTGTGCATTTATTTGTTGTTGTTGTCGTATGTTCTTCTGGGATGCATATGAAAGCAAGTGGTGAACAGAAACATTCAAGACAATACAGAAGAAGAATATTTTTATTATAACAAACGATGATCCCAGCAAAGAACAGAAGGTGTGCGCTGCTTTCCTTTCAAGACGGGAATCCATTCCAGGCGAAAGTCCGACTTCTTTCCCAGGTTTTACATCCATGCCTTATCCGGGATTCGAACCCGGGCCCACTCGGTGACAACCGAGGATCATAACCACCATACTGGCTGGGCGGCATTTACTTGTTTGAATGATAAGGACCGCGATGTCTGGATCAAAGATGATGGAGCAACGGCTCATATTTCTAATTCAGTGGAATATTTTAAGACGTATCATCACTTTGAAAAGACTGCAGACATCACAGTTGGGAACATGGAGAGAATACCTGCCTATGGATGTGGTGATATTGACTTTTCTGCCACAATCGGAGATACACAAAGATCAATTATCCTCAAATATGTACTATACGCACCAGACATCGGCAAGAATCTGCTATCAACATCAAAGGCAATGCAGCGAGGAATCTCACATGTTGGAAATGCAGATAACATGTGTTGTCGTTTCTTCTGGATGGAATCTCCAGACGACATCCTTTTGGAAGCTAAGTTCTCTTCAAGTGGACTCTTTATACTGCAAGCAACGCCTGTAAAACCAAAGAGTGGTTCTGCTGCTTTAGCATACTTAGTGAACTATGAGACGACAACTCCTCTTCTTGATGGGGCAACAACGACGACTAAGTTGCCGTTATCTCTCTGGAATCGACGGCTAGGACATCAAGGAATTCACTACGTAAAGCAGTACCCGCATCAGAATCAAATTAATTTTGTTCATGATAAAGTATTTTGTGAACGATGTAGGTATGGAAAACAATGTCGACGTACTTTCAAGCCAAAGAGATTCAAGACGAAAAAGCAAGGCGAGATCATTCATGCAGACTTGCTCGAATCGCCAATCTTTTCAAGAGGCGAAAATAAGTACATGCTAGTACTTAAGGATAATTACTCAAGATTCCGAAGTGTTGAATTTCTGAGACACAAAGATGAAGCTGTGGATAAAATCAAGAATTTTTGGCCCGTACGTCCAAGGATGGCATAGATGTAAAAGAAATGGTTACAGATGGAGGTCGAGAATTCGACAATGCAAAGCTGAGAAAAATAACAGATTACGCAGGCATCAAGTTGCGAACCATTATGCCGTACACGCCAGAACAAAACGGTTTGGTTGAAAGGGAGAACTGAACGATAATGGATGCGGGGTACAGCTACACTCTACGTTTATGAGCGGTGGCAACGGCCTTGGCGATTTTTTTGGCGAAATTCTAAAGTCGCCAAGGAAAGAATTATTTCCTAACTCTTTTTCTGTCACAAATTTTTTTATTTTTACAACACACTTTTTAAACACATTTCAGAACGTTTTAAAAAGTATATATTTTAAAAAACTTTCACAAAAAGTAGTAAGCTTAAGCACATATCAAAACACATTTGTGAAAGCAGAGAAACTAAGCTACGAATGTTGGGTAAGAATACCCTGAAACTTATGAATTACACTGAATAAATACAGAGGGCATGTTGAAAAAGAAAAAAATTTACAAAAGAAAAAAAGCAAGTAATAATACAACCTGTGATAACGTCAGAATTCTTTCGTAAAAAAAATAATGAAAACGAATGTGGTCAAAAAAACAAAACTCTTAATCCTATAGTGAAAACTACTATAGTAAAATAAAAATTCCACAACTGTCAAAATACAAATAAATGGACCAATGGTATCACAGAAAACGATTTAAAAGAACCTATGCAATCAAAGGATATTTAAAAAACAAAATAACCAATGGGAGGAAAGAAAAAATTTCAAACGAATCAATGAAATCAAACGACTTTAACGGATTTTGGAAGAACTTTCTAGAATATTCAAAATGAAAATTGAAAGTTTCCGTTTGCCGAGGTTGCCATGAAACCCACAACAATAGTAACGAAAGATGGGTTGCCTTAATTTATCGTAACTCGCTACTAGAAGTGCGCCAAAAAAATCGCCAAGCCGTTGCCATCACTCATAAACGTAGAGTGTAGCTGTACCGGATGCGGTTCGTACTATGCTCATGGATTCAGGATTGCCACAGTTCTTATGGGCGGCATCTACCGCTGTATACATTTTAAACCGAACTGGACCAACTAGGATCGCAGGAAAATCTCCATTTGAGATTTGGTTTGGATATAAACCAGACATAAAAAAACCTCAGAGTGTTTGGATCGACTACATTTGTTCATGAGCCAAAGATTAAGAGAAGTAAACTGGACGACAAGGTTGCAAAAGGGTATCTAGTTGGTTACTGCGACTTCGATGGATATCGTGTCTTCATACTATCAAAGAAAGACACTGTAAAGTAGAGGTCCACAACCTGCGGGCCTCATGCGGCCCGCAAACTAATTCTGACTAAACTTCCAAGGGGATTTAAGTTAAGAAGCAAATTGACTGACAGACATTTAGAATCAGTCTTAAAGAGTTTCTACTAGCAGTATTGAACCTAAAATACCTAAATGAGTTAGTAAAACTCAGTATCAGCCATCCCATTAGCAAGCTGTAACATAATTAATGTTGTTTATAGTTTAGAAATTTTAATATTAAATATATTTGATGCTGTAATTTTTATTTCTAATTTTACTGATATCATTAAAATTTTTGATACTCATCTTTATTGCTCATTGTACTTATTACTGTTATTAAATTTATAACCTAAAATAATTTGCTTGAAGTACACATGATGTTCTTGAGACACATACTTAAAAGTAACTCTAAATGATTGATCATTGCAAATGGTTGGTAACTTCTTTTTTTAAACTATTCACAATATTATTCATTTAGCTCTGTAACAAGCTCCTAGATTTTTTGAGAAAACATTTGTAAGTTTAATCTTAAAAAAATAAGTGACTATTTTTTACTATACATATTAAGTGTAATAACAGCTGTACATAATTGGGTAGTATCACTTTCATTGTATCTGTGCTGTAACTTCATTCGCGGAACCCCATGTCTCAATCAATGGTGCGAGTGGCCCTTCTCCCAAAACGGTTGTGTACCCCTATTGTAAAGAGTACCAATGTTGTGTTTAATGAACAGCAGATTGGACCCACTTCTCAGTCTCTAGAAACAGAGTCCAGAGCTGAACCATCAAGCGCTATTAGAATTGAAATGGCAGGCATCCTTGAAGATTCAGATGAACAGGAGGCTGATGGTTTCACTTGTGAAGACGAATCCCAACAAGTAACCACGCATGAACTGCGAGACCGTTCTACTGTCAGACGCCCTATGAGATTTAACGATTACGAGGTGTACAGCACCATTGTAAATTTAAACGAGCCCCAAACATATCAAGACGCAACTAAATCTCCTGAATGTGCCAAATGGAAACAAGCAATGGACGATGAGATTGCTTGGCATGCCAAGCATGGGACATGGCAACTCGAAGAGGTACCCAAAGGACGGAAAATACTAGCAAATCGTTGGGTCTACAAGGTAAAGACGAACCCAGACAGCTCCATTGAAAGATTCAAAGCCCGTTTAGTGGCTAAAGGATTTACACAGACGCCGGATATCGATTACACAGAAATCATTAGTCCTGTGTGTTGCTATGACACTATTCGAGCTGTGATTGCAACGGCAGCTAAGGAAGACCTAAAGTTATATCAAATTGATGTAGAGACAGCATTCCTGTATGGCGAGTTGACAGAGGAAATCTGCATGCACCAAGTCGAATGTTACAACGATGGAAGTGGGCGTGTATGCAAGATGCTTCGACCACTCTACGGTTTGAAACAAGCTGGAAGATGTTGGAATGCCAAGTTTACTGACGTTCTGAAGAAACATGGAATGATCCAGAGTAAATCCGACAACTGTCTGTTTATACACAATGAGGAAGGTCAGAAGATGCTACTTGCCATTTATGTTGATGATGGCATTATTGCTGTTCGAGACGAAGCAACTTTTTTGAATTTCATGGAAGAACTCAAGCAACATTTCATTATTAAAATGAAGACGTTGAGTTGCTTCCTAGGTTTGCAAGTTACACGGCTGGATGACGGTTCACTTTTTGTTCACCAAGAGGCATTTACCAAGAAGGTACTCGAGCGATTTGGAGATGGAAAGACATCACGCATACCAGTGAAGAAGTCAAGTCTCTCGGTCAACTATGGTCAGCCAAATGAGGACGGTATGATTAAGATCATAGATGCTAAACCTCTCAGCTGTAAAATCCCCTACCGAGGAGCAGTTGGCAGTTTGCTTTATTTGGCTATGGGAACACGTCCAGTTAGTTTGGCATCTCGCTAGTTGGACAACCCTTCCGAGACTGACTGGGAAATTGTGCAGACAACTTTGAAATACCTGTGCAACACCATAGGACACGGCATTGTGTATAAAAACGATGAAGACCAAAGCTTAATGTTGTTTAGTGATGCAGACAACAACAGCTGCCCAGAGACACGTAGGTAAAGACGAACAGGTGTTGTCTCCTTTTATGGTGCTGGTGCATTCTCATGGAGAAGCAAGCTACAAGAGGCCATATCCAATTCAACGACAGAGGCAGAGTTTATGGCAGCGGCAGATGCCACGAAAGATCTTACATGGTTCAATCGTTTGTTTAAAGAGATAACCAATAACGTATCTCTGCCAATCCTACTGATTGATAATCAGAGTGCTATCAAATATATTAAGAATCCAATGTTTCACGCCCGGACAAAGCACATCGACCAAAGATATAAGTTTGTCCAAGATGAGTTTTGATTTGTCCAAGAGACTTTTTGATTTGGGCTATGTTAGATGTGATGAGCAACGAGCTGATATTCTGACCAAGGCACTCCAAGCTCCCCAATTTCACTTTCAAAAGAATTTACTGGGTGTCAAATCAGTTAAAATGTGAAACTTTAATTAGTATTATTTTTAGAACTATTTTTGTTTCATGCTCGAAGGAGGCTGGTAGCAGAGCGTGTTAGCCTCTAGATAGGAAAGTTCCTGGTTCAAATCTGGGCCCGGGCATGATACAAATACAAATATTGCGACCAGTTACAGGCTCAAACCCAACAAGGCTGGTCCTTTGTTTAAGAATTCCCCAATTATACTGTAGAAGTGGCTGGTGCACCTTGAATCTGTCGTGACCGAAAGTCCTAACGTTGGGTTGGTGTGGAAGTTTGGAGAGTGGGGTGCCAGCTTAGGTGTTGCTTCGTCATCTGACCGTGGTTCAAAATTACGAGGTGGAGACAAATGGAACGCGTTGCCAGAAAATATAGTTAATTCAAAGGGAGTGTACGAATTTAAGATACAATTGGATAGTCAGTGGGAATTGGGGAATTCATAAACAAAGGACCAGCCTTGTTGGACTTGAGCCTGTAGCTGGTCGTCAATATTTGTATTTGTATTTGTTGTCTTCGGATCTTTCCTTTAATCCCGGACCGTTGTCAATAGCTCGTTGTGTTGCTCTAGTACGATGTTAATTAAAAATTACCATTACCAATAACAAAAAAAGAAATTATATCTAATTTTGAAGGAAACATTTTGCGTTTTAAAATGAGTATTAAGGTTTTTTTAAACGGGTAATGGTAATTGATAATTTTAGTTAACGTCATACTAGAGCAACACAACGGGCTATTGACGACGGTCCGGGATCAGTCCCTTAAGGGAAAGAACCGAGGACAACACCTCGCAATTTTGAACCACGGTCAGATGACGAAGCAACACCTGAGCTGGCACCCCACTCTCCAAACTTCCACGCCAACCCAACTTTTTTAAACGGGAGACGCGTTAATAAAACATTTAAACTTTAACCCAGCCTGAAAACTGTAACTGTGCTGTGACAATGTGATTTCGTATGTTTTGGTTTCAGTTCAACTATCATACGCGCTTAGAATTGTATTTTTAATGGGAAAAAAACTAAATACGAAGTTTCTATTTTAATATAATAATCATGACAGCAGTATGGCAGCAAGTGTTAGCATTAGATGCGCGTTATAATACGTACAGAGTTCCTAATAATCCTCAGTTTCGTAAGTCATTACAAAAATACCAAATGTAGAAACTTTTGTAAAGTTTTTTATTTAAATTTTGTCCGATCGAAGGAATTTTGTTTAGTTATAACTTTTTTATAATTTATTTTGTTCATTATTTATATGTTTGCATTTTCAAAATGAAACATTTTGTGGTTTAATCTTCGAATTCCATGACTGAATTCGAATGTATTCATCCTGCATTTGAGTTAAAGTATTAGCTGTTATTTATTTGAAATATTTATTGAGGTTATCTTTTATTATTCCTTCCACAAGATTTTCCAGTGATTGGGGTGACTCGAGATTAAGGAAATGTATATATTCTCCCCATCTTTCAGAACATAGATTTTAGAATAACTTTGAATCTATTTCCTACCTTTTTTACCTTTACATACAAACAAAAGAACATTTATGACACTAATACTTTCAGTTGTGTAATACTGTATGTTTAGAAAATTTCTTATTTAATTTAGGGTTCAAAATCAAGTTTGGACTATTTTTTGTTAACCACCTCCCGAGTTCCTACTTAATCGTATTCAGGTAGCTTCAATTTCATGAAGCAACGCAAATGTTTTCGGCACTGCTAAGGCAGCTTTATGCCTCCTGTGTAATTTGAAATTGCGATTAAATGCATTTTGTGGTACCTTCCCAATAGAGTCATAGCAATATACTTCGGTCCAATTTGGTTGATTTCCTTTGTTATTGCAACAGATTTGGAATTTGCTGACAGGCGAATAAGTGGTTCTTCTAAAAAGAAATCATCTTTGCCAAGAAAGACTGTGTTCGAATAACCACTCGATGAAATTAACGCGTGACTCGAAGCCGAATCGGTGGTTCGTTCCAGGGAAGGAAAAGTTCCCGCCTGAACTGTGTGTGTGTGTGTGGGGGGGGGTTAGTGCAAAGTTTCGCAATCAATGTCAACATTTAGACTCTTATCTGATTGAATTTATATTCTAAAGAGGAAATGTTCTCTGTTATGCTGTATGCAAGCGCCAAGAAGTAAGCAACAAAGTCCATTGCTATGGCTGTAACTGAAAGGACCCATTTTGAACTTATGTTAGTTGTCAATTTTTTATTTCAATGAAATAGTCGTTCTTTTCATAAAGCTGTGTGTGGCAAAAGGGTTGCCATTCCTATCATTCTTGTTATTAGTTAAATTTTGCCCCAACATTTTGAAATAATACAATTGATTGCAATGAAGCTGAATGTACCATTAAGGTTGCATTTCTTATCACTCGTTGGATATCGCCCCAACGTTACTTACAATTACAACTGGTGGCATTGACAAAAATGTTCCCCTTTTCCTTCCTTCGTATGTTTCCATGAATTCCCTAACATCGCTCTATTTTATTGCCACTGATCATTGAACTCCAATCGTATTAAAAAGCTAAAAAAACTTTGATGCATTGCTTTAGTTTGAATTCTTGTTGTGTCAATTATAGTAGCTCACTTAAGGCGAGTTAATGATAAGGGCAAAGGTATTACGAAATATCCTGGAAAAGACTTAGATGTCTATGACATCGTGTAAAGTGGAGCAAGTGCATACCAAAGTTTTGGTATATGAAGTATGATTAAACCCCTTAACAGTTTAATTTCCCCCCCAAATTCAATCCAAAAACATTTTTTATTGCATTTTTTTATATTTGTAAGTAGGAAACTTATTAAAGTTAACCGTTACGCTGCTGCGCTTAGATATTTTTCAATAGTCTCGCAAAACTGCTCTTTCCCTCCATGTTCGACCCCCCTTACCTAACTTGAGCGATAGAGTCTCGAGTGGCTGACTACTGACGTTTTCATAGTATTGTGTGGCATATAGTTTGAATTGAGAGAGATATCATCAGAGCGACCTTCTGCCTTTCCCCCAAAGCGTTGGCACCTCACGGTCGACAGGGTACCGAACAAAATGAGGGATCCTCTAGAAGGTCAGTCGCTAACAGCTCATTAATGACGATCGATGCCAGAGGTCACTTAAAAGGGGGATAACATCTACCTTACACAGATCTATACCATGTCGCTGGTGTAAACAAAATTTGAGTGGGAACAATTGTCTATCTGCCACAGCGTAAAGGTTAACATTTCTTATATTTTTACGCATTTATGATTTTTTTTTTACTGCAAATAGAATAATGTTTTCCCTGTAAGTTGTCTTTTCTTCATACATGAGCGCCTTGCAGGAAAGTTACCCTTACCATTGTGCATATCAAAAAATACAATTACTGTACAGTTAATTATTAATTAGATAAGCAAACCCTTCTCATTTGTTTTGCCCTGCTTGACTTAATCCATCTGTTCTACTACCAGAGTCATAAGAATCATCAAAAAAACGTTCACTGCACCCAGACTCATTTATAGATATTTCTGATTCCGAATCACAGTCCTAAGAAATTGGCTGTTCTGAATCAGCCATTATTTTATGGTAAAAATAGTTTGCTACTTATATGTCAATAAAACTGTCAAATCATCAGTAAAAGTAAAATGCATGCTAAAAGCTAAGCACTGAATGATAAAAGTTCAGTCATTCCAAGCATGTGACAAAAACACTCAATTTTGTTACATGAATCTGTGAATTTTTATTTTACCAATCAGAATAGAACAAAATAGACTTTGAAAAGTACCATTGAGTGGAAAATTATCGCCATCTATATGACTTATTTGGTATTAAAAAATTACGGGTTAAACGGTGAAAGCGATGGAGAATTGAGATTTCCTGTACGCCGTACTACGGGCAAATCAGTACAACTGGCAAGGGTGTCCACAAAATCTATTTTTATCACCGAACCAATATATTTTGCTACCGAATAGAGATCAGGTTCTTATTCAAAAGCAACTACAGTAAACTCGATTATCAGCGGAATTGAGTGGCGAGAATTCTGCGGGTAATCTGCAAAATGGCTATAAAGGGCCCAAATCAACACGAAATTGTTTTTAAACAATTTTTATTTACAGTAGTGTGTCTATGCATACAATTATGAATTAATGAACTTGATATTTCTGAACTTAAAACTTTATTTCTTTAATTATTCACAAGAATCAATTTTTCAAAGTTTTAAACACCTCGTTTTTTATTTGAGATTGAACATTTGTCAAAGTGACTGCTGATAATCAGGAGTTTACTGTATTTGATAACTCGCCAAATTTTATTGAAGGTCCAAGGTGAGCACCTCTGTTTCTGAAGTTTGCCCATTTGAATGGTGGATGATGTTGATGAAAATAGGTTAGTTTTTGTTGATAATTTTGCCGATTGAACTTCTAAAATTGGAAACAAATAATTGAGTTATAGAATTTTTTATCGTTTGGGGAAAAAAATGGCAGCTCTGAATTGTTCATCTCAAAATATTGTAGACTCGCTGATGCATTAACTCCAATTTACCTTACTGTCTTTCTCCTTAGTAAGATGATGGGTCACTAAATGAATGAAATGTAATTTTTGACTTTACTAGTTCTGTTTACTTATTTACATATGTTATATAAAGTAACATGTTGGTTTCAATTTAGGTACGCTCTACATTCGACGAAGAAGTCAGCTATTGAGAGAAAATGCCAAACGAGAGGTAATGTCTGTATACAAAGAAGTCCTCATTTCTGAAAATGGTACTTTTTTTCTGTTACAGCTCTTGCATTTAGAACAGCAGAGAACATTTCCTCTTTAGAATTGAGCTGATACCACTTAAGAGTCTAAATGAAAACAACATCAGTACCTTTTTGACATTTATTGAGCCATTTTGCCCTATCCCACATACGCTCAACAATTTTCTTTCTGCCAAGAACGAAGGCCACATCACCGTTTCGGTTGTGCATTTACGAGGGTCGTTCGGAAAGTAAAGAATGTTTGAGCTTGGGCATCGCAGTGGTAGGTGTGCCGGTCAAGGTCAATCAGTTTTAGGGACTAGTCTGCCAGCCGTTTACTGAATTACAATCGCATTAGAAGGGCAATTGTTGTGTTGGAAAGCAAACAAACTCTCCAAGAAAATTGAGGGTGCCGCCAAATGTGAAGTGCTGAAAGCTTAATGAGGGAAGAGAGAACGTCCATGATGAGGAGCGATGTGGCCGCCCAAGTGTCATTACAGATGAGCTTGTCAAGTCTGTCAACACATTCATCAAACAAGATTGCAGTGTGGCTTTGGATGAAATGTACGAAAAATTTTCACATGTGTCTTGCACTATCATTTACAAAGTGGTTACCGATCACCTCAAATTCAGAAAAATTTGAGCAAGGTGGGTGCTGCGCATGCTCAATGAAGACCACAAGCGCTAATCCTTAAAGACGCTAATCCTTATCTCAATGGACTGGTGACAGAGGAATATGATGCTGGTATTCAAAAGATTGCAACAAGACACAACAAATGTTTAAATTTGCTAAGGGACTGTGTCGAAAATTTTTGATTGGTCTGTATTTTATTTAAAAACGTTTATTACTTTCTGAACAACCCTTGTAAATTTCATTAGATGGTCATGTGAACACCATCTTTCTTTGCGAAGAACATTTTTTGCAGACACTAGGGGCTTTGCAAACCAACACTCCTTTCGTAGAGCCAATCCCACTTGGTTTGCTTCGCAAACCAACACTTCTGTTGCAATTGATTTTGCCTTTTTTTTTACTGAAACACTTAATGCACCCTAAACTAATAGCTGCATCAGTAGAATCATCTCCATCTTGTTCCCTGTACAATTTTGAATAAACCATGTTAATTTCGTAATATTCTGATCTGCAAAGCATCTTGAGAAACGAGCGAAAAACCGAGCTTGACGTCTCTGTGAGTGTCAAGGGCATATGGCAAACCTGTCAGTTAGAAAATGTAACTATATTTCTAACATTTATTAAATGTAACTCTATTTACGTGAAGAAGAATAAAAGCAATCGTTCCGCGATCTAATGAATAAGAAATTTGCATCAAATTTATTTATCAACCAATTAAAAAAAATAATTGTAGCGTAAGAAAGAGTACATTCTAAGGTATACTGTGATGTTTTTAAATTTAAATACTAATAGTAATAAGATATTTTGATATGATAGTTTTAACAAAAATGTCCCAGTTTTTCCAGAATTTAAAAATATATCAGGAACCAAACTAAAATCTTTAAAAAAAAAAAAAAAAAAGCTCACGTTTAGAGGTACTCTAAAAAAAAATAACGCCTAAAGACTGAAAATTTCTTTGTCTTTTGCTCACTCAAGTTAGAAGTTTTGCTTTTTCAACTTTGACACTCAATAAACCCTAAAGTAATAGCCGCATGAGTAAAATATCTTCAAAATTGTCCAGGGAAAAAAAATTGAAAAACAAACCATGTCAATTTCGTAATTTTCTGAACCGTACTTTCTCTGGAAACTGTCTGGGAATCGAACAAAAAATAAAACAGTTTTCAATCCTGTGACAGCTGCTCTTACTTTTTTTGAATATAGAGTTAGTATTGCTGCTAGTTCATCTCTTGGTAAATCCTAAACCATGAAATCCATTGCACTTCCAAAGGAATGAGCTAAAATGGCACCAAAAGCAAAATGCTCGTGTGGAAACAAATGGCACCCAGAAATAAGCAAAAATTTGCCAAATTGGCACCAAAGTTCATTGGTATAGCTCTAACGAAAAAGTTCCCTGGAAACTGCTCATTGCAACTTGTGAATTAGTTGCTCTTGTTTTATTAATTCCTTGGGATAGTAAAAGTGATTGCTATCTTGCACTTTTTCGTATTTGGCCAGGGTGGTAACAGAACCTGGAAATCATAAAACTTTTGAATTCTGGAAAAATCGGGGAAAATGTCCAAATTTCACAAAAAATCAGGGAAATTTTGATAACTCAAATGGCCACTATTATCATTTGTCCTATTTAGAGATGAGTCCATTTGAGAATCGAATCAATTGTATTCACCGAAATTTGAATTGGAATCAAGAACACTGACGTCGTAATTTTGGAACGCCGTTTTTTTCTGCAGCATCTTTTTTCGCCATGAGGCTAGCGATACAAGATATGGTGCATACAATTTGAAATTTGTGTCACTAATGATGTTCTTGTTCTGTATTAAATTAATACTAGGGGGCCCGCCCCCTGCTCGCTAAAGCTCGCCAACCCCCGGAGGATTGCTTCGCAATCCTCATAGGTTCGCTGCGCGAACCTATACTCGCTTCGCTCACATTAATGAAGACATGTGTCCTAGCAGAAAGAAATGTTTACAAAATATGATATTCCAAAAAATCTTTTTCAAATCTAATTTTGCTGTATTACAGAAAGTAAATATACAGTACCCTGGAATCAGAATTCAAATGAAAATTTTGAGTCGAAATGTGAGTGCTGCTTTGGAAATTGAATACCCAGCATGTTGTTTGTGTGTACATTTCCAGCACTCTCGACTCACCCACACTTTTTCATTGAGTTTGTTGTCGAAAGTTATAGTGCATGCGTTTTGTTGAAATATAATTGTTACCCCTGAAAAGGACTTTTTAAATGGCCCTGAAATGATCCACCGCTTTCTTCGATTTCTTATTATAAACTGCAACAGCAACTAGACGAAAATTCATTTTTTTTTCAATAAAATTTCATCCGATAACGCTATAAATTCAATCGAGGCTCGAGGCTTTGTGGTAAACAACAATCGTACAATGTTGCCAAAACGTGATAACAAATAACGTCTTTTTTGCATGCCACGTAAGAGTATTATATATATAGATGTTTTGTTTGCAATTATATTTTTGTAGAATTTTTTATGTCTATTTGTATTTGACTTGGATGAATAGTATGATAATGTAGGGTCAGGTGTAAAAAGTTCATAATCAAAATATTTTGTATTTTTTCTCCAGTTTTGTTGTTGTAGGAGTTTCATGAATTGCTCCAACCCTTACAATAACAGTTAAAAAGTCTGAAGAGAAAAGTAGAAAATATTTGTGGATCCTTTCACCCCCATCTGACCCTAAATATTTGGAAAAAAAAAACGTTGTGTGGATTTTCTGTATATTGATACCAGGGTGTCAAGATTTAAATCACTGATTAAAATCATGATTTAAATCAAATGATTTGTTTTTTAAAATCACTGATTTAAATCACAATTAATCTTACATTTTTATAAGTAAGTAAACACACCATAGAAAAATCACATAAGTGGTCAAATGCTTTAATTTTTCTACGCTCATGGTGATTTCAGCACTAATGGTGATTACACCAAGCTCAGGGAACTGGGTCAATTACTGCACATTATGAAAGATGGTCAGCCAGTTGTAACTTATTAGAATATAATATATACAAATACAAATATTGACGACCAGCTACAGGCTCAAGCCCAACAAGGCTGGTCCTTTGTTTATGAATTCTCCAATTCCCACTGACTATCCAATTGTGTCTTAAATTCGTACACTCCCTTTGAATTAACTATATTTTCTGGCAACGCGTTCCAACTGTACCCTATTAAAGTAGTAGTTTTTCCTTAAATCCCGATTCAAATGTGTCTTATTCAATTTATACCCATGACCCCTTGTTCTGTTATCCCTATTGAAATTTAAGCCCTCTGTGTCACCTTGTTTTACAAACTTGAAAAGCTGAATCAAATCCCCCCTCCTTCTTCTTCTTTCCAGTTTATACATGTTTAGCTTACTTAAACGTTCATTATAGTCGAAATTTGCTAGCCCCTTTATTATTTTTGTAGCTCTGTGCTGAACCCTTTCAATTGATTCTATGTCCTTTCTCATATATGGAGCCCAGAATTGTACAGCATATTCTAGATGTGGTCTTACTAAACCCTCATATAACGGCAAGATTATATTCTTATCCCTTGAAGTTACAGTCTTTTTAATATACCCCAGTAACCTATTAGCCTTTTTACCCACAGCTGAACATTGGTGACCCATTTTAAAATCCCTATGAATTATCACCCCAAGATCCTTGACTGTTTCTCCCTCCTTTACCTTTACTTCCTGCAGACAGTACTCGGCTCCACTGGAAATAGTAATGTAAACACATGACATAAATCTAAATGCCAGGAAGAGTAATGTGTAAACATTCCTGATTAACAGCATTTATAATATAAACACAAAGGAAGTGTACAATAAACTAAAGGGGTGACTGATTTTATTAGCTAAAAAAAAAAAAAAACCACTAGTGGGAAGTAAAGTTTTTGAGGCATTTGTCAGTTAGCTCAGGGGTTCCCAAAGTGTGTGCTGCAGAACTCTGGGGTGCCACGTAGAGAGATGAGGGGTGCTGCAAAGCTACCGTAACCTCCAATCTAAGCTATTTCTAAGCAACAGAAAAAAGGGTTAAGGTCACTCATCAAAAATCGGTTCACTCCCCAAAGAAGAGCATTATGAAAATAATTTTATTTGTTTTATTTATATTTTTACCAACCTTTGTTTTCTTATTAAGTAAAATTAAAGTGTTTGTGTGTGAATTTTAAATACTAGTTGTATTAACTATGTTTATGTTCTAACTTCTCTAATTTCTTTTCCAAAGTGGTACAAATATGAAATATATATATATAGGTGCAGCGAGAAAATTATAATTTACTTAAGGATGCCACCACTTGGATAAGTTTGGGAACCAATGTGTTAGCAAACTCAATAACAAATTTATATATAATTATTATAAAAACAGTGCCTAGGGCCTGCAGAAATTTAAATAAAAAAATCTGATTTAAATCAAAATAATCCAATTAATTGATTAAAAAAATCATGATTTTTTTACACCCTGATTGATACTGATCATGACATTTCTTAAGGGTAAAATGAAGGAACTTTTTTTAAGGATTTTGTTGCCACCCCTCAAAAGTGATTTTTATGCGTTGTAAACAGCGAACATGTTTTGCCTCTTTCCAGTACAGCCCATCTGCCAGGAAACAGTATCTGCGCATCCGAAATCAATTGTTGTCTCAGCGCTACAGAGTTTCTCTTGATCAGACGTAAGAATCTTTTGAATTCTCATTATCTTTTAGTGAATTAGTTTTGTATCATTTGTAATATCAACTTCTTAATTAATCAGGGTTTGCACGCTCCTTAAGAACTTTTTAAGCACTCTTAAAACTCCTTATTTTTACATGCTACTCCTTAAAAACTACTTATTTTTTCGCCTATAATTTACTTATTCACAATTAACAGAAATAATTGCGGATTTCATTCATTTCTGTCTGTCTGAAATCTGTCATTTGCATTTACTTGTAGAATACAGGGAAATCTCAGTGCAACTTACATCCTAAAAATATTTGATTGATATTTTATTTGGAAAAATACTTTATATTGAAAACAAATATGCTTGGATTTCTATTAGTGTGAGATTTAGCTGGGATTTGAGAGAAACATGTACTTTAAACTGAGAAGCGTTATACCATGATATCACTGTATAAGAACTGTTTACAGTAGCATCCTAGTTAAAACAGTTCCAGCTAGCAGGGATGAAATGAACTTGTGTGTTTTGAAATATCAAAGTATAATTTTATTGTTTTGTGTTATTAGTAATATAGTATTAAGTGGAACTAAGTTCTTAGAAATGTTGAAACATTTTTATTTTTCACACTTGAAAATGTGTGTATAAACCTTCTATGACTCCTTAAAAATTTCGAAAGAGCTCGTTCAATACTACTTAGTTTTTGTACTCAATGACTCCTTAAAATTTTCAAAAGAACTCATTAAATACTCTTTATATGCTCCTTAATTTTTGTATTCAAAATTCTGTATGAACCCTGTGTGAGTTCGAAAGAGACCAAAGACTGTCGAGGGGCTGGTGTATGTTCAATCTGTCATGACCTCAAATGTCTTCATAGTGGCATTGTAATAATGTGAGAGTGGAGTGCATGCTCCATTGTTGACCTCATCATCTGATCATGGTTGAAGTTGACCTGGTGCTGGAAGCAGGTGCAATTACTGGGAATTAATTGCTTGGGTTGAATTCATTAAGTGTTGGTTTTAAAGTGATTAGACAAATCAATTTTCTTTCATAGAACAACATCTTTTTAGTGTATAAAAATGATTATTTTTACCTTTTAAAGGCTTTTACAACATACTTCGGATGCAAATATCAGGGTGGCGACAGAACCGGGAATTCAGGGAAATCAGGGATTTCTCAGGGAAGAATCATTTTCTGGAAAAATCAGGGAAAACTCAGGGAAGTTTCGTTTAACTCAGGGAAAAAGTTGGAATTTCGTTTTGCAAATGGCACCCATTTGGTACTTTTCCGTTAGCCATGCGGGCGCCACTTTGAACCAAAATCAAAATGTCGCCAATTTTGTTTTCATTCCGAAAATGAGAAGTGTATTTTTTACGTAAACATCCAGAAAAAAGAGTTCTATACATTGTATACTGTTTTATTAAACCTGTAACGGCCGGAAATCCTGTAACCGAAGTCTACAGCTGTGCCACGTTCCCTAATGTCAATAATAGGAACGTAGTGCCTTGCGGCTTTGAAAAATACTAAAGGCCGGAAAAACCTGCAAAAGTTAAACATCCGGTTCCAATTTAATCAACATAAAAAAAAAAATCCTTTTTTTCTAAAATACCTAGATTGGCGATTTTCCAAAATTGCGCCCGGCTAACGAAAAAGTAGTCATTTAGATTATACATATGTTTTTTATTACATATGTGTTAGAAGTTATTAATTTTTTTCGAAAATTTTTGAACTCTGAGGTTTTTTTTGTTGTTGAAAAGTTTGCGTTCCCGTTACAGTTCTTTTCGTGATGGATTCGTCATTGTCAAATGCGGCCAAAATCGTTTGTGAAGAAATCCAATCGGCGTGACGTCACAATCTCCTATGAAAATATAAATATTTAATTGAAAAATTATTTATTAAAAGAAAATCAAACGTATAAGGTATCTATCTGGTGTAAAATTTTCCGCAGCTTTGAAATCCGTTGATGTTTTCATTTTATTTTAAACAATCGCTGATTTAGAAAAAAGCACTGAAGAACGCCAGTCATAACTTTAATTATTTCTTTTGCTTCACCCGAATTCGTTACTTTTCAAAATGAATGAATCTCGAATCAAACGAAGGTCATTCTTCTCGGCGGCGAAATTCGTATTGGAAAAAATATAAAAGTTACAATTTAAAAATTATTTATTTAAAGAAAATCATATTTTTAGGTATCGATCTATTGTGAAATTTTCCGCAGATTTCAAATCCGTTGAAACTTTTATTCTATCTTTAACGATCGCTGAGATAGAAAAACGCAACAAAGAACGCCAGTTCGAACCAGAACAAACGAACTCGAATCCGTTGCTCAGGAAATCAAAATGAATTAATCTGATCTTTTAAACCACGAAGGTAGAATTCTTCACGGCGCCGGCAGCCAAATTCGTATTGGAAAAAATATAGAAGTTACAATTTAAAAATTATTTATTTAAAGAAAATCATGTTTTTCGGTATCGATCTGATGTAAAATTTTCCGCAGATTTGAAATCCGTTGAAATTTTTCTTCTATCTTTAACGATCTAGGAGATAGAAAAAAGAACTACATAACTCCAGTTAAAACTTTATTTGTTTTGTTCGTCCGCTAAAATCGTTGCTGATACTAAAATCGTTGTCTTTATACCGTATGCCATTCTAAGGAAAATAATAATAATTAAATTCCAATTAATTAATTTTTAAATGTTTTAGATTTAATTTTAAAGTTTGGGGGCGATAGAAAAATTTCAAAAAATTCGGACCACATGTGTGCTAAATTTCACTATTGTAAGTGCCATCTATTCGTCAGGACACTGCGTACAGGACAGACAGACAAACACTTCCTTTTATAATAGTAGAGACGTAACGAGCGCTGGCGCCATTGACGGATTCAGGGGCTGATGGCTGCTTTTGCAAACACATCAAAATAGTTAAAAATGTAAAATTAAATTTTCTATCTATAACTTTATATTATTTCGTCTATTATGGAATACAATTCAAAATATTTTTTACTTATCTTATTTTTATTCATCTATCAGTCTATAGTTTTTTAGTTCATCAAGTGTCAAGTTTATCATAATTACGGAAGAATTGTTCTGCGAACGGATGGAGAAACTCAGGGAAGTTCATGAAAAATACTCTGGAAATCAGGGAAAACTCAGGGAACTTTTTACTTCAATTTTTGTAGCCACCCTGAATATGTATCGGGTCATTCAGAAAGTTCTGCACGTTACCAATAAGATATATCTCAAATCAAACAAATGTCATTCTGCGCGTTCATATTGCAAAAAATATAAAAATTTCAATTTAAAAATGATTTATTTAAAGCAAATCATATTTTTAGGTATCGATCTAATGTGAAATTTTCTGTTTATCTTGAACGGCCCAGGAGATAGAAAAAAAAAGAACTACAAAACTCCAGTTAAAAATTTGTATTTGTTTTTGTTGTCTGCTGACAAATCATTCCTCTGCAAAATCAAACGGGAGCACGTAAAAAATTATTTTAGAATCTGCGATCTTTTATGCTGTTGCTATTCTAAAGAAAACAATAATTCAATTCGATCAATTTTAAAATGTTCTAGATTGAATTTTAAAATTCGCCGTGACCCAAAAATCTCAAAAAATGTGGACTACTTGTGTGCCAAATCCCATTAAAGTAAGTGCCATATATTCGTCAGGACTTTGCGGGCAGAAAATAAACAAACAATCACTTACTTATTATTACAGTAGAGATTATGTCCAGTGGGTTTAATTTCAGATGTATTTCGTTTTGTCTAATGTTTAGTTGAAATCTGCTCAAAAATGCTCCAAATTGGCTAATTCTGCTTTTGCAAACTTTAATTTGTCCCAAATTTTGTTCATCGCTGCTCCGTAATGCATCGCATGGTCTCAAAATAACTGCTTTGAACGGAATTTGGAAGAATATAATTGCTATTAACACCCTTGAGTATGTACTATATTTGTACAATTAACAAAAACACTTTAAAATTTAGAAGAAAACTTTCTGTTGTTTTGCTACTACGAAAACCCATTTCAATACGAATACCACTGTTTCTCAAGAATGATTTGTGCAATTGCAGAAAAAATGGCACTTCCAACAAATTTAGGATTTAAAATTTTATATTAAGAATAACTAAACAAGTTTGCTTAAAATCGAAATTTAAATCATTTTGTTGATTCCTTCAACACCCTTTTCTCACTTGGCACCCTTTGTATTTTAGTCGATTCGTTTTGTGTCAATTTCTTCTAAAATAAGGTTCAGGAGACTTGCTACGAATTTCCACTGCAGTTTCACAAGTTCTTTGCCCTCAAGTTGAACATTATTTTCAGAAGTGTAGTAAACCATATTCAAAATGTCATCTCATCTGTAAGCATGTTTTTAAAATTACTTTTCACTGTTGGTTCTGCAAATTTAACTCGTTATCTATCGCCTCGTATTGTTAATGTTTGTATTTACGACATTCGTATTATCGAATTCCCACCAAAAATTCTTATTTGCATTCATTTCGCCTTATGCCGTACTTGCCATCAAAATGTGCATTTTAAAATTGTATTTTTTTGTCTGCAAGATTAACTAAGCATTAGATGATCTTAGTTTTAGCTGGCATCTGAATAATGCAAATTGTTTCGTGTCACTCAGAAATAATAATTTATCAAATTGTTTTGTTCCAGATTGAATTCAAATAGGTAAATATATATGTCGCTCATTTTATTTATTGCAACTCACACAACGATTTCTCGAAATAATTGCTCAGTTTTACGATTGTTGGGGGATTTTAAGGGGCGAGAACTACAGGATGTTGCGAAACAATGTCACCTCACTTTGATGGTCTATGAAATGTTTGTAAATATCATACGATTTGCTTTTGATGTTTAAATTGAACTACATTCTACATTATAGGGTTTTTTCATGTACCCATTTTTTTCCAATTAAATCGCTTCCAAATATGACAGACAATATCCTTTGAACTTCTTACTTCATAAGCTGATGTTCCCGCCCGTAGACCAGGGTGGTAACAGAATCGGGAAATCAGCGAATTCTCAGGGAAGTTCTTAAATTCTGGAAATATCAGGGAAATCTCGGGGAAAATTTCCAAATTTCGCAAACAAATGAGGGAATTTTTCAAATTTTGATACCTTACTGGCAACTGTTATTGATTGTCCTATATATAGATGCGTGATTACGAGTGTTTTTGAGAATCGAATCAATCGTATTTGGCAAAATTGTAATTCGAATGAAGAACACTGCCGCCGTAATTTTCGAACACTGCGAAAACCAACACCGTGGTTATCCTTCAACTGCAGAGTCTTGTGGCCGTGAGGCTAGCGAACAACTTGCAATATACACTTTCAATTTGTGTAACTAATGATGCTTTTTTTTGTGTGTTAAATTAATATTTTTTGCTTGCAATGTTTGGTACAGCTTCAGTCTCCGTTTATAGCGATTGTAACGGCATTAGTGCTTTTTTTTGACGCGTTTCTATAGTTCCCACAGTCCTTGAAAAGTCCTAGATTTTTTTTAGCTAGTTCACAGTTGTGTAATTTTGTCTTGCATTGGAACTTGTCCAGACTAGTTTTCCCCCACAACAGGTGCGTCATTCTGAATGAAATCAGTGTTTCTCGCTTTGACACCACGTGATATACTAATAATGTTACGTGTAGATCGTCCATTCTCCACCGTATTCTGTCCGTCTTAAGTCGACACCTCTGGTCTCCGTTAAGACAGCCGCCTTGTTAGGCCTGCTGCCTCATGACATCACGACCGCTAGATAAGAGCACCGCTTTCTTATCAAACCGTAGCTTTAGCAGTCAGAACGTCATTGGAAACCTGGCTTGCGTATAAAGAAATGAAGCCAAATTCTTTTTGAAAAATATAAAAGTTACAGTTGAAAAAAATTTTTAAAAAGAAAATCACATTAAGATATTTTTTAAGTGTAAAATTTCCTTAAGTAGAAATTATCTTTTAAGTACAGATTTCAAATCCGTTGAAATTTGTACTCTATCTTTAACGATCACAAAGATGGAAATTTAGACTAGAGAATAAAAAAGCCCTAACACCAGTCAGAACTTTTGATGTGTTTGTTTCTCCAACAAAATAAACCTCGACAGCCGTTTGTTGCAGTGGGCGACAGCAAAATGGAGTTTGCGTCTTGTCGATCGAACCATGTGTGTGCATGCTCCCATACTTTTCTTCGTGCCAGCAAAAGAATTTATCGTATGATATTTTATCGCACGACCAAAATCGATATGTGTTCAAGTAGCCTGATAGTTAGCATTGAGACGAAAAGCCCACTTTGCAAAAAAAAACTCACAGGTTCTGTGAGAAAAGAAAATCTGAATTATTACCATAAAAGGTTATCATAAAAACCGCAACATTTGTAATACAGATGGGTTGCCTTAACCTGCCATCACTCAAGAAGTGCGCCAAAAGAAAAAGTTTCAAGACCATTGCCACCGCTATAAACACAGACTGAAGAGTGAAGACTTACCCATTTTTTATGCATATTTGCATTTTATTTTTATGTATTGTAGAATAATGTAGGGTCAGGTCAGGTGTGAAAAGTTCGTAATTAAAAATATTTTGAATTTTTTCCATTTTATTTTCAATTGGGGGTTTCAACCCTTCCAATAACAATTAAAATATTTGAAGTGAAAGAATACAAAATATTTGTGGGAAATGATCCCTCTTTACCCCTTCTGACTCTAAATATTTAAAAATAGTGCAGCATGGATACCGTATGTCGATACCAATTTGGGATCACAACTTTTCTTAAGATAATTGTAAAGTCAGGGAAATTTTTGTAACACTATGAGGGAACTTTTTTGTCGATAATTTTGTTGCCACCCTGTTAATGCATTCTCTCTTTCCCCTCCAGGAGCCTCAGGAGCCGCAGCATGGGCGCCCGCAGCAACAGCCGCGTCACCCTGGAGGTATTCCATTTTATTTCAGTTGCCATGGTTTCGCTGCAGATTTAACAAGTGTCACTGGCAAAGCATGCAATGTGTCGAATGCTTTGCGTTTGGGGTCGACTGGGAAATGTCGCAATTGTTTCGGGGGTCCGCCGCAGCACGGTCGGTAGATCGGCGGACTGGAGATGCGACATCGACAGCAAGACATGGATGTCCAAAATTAAAACATTGAAGTTGATAATACATTGACCATAAACCATCCATGTTTTTAAGCATCGATGTTTCTAAAAATCAGTGTACACTCATTGCCATAAAAATTTGCACACCAAGAAAAAGTCGTCAAAATGAAACGAAATTTTACACATGTAAGTACTACTTTGATATAAGTAAGTGATTAGAAAATCAAAGAAAAAGGATCCTTTATTGCAGAAAAAAGTACAAATGAACGGAAGTTTTAGTAATCTGTTGGCCCCCTCTAGCGCGAATGCGCGATGCGATACGAGCGGGCATTGAGGCATACAAGTTCCGTATGATGTCCTGAGACATCCCGTTCCACAGCTGCTGTAAACGCGCCTCTAGTTCGACCAAACTCAAAGGGTGTCCAACTTGTCGTCCCAAATGATCCCAGATAGGCTCGATTGGTGATAAATCTGGGGATCGAGCAGGCCAGTGAAGGGTGGTAATGTGGCGGAGGCAGTCTTGTGACATCCTTGCTGTGTGTGGCCGAGCATTGTCTTGTTGAAAAATGGCTCCTTGGAGCCCTGCCATGAGTGGCATCACATGTGGCTGAAGGATGTCATGGAAGATCCGCTGGGCTGTCATTGTCCCATGGATCAATATTAGGGGTGACCGTGTATCGTAAGCAATGGCACCTCATACCATCACACCAGCTGTGGGAGCGGTGTGTCGCTGTAAAGCAAAGGCAGGATTGAGGCGTTCACCACGAGGCCTCCACACACGAACACGATTGTCATCACCGCTCAAATTGAATCTAGATTCGTCGCTGAAGACGACCTGGTTGCAGTCCAATCCTGTCGGCGCGGCACCACTCCAAATAGAGGCTATGGTGGGTGGGTGTCATTGGCAGCACACATAATGGCCGCCACGATGCCAGATGTCCTTCAGCCAATACGCCTTGCGATGGTTCGGGAAGACACAGGGGCCCGTAGTGAAGGTGCTGCCTGTGTCTGGATAGCTGCCAATGAGGCAGTTGGCTCTATGCGTGCGTTTCGTATGATGTGACGGTCTTCTCGACGACTGGTCTGTCGAGGGCGTCCTGAGCCTGGTCGCCATGTAAATGACGTCTCTTCTGTTCACCGGTCCCAACACCTCACAGTAAAATCTTAATGGCCTACTTCACGAGCTACTCACCGAGTTGACCACCCAGCTTCCATCATCCCGATGATTCTTCCCCTCTCGAACTCTGACAACTGCTCATATTGTCTTCGTTGGCGGCATAACGGCATGTCTACCTCAGCGTTTCCTTTGTAAAAGATTAAGTACACTCAAACAAGCACTGCTTACCTGTTTTTTACCTGTCAAGGAGAACGAAGTTCAACGCCCTCTAGTGGCATTATGCAATGCGCAATCACGCTGCATTTCTAATCATTTGCATATCTGGCCGACATGTACCTACATGCCAAGTTTTGCTATGATCCCACAATTATTTCTTGGTGTGCAAATTTTTATGGCAATGAGTGTATTTAAACTTTTTTCCCCCATTTCTTAAAACTGGTTTAGCAACCTCAAACATGAATGTTCGCCGGGGGCGGGAGATTTCATGCAGGGTGGCGACAGAACCGGGAATTTAGGGAAATCAGGGATTTCTCAGGGAAGAATCATTTTCTGGAAAAATCAGGGAAAACTCAGGGAAGTTTCGTTTAACTCAGGGAAAAAGTTGGAATTTCGTTTTGCAAATGGCACCCATTTGGTACTTTTCCTTTAGCCATGCGGGCGCCACTTTGAACCAAAATCAAAATTTCTCCAATTTTGTTTTCATTCCGAAAATGAGAAGTGTATTTTTTACGTAAACATCCAGAAAAACGAGTTGTATACTGTAACGGCCGGAAATCCTGTAACCAAAGCCTACATCTGTGCCACGTTCCCTAATGTCAATAATAGGAACGTATTGTCTTGCGGCTTTGAAAAATACTAACGGACGGAAAAACCTGCAAAAGTTAAACATCCGGTTCCGATTGAATCAACATTAAAAAATAATAATAATAATTTTTTTCTAAAATACCTAGATTGGCGATTTTGATTTTGGTCCAAAATAGCTCCCGGCTAACGGAAAAGTACTCGTTTAGATTATGCATATGTTTTTTATACATATGTGTTAGAAGTTATTATTTTTTTCGAAAATTTTCGAACTCTGAGGTTTTTTTTGTTGAAAAGTTTGCGTTGCCCGTTACAGTTCTTTTCGTGATGGATTCGTCAGTGTCAAATGCGGCCAAAATCGTTTGCGAAAAGAGATCCTATGAAAATTATTTAAATTAAATTAAATTAAATTAAAATTTAAATTATTTATTTATTGAAAATCAAACGTATAAGGTATCTATCTGATGTAAAATTTTCCGCAGCTTTGAAATCCGTTGATATTTTTATTTTATTTTAAACAATCGCTGATTTAGAAAAAAGCACTGAATAACGCCAGTCATAACTTTAATTATTTCTTTTGCTTCACCCGAATCCGTTACTTTTCAAAATGAATGAATCTCGAACCAAACGAAGGTCATTTTCTTGGAGGCGAAATTCGTATTGGAAAAAATATAAAAGTTGCAATTTAAAAATTATTTATTTAAAGAAAATCATTTTTAGGTATCGATCAAATGTGAAATTTTCCGCAGATTTCAAATCCGTTGAAATTTTTATTTTATCTTTAACGATCGCAAAGATAGAAAAAAGTAACGAAGAACGCCAGTTCGAACCAGAACAAACGAACTCGAATTCGTTGCTCAGGAAATCAAAATGAATTAATCTGATCTTTTTAACCACGAAGGTAGAATTCTTCACGGCGCCGGCGGCCAAATTGGAAAAAATATAAAAGTTACAATTTAAAAATTATTTATTTAAAGAAAATCATGTGTTTAGGTATCGATCTGTTGTAAAATTTTCCGCAGATTTTAAATCCGTTGAAATTTTTCTTCTATCTTTAACGATCTAGGAGATAGAAAAAAGAACTACAAAACTCCAGTGAAAACTTTATTTGTTTTGTTCGTCAGCTAAAATCGTTGCTGAGAAAATCTAACGAAAACGGAAAAAATAAATTTAGAATGTCATGTCTTTATACCGTATGCCATTCTAAGGAAAATAATAAAATATAATAATAATAAATTAATTAATTTTTAAATGTTTTAGATTAAATTTAAAAATTTGGGCGCGATTGAAAAATTGCAAAAAATTTGGACCACATGTTTGCTAAATTTCACTATTGTAAGTGCCATTGATTCGTCAGGACACTGCGTACAGGACAGACAGACAAACACTTCCTTTTATAATAGTAGAGATGTACCGAGCGCTGGCGTCATTGACGGATTCAGGGGCTGATGGCTGCTTTTGCAAACACATCAAAATAGTTAAAAATGTAAAATTAAATATATTATTGTAACGTCGTGATAAAAGAAATAGCCTTTTTTAAAGAATTAAAGAAAAATTTATTTACAACTTGGTAGCGACATCACCGTTACAACTACCTCTCATCATACGTTTTAAACATAACGGCTGAAACATGCCATTCGAACACCGCACCCAGTCCACACTTCAACGAAGCATCCAATCGACTCAAAAAGCCGTTACAAAAAATATCTTTTCACCAACGTTATACATAAAAGAAAAAATGAACTTCCGGGAAAACCATTTAAGCCCACATAAATATGTCAAAAGAAAAGATATCCTTTCCAAGAGTATTAAGAAGTAAAAATAAACACAGTAAGTATCACAATATCTTGGAATAAGGAAAAAGAAATACTATCATAACATTTAAAAGATATTCTGGATGTGTACGTTACATTATCTATTACTGTATATTATTTGGTCTATTATGGAATACAGTAAAAATATTTTTTCCTTATCTTATTTTAATTCATCTATCAATGTAGTTTTTTAGTTCATCAAGTGTCAAATTTATCATAATTACCGAAGAATTGTTCTGCGAACAAAAGGAGAAACTCAGGGAATTTCATGAAAAATACTCTGGAAATCAGGGAAAACTCAGGGAACTTTTTACTTCAATTTTTGTAGCCACCCTGTCATGTGTCGTTTGCTGTGTTTATTCATTTATAACCAAGACTTTTTTTAACAGTCTAAACAAAGTCAAAAATACTAATAAGAACAATTGACAAATCTTTTATTTTCCAATTGAATAATATAAAAGAAAATAATATTTACAAGCCATTTGACATAGGTACTACTAACTATAAGTAAAATTAGGTAGTTGTATAATAATTTTTGTTACTTGTTATTAATTATTTGTCAACTTATGGAGGCATCATCGACACTGTCAAAACATTGATGTTAAACAAACATCGGCTCCTATAAATCGATGGTAAATACATCAATGCTTTAATAAAACATTGATGTTTCGAAAACATGAACGTTGCATCCCTACTTTTTAGACCCCTTGGCGACTTGGTCTAAAAGTATGTTCAATTGAGTGTGGTGAGGGGGTGCTATTGTTCCCCTCTTCGTTGGGGGCCTTTTTGTTTTGTGCTGTGTATTTATGTAAGCAGTTACTTGCAAAGCCATTGCACCATCCAACGTAATAGGTTGATGTAATGCAGGTGGATGTGGGGAACTGTTTTAATGTGGGCAGTTAGTTGTTGTTTTGCTTTAGAATGAGCCAGACTGACACTTGTAGTAAAGGAAGGGGCTGTTGTGGGGTTTTATTTAAGGTCAGGGTACTCGGGGAATTTCATGAAAAATACTCTGGAAAACTCAGGGAACTTTTTACTTAAATTTTTTTGGCCACTCGTCATCGGACCGTGGCGTTGTCCTCGGCTGTTTCCCTTCGGGAGTCGATTCCGGACCGTTGCCAGCTGTTGGGGTGTTGCCCCAGTACGGCGTTCATTGCAAATGACGAAACATTTTGATGCCATGTTCCCTAGGCATTGCGTTTAACACCTAAGCATTGTATCGAACTACAGGTGCCATTCAGACAAAGTGTTAAAGGAGTCACCCCCATGGCTTTTATTGAAAACACATACACGACATCATTGTTTAATCGTTGTTGTTAATACATCGCAGAAAAAATATCGATGTTTTAAAAAAATAGTGTATTTAAACTTCTTTTTCCTGTTTCTTAAAACTGGTTTAGCAACATCAAACATTACTTTTTTTCTGGGGTGGGGGGTGGGATTTAATTTGTTATTTGTCGTGTTTATTAATTTATAACTGAGATATTTTTTTAACTGTCAAAACAAAGTCAAAAAATTTAGTAAGAACAATATATTTATTTTTAAATCAAATAGTATAAAAGAAAGTAATATTTGATGTAGGTACTATTAACTATAATTAGGTAGGTACATAACAATAATTGTTTTTGGTTATTATTAATTATTTAGAAACTTGTGTGTGAGAAACACAACAAACGAAAAGAAGCTTAACTTTCTCCACCTTGAGCCGACTACTTTTTTCACTCACCAGATAGGGAAAAACACTCTTCCTTATGGGACGGATGTTGCCATCACTGACCAATACTTACTTGCAACAGTTATCTTTCTTAATTTTGGCAGTGGTATTTTTTTCATTCAAAAATAAAACATTGACGTTAAACATCGGCTCCAATAAATCGATGGTAAATACAGCCTAGACATGAATTGTGAGACTGCCCATTACTCTGCACAATGATTTGAACATCTGGTATGCCACTGTATCGAATCTCGGGAACTGGGCAACATTCCGATCCGGTATGTGCCAGTGGTGCAGTTTGTCCGCTTTTGGACCTTGCGCCATGAAACCCCAAAATCCAATCCGGTATGTGTCGGAATTTATTTCTGCCATCGGTCTCCAGTGGATCAACGGGTGTTTCGATACAATCGACTATCAGTCGCTGTGCTGGTCTTCGTAGTCTTCCCCTTAATAAGTCAGAGGTCATGGTGGTGAGGCACAACTAGGAGATCTTGCTTAGAAAATGTTCTAGGGCCATCGTCCAATGACGTGGCTCAGTCAATAGATCGTAGCAGGTTTTGATTTGTGTACAAACTTGAGTTGCAACTGTGTTTTGTAGAATGACATATTTTAGGGGTGATGCATTTAGGGCGATGCATAGTCTTTTGTACCGAGACCCCCGTTGGTCCACTGGAGATCGATTGCCAAAATAAATTGCAGTGCGTACCCGTTTTGAATGTTGCCCAGTTCCCAGGGTTCGATACAGTGTCATACCAGATATTTGAATCGTTGTGCAGAGTAAAAATCACAGTCACGCAGTACGTGTTTAGGACTCTCTTCTGCCATCTCTAACACCTGTAATGTTGAGGTGTCTATTCAGGGTGCAGTGGCCGGTCAAGAGGCCAACAGCTACCCCCCGATTTCTTTCCCGTTCCATTTCGGCAGTTCCCTCAATATGTTCCAGGGAGATCGCTGATTGAGCTCTTTGGCTCGTCTTTGATCATTGGATTGAAGCCACGTGGTGTAGGACTCGGCGAGGAGTAAACATTTGAGAGTCCCATTGTGAGGTAGAGCCAAAACAGGCTCTGGTCCAATCCATCGCATTTCAGTTCCATGTTTTGCTAGTGGATCTGCCTTTTCATTACCATCACTCCACAATGACGCAGACAAGAGTTGTTTTTTGTTTCTTTCAGCCAGATCCACTTGTGACCATCCCACACTGTTTTAGAAGGAAAAGCAGTGTCTCAGTAAGGCCTTTAGGGCTGTCAGAGAAGATTTTTATAACCCTCTTAACAACCCCCCTATTGAGGCAGTTGTAAGTACCTCAGCTTGTAGGATGGAACTTGTTATTTCGTACTGTTTCATGGAGCCGTGTCCATTGCTTTTACAGACGAGCGATTCGTTCGAGAGTCGTGCTGTCCTGGCGGAGGGCAAGAAGCTGGGGAGGCGCACGAGCCTCGCCCCGGACGAAGTCGTCCCCACTCGCTTAGCCGAGGCCAGCCGCGCCATGGCGGGAGACACGACCATAGCAGAGAACTATGCGTTCACCGGTGTGCACCACATCTTCGACCAGCACAAGGACGCCGGTAAGCTCCACTCTGCTCTCTCTCCTGGTATTGCAAGCAAGCATTGAGGCACTTTGGGAAGAGGGGTGCATTTCTGTCTCAGCCGTAACTACCCCTTCCTGTGTTGCCCTGTGCAAGAATTTGTATTTAGGCCCCTTAATTAATTATTTCAACAAATTCATGAATTACATCCCATCATAGTTTATCACCCACATAGTGTGCAGTAATATGTGGAGTAAAAAATAAATCATCAAAAATTTTAAGAATTAAAAAAACATTTATTTATTAAAAGCTGTAAAAACTGTTTACAGAAAAAAGAAACAAAGATTGGAAAACCAGAGATGCATCTCTGTCCAATGTATGACAACAATTGAGACCTGAAAAAAAGGAACTTTAAATTTTATACTTCTTGTATCTCAATGGAAAGATTGTTGTAAACAAAATCACAATACTACTGCATTCAGTACATGATTGGCCATAATATAATGACCACACCCCTTTATAGGTGTGATGTCATACTGTGGCCAATCACAAAGCACGACAACACAACTTGTTTGTTTACATAATCATAACCATACAAGAAGGAGGTGCAAACATGTGAAGATGGATTCTAACAAACAGGTTATCTTTAACATAATTAATGTTGTTAAAGATAACTTGCTTGTTAGAATCCATCTTCACATGTTTGCACCTCCTTCTTGTATGGTTATGATTACTCAAACAAACAAGTTGAGTTGTCTTGCTTTTGTGATTGGCCATGGTACGACATCACACCTATAAAGGGGTGTGGTCATTATATTATGGCCAATCATATACTGAATGCAGTATTGTGATTTTGTTTACGACAATCTTTCCATTGAGATACAAGAAGTATAAAAGTGAAAGTTCCTTTTTTTCAGGTCTCAATTGTTGTCATACATTGGACAGAGATGCATCTCTGGTTTTCCAATCTTTGTTTCTTTTTTCTGTAAATAGTTTTCACAGCTTTTAACGAATAAATGTTTTTAGCTCTTTAAATCTGCTGATTTATTTTTTACTCCACATATCACTGGGCACTTTGATTCTCCACACTATGGGGGTGATAAATATTTTTAACGATATTGTATATACATATTCTATTGAAATTATGGAATGGTTGGATAATCGTTCTTCTTCCACAGTTGATCTTAAATAATTTTTTATTCATTTCAACTTGCTGAAACTTCTTTCACACGAAGCTATAGAAACGGGAAGCTATTTGGGTAACACTCAATTAAATCAAAATCGCAAAGAGCCTGTAAGAATATGAAGCGGAGATGCAGTTTCTATATTTGGTATAAGAGTCATTCCTTCGAACTTTCAATTTCACATGTGAATTCGTGCTTTTTAAAATCTTTGCTATCTTTAATAGCGAGATCTGTAGCCAATTTTGTATGAAAGCAGCACCACTCATGTATTGTAAAAGAGAAGATAGTGTGAGATCGTTTTCATTTTTTGATAAGGCCAATCTATTTGAGACACTAGTGTGTTGGTCAAGAACACTGTCAATTTGTATTTTAAATAGTTCTTTGGGTGTTTTATCTATTTCCATTATCTTCTCTCTCCCTGTGCGGATGCACCTGCCTAGTCACGGAACTGGCCATAGCCATAAACTTTGGCAAATTTTTACTTATTTTTTGGTGCTTGCATTTGCCATAGTGTTTGCACTACAGTGATTCTCCGCCGAAGATCCAACATATTTTGCGATCAACAAAATGAGAACATCATACAACGGAGTCACGAGACGAACTAATTTATTAAAACATAAAAGAAAAGACATTCAAGTTCAATTACATACAATATCAGCTTTCCGATTGTCTTAGAACAAGTGACATCACATAGCAGCTTTCCGATTGGCTAGAACAAGGGAGATCACACAGTGGCACCACAAAACAAATAGGTGCGTGGGCGGATATATATGTATGAATCAGCTGAAAAGGATTGCATCCATAATGGAAACCAAAACCAACAATTTTCCGGTGTAAAATTTCGTGTTATTTTCGCGTTGATGATAGCGTGTTATTTTAGCATTAGGGGAATTCGGGTTTAGATCGACACAACGATTCCCATGTTTATTTATGTGCATGTGCAATTTTCCACCACGGTACTTAGATTTCCGATGCCGCGATAAAAGTCTTACTAATGAGAATGCTTTTATAATTAATTTTGCGATTTCTGCGCTGATTTTTTTTGTAGGGGATAAGGCGGCACATAAAGATTGAAATTTAAAAGTTTCAAACTGCGAGAGAGAGAATAATTCTACTCACTTGCTGAATTTATTTAGGTAACGTTATGTTAGTTTTTTAATTAATATTTTTTTTTTGCTTAAAAATACTTAAAAACTAAATAATTTTGCAAAATCTGTGAATTTTCAAGATGTTTTAATTTTTTTTATAATTAATGAGAAATTTCTTAAAATCATTTGTGTCCTGATGGTGATCAAAGGAAACCGTCAACATTACCTTGAGCTACGAGTGACTTTGATGTGGTCTTTTTGGTACCTTCTTTAAACTTTTTATACCAACCAAACGCTGTTGTTTATGATAAACAGTCGTCTGTGAAAGCTTTTTGCAACATTTCAAATGTGCTTGTACAGGTCGCGAAAATATGCCGAAAAGTGTTCCCAAATGACTTCTTTTGACTGCGGAGAGTGCAAGCACCGCGACTGATAGTTTATTGTACTGAGACTGGTCTTGAAAAAATCCCTAAGTCATAAATTTTGTCCAGAAAATTAATTACATTTTTTGAAGGCGAAAACAAAAGGTGACTGCAGTTGAACTTAAAAGTATGAAAAAAAGAAAATTGCTAATAATGCAATTGATGAAATTGAACAATTAGACAAAGAAATTATGCAAACTGAAAAGAAAGTGAAAATGGCGGAACTAAAAAATGTACACAAAATGTTTTTAAAGTGATTGTTGATTTATTTAATTTTTAAAAAAAGTTTCATGTATTCAGAAAACAAAAATAATGAAGATAATATAGAGTATTTGTTTGATATGTTCATCTACTTTCACATGATTTAGGGCTTGTCTTTATTTTTTAAATTTTATTTGGAAAACGGCTTATATTGAAGCTGAAATGTGATACCACACACACACATAGAGTCCTCTTTTCTCGAGATTTGATTGTAAGCAATAGAAAAAAAGTGTGATTTCGAGGTATAATTTCATCTAGGTGACCCCACATCATCCTGTCAAATGAGATGATGCATTTGTTTTAGAAAGTCCCTAAATGGACATTTAGTAGTAGACACCCTGATGTTGCGGAAACAAATTTCAATGCATGTTCTCTTATTGAAAACAAATTCGTTTTCAGACAATAAAATTAAATAAATCCCCGATTGTTGCCGCATGTTTCTATAAGTCGTAATAATATTTGATAGAAGTTTGCAGACAATATCTACCAGGGTGTAAAAAAATCATGATTTAAAAAAAATCAATTAATCGGATTTATTTGATTTAAATCGGATTATTTTGATTTAAATCGGATTAATTTGATTTAAATAAGATTTTTCTATTTAAATTTCTGCAGGCCCTTAACACTGTTTATATAATAAATATATATAAATTTGTTAAATAAAAAATTGAGTTTGTGACATGACATATAAACCAACATTTATTTTAAGTAAACAATCAGAATTTGTGACAGGGTAAATCAATATTTACTTAACATTTATTTAACTTTAAAACACAAGTTGACATCCTACATAGTTTTTCTTGAGAAAATTACATCATCATTATCACCCACATATTGTGGATAAGCAAAGTGCCCAGTGATATGTGGAGTAAGAAAATAAATCATCAAATTTAAAGAGCTAAAAACATTTATTCATTAAAAACTATTTACAGAAAAAGAAACAAAGATTGGAAAACCAGAGATACCACTCTGTCCAATGTATGACAACAATTGAGTGCTGAAAGAAAGGAATTCTCACTTTTATACTTCTTGTATCTCTAGAAATTAGCATAAATATCTCAATGGAAAGATTGCCATAAACAAAATCATAATACTGCATTAAGTACATGATTGGCCATAATATTATGACCACACCCCTTTATAGGTGTGATGTCATACTGTGGCCAATCACAAAAGCATGACAACTCAACTTGTTTGTTTGTTGTTTGTTTACATTATCATAACCAAACAAGAAGGAGGTGCAAACATGTGAAGATGGATTTGAATAAGCAAGTTATCTTTAACAATGGCCCTCCTCTTCACACTTTTTGCACTTAAAAAAAATATATATATATATGCAATAGAAACAAAATTTCTTAAAAAATATACACTAACAGAACAAAAAGTTCATTTTTTGTTGTTGTTGTTGTTCATAATAGTCCATTTTTATATTTTAAATACACAATCTTTAAATTTTTGTAGTTCACTCTTACTCAGAGGTTTAGTAAATATATCAGCTAAATTACTTTTACTTTGAATATATTTGATATCAAATAATTCCTGGTATATTAAATCTCTTACAAAAAATAACTTAATATCGATGTGCTTGGTACGATAATTCTCTATAGGTGATTTTACAAAATCAATTGCTGCTTGATTGTCAACTAGTAATGTAGAAAAAGTATTTAACAATATTAATTTAAAATGTTTACATTCAGTTACTATACGTTGTAGCCATATTAATTCTTTCGCTGTTTCCGTTAATGATACAAATTCAGATTCCATTGAACTTAAACAAACTGATTTTTGCTTAAAGGAACGCCAGGTTATTGGAACCTGATCAACGAATACAATCTGTCCATTCATGGAAATCCTATCATCGCGGTTATTAGCAAAATCAGCATCAGAATATGCAGTTAAATTTAGATCTTGTATATTAGAAAGTTTAAGTTTTAAATCTTTTGTATAGCTAATATATCCTAGTAGCTTTAATAAACCATTCCAGTGTGCAATGCCAGGATTTTCTTGAAATTGTGAGAAAATGTTTATTGCATAAGAAATATCTGGTCTAGTTCTTCCTGCTAAAAATGATAAGCTACCCACTAAACTTCTGTATGGAATTTTAGACATATCTTGCAGTTCGCTATTATTTTGAGGACACTGAGATTTTGAAAAAATGACTCCTTTGGAAATGGGCAGTGATGAAATAGAGAAATTATAATTTTGATACGACTCACAAAGTTTAATTATATATTCCGATTGATGTATATACAGCCCTTCCTTTTCCTCTATAAATTCAACACCTAATAATTTTTTAGTTTTACCTAAAATTTTTAAATCAAATTGTCGTTTTAAAAGATTAATTACTGTATCAATACAATTTTGATTTTTACCAAATAACACAATATCATCAACATATAATAGAAGAACCACATTCTTATCAAAAACATAAACACAGTTACACCAGCTAAACTTTTTAAATCCAAGCTCCCCCAATATTCTATGAATCTCAAAGTACCATTCTCGACCACTTTGGTGGAGACCATACAAGGCTTTCTGTAAGCGACAAACCAAACTTGGGTTTTGCTGAAAACCAGGTGGTTGTTTCATAAATACAATTTCTTTAAGCGGGGCATATAAATAGGCGCATTTAACATCACACTGCAGGTGTAACCACTTGTTAAGACAAACTAGTACGGCAAAGAAAAATCTGATAATACCAAAGTTTACTACGGGACTATAAACCTCATCAAAAGTTTCACCCTTTGTTTGATTGAAACCCTGGGCAACGAGACGAGCTTTAAAGCGTTCAATTGTGCCTTTGTCGTTTCGTTTTACTGTAAACACCCAGCGACATCCTAAAATTTTAGAATTCTCAGGTTTTTCAATTAATACCCATACATTTCTGTCATTCATAGTTTGTAGTTCATCCTCCATGGCTTTTAACCATTCATCCTTTTGTAAGGATTTTATTGCTTGTTGATAACTTTTAGGAATAAAAATGTCCTCGTCTAGTCATCTTGACGTCCTACTAAAATTACTCTCTTGATTACCATTGACTATTCCAGAGGATGTGTCAGCAGATTTGAAATTAAAAATATCTGGTTGAAATTTTAAGTTATTTTTAATACAGTAATTCTTAACTTCATTTAGTGATCTTAAGCGTTGAGTTTTAGCCTCTTCAAAGTAGTAAATATCTATTCTTTTCCCATCAGGCCTGGAAATGGGTTTTCTAATCCAGTTAACTATCCTTTCACCCAAGGACTCTGGTTCACTATCACTTTCGACAGGGGAAGTTTCTTCCTCGTCAGTAGTAGGTTCATTCATTAAAGGAATTTTACACAATGTATAATCAGGGTCCAGGACTGCTTCCACTCGTTCAAACTTACAATGATCCGAGTCGGATTTTAAGGAAGGCGTTTCCTCAAAAAGTACATTTATAGTCTCTACTATTTTTCGTTCATCAGGTAGCCATATTCGATATCCTTTAGTTTGTAGGGCATACCCAACTAAAATTCCTTGTTTTGACCTCATGTCCAATTTCCTTCTCAGTTGTTTAGGAACATTAACAAAAGCTTTAGATCCAAACGGTTTAAGATGTTTAATTGATGGTTGTTTTCCACCATATGACTCAAATGGCGTTTTTTTTTTATTAGAATGACATAATCTATTCCATGTATAAACAAAATGCAAAAGAGCTTCAGACCAAAAACTCTGATTGAGCTTACTATCCCGTAGCAAAACATTTATACCATCTACTGCTGTGTAATTAAATCTCTCACTTACTCCATTTTGTTGTGGAGTATAAGTGTTAGTTCTTTCGTGTTTTATACCCAATTCATCGCAAAAGGTTTTAAATTGCTCATTTATAAATTCCAATCCGTTATCGGTACGTATGCACTTAATTTTTCTGTCTAAAAATCTTTCTGCACGTTTTTGAAATTTGCAAAAAGTATCAAAAGTATCCGATTTAGCTTTTAAGGGGTAGGCATAAACCTTTCGACTATAGTCATCTATTATGGTTAGAAAATACCTCTGTCCATTTATTGAAGTTTTAGGAAATGGTCCACACAAATCCATGTGTATTAACTTCAGTGGTTCGTCAGAACGAATTTTCTTAATAGGTTTAAAACTAACGCTCTTCCCTTTAGCTTCTTTACAAGGTTTACAGGTATCGATATTCCCTTTTAGATTTGGTAATCCCCTCACACAATTATTTTTGATTGTAGATTTAATGTGTTCAGAGTTAATATGAGCTAGTTTTCTATGCCAAGTATTAATATTCTCAACAGCAAAAGAAACAGATTTTGTAATTTTTTCATTTTTGAAATTTTTAACAAAATTCTTAGATTTACTAGAATATTGAGGGTAGACAAGGTATAAACCATTTAGTAATTTAGCTGTAAACAATATTTCACTATAATAATCAATCACTTCAATTTTTCCTCTACCCCCTTTAAAACTAGCTCCTTTTCTGTCAAAACATGCCCCAGATAACAAATTTCTTCTTAATTCAGGAGCATAAGCAACATTACAAAGTTTAATCTTTACCCTATTAAAATGAAGAAACACAGTACCTTTGCCTTGAATTGGAATAGAAGCATTTTCCACTGCTCCCACTAAAATCTGGTTATTAATTGGTTGGAACTCTGTAAACAGTTCTCTATCACGACAGAAATGTGTGGTGGCTGCTGAATCAAAGATCCATCCTTCGTCTTCCTTGGTGCTGGATAAGGCTTCCAGTAAAAAGCTTTTATCTCGACTTGTATGACGATTTGGACTAGGACTCCGGAATGGCTTCCTCCTTTCTAGACATGATCGCTCATAATGTCCAACTTTTCCACATTTGAAACATTTCGGCTTCTTCCGATTCTGGAATTTTGAAGTACGAGGACGACTTCTTTCCACATCCTGGTTGTAGTTAGTCATCATTGTGGTTGCCACTTGGTCAGCTGTCCTTTGTTGGAGTCTTGCTTCCTCAGCTAAGATTTCTTCCAGTACTTTAGGAAACTTGAACTCTTTATCCTCCCATCTGTAAATCGATTGAATAATATTCTCATATTCAGGTGGCAAGAATCGAAGTAGTTGAAAACACTGGTCTAGATCTTCAATTGGATGACCTGTTTCTACTAGTTGTTGTATGATTCTGGATAACTTGCTGGCATACAGTCCGATACTTTCTCCTGGTTCAATAGCACATGAAAAGAAATCGTGTTTTAGAGCCATCACTCTAGCTCTGGAATCAGGACGAAAGTGAGTCTTGAGCTTATTCCATGCTTCTGCACCACTGGAAATTCCTTCAATTACTATTCGGTACTGAGGGCTCACATTCATGTAGATTGAAGTGTAGGCCTTGTTACAGCGTCTGTTGAATTCTTTTATCTGTTTCCCATCGCCTTCTATGGATTTTGGAGGTCGTTCTTTTCCCGTGACGATGTCCCAGCAGTCTCTTTCAAGTAGTACGACTCTCACATCTGAACACCATGAGGAATAGTTGGTTCCATCCAGCGGTTTGATTTTGAAGAAAGTTTCCTCCATCTCAAAAAAAAAAAATCCAGGCTAGTAAGGTAAAAATAGTTATACTGCAAACTGGCCTCTTACTTTTTACTTCTTAAAATAAAAAATTTTAAGTTTAAAATAAAAATCTCTACTCTTGGGCTAAGGCAGTATGAAAAATAATAATACTGCAAACTGGCCCTCCTACTTAGAACTTCTTAGAACAAAAATTTTCAGTTTAAAAAAAAATCTCCACCTGGGCTCTGGCCCATAACCATTATCACCCACATATTGTGGATAAGCAAAGTGCCCAGTGATATGTGGAGTAAGAAAATAAATCATCAAATTTAAAGAGCTAAAAACATTTATTCATTAAAAACTATTTACAGAAAAAGAAACAAAGATTGGAAAACCAGAGATACCACTCTGTCCAATGTATGACAACAATTGAGTGCTGAAAGAAAGGAATTCTCACTTTTATACTTCTTGTATCTCTAGAAATTAGCATAAATATCTCAATGGAAAGATTGCCATAAACAAAATCATAATACTGCATTAAGTACATGATTGGCCATAATATTATGACCACACCCCTTTATAGGTGTGATGTCATACTGTGGCCAATCACAAAAGCATGACAACTCAACTTGTTTGTTTGTTGTTTGTTTACATTATCATAACCAAACAAGAAGGAGGTGCAAACATGTGAAGATGGATTTGAATAAGCAAGTTATCTTTAACAATCATGTTAACAAATTTATCAGCAAGTGTGACAGACCTAAACTATAGTCTGAGAAGTGGAATAGAGAACAGAAATAATCAGACTATAGTAAATTCTGATAATAAAACTGCCGAGCAGCAATAATAAATGTATTTTCACTTAGTTTTAATTCATATTGGATCTTCCTTTTTTCGTGCTGACATTTTAATGGCTGTGTGTGAAAATGTATATTTCTACTCTTTAATCTCTATTGCACACCACAAGAATAAGCTAATATAGGGGTTCCCAAACTTATCCAAGTGGTGGCACCCTTAAGATAATTATAATTTTCTCACGGCACCCTCGCCATCATGTAATATTTATCTCTGTTATATTATTTCATATTAGTACCACTTTGAAAAAGAAATTAGAGAAGTAAGAACATAAGCATAATTAATACAACTAGTATTTAAAATTCACACACAAACACTTTCATTTTACTTAATAAGAAAACATAGGTTGGTGAAAATATAAATAAAACAAATAAAATTACCTTCATCATGCTCTTGGTTGGGGAGTGAACAGATTTTTGATGAGTGACCTTAACCCTTTTTTCTGTTGCTTAGAAATAGCTTAGATTGGAGGTTACGGGCATCTCTCATCTCTCTACGCGGCACCCCAGGGTGCTGCAGCACACACTTTGGGAGCTAACTAACAAATGCCTCAAAAACTTTACTTCCCACTTGTGTTTTTTTAGCTAATAAAATCAGTCACCTCTTTTGTTTATAATTTTGAATCAAACTGTTGTATACTTCCTTTAAGTGTTTATATTACGAGTGCTGTTAATCAGAAATGTTTATACATTACTCTTCCTGGCATTTAGGTATATGTCATGTGTGTTTACATTACTGTTTCCAGTATATAGTATATTCTAATAAGTTACAACTGGCTGTTGCAATCTTTTATCATATGCAGTAATTGACCCAGTTCCCTCTGAGCTGGGTGTAACCATTAGTGCTGAAATCCCCATGGGTGCAGAAAAATTAAAGCATTTGACCACTTCTGTGATTTTTCTATGGTGTATTTACTTAGTTATAAAAATGTAAGATTAGTTTTGATTTAAATCAGTGATTTAAAAAAAAAATCATTTGATTAAAATCATGATTTTAATTGTTGATTTAAATTAAGTGATTTAAAATTTAATTTAAACTCTCAATTTCAAGTTCATGCATACAAATATGTAACTATTCAGGAATTGAATTGTACTGGTCTGCCTTTTGGTGCCAAAATATTTTAAGTTAAAATTAAAAGACCACAAACTTACGTTAATGGAAGTACACGTGACAAAGCTAGAATGCTTGAAAAGAAAACAAATGAATTTTAAGTTAAAATGAAAAGATTCTAGTCTAGGGATAGTCACTCCTAACAGGTCGAGCTAATAAGAGTCGAGCAAGCGAGAGATCTAGTACAACAGGATTGCAACCGCTTTTCTAATGGTATGATAGATCATGTGTCACGTTTTGCATTGTCATGACAACATTGACATAGCAATAATCAAATGTCAAAAAAAAATATTGAAATATTATATCTCAATAAAAGTAAAATCTTTTAACTGATATTAAATTAGTATATTACATCATTAAAGATAAATTTTTATGAAGAATGTCAATTTGAGTTCTTTCGTCAATATCAGGAAAGAACTGAAGTGAGATAGTCTTTTAGTTTTGGTGTGAGGTTTGAAAGTCTGGGCATACAAATTATCAAATATGTTGGATCGGTAAAGTTCAGGAAAGAAAATATAAGGTTTTTTCCTAACATTTATCAAAAAGAATATTTTCACGCAACTTGGAATTTTTTTTGACGGGTTTTTCAAAAACTTGAAATGTTGGAGCAATCTCCTTTGGCCTGGTGGCAACGACCTGCACGAAAGCTAAGGTTTCCTAAGAGAGCAGAGCCGTTATCTAGCAACCGTCATGTCGCTGTGGATGGCGTCACTCAAACGTTGTTTGTACAAATCGGATGACGTTGGTTTCCCATAGAGCATTGATCATAAGCGGAGCCGGCAATTGCACGACAATCGTCATAGCGGTCTCAGACAGTTGGGGAACGTTTTTTCTACTGTCGCTGGAAAATTGGGATTGTTAAACGATAGATAGAAAATTTCAATGGATTTGAAATCTGCTGAAAATTTGACACCCGACTGATACCTTAAATGTGATATTTTAATCAAAAAATCAAATGGCAATAAAAATAAATCAAATGGCAAGTTATTGAATAATAAATCTGTTTTGGATATCAATCTGGCATAGAATTTTACGCTGATTTGAAATCCGTTGACATTTTCACTCTATCTTCGACGATCCCGAAGTTAAAAACTTGGGCTAGAGAATAAAAAAGCCACTTTTTTTTGTTTCCAGAATAAAATAAACCACAACATCCGTCTGTATTGCCCATTCTCCACCATGTTCTGTCCGTCTAAGTCGACACCTCTGGTCTCTTTTAGGACGGCCACCTAGTCATGCCCGCAGCATGACGTTTCACGGCTGCTAGACAACGGCTCCGCTTTCTTCGGAAACCGTAGATTTGGTGGACTTTTAAAGGTGTGGTTGTTCTTTTCGTGCATCAGATGTCCCGATTATTTTGTTGTATTAAAATCGAGTTCTTTCGAAACGTTACTGACTCGTTCCGTATTCGCAACATACAAACACCACCGAGTGACGACCCACTTCTTTTCCAGTGACCGCCGTTCGGTTTGCCAACAATGACAAGAGCCTTCTCGCCTGCTGTTCCCTGGACGGGAAGCTGTCCATCTGCCAGCTGACCCCTCCCCCCGCAAGCGTCCTCTACCTGCTGAGTGGACATAAGGCTGGGATAACAGGTGGGTTTAACGGACTCCTTTTATATTTGATCGCTTCAGGGTAAACCGTGAATCTCTGTATCTAAAAGGATGTGCCACAGCCAATTTGGTGCACTTATGCACACTGCAGAAAACAGAGGCCATTTCTTTCCTGTCTTCAGACCGCAGCCATGAAAATGGACACACAGGGAGTCCTAAAAGTGACCTTCGAAGCCACAATTTTAAATTTGGTTTTCCTGCAATTAATGGACATGGACACACATCCTACAGGGTTTGTGTATTTGAGGTAACACTGGGAAACGTTGTGGTCGTATTTGAAACTAAGAATGAGCAACTAGCTTATTCAGCTTTCAATAAAGATTTTTATAAATGGTGTGAAGCTTGTAGAGCAGTGTGACTTTGTTCACCAAAGAGTACTTCACGTTAGAGTTGGATTTCGTACAGGGTGTGGCAAAAAAGTGTTTGTGGCTATAATTGTTTATGGAGCGTTTATTGGATAGCGTACAATTTGCTTTCGATGTTTTAAACGAACAAGATGAATGGATTTGTTGCATACACCCATTTTCCCCCCAATTCAATCGCTTCACAAAATGACAGACACTCTCCTTTGGAACTCTCGCTTCACGAGCCGATGGCCGCATCGGTCTCACCGAAAGTCGTCTCCCAACGGTCCCGTCTGCTTTGAACTCGTCTCTAATTTGTCTGCCAGCTGGACCAACTGAAATAGCTTCCAAACCGTCTTTGCTCCCGTACTGTGTTTCCGCACTTCCAAAAGTAGTACTGGGCCGTGAACTTCCTTTCTTTGATACGTTATTCCTCGACGGTTCGATACGCAACGAGAATGGAATTCCGGCGTTTAGCCAGCTGGTAAAGTAAAGGTGAAAATTAGCAGTGTCGATTGAATGTTTGAAAGTGGAGGCTGAAAAAATTTGCTGCAGTCGCCACTTTCTTAAAATTATTCGTTTGTAGGGTGGAACCTCAGATTTCACGTTTTTTTTTACCGAGGACCATACATTTTTTTTAAATGAAAGAAAAGAAGCACAGGAACATGAACATGAACAACATGGAAAATAATATTTGGAATTTATTAAAAAAACGCAGATGCTTGGAGCGAGAAAATGCAAAGCGATCTAGGGAAAGGAGACAGAAGATTAGTACTTGCGTGTGCTATTCTGTAGTGCTGGGATTTCGCGGGGTGAGAAAATCTATTTTTGATGTATATTTATGTGTGTTTATATGTGCATATAGATATATATACACTACCCTACAATAATGGACCGGACAGCAAGATGTGATGGTATAAGGGAAATAATACATGCTTAAATAGGGGAGGGGGGGTCCCCCACGTGCTGCAATGACACCAGCGACCCTTATGGGCATACTTTTGACAAGGTTTCGATACAGAGCTACGGGTATTGGTGTCCATTTCTGCTGCAAGGATGTCGCCAGCTCGGCCGTAGATTTCGGACGCGGTTCCCTGGTCCGCGAACGTCGCTCTAACGTCTCCCACAAATGTTCTATGGGGTTTAGGTTGGGACTCTGAGCGGGCCAGGAAAGACGTTTGACATACATATCTCGATACCATTGCATGACAGAGGCTGCAACATGACAAGGAGCGTTGGCGGCCTGGAAAGTACATTCGTCCGTTCCATAAATTGCCAGAGCGTAGGAAGCACCAGGTTGTCCAAAATGTTCGTGTAGGCGTTCAATTGACCAGGAACAACGAGCAAAAGTCCCAGGCCATAGCATGAAAACACCCCCAACAAGTAGTCGGATTTTATGCAAGTCTGCTGACGTCCGGTCCATTATTGTAGGGTAGTGTATATAGTAAGTGTGTGTTTGTACAGCCCATTTTGCGGGGGTTACTTTTTCAGTTGCCTCGTCGAAGGTTTGACCTTGCCACTCAATTGTTATTATGAAATATATTCTTAAAATTGGTAGTTTTGTTCTGTGACATTAAACGCCGCTGCTATAATTTCCCATCAATTAAAAATTTTTTTATTTTATTTCTAATGGCAAGGCAGGGTACAATTGCAAAGACAATACGATGGCACAAAAACAGAGTTGACCGAAGTCATTGTAGCCTTAGGCGTTCTCTAGCTCTCCAGTACAGGGTGGTCTCGGAGTCGGCAGAATCGCCAAGTGCCCCACATCGACGCAGATGAGCTCTATTCAAGGTTTCCTTCAGATCGCATAATGAACAAAGAGGGGAGTCTAAAATGCCAATTCTATGAAGATGATTTCCCATCAATTTGAATAAGATATTTTAATGCAAAGTTACTCGTGTATTAATTTTTACAGTGTATAATTCTAAAATTGGTTTTTATTGGCAAGTAAATGCTAAATTATTTCTATTTTTTTTCACCTGGAAAATGTTGTGAATTGCTCAAGTAGGACCTGAAATTTTGTAAAAATGTGTCTGTAAAGCCGGGAAAAGAAGGGGAATATTTTTTTCTGAAACTAGCTGAATAACGCGACGTTGTTTGAGTTGAAATGGTTAAATGTGGATTGAAAACTGAATTAGAATAATCCCTTTTCTTACATAGAAAGATGCAATCATTTCAGTTGCATGGAAAGTACTTTTTAACTTCTTCATAGCTTCTACAATTGGCTTCGGATTTAAATATCTACATTTTATTCCTGAATAATGTATTGCACTATGCAAAAGACTAAGACATATACAAACAGAAACGAAATTCCGATGAAAAATACAGAATTCTGAAAAACGAAAGACATGCAAAGTGTCGAATTTCGACTTCTTGAGCTGAAATAGAGCAATTCTTAAAAGATATTAGAAAAATATTGATAAAGAGACAGTAATGATTTATAAAATTTAGTAATGCTCAAATGTGACCGTGACATTTCCCTGTGTTAAGTATTATGTATTGCACTATGCAAAAGACTAAGACATATACAAACAGAAACGAAATTCCGATGAAAAATACAGAATTCTGAAAACGAAAGACATGCAAAGTGTCGAATTTCGACTTCTTGAGCTGAAATAGAGCAATTCTTAAAAGATATTAGAAAAATATTGATAAAGAGACAGTAATGATTTATAAAATTTAGTAATGCTCAAATGTGACCGTGACATTTCCCTGTGTTAAGTATTATGTATTGCACTATGCAAAAGACTAAGACATATACAAACAGAAACGAAATTCCGATGAAAAATACAGAATTCTGAAAACGAAAGACATGCAAAGTGTCGAATTTCGACTTCTTGAGCTGAAATAGAGCAATTCTTAAAAGATATTAGAAAAATATTGATAAAGAGACAGTAATGATTTATAAAATTTAGTAATGCTCAAATGTGACCGTGACATTTCCCTGTGTTAAGTATTATGTATTACACTATGCAAAAGACTAAGACATATACAAACAGAAACAAAATTCCGATGAAAAATACAGAATTCTGAAAAACGAAAGACATGCAAAGTGTCGAATTTCGACTTCTTGAGCTGAAATAGAGCAATTCTTAAAAGATATTAGAAAAATATTGATAAAGAGACAGTAATGATTTATAAAATTTAGTAATGCTCAAATGTGACCGTGACATTTCCCTGTGTTAAGTATTATGTATTGCACTATGCAAAAGACTAAGACATATACAAACAGAAACGAAATTCCGATGAAAAATACAGAATTCTGAAAACGAAAGACATGCAAAGTGTCGAATTTCGACTTCTTGAGCTGAAATAGAGCAATTCTTAAAAGATATTAGAAAAATATTGATAAAGAGACAGTAATGATTTATAAAATTTAGTAATGCTCAAATGTGACCGTGACATTTCCCTGTGTTAAGTATTATGTATTACACTATGCAAAAGACTAAGACATATACAAACAGAAACAAAATTCCGATGAAAAATACAGAATTCTGAAAAACGAAAGACATGCAAAGTGTCGAATTTCGACTTCTTGAGCTGAAATAGAGCAATTCTTAAAAGATGTTAGAAAAATATTGATAAAGAGACAGTAATGATTTATAAAATTTAGTAATGCTCAAATGTGACCGTGACATTTCCCTGTGTTAAGTATTATGTATTGCACTATGCAAAAGATTAAGACATATACAAACAGAAACGAAATTCCGATGAAAAATACAGAATTCTGAAAACGAAAGACATGCAAAGTGTCGAATTTCGACTTCTTGAGCTGAAATAGAGCAATTCTTAAAAGATATTAGAAAAATATTGATAAAGAGACAGTAATGATTTATAAAATTTAGTAATGCTCAAATGTGACCGTGACATTTCCCTGTGTTAAGTATTATGTATTGCACTATGCAAAAGACTAAGACATATACAAACAGAAACGAAATTCCGATGAAAAATACAGAATTCTGAAAAACGAAAGACATGCAAAGTGCCGAATTTCGTCTTCCTGAGCTGAAATAGAGCAATTTTTAAAAGATATTAGAAAAATATTGATAAAGAGACAGTAATGATTTATGAAATTTAGTAATGCTCAAATGTGACCGTGACATTTCCCTGTGTTATGTTTTATGTAGAACGTATTTCCTTGTCAATATTCATTTATTGTATTAAACAAACTTTAGATTTTAAAATTGGGGCATCGAGGGCCACTTTTAGCAGTGTGCCAATTTTCATGGTTGTAAGTACCACAGATTGGTCTGTAGACAGGAAAGTAACAGCCTATGTTTTCCGCAGTGTTCTAAAGTGTGAGTGTCCCAAATTGGATGTGAATGGGTCAATTGATGTAGATTTATATAGATAATATATACACGCACATCCTTTTTTATATACGCTATAACAAAAAATTCAACATACTAAGAAGGAGATTGTGATAAAAATGAGTGGATCTGAAAAAAAAAAACATACATAGAAAAACAAATGATTCAAATTTCAGAACAATTAATGATTTATTTCAGAGTTTGACCATTATAGAATGGGAGGAAGTCAATAAGGCATTGGTCCACCTCTGGCCTAGATGCGTTACCTGGCATAGACTGAAACAGTTCCCAGATGGTGTTCTGTGGAATTTCTTGTCATCTCCAGCTGTTGGACTAAATCAGCTATAGGCAGCCTTTGGAGGTACAGCTACACTCTACGTTTATGAGTGATGGCAACGGCTTTGGCGATTTTTTTGGCGCACTTCTAAAGTTGCCAAGTAAAGAATTATTTCCTAACTCTAATGTTACAATTTTTTTTTCTTTTTACAACACACTTTTTAAACATATTTCAGATCGTTTTAAAAAGTATATTTTTAAAAAACGTTCACAAAAAGTAGTAAGCTTAAGCACATATCAAAACACATTTGTGAACCAGCAGAGAAACTAAGCTACGAATGGTAAGAATAACCTGAAACTTATAAATTACACTAAATAAAGTGAGCATGTTGAAAAAGGAAAAAGATTTACAAAAGAAAAAAAGCAAGAAATAATACCTGATAAAGTCAGAATTCTCTCGTAAAAAAATAATGAAAACGAAAATGGTCAAAAAAAACAAAATTCTTAATCCTGTCATGAAAACTATTATAACAAAATAAAAATTCCACAACTGTCAAAATACAAATAAAAAGACCAATGGTCTCACAGAAAACGATTTAAAAGGACCAATGGAATCAAAGGATATTTTAAAAACAAAATAACCAATGGGAGGAAATAAAAAATTTCAAACGAATCAATGAAATCAAACGACTTTAACGGATTTTGGAAGAACTTTCTAGAATATTCAAAATGAAAATTAAAAGTTTCCGTTTGCCGAGGTTGCCATGAAAAACCACAACAACAGCAACGAAAAATGGGTTGCCTTAATTTATCGTAACTCGTTACTAGAAGTGCGCCAAAAAAAATCGCCAAGCCGTTGCCATCACTCATAAACGTAGAGTGTAGCTGTACCCCTTTGGAGAGTTGCGGGCTAAACTTTAGGATATTGGCAAAGTCGCGGGCCGTAGATAATAGGTTGTTGTGAAAAAGTAATAAGGATCAGGTTTATTTTATATCTTTATAAAGTAGTATATGGTAAAGTTATATGAACAGAATAATATTGTTTTAATTATTTACTTACAATCACCAGAAATTAATGAGAAGCTTAAACTTGAGAAACAAGATAATCAATGTTGAGATCAAACCCACTAGTACACAGGTGCAGAATGTTTTCCAAATTTTCATCTGTAAGCCTGGTTCAATTGTTCGATTTATTAGTTTTCATCATGGAAAAGAACTGTTCACATTTGGCAGTGCTTCCAAATGCGAAATAATTTTTCTTGCAAATGCTCTCAGCTGTGGGTACTTTTCTTCTGCAAGGTATTTTCTGTAGAAATCCCTTAGCTCCACGTCTTCAAATTTTGACATCAAATGTATGTCTTCCTGAAAATCGAAGCCAGAACCGACCCATCGTCGAGGTGTCGTCTTTCAGCACGACAATGCTCGGCCCCTCAAAGGAATTCAATAAAAACAGGAATTCTCCAGCTGCTAGAAAGATGGCAAAAATTCATGAAACAAATTCGAGCTTATGTGATTCAATAAAATTTCCTTATGTTTTGTACTGCTTCGTTGGTATGAATCTTAAAAAACACGCACGACTTTCCAGATGACGAACAGCTAAGAATGGAATCATCTCAGCTGTATCTCCTTGTGTATGCTTTTGGGGCGACCTTTGAATTTGTTCTAGTATGAATAGTGCTCGAAATGATATCTTTTCACCTGTACAACTCATCCATTTTAAAACTACACTACCCTACAATAATCCCGACACCAGGGGATTTGCATAACTTACTGGTTTGGGGGTGTTTTTCGTGGTATGGCCCGGGACAGTTGCACGTTGTTCCCGGTCCGTTGAACGCTGACACCTATATTTTGGACTATTGGGTTCTTCCTACGCTCTAGCAATTTTAGTGAATGGATGCATGTGACTTCCGGGACGACGACACTCAACGTCACGTTGTAGCCTCTGTCGAGCAGTGGTATCGAGATACGGACGCAAAACGTCTTCCCTGGCCCACTCAGAGTCCCGACCTAAACCCCATGGAACATGTGTGGGACGCGTTAGAGCGACGCTCACGGACCAGGCAACCGCGTCCAAAATCGACAGCCGAGCTGGCGACATTCTTGCAGTGGGAATGGAAACCAATACACATAGCTGTGCATCCAAACCTTGTTGAAAGTTTGGCCGGAAGGGTCGCTAGTGTCATCGCAGCACGTGGGGGACCCTCCCCCTATTAAAGCATGTATTCTCTCCCTTATGCCATCTCATCTTACTGTCCTATCCATTATTGTAGGGTAGTGTATCTATAGATGTACAGTGTGCACATTGTTCATTTGTGGACTTGAGATGTCGTTTCAGTGACGGAATGATTGTCTTTCAGCGTTCGAGTGGTCGGCGTCCAACGACCTCATCCTGTCTTGCTCCCTGGACGGCACGGTGCGGCTGTGGGACACCGCTCTGGGTGTGTGTGTCCGCTGCGTGGAAGATCCCTCCGCTGCATCCCTGCAGTGCTGCGCCTTTCAGCCGCTCAACAACAACATGGTGGTCGTATCCTTTTCCCAGCGATTGACCACGGAATGAAGTTTCAATTTTACATGAACCAAATCACTTCCTTCGATGAGCTATCTGCTCAGCTACGGTTTCCTAAGAAAGCGGAGCCGTTCTCCAGCAGCCATCATGGAGCTGTGGATGACGTCCCTAAAACGTTGTTCATACAAATCAGATGGCGTTGGTTTCCCAGAGAGCGTTGATCGTGAGCGTAACGGAAATGAGCGGAGACGCCATTTGCACGACGATCATCAAAGCGGTCTCGAACAATTGGGGAATGTTTTTTCTCTTGTAGCGTCTGACCTTTCATTTCCTGCGCCAAATAACGATTCGAGTAGAGGGAAGCAAAACAAACATTTTTGACCAGCATTGTTGAGTTTCTTTTTTGTAAAATCAGTCCTCCGATGAGGAATCTGTTAGAAGTGGGTGCCGTTTTACGTCAGGTGGTACTGCTACAGTCTACGTTTGTAGCGGTGGCAAGGGCCTTAGCAATTTTTTTTTGGCGTACTTCTAAAATCGCCAAGAAAAGAATTAAAAATATTTTCATTACATTTTTTTTTTCACAACGGAAAATGAAAGCTTAAAAACACGTGTGAACGCTTTGAAAAAACTTTGCTTGTGGAGACATAAGCGAATACAAAACAAACGGTTTTAGTCAATTCTTCTCTTACAAACGTTTCCTTTCCAGCAGAAATACTAAGCTGCCAATGTTGGGTAAGAGAATACCCTGAAACTTATCCATTACATTAAATACGTGAGCATGTTGAAAAAGAAAAATATTTTTTAAAGAAAAAAAAGCAAGAAATAATGCAACTTGATACGCCAAAACTGTTCCAGGAAATAACGAAAAAAACAGAACTCTGCCATGAAAAAATCTTGGTAAAATAAATTCCACAACTAGAGAAAAACAGTTAAATGAACCAATGAAATCAAAGAAAAAAGTTTTAAAGGACCCATGCAATCAAAGGATATTTTAAAATTAAAATAACCAATGGAATCAAAAAAATTTCAAAAGAACCTATGAAAGTAAACAAATTGTGAATTTACTTTCTGGAATAATCAAAATGAAAATTGAAAGGTGACCGTTTGCCGAGGTTGCCATGAAAAGCATATTAACCGTAAAGACAGATGGGTTGCCTCAACCTACCGTAACTCGTTACTTGAAGTGCGTCAAAAAAATCACCAAGGCCATTGCCACCGTTTTAACCTAGACTAGCTGTACCCGTCAGGCCGACCCACCGGTCTGGTGGTCAAGGTGTTAAGCTACGGTTTCCATAAAAAGCGGAGCCGTTATCTAGCAGCCGTGATACGTCATGATGCGGCGGGCATAACTAGGTGGCCGTCTTAACAGAAACCAGAGGTGTCGACTTGGACTGAATACAGTGGAGAATGGGCAATACACAGACGGCTGTCGTGGTTTATTTTATTCACGAAACAAAACAAAGGGGCTTTTTCATTCTCAAGTCCAAGTTTCTGACTTCGGGATTGTTTAAGATAGAGTAAAAATGTCAACGGATTTCAAATCGGCACAAAATTCTATTTCAGATGGGTACCAAAAACAGATTTATTATTCAAATATTTATGATTTGATTATTTATTGAAAGAAAATCACATTTAAGGTAACAATCGGGTGTAAAATGTTCTGCAGATTTCAAATCCGTTGAAGTCCCGAGTTTATAAAAACGAACTAAACAATACCAGTCAAAAATGTTTGTTTTGCTTCCCTCCGCTCGAATCGTTTGGCGCAGGAAATGAAATGTTGTCCGCTACACGAGAAAAAACATTTCCCAACTGTTTGACGATCGTCATACAAATGGCGTCTCCGCTCATTTTTGTTCCGCTCACGAACAACGCTCTCTGGGAAAGCAACGCCATCTCTTTGTAGCAAAACTGTTTGAGTGACGTCATCCACAGCGGCTGCTAGATAAGGGCTCCGCTTTCTTAGGAAACCGTAGTTTTAGCCTCTAAATAGGAAGGTTCTTGCTTCGAATCTGGGTCAGTGCATGGATGTTTGTAAGCGTATGGTGTAGAGGCTGCTGGTGCCCCATAAAATCTGTTTTGGCCGAAAGACCTCGCGTTGGGTGGGTGTGGAAGTTTGGAGAGTGGGGTGCCAACTCGTCATCTGATGTTTTGTTTGGCTTAACGAAATACTTTTTTAATTAATTCAAGTTAGTTCGATTTTCATTTAAATTAACTTATAGTTAAAAATTCATATTTATCATTCCTTGTGTCACTATAAGAAAACCTTTTTGCACTGCGTTTTCAAAAGTACTGTTGTAACAATTTGTATTGTTCTTGATGACGTATTCGATGGTGAAATTTGTTATTTTATTTATTGCATTTCTATGATACTTTTCAATGTTTTCTTGTGTACTGCCAATTCAAATCATGGTAGATTTTGAAGACCTTTATAAAACATGATCGATTGGAGTGAAGTGAGATTAAAAAGAGCGGGATCATTGAATAGTTACGAGATACTGAGCAATTGATTTCCTTAATGCACATTCATGTTGGAAACTCTAAAGGAATGGTCCAAGTGCTGAATGTATCCACTGGCATCTATCTAAAGGTTTGTAAATTGGGGTAAATGTAAGTAGCGCATGCCATTCGAAGGAACATTTTCTTCTCCACGGAATATTGCCAAATGTTTGTACAGCGCGTCACAAAAAAATGTTACCACTCTTTGATCTGTTAGAAAAGGAAGTGTTTGTTTTCTGCACGCAAAGTCCTGACGAATCTATGGCACTTAACAGTAATGGTACTTACAGTACATTTTAAAATTAATTTAGTGGCATTTAATATTATTGTTTTCTTTTATATGGCAACAGCATATTAAGAGTTGACAGATTCAAAATTTATTTTTTAGGATTCTGTTTGATTTTGCGGAGGAACGATTTCAGCCAACGAAAAAAAAGAAGTTTTAACTGGAGTTATGTAGTTTTCTTCTTCTATCTCCTAGATCGTTAAAGATAGAGTAAAAATTTCAATGGATTTGAAATCAGTGGAAAATTTGACACCCGATAGATACCTTATACGTTCGATTTTCTTTTAATAAATAGTTTTCAATTTTTTCAGGGTGGTTATAATTAAAGTTCAAATATACTCGAAGAAGGGGTCAATAGAATGGCATAAAAAAAAAATTAGTTCCGGATTTTAGCAATAGAAGGCGCCTTATGCGTCATACTATGCAAAATAAAAGACTACACATTGCATTTGATATAAAAACGCTGGTTACATGGCGTCTGAGAAACTCTGTCTGACTCTCTATGAAGGATCACCTCTGCTTATGGTGACTGTGCTCCGGTAGCTCTGAACGAGTTTCGGACAGTATGAAAAAAGGCTGTGGTCCAATGCCTGCCAAGGGTCTGGAGAAAATGATTAAGAAATTTGAAGGGATGGGTTCTTTTGAAGTGAAATCTGGCAGAGGGATGGAACCAATTGCTTCGAAGTCAATAGAAGATGTGGCCACAGTATTCCAGGAAGAGACGAGCGGTGGTGTGCACACGTGCAGTGCACTGGGAATTGCCCGAACTTTGCAGATGCCTGTGAGCACGTGCATAAAATTGTACGAAACCTCCTGCATTGCTATCCATACAAAATTACCCATGTTCAGGAGTTGGTGCTGCTGACCTGCCAGTAAGACAAAATTTTGTTCTAGAATTTCTTGCCCACATGGAAGTGGACATTGAATGGCGATGGAACATTTTGTGGACAGACGAAGCCCATTTCCATCTGCAAGGACATGTCAATACTCGGAATTGCTGAATGGGCAACGGAAAATCCGTTCGCCCATGGACCAGTACCTCTTGATTCTGCAAAGGTAACTGGTGCAGGGTGTGACGCCATCGCTTATCGTAGGACCATTTTTTTCCCGAGTCCTGTTACCTGCATCATCAATGGTAAACGCTACGAGAGTCTTTCGCGCAACCACATCATTCCAACACTTCAACAGCGTGCATGTGTATCATTTTAAAGCAAGATGGCGCTCCTCCGCACATTGCAAAGCAGCTGCTCAAGAGGCGGAAATGATAGAATTATCAGCCTTTTTTAACAGCCTGGCCGTCAAGATCACCTAATCTTAATCCTTATGACTGGGGTTATCTGAAAAATGTTGTGTTCAGTGGTCCGATTGCAAAGTTGGCTGAATTGAAGACACACATTGCGCAAGTCTGGCAATAATTAACAACTGTTTCCATTGTTGCTTTTTATGCAGTTTTTGACCTCATGACAGTTAAACCCCGATTTCATTGTTGCATTTTATGCGGGTTTTGGCCTCGTGACAGTTAAAAACGGATTTCCCCCATCCGATGTAGTACTACCTTGTGGCGGTGGATGGGCTTTCCACTAACTGTGCCACAACTGTTGAATAAGTCATTTTTTGAAGTACAGTTGGTTTAACGTGCAATTCACGCCATAGTCGTCGTATTGCGATTCAAATGTCACTTGTAGCCAAACCCATTTACCTAAACAGCTTTTTGAAAGTTGAACTTTAATTATAATCACCCTGTATTTATATTTTCGCAAGAGATTGTGACGTCACGCCAATTACATCTCTTCGCAATTCAAATGTGGCCGCATTTCACAACTCGCGATGGCTGTTATCCAGTTGGCTATGAATTCCCATTTGCTTTGCTAAGCAAACCAACACCACAGGCAACACCGTCTGGCTGTATTCCAATAGGCTGATGGCTACAAATTCCCATTTCGTTTGCAAATCACAGGGGGTTAGTGAGTAGTGGTCACACCTGACCCCACGAAAAGAACTGTCATGGACAACGGTGTGCTGGCCACGCAGTGGCTAGGTGTTTATAAATTGTTTATGAAATATCGTACAATTTGCTTTTGATATTTAGAACGAACTACATTGACGTATTTTTTTTGTACGCCCATTTTTGTCCAATTAAATCGCTACACTATACGACGGACACCTTTGGAATTCTTCACAAGCACCCTGACGAAGCGACGTTCTGCACATGTGTCCGACACCCTTTCTTCGTGTCAATAATCTCCGCCTTCCAGAACGTTTCGAACAGTTTCGTGAGCTTCAAACAGTGCCTTTTTCTTTTGTGGGGTTCGTAGCCTATTGGATGACAGCTATCATGGATATCCATTCAGGGTTCCCACGGGTGCTTATAAGTGCTTAGTTTGACCTTCCATTTCTAAGAGCCCTTAGAAGTGCTTATTTTTCATCAATAGTCCTTAGAAAGTGCTTATTTTCCTTTCAAAACAAAATTCAGTTTTCAAATGATATTTTTTCACATTTCCAACCACTTTTTAGCGCCTGATCGGCGATAAAATTGCTTACAAGTACAGTTTTGGTGATGATTCAGGAACTGGCTTGCTTGAATGGGAACACTTGATATGCGATATACAAATCGTCGATCGACTCTTGATGAGCACATAATACACTTTTTCGAAAATGAAAGTGTTAGTCGATCAGGGAGGAGCCTGACCCAGACAACACAAACATGAGCAGCAATATGCTAAAAAATTGCTCATACACTCCCCTAAAGACCACTAAAAAGTAAAAACAAAACAATATGAAAAGAATGAGAAAACAAAATCAAACTCGCAACAGCAGCTGGGAGACCGACAACACCAAGTCCGGGGTCCTCATCAAACTTGTCTCTTTCTTTCCCTTTTTATTAAAGCAAATGCACTGGCAAAGAGATAAAAGAAAAATATCCAAAGTTTTTTTTGTTACTACTGTGTACATTCTACTGTTCTTATAAGATTAACTAATCTGTAAGAGCATCCCCATTTGGTCTAAAGTCAGGTATTACATTGTATAACACGGTTTCTTCAATGTTTTATTTAAGTTCTTATAAAGTCCTTATTTTGTCCTAGAAAGTGCTTAGAAAGTCCTTATTTTTAGTAAGAAAAAAAGAGTGGGAACCCTGCCATTTAGTTTGTGAAGCAATCCAAATGGGAATTTGTAGCCCATTGGATAACAGTCATAACAGAGTTGCCCGTGGAGGTCACGTTGTCTCGCAAACCATAAAATATAAATATTTAATTGAAAAATTATTTATTAAAAGAAAATCAAACATATAAGGTATCTATTGAGTGTCGAATTGTCCGCAGATTTCAAATCCGTTGAAATTTTGACTCTTATCTTTAACGATTTAGGAGATAGAAAAAAAAGAATTAAGTGAGTCCAGTTTAAAGATTTATCGTCTGGCTCGAAAATCATTCCTCAGTACAAAATCAAATTGGAAAAGAAAAAAATAATTTTCTATGAGTTCCCCGCGATGAAAAAAAAACTTGGCATGGTTCATAAGGCTGATCGCAATGTCACGTGGGTAGAAAAAGTCCAGATTCGGGTTTTCTTCTTCCGGAAGGCGTTGAAAAACCAATGTAGAATAAAAGTATTATATTCATTTAAAAATCTTATAGATTAAATTTTAAAATTCGCCACAATCCAAAAATTACGAAAAAAAAAAAACTTTTTTTGCCAAATTTTATTGCTAAAAGTGCCATAAAATTGTCATGATTTTGCTGCCACAAAAAAAATAGACAAACACTTCTTTTTACAATAGTACAGACTACCACTGTGTAGCCAGCACGGCGTTGCCCGTGGCAGTTCTTTTTGTGGGGTCAGGTGTGACCACTACTCGCTAACTCGGTGATTGCTACGATTTTGTAGTTTTTTGGATTACAGGCATCATGGTGTTGCTCAGGGTGTTGGTTTACTTCGCAAACCAAATGGAAATTTGTAGCCTATTGGAAAGAATTCCCTGCGAATTCCAATTTGGTTTGCTTCGCAAACCAACACCACGGGCAACACCGTGAGTGATCATTGTCAATTGGGGCCAAATTAGATAACAGCCGTCAATGCGTTGCCCGTGGTGACCTCGTCATTGTCAAATTCGGCCAAATTATAATTGCTGAGAGATCCAATTGGCGTGATGTCACAATCTCCTGCGAAAATATAAATATTTAATTGAAAAATTATGTATTAAAACAAAATCAAATGTAAGGTATCTATCTGGTATAAAATCTTTCACAGATTTCAAATCCGTTGAAATTTTCAATCCATCTTTAACCATCCTGATTTTACAAAATAAATAAATAAACATTGGCAGTCAAAATTTTTTTAGTTGTTGCTGAAATCATTTGAACGCTGGAAATGTAATCTGTGATTTATCGAACACGGTCAAGGAAATTATTGGTATTGGAAAAAATATAAAAGTTTTACTTTAAAAATTATTTATTTAAAGAAAATCATATTTTTAGGTATCCATTTAGTGTGAAATTTTCCGTAGATCTCAAATTCGTTGAAATTTTTACTTTATATTTAACAGTATATGAGATAGTAAAAGAACTACAAAACTCCAGTTAAAACTTTTTTGGGTGGAGTGGTAGCAAACGGGACAGTCATTTTTTCTCGCCAATGTGGTAACCTTCCCTTTTGGATATTTTTATGGCAACCCTATTAAGAAGATTAGGATTAAAGACGCTATCTGATTGGAATTAAAACGTGTTTTGAAGTGAAATTAAACGTGCTCTGATTGGTTTCTCGTTTAACGATAAGAGATAACGACGCTTAATCCGCCACTTTGTTTTTTATCGTTTCACCGTGGTCTGTGTTTTATCGTTCCTCGTGCATTTTTTTCTTGTTTAACTACTCCGTCTTTTTTTTTCTGAGGCCCGTTGTGTTGCTCTAGTACGACGTTAACTAAAAATTACCAGTTAATTACCGTGGTTTTTTTTGTGTAAAGGTTGGTGTTTACTTCTTTTCAAGTTGAGAATGAGCCGTTCGCGAACTCGGATTGCCATGAATATATTTGCTTCCATTGTCAGGGCTATATTTATTTTAAACAACGGCGTAGAATATCCGAGATCAAGAAGCTTGACAATGATTCGCATTTTGAGGCTGTTCGTGGATCACGAGCGGAATGTGCAGCATATTGCCGAAAGGATGGTATATTCAAGGAGTTTGGTACTATTCCCGCAACTAATGTAGGCAGTAGCAAATTTGCAGATGTACTTGCTGCAGCTATGACACGGTGACATTGAGACCGTTGAGAGAGATTATCCGGGCATATTCCTCCGTTAAAAGACGAATATTCTTTCGTGCATCGAATTTTCTAGCGATTTATAATGTGGCGACAAAATGAGGGTAAGTTTAATTTTTCTATACCATTTCGCAAAAAATTACTATCAAATCCATAAAAATTGCTATCAAATCCATAGAAATTACTTTCAAATCCATTTATGCAAAGGTTTACAGTGTGAATTTTGCTACATGGACACCGCGCCATCTTGTTATGGCGATCTCCGCCATCTTGGTTTGGCGACCAAAACAAACGCCTTGGCGCTACAGTCCCGTTTGCGACCACTCCACCCTTTTTTGTTTTGTTCTTCTGCTGAAAGCGTTCCTCCGTCAAATGGAAACAGGAAAAAATAAATTTAGAATCTGCGATCTTTTAGGGTGTTGCCATTCTAAAGAAAACAATAATAATTAAATTCATTTTGAAATGTTCTAGATTAAATTTTAAAATTCAGCGCGACCCACAAAGAGACGGGAAGGCTGTCATTTCTTGGTGACAACTAATAGAATCCATCCATGTAAAATTATTTTTTTATTAGAAGAAATATTATTATTATTTTTAAAATTTGTAAGTAATAGTCTTGCGGAGAGTTCTTAATCATGTACATTGCACTCTAAGAGTCGCTTAAAGGGGTCTAAAACACAAAAATAGTCAAATTTTCTAAACAAAAAATTTATGTATTACGAAATTCTCTGTGTTTTTCTGCTAAAAATGACGTCTGAATCCTGTTTCTATCTTAATTAGAACGAGAGATAGACATAATTTTGTGGTTCGTTGTTTTGAAAATCTAACACTAATGGTGGTTTCACACCAACGGCGACAGCGACAAAATACATGTTTCTTCGCTATTGCGCATGCGTATTACAAACAAATTTTGTTTCTCCCGGTTTGTCTCTGTCGCTGAAAGAAGTTCAACTTTTGTCTCTGTCGTCATGCCAACAGCCAATCAGAATAAAGATTGTTACTCTCGCTACGTGCGTTTTTGTTGACGTTTCAGTTAAGCTTTCTCTATAGCTTTGGTTTCAGCGAACTATTTCAGTGAAATATACAGAAATACTATGTAAGAAATTTTAATTTCTTTGGTCTATGAATGTCCATGGATATATGACTTTTCAAGAGCCGATTTCAGGGACAATGAAAAAAAGGAACGTCTTCGCTGTAAAAGGAGTTTTGTTAAATGCGGTCAGCCATCTTGTCTGTAAGCTATCTTGCAAGAAGAAGAAATAATCAAATAAATATTTTGCTTCCGAAAAAGATTATGCGCATGCGCAAATAAATTCTTGTCGCTCGCGGTGTGAAGGCTTTTTTAACAGCGACAAAGACAAGCAACAAAATGTTGCTGTCGCCGTTGGTGTGAAGTCACAATAAGACTGCTGTTGTCATGGCAACAACATCTGTGAAAGACGAGTCTACGGAGACATTTAAACTATGCAGAAAAAGGTAGAACTTGCAAAAATCAAACTAAACCAAAGATTTAAGAGGAAATAAGGAGTTAGATACTCATCTGCATGTTCTTAAAGTAGAGGTGCACAACCTGCGGCCCGTGGGCCACATGCGGCCCGCGAATCATCAATTTGCGGCCCGCAAACTCATTTTGACTATAAACTTCCAAGAGGATTTAAGTTATGAAGCAAATTGACTGACAGACATTTAGAATCAGTCTTAAGAGTTTCTACTAGCAGTATTGAACCTAAAATACCTAAATGAGTTAGTAAAACTCAGTATCAGCCGTCCCATTAGCAAGCTGTAACATAATTAATGTTGTTTATAGTTTAGAAATTTTAATATAAAATATATATTTGATGCTGTAATTTTTATTTCTAATTTTACTGATATTAAAATTTCTGATACTCATCTTCATTGCACTATTACTGTTATTAAATTTATAACCTAAAATAATTTGCTGAAGTACATATGATGTTATTGAAACACATTCTTAAAAGTAATTCTAAATAATTAATCATTGCAAATGATTCTAAACTTCTTTTTTAAAACTATTCACAATTCATTTAGCTCTGTAACAAGCTCCTAGATTTTTTGAGAAAACATTTGTAAGTTTAATCTTAAAAATAAGTGACTATTTTTTACTATACATATTAAGTGTAATAACAGCTATACATAATTGGGTTGTAGCACTTTCATTGTGCTGTAACTTCATTCCCATGTCTCAATCAATGGTGCGAGTGGCCCTTCTCCCAAAAAGGTTGTGCACCCCTATCTTAAAGGGTATTTAAACATTTTATTAATTGTAAATCTGTCTTTAAAACTTTAAATGCGTTTTTCTCCATGATGCATTTTTTTAAGATGTCCTGTATTCAAATTCTTATAAGTCAAGAACCAATAAAGTTAAAGAGTTCAAATTTGGAATACATCTTTTTCAAACATTATACTTTAATTTTGATTCAGGAAATTTAAACAAATATTTACTTTTAAAAATATAACTTTAAAAAAAGTATCTTAAAATTTTTAGAAGTTTTCATTAAATTTTTTTATTGAATTCATATTTTTAAATTTGCTGTATCAGAATTAAAGTTTATAAATTTCTGAATAATTTACTGCAAGAATTTTTTAAATTGACCAAGAATATTTTGAGTTTTAGCAATTTGAAATGACCCTTCTTTTTTCAAAAATTTTTAATTTTAAATTAAAAATTTTTTTTTGGAGAATTTGTGTGTTGTGATTTTGCTTATTAGTTAGATGGGTAATCAATACCAAAAAAAATCTAAATTAATTAATTAAATTTTTTTTTCTGACGTGTCCCGGACCCCCTTAAACTGGAATGAACATACGGGGATGTTTTAGGGGGAATTTCGGACCAAACAGACTTTGTTCTTGGGAAATATTGGGCCCTGAAACATTTTCTGCACTCCTGTGTCTCCATCATTGCCATTCGACGATACACAAAACACATCGATTTCGGGTATATATATATATATATATATAGTTTATAACTGTGATAGTTTCTATCCCCTCATTGTGTGGATGGATTGTAGCAGTTGGATGGTGGTACCTGAGTTGCCATCTCGTGTTTTGCAGGGTGGCAGCAGCAAGACGTGCGGCAGCGTGCTCTCCATCGTGTTTGATCCTTCGGGCCAGTTGCTGTGGGCAGGGGATGACAGAGTAAGTGATCGTTCGATCCTTTACATCAGTGCTCCCCAACCTTTTTATCGCCGCGGACCGAATCAACGTTTGATCATTTTAACGCGGCCCGCTGGGAGGGGAGGGGAGACGTTGATTGTTTATATTTTAGATTATTTTGATTTAATAATTTTAATTTGATTGGATTTAAACATGCCTTCAAAATAAAATACAGTTACACCAAAAAATGAATGTAATGTGATTTAACATTTTAACTCACTAGAACGCTAAATCAATAAAATAGTTTCCCAACCACAAAAAAAAAAAAACACGAAGCGCTCGAACTCTTTTAAAAGCAAAGACAGGTGATCGTGCACCAGCTGGGAGAATGAATGTTTAGGCTCAGTCTCGCTTAAAATCCCCGCTAATGTCTGAAACATGTCCAAAATGCCTCTGTTCACGCGCCGTCCCCACAACTTCAGTTTGGTTTAAATGCATACTTTGTCTGCCAACTTGAAAACAGTTGTCACATTTGGCAAAATTAGAAAATAGAGACATACAGAATTCAGAAATCATAATTGAAGCTCTAGTAGCAGAACAAATTTCAAGTTCTGATTTACCGCCTCCTAATTTGAGTGGACATTTCATAGATAAAAACCCTACAAACCCGAGAGAATTACACCAAAATAAATAAATGGAAATAATTTAATATTTCTTGGGCGGCCCGGTACCATTTGATCCACGGACCGGTACCGGTCCGCGGCCCGGAGGTTGGGGACCACTGCTTTACATGACTCGCACCTGTTGTATCCGAGACTCACTGTTTTGTCTCTCTTTCCAGGGATCCATCCTCTCCTTCCTCTTCGACCTGCATTCCGGGAGGCTCACCAAAGGCAGAAGGTGAGGACACCTGTCCAGTGCTCCTTTCTTTTCAGGGCAGAGTGGGGTGCTCACTCGGGTGCGACCTCCTCATCCGACCGTGGCGTTGTCCTCGGATCCGTCTCTTCGAGATGGGCCGACCTACCGGTTGTCATTTCGAACCAAGGTCACCTGATGAGGTCGCACCTCAGCTGGCCCACTCCAAACTTCCACACCACGCCGCCAACCCAACGGTCTGGTGGTTAAGGGGATAGCCTCTAGGTCAGGGCACGGATGTTTGTAAGCGGCTGGTGCACCTTCAATCTGTGGTGGCCTCGCCTTGGGTGGGTGTGGAAGTGTGATCAGGTGTTCATCTGGCCAAAGTTCAAAATGACCTCAGATTTTTCCTTCGTCACTAGGCCGTTGTGTTGCTGCAGTGCAACTTTAATTGAGACACATCCATGCTTGTAGATTGCAGCATCGGATATCTTGCACGCAATGGAGCGTTAGGGTCAATTCACTTGCTTTCGTTCTAGAATCCCTTTCACGTTTTTTATACTAGTACGGGGGTCGTCAAACTTTTCTTGGAAAGGGCCGGATCGTAAAACTTTTAGGCTCGGTGGGAAGCTTGCAAGATATTTACGTAGAGCAACACCAAAGAAACAGGTTCAAACTGATTGGACTGTGTCATATCCTTCAAGATATCTTTGTCTCTGGTTGTTGCACTCTTCACTGAAGCTAATTCTCCAGTCTCCTCTCACTCAGTATCGAACCACTCCAATGAACAGCAGCAACGGTGATGTCTGGCGTCACTTCAAAGGTTTCGAGCTGACTCCCGATGTCCGACTCTTCTGAAGCTATGGTTTCCGAAGAAAGCGGAGCCGATATCTACCAGCCGTCTCGACAGATACCGGAAGTGTCGACTGAGACGGACAGAATACAGTGGAGAGGGGGCAATACGCAGACGGCTGTCGTGGTTTATTTTATTCCAGAAACAAAACAAAAGGGCTTTTTCATTCTCGAGTCCAAGCTTCTAGCTCCGGGATCGTTGAAGATGGAGTAAAAACGTCAACGGATTTCAAATCAGCGTAAAATTCTACGCCAGATCAATACTTAAACAGATTTATTATTTAATTATTTACCATTTAATTATTTATTGAAAGAAAATCACATTGATGGCATCGATCGGGTGTCAAATGTTCCTCGGATTTCAAATCCGTTGAAATTTTCAAACTACCTTTAACGATCCCGATTGTACAAAAACGAACTGAACAATGCCAGTCAAAATTTTGTGTTTGTTTTGCTTCTCTCTGCTCGAATCGTTTGAGCGCAGGAAATTAAATGTCGGCCGCTACAAGAGAAAAAACGTTCCCCAACTGTTCGAGAACGCTTTGAAATGGCGTCTCATCTCATTGTCATTACGCTCACAATCAACGCTCTCTGGGAAACCAACGCCATCTGATTTGTATGAACACCGTTTGAGTGACGTCATCCACAGTGACATGACAGTTGCTGGAAAATGGCTCTGCTTTCTTAGGAAACCATAGCTTAACAGTTTTTCTCGTCAAAAGACTGATAGATAGAAACAAATCCATTTTCTCTGGGAACATTTTTTCTGCTGCTACAAGTAAACAGAATTACGAGTCGTTATTTTTGAAAGTGGTACAAGTTCATTTTTTTTTCGTTTCAATAAATTGAAAAATATTGGCAAACGTTACTCCATTTGGATGCTGTTTTTGACACTATAAACCTGTTCAATTTTACTCTGCAATAATAATTATTAAAATTGTTAAAGAAAATTAACTAGATATTTCCGAGGACAACAATTAGAAATTTTTGAAAAATTCAAGGAAAACTATTCGAAATTTAAAAAAAAATTCGAGGGCAACACTTTAAATTTACAAAATTTCAATATTTTCAAGGACGACAATTCGAAATTTTTACTAAATTTGAGGAAAACACTTCGAATTTACAAAATTTTGATATTTCCAAGTACAACAATTCGAAAAATTCGAGGACAACAATTCGAAATTTTCTAAAAATTCGAGGACAACTATTCGAAAATTTCAAAATATTGGGAGGCAACAATTCGAATTTACAAACTTTCGAGGACAACAATTGGAAAATTCGAGGACAACTATTAGAAATTTTCAAGGACAGCACGTCGAAATTTTCCGAGGACAACACGTCGAAATTTTCCGAGGACAACATTTTGAAATTTTCTAGAAATAACTGTCCTTAGAAATACATTTTTTTTTCAAAGTGGACATGTGCCACTTTCAAAAATATTGGCTCATTTAATGAATTCAGCATCGGTCAATGGTTTCCCTTTCGTGGCTAATAATTGAGACAAGTGGCAACACTCATGTTGTACGGCAACGGCAGACGATCCAATGCGAATATGCGGCGCCAGTAGTGAAGTCATAATTCACAACTTCGTTTTTGTAGCATTGAAGGTGTAAGGCTGTCTCATGAGAGAAACGTGTGTTGAAATAATTATAATAATATATTATATTAAAGTTCCCACGGGTCAGGAAAACCCTGGAATTGTCAGGAAATTGAATTTTGTCCAAACAAATCGGGGAAAATTTCAAAATTTTCGTCTGAAACCTGGAAAATTGCCTCAATGACCTGGAAAATGACTTCTCAGATGCTTTGGAGAAAAGTTTCGTATCACTTCATTTTATGAGTTGAATTTTTGAACCGATTCTAAAAGAAACAGCTAATATTGAACGGGTCAAGAATTTTGTTTCATCCCCTGGGTAGAATTCAATTTAATGCTTATCATACATTAATTCACAAATTGATTCTTAAGTCAAATAGGTTTGATTATTTGAATAAGTTATTTGAATGCCAAATTCCTTGTGCTTTGTATATTAAATTTTATAGTGTACAATTCTTAAATTGGTTTCTATTATTGGCTGCTAAATTATTTCTAGGTTTTTTTTACCTAAAAATGTAGTGAATTGCTTATAAAAACCAACTCTCCTTTCGCAGAGTCACTCCTGCTAAACTATCTTAATAATTCATATAATCCTGAATTGACTTGCCGGTCCATGACGTCAGAACGAAGGCTCTGCCCCCTGCTCACCAATGCTACACAATCTCATTTGGTTTGCTTCGCAAAACAACACTCCTTTCGCAAGTGATTTTGCTTCTTTTTTTTTACTTTAACACTTAATGCATTCTAAACTAATTGCTGCATCAGTAAAAAAAACATCTCCATCTCCGAATTTTAAATTCAATTTAACATTTTAAAATGAATTCAATAGTTTATTTTCACTGTTCTTTCAGGGAAATATAGAAGCATCACAATTTAGACTTTTTTCCCTCATGTCACTATTGGCGTCAGCCTTTGGAACCTTGCCAAATTTTTTTCACCTTCCAAAACCTTTCACCTTTTTTTCACATCTCCGAATTTTAAATTCTATTTAACATTTTAAAATGAATTCAATAGTTTTTTTCACTGTTCTTTTGGGAAATATAGAAGCATCACAATTTAGACTTTTCTCCCTCATGTCACTATTGGCGTCAGCCTTTGGAACCATGCCAAGTTTTTTACACCTTCCGTCTCGAACGGAAAACGAACCGATTGGAATGACATTCGTTTCATTTGATATTCATTCATTTTGATTTCCAGAGAAACGGATTCAAGTGAAACAAAAGAAATTAATAAAATTAGCACTGGCGTTCTTCAGTGCTTTTTTTCTATCTCATTGATCATGAAAAGTCGAATGCAAATTTCAACGTATTTGAAATCTGCGGCACATTGTACACCCTATATTTGTTTTTCTTTTGATAAATAATTTATATCTTTTGGCTTAAGCACGGACAATCTATAATAAACGTGTGTGTATCCTTCCCCATCAGGATCCTGGTGTCTGAGAACCACGCCGTGACCTCTCTCTCCGCTCGCAACTGGGCTTCCAGGGAAGCGAGGGACCCGTCGCTGCTGGTCAACTGCGCGGCCGACGCCGTCCTGCTCTTCAGGTACTTATTTTGCTCCGTGTATCGAACGCAACTCGTCCACCGGCGGATGGCAATGGAGCGAAGAATGCTGGGTTGGGCGGAGTATTTGGTATTTTTAGTTAACGTCGTACTAGAGCAACACAACGGGCTATTGACGACGGTCCGGAATCAGTCCCTTAAGGGAAAGATCCGAGGACAACACCTCGTCATTTTGAACCACGGTCAGATGACGAAGGAACACCTGAGCTGGCACCCCACTCTCCAAACTTCCACGCCAACCCAATGTGAGGACTTTCGGCCACGACAGATTTAAGGTGCACCAGCCGCCTCTACACCATACGCTTACAAAACATCCATGCCCGAACCCGGATTCGAACCAGGAACCTTCCGATCTAGAGGCTAACACCTTAATCACTTTACCGGTTGGGCGGAGAGACTTGAACAGTTATTAATAGAAATGAATGTGGGACACAATGACCATACCTCAATAAGTGATGCCGTGAATATTAATATGAGAAGAGTTTCATTAGCGCTAAGTATCAACTATTTACAAATGGTTAAATTAACAAGGGCCGTCTTATGCCCTAACAGCAATGGTTAACCGCTTAGCAGACGTCTTCCGTCGTTAATTCTTTCCAACTGCGCTTCGTTCTTCTATTGCCGGGGAAAGCGCAATGCAATGCCTCGATGAGTGGGCCTTTTAAAGCACACTTGCAACCTAGGAGTCTCCACACAGGCCTTCATTTGGCAACGAAGGATTCTGGATGAATGTACAGTCACGAGCACGGTTCGTACTAGAGCAAATTCAAAAAGGAATAGCGTCCGCTACACATTCGAGTGAATTGCATAAGGGGACGTCTTCCTATCCAATTTTGCACAATTAATAAAATTTCTTTTGGAAACGCCCCGTTTCGATGCCATAATCCGACTCTGCACCTTTAAATGAGTCCAAATACGAAATTTCATGACTCTACTACTTTTATATATCCCGATATATTCAATCCTACATTTGCACATTTCCGAGATCGTCTCGGAATTCGTCGTTCGTAGATCGAGAATAATTTAAATAAAAAGCAAAACCCTGATTTTTTGTAATACCCAGGTGTGCAGAGCAAGGGAACGCCTTTGGACAGGATAGAAATGTCCTGCAGGAAGGCTTTTGGATTGCATCGCAAATTCCTACTTGTTGCAGAGAGTTGCGATATAAACCCAAGACCTCTCCCAAAGTGACTCGTTCGAGATGGAACTCTTTCAAATTCATCAATAGACCAAAATAAAGACAAAGTTTTCATTTCAAACGGGTTCTGAGCAGTTAGTTGCATCACGAGAGAAGCTTATTCTATGCTCCCATGGGTCACTAGTAAAGGGGCGTGGTTGCGGTTTCTCGCAAAGTTTGTTTCGAATGGGTGTGGCCCCTTTTGACACATCTCACAAAAAGAGCACGTTCAATCTGTCGTTGCATCCAATGTTGCCAGCTCAGGTGTTGCCTGACCGCAGTTCGAATGGACGTGGTGCTGCTCCAGTGTTCACTCAAAATGGTGTTATAAATTGCGAGCTGTTATCGAGTACTTGGTCTGTGAAAGCCGCTCTCTTGATCTCTCCCGCAGCATCATCAAGAAAGACGGCAGTCTGGAACTGAAGCGGAAGTTCCCCGTGCACCACTCCTCTCAGCTAGCCATGATCAGAAGCTCCTTCTGCCCCATCATGTCCTTCCGACAGGGAGCCTGCATAGGTGAGTGACACTTCTTTTACTGCTCCATAACTCCAGTGGAATCAATTCCAAACCAAATACCATCAACTATGGCTTGCTTTGCAAATTGGATAACGGAGTTGCCCGTGGTGTTGGTTGGCTTCGCAAACCCAATAGGAATTCGGCGTCACAATCTTGTCAAAATATAAACATTTGATTAAAAAATTATTAAAAGAAAATCAAACGCATAAGGTTTTTATCGTATGTCAAATTTTCCGCAGATTTCGAATCCGTTAAAATTTTTAATCTATCTTGAACGATCCCGATTTGACTAAAAAGAACTAAATGCCAGCCAAAGTGTTTTTTATTTTATTTGCTTTCATTCGCTCATATCGTAAGAGGGCAGGAAATGTAATCTGTTTAATTTTGGAACGCGAAGGTTGGCGTGATTTGACTAAAAAGAACTAAATGCCAGCCAAAGTGTATTTTATTTTCTTTGCTTTCATTCGCTCATATCGTAAGAGGGCAGGAAAGGTCATCTGTTTAATTTTGGAACGCGAAGGTTGGCGTGATTTGACTAAAAAGAACTAAATGCCAGCCAAAGTGTTTTTTATTTTCTTTGCTTTCATTCGCTCATATCGTAAGAGGGCAGGAAATGTAATCTGTTTAATTTTGGAACGCGAAGGTTGGCGTGATTTGACTAAAAAGAACTAAATGCCAGCCAAAGTGTTTTTTATTTTCTTTGCTTTCATTCGCTCATATCGTAAGAGGGCAGGAAATGTAATCTGTTTAATTTTGGAACGCGAAGGTTGGCGTGATTTGACTAAAAAGAACTAAATGCCAGCCAAAGTGTTTTTTATTTTCTTTGCTTTCATTCGCTCATATCGTAAGAGGGCAGGAAATGTAATCTGTTTAATTTTGGAACGCGAAGGTTGGCGTGATTTGACTAAAAAGAACTAAATGCCAGCCAAAGTGTTTTTTATTTTCTTTGCTTTCATTCGCTCATATCGTAAGAGGGCAGGAAATGTAATCTGTTTAATTTTGGAACGCGAAGGTTGGCGTGATTTGACTAAAAAGAACTAAATGCCAGCCAAAGTGTATTTTATTTTCTTTGCTTTCATTCGCTCATATCGTAAGAGGGCAGGAAAGGTCATCTGTTTAATTTTGGAACGCGAAGGTTGGCGTGATTTGACTAAAAAGAACTAAATGCCAGCCAAAGTGTTTTTTATTTTCTTTGCTTTCATTCGCTCATATCGTAAGAGGGCAGGAAATGTAATCTGTTTAATTTTGGAACGCGAAGGTTGGCGTGATTTGACTAAAAAGAACTAAATGCCAGCCAAAGTGTTTTTTATTTTCTTTGCTTTCATTCGCTCATATCGTAAGAGGGCAGGAAATGTAATCTGTTTAATTTTGGAACGCGAAGGTTGGCGTGATTTGACTAAAAAGAACTAAATGCCAGCCAAAGTGTTTTTTATTTTCTTTGCTTTCATTCGCTCATATCGTAAGAGGGCAGGAAATGTAATCTGTTTAATTTTGGAACGCGAAGGTTGGCGTGATTTGACTAAAAAGAACTAAATGCCAGCCAAAGTGTTTTTTATTTTCTTTGCTTTCATTCGCTCATATCGTAAGAGGGCAGGAAATGTAATCTGTTTAATTTTGGAACGCGAAGGTTGGCGTGATTTGACTAAAAAGAACTAAATGCCAGCCAAAGTGTTTTTTATTTTCTTTGCTTTCTTTCGCTCATATCGTAAGAGGGCAGGAAATGTAATCTGTTTAATTTTGGAACGCGAAGGTTGGCGTGATTTGACTAAAAAGAACTAAATGCCAGCCAAAGTGTTTTTTATTTTCTTTGCTTTCATTCGCTCATATCGTAAGAGGGCAGGAAATGTAATCTGTTTAATTTTGGAACGCGAAGGTTGGCGTGATTTGACTAAAAAGAACTAAATGCCAGCCAAAGTGTTTTTTATTTTCTTTCGCTCATATCGTAAGAGGGCAGGAAATGTAATCTGTTTAATTTTGGAACGCGAAGGTTGGCGTGATTTGACTAAAAAGAACTAAATGCCAGCCAAAGTGTTTTTTATTTTCTTTGCTTTCATTCGCTCATATCGTAAGAGGGCAGGAAATGTAATCTGTTTAATTTTGGAACGCGAAGGTTGGCGTGATTTGACTAAAAAGAACTAAATGCCAGCCAAAGTGTTTTTTATTTTCTTTGCTTTCATTCGCTCATATCGTAAGAGGGCAGGAAATGTAATCTGTTTAATTTTGGAACGCGAAGGTTGGCGTGATTTGACTAAAAAGAACTAAATGCCAGCCAAAGTGTTTTTTATTTTCTTTGCTTTCATTCGCTCATATCGTAAGAGGGCAGGAAATGTAATCTGTTTAATTTTGGAACGCGAAGGTTGGCGTGATTTGACTAAAAAGAACTAAATGCCAGCCAAAGTGTTTTTTATTTTCTTTGCTTTCATTCGCTCATATCGTAAGAGGGCAGGAAATGTAATCTGTTTAATTTTGGAACGCGAAGGTTGGCGTGATTTGACTAAAAAGAACTAAATGCCAGCCAAAGTGTATTTTATTTTCTTTGCTTTCATTCGCTCATATCGTAAGAGGGCAGGAAAGGTCATCTGTTTAATTTTGGAACGCGAAGGTTGGCGTGATTTGACTAAAAAGAACTAAATGCCAGCCAAAGTGTTTTTTATTTTCTTTGCTTTCATTCGCTCATATCGTAAGAGGGCAGGAAATGTAATCTGTTTAATTTTGGAACGCGAAGGTTGGCGTGATTTGACTAAAAAGAACTAAATGCCAGCCAAAGTGTTTTTTATTTTCTTTGCTTTCATTCGCTCATATCGTAAGAGGGCAGGAAATGTAATCTGTTTAATTTTGGAACGCGAAGGTTGGCGTGATTTGACTAAAAAGAACTAAATGCCAGCCAAAGTGTTTTTTATTTTCTTTGCTTTCATTCGCTCATATCGTAAGAGGGCAGGAAATGTAATCTGTTTAATTTTGGAACGCGAAGGTTGGCGTGATTTGACTAAAAAGAACTAAATGCCAGCCAAAGTGTTTTTTATTTTCTTTGCTTTCATTCGCTCATATCGTAAGAGGGCAGGAAATGTAATCTGTTTAATTTTGGAACGCGAAGGTTGGCGTGATTTGACTAAAAAGAACTAAATGCCAGCCAAAGTGTTTTTTATTTTCTTTCGCTCATATCGTAAGAGGGCAGGAAATGTAATCTGTTTAATTTTGGAACGCGAAGGTTGGCGTGATTTGACTAAAAAGAACTAAATGCCAGCCAAAGTGTTTTTTATTTTCTTTGCTTTCATTCGCTCATATCGTAAGAGGGCAGGAAATGTAATCTGTTTAATTTTGGAACGCGAAGGTTGGCGTGATTTGACTAAAAAGAACTAAATGCCAGCCAAAGTGTTTTTTATTTTCTTTGCTTTCATTCGCTCATATCGTAAGAGGGCAGGAAATGTAATCTGTTTAATTTTGGAACGCGAAGGTTGGCGTGATTTGACTAAAAAGAACTAAATGCCAGCCAAAGTGTTTTTTATTTTCTTTGCTTTCATTCGCTCATATCGTAAGAGGGCAGGAAATGTAATCTGTTTAATTTTGGAACGCGAAGGTTGGCGTGATTTGACTAAAAAGAACTAAATGCCAGCCAAAGTGTTTTTTATTTTCTTTGCTTTCATTCGCTCATATCGTAGGAGGGCAGGAAATGTAATCTGTTTAATTTTGGAACGCGAAGGTTGGCGTGATTTGACTAAAAATAACTAAATGCCAGCCAAAGTGTTTTTTATTTTCTTTGCTTTCTTTCGCTCATATCGTAAGAGGGCAGGAAATGTAATCTGTTTAATTTTGGAACGCGAAGGTTGGCGTGATTTGACTAAAAAGAACTAAATGCCAGCCAAAGTGTTTTTTATTTTCTTTGCTTTCATTCGCTCATATCGTAAGAGGGCAGGAAATGTAATCTGTTTAATTTTGGAACGCGAAGGTTGGCGTGATTTGACTAAAAAGAACTAAATGCCAGCCAAAGTGTTTTTTATTTTCTTTGCTTTCATTCGCTCATATCGTAAGAGGGCAGGAAATGTAATCTGTTTAATTTTGGAACGCGAAGGTTGGCGTGATTTGACTAAAAAGAACTAAATGCCAGCCAAAGTGTTTTTTATTTTCTTTGCTTTCATTCGCTCATATCGTAAGAGGGCAGGAAATGTAATCTGTTTAATTTTGGAACGCGAAGGTTGGCGTGATTTGACTAAAAAGAACTAAATGCCAGCCAAAGTGTTTTTTATTTTCTTTGCTTTCATTCGCTCATATCGTAAGAGGGCAGGAAATGTAATCTGTTTAATTTTGGAACGCGAAGGTTGGCGTGATTTGACTAAAAAGAACTAAATGCCAGCCAAAGTGTTTTTTATTTTCTTTGCTTTCTTTCGCTCATATCGTAAGAGGGCAGGAAATGTAATCTGTTTAATTTTGGAACGCGATGGTTGGCGTGATTTGACTAAAAAGAACTAAATGCCAGCCAAAGTGTTTTTTATTTTCTTTGCTTTCTTTCGCTCATATCGTAAGAGGGCAGGAAATGTAATCTGTTTAATTTTGGAACGCGATGGTTGGCGTAATTTGACTAAAAAGAACTAAATGCCAGCCAAAGTGTTTTTTATTTTCTTTGCTTTCTTTCGCTCATATCGTAAGAGGGCAGGAAATGTAATCTGTTTAATTTTGGAACGCGATGGTTGGCGTGATTTGACTAAAAAGAACTAAATGCCAGCCAAAGTGTCTTTTATTTTCTTTGCTTTCATTCGCTCATATCGCAAGAGGGCAGGAAATGTAATCTGTTTAATTTTGGAACGCAAAGGTTGGCGTGATTTGACTAAAAAGAACTAAATGCCAGCCAAAGTGTTTTTTATTTTCTTTGCTTTCATTCGCTCATATCGTAAGAGGGCAGGAAATGTAATCTGTTTAATTTTGGAACGCGAAGGTTGGCGTGATTTGACTAAAAAGAACTAAATGCCAGCCAAAGTGTTTTTTATTTTCTTTGCTTTCATTCGCTCATATCGTAAGAGGGCAGGAAATGTAATCTGTTTAATTTTGGAACGCGAAGGTTGGCGTGATTTGACTAAAAAGAACTAAATGCCAGCCAAAGTGTTTTTTATTTTCTTTGCTTTCTTTCGCTCATATCGAAAGAGGGCAGGAAATGTAATCTGTTTAATTTTGGAACGCGATGGTTGGCGTGATTTGACTAAAAAGAACTAAATGCCAGCCAAAGTGTTTTTTATTTTCTTTGCTTTCTTTCGCTCATATCGTAAGAGGGCAGGAAATGTAATCTGTTTAATTTTGGAACGCGATGGTTGGCGTGATTTGACTAAAAAGAACTAAATGCCAGCCAAAGTGTTTTTTATTTTCTTTGCTTTCTTTCGCTCATATCGTAAGAGGGCAGGAAATGTAATCTGTTTAATTTTGGAACGCGATGGTTGGCGTGATTTGACTAAAAAGAACTAAATGCCAGCCAAAGTGTCTTTTATTTTCTTTGCTTTCATTCGCTCATATCGCAAGAGGGCAGGAAATGTAATCTGTTTAATTTTGGAACGCAAAGGTTGGCGTGATTTGACTAAAAAGAACTAAATGCCAGCCAAAGTGTTTTTTATTTTCTTTGCTTTCATTCGCTCATATCGTAAGAGGGCAGGAAATGTAATCTGTTTAATTTTGGAACGCGAAGGTTGGCGTGATTTGACTAAAAAGAACTAAATGCCAGCCAAAGTGTTTTTTATTTTCTTTGCTTTCATTCGCTCATATCGTAAGAGGGCAGGAAATGTAATCTGTTTAATTTTGGAACGCGAAGGTTGGCGTGATTTGACTAAAAAGAACTAAATGCCAGCCAAAGTGTTTTTTATTTTCTTTGCTTTCATTCGCTCATATCGTAAGAGGGCAGGAAATGTAATCTGTTTAATTTTGGAACGCGATGGTTGGCGTGATTTGACTAAAAAGAACTAAATGCCAGCCAAAGTGTTTTTTATTTTCTTTGCTTTCTTTCGCTCATATCGTAAGAGGGCAGGAAATGTAATCTGTTTAATTTTGGAACGCGATGGTTGGCGTGATTTGACTAAAAAGAACTAAATGCCAGCCAAAGTGTCTTTTATTTTCTTTGCTTTCATTCGCTCATATCGCAAGAGGGCAGGAAATGTAATCTGTTTAATTTTGGAACGCAAAGGTTGGCTTAATGTCATATTCTCTTGCAAAAACAGAAAAGATATTCAATTTCAAAATTTATTTATTGAAAGAAAATCCTATTCTTAGGTATCGATTGTTAGGAGAATCCTTCAGGTCGAGTCTCCGCCGAAGATCCAACATATTTTGCGATCAACAAAATGAGAACATCATACAAGGGAGTCACGAGACGAACTAATTTATTAGAACATAAAAGAAAAGACATTCAAGTTCAATTACATACAATATCAGCTTTCCGATTTGCTTAGAACAAGTGACATCACATAGCAGCTTTCCGATTGGCTAGAACAAGAGAGATCACACAGTGGCACCACAAAACAAACAGGTGCGTGGGCGGATATATATGCATGAATCAGCTGTAAAGGATTGCATCCATAATGGAAACCAAAACCAATATCGATCCCATGTAAAGTGTTCCGCAGGTCAAATCCGTTGAAATTTTTACTTTATCTTGAATGGTCTAGGCCAGATATGCACAACCTTAGGAAACTTACGGGCTAAACTTTAGGATATTAATGAAGTCGCGGCCGTATAGAATAGGTAGTTGTGAAAAAATAATAATAATGATGTTTATTTTATATATTTATAAAGTAGAATGGTAAAGTTACGTGAACAGAATAATATTGTATTAATTAAGTATTTACTTACAATCAGCAGAAATGAATGAGAAGTTTGCGCTTGAACTTGAGAAACAAGAAAATCAATGTTGGAATCAATCCCACTAATACACAGGCGCAGAGTGTTTTCCAAATTCTCATCTGTAAGCCTGGTTCGATACTTCGATTTGTTAGTTTTCATCATGGAAAAGAACTGTTCACATTTATAAGTGCTTCCAAATGCTCAAATCATTTTTCTTGCAAATGCTCTGTGCTGTGGGTACTTTTCTTCGGCAAGGTATGTCCTGTAGAAATCACTTAGCTCCATGTCTTCAAATGTACGTCTTCTTGATGCTCGATCAACTCCATTTGTAGGTGTGTGGGAGCCTTTCCTACGTCACTTTTCATCGGAGTTGCAAAAAGGTTAAAACAGCTATCCATGTTTATAAAGTCGGAAAATCTATTAAAAAATTGCTCCGAAAGTGATTTTAGTTCTTCAGCATATTGAGCGTAATCAATATTTTCGTGACTGGATAGTGTTGATAAATGATAACAGCTTCCAGATCGCATTTGTGTTTCCCACAAGCGAAGTTTGTTTTGGAACGCTTTCAGATGGCTGTGCAATTCGTTTACCAACTGACCATGTTTTTGAAGCTTCAAATTCAACTCCTTTAAGTGACCCGTGATGTCTACTAGAAATGCTAAATCACATAACCATTTCTGATCACTAACTTCAGGCAATGATTTTTCCTTGATTTCCGTAAAATCGGCTATTTCCTGTCTAAGATCGTAAAATCTTTTCAGCATTTTGCCTTTGCTTAACCACTTTACTTCGCAAAAATATGTCACATCACCGTGTTCTGAAGAAAGGTCATCTAAAAATGCTTTGAACTGGCGATGGTTAAGCGCGCGGGATCGAATAATATTAATTGTCTTTATCACCACATTCATAACGTTCTGCAATCGAATTGACTTAGTGCACAAGTTTTGTTGGTGAATAATACAATGTAGGATTATTAAATCGTCTTTTTGCACATTCAAGTCAATTGCTTTTTCTTTCAAAATTCCTATGAAACCTTTTCATGAACCGACCATAGAAGGTGCACCATCTGTGCAAACCCCAATTAATTTGCACCACTGCAAACGATACTGTTCAATAGCCCTTTTAACCTCATGAAAAATATCTTCTCCAGTAGTGGTCCCTTTTAGAGGCTGTAAAGCCAGCAATTCCTCAGTTACAGTAAATTCTTGGTCAATGCCTCATATAAAAATAGCTAGTTGCGCTGTATCAGACAAGTCGGTGCTCTCGTCCAAAGCAATTGAAAATGCTTCAAAATCAGTCACGCGATCAGCCAATTTTTCCTTGATATCACCAGCCATCATATCTATACGTCGAACAACAGTACGTCTTGTGATAAGCTTATTTTCTCAAATTCCTTTTTCTTTTCGGGACATAAAATATCTGAAATTTCTAACAGGCACTCTTTGACAAATTCTCCTTCACCGAATGGTTTCGATGACTTCGCTATTTTTGAGCTGACTATGAAGCTAGCTTTCACAACATTGTCCAGTTGTGTCCTTTGTTTACTAAAAATGTGTTGCTGTTTGTCCAAATTGGGGATTAGCTTTTGAATTTTATCTTTTCGCAACTGACCCGTGAGTGTATGCTGAGTAATATGCTTACTGGAATAATGCCGCTTCATATTGTATTCTTTTAAAACAGATATAGATTCATTACACAACAGGCAGATAGGCTTACAATTATGCATGATAAAAAAGTATTCACCAGTCCATCTTTCTTGAAATTGGCGACATTCCGTGTCTACTTTTCGCTTTTTAACACCAGACATCCTTTCATACACTTTCCGAACTAAGAACTCCAAGCAACGTAAGGCGATGAGTGTACCACCGACCTAAGAGGAGTAGGACATATGACTGGGCGCGCGATCGGACATTCCACAAAAAAGGGGGATATGCAGGGGTTCCAAGGACATATTTCAAAACAATTTGAAAGACGGTAAAATCGAACCGAGATGGTTTTTGACAAATTATTAAAATTGTAACTTTGAAGTACCGTATTTCTCCGAAAATAGGACCTAATCAAAAGTTAAACCCTAGCACCTCTAAAATAAGACCTAGTTGTAATGATAGAAAAAACATAAGATAGAAAAAATTGTAAATAAAAATAAGAGGACTTATCGTTATCCTGTAGAATCGTTGATGATGACTCCTTGGCTGTCTTGGAGGAAGAGACCAATGACACAATGAAAATATCTTACTCCTCTTTAACAATAACAACTAATCTTTATTGTATTCTAAATGCTATGTGAGGACAGTTCAACTTTTCTATGAGGGAAAACTTTCTTAACATAATGAACCACAGTCTCTTCAGATCGGCAGCCAGACGGGCGGCAGCCTATTTGCCTAAGTTTCAGAATGTGACCGAGACACCTGCACAGGAAGTATCAGTATTTTATGCCGTTGGGCGCCAGAAATCCGAGTATTGTTGGTTTGTAACTGTGTTTTTTTTTAACAATCACATCCGCTAGTAAGGAATGGAATCAATAAGTGCAAGGCCGTTTCTCGGATACAATCAATAACGCAATTTATAATTATTATTCCCGATTATCCGTAGAATTGGGTGGCGTGATGTGTCGCCGATAACTTGTCTGGCGACTTCGAAACCTCGTTCTGATTTAATTTATTCAAGAAAACAGGCTCATCCATCTCATATATCCAATACTAATTTTATTAGTAATAATAACTTTTTTAGATAGTATTGAAAATATCTACTTTTACATTTTTATATTCAGGTTTGCCGCAAATAATTCAAGATATTTTTAGTGTGCCCGTGCCGTCAACTGAAAAAGATTGAGAAACACTGACCCACGTAGTTCAGGCTTTTGTTTCCCTCCCCCTCTCACTCTCTTGTTGGCGAGAACACAGAATATTTACTTCTTTTCGAGCACGATTTTAAAATGTTCCGCGGGTCGGAGTTTGCCCATATATGGTCTAGGAGATAGAAAAAAAGAACTTTGACTTCAGTTAAAAAATTTATCGTCTGGCTGGGAAATCATTCCTCCGCGCAAAATGAAAACGGAAAAAATAATTTTCGAATCTGATCTTCAGTACTGTTACATTCAATTTCATTTAAAAATGTTCTAGATTGAATTTTAAAATTCTTCAAAATTGTAAAATGTTGGGACTCCCTGCGTGCCCGTGACTAAGTAAAATGCTTCCTTTTCTATTTTGGTTGGATGACTGATTGTGGTGTGTTGCAGTGACGGGCAGCGAGGACACGTGCGTCTACTTCTTCGACCTGGAGCGGGAGAAGAAGCCGTGTGTCAACAAGTTGCAGGGACACTCGGCGACCGTCATCGACGTCTGCTTCAACTACGACGAGAGCCTCCTGGCGTCCAGCGACGCCAGCGGCACCGTCATCATATGGAAGAGGGAGCAGCGGTGAACACTGGCCGATTGCGGTGAAAATAAAGCTTGTGTTTGAAGTAGAGATTATGTATGCTTAATGCGCGAAAGAAAAACATTTTTGAAGCATTTGCGGTGTCCTCGCTTCTTTCCCTCGGGGATTGCCGACCCACCGGTCTGGTGGTGAAGGTGTTAGCCTCTGGATCGGAAGTTCCTGGTTCAAATCCAGGTCCGGATGTTTGTAAGTGTGTAGTATAGGGGCGGCTGGTGCACCTTCAATCAGTCGTGGCCAAAAGTGCTCACGTTGGGAGAGTGTGGTTGTTTGAAGAGTTGGGTGTCAGCTTCCTCATATCTTGCCCTTTGGGGATCGATCCCCAAGTTGAATCTGAAATGCGTCGTACTCAACGAGTTGAATCCGCCGAGGGAAAGATGCAGGGACATCATTTTGAACACCTTTAAACTTCCGCACCACGGCAGATTGAACGTGCACCAACCCCCCTTGGACAACCCTCCGTTACGCTTGCAACCCGTGAAATAGTAGACAGTGAATCACACAAAGGATACTCCAAAACATTTATTGTGATAAAACTATGTCTTTATCTCACACTAGATTGACACAATCATAAAAGTGGGTGGGAACAAATTATACACAAGAGCTGCTGCATTCAACACAACCAATAATTGAAACAATCCAACAACTGACCAGAGAGATCGGCGAATTTCATCGAATGATTCTAAACTGATTTGGGAAAGTCATATTCGTCTTTCATTAATGTTATGATTTTAATTGCACCACACTTTCAGCGAGGATGAATTTTTTTAAATGGACATTTTGAAGAAAGGTTATCTTAAATTTTTCTGGAATTCTTTGGTATTAAAACAATTTACGATACTGGTGGAAAAGCAAGTCTGTCAACTAGTTTAAAACTAATATCCATGGATATATTTAGTAGGCAATTGATTTGATCCAGTTAATTTATTGCTTTTAAAAACCTAGTATAACACCAGCTACTTCAATGAGTTCAAATTTATAGAAAGTATTTTTCATTCGAAGAGGACAAATCCGAAAAAGAATTAATGTCTACGCTATAAGTTTGAATCGTTCGAAATCCGATTTTTGATTTCAATGTTGAACCTAAATACATTCAAATTTGAACAGATTTAAGGTTCGAAATTTTGAGTATTGCAATTTTAATATTTTGCAGCACCTACACATAGAATTCCATCGCAAGTAATTTTCAAATCCCAACTAGTCAGTTACCAAATTGCAGCCGACTTGAAAAAGTTCTGATTTATGATACAAATGATCGACAAAAGGAACAAAATGATATGGAACACTACAATCACAATGCAAGCCATAAATTATATACACAATTGCAATTTTACATACAAAAATACATCCTAAGAAATCTCAACACCATTTTTTCCTTAACGTAACAGGTTTTAATACTATTCGAGTGAGTTTTAATAGTTTTACGATCCAATCAACGTCTCCATGGCAACGCAGCTATTTGGAACACATCCTTGAAATCTGCCTACATGCCTCTATCGATTGAGGCCGACAGTGTTCCAAACACACTATTCCTTTGGGTGCTCGTTAAATGACAGTCGGAGGCAGAAAATTAAAGTATGTTTTTAAAATGTGCTTTTTTTTAAACTACGCCTTCTAAAAGAGCAAAGAAGGTTAGCTGACCAGTGCTAGTTAAATTAGCTAAACTGTGCTTACACATACAATTATTAAATAAAACAAACTGGTTCAAGTGTTTAACATCTTTACGAAAACTAAATCGGATGCAACTAAATCATTTTACACCACGTTTCAAAATATTTCCCAATTGTTTTATGCCTTAAACATCTTTTCAGAAATCATTCAGAAGATGAGAAGAAAATGACTTGATTCCTTTTAATCATAAAAATATCCTGCTATTTGTAATGGAAATAATTTTTCAATTAATCAAAACAAAATTATCGAAGGGTTGTGTATAGTTAGAGGCTATTCAATTCCTCATTCGACATTCTATAACTGATAGTTTACTTTTTTCCCGAGTTGTGTTATTGCTGTTTATCAATGTTAAAAAAAGCTCAATATATTTATTCTCGGTATACCCAAAGGGTAAACGAAACATGATATAAACCGTCAAGAACATTTACAATACAGATAAATCAATACACAGCAAAGTGATACTAATCTAAATAACTCAAAAGGGGAAAACAACTTTCATAGGGTTCCACACTCTATTTCAGAAATAAAATTCTGACATTTCCAGGTTTTCCAGACAAATCTTTACAAAATATCAGGTCATACTTAAGCAATTCACTACATTTTTTAGGTATAAAACAAAGAAATAATTTAGCATTCAATAGCCAATAATAGAAACCAACTTAAGAATTATACACTGAAAATTAATACACAAAGCACAAGGAATTTTGTATTTAAATAATCCAACCGACTTGAGTCAATTTGTGATTTAATGTATCACGGGCATGAAATTTTTCAATTCGAGCCAGGGGACAAAACAAAATTATGTAAACCATTAGCTGCTTCTTTTAAAATGGGTTGAAAAATTCTATTCATAAAATAAAGTGATCGAATCTAACTGGCTACTTTTCTCCAAAGCGTCTCAGAAGTCAGAATCAATCCAGGTCTTTGAGGTGATTTTAGACGAAAATTGGTATTTGTTGGACAAAATTAAATTCCCTGACAATTCCACGTATTGCCTGAGCAGTTTCCGTTCCATCAAAGAAATTATTGAGTCATTTTTCTCAAAAGAATTGAAAACATTGTTACAAATGGGGTTTTGTACTTTTTCACTCTAGCATTAAAAATTTGTTTGCTGCACAGAAAAACATGAAACGAATTAATTTTTTATATAATACGAATTCTGAACTTTATTTTAGGGATATGTTTACCAGCGAGCTTTCCCATATTTTCTGAATTAAAAGACACCACTCTTGCATAGAATCCTGCGTTTCTACGTAAAAACAATAGCATTGAATGGATTCAAGTGTAGAGAAATATTCTAGCCGAATATCGATGCATTTATATTATTCCAAAATAGTGTCCGACTCCTCGGCTTTCAAACGATTCCAAGATCGATTCGAAACAGTTTCCTAGTAAGGTACTGTCAACCCCGTGGACTTGTTTTCGAAACTCCATTTCTGAAGAACTGTTTTCGCAATAGGACGCTTTGTTCAAAATTCAACAGTGAATTCAACTATTGCAACTATTTTTGCATCACAGCGATCTATGGAATACAACGTTTTGAGTTACAAAATATTCTTTCTAACATCTTGGCGGAGGTCCGAAACACGAAAGGAATAATTTCCAAGAGGAATCGTCTTTCTCTGCGCATCAGGATTGGATCTATCTTACGGTTTAAAAAATCCATGATAATTCATCTTAATTTTCCACACTGCAATGAGTTCAAGTATAGACCTAATGACCTCTTTTGAAAAAAATTGGATTTTTAAAGTCGAAATGAAACGAAAAATCTTCTGGTTACAAGACGCTCCTTCAGAAGGAGAGCAGCTTTTCTCAGACTATTCCCAATAGCTACCGTTTTCAGAAAATAGGGTTCGAGAAGGAGGTTAAAAAAAAACCTCCGACTACGAATGAAACCTAGGAGAGGTTTGGACGGTTTTCGTCTCCGACTAGCGACAACAGTTGAGCAGGCTATCAGTTGAAACAACTTCTACTTCCACTACAAAATCCCCCTCAAACGGTGCCACTAATAAAGAAGTGCGCTTCGATCGCACGTTCTACTTTTTACCGAGATACGAATGAATTAAACGAGTGCTTTTCATTTTCCCCAAGAGCATCCAGTGACGTGCCAACCAGACGACTAAAAGAGATGCGACATCGATGCATTGGAGCAGATGTTTTTAACATCCATGTTTTAACAGTGTCGATGTTTCATTTTTGAATGAAAAAAAGCACTGTAGTAAAAATGAAGAAAAATAACCATGCCACTAACGGGTGGGATAGTGAGTGAAAAAAAAATTCGCCTCAGAAGTCAGACTTCTTTTTTTACAAACTACAAATAGTGGGGCATACGGTAATTATATAGGCCCCACTATTATTTATTGACAGTAAATAATAAAATAAGTTTATGTTTCCCCCCATAAGTTGATAAATAATTAATAACTGACACTAATTGTTGCTATGTAACTACCTTATTATACTTATAGTTAGTTGTACCTATGTCAAATGGTTGAAAATATTATTTTCTTTTATACTATTCAATTGGAAAATAAAAGATTTGTTAGTTGTTCTTATTAATTATTTTGACTCTGTTTTGACAGTTAAAAAATAAATCTTAGTTATAAATAAAGGACACATTAAATCTTCACCCCTGCCCTCGTCGAACATTAATGTTTGAGGTTGCAAACCAGTTTTAAGAAATGGGGTGTGGAGAGGGTTTAAATTTACTGTTGGGGGTTTAAAATTACCGATGTTTTAATTTTGGAACATCGATGTTTTGTTCTCGATGTCGCATCCCTATTACGACTGGAATCAGAATGTGTTTACTTTTCGAGTGTTCCAAGAGAAGAAGGAAACAATTGAAACTGGGACTCTCGGAGCAGGAATATCGAATTTTCTGCCAAATAAATAATCTCGGTGCAGTAAGGTTCACTTTGAATTCTAAAACACTTTTTACTTTGAGCACCAAACAGTGAGTCATTTGATATAAAAATAGGGTGGAACTCGCTTAGGAAAAGCACTCGCGACTATTCCGTCTGGGGTGCAATTTCGAGGAGGTATTTTCCCATGATGTTTCCAAGTTAAAAATAGCCATTTTTATTCCCCTCCCCCTTAAGCTCCTAAGAAAGCGGAGCCGTTCTCTAGCGGCCGTGATGTAGCTGTGGATGACGTCACTCAAATGTTGTTACTACAAACAGATGGCGTTGGTCTACTAGAGAGCGTTCGGTTGTAGCGCGGGCATAACGAGGCGGACGTCTTAACAGAGACCAGAGGTGTCGACTTAGACGGACCGAATAAGGTGGAGAATAGGCGATTACAGATGGATGTCGTGGTTTATTTTATTCCAGAAACAAAACAAAGCGGGGCGTTTTTTTTCTCGAGTCCAATCTTCGGAATTGTTGAAGATAGAGTGAAAATGTCAACAGATTTCACATTGGCGTAAAATTCTATGCCAGATCGATACCGAAAATAAATTTCTTATTCAATTATTTACCATTTGATTATTTTTATTAAATAATTAATTATTTATTGAAAGAAAATCACAGTTCGGGTGTAAAAGTTTCTGCAGATTTCAAATCCGTTGAAATTTTTAATCTATCTTTAACGATCCCGATTTTACAAAAAAAAACTAGACGATGTCAGTCAAAATTTTACGTTTGTTTTGCTTTCCTCTGCTTGAATCGTTTGGCGTAGGAAATGAAATGTTGCCGCTATAAGAGGAAAAACATTCCCCACCTGTTTGAGACCGCTCTGACGATGGTCGTGCAAATGGCGTCGCCGCTCATTTTCGTCACACTCACGATCAACGCTCTCTAGGAAACCAACCCCATCTGTTTGCATAAGCAACGTTTCAGTGACGTCATCCACAGCTCCATGACGGCCGCTAGAGAACGGCTCCGCTTTCTTAGGAAACCGTAGGTTTAAGCTACGGTTTCCTAAGAAAGCGGAGCAACCGCAATAATGGAAACTGCCGATGAAACGTTTTCCCTAGGGCTCGCTTTCTCTGGAAACATCCATTTAAAAAAATTCCTGATTCAGACATCTCTACTAAGGCAAACGATTAGGATGGGATGTTCTGTTTCTACATGTGAACATCGTGACTAAGGAGTGCATTAGAATGACACAAAACAGAACATTTGGCAAAAGAAAACAAAGCTAGTCGAACGGCTCCATAAAACTTCCTATGTACACGAGGCACTCTTTATTCCATGTGATAAAAAGTCCCCCTCCCCCCATTTTGAGAGGAACATTGAATATGACACTTTCTCGACCAGACAATTAGCGACTGAAAAGAGTTGAATCTCACTTGACTAGAAGTTTCGAACGAGAAGCTTCGACGCGACTCGAAGGCCGGTGGAACACGCACAGGTTTCGATCGTTTGGAGAGAACATTGCACGATCCATTTCTTTCAGTGGAACCAACAAGAGCTGGTTCGATCTTCAAACGGCACGACCGCCGCGTTGCTTCAGTCCATTACCACAGACGTCCGTTTGTGACCCATAGCACTCTGCACGATTCTATTTGTACCATTATCTAATCTTCAGTTTGCCACAGTAATCCATTCGTTTAGTATTGAGTGTGGCAGAAAACATTGATACTATTTGGATGGTTCAAATAAGACCAGTGTGCTATGGGACAAAACGTTAGACACGTACAAAGATAGAAATGCTCTGAACTGAATCAGGATTTAGAAGATACGGTGGACAAGGAAATCGTGGTGCGACTGTCAAAATGAATCCGATTTCGAGCCATCCTCTGCATTGTTCCGCGACATTTAAGACTTGTCGTATTTGGGTCGACTCCTACAGAAAGGAAGGGGCGGTGATTGCCAGAATCTAGATTGTGCGAGGCTCGGCACACCTGCACGATGAGATATTTATTGGGACACAAAAATGACGGAACAGACGGCACACAAGTCCACAAAGTGTATTTTCCCTGTCTTTGAAAAGCGCATCACACCGTTTAAGACACATAGAATGGGGAAAACAAAACAGTTCAGTGAAATTGACCCGTGTCGCACATCACGAGAACGGTCCAACACCACACAAGCAACGGGAAATCCCGTCTTCCATTGCAGAACATAGTTTTCGGGGAGCGAGTGTTTGCTTGAACATACATTTTTAATTTGTGCTCAGAATTGCTTCTCACAGTAACAAAATAAATAACACGCATTTGATGTAACAGCGAAGAAACTGGCCTCCAAGACTCACTATACATGCTTTAAACAAAATGGGGAAGCAAGGGTGTGTCAAAGTAAAGTTCTTGCATGCGATAACGGAGCAATTTAAAAAATAGAAAGAAGAAACATTTTAAAGCGTCTCGTAATTCTGGAACAGAAAATTGCACTTGTTTTGAAGAAAGCAGAGGCAATTGATTTTACGCGTGCTCGAAAATGCCATTGCGCGTGATTTGAAATCCGGCACATATCGAAATCTGTTTGTGCATCCGAGATCAAAGCATCTAGAACAACAACAACACTGTAGTCCATCTGTCCATTGAGCATCGTACGTTCCCTCGTGATGGGACTATTCCGAACGATTCCGCACTTGTGCTACGAGTTGGATTAAAAATAAAACAATCTCAACGACGGTGCCACTCTTTAAAAGTGTTAGAACAAACCTGCACGTTCAATAAACAACACTCCTCTCTAAGGACTAGAGGTGCGTGGCATCGCTGGTGGTATAGTACAGGGGACTAGGATCGCGCTTCGAGTCTTCGCTCTCCTTCCTAGACTTCTCCACCATGGAAGGGACTTCCCAGAGTCCCACTTCGTTTGGGTAGTCGTCGAAGAAGTCGCCCCCCTCGAATTCGAAGTTGAAGGCCTCGGTGTAGTCCGAAGAGGTCCCGGGGACCCCGTAGGACCCAAAGACGTCCTCGAAGGGCTGCACCGCATACCGGGGAGTGACGGAGAAGCTCTCTTCGGCGTCCGGCCGGTGGCACAGTTCCAGGCGGTTGCGCAAGTACTCTTCCAGTTCGTCTTCGAACTCGCTTTCGCTGGCAGGAGTTATGACTATTTTGGGTACCAGGTCTCTGGGTTGGGGTTTGTCGTCGAAGCTGTCCAACACGCAACCCTGCACGTCGAAGCCGTACCCGATGATCTTGCTCAGCGAGGAAGCATTTCCAGCCTCCGGTTCACACTCCAAAGTCCCGATCGAGGTTTCGAAGCTAGTGGTGTCCGGAACCTCGATGTCTGTTGAATTGTCCGCCACAAGCGATGGATCAGTCCTTGTTTCTTCTACATTCTCTGCACTGTCGTGGTGCAATGAGTAGTTCGCTTTGCTGCCAACGGGATCGGGACATTGAGTCGTTCCGCTTTCAGCAGGTGGAATTTCTTTTACAATTTTCTCTTGTAGCAGGCCCTCTTCGTTCGACGCGGTCCTGACTTCGGACACTGCAGAGGTGTGCTCGGCGATCGGTGATATGTCTGAATCTGCAGATTCGCTGTCTTCGAGGTCAATCAAACATCCCACATTAGAATCTAAAAATATGTCAGTCGTCGGACGAAGGTCCTCTTCTGTACGTTTGTCGACCGTTTTTTCTACCGACGAACTTAGAAAAGTTTCTGCTAGGGGAGAACTGCTCTTTTGCAAACTTTCATCCTTCGGCTGGTAATTTTCATCCTTCGGCTGGTAATTTTCATCCTTCGGTTGGTAACTTTCATCCTTCGGCTGGTAACTTTCATCCTTCGGCTGGTAACTTTCATCCTTCGGCTGGTAACTTTCATCCTTCGGCTGGTAACTTTCATCCTTCGGCTGGTAACTTTCATCCTTCGGCTGGTAACTTTCATCCTTCGGTTGGTAACTTTCATGCAGTCTTAAATCACTATTTCCACCGTCGAGAGCAGACGAATCGTTGCCGTCGCATTCCGCAGATTCGTCAGCGGTGCTCCCCACACCTACCGAAGTCTCACAGCTCGGGATCTCGTGGTCCGAGTCTGAAGCCGCTTTGTGTTTGGGCCTCTTGTTCCCGTCTTCCAGAGTGAGGGGAGAGATTCCCTCACTCGGCGATGCGTGATTCGAAGTGCCGTCGTCAGGGTTCGGAAAACAGGGATCGTCCCGATCCGGCATTTCCAGGAGGGCAGACGAAAAAGAGAGGATGCTTTCTCCCGCGGCCTGGATCGGCTGGTGCAGCTCCCACTCCAGTTCAGGATTGACGAGAAACGAATGCTTTTGTGCAATGTCAGACGGTGTGACATAACTGGCCACAGAAGATTCCTCGACGAGGAATTCCACGACATCCTCTTTCAGGGAGGATTCGTCCGTCGACTCCAAGAGAGGATCGTTTTTGGACCCTGCGTCGAAAGGATTTTCTTTCACCAATTTTTCCAGGGTCGACTCGTCGGAAGCCTTTTCTGGATCGGAAAACTCTTCGGTCCTGTGCTCTGGCCGGTCGGTGTCGTCGTGCTGCAGTCGGTCGAACTCCGAGGCCTGGCTTTCGAGGACGTCCTGCATCCACTTGAGACGGTTCTCTTCGAGGGCGAGATTATTCAGCTGGTTGCGGATCAGTTCGCCGATCTCATCCTCGGACAGATGTCCCTCTAAAAGAAAGAGACAATCGCAGAAATATACATTACATTAAAAAATGAATCGGGAGAAAATTGCTTCGGGCCGTTGCCTCTGAAGTCTTTTGTCACGTGCCTATTACGCAGTTTCTCAGCCCATTGCATCAGAAATAATCAATGGATGCAAGCTCAGCTAAATGCATCTTCCCGCGATCCCTCTGTTTATTATAAGATCCAATGATGCCACAGTAGGCAATGGAATCTGTCTGAGTACTGCTGATCAGGGAATTATTAATGTGTTGATACGCAACTTGTAACTTGCGGCGCCATGTCTTGTAGCACTCGAATCGTGACTGTTCTCTAATGCAGACGCTTGTTTCATTGATCTCGGTCCTACTGTGTAAAGAGACGAACCTCTGGTTTTTCAATCATCGTTTCTTCTCTGTAAATAGTTTTACAGATTTTAGTTAATAAATGTTTCAAACTCATTTATTTTTTACTCCACATATCACTGGGCACTTTGTTTCCCCACAACATGTGGGTGATAAATTCTAGTTTGGATTTTCAATACTTCGTCACGCGTACTTCTACAAACTCAAGCTCGTATCAGCCTAATGGAAGGCGATGGTTTATTTTAATTCACTGCATTGACACTCACAAAACCCAGATTTTGAATCTCTAGGTCCGATCGGACCACAGAGGATTTCCAACGACGCTACCCACAGACGGAACAAGCACGAGGGCCTTGGAATCGAACTCGCGACACTCCAAACCCAACAATTGCCCTTTGTTAGAAAAGTGTGTCTCCTTTAAGAAAATGTCCAGGTACAGATACAGTCTACGTTTATAGTGGTGGCAACGGCCTTGGCGATTTGTTTTTTGGCGCACTTCTGAAGTCGCCAACGAAAAAATTATTTCATAAATATTTTTCTTTTTACAACAGAAAATGAAAGCTTGAAAACACATTTGAGAACGTTTTAAAAAATGTATTTTTAACCCGCCAGCACACGCGCCGGGATCAAATCTACCCCAGCAGCATTATTTTGCTCGAAAAAGGGGGAAATTTTGACCCGACCATTCTGATACTTCTCGTACCTTTCAAGACCAAGGTCATGAAGGAGTGGTCCAAAGGAATTTTGCCTGCGTTCCGAGAATCGGAGCGAAATTACCCCACGCGTGTTGTAGCGTTTCACTTTAGTCTAGCATTGCAGGACGAAATGAGCGCTTACGAACGTGAACAGCAAAGACTGCAGGATCTCCTTGCAAGCGTTGAAACAGAGAGCGAACTTGACGACTCTGATTCGGAAAAAGATAATGTTTCAGAAAGTGATCATTTGACTGGATCAGAACAAGAAATTGATTCATCCGATGATTTTGATCCACAATCATTGACTGCAGAAAATTCTTTTTTAGGAAAAGACGGAACTGTCTGGCTAAAAGAGCATCCACCAAAAAATGTTCGAACGAGGTCTAAAAACATTGTAACCCATTTACCTGGTGTCAAGAAACTCTACAGAAATTTGAAAACGCCCCTGGAATGCTTGACGAAAATTTTTGATGACCAAATAATGCATATTTTGATTAAGTCGACAAATATTTATATCTCAACAGTGAGAAGTAAATTTTCCAGGGAACGTGATGCTCGAGACACAAATGAAGCCGAACTAAAGGCATTGTTTGGACTATTGTTTTATGCTGGTGTGTTGAGAGCTGCTCATCTCAATGCTAAAGATTTGTGGTCGACGGATGGATGTGGCATGCGCATCTTTCAAACAACGATGTCAATCAACCTATTTCATTTTTTATTGAGATGCCTCAGGTTTGATGATATTAATTCACGAGCCGAAAGAAAGACGACGGAGACTTGCACCCATCAGAGAGGTATTTGAAACTTTCATCAAAAACATACAGGAAATTTATTCTGTGTCTGAATATTGCACTATCGATGAAAAATTGGAGCCCTTTCGAGGAAAATGTCAGTTCAGACAATATATCAAGAGCAAGCCAGCTAAGTATGGAATTAAAATTTTTGCTTTGTGTGATTCCCGAACATTTTACACGTACAACTTGGAAATTTACGCTGGACAACAACCTGTTGGACCTTACAGGTTATCAAATAAAGCAGTGGATGTTGTAAAGAGGCTCATATCTCCCATTAGTGGTACAGGGAGAAACATTACCATGGATAATTGATTTATGAGTATCCCATTAGCTAATGATTTAGTGAAGGATCACAAACTTACTTGCGTAGGAACACTTCGCAGAAACAAACGAGAAATCCCCCTTGAATTTTTGCCACACAAAACAAGAGAGATTAATTCATCTCTTTTTGGGTTCAATGATAAGGAGTTGACTCTAGTATCCTATATTCCAAAAAAGAATAAATCAGTGCTTGTTCTGTCCTCGCTTCATGATGATGACAAAATTGATCCTTTGTCGGGCGAACAACAAAAACCCAAAATGATCACTTTCTACAATTTAACAAAAGGTGGCATGGATACAGTCGATGAACTATGTGGAACGTATTCTGTTTCAAGAAAGATGCAGTCGATGGTCTCTGACAATTTTTTTTGGACTGATGAACATTGCGGGCATAAATGCTTTCATCATTCACCGTTCAAATAATCAACAAGGAAATTTGAACAGGAGAGCTTTCCTGAAAGAGTTGGGTCTTGAATTAGCGAAAGACCATTTACGCATGCGTTCAAATGTCCCATCTCTTTCAAAAGAAGAAGAGATTAGCCGGAGAAGAAAATCTTCAGCCAGAAAAATTTCCAAAAAGAGCTTCCGGACGTTGCAATATGTGTCCCAGGAGAGATGACAGAAAAACATCGGTGTCCTGTTCTGAATGCAGTAAATTAATCTGTAAAAGACATGTTGTGATTTTTTGTGAACATTGTTCAAAAAATAAGTAGATGGAGTGACTAAAATACAGGCAAGTGGTATTTTTATAAAAAATTATACCTATATTATGTACTCATTAGTAGAATTTTTTGATAGATTTTGCAGAAACTTTAGGTATTGTTTTCTCAAAACTTTTCAATACAAGGAATACCAAATTTGGGCTTCTAAATATTAATAAACTAGTGTTCATTTTAAAAAAGTTAGTTTTATAAATATTTTCTATATTTTATGGCATAAAATTTGTCTGTTGAAGATTTATGTGTAGAAATTTCTGTTAAAATACATGTTCAACTGGAAAGCTGATTTTCTACAATAAATATCAAAGAATTTCACCAAAAATTATTTTAAACTATTCACATTGATTCATATTTTAATTTTAAAACTTGTTTTAAGTTCAATTATGTATTGTACTCTGTTCATACATGGAGCAAACGTAGCGGAAAGTAGCGCGTGTGCGGATGGGTTAAAAAACTTTCGCAAAAAGTAGTAAGCCTAAACACATTCCAAAACACATTTGTGAACCAGCTGAAAAACTAAGTTTAGAATGTTGGGTAAGAATATACCCTGAAAGTTATCAATTACACTAAATACAGTGGGCATGTTGAAAAAGAAAACAAGGCAAAAAATAGATACGTCAGAACTGTTTCGGAATTTTTTCTTTTAATTCCAGAAATGGCGAAAAAACAATAATTGTTAAAACTCTACTGTGAAAAAAAATTATAAAAAAATTTCCACAACTGCAGAAATACAAATAAATGAACCAATGGTATCACAGAAGAAAAAAAATTCAAAGGACCCATGCCAATCAAAGGATATTTTAAAATTAAAATAACCAATGGAAGCAAAGGAAACATTTCAAACGAACCCATGAAATCAAGCGACTTTAACGGATTTCGTAAGAACTTTCTAGACTATTCAAAATGAAAATTTAAAGTGACCGTTTGTCGAGGTTATCATGAAAACCACAACAACCGTAAAGACGGGTTGCCTTAACCTAATGTAACTCGCTACTAGAAGTGCGCCAAAAAAAAAATCTTCGGCAAGGCCGTTGCCACCGCTATAATAGACTGTAGCTGTACCGATGTCCACCCAAGTGAGCCGTTTTTGCATCAGCCAGCATGTTTGCTAAACTGGCGAGGTGTGGCCACACCAGTCGAGGGGAAACCGTAACCACGCCCCTTTTACTAGTGACGTCATCAGTTGTGAGCCATTGGGAGCGGAGTATCTTATTTCTGCATGAATAATTAGTTCGTGTCGACTGACATCACAACTGTATTTCGTGTTTTTGTTTCTGAAGCTCACTTCTCTCGTGATGGTGGAACTAACTTTGAATCCAAACTTAGTTTTTACTTTGGTCTGTGGATGGATTTGAAAGAGAGTTAAATCTTACCTTCGGGCGAATTGGAGGGAGCGAAGGACTCCGGTGGTTCGGAATCAGGGAGGTCAGTGTCGTCGTCGGAGAATCCGGAGGTGAGCGAGTAGAGCATGGGCCGGCTCATGGGCCCCCGCGCGCCGAACGACGGGGCCCTCCGGACGTAAGGCTCCGAGTCCAGTTCCTCGATCTCCAGCACTTCTTCGATCTCTGCGATCTCTTCGTTTTCTCCCGCTTGCAGCTCCCAGTCTGAGGAAGAGACGAAATCAGAGAAATGAAACGATGCAAACGGACACGAATAGAAATGTGGTTTGGAAACGAGTTAGGCCTTGTGCACGCATACCATTGTGCGGCACCGAAGCCCAACTCTGCACACATAAATGTGAAAGTACTCATTTCGCGCCATTTGCGATACATATTCTATCGAAGAAAACGGGTTTCGCTTACTGGGTGCAAAAAAAACCTTCTATTTTGAAACAAAACAGACGTTGCAGTGTCGATTTTCTTTCATTTTTGCAATTTTTATTGCACGACGCATTTGCACCTGCCATGGTCATATTCTACCGTTCGCTCTCGCACTGGGTTCTACTCTGGTGAGCCAGAACACTTCAGGGAATATAGATTCTATAGAAATGTAATCACGTTCTTGTTTCGATTCATATACAATCAGTTGATCGCGCGTCGTCGCAAGAATTGCTGTAATTGAGCGCAGAATTAAGTGTGTCGTCCATTTTGTTTTGTTTACAGTATAGATTGCTCCTTTCACAAAAAGATAATACTTTGCATGCGTAACACTAAACCGAGAGTTCATTCGCCGATTTCGGAGGATCGAAATGTAACACCGAGGGCTCACAACAGGGTTGAGCTTTGCCCCTATGTAAAAAAGGGACAAACAAAATTCCGGGGCCAATAGCTAAGTTTCAATGCACAAAACTTTAACGTCATTCTTGTATTTCTTACAGCAAACTTTAATGCATGAAACTATAAATATGTTTTATTTGGCATACCTTGTTTACTTTCAAATCAGTATTGTATTGTCAAGTCTTGGTGATTTTAACAGGACTGCTGAATTCACTTTGAAGTGGAGGAGTAATCAGCGTTTAAAGAGACACCCCGATGGAATTTGTGAGGAAGGAGGGTTTTATTGATTTTGAGGTTATTCCTTCGACCACTTTTAACTGCTTGCCTCCCACGGTGTCCCTTGAGAATGTCAGTTTTAATGATGAACTGAAGACTCATGCCAATAAACAGACGGATCACCCAGACCTTTTGAAACAGTTGGCCCTGGAGGTTGTCAATAGCATCCCTTCTGATGCATTGGTCATCTATACAGACGGTAGCAAACTTGAAGACGGTAAAACCGGGAGTGGTGTTTTCATCAACAGCGCTGAGGACAAGGTCAAATGCAGCATCCGAAACCCTGACAATTGTTCAGTCTTTAGATCAGAGATTATAGAAATTGGTGCAGCCCTTAATTATGCACAGTCCACTGATAAAAATTGTATTTGGATTTTGACTGATAGTAGGAGTGCTATACAGTATTTCAAAAATTGGCCACAAATATTTGACATCCCAGACCAGAATATTCTGAAGCTTCTCTGCGAGATTGGCCTGAAAACACCAATAAGCCTCCAATGGATTCCATCGCATATCGGGGTGTATGGCAACGAGACAGCCGATGTACTCGCCAAGAATGGCTGTGATCTCCCTATGGACTGTTTGAATCGTCTCACTCCCACTGAGGTCCACTCCCTGGGAAAACAGCGTTTGCTTTCCTTGTGGCGCCGTACGCCATCCCACCATTGGTATGCTGGCAATCACCCTGGACTATCAATCACATGCTGTGGCCCTCGGCCTTTTCAATCGGCCATGGCCAGATTTCGAAGTGGCCATCTTAAAAGTATCAAATTTCAGAACGGGGAGAGAATTTTCCCTCCTTGTTCCTGTTCCCTACCTGGCAGTCCTGATCACCTTCTTCTCTGTCTTCGTATAAGCAGCTGTTGGTTGATCAGGACTTTTTGCAAGTATATGGGGATCTGGCATGTGACGGGGCCTTCTGGACCTGGTGTAGGCTTTCCTACACCAGGGGGATGTGCAACAACAACAACTTTCAAATCATGAACACTCTAGAAGCTTTAAAAGATAACTTTAGAGACATTAATATTTAAAAGAAGGGAAAAAACTAGAGTGAATGCTATAACATAAAAAAAATTTAATAGGGGGACAAATTATCTTAAATTAGGTACTTTTAGGTTTTTTATGGAAAAAAGTAGCAATAAGCCAGTCTTTTTTTATTCATTTCTTTCTCTGAACTGTTAATAGTTTTCCTTTTCTATTTTCATTCAACATTGTTCTTCACAGCTCCTTCCAGTATTGCCTGGGCAACCTGTGCAGCGGCAAAGTCATTCTTTTTGCATAGCATTTCTAATTTTCTTGTTAGTTTCTTCTAACAGCAGAATTTTGAATACTCTCAGACCCCTTCACAACTTCCAACTGAGTTTGTAATTTTTCAATCGCAGTTTGACTGTTCAAATTTTTTCTCTTTTCTTCCTCAAGAACTTCATATTCTTCCTCCTCTTTCCCTTCAGCCTCTTGCTTAGGATTGTTTAAATAATCTTCACAGCTTTTGTAAGCTATGCGGGCTGAATGAATCAATTCAGTTGTGATAGGAACCAAGTGAGGTTTATCGTTGAAACGTTTCAATCCGAGCCGCGGTAGCTCAGTCAGTAGAGCGCCGGGCTCGCATCAGAAGGGTTGTGGGTTCTGTCCTCGGCGGAGCCTCCAATTCTGATGATTGCGAGATCGGCGCTTCGATCTGGCTAAAGACCGTCGTGTTCACTAATGGTGGCTGGGGCACGTTAAATAGGTCGTGGTCACAATGTCCCCCATTTCCCATACCAAATCAATACCTCTGGGGGTACCTGATCAGGGGGTTATCGGCCTCTGATTGGGATCTAAATTGCGATATGTGCGAGTGAATGGATGTATGAAAGGGACCTTCCTGTAAAACGGATGTGTCATGTATGTCGAGCAAAGTCGGACTTCCTCCCAATGGGGCTCAATAACATGGAAAGCGCACCCCCCTCGCCTCTTGCCGTCTTCGACGGGCCTGGCACTCCTCTGGTCTGCCAGTGTAGGCATAAGAAACAACAACAACAACGTTTCAATCCATCAGCAATATTTCAAGTCTGCACAGATGTTGAAGCTCTGCCTTCCACCACTGTCCTAGAAAAACCTCTTTCAACTTCTGCATTGCTACGGGAAAGTGTGAATGCAGCCTTCATGACTGTCGCAGCATTTGGATAGTGAATTGCACCACCCATACTTCAGAATTTTTAGACCCCTAATGGTCAATCCTGGTGCTTCAAATCTTCAAGTTCAATGAGTGTCCACTCAGTTTCCCACCACAGAAGATAACTTTTTCCCAATAATGTAGTTTCCTGCAGTAACATAGTGTAGGATTGGTTTCCGCCTAAAGCTCTCTCGCCCAATAGGAGTTCCCTCCTAAAGCGCCCTCTATATAGAAGTTACTTCCTCATAGATAGCTGCTAAGATGTCACGCTGTTAAGATGTGCTAAGATGTTTCTCGCTAAGAAGTAAATCGGATGTTATTTAATGTTTTCCGTTACTTTAAATGTTTGTCCCAACCGTGAAACTGTCCTCAATGTACTAATAAACGTTTATGAATATCTAATATAGTGTTCTGCTTGAACATTTCTACAATAGTGTTTACATATCTGTGAAATAAACTCTTTTCTCAGACTGTGGCATCTTGAGAAGGACATTTTGTAAAACTCTGTATAGCCTCTGTTTTACATGAACAGGAACGTCCCATAATAGAAACAACGAGGTCTTTTACATGCAAAACACAAATTAAAGGCTCTTACCTTTGATAGAAGCCAGTGAAATCTATGAATAGGGATGCGCTCACACAAACAAATTTTAACTCTTTTTTATATATCTCTTTTTGAGTCCTCTGCATCCACTTACCGAATAAATCAAATATCCACGTGAAATTAGCGACTCGGCACAAGCCCGAATTTCTTGCTGTTCACAAAGATTGCAAAATCACAAAACGTCTGGCCACGCGTTGTTCTTCAGTGACGTCAAATGCCGATCCACCACCCCCAGGATGAGACATTGAATCCTATTGGATGAAGGAACATTTGCTTTCCCAAGCAGAATCCTTTGAAAAAGCTGAGAATCCGGAAAGTCGACAAAAAGAAATTAGTAAAAATGAAAATTGGAACTAGTTTTGGCAAAATAAGGGGAAAATGGACCACAGCCGAAAAAAAAAAAGGACTTTTAGAGACTTCAGATTCAAAACGGGTCTTTTAAGGGAAAAGGGACCAGTTGTGAACACCGAAAAGGCGGTTAAAACTGCGGATCAGACCCGGAGATGATGTTTGATCTGCGGTTTAGCTCTGATGGGTGAATGGCTGCTTTCACGTGGGACACTTGCTGCCCCTGGCAACAGTGTCGCTCTTTTCCCGCACACCCATTCAAATCCTGCGAGGCAAAAGTCTCCAGATGCTTATCTGGAGGAAAAAGTTGAAATAAACACATACCCGCATAGTTCTGGTAATCAATATTCCAAAGGGACGGTTCGTTGGCACCGTCCTCGCTGCTGTCCGAAGCTGGGGGGTACTCGAACACCACCTGTGGATCTTCCTCGTGGAAGGACACGCTCTTCCGCATCGAGCTCAACTGGAAGAAAAATCGACACCGTTCTGTTTCTGACATTCAGAGCTTTCAAATAACAATTGAAACCTAAAACAAATCCTGTTTCCATTCGATCAAGAGTGCATGCGACACACTGGCATCTTTTTTGGAAGAAGGCGTCGAGTGTAGTGGTACAAATTCCCATTCTTATAAATACACTCCCCTTCAATAATGGACCGGATAGCAAGATGGTGTAAGGAAAAAATAGATACATTAATAGGGGGATGGTCCCCCACGTGCTGCAATGACACTAGCAACCCTTCTGGGCATACTTTCGACAAGGTTTGGATACACAGCTATGGGTATTTGTGTCCATTCCTGCTGCAAGAATGTCGACAGCTCGGCTGTAGATTTCGGACGCGGTTCCCTGGTCCGTAAGCAGGGTGGCAACAAAATCCTTGAAAAAAAGTTCCCTGATATTTCCATGATTTCACTGATAGTTTCACAAAAATTTCCCTGATTTAACAATTCCCTTAAGAAATGTTGTGATCCGTGATTGGTATCGATATACAGTATCCACACAACACTGTTTTTAAATATTTATGATCAGAGGGTGTAAAAGGATCATTCTCCACAAATATTTTGTATTTTTTCTCTACAGATATTTTAATTGTTATTGTAAGAATTGGAACTCTTTATAATTACAATTGAAAAAAATGGAGAAAAAATGCAAAATATTTTGATAATGAACTTTTTACACCTGACCCTACATTACCATACTATTCCTCAAAACCAACTGCAAATATACATAAAGAGTTCTACAAAAATGTAATTGCAAACAAAAATAACTAATTTAATACACAAAAAACATCATTAGTTACACAAATTTAAAATTGTATACCACCAGTTATATCGCTAGCCTCACGGCGACCAAGACGCTGCGGCCGCGAAAAAAACCAACGAAGGCGGTTTTCGCGGTGTTTAAAAATTACGACGCCGTGGTTTTTTATTCTAATTACGATTTCGGCGAATACGATTTATTCGATTCTCAAAAGCACTCATAACAGTGCATCTCTAAATAAACGATAATGGTAGCCGTTTAAGTTGTCAAAATTTCCCTGATTTTTTGTAAAATTTGGAAATTTTCCCTGAGATTTCACTGATTTTTCCAGAATTAAAAAGTTCCCTGAGAATTACCTGATTTCCCAGTTTTGTTACCACTGGTAAGCGTCGCTCTAACGCATCCCATAAATGTTCTATGGGGCTTAGGTCGGGACTCTGAGCGGGCCAGGGAAGACGTTTCACATCCATATCTCGATACCACTGCTCAACAGAGGCTGCAATGTGACGTGGAGCTTTGTTGTTCTGGAAGTCACATTCGTCCATTCTATACAATTGCCAGAGCGCAGAAAGAACCGGATGGTCCAAAACGTCCGTGTAGGCGTCGACGTTCCATTGACCAGGAACGACGTCCAACGGCCCCAGACCATACCACGAAAAACACCCCCAAACAAGGAGTCGGATTTGATGTAAATCCGCTGGCGCACGGTTCAATAGTGTAGGTTAGTGCATACAGATTGTTACAACAGCAATTTAAAAAAGAATATGCTATAGAATGGTTTTCTCAAAAAGACTTGAGGAAAATGAAAATATGAACTCTACGTTAATTTGAATTGTGTCAAGCCAAACGTGCGATTGCCTGGGTTTGGCAATGCAGCCAGCCATCGGAATGTCGAAGAAAATCGAAGGAATTCGATGCTCTAGGGCAGTGGTCCCCAACCCCCGGTCCGGTACCGGTCCGTAGATCAAATGGTACCGGGCCACCCAAGGAACATTAAATTATTTCCATTTTATTTACTGTGGTGTATTTATCTCGGGTTTGTGCGGTTCTTATCTATGAAATGTCCACTCAAATTAGGAGGCGGTAAATCATAACTTGAAAATTGTTCTGTAACTAGAGCTTCAATTATGATTTCTGAATTCTGTATGTCACTATTTTCCAATTTTGACAAATGTGACAGCTGTTTTCAAGTTGGCAGTCAAAGTAGCTGCATTTAAAGCCAAACTGAAGTTGTTGGGACGTCGAGTGAACAGAGGCATTTTGGACATGTTTCAGACATTAGTAGGGATTTTAGATGAGACTCAGCCTAAACATTTACTCTCCTAGTTGGTGCACGATCACCTGTCTTTGCTTTTAAAAGAGTTTGATCGCTACTTCCCAACCACAAAAGACCCACGAACTAGTAAGGAATGGATCCGCGACCCATTTGTCAACAAATCCGGCGAATCTAGCATGTCTGTGCAAGAAGATCACCTGCTGGAGATTGCAAATGAAAGCGGCCTTAAAACTACGTTCAAGACAACAACTCTGCCGGTGTTCTGGATTAAAGTCATGGCGGAATACTCTCAGATTGCCACCACAGCACTTAAATCCCTATTGCCATTTCCAACAACCTATCTGTGTGAAGCGGGGTTTTCTGCAGTGACAGCAACCAAAACAAAACAACGGAATAAAGTGGACATAAGCAACACACTTTGGGTGTCATTGTCTCCTATTACCCCCAGATGAAACCGTCTCGTTGCAATGAAACAAGCTCAGGGTTCTCATTGATTTAGCGTTCTAGTGAGTTAAAATGTTAAATCACTTTGTATTCATTTTTTGGTGTAACTGTCTTTTATTTTGAAGGCATGTTTAAATACAGTTAAATCAAAACAATCTAAAATATAAACAAATACAAATTTCATCATTCCGATAGAACCATGGAGCATTTAAAATTATCCTAAGTGTGGAATTTTGAAGTTTTTCGAGTTTTCGTAGGTGAGTTTCATAGCTGCATATCCCCAGACATAGCTGATAACTGGTCTAGGCAGGGTTTTGTAGATGAGCACTTTTTTAGAGTTGCCAGCAATTAGGGGGGGGGGGTCTGGCAGCGAGAAATTTATTTCTGAGGGATTTAATATGTCCCGTTTAGACAGTCCGAACATCTTATTTTCGAAAGCACGAACCTTTTTCTCCGGGGTCACGAGCACCCCTCGCGTGGGGGTGGCGTGGCAGTCCCACGTCTTTGAGAAGATCTGCAGTGGGCTCTGCTCTTCGTCTTCGGAGGGGGGGCCGGAGTCCGGGAGCCGGGACACATCCACCGAGTTCTTGAACTTGTTGTTGATGCACTCGAAGGAGCCGGAGGTGGAGCTGCAGGAGCCCTCCTCCTCGCTGTCGCTCTCGAAGTCCGGGGTGTAGGCGTCACGGCAGGGGGACGACTCCACGCTGCTGTAGGGGGAAGGGGAACGCGACACGCTCAGGTGCTCGCACACCCGCCGGTTCAGACGGTCTTCCACGTCCAGCCGGTTCAGGGCAGTGGTGAAGTCTGAGAAGGATAAAAGTTGGTTCATTACATCAAGGTCTACGGAACTTCCACTGGTCCCTTGAGGGCCATTTTTTGGATCTTTTGGGGACTTTCTAAAATAAATGCATGATCTCATGTTACAAAGTTATGTGGGTCCGTTAGATGCAAATATCCTTTCAAAATCACACATTTTTTTTTATTGCTTACAGCCTAATCTCGAGAAAAGAGGACTCTGGTATCATATGTCAGCTTTAATAGAAGCTGTTTTCTAACTAAAAATTAAAAAAAAAGACAAACCCTAAATCATGTAAAAGTAGATGAACATGAAACAAATACTCTATATTATATTCATTCTTTTTGTTTTCTGCATACTTGAGAAAGTTTAATAAAAATGGAAAAAAATCGACAATTACTTTGAAAACATTTCTTGTAAATTTTTATGTTTAGTGCATGAAATGAAGTGGGTAAAAAAATTATACATCCACTTGTGTATTTAAAAACGCCTGTCTCCGAATGGGGGAGTTATGCCATTTTCATTTTCTTTTCAGTTTGCATACTTTCTTTGTCGTAATTGTTCCATTTCATCATTTGCAGTTTGCATCATTTTTAAATTTCTATTTTTCATTTGTTTAAGTTGAGCTCCAGCCACCTTTAAAACAATTCAATACACTTTTGGGACAAACGTTTCCGTGTTTTGGCATATTTAGGGACCAGCAGACACCGTTCAAGTGGGAAACGGAAGTTTAGGAAACGTCCATTCCCAAAGACAAGGCAGGGGCACTCACCTTTCACAGACATTCCGTGGGTCTCCAGGACCCCTCCAGCAAGGATCTCCCGCCCCTCCAGGACGACGGGGTCGTCCCCCCCCGACGTCGAGGGTCTCGTCCGAATGCCAGCGGACGGACTGCGTCGGCTGCCACGAGTACATGACGTCCTTCGACAGGTGGTTGTTCTCGACGTCGTTCGTGTATCCTGTGTTATCGTCGATGGCCCTGCCGACGTTGAGGGGTGAGTAGCTTGCGTCCGTTCCTCCGCCGTCGCTCTCCTCGAAGAAGTGGTCGACCGAGGGGAGGACGGACGTCTCCTCCCGGAGTGAGCCAGACGAGCCCTCGGACATCTTCTCCTCTCCCCCCGTGAAGATGTCGTTGCTGCTGAATGAGGCCGTGGAGTGGACGGACGAGGGGCTGAGGATCTCGTCCGTGATCTCCTCCTCGATCACCTCGTTCTGGAGTGAGAAGTTGCGGTACGGCTGGTGCAGGGGGTACGTCGAGTCGGGGGACTCGCAGGGGCTGGACGTCGCGGAAGGGTGGCCTCCTGCAATGGACAACACTTAAAATTCAACACCCTTTCATTGAAAACGAAAAAGGGGGTCGACACATTGATGTCTGGACCGGGTGATACACACTACCATCAATAATGGACCGGACGCCAGCGGATTGGCATCAAATCCGACTACTTCTTTGGGGGTGTTTTCCGCGAACCTCTGCATGTTGTTCCCGGTACGTCAACATTTTGGACCATCAGGTTCTTCTTACGCTCTGGCAATTTTAGTGAATGGACGCATGTGACTTCCGGTCCGACAATGCTCCACATCACGTTGCAGCCTCTGTCGAGCAGGGGTATCGAGACAGGGATGGAAAACGTTTCCCCTTCCCTGCTCAGAGTTCCCACCTAAACCCCATAGAACAAGTGTGGGACGCGTTAGAGTGACGTTCACGGACCGGGTAACCCCGTCCGAAAGTGACAGCCGAGCATACACATGGTCACAAATACCCGTGGCTGTGTATCAAACTTTGTTGAAAGTATGCACAGAAGGGTCGCTACTGTCATTGCAGCTCATGGGGGACCATACCCCTATTAAAGCGTGTATTATTTCCCTTATACAATCCCATCTTGTCCGGTCCATTATGGTAGGGGAGTGTAAGGTAAAGCTAGGAACACAATTGAACAGAATAATAAAAAACAATCGAATCATCAATTTTTTGCTAAACTATTCCTGAATAATTGTGACTTTGTTTGTTTTTTGTGCATTTTCATTGCTATTTGGTTGTTAAGCTTTATTCTAATACAACAGTTGTCATAAAACCAAGAAAGCTATTTTGCACAATCTGTCCTTATGGGGTCGGAGAGATTGATCTTAATAAAAACTACAATTAAATTGTTAACAATAATAATGTACACTTATATGACATTATTGTGAGGTTTTTGTAAACAAATATAATCAGAAAATGAACGAATTTTAAGAAGAAAGAAGACACATTTTAACTAAAGAAAATTAAAGAAACAGAAAAAGAAAGCCCAGATAAGATTACAAAAATAAATTAAGTTACTTGATAGCACGTTTAATTTAAAATGAGTCCATTTTCATTTCCAGTTTCAATGTTTTCTTGTTTGCTGACCAAAGTTGTCGTCCACAATCGATGCATTTATTGTTGTAAATTGTGCAGCTTTCGTGCAACCATCTGCCACAAGTAACACATTGAATCCAGTCACTGGTCGAAGTTGTCTCCCGGTGTGCACTTCCAGACATTCAATACACTCATCCTCATTACTCTTCCTTTTGTTTCCTTCAATTTTTTTATTTTTTTTATTCCGCTTTTTCTGGAATATAGGCACTTTTCTTTCTCATCTTAATTAAAGTTCCTGGTGGTGCATCTCTGGCGTATTGACATTTAGCGTAGACTCCCTTAAAAATGCAGAAAGGTGGCAGGAACTGTCCTTTTACATTGCGCAGCAAGTCAAAATAGTTACTGTCTCACCCTTTTTGGCACTAGTGACAACATGAACATCTTTACTGCCTTTTGCAGCAACCGCTTTATCGGGGTCATCTAAAGCATCCCACTCTCCCAACTTCCACACCAACCCAACGTGACGACTTTCGGTCATGACAGATTTAAGGTGCACCAGCCGCCTCTACACCATACGCTTGAGCCGCGGTAGCTCAGGCAGTAGAGCGTCGGGCTCGCATCAGAAGGGTTGTGGGTTCTGTCCTCGGCGGAGCCTCCAATTCTGATGATTGCGAGATCGGCGCTTCGACCTGGCTAAAGACCGTCGTGTTCACTAATGGTGACTGGGGCACATTAAATAGGTCGTGGTCACAATGTTCCCCCATGTTCCCATACCAAATCAATACCTCTGGGGGTACATGATCAGAGGGTTATCGGCCTCTGATTGGGATCTAAATTACGATATGTGTGAGTGAATGGATGTATAAAAGGGACCTTCCTGTAAAACGGATGTGTCATGTATGTCGAGCAAAGTCGGACTTCCTCCCAATGGGGCTCAATAACATGGAAGGCGCACCCCTCTTGCCGTCTTCGACGGGCCTGGCACTCCTCTGGTCTGCCAGTGTAGGCATAAGAAACAACAACAACTACTACTGTTATATGGAGTTGCCTTTCCCCTCTTTGTACGCAATCTCTCCTCGCTTTACCTTATGTAGGATTTTTATGCTATGCTTTTCGAGTTTGAGCACAGGCGTTCCAGAGTGAAGACACTCTCTTTGAAAATGGTGACCTTGCCGTATTTGTTACATTAGTAATAAATGTTCCATTGATGAGCTATCCTAGACGACCGGGCAGGAAGGACAATTAGACATATCGATACCTAGGTTCCAAAAAGGTAACGAGTCAAAAATTCCGGGATTCGAGTCAAGTGTATCAAATGATTACCAAAACGTTTAGTTAACCAGTTTCAAAGCGTAACAACTCAAAAACTGTTACTTTGGACTTAATTGACATAACAGATCGAACAACAGCCTCTGTCACTTCAGAACTGGCAGCTAATCGTTTGAGTAATCGTTTCTGTTGGGAAAACCTTACCCTTCTTTTCTCAATTTTACTATGCCAACAAACATATTTGATAATTCGTACTTTATGTAAATCTTATCACAGCTATGCAAAACTTGTCACGTGATTTTTCATACTATCATAAAAGCAGTTGCATTCTGTTGTACCAGTATTCCCGTTCTCGCGTATTTAATTCACGCTCACACTTTTTTGATCACGTACCCGCTTACTTGATCTCTCGATCGAGTTATTAAGAGTTACTTTTCAATGTTACAAAGTAACTATACGCAGATTGTGATCTCATTTTAACTTGAATTCATTTGTTATCTTCTGAATCAATTCTAGTCTGGATGTTTAAAGACTTGATGGATGAAAGAAAGGATGATGCACTTTAATTAACTAAAGTTCATATCAGCCACTCAAATGGACCTTAAAATTCAATCCGTTTCGTACACTTAACTCAAATTGAGACATTTTTGCAACTGAGGTCTATCGATATATTTACATACTCATTTCCAAATATCGTATTGGTATCATCCGAACAGTCGAGCTTCGCGTCCGAGGAGATGGAAAACATACCTGGAGAGGAGGAGTTGGAGGCATCGAGGTGGTTGGAATCAGAGGACTCCTTCTCGTCGTCCACCCCGAACGAGGCGTTTAGGTTGGGCAGAATCTCGCACTCCTGCAACAACTCGATGGACCTGCTCGGCACGAAGCCGACGAGCGCCTGCGACGAGTCCACGATGATGGCCTCGTCCGTCTCTGTGTTGATCTTCAGGATGTCATCGCTGTCGGCGGAGTTCTCGTAGTCGTCGCACGCCGAGTAGCTCTCCGCGATCACGGTCTGCTCGCCCGTCTCCAGGTCCTCCACTATCACCTCATCGTAGGGGCGGAGCCGCAGAGCACCCCTGCTGCCCTTGAAGTCGCCCTCCGAGTCGTTCTCAAGGTCGTCGTAGAAGTGGTCCGAATTCTGAATCGCGGGACGGGAGCCCGACTTGTGTAGCCTGGAGTTCCCGGCGTCCTCCAACCGGTTCTCCTGGGGGAAGGAGTCCGAGTACGAGTACGAGTCCAGCAGGTCGGAGCTCGAGGAGTCGAGACGCCTGTGAGGAGAGCTCGGCTCGTTGCCGCTCTCCAGGGGTTCCGACGAAGGCCGGATTCCGGTGTCGCTGCGAGCCGAGCTGTGTAATGTCTCTGCCCGGTCCACCGGGCTGTCCGTGCTGATGCTGCGGCACTCGTTCCCATAGCTGTAGCTCGAGACATTGATGGAGACTTCGGGGGTGAGGGGCTCCCCGTACTCCAGGGATGGGGAGTCTTCGGGTCGAGACGTCATCGGCTCGGTGGGTGAAGGGCACTTGGATTCGACGGTCGAGATCTCCGCTTCGAGGAAGGCACGCGTGTCAAAGACCGTCTCACCGGGAAACAGGGACACTTTTGATAGGTCGCCATTGAAGAAATTGGAACGAGCACTCGCGAAGCAATTCGGATCCCCGTTCGAAGTCGTCGTGCCCTCGTGGCTAGGTGCGTCGTAGTACGTGCTGGAATCGTTCGCCGAGGGTCCGGGGGTCGTTTTCGCTCGAGTCAAGGAGCCAAGAGCATCGCCGTCCAACACCTTCTCCGTAAAGGAGTCGTCGTCGAAGACGTTTCCAGAATCGTCGTCGTGAGGGGAAAATCCGTTCGAAAAGGTCCAGTCATTGCTCTTGATGGGAGTGGAGGTGAGGGGTCTAGATCTCGCTTCGCACGAGGGTGCAGCGGTGATTTTGGCGGACATTTCGACGGTTTCGTCAGCCTCCTTGAAGACGAAACGGAACGGCTTGGGCACGTCCGCGACTCTGCACGGACTCTCTTCCTCGTCGTCGACCACGTTCTCGTTTTCGTCGTGGAATCCCTCCAAAAGCAGCGGAGACTCAAAGATGACAATGTCGGGCACGGCACTCGAGAGGTTTTGCTTTCGCTCCTCTTCCACCGCACTCGGAGTTTCAGAAATGCCATTCGAGTTGTCATCCATCCATCTCTCGTTCTCGTTTAGATCGACACAGAAATGCCGCCGGTCGGTCTTCCTGGATGGATCGTCGGAGTCCAGTCCCTCGATGATAGTAACGTCTCCAGGAGCACTGGATCGCAGTCTCTGCAGGTGGTCCTGCTCCTGTCCCACGGGGTCTTCGTCCAATTGGGGGAGGTCCGACGAGACAGAGCCGCTCTTCTCCCTCCCCAGGGAGACGCTGCTGAGGCAGTTCTCCGTCAGTTCGTCGGCGCTTCCGTTGAGCACCCGTAGGCTGGGCGACAGCTGGCTGTTGTTCCGGGCCACCAGGTCCAGGGACATGTCCAGGGAGGAAAAGCGCTCGCCATCCGAGGAACAGGTGCCGCTCCTCTCCGAGTGGTCCGGCCGGAAAGCGGGCTTGGGCTGCAGCGCGTTCCAGCGCTCGTCGAACGAGGTGTCCAGGGTGTCGAGGTTGTGTCGGTCGTTGTAGAGGCGAGTCAGGAAGTGCTCCAGCTTCTCCATGGGGGGGCGCAGGTGGGAGGGCTTCCAGCACTCCTTCATGATCATGGATCTGGAATCAAAAACACACCCCATCAGAAACGCCCACGAAGCAGTTTAAAGCTGCGTTTACACCTTCTCCACCTCCGAACATCGAAGCTGTTCCGAGAAACGGCATTCAGTGTAGCGTCGAGGTCTCAAGTCGGGGTGGTGATGGGGAGAGTTTACAGATTTGCCAAATTTGTTTGCCACCACGAGTCGGTAAAGATCACAAGGTTGCAACTTTCGGGGGAGATTTCTCTGTGACGTCTGCTTGAAACTAACCGCTGCCCTTTGCCCCCCCCCCCCTGGTCGCTCACGCCGTCTTTTGTCTGCTCTCTCTGGAAATTGAACCCTCATCGCTTGCTTTGACCCCATCTCTGGCCAAACTGCCAGGGGTGAGAAGAGTGTGCTCGGAGGGTTGCCGATTGTTTGGTGTAGGTTTTATGCGTAAGAAAAACACTCCTTTAAAATAAAACCTATCATTTTATTTACACGAAAGCACAACCCGACTGGGGTTTCACCAGAAGAACATATCAGTTATATAGCAAACTGTCTGAATTAGAAATACAAACTTAGAATAACAGACCCCATACGGCACATTTGCCGATGCACATTGGGACAAATAGCCACTGATCCAACAATCGGCCCCATCAGTTGCTATCAAAATAAAAATAATCATTTATGGAAAATTTTATTTAAAGCATCTTGAAATTTATTTATTAATAAAGGTTTAGTTAAACAATCAGCTCGATTGTTGTTAGTTCCAATATGAATTATTTTAACAGAATTTTCATCTACTAAATTCCGAATAAATTTAAAGCGAATATCAATATGCTTAGTTTTAAAATTTTCCATTGGATTTTTAGCAAAACATATGGCTGCTTGATTATCACAAAAATGATTTGGTACGATGGAATTGGGAATAAGATTTAGTTCTTTTATAACTCTGGAAAACCAGATTGATTCTTTAACGCTCTCACACAGAGCCACAAATTCAGATTCCATGGATGATAGAGCAATACACTTCTGTTTGCTTGATCTCCATGCAAACGCTACGTTACCAAAATAGAAAATATAACCGCTCGTCGAGTGACGGTAGGTTAAATCTGATCCCCAATTAGCATCAGAGTAACAGTCCAATTCAGATCCTGAAATATTAGAAAGATTAATTCTGTAACTTTTGGTCATAAAAACATAGTTTACAATATCAGCAACAATTTTCCAGTGTTGAAAAGTATATCCGTTACAGAATTGAGACATTAAATTTACAGAATATGAAATATCAGGTCTGCTACGATCAGCTAAAAATGATAGACAACCAATAAGTGTTCTATAAGGATATTTTTTCATCAAATCATTTTCAACAATATCACTTTCAGGAATTTTGTCAGGCAGCATATAGCCTACTTTGAAAGGAAGCTTTACCAATGACTTTGGTAGTTCAGAAAACTTAGTAATTAACCTTTCAATATACGTTAGTTGATGCATATATAAACAATCATTAACGTATTCAAAATTCACGCCCAAAAGGTATTTAGTCTGTCCAAGTTCAGTAACATCAAATTTACTTTTAATTAATTCAACAGCTTCTTGAATTAAATAATTTGTTTTACCATACAAGATTATATCGTCAACATAGACGGTTAATATAACATTACTTTTAAATTTATATACACAATTAGTCCAATTTAGTTTAACAAATCCTAACTTTTTCAAAATACTATCGAGTTCAAAGTTCCACTCCCGCGAACTTTGGTGCAAACCATAAATTGCTCTGTTTAAAAAACACAATTTATTTTCGAACCCTTTTACTTCATGGCCAGGTGGTTGCCTCATATATATTGGTTCTTTTAATTTACCATAGAGATAGGCAGATTTTATATCCAACTGAACATTATGCCAATGTAATATAGACACTAATAGTATAAACAGTAACTTGATAATGTTAAAATTTACAACAGGTGAAAAGATTTCATTAAAATCAACGCCTGGTCTTTGCTTAAACCCTTGTGCCACTAACCTGGCTTTATATTTTTTCGGATTATTTTTATCATCCAATTTTACTGTATAAACCCACTTACTTCCAATTACTGGAACATTAGAAGGTGGATCAACCAGATCCCAAACCTTTCGATCCTTCATAATTCGAAGTTCATCGGCCATTGCAGCATCCCACTTAGCCTTATTCTGACTTTGCTGCGTTTCATAAAATGTTTTTGGCACTTCAGTGCTATAACATTCGTGAAATATATCCTCTAATTGATCATTTAAATAATCCTTTTTACCTTGAAAATAAGACATGTTAGTAGAATCTACATTTTTAGTATTTACAACACAATCAGGTTTAAAGCAAAATTTATCAGGATTAAAATCTATTCTATTTTCATTACAATATTTTCTAGCATCATTTACAGATCTTAATCTAACGCTAGAATTTGGTGGATAGTAATATACATCAATTATATTGCTCATTGTGCGAGGTTTTTCTACTCTTTCCCACTCGCTAATATTTCAAGCACTTAAAATACGAGTATCAGAAGCTTGATCTTTTTCGATCTGATTTGAGTCGTCGTCGGAAGTCGTTTCATAAAAATCCGCATTTAAGTCAAATCTAGCATAATTGGAACATTTATCTTTACCAAACAAACAATTAACCCCTTTCTTAGTTTCATCAATTTTGACATGAACCGTTTCAATAACTTTATATATACGTTCCTTAGAGATAAAAATCCTATAACCTTTTGTTTTTGTCGCATAGCCCACCAAAATTCCAGGCTTTGCTCGCGGTTGAAGTTTATTCCTGTGAAATTTAGGAACATGTACGAAAGCAAGAGATCCGAATATTTTGAAATGTTTCACAGAGGGTTTGTGATCACTCCATATTTCTATAGGAGTCAAACCATTTGTTAGTTTGTGTACACACCGGTTTCTGATGTGCACAAATGCCATAAGGGCTTCAGCCCAAAAACGTGGTTGCAATCCACTGTCTTGGAGCATGGCACGTACTCCGTCCATGGCGGTCCTATTAAACTTTTCAGCAACCCCATTTTGTTCACTTGTGTACGTAGATGTACGCTCATGTTTAATTCCTAAGTCACCGAGGAATTTCTCAAACTCTTTGTGCACGAAATCAAGAGCATTATCAGTTCTCACACACTTCAATTTGCAATTTGTTTCCCTTTCTACTTTAGCCAAATAAGTTTTAAAACAGCTAAAAACTTCAGTTTTACTTTTTATTACGTAAACCTCAACTTTACGCGAATAGTCGTCTATGATAGATAGAAAATACTTTCCCCCACCCAAAGAATTCACTGGAGAAGGACCCCACAAATCCATATAAACTCTTTGTAGGATATTAGTAGTAAGTCGTTTGTACTCGTTTGTTTTTAAGGACACTCTAGTGGATTTAGCAATTTTGCAAACATCACAATTTTTGTCCTTTGCTTTAGAACATAAATTTTCAATTCCTTTTATGGAATTATTTCTACTCATTTGCTCTATCAGAGGAACATTTACGTGACCAAATCTCCGGTGCACAGTATTAATATTTAAAGATACATTAACAGATTCTTTATATATTTTAGGATATCCTCTTACTATATACAATTTATCAATTAAGGGTACAGTAAAGAAATAATTATCATTTTTAGTATATACAATCATCTTTTTGTCACCCCAAATAACTTTCATACCTGCAATATCTATATTCGAACCACCTATTAAGTTTCTACGCATATTAGGAGTATACAATACATTCTTCAGTATAATTTTTACATTACCTGAAATGTCTTTTACTACAAAGTCTATATCTCCTACTCCAAGGACTTTCGATGTACAATCTTGGTCTCCAACGAGAATAGACGCATGTTTGGTCAGCTTGAAGTTATAAAACCAGTCCCTTTGATTACAGCAATGCGAAGTAGCAGCCGAATCGACGAGGAACTCCTCAATATTTTTACTAGGTGAAGTGGTTGCAAGTGCAATGTCAGCAAAACATGCACCGTTTTCATCTCTGACCGACTTCTTGACTAGTCTATTCTTCTTGAAACATCGACTTTCAGCATGTCCTGGTTTGTGACAATAACCACACGGCCCCATACGATAAGCTTCGTCATTTCTGTGTGACTTTTTGTCAGGGTCCAGCACACCTCCACTGCGTTCAGATTTATTGGTCGATTTCTTCTGTGCAGCATGTATTGCTCTATTCTTTGAAGCATAGGCGTTTCCAATCACTGTATGGATTTTTCCTTCATCTTTTCTTTTTAAATCAATTCTTCCAGCTTCGGCAAGTAATTGTTTTGTAACGTTGTTTACTGTAAACTCTGCATCCTCGAATCTGTACATGTGTTGTACTAGGTTATCATAATCTGGAGGTAATCTTCGTATAAGTTGAAAGCATACAAGAAGCTCTGGAATTTCGAACCCGGAATCTTTGATCTGTAGTTGTTTTTCAGCAATTTTCTTACTGTAAATTCCGATAGTTTCTTCCCCAGAGTCGAAACGCATGTCGAAAAATTCATCTACTAAGCCGGCCAATCTTGCCTTTGAAGTAGGTTCAAAGTGAAGTTTCAACGTCTCCCATGCAGTCTTCCCGTCCTCAGTATCTGCGATCAGGGTGTGAAATCTTCTTTCTAAACTTTGATAGATGGTCGTATAAGCTCGTTGCTTTCTCCATAGAAACGTACGCTTTTCCTTTTCTGGTGCACTTTCTGGGCAAGGAACAGGATTTCCAACTATAAATTCCCAGCACCCACGATCCATCAGTAAGACTTTAACGTCAGTCTTCCATGTGGTGTAGTTAAACTCGCTTAGTTTTGGAAAACTAAACGATTCTGCCATCATGCAACTAGAGCAGCCAACTTAATACAATTTCGAAGTAAACTTAATTTAGTTTTAACATTTTAGTTAAAAAGGAATCGGGTTGGGCTGGGCCCATAACCCTGTTTGGTGTAGGTTTTATGCGTAAGAAAAACACTCCTTTAAAATAAAACCTATCATTTTATTTACACGAAAGCACAACCCGACTGGGGTTTCACCAGAAGAACATATCAGTTATATAGCAAACTGTCTGAATTAGAAATACAAACTTAGAATAACAGACCCCATACGGCACATTTGCCGATGCACATTGGGACAAATAGCCACTGATCCAACACCGATAAAGTCCACAAAGCATTTACAGCAGACGAAAAGGGGTTAGCATAGGGAACGTAAGACGTCCTTGCCACAAAAAGGGAGATAAATGTATCTGCAACTCTGGTGTAAACGCGGCTTTCCAATTCAGCAGAGTGAGGTGCGGTGGAATCGGGCGAATAGAAGTAGTTTTGCGGAAAAAATTGTCGTGACTTATGTCCCCGTCCCCCTCACTACCGCGTTGAATGTAAAAAATATTATTTAATCTTACTCATACGTATATGACCTACATATAATGGGGAAGCAAAGTGCCCAGTGATATGTGGAGTAAAATATAAATTATCGCATTTGTTAAAGATAAACTTATGTTTACTAGACTCCATCTTCACATGTTTGCACCTCCTTCTTGTATGGTTATGATTCGTGAAATGAACAAGTTGAGCTGCCATGCTTTTGCGATTGGCCGCAATACGAAATCACAACTCTACATGGGTACTAATATTAGGGCACATCATCTACTGAATACAGTATTGCGATTTTGTTTAAGGCAATCATTCTATTAAGGCATTGCTGCTAATTTTTAGATGTACAAGAAGTATCAAAACGAAAGTTATTTTCTTTCAGAGGACAATTTGTGTTGTACTTTGGAAAGAGATGAACCTCTGGGTTTTCAATCTTTGATGATTTTATTTTTTACACCACATATCCCTGTTGGCACTTTCTCCACATAGTATGTGGAAGAAAACATTCAAAAAGGTACGAAAATTTATCAATTAAAGACTGTAAAACTTTTTACAGAAAAAAAACCCAAAAAGATTGAAAACCAAGAGTTGCTTGCTCTTATTAAAGTAAAACAAAAATTGTAATATGAAGGAAGTTTCGTTTTTATACTTCTTGTACACCTGAAAATCAGCATAAATACCTCAATAGGAATGATTGCCAGAAACGAAATAATAATACTGTATACTAAGTAGATGATTGGTCATGCTATCATGACCACACCCATTGATAGTTGTGATGTCATACTGCAGCCAATCACAAAAAGCACGACAACACAACTTGTTTGTTTGTTTACATAATCATAACCACACAAGAAGGAGGTGCAAACATGTGAAGATGGATTCTAACAAACATAAGGTCATCTTTAACAGAATCAATTCACCATCGTACTGAAGATGACCCAGAGGTGTGACAGTTAAGTTTTCAAAAAAACCTCCGACAACTACTTCTAATCACTTAGCGAGAAATCTGAATTGAAACTGAGTGAAAAACAGGTAGTTGATTATATTAGGGTGTCTACTCAATTTCTGTAAGTCCATTTCGGGATTTTTTCGGGGCCTTTTAGGGACTTTCTAAAATAAATGCATGATCTCATTTTACAAGATTATGTGGGTCAGTTAGATGAAATTATACTTTAAAACTGCACCTTGTTTTATTGTTTACAGCCTAATCTCGAGAAAAGAGGATTCTGGTATCACATATCAGCTTTAATATGTGTGTGAGCTGCTTTCTAAATCAAATTTTAAAAATAAAGACAATCCCTAAATCATGTCAAAGTAGATGAACATGAAACAAATACTCTATATTATATTCATTATTTTTGTTTTCAGAATACTTGAAAGTTTAATAAAAATGGAAGAAATCAACAATTACTTTAAAAACATTTCTTGTAAATTTTTAATTTTTATGCAAGCAATGAAGTGGGTAAAAACATTATACATCCATTTGTGTATTTAAAAAATATATAATTTTGCCTCTGTATAGGGTTGGATTGGGGGAGTGATGCCATTTTCATTTTCTTTTTAGTTTACATACTTTCTTTGTTTAATCGTTCAATTTTATCATTTGCAGTTTGCAATTTTCTTTTTTTTCAACAGCTGCAGCCCATCTTTTGTTTTCGCCTTTAAAAAAATGTGATACACTTTTCAGACCAGTTTTTCGTTTTCTTGACTTTGGGGACAAAATTAATAATTTAGGGACTTTTGGGAATAGTTTTCTGTTTTTGGGACAAAATTTTTGTTTTAGTGACTTTTGGGACCCGTTGCCCGTATTCCTTTTTCTGGACCAGTTTACTGTTTTCAGGACTTCCGGGACAAAATTTTTGATTTAGGGACTTTTGTGACCAGTTTTCTGTATACAGGACTTTCGTGACCTGTAGACACTCTGTTCTATTTCTATGCACTTGATGGTTTATACAAGTAGTGCTTAAAAAAGTTGTTTGCCCTCAGTCAAAACATGTTTTGACCACGAGGACTTATAGTCCACACCAGGGGTCGGCAAACTGCAGCCCGCCACCCATTTTTAATCCAGCCTGGGGGTCAGAGTTGCTTTCTACATGAAAAAATTATAAACAAATGCCACGCAATGATCGATCGTCAAGTTGACACGTTGCGAACAATGACCGCCCTGGGCGCTACTGGCGGCGCATATTCCGTCATCTGCCGGAATCTCACTTTTGCAGTTGGGCACACCATTCCAACAGGTATTTGTTGGCTCCTGATGAGACATCACAGATACTGCCCAGTTATTGCTGTTTATTCAAGAGTTGGATACCGAGTTTGAGGGGACTGAAGAATTAGCTTCTATGAATAGACTGCATGGAACAACTACAGGCAAAGATATCTCCAAGGAAGTGGAGAAAATGCTAACACAGTACAATTTGCAACGGTTCAAAATGTGCCACAACTGATGGTGGTAGAAATATGTGTGGTAGAGGGACACATTTTTAAGGCTTGCGAAAGAAGCTAAATGCTTAACACCTCTGGTAATCCAATGTAGTATTCACTAGGAGGCTCTTAGTGGGAAACGACTTCATCTGTCACGTGTTGTTGAACCAGTTGTGTCAGTGTTGACTTCAGTCGCTTCCGTGGACTTAACTCTCGCTTTTGCTATTCTTTTCATCAGATATCGAAGTCAAATCTTCTAACTTCAATACCCCACAGCAGTTCGGTGGTTTAGAAATTGGAAGTTTTATTGGGATTTTTTGACAGGAAACAAAAAAAAATCCCTGAAAAAAAAGTTCCCAGATATTTCCCCGATTGTCTCATAAAAATTTCCCAGATTTCACAATTCCCTAACGAAATGTTACGATTGGTATCGATATACAGCATCCACACAACACTATTTTTAAATATTAAGGGCCAGATGGGATGAAAGGATCATTCTACACGCATATTTTGTATTTTTTCTCTACAGATATTTTAATTATTATTGTGAGGATTGGAACCCAAAATGTACTCTTACAAAAGAAATTGGAGAAAAAAATACAAAATATTTTGACTATGAACCTTTTTTCTCTTGACCCTACACTATCATACTATTCATTCAAATCAAATGCCAATAGACGTAAAAAATTCTACAAAATTGTAATTGCAAACAAAAAATATTAATTTAATACACAAAAAGAAAACATCATTAGTGACACACATTTCATATTGTATACCACAAGTTGTTTGGCCTTCATCACGGTGACAAAACACTGCAGCTGCGAAAAAAGTATTGAAAAAATTACGACACCAGGGTTCTTTATTCGAATTACAATTTATTCGATTATCAAAAGCACCCACAATAGCGCATCTCTAAAATGGACAAACTATAATAGTTGGCATTTTTTAAGTTATCAAAATTTCTGTTTTTTGTAAAATTTGGAAATTTTCCTGATTTTTCCAAAATTAAAAAGTTTTTTGAGAATTCTCTGATTTCCAGGTTCTGTTACCACCCTGTTTGAACTCAGAGGCAATAGAAAATTTTCTAAAGGAGAAAAACTCCCACAACCACTATCATCGAACAATGAATGTCAATGGAAATTAGCACTTGCTACAGACATGGCAGGCCATTTTAACGAAGTTAACTTAAAATGACTGGGAAATGTATTCCATCGAGACTATCAGGCAATTTAAAACAGCACAAAGTAGGGTACAGCTACACTCTATGTGTAGAGCAGTAGCAACGGCCTTGGCGATTTTTGTGGCGCACTTCTAGTAGAGAGTTACGGTTGATTAAGGTATGTCTTTACTGTTATTGTGGTTTTCATGGCAACCTCGGCAAACAGTCTCTTTCAATTTTCATTTTGAATAGTCTAGAAACTTCTACCAAAATCCAATTAAAGTCGTTTGATTTCATGAGTTTGTTTGAAATGTTTCCTTTGCTTCCATTGGTTATCTTAATTTTAAAATATCCTTTAATTGCAAGGGTCCTTAAAAAAAAAATTTCTGTGCTATCATTGGTTCATTTATTTGTATTTCTACAGTTTTGGAATTTTATTTTATTATGTTTTTCACGAAACATTTCCGAGTTTTGTTTTTTAGACATGTGTGGAATTTTCATATTTTATAATTTTTTCCCAGAACAGTTCTGATCTATCAGATTGTATTACTTCTTGCCCTTTTTTCTGAAGAAAATCATTTTCTTCATACTCAACATGCCCACTGTATTTTGTGTAATTGATAAGTTTCACAGTATTCTTACCCAACGTTTACAGCTAATTTTTCCTGCTGGTTCAAAATGTGTTTTGAAATGCGTTAAAGCTTAGTGCTTTTTGCGAAAGTTTTTTTAAAATATACCTTTTAAAACGTTCTCAAATGTGTTTTCAAGCTTTCATTTTCAGTTGTAAAAAGAAAAAGAGTTTTTAAATAATTCTTGCCTTGGCGACTTTACAAGTGCGCCAAAACAAATCGCCAAGGTAGACTGTAGCCAAAGTAGTGGTTTGAGCACTCACATTTCCTCTTTGACAGGGAAGTCGATCGAGGGCAGGGGCAGCTGCGTGGAGCGATCTATGAGCACCTTCTGCAGCACCTCCTCGTTGCTCAGCTCTCCGTAGGGCAACTTCCCGAACTCGAAGATCTCCCACAAGATGACACCGAATGCCCTGAAACAAAGCAATCACAATTCACCATTCATTTCGAGGATTATTTCTTTCCCAACAAAAGTATATACATATATAACAATCTTTTGGTCAACAAAATAATCCTAGTTCTGATATATAAAAAGACTATCCTTAATTCTGATAGATAAAATGACTATCCTAATATTTTTGAAACATCAGAAATTCTGTTTACAATAAATAAATTGTGCAAAAAAAAATCTGGAATTTGTGTCCAAGAATGTCATGTTGCCAGTTAAAATCAAAGCAATGGAAACTGCTGAAGGACAGATGAGTGGGTTTTACACAGCACAATGGCAGGCACTATTTGGTCATGCAGACATATAAGACACAAAACATCAAATGGAGTACAGAGTGCCAAATCCGGAATCGCACGGAGGAAGGCCAGATGGCAGTAGCATTGCGTGCGTAATACATGTATAAAAGGGCAGTGAACTATCAGGGCTTTCATATGTCCTCGAGTGATTCACGTGAAAGGTTTTGTGATGTGATTATGGCTTATTATTTGTCACTCGGCCTCAATAGCATTTGTCATTCGATAGAATGCCTAGGTATTACATTCACAATCCTACAAAAAAGGACCGGACACCAGCGGATTTGCATCAAATCCAACTACTTGGGGGGGGGGAGGTGTTTCGTGGTGTGGCTTGGGACCTTTGCACGTCGTACCTGGTCAATTGAACACTGATGCCTACATGAACATTTTGGACCATCGGGTTCTTCCTATGCTCTGGCAATTTTATGGAATTGACGAGTAGTACTTCCTGGACCATGACACTCCGTGTCACGTTGCAGCCTCTGTCAAGCAGTGGTATCGAGACAAGGATGCAAAACGTCTTCCCTGGCCCGCTCAGACTCCCGACCTAAGCCCCATAGAACATTAGTGGGACGCGTTAGAGCGACACTGACGGGCCAGGGAACCGCGTCCGAAACCGACAGCTGAGCTGGCGACATTCTTGCAGCGGGAATGGACACAACTGTGTATCAAAACCTTGTTGAAAGTATGGCCAGAAAAGATGCTGGTGTCATTGCAGCCCTAATTAAAGCATGTATTATTTCCCTTCAACCATCACAGCTTGCTGTGTGGTCCATTATTGTAGGGTAGTGTATTTATAACAATTGGATTGCATTCTATACAATGCCTGCCCAGCACACGGTAAGCAATGCATCCGATTTCGGTGACATGATTTTACAATTCTGATACAGTTGCCGATTGAGGCTACATAAATACCAATACACAACATCGTTGCCACTTAAGGTGACCGTCACATGACAGAAGGGATGCTTTTCTTTCAATTGAAAAATCAGATGGGATCAAATATTCACTAAACCTTCGGCAGAGTAAAAAACAAGCATGAAAAAGAGTCTCTCTGTCGGGCAATAAAAGTTTGTTAGGATTTCTGGGAGTATTCGACACGAACAAGACTCCGGCCAAACGATAAAGAAAAGATGCTCTCCAAGTGAAGTGGTTGGTATTTAATCAACGTCCCACTGGAGCAGCACACCAGGCTATCGGCAAAGGTCCTGGATCCAACCCGAAGAGCAACGGCAACACCACACGTCTTTTCGATCCACGGTCAGGTGATGAGGAAACACCTGCACCCCACTCTCCAAACTTCCACGCCAATGCAAGGACAATTGAAGCCACAATAGATGGCACGTGCAGCAACTCGCTCTGGCCATATTCCACACCTAGCTGGTAACACACACAAAGCATTTCGAACGAAGAGTAGGTGGAAAGGAAAGACAATTTCAAAGCGCTTCTTACCAGATATTAGCTTCTCTCGAAACCTCCTTGGTCTCCAGGGTGGTTTCAGTGCAGAGCACCATTTCCGGGGAGCACCATCGGACAGGCAGAGCGATGTCTCCCAGGCAGTAGTAGTCCCCCTGGAACAGACAAGGAAGCAATCTACATTGGATGACATATACACGTCAACGCGGCACACCAGGATATCATTTCCTCCGCCGGCGACTCAACGAAACGGCACCAATGTTCGGATAGGGTGCCACTTTGTGCTCATTTCTTATTACCTTCTCTGACCATTTTTATATCTCAGCAACTACATACATTTTTAAGCCTCTAAACATAAAACTTAGTTGCACGTATTTAGCAATAATTACCTTACGTTATTTAACTATACTTTAAAAGTCTCCCGTTCACCGGCAAAAAGTTTTGTTTTCCTAACTCTTGCGGTATTCTTTGATCAGTTGTGAAGTCCATGCGGTCGAATTAGCACTTCTACTTTCGATCATTCACTTCTACTTTGATTCAATAGATATTTTTTCTGATTGGAAGTTGGAGACTTAGGCCAGGTGCACACATCTGATTGTTCAACGTGCGGCGGCGAAGCCCAACTCTGCACGCATCACCGTGAAATGACGCAAGTACTCATTTCGCGCCATTTGCAATACATATTCTATTGAAGAAAACGTGTTTATTTCGCTTACTTTCGGTGCACAAAAAGTATATTTTTAATCAAAATAGATGCCTTAATGGATACAATCATTTATTGATCTCAGACTCAAATATCGATTCAAGAGAAATTCTTCAGTTACTTTCGAATCAGTGTTCGATCATTTGACGAGCCTGCGGGAGAGGTTACTAACAAGATCATGTCTCAAAATACCTGGATGTGACTTTCTATACCTCCTTTGGAAATGGTAGCTGTAACTCTACTATTATTTCCGTTTCTACTTTTTTTAAACATTAAGGGCACCAGTGCAGTCCCATCTCCGTAATGTTAAAATGGTCACATTTTAAGGAACATTTTCTCACTATCTTTCGTGTGTATTGATTTGAATTTTTTTATACAGGTTATGATGATGCTTTTCAACAGAGATATTTTTTTAATTAAAATTTGAAGCTTTAAAATTATTTTTCTTACAGCTTATTTTTTTTAAACAGACCCATTTTTATCCATTTTAACGATCAAAATTAACTTTCCCGAGCAAATAGAAAAAATGGCTGCGTTAAAATATGTTATCGGTGCATAACCACGCCTTCCTTTTTTTTTAACAAACATATTTCCGCAACCCGAACAGGGAAAACATCCTCTTTCCGATTTTTAACAGAACGCATCATTTGCTGCGAGCAAACACACGTGTAAACGATTCCAGCGAAATAAATCAAAGAAAAATTACGATAATCGCGTTTGAAAGTGTGTGCTTTAACAGCGAGCTGTGGTGGGGAACTACAGTACAATTTGCACACAAGTTGGACGTGCGGTGCCGGAGGATTGTGTGCACTACTCTATTGGATCTAATGTATCTCAGACCGCACTTGCGTTGCCACAGCGTTGTCGCACATTGAAAAACCTGATGTGTGCACCGGGCCTTAAAATCTATACATACGCAAACAAGTGGATCTGTTGGAGAGAAAGAACTCGGAACAGTAGTCGATGTTCACTTTTCGCACGTCATCCTAGTCCATATCAGTAGGATAACGTTCTTTATTTTATTTAAATATGTTTTTAGTTCAATAACTTTATTTTACCTGTCATACACTACACAAAATTGTGAGAACACCTCAAGGAATTTTTATAGCAAAATACTTTTTTCTTTTGCAATGTCCATTGGAATAAGGGCCACAGAAATATTTTGAAATGAACGCAAAAACAATAGTTGAATCTACTGAGTGTCATTTCAATTCCCCCTTAGTTAACAGAGCAATCGAAAGGGAGGAGCACTCACTCGGCATCGATCGAAGGAAATTCCGTAATCTCCGATCTTGACGGTGGAATCTCGACACACGAAGCAGTTGTGGGCGGCCAGGTCCCTGGAAGAGAAGGAAAAAGTCAATTGGCGGGAGTCTCCAATGAAAACTTATTCTTCTGCTAGTCCCATTAGGACCTATTTGGGGAGTGACTGAACCCCTGACTATCCACTCGAGTGGGGAAATAAATTTCAGTGGCATCCCAGATATTCCAATCATTGCGCAGAGTAGAAATCACAGTCACGGAGTACATGCAAAAATGTGAGCTATGCGCATGCCAAGATTAAGTATAAAAAGATGGAACATTCGTTTTGATTTTTGAGATCTTAGACTTTAGATTCATTCTAGTTTTCTGCCTCGCAGACTTCGAACGTGATGACTGTAGAATTGCATTCAATTTGCGTCGCTGTCAATAGATTGTAAAATATGTTTTAGTAAAGCAAGTTTAATTCATTCTTCTAATGTTATGTCTATGATTTCAATATTTACTCAAAACTAGTGGTGGGTACTAGGGATGCGACATCGACAGCAAAACATCGATGTTCCAAATTTAAACATCGATGTTGATAATACATCGGCTCAAAAACGTCGATGTTTCCAAACATCGATGTTTTTAAAATTCAGTGTATTTAAACTTCTTCCCCCACCCCCTCCCATTTCTTAAAAATGGTTTAGCAACTATTGATGCGACATCGACAGCAAAATATCGATGTTGATAATACATCGCCCCAAAACCATCGATGTTTCTTATAAAACATCAATGTTTTGAAAACAGACCCTTCACCCTTGGCCACTTTGGTCTAAAAGTATGTTCAATTTGCTAATTATAAAAATTATGCTACTTGGTTATTTTTTAAATTTTTATAATGGTACTTTTTTCATTTACAAATAAAACATTGATAACGTAAAAACATCGACAGGTAAAAACATCGACTCCAATACATCAATGTTTTGAAAACATCGACATCGATGTCGCATCCCTAGTGGGTACTAACGAACCACCTAGAAATCCTCTGATCAGAGACAAGCCAAAGAGCTCAATGGACACTCTCCCTGGAACAGATCGAGGGAACTGCCGAAATGGAGTGGGAAAGAAATCAGACCCTGAATAGACACCGCAACCTAACAGGTGTTAGAGATGGCAGAAGAGAGTCCTATGACTTGTAAAGGGGTGACTCCGAAGAGTGCCAGCACTGCGACTAATAGTCTATTGTACTGAGACCCCTACTGATCCACTAAAGACCGATGGCCGAAATAAATTTCAGCATGTACCTGATTGGAATGTTTGACAGTTCCCAGGGTTCGATACAGTGGTATCCCAGATATTCAAATCGTTGTGCAGAGTAATGGTCACATTTACATAGAACGTGTACAGAACTCTCCTCTACCATCCGACAACCTCTACATAGTGGGTCATCTAAAACACCCATAATGTTGAGGTGTCTATTCAGGGTACAGTGGCCAGTTAGGAGGCCAATAGCTATCCTGATTTCTTTCCTACTGAAATTCAGCAGCTCTCTTGATCTGTCCCATGGAGACTGCTGATTGAGCTCTTTGGCTTGTCTTTGATTATTAGACTGAAGCCATGTTTGGTAGGACTCGGCAAGGAGCAAATCCCTTATAGTCCCTCTAACCACATTGTGAGGCAGACCCAAAACAGGCTCAGGTCCAATAAATGGTGTTTCAGACCCATGTTGTTTTGCTAATAGGTCTGCCGTTTCATTACCTTCAATGCCACAGGGACCCAAACCAGAGAGACCTTGTTTCTCTCAGCCAGGTCCTCAAGCACATTGTGACATTCCCACACTGCTTTTGAGGAAAAGCAGTGACTTTGCAAAGCCTTTAGGGCTGCCTGGCTGTCAGAGAAGATTTTAATAACCCTCTTAACTACACCTCTATTGAGGCAGTTGTAAGTACAAGCAGAGATTGCCAGAACCTCAGCCTGATATACAGTGGCCAGCTTACCCAAAGAAAAAGATAGCCTTATTTTTCGATTAGGACAGAAGGCACCTGACCCAGTGCCATGAGATGTTTTTGAACCATCTGTGTACCAAATTTCATCCCCCCTTCCTATCAGCCTGGAGACGAATCTCCATTCTTCTCTGGTGGGAAAGATGATATTATATTTGGCTTTAAAGCAAAATTGCTTTAACATCCAGTCAGATCTCATTAATAGATAGGGATGTTCCTTCACCTGCGGATCGACATTTTTGAAGGCAGGCATTTCATAAGATGACTTCCATAGTCCCATGAGTTTGAGGCGTTGTGAGCATGAAATTGCCTCTAGTTCCACTTGTTTATGCAGTGGTAGAAGCCCCAGAAGCAGTTCTAGACTCTGTGAGGGAGTGGTTCGCATTGCACTAGTAATTGCAATGGTAGCCATTCTTTGTAGACTAGTGAGTTCTTTTTTCACTGTCTCATTACGGGTTCTATTCCACCAAGCGATGGCGCCATAGGATATCATCGGAACAATAATCCAATGCACCATTTTCGGTGTTAGACCCCAATTATTACCAACGGCACGTCTACAAGCCCAAAACACAAGAGAGACTGTACTGAGTGACTGTGATTTTTACTCTGCACAATGATTGGAATATCTGGGATGCCACAGTATCGAACCCTGGGATGTGGGCAACGTTCCAATCGGTTACACGCTGAAATTTATTTCCCCACTCAGTCTCGAGTGGATAGTCAGGGGTCTAGGTACAGTAGACCATCAGTTGCGGTGCTGGCACTCTTCGGAGTCGCCCCCAAAATAACTCTGCTTTAGCATGTGATTAGCACAAGTTACAGTCGCAACTTCACTGTTTTTCCCGGTACACGAATTCTGATATCGTAATTGATACTTTTGTCGAGCTGGCGACTGCAATTATGTAAATTTCACGTATCGGGTCGTGTATGAATTATATATAAACATGTGTTTGTACAACCCGAGTACGGTTACTTTACGAGTTGGCGCTTTGAAAGTTTGACCTTGACCCCTCAATTGTTAAGCTCGATATTACTTTATTTTAAATAGATACATTTTTAAAGCTAGAACTTCGTTTTTACTGCGACATTAAAATTGTTAGATGTTGGCGCCATTCTACGGCAAAGTGCCAATTTCTCACCACCTCCCCCAACTCTATATATCTCGGCAACTGCATACATTTCCAAGCATTGATTTATTCACAAACCATACTTTAAAAGTCTCGCAATATTCTTCAATCGGTCGCGACATTGACACAATCCAACCTACACTTCAACTTTCAATTATTCACTCCTATATCAATTCAATATATATTTTTCTGATTGGAAGCTGAAGATGTACGAATATTCAAATTACTTAACACCTATATATATACGCAGACAAGTGGATCTGCTGTACGAGAGATCTATTCGATCGGGTTGTCGACACTGCTTGCATGTTAAACCAGTCTGTTGAGAGGATAACGTTCTTCATTTTATTTAAGTATGCTTTTAGCTTAAAGTTTAGTAAAAACTTTATTTTATTGAAGTTTGTTGGGTCAACCTTCTTTCAGTCAGCTTTACAGATGAAGTGGTTGCGTGCCACTGCCGCACCATACACTGCTCTTTGGGTTACGATCTTCAACAGCGTTCCCAATAAAAATCCACTGCAATAAGTTCCCATCAAAAACCAAAGAAACTTGGATGCAATAAGAGGCAGCGAGGTGCCGATTCCTCTACTCACAGGTGGGTGTAGCCGTTGTCGTGCAAGTGCCTCAGGCCGGCCGCGACGTTGCATCCCATTTGGAGGAGTCTCCCGTTCTTGGCCAACGCCTCCTTGTTGTCTTGTTGGATGAGGTGAGACTTCAGGTCCTGTGGTGACACAAAAAGACATTAGAAACAAACAAATTCGGAAGCAAGAGGCGGTCTACGATGCAAAATACTCACACTCGTGCTGTGTTCCATGATGAGGAGGAAAGGGTCGGATTCCAGACAGCGGCCGAGGAAACGGATGACGTTGGGGTGAGACAAATCCCTGACAAAAAAGATTTCCTTCTTAATCAATTGCCGTGTGACGACTGGATTGGATTTACGGTCCGAGAGCAGATAAAACTCAATGCAAATAGAAAACAACATTGTAATATTGGGTCATCCAGAAAGTTCTGCATGTTTTTTAAGATCAAAACCAACGAAGCAATACCAAAACATAACAAAATTCTACAGAATCACATAAGCACAATTGTTCCATGACTTTTTGCCATCTTTCTGGAAGCTGGGAATTTTTTTTTAAATCATTAGGCTTATTGGTAAAGAAGTTATCGAGGTGCTGTTTGACAGTCTCTGAAGAATTGAACACAAGGCCGTTCAGAGAATTTTGAAGTGACCTGAAGAGGTAAAAATCTCAAGGTGGGGGGCAAGGTCTGGCGAATACGTGTGGGGGGGGGGGGGTGACACAAAACATATCAGCCATACTCAATAAGTCTTTGTCTGACATTCGGCGAAATACGAGGCCGAGCATTGTTGTACTGGAAGATGATGGGTCGGTTCTGGCCTCTACTTCGATTCTGCTTTTAATACTGCCATTTAGGAAAATTTTTTTTTAAATTTATTGCCTGATTTTGTGGCAACAATTCATAACAAACAATTCCTTTGTAGTCCCACCCTACAGAAAGCATTACTTTTTCGGGATGCAGTCCCCCTCTCGATGTTAAGCGGGCATCATCTTCGAGGCTGAAATTTCCACGCTTAACAAACCACCTTCAAACTGTGGCCTCAGAAAAAGCACCATGTCCATACATGGCACACATTTTACGAGCAGTCTGACTACCATTATTTCATTTCGTAAAATAAAAGAGCATAATGTGACAAAAATGAACTTTCTGGTTCTCCGTTCTAAGCTCTGCAGTGAAACAAAAAGTGATGCCACAATACATACTATAATGATGCAGTGTAAGCCGAAGAGACCGAATTGAAACATCTGCTTCAATCAAGGTCACTCCTTATCAGCGGTAACGAAATAATAAGAACAAAGCTAGCTTCGATTTGAAAACACGCAGATGACCCAATAAATAAAACTCAATGCAAATATAAAACCATTGTAATAAAAGGTAGACTTACCCAACTTAACACATCATTTATTTCATCACATAATGAAAAGAAATAAAAGAAGATAAATGAAAGAAGATAAATTATGATCTTAAACAGTGATGGAATTCTATGATTAAAACATGCTGATGAACAATATAGTACAAAATATAAAAAGTATGGAAATTGTTAGGAAAAACCTTACCTTTTCTTTTCTAAACTTAATTGGGCCAACGTATTTGAAAATTCGTACTTCGAGGATTTTGAACCGCACGCCAAAACAAAAGAGTAATTCACTTCAGTTCTTCCCCAATATTGGGGAAAGAACTCGAATTAACATTCTTTACAATAATTTATCTTTAATGATGTAATATAATAATTTAATATTATTTTAAGATTTGACTTTTATGGAGTTATAACAATTCAATATAATATTTCAATATTTCTTTCGACATTTAATTTCCCGGTTCTGTTACCACCCTGTTATTGGTATGCAAACTCCCAATGTTATGTAAAAAAAATCAATAAATCTGGAACAGTCGTGGAAACGAACCCCCTCCTTTATTTTGAGCAACATTCATACTAGAGCAAATTCAAAGGTATCAACCGATAGGGAACACTGTCCTCTAACAATTCAAATCCAAAAAAGTTGCATAGATGTCTTCATATCAGATTTTGCGCAAACAAATTCCTAACGGGAACACCATGTATTGGTGCCATAATCAGATTCTGCATAGTTGAATTAGTCTAAATATAAAATTTCATGACTTTACTATCCATATATCCCTAGATATCCAATGTTAAAGTTTGTGCAAAGACGCCATTCACGGAGCGAGATTAATTGTAGTTTCATCCCGGTCCGAATTTCAAATCTGAACACTATTTCAATCTTATTTTTCAGTGATCTGAGAATTATATTTATCGTGCAAGTGCAAATGATTTGAGAACTACATTATATTTACTTTGCAATGTCCCTTCATGCGACATTTCAAACAATCAGAGAACTATTATCCGAGGTTCGTCGGATGTTTCGTAAAGCTTTCGGTTTCTCCCGAAAATTGCAACGATTGGGAAAATTGAATGTAGCTCAAAAACAAATTAGCTGAAACGTCGCATGGCCCTACTAGAAGTCCTCATGAATTGATTCCCATCAAAATATAATAAGTTTAAAATCCATAAATATTTCAAACATTAATTCAAATGTTATTGCATACTAAAAAATTTTTTAATACAATACAAGGTGGATTATGTTTGGGTTATTCAAACAGTGCTACGATACAAAATATATCAGTTTAAAAATATATACCACTTTACGATGCATACTTTGTACTTTCTCGGTAAAACGTCTGAGAATAGAGGGAAAAAAGCGAGCCTTTTTCCTCGCCAAATAAAAAGAAATCGTTTTTATGGCAATTGTTGCTACGATAAATTTGATATCTGGCAAACCCGATAGTCAAAAATACAACCCTCCGCGAATACAATGCTCCGCGAATTTGCTCCGCGAAATAAAAAATACGAAATTTGTGTCACCAACTTTTGATTGCATCAAATTTATTTATGAACCAATTTTAAAAATAATGGTACCGTAAGAAAGAGTACAGTCTGAGGTACACTGCGCTATTTTCAAAATAAAAAACTAATAGTAATACGATATAGATATGACAGTTTTAGTTAAGGGTAGTAACAAAAAGTAGCGAAAATATCCAAAGATTCCGAATTTTGTATGACCCACTTTTGATCGCATCCAATTTAATTATTAACCGATATCAAAAATAATAGTACCGTAAGAAAGAGTACATTCTGAGGTATACTGCGATATGTTAAAAATTAAAAAGTAATAGTAATAAGATATAGATACGGCAGTTTTTAAAAAAAGTAACAAAAATGTCCCGATTTTTCCCGAATTTCAAAAAAATATTATCAAGAACCAAATTGAAATTTTTAAAAAAACTCGACGAGCTGCAAAAATTTACGTTGAGAGGTACTCTTAAAAAAACTCACGACTCAAAACTGTAAATTTGAATGTGTTTTGCTCACTCGCGGAAGAAATTTCGCTTCTTTAATTTTGACACTTAATAAACCCTAAACTAATAGCCGCATCGGAAAAAAATCTTAATCAAACCATGTCAATTTTGTTTTTTTCCCGATCAGTACTTTCTCGGGAAACCGTCTAAGAATCGAGCTAAACAGCACAGTTTTCAATTCTGCGGCGGCGGTAACATTTTTTTAATATAGAAAGATATTTAATGTGTGAACCAGGGACACTGAAAATATTTGTTGCGAATAGAAAACAGTTAAAAGGGTACTGTGTTCTCCTTAAATAGGCAGGCACTGAAATTAAAATGGGCAAGCAACTGACAGCGAAGGAAAACCTCAGAGTGTCGCACTCACCTGTACGGCCTGACTTCGTGCAAGAAGTGCAGGTGCTCCGAGGGAGACGCCTCTTCACGCAAGATCTTCACCACGACCGCGGTCTTCTCTTCTGCGGCGAGGATGTTGGCGGCCTCCCCCTCGACCACCCTCCCAAACCAGCCGCAGCCGAGCTCCTTCAGGTACTGCAGCTGGTCGCGGGGGAAGTTGCTGTTCGGGTCATCTGCCAGAGGAGGACGCAGTTGTAACACATCACATTAATTATCATAATATATGGCACAGATCATTTTCCAAAGACATTGTGTGATACAATAGATTAAAAATCAAACAGGAATGTAATTTGATGTGTTGATATTTTTACATTTCACATGAACCTGCTTTGAATTATCTATATATATAATTCTCTTACGTGGCACGCAAAAAAGACGTTATTTGTTTTCGCGTTTTGGCAACATTGTACGATTCTTTATTTATCCCAAAGCCTCGCGCTTCAATTAAATTTATAGCGTTATCGGATGAAATTTTATTGAAAAAAAAATGAATTTTAGTCGAGCTGTTGCAGTAAATAATAGAAATCAAAGAAAACGGAGGATCTTTTCAGGGTCATGAAAAAAAAAGTCCGTTTTGGGGCAAACTATTATAGTTCAACAAGACGCTTGCATTACAACTTTCGACAACAAACTCAATGAAAAAGCGTGGCTGGCTCGAGTGCTGGGTAAATGTACACACAACCAACATGCTAGGTTTACAATTTCCAAATCAACGCTCACATTTCGAGTCAAAATTTGCTCAAAGTTTCCATTTGAATTCTGATTCCAGAGGTACTGTAAATATCTTTTCTGATAAACAGCATAAAATTTAGATTTGAAAAATATTTTTTTGGAATATCATATTTTGTTAACAATTCCTTCTGCTAGGACACATGTCTTCATTGATGCGAGCGAAGCGAGCATAGGTTCGCGCAGCGAACCAATGAGGATTGCGAAGGAATCCTCTGGGGGTTGGCGAGAGTTAGCGAGCAGGGGGCGGGCCCCCTAGTCTCTAATATTATGAAAGGAAATGTTTGTTTCCTGCACACCAAGTCTTGGCCAATCGATGACACTTACAGTAATGGGATTTGGCCCACAGGTAGTCCCAATTTTTTGCAATTTTAGGGTCGCAGCAAATTTTAAAATTAAATCTAGGCCATTTTAAAATGAATTGAATGAAATATAATTATTATTGTTTTCTTTGGAATGGCAGCAGCTTGAAGACATGACAGATTCTAAATTTATTTGTGTTAGGAAAAACCTTCCTTTTCTCAATTTTACTTAGCCAACATATTTCATTCGTACTTTATGCAAATCGTATCACGGTTATGCAAATCTTGTCACGTGATCTTCCATACTAATATATAAAAGCGGTTGCAATCTGTTGCACCAGTATTCCCGCTTTAATTCCCATTCTCGTTTGATCACGTACCCGCTTACTTGATCTCTTCGATCAAGTTATTAGATTTACTTTTAATGTAACTGTGTCGAATGTAATATTTTAATCTTAACTTAAATTCAATTATTATCTTTTGAATAAATTCTAGTTTGGATTTTTAAAGACTTCGTCATGTGTACTTTTAGTAACTTAAGTTCATATCAGCCTAGTTTATTTGAATTCACTGCGTGGTTACTCTAATTGATCTTAAAATTCAATCAATTTGTTTCCGTTTTCATTTTGCGCAGAGGAATGATTTTCCAACGATGATGAGTTTTAACTTTAACTATATAGTTCTTTTTTCTCCTAGATCGTTCAAGGTAGAGTAAAAGTTTCAACAGATTCGAAATCTGCGGAAAATTTCATATCAGATCGAAACCTAAAAATAGAATTTTCTTTAAAAATAAAGTTTTTAAATTGAATATGTTTTATATTTTTGCAAGAGAATGTCAATGCCAACATTCGTGTTCCAAAGTAAACAGATTACTTTTCCTGCCCTCTTACGATTTGAGTGAAAGAAAGCAAAGAAAATACAAAACATTTTGGCTGGCATTATTTAGTACTTTTTTGAAAAATCCGGATCTTGTAAGATAGATTTAAAATTTCAACGGATTTGAAAACTGCAGAAAATTGAACACCAGATAGAAACCTTGTACATTTGACTTTCTTTTAATAAATCATTTTTCAAATAAATATTTATATTTTTGCAAGAGATTGTGACGACACGCCAAATTCCTATTTGGTTTACGAAGCATACCAACACCTTGGGCAACTCCGTTATGGCTGTTATCCAATAGGCAACGATTTCGCATGGGAATTGGTAGCAATCACTAGGAGTTAGCGAGCAATGCTCACACCTGACCCCGCGAAAAGAACTGTCACAGGTAACTTGGTGCTGGCCATGCAGTGACTAGTTATCACATATGGCAATTATTATGATTTTCCAAAGATATCATGTGATCAAACAGGAATGTAATTTGATGTTGATATTTTTACATTTCAAGTGAACCTGCTTTGAATTATACATCATAAAAATTCAAATTTGACCATTGTTATTGACTCATAGTTGATTTCGCAGTGTAAGATGACCACCATTTGAAATATGTATATCATCAGAAAACAAACATTTTACTTCTGAATTTTTGTCATATTAAAGTACACATTTTTAGCTAAGAATTTTTTTCTATAGAACCTTAAATTGACTATTTTTAAAAGTTATTTCTTCATTTTACAAGTCAAACAATTCCCTAAAATATTAAATTTCCATTGTGTGTGTGTTTGTAGTTTCAATTTACTCTTGAACTAAATGGCTTCCATTTCGAATTAAATTTAGATTATTAGTTCTCAGGGTCATTTTTATAGTGTGGCAAATCTAATCTGGCCAACATTTTGTAAACTGGACCCTTTTTTAATATCAGAAAAAATATTTAAAAAATTGAGATTTATAGGTAACCATGTCTATCTTTGGTAAATTTTTTCAAAAACATTCGACTATGATGCAACAGCCACCAGATGTCCCCATATGGAATGAACACAAATTCAAAATAGTCTTCCAAGGCTTTTCAGTATCACTAAAATACTGAAATGCTCTTGCATATTCATTGCTGAATCTTGATGGAACTATAATTAAGGAAAGTTTTAACTTAGTACTAATAATCCTTACTGTAAATTGAACTGTTTTTCAAATATTATTAAATGCTCGTCCTTCACAATAGAGTGAAAAGTCAAGTTTCTTCAGGCGACACAGTTTCACGTCGAAGATTAAATCATTCTTTAATATTCACTCACTTAACACGGTCGGTTTTTTATAAATATCTTATTTTACTAGTTGCTACTTTATTGATGATTCACCTTATTTTTTTGTAACAATAATTTTTTTATAATAATGTAATAATAAAGACAATAAAATTTATACAGTAAGTAACACAATAGTAATTAATATAAACAATAATTAAAACAATAATTAATATAATAATTAACAACAATAATAATTAACATAGTAACAATAATGAATTAATATATAAGGTACATTCAATAAATAGCGAGCCATGCTCACCTGTGACAACATCAGTTCTTTTTATTCAAAAATATTGACCCTGGTGGTTCAAGCATTTATCCCACTGTGAAACTAGGCGGGATATTCCCCCCTCACAGTGCCCTCTTCGGTTGCTGCAAGAACCAATTTCCAACCTCCTCCTGCACTTCATCGTCCGACTGAAATCTTCTTCCACGTACATGTTTTTTGAGTTCTCCAAATGCATGAAAATTGCAGGAAGATAGGTCAGGACTGTAAGGAGAATGATTTAGGACCTCCCACTTAAATTTCACCAGTTGATCTTTGATGGCATTTGCTGTATGGGAACAGACGTAAAAGTGAAAGAGAATAACGCTGTGAGACAGTTTGCCAGGCCTTTTTGATTTGATTGCCTTTTCGCAAATGGGCGAGCATCTCTTGATAACGGGCTGTGTTAATTGTGGCGCCTTTTGGCAGAAACTCAATTACTGGTCCATGTTGGACGAAATAAAATTTTAACCATGACTTTACCCCACTGCTGCATACGGCCTTTCTTCTTTTTTTTTTGGCGGTGCTGAACCTGTGCGTTTTTATTGGAGACTGCCGCTTTGATTCTGGTTCATAATGGTGGCACCAGCTCTTGTCCCCCGTCACAATGTCGGACAAGAAATTTGCATCATCGTCTGCAAAACGTTGCACAAATTTCAATGACATGCACACGCGAAAGGCTTCTGGTGCTGCTTTCAAATGATGAGGAACCCATTTCGCGCAGACTTTATGGTACGGCAGGGTGTTCTTGATAACGGCATGAGCTGCACTGACACTCAGGTTAACATTTTTGACTATGTTGGAAACACTCAGTCTCGGACGTCGGTCTCGACGAATCAACTCATCCACTTTAGCGACAACGTCATCACCAACTCGCTTTGGAGCTCCAGGTCGTTCGTCATCTGCTAGCGATACTCTGTCTTCGTGAAAACGCATGCACCGCAGCTTCACTCTGTAAAGAGACATTCAATGTTCCCCGTCAACAATAGACATTCGCCTGTGAATTTCCGTTTCTCCACATCCTTCTGTTGTAAGGAATCACACTACATCACGTTGTTCCTCTTTCGATGCTTCCATTTCAAAGTGCAAACATGAAATGAGTTTTGGGATGGCGCTGGATCTCGTTTACCTCTCCTTTCCACCACAAGCCGCGACACACACGCCCTCTTGCGTCAATGTACGGAATGGTTTCTAACATTAGATCCCCACAATACTGCTAAATTTTAAAAAGCCTATTTGCCATAACAGGCTTCAGCTCGTTATTTATTGAGTGAACCTTATGGTAACAATAATGAATTAATATTGCGTTTTAATAAATGACATTTACCATATTCGTGTAATAACAGTAATCAATATCATAGTAAAAACAACGAATCACAGTAGGCAAATGGAAAGCAACTCACCAAACCAGTCGTGTAGGGAGACCTTGCTCTTGAGCAGGGTGCGGAAGTGGGCGGGTCGCGAGGAGCAGGCCGCGCTCTGTCCGGACAGACGGCGTGGCAGGACGTCTGGCAGGGGCTCGAAAGTGACCTTGTCCTCGAAGGCAGGGCACGCCACGGGCTGCAGGTCGATGACCGCAGAGTGCGGGGGGAAGATGGCAAACTCGGACCCGTTTTCGAACTGCAGGTTCTCGTTCAGGCGGCTGGCGGGGAACCCGTTCTGGTAGGTCAGGGCCTGGTGGAGCGAAAACGGAATCAGAACCGTATCTAAATCCAATTACGCAAACAAATATCGCACATAAAATGACAGATTCTGCTGTTTCCGTGGCTATTGAAGTTTGGATTGCTTGTGTGACATAGCGAGAAGGCGGAGTTTCAAAATGTTTTCATTGGTTGTGTGACAGAATGAGAAGGCGAAGTTTAAAAATGTTTTGATGGGCTGTGAGACGTCACAAGTAGGAAGACTTTCTAATTGCTTTCAATGGAAACGTGATGCCGCAAGCGAAACAAGATGCAACCCAAAATCATTCCATTCGAAATCGCCATGGAAATAACATTGAGTATGAAACAACTGCTGTCCGCTGTGTTACCAGTGTAAATCAAAAAGTAAGTTTTCCAATAATATTGCTTTATCAGTACTCGAAAAACAACACCCTGCGAAAGCAAGGCAAGTTGACAGATAGTGGTGAAGAAGGCCAGTAATCACATATCGTCAGGTTTTTTAAAATATATAAATGAAGTTTGACCCAAATAAATAAATTTTGTTATGCACCCATTGTAAGACAGGTCATTTATCTTAGTTATATGTAAATGTGATAAATATTAACATTGGTTTGCACAAAGCAGCAAATCAAAAAATGCTTCACCCATCCTACTTTGAAACAAAACCTTCTAATGTTATGTTTTAATAGAAACTCCAAATGAATTTCTATGACATGCATGTATTTAAATCAACGTCACACTGAAGCAACACAACTAGCAATTTGTAACGGGAACAATACTGTCATTTTGAACCATGGTCAGATGACGAGGTCACACCTGCGCTGGCACCCCTTCCTCCAAACTTCCACACCATGCCAGCGTGAACACATTGGAGGACATGACAGATTTAAGGTGCACCATCTCCTCTTTTCAAGAATCCCACTTTTACAGAAATAGAATTCCCTGACTTTTCCAGACAGATTTTTACACAATTCCAGGTCAGAACTATGAGCCCTTTAAATTTGACGAGCTGCCAACAAGTTTCTACACTTAAAATGTTTCTACTTGCTGATTGAGAGTACCTTTTCAAATCTATGTCATGAACTGGTAAATTCTGCTGTCTTGAATTTTGATATCCCATTTGTTTTGATAATTTAATTTTTCTTGTCTATTTCCATTTTTCGAAATGTATTTCCGAAATCATGCGATGCAACTGCTGTGTTTGACCTGTGGGTATTTACCTTTAGTTTATTTCTTTTGCAGGAGTCATAGAAATACATTATTTCGATTTTTTAGTTTGTCTCAAACATCTCACTGTATTGCAAAGTGTGTTAAATTCTCACAAATTCAATGGTGCAAAAACAATTTCCATAACCGCATACTTTTAAGCAAAAATTAGGTATACCTATCTCTCCAGACTAAAAAACAGAATATTTCTGAAAATCAACTAAAGAATGTTGCCATACTTTATGCTTGAGAGAAATAACATTTTTAATTTTAATAATGGCAGACGATATCAAAGATAATATAAGTTGGCTAAAAGAAACAATTTAATTTTAGTTAGAAATCAAACTTAACTTATTTATAAAAAAATGAATAGATTTTTTCTTACATTAAAATTTTGTTCAAAATCAATATATTACACATTTAATTAATGCCCAAAAAGGCATCAATCTATCACCATGTGTTAATAATCTAAAGTGTTTTTACATTTTTGAGTCCAAGTTATCTTTTATAATAATAATCTGAATTTTTTTTTATTTCTCCCGAGTGAAAAATTTTGTGTATCACAATTGTTTTATATAATATTTTTTTTTTATATTTCTTTCACACTTTAGAATTTTCTGCAATGACAAATGGAAGCCCATAATCAATATTCAATCATATCAACAATTTTTGGAAAAGTTTTAAATAAATAAAGCTGCGAGGAGTCAAAATGTTTTCCTACAATAACTCGTCCAAAATGTTCCGATTTCAAGAAATCGCACCACTATCCTTTTTCGCTGAAAGTTGTGAATTTTATTCTGAAGCATTAACAGGGTGGCAACAAAATCTTCGAAAAAGTTCCCTGATATTTCCATAATTTCCCTGATTCAACAATTCCTTTAAGAAAAGTCATGATACGTAATTGGTATCAATATACGGTATCCACACAACAATATGTTTAAATATTTAGGGTCAGATGGGGATGAAAGGATCATTTTCCACAAACATTTAGTATTTTTTCTCTTTGAATATTTTAATTGCCGTTGTAAGGGTTGGAACCCTAAATGGAACTCTGATCTCTTGCAATAACAATTGAAAAAACTGGAGAAAAAATTCAAAATATTTTGATAGTGAACTTTTTACACCTGACCTTACACTATCCTACTAAACATAAAAATCAAATGAAAATCTCTCTATAGTAAAAAAATGTTATCGCAGCCGCCATTGCAGGATTGAAAAGTCGCTTTTTTTGCTTGATTCTTAAGACAGTTTCCCGAGAAAGTACAGATCAGAAAATTACAAAATTGACATGGTTTGTTCAAAATTGTACAGGAAACAAGACAAATAAATTTTTCTCCCTATGCGACTATTAGTTTAGGGTTTAAGTGTCAAAGTTGAAAGAACGAAATTTCTTATGTGAGTGAGTAAAAGGCGTACAAATTTAAACACTGTTTCTTCGTTGCAGACTCTGCTAAGGTAGTTTTGGTTTGTGAGCAAAAAGAGCAAAGCAAACCAACACTCTTTTGATATATTTTCAGATTTTAGATTCTTTAGATTCAGGATTCAGAAAAATTGATATATTATCAGATTTTAGATTCTTCAGATTCAGAAAAATTGATATATCTTCAATGCAAAGCAAACCAAATGGGATTGCGTGTGTAGGCGAGCAGGGACGAAGGTTTCACTGTCCCAAGAAATTCACTTTGTGAAAGAAGTGTTGGTTTGCGAAGCAAACCAAATAGGATCTGCGAAAAGGGTTTTGGTTTGCGAAGCTAACCATATGGGATTGCATAGCAATCCCCAGGGGCGGAGCCCCCTAGTATACATAAAAAATTGACATATCTTCAGTCAGTACATTTATACGTTAGTCTACACTAGTAGCGAGTTATGGCAGGTTAAGGTAACCCATCTGTATTACGAATTTTGCGGTTTTCATGGTAACTTGAATTTGAATGAACCATGGTATTTTGAATGTTTGAATTAAAATATTATTCTAATTACAATTTCGGCGAATACGATTTATTTGATTCTCAAAAGTACTCATAATTTTGCGTCTCTAATTAGGACAAGTGACAATAGTTGCCGTTTAAGTTTACAAAAGTATAAAAGTTCCCTGATCTTTTTTTGACGTTTAAAAAGTTTCCAATATTTCCAGATTTGAAAAGTTCCCTCAGAATTTCTTGATTCTGTTACCACCCTGTTAAAAGCTATACCAAATGTGCAGATTCCAAATACACAATGAACGCAAGAAAAGGTTTAACTCACTTTGATGCTCCTGTTGGGGCAGCAGACGCATCCGATCACGACGTAGGCGAGCACCAGAATGGCAGCCGCAGAAATGAGAAGAAGAGCGAAGCCGGGAAACTCCCTGGGGACAGCCTCCACACCTGCAAAGAAAATTTCCTGTACAAACATGCTTCTAAAACTGCAAACTCACTTTCTGAAGAACTGTTTTTGCAATAGGATGCTTTGTTCTAACAGTGATGACTCACACACACACACACAACAATGAATTTATCTATAGTAATTCTAATTTATATAATGCTCTGGATGTTTTGAACCTCTATCAATTATTACAATTATTGTTACTATATTACTATTTATTCAATCGTCTCACAGAACAGCTTTTGCCTGACTTCCCGAGCTCCATTAGCTAATTATCTAACTTGTGCGACAGAGCCTTGTGTGGCGTTAACTCTTTCCATTCATAGTATCGTGTGGCACGAGATAGATATCACTGAAGCGACCTTCTGCCTTTCCCCCAAAGCGTTCACACCTCACAGTCAACAGGGTAGTGTACCAAACAAAAGGAGGGTTCCTCCAGAAGGTCAGTCGCAAACAGCTCGTAACTAGGGATCGACTCCAGTGGTCACTTAAAAAGGGGATAACATCCACAGTACAGAGATCTATACCATGCGACTGGTATAAACGAAATTGTAGTGATAATCTCAATTGTCTATCTGACGCAGTGTAAAGGTTAATGTTTAGTTGATTTTGATGTCGAAATTCCTGAAAATTTTTCTTAAGACTTCCTTGGTGAAAACAAATAGAAAAAAAAACTATTCTCTATAGCATTTAGATTCAGTGTCAAAACGCGAAGAATAATTCCAAACTGGAATTCGAGACACCACTGTTTGAAAACAGGCCAATTGTCAGATTATATCCCAATTAGATAATTAATAATTACCTTAATTTGAGTTCTTTCGCATTGAAATTATTTTAAACATAAGCCAATGACTTGCTGGACAAAAACCAGATTTTTAAAGTCAAAATTTGAAAAACCTTCTAGTATAGATATAGACCTACTTAAAATTACCTTCCCTTACGAGAGGAAATGTCGATTTGCATGAGAAGACAACCTCTGGGCCAACCTTTCCGCAAAGCATCCGAAATGGGAACGCGTTTAAGTGAAGTCGTCAATATTGCTGGCCTTTAGCATAGTGGTAACAATACGAAATAAAATATACATTTTTTTTGTTTGTTTAAACTAGAGCTTTAAAAAATTTGTTTTGGGACTTTGGGCAAACAATTAAACTTTCTACGGACCCTCAAAACCTGATTTGAAAAAAAAAAAACACACACTTTTTCGTGAAAACTGTTCCTAGACTTGAAATTGCATCGCAAACATCTCGATAGAAGTGCGATTTGTTTCAGATATTGGGCACTTTTGAGAACAACAGCTTATCACAGGAAGTACCCTGCATGAGATTATCTTTTGTTTGGTCAGTTGAGAGGCACAAATGATTCTTTAATACAATGTAATATATAATTCTACATAGGTGCAGACCAATGGAGTGGCCAAGCTTTCATTTGAAGAAACATTCCGATTTTTATGAAAACCAAAAACATCAATTACCAAGAAATATCGATTGGACAGTTTAATAGAATCAAAAATTTTCATAAAAAAAAACCTATTGACTGAGAAATAACTCACTCTGCAGCAGGGTGTCAAGAGTTAAATCACTAGATTTAAATCAACAATTAAAATCATGATTTTAATCAAATGTTTTTTTTTTAAATCATTGATTTAAATCACAACTAATCTTACATTTTTATAACTAAGTAACACTCTAGAAAAATCACAGAATTTTGTCAAATGCTTTGAACTTTCTGCACACATGGTGATTTCAGCACTAATGGCTACACCTCGTACTGATGAGCTTTTTAAAAAAATGTTTGGCACTGGACACTTGCAAATAATCTGAGGTGTCTATGGACTAAGTAATCTGTTGAGTCAGGGATTCTGCCAAACAGTAAAGTAAAAAATAAGTTGACATCTAATTGAAAGTTTTACAATGTTCATGCATAATTTTATGTTACAAACAATAAAGCAGTAGGCCTACATCTACGTAAATGTCAAGACAGCCAAAGAAAATCCCCACAAAGTAGGCCTAAACTGCTTGTTACCCCTTTAATTGATTGACCAATGGCTTAGCTATAGTGATTTTTCAACTACTTTTTTTTAATTGAGACATAAATACAAAATAACACAGTTTAATGTGATTAACAATTTATTAAATAAAAAATTCAACTGAGCTTTCTATTTGAAAGGATGAAAGTTTAAACACAATGTACATTTTTTTTATTTTGCAAAATGCTCCCTGAAACAGTCACCTTTCACTTTAAGAGTAGTGACCCATAACAAATATTTATTTAATCAGACTAATTTAGGTCTCACGTACACTTACTGATACATTTCTTATGATTATGTTAATTTACTCAAGAAAAACTATGTAGGATGTCAACTTGTGTTTTAAAGTTAAACAAATGTCTTATCTTTTGCTCTTGTTTTGAAAATTCATTTTTTGAATGTATTAAGTTATCATGTAACACACAATGATATTTAGTAAAATAAATATTAATTTACCATATCACAAATTCCGATTGTTTACTTAAATAAATATTAGTTTACATGTCAGGTCAGAAACTCAATTTTTTATTTAACCCGGCGTTAGTCGCGCCACTTTTTGTAACGTGAGTAGGCGCGCCGGTCTTTTCGACCGAACAATTTTTATAACAGATAGAAACTGTTTCTGGAATAACCAAACACTTTTATGGATACATATCAATAAAAAGTATTTAAAAAGTTATTTTTAAACATAAATCGCGATGGCAATCAAGTGGCAAATGCATAAATTCTAGAAATTAATTTAAAAGTATGAGAAGATAACGTAAACAAATAAACATATTTTTATGTAAAATTAAACAATTAAAAATTTTTTAATAATTAGTAATGAATTTTATATAATAACAAATATTTAATTATGATTAAGAAAAAAATGAATTTATATTTGTGAATTTATAAATATTTTTTACTCTATTTCCAATTCTACTCTGTCAATTTGAGAACACTCAGTACAAACTGTTTGTGCATGTGTTCCCTGCAAATATATTTGCAACAATCGCGACATGTTTGCTGCATTTTTTTATTTCTTGTGTTGCGAACCAGCCAGCACCAAAAAAACGTGGAGAAATGAATATACACTCTCCTTCCTATTTGGACTAACGTCAGTAGGCGCGCCGCGGTCAGTTTGACCGAACTTCCCTTTCGGATACCATAACTTCCAGGAATTTCACAAGAAAGTGACCAAACAGGGGGAAGTGCTAGAGGACACTTTGAAGGTCAGCTACACAATGTCATTCCTCTTTATTTAAAAATTACGGGAAGATACAACAGAAAGAGCATGCACTTGCGGGGAAATGACCAATGCGCGACTAACCGCGGGTTAACAAATTTAGAGGCCCTACAAAAATTTAAACAAAAAAATCCTATTTTTGATTTAAATCAAATAAATCCGATTTAAATCAAATAAATCCGATTAATTGATTTTTTTACACCCTGCTCTGCAGTAAAAACCTCTTTCAAACAAATAATGACCATTTTTAGATTGCATTAACCTTTACACTGCAGCAGGTAGAGGAGCCCTCCTTTGGTTTGACATTGAGGTGGGGCAGAAGGTCGGTGACATCAATTCACACAATACCAGTAAGGGAAAGCGTCAGTCGTCGATGCCACTCGAGGCTCTGTCGCTCCACTTGGGTCATTAGGACATGCAGCTGAAAGACGTTTTGCAAGACAGTTGAAAAGCGTGAAGGTTAATTGTCTTCCACGAATCAAATGCAAAATTACAGTTGTAAATTATCATCAGGCTAGGAATTTTCATCCTTTTTGCACTCGACAACAAAGGCCCAAAATTGCTTCCATACAACTGACGAATTTCCTGAGGCTTACATAAAAGGAACCTTGTTTCAAAAGTATTACTGTGAATAAATAATGCAGCCATTTAAAAGTGAAACATTGTTTTATATGTATATAGTAAATAGGTTTAGTTTAATAATAAATAAATTATCTAGCAATAATTTTCTAAATAATGAAATAGAAACACATGTTTCCAGGGGGTACTGATCACTAAAACATTGCTACAGAACCACAGCTTTAGGGGAATGTTTAGTTCGTTAGACCATTCATGACTTCAAAATAATGGAACAAATGAATCACGTTTGTCATGGAAACTCCAGTGAAGAGTAATCCTAGTTAGAAGCAAATGCAAGTAAATTTCTCAAAAAGAGTTTGCTTTTCGACCTCATATGCTCCTATACAGGCCTCCCACATCATCTCGAGCTAAAATGATGGGCTCCTCCCCCACCATCACCATGTTCATTTACACTGCTTATGTTTAAAGAGACGTTTTTAATTTTTTTTAAAACCATTTTACATAGTTTACTCCACATACTCCATATAGGTTTCTAAGAGTGACATACAATCTCTAATATTATACAGTGAAGTGTTTGTGTGTGGACTGTCCTGATGAATCTATGGCATTTACAATAATGATATTCGGCACACGGGAAGTCCGAATCTTTTGTAAACTTTTCTATAGCACCCGAATTTTAAAATTTTATCTAGGACTTTTATAATTTATTTTTAGGGCATTAATACTGATCATTGTTTTCTTTAGACTGACAACACTATAAAGATACAACATATTCTAGATTTATTTTTTCCGTTTCATTCGGCGTAGGAACGATTTCAGCCAAAGAACAAAACAAATAAATTTTAACTGGATTTATGTAGTTTTTTTTCTATCTCCTAGATCATTAAAGATATAGCAAAAATTTCGACGTATTTGAAATCTGCGAAAAATTTCACATAAAATCAATACCTAAAAATATGATTTTCTTTTTTTTTAAATAATTTTTTAATTGTAACTTTTATATAGTTTCCAATACGAATTTTGCCACCGCAAAGAATGGCCTGTCATTTGATTTGAGATTCTCATTCATTTTGATTTCCTGAGCAACGGATTCGAGTGAAGCAAAAGAAATTATTACAGTTATGACTGGCGTTCTTCAGTGCTTTTTTCTATCTCAGCGATCATTGAATGAATGACACAGATTTGAAATCTGCAGAAAATTTGACACCAGATATTAATAATTTAATAGATAATTTTTCAATTAAATATTTATATTTTCGCAAGAGATTGCGACGTCACACCAAATTCTCGACTTCATCTCTTTGAGGTCATATACATATTCGGCCTCTTTACCTTTTCAGTTTTGCAAACCTCGAATATAGTTCAATGATATTCTGGTTGAATAAGCTTGGACTGCTGCAGACTTCAAACTATGTCAAGTGACCTTGAGGTAAGTACGGTAGGTATTTTAACTAACCTTACACTGGAGCAACACAGCGGGATGTTGGCGACAGTCTAGGATCAATCCCAAGGGAGAGAAACGTAGACAACACCACATCATTTTGAACCCTTGTCAGATGACGAATCATTCTCCAAACTTCCACATCCACCCAACGTGAGGATGTTTAAGGCCTCAACAGATTTAATGTGCACCAGCCACCTTTGTACATGTCGGTCTTTGGTTTGATTTGAACTCACACCCCTTCCTGTTGCTCTTCTAACCGGACTATAGTGACCTTGAAAATTAGGGCGGCCCGTGGTAAATTGATGACGACCTAGTCTGGAGGAACTTCTTACCTTATTACATGTAGTTTTATTCTGATGTTTTAATGCAGCACTGTATTGTGCCTTTTATTGTATAATGAGGCTTACGACATACAGTACAAAGTCAAAAATCTTCCGGACTTCAGCCACTCCGTATTATATGCATAAAAAATGCATATAATAGTCAAGAAAACTTTAATCTAACCCCGCGTGAATTTTATGTTTGCTATAGTTAAATATCAGATATATAAATAGGAATAATTTTTTAAGAAGGAAAAAACCCTTTTTAATACAATGCAACACATTTTACTTGCAAATCTTTGAATTTTTCTGTGTGGTATTTACTAAGAACAAGTCAGTTATTTCATCAATTTGGTCCAGGTTTTACTACTTGTTCTTTAAAAATTGTCAGAAAGATGTAAAAGCGTGAGAAAAACAAAAAAACGCTGTGTATCAAAACATCTAGCTTTGGGATTTTGTACTGTATAAGGGAGAAAAACCTTGAGATTCATAGGAAATTTACTCTTGAAAATTACTTCTAAGACTAGGAGAAAATACATTTCTTTATCGACACTTTCTTTCACAACACAAGGAGCATTTCATTTCACATAAATAAGGTTTTTCGAGCCATAAAAATTTTTATCGTGAAAAAAATTCATCTATTGCATTTTTTAGTAAAATTGTCATGGTGATAAAGTAGATGAGAAATATTTCAAACATACCTTTGGAGAGAGAAATGCAAGAGCACACATGAAGCGAACCAATGAAAGACAAAAGTAGGAGAATGGAAGTTTGACAGCCACTCATTTTAGTCCTTTGTTAGTAAACAATTACATGCTTTCCTAAGATCACATCTTCAGTCTAACAGATCATTTCTTTCAAAACTGTGAAAAAATAAAAACAAAATCTAAACATGAAGCAAATGTAGTTGCACAAAATTCGCCCCGATTTAACAGGACAGCTAAGATAAATAGTCTCAAATAAAAATGAAATTCTGTGAAGATTTAAAACTATTTAAATAGTTTACAAGATTAAAGCAACAAATAGAGCACTCTCAAATAACTCAAACTTTGTGATAGATTCCAATGCTTAGGTTGCCTTTCAATCCGATTCATTGCACAACTCTAGAGTACCAAAGGTAGAAACAAGGACAAAGTGTAAACGCCCATTTGTGGTAGTACGTACCGACTCGAACGGTGATGTACCGAAGCTCATGATTTCTTTTCCAGACCGGATTTTACGTGGCGGCGAAAACGCAATGACAATTATCTCCCAAGACATCAGAAAATCACAACAATATTGATTATATACCAACTCCGTCACACGTTATGGTTTTCGGGGGGCTAAATCAAGGTTGACACTAAAATGCAAACGATGAGTTTCTCATTCACGTGTTTCTTTTGGTTATCAGAACATTTAGAAGAACTCAAAGGATGTCAACAATCCAGCAAGCAATGCAGAAACACCTGCTTCTTGATTAAAATAACGTTTGGGCCGTTTTCACGACAAAACAGAAAACATCTGTCCATAATCACAAATTCAAGCATAGTAGTTTTCTGCTACTAAGTGCAGGTTATTAAATTACAAACTGAGGTTCGCTTAGCAGTAGCGCGTGAGATTTCAAATAAGTTTCGTCAGTTTAAACTAATCTAAATTAATTAAATTACGCAGCGAACTGAACAAAATATAATCACTACAGATCTTTTTAAATAAAATTTTAAGGTAAGTAGGTATTTTGGCTTAACGTCATACTAGAACAACAACATGGGCCATTGGCAAGCATATCGGCCAACTCCACTTCACTCAAAATTTCGTAGCCTATGATTGGACGGTCAAAATCATATGACGAGAAGTTTATTGAATGTAAACATTGAAATAACTCGCAACTTCTATTCGGACTGAATCCTGTCATGTGAAGATTACAGATTTCATGTAACCGCAACGTGAATTGTTAAACCTTTCAACAGCGAAATTAATAAAATTTTGACATTTATCTTCAAAATCTAATTTTGTATTTTTGGACGTCATGAGTTTTTTTTCAAGGAAGCCAACTATTGAGGGTAAATAAAGTACTTTTTGTCGGATAATGCATATGTTTGAAAATTTGCATAATGTTTTGAAAATTAATGTCAGTGGATTCAACGATATTACTACTCTACATTTTGAAACTGAGATCCATATATGAACTCATTTTGTTGTCTGTCTTCTCTTTTTTTATAATAGGTGTAATTTCTAGTTGCTTTCTTGCAATTACCATTAATTATTATAATTAATTATTCTTACATAGCTTCACACTTCAAAACTGTCACAAACCGATGTATTTTTCAGAAAAAATTTAAAATTAATGTTTCAGAGATTTATAAAGGAATAGCTACAATGATCACTTTCATTTTTGGACCTTTTTTCTTTTGAATGGAAAAATTTTGGCCATTTTATCGTATTTGCCACCTTTCTGATAGTAAGGTTTCTAAAAGCTTGCTAGGTGTGATCATTTAAATGTATCCACAGTTGTAGAATAGGTAGAAGTGCTTAACTTTGAATAGTTCTTCCGCAATTCTTAAAGCGTAAATCTGTCTTTGTGTTAGATAAGTTTTGGAAAGATGTAGATGAATAAAGATTTGGTTGTGAAAAGGTAAATCTTATAAAAATAAGTATAATTTCATTTATTATAGGCTGCTGATTGAAGTAAGATTATTTGGCATATTTAATTTGATGTTTCTTACAAAGGTTAAATCTGTGTGTGTACAAGTGCAGTCCAGAGTAGTGGACAATGTAGAAATGTACTTCAAGTTAAACTTGCTTGCACACAGTCCACTTTGTTTATGTTTTGAATAACGTCGACATCGCAACAAAGGGTATGTAGACGACACTAGGTCCCGTGTAATTAGACAGATGCTAAACTTTGACCAGTTTTCCTGCTTTCTCTGTCACACCTGACGGTCGGCAGAGTGGGGACGAACGAAAGAAGGGACCCTCTATAACATTCACCGCTACCATGCCACTGGTGTAAGCAATATTTTAGTGGTAACAAAAGTCTATCTGCCGCATCATAAAGTTTAATTCAATTCTTGTGTATCGAAAACGTGTGATTTTACTGGAACAATTTTACTTTTTAGAGCAAATGAGGGATCAGAAAAGAGTATTGAGGCGTGCAGAACGTGATGTTGAAAAAGACAGACGATCTTTGGAAAGACAGGAAAAGCAATTAGTAAGACATTAACTACTTTGATCTATCTCATTCTAAATGTATTTGAAAAGATTATCTTTAAAACCATTTGCTTGTAATTTTACTTGAAATTTTTTTTAATTGCAAGGTAGTGGAATTAAATTATGATTATGAATATTTATGTATACATAAAATACACATATTTAGAAAGCATTTGCATCAATAATCATGCAAAATATTCATACATGTATATTTTGCATGATTATTGATCAAAATGCCTTTTAAATATTTCATATTTTATTGCCTTTTAGTGAAATGCATAATTTATCATTTTTGTTAAATCCCATGCATCCAATATTATTTTAATTGTAAGGTAATAGCTTTTTAAGTATTTGCACATGCCAATATTAAACCCTTTACTTTATGTTCAGAACTTATGAAACCAATAGTACTCAATAAAATTGTAAACTTTGTTTCACTTTAAAAAAGTTTCTATAGGTCTATCATAGCCTACATTTGAAAACTGACTGTTTGCTTTAAGTATGTGTCTTTATCTACACAAATTTAATTACATTTTACATAACACTGCATTTGATTCCCTGACAAGGTTTGAAATTAGCATTCATTAACGATTTTACACCAAAAGGCTTTGTTTTGACAGATTTTAAACCTCATTCTTTTTCTGGAAATCATCCCACAGTGTTGCTTTTGTCAAGAAATGTCATCTGCACTTTTTAAAGTTTGCTTTTCTGTGAATGTAAATGCTTTCCCAATTTATTACTCAAGCAGCAGTGATTTGAGTGCTCATTTGAAGACTGGAGCATTTGGTTGTAGTACTATCCTCTTGTGAACTGATGTAAATTATTAATTTGTTTTGGTGGTTTATTTCATTTTTATAGACACTAAATGTACTTACCACAACTTTTTGGTGTGCCTAACATTCTTTTTTTTTCTTCAGGAAATGGAGATAAGGAAAGCAGCTAAGCAAGGAAATAAGCAAGTATATATAAACTTGGTGAATCATAGAATAAGGTTAAATAAAAGTTTTTTGCTTCATTGATCATTGATGTGTGAGTGAATAATTTCTTTATCACAGGCAATAGGTGTTATCCTAGCTATCGGTGCTGTGACCGAAATCCAACAAGCTGGCACTGCATCAGCCGGTTGAACCATTTGGCCCTGGCCTGGTCACAAAACATTGAAATCATGTCAAGGATTACTTCGATTTTAACTGGGCACAACAAGTATTTGTACCAAATACTAACCATGTTATTTTTTTCAAACTTTGGTTGAAAGATTTAAAACTTAATGCTAGACAGAAATAGATCTTACCCTCAACCTTCTTAATCTCAAAGAAAATCCTCTCAAAACATTTTTTATTGTCTATTTAACTCTGAAGGGTTGACTCTTATTCATTCTGCACTTTTCCCTTGGCTTACAAGTTTTAATCCTCTGGACCTATCATGGAGTCTATCATACGAGGATCATTGGGTAAGTAATGCGGTTTGAGCATGTGCACCACTATGGCAGTGGCAGGTGCACCATTCAAGGTCTACCAGTTTTAGGGAATTTGTCTACTGAATTACATCGTATTATAACGGTTAATGTTTTTTTGGTAAACAAACGGAACTGGCAAGGAAAACCGAGCGGACCGCCAAGTGTAAAGTGATATATGGTCCGATTTCTAAATGCAAAAAATGTGCGACCAAGCGAAATGTAGGGTCATGTGATGGATGAATCACGTGTGCGTCGACGGTGCCGAAAGTTTAATGAGGAAAACGAGAACGTCCATGATGAAGAGCGATGTGGCCACCCAAGTGTCATTAAGGTTCCATTCATCACACATTCACTGTCGACACATTCATCAAACTAGATCGCCGTGTGGCTACGGATGAAATTCATGATATATTTTCACATTTGTCTTGCACTATCATTTACAAAGTGATAACAGATCACCTCAAATTCAGAAAATTGAATGCCTTCGGGATTGATCCAGGACTGTCACCAACAGCCTGTTGTGTAGCTCCTGTGCAACATTAAATAAAATACCTACCTACGTTAACATTTAAAATTTTTTGTTTCATTAATCTTTATTTGATTTCATTAGGTCTTGACAGTACTAGCAAAAAATTTAGTCACTGTAAGAAAACAGAAGGCCAGAACTTATACTGCTTCATCTAAAATCATGTCTGTAGGATCTACAACTAAGGTAAGTGTTTTCTTTTCAAGAAGAATGATTGCAACTATTTACTTGCTCCACTAGTTCAAATTTTATACTTTCTCTAATTTAATTCTGAAAATCAATGAGAAATTTCCATCGATCTGCTAGCCCCGAAAAAGTCCCTAAATCTTAAATTTTGTCCCGAAAATCTGTCACATTTTTTAAGGCGAAAACAAAAGGTGGCTGCAGCTGAACTTAAACAAATGGGTGAAAATTGCAAATAATGCAAACTGAAAATGATGAAATTGAACAATTAGACAAAGAAGTTATGCAACTGAAAAATGAGTATGGTGTAACTCCCCCAATCCAATCCCATTGTGAGACACTTGTTTTAAATACAAAAATGGATGTAGAATTTTTTAACACACTTCATTTGACGCATAAAAATAAAAAATTTACATGACAAAATGTCTTTTAAAAAATTGTCAATTTATTGAATTTTTATTAAAATTTCAAGTACAAGGGGTTCCGCCCCCTGCTCGCTTACACTCGCCAACCCCCGGGAATTGCTACGCAAGCCAACACTCCTTCTACATATGCCATTTGGTTTGCTTCGCAAACCAATATTCCTTTCGCAGAGTGAAACTATCTGAATAATTTGTATTATCCTGATTTCACTTTACAGTTCATGACGTCACAGCGAGGGCTTCGCCTACTGCTCGCTTACGCTCGCCGACCCCCGGGGATTGCTACGCAATACCGTTTGGGTTTGCTTCGCAAACCAATACCTCTTTCACAAGTGATTTCACTTTTTTTTACTTTAACACTTAATGCACCCTAAACTAATAGCCGCATGAGTAAAAAATCTTCTGCATCTTGTTCCCTGTACAATTTTAAGTAAACCGTGTTAATCTCCAAACTTTACGATTTGTACTTTGTACTTTGTCGGTAAACTGTCTGAGAACAGAGGGGAAAAAGCAAGCCTTTTTCCTCGCCAAATAAAAACAAATCGTTTTTATGGCAATTGTTGTTATGATAAATTTGATATCTGGCAAACCCGATAGTCAAAAATACAACCCTCCGCAAATACAATACTCCACAAATTTGCTCCGAGAAATAAAAAATACGAAATTTGTGTCGGCAACTTTTGATTGCATCAAATTTATTTATGAACCAATTGAAAAAATAATTGTACCGTAAGAAAGAGTACATTCTGAGGTATACTGCAATATTTAAAAAAATTAAAACTAATAGTAATACGATATAGATATGACAGTTTTAATTTTGTATCGAAAATTACGATATGAAAGTTCCGAAAATTGTATGACCCACTTTTAATTGCATTGATTTTATTTATTAACCAATTTGAAAAATAACTCTACCATAAGAAAGAGTGTAATGTAATGTATTCAGTGATGTTCTCAAATTTAAAAAATAATGATTTTTTCTGTAAATATAACGGTTGTAACAAAAAGTAGCGAAAATATCCAAAGATTCCGAATTTAGTATGACCAACTTTTGATGGCATCCAATTTAATTATTAACCGATTTCAAAAATAATAGTTTTGTAAGAAAGAGTACATTCTGAAGTATACTGCGATATTTTTAAAATTAAAAACTAATATTAATAAAATATAGATACTGCAATTTTAAAAAAAAATAACAAAAATGTCCCGATTTTTCCCGAATTTCAAAAAAATATTATCAAGAACCAAATTGAAATTTAAAAAAAACTCGACTAGCTGCAAAAATTTACGTTCAGAGGTACTCTTTAAAAAAAACTCACGGATGAAGACTGAAAATTTGTATGTGTTTTGCTCACTCACGGAAGAAATTTCACTTCTTCAATTTTGACACTTAATAAACCCTAAACTAATAGCTGCATCGGAAAAAAATCGTAATAATTGTCCAGGGAATACGATGAAGAACAAACCATGTTAATTTCGTTTTTTTCCGATCAGTACTTCCTCGGGAAACCGTCTAAGAATCGAGCTAAACAACACGGTTTTCAATCCTGCGGTGGCTGTAACTTTTTTTTAATATAGAGAGATTTGGAAAACAAACATAAGGAATATAATATAGACTATTTGTTTCATGTTCATCTACTTTGATGTGATTTAGGGTTTGTCTTTATTTTTAAATTTTTGTTTAGAAAACAGCTTCTGTTAAAACTGACATATGATACCAGAGTCCTCTTTTCTCGAGATTAGACTGTAAGCAATAAAAAAAAGTGTGATTTTAAAGTACAGTTGGATCTAACAGACCCACATAATCACGTAAAATCAGATAATGCATTTGTTGTCTGGAGTCGTTCTGCTGTCCACGCAGTCTGGGCCCCTCCTAATTACGTGTGCTTTGCCCCGATTTTCTCGGGGGGGGGGGGCAAACTTTCTATCGGCCAACTGACATCATGCAACCCCATTGGGTGAATTGTGAAAGGGAATCGAGGGAGGATCTCCGTTGTTTCTCCCAAAGTCCGCTGATTCCTCAGGGGATCGGAAATTGTAAAAAGTCGCTCGCACGTTGTGCGTCCCTGCTTTTAGGGCAGAAATAGGGTTGTATGTGAGCAGGGTGGTAACAGAACCTGGAATACCGGGAAATCAAGGAATTCTCAGGGAACTTTTTATTTCTGGAAAAATCATGGAAATCTCAGGGAACTTTTTATTTCTGGAAAAATCAGGGAAATCTCAGGGAAAATTTCCAAATTTTACAAAACATCAGGGAAGTTTTGACAATTTAAACGACTACCATTATTGTTTGTCCTATTTAGAGATGCGCGATTACAAGTACTTTTGAGAATCGAATAAATCGTATTCGCCTAAATTGTAATTCGAATAAAGAACCTCAGCGTCGTAATTTTTTAACACCGCAAAAACCGCCGCCGCCATTTAGTTTCGCGGCTGCAGCATCTTGGTCGCCGTGAGGCTAGCGATACAACTTGTGGGATACAATTTGAAATTTGTGTAACATATTATGTTTTTTGTGTATTAAATTAATTATTTTTGTTTGCATTTACATTTTTGTAGAATTTTTTATGTATATTTGCATTTGTTTTCGATGAATAGTGTGACAGTGTAGGGTTAGGTGTAAAAAGTTCACAATCATAGTATTTTGCATTTTTTCTCCAGTTTTTTCAATTGTAATTTTAGAGTTCCATTAAGGTTTCCAACCCTTACAATAACAATTAAAATATCAGTAGAGAAATAATACCAAATATTGGTGGAGAATGATCCTTTTACACACTCTGACCCTAAATACTTAAAATAGTGTTGTGTGGATACTGTATATCGATACCAATCACAGATCACAACATTTCTTAAGGGAATTGGAATATCAGGGAAATTTTTGTGAGACTATCAGGGAAATCATGGAAATATCAGGGAACTTTTTTTCAAGGATTTTGTTGTCACCCTGATGAGTGTCATGCAACACTCACATACGATTCATTTTGTAGATAAAAGTACCATCTTTCCCATTACTTCAGGGTGTCTACTACATTTCCGTGGGTCCATTTAGGGACTTTCTAAAATAAATGCATGATCTGATTTGACATGATTATATGGGTCAGTCAAATGCAATTACACTTCGAAATCACACCTTTTTTTTTATTGCTTGCAGTCTAATCTCGAGAAAAGAGGACTCTAGTATCAAATGGCAGCTTTAATATAAGCTGTTTTCTAAATAAAATTTTAAAAATAAACCATAATTCATGTCGAAGTAGATGAACATGTTAAACAAATACTCTATTATACTTATTATATATTTGTTTTCCGACTAGTTGACATTTTAATAAAAATCAAAGAAAAATCAACAGTTACTTTAAAAACATTTCGTAACGTAAATTTTTCATTTTTATGTTTTATGCGTCTAATGAAGTGGGTAAAAAAATTAAACATCCATTTGTGTATTTAAAACAACTGTCTCTGAATGGGGTTGGATTGGGGGGGAGTTACGCCCTTTTAATTTTATTTTCAGTTTGCATAATTTTTTTGTCTATTTGTTCAATTTCATCATTTGCAGTTGGCTGTTTTCTTTTTTTCATTTGTTCAGCTGCAGCCACCTTTTGTTTTTGCCAAAAAGTTTGTTAATTTTTTTGACCTTTTGTTTTGGCCTTAAAAAAATTTTGTTAAATTTTCGGGACAAAAATTTATGATTAAGGGATTTTACATGACCTGATGATTACCAATTTCCTTGTTTCAAATTGTAGGGGTGGGTTATATTGATATGTTATGAAATAGCTGTGATGTGATCTTATAATCTGATTATAAATTTTGCTACTTTATTCAAATATCTTAATATTGTATACTCCAATTTCCTTAGGCTATGGCTGCTAGTGCAAAACTTGCTACCACCATGGCAACTACCACAAAAGTAAGCTTTTATTTTTCTTCATTGGAAAAGAGAATGAAATTCTGACAAAGGTCGACATTCTATCTGAAAATATGAAACCATCAGATATTTTCGTTTAGAATTGTAGTTTCTTTGATATTAGTTTAACTTTGAGTTTATTGTTTACTAAAGACTCTTACTTTTGTTTATTCTCCTTTTTTAATGCTTCTAAAAATGAATGCTTTTTTTTTTATTTTAAATCGAACCATTTTTTGTACTTGGAAGTCACTAATCTAAGTTTAAGTTAAATATGAATTTCCTAAACAAAGGGCAGTGGTTGGACAAGTTGCGTATTAGCAACCGGAAGGTTGCGAGTTCAAAACTTGAACCAACCAAAGACAGTTGTGTACATGTGCAGGGGGGCTGTTGCATATTAAATCTGTCGTGACCCCAAATATTCTCACATTGGCATGTCAGCTCAGGTATGACCTAAAAATTCAAGGTGTTTTCCTCTGCTCTTGGATTTGACCGTATATGGACCGGACCATGACCAATAGGCCATTCCGTTGCTCCAGTGCACCGTTAGTTCCACTACTTACTCTTCTAAACAGGTTTTAGTTTATTGGTTTTTTAACATTTATCAATGCAATAGGTTCTAATTAAAAAGTCATTATTCTTAAAATATTCTCAATAAAATTTTCTTAAATATTCTTATCTGAGATATTTTTAGAACCATGTTGAAAAGAATTCCACTTTCCCTTGCTAAAAGTCCCTTCTTTTTTCAGACAATGGGTGCTGTAAATAGGGAGATGAATCCGCAAGGAATTATGAAAACTATGCAGGAATTTGAAAAAGAATCCATGAAAATGGGCATGGCAGAAGAAATAGGTCTGCATTTCTGTTTGTTTTTGTGAAGTAAACCTAATCAGTTTGGCTTTTGTAAAGATGGTGGTAAAATAAATCGTTCCAAGACTAATAGCAGGGGATGAAAAAAATTTAGGAGCCAGGACACGTGCAATACATGTCTTACGAATATTTTCCCTGATGCTGAGTATATTGCACAACTCATTACACAAGGCAAATAATATGCTATATAGTGAGTAACTGAGGCAATAAAAAAATGACATTTTTAATATCTACACTATACATTTTACTCCATGTTTTGACCCTTTTATGGCCATGAACACATCTCATTGAATTAGAACTGAGATACCACTTGCACACAGACTTTGTGGGATCAAAATCTTTCACCGATGGCTCATTCATATTGCTCATCATCAAAATTAGCTCTTCAGTTCCTTCTTTATCGGTCTATCCATCTAGCATTAAGCTCACACAATCGGCATTTTTTAATTCACAAATTAATTCTTCTCTTATTATGGCATCTATCTGCGCGATGAAATCTGCATCTCTTTTCGTTATTGTACATTTTAAACATCGATGTTTCTAAAACATCGATATAGCAGTTCTTATTTTCAATGCTGGTTTATCAATGATAGCGCTAACATCGTTCTTTTAAATTCCAAATGATTTTCTACTAAGCTTGCGACTTTTCGTTAGATTTCGCTTGAAAAATTAACATTTTTTTTTTACATGAAAAGCAAACGTTTTTTTACAGAAACAGAAAATCTAGACGGCAGATCAAATATTTTAGGCGACCTGGTGCCTGGGATTTGTTGTGCCCTACTAATAGTCTGAAACATATTTCATACCACTTTTTTTAGATCTTGTCTACATTTCTTCAGAGTTTCAACTGCAACATACATTTCACAACCGCACTACCCTACAATAATGGACCGGACGCTGGCGGATTCGCATAAAATCCGACTGCTCGTTTGGGGGCGTTTTTCATGGTATGGCCTTTGCACGTAGTTCCCGGTCCATTGAACGCCGACGCCTACATGAACATTTTGAACCCAAGCTGTGGCAATTTTATAGAACGGGCAAATGTTACTTCCAGGACGACAATGCTCCACATCACGTTGCAGCCTCTGTCGAGCAGTGGTATCGAGGTAGGGATGTGAAACGTCTTCCCTGGACTGCTCAGAGTTCAGACCCAAACCCCATAGAACATGTGTGGGACGCGTTAGAGCGACGCTCACGGACCTGGGAACCGCGTCCGAAATCAACAGCCGAGCTGGCAACATTCTTGCAGCGGGAATGGACGCAAATACCTGTAGCTGTGTATCAAAACCTCATTGAAAGTATACTCAGAAGGGTCACTAGTGTCATTGCAGCATGTTGGGGAACATCCCCCTATTAAAGCATGTAGTCCTTCCCTTATACCATCACATCTTGTCGTCCGGTCCATTATTGTAGGGGAGTGCATGTCACACTATATTGCACTCATAGAAGAATTTGTTTCACATAAAAGGTTTCAATCCAACATGTTTCAGCACTTGGATGTTGTGCGGCAAAATTCAGTTTTGACTCTCATTTTTATTTCAGTGGAAGATACTTTGAACTCAGTATTAACCGAATCAGGCGATGAAGAAGAGGAAGACGCAGTGGTCAACCAAGTGCTGGATGAAATCGGTATCGAGATCTCTGGAAAGGTTGGTGCATTTAATCTCACCAATTGTACTGTGCAATTAGTGGTGGTTTAACCCTTTGTTCACTGACGGAACTTACGAGTCCTGTCGGTTTTCTCTCGGTACTGTATTGATTTAAACGTTTCGAGACCCATTGGGACTTTGAAGCTCCAATTCTATGAAATTCGTTCTTCAAAAAGAAGAAAATCTACAACTGTGCCTAAACACATTCGTTTCCAGAACACTGGGTGCCAATGGCCAACATTTGTCACATCATGAGGAAGATTGTGAGCTAGGAAAGTCAAGACCGAATTCAAAGTGTTCGGAATGTAACATATCCCTGTGTGTTAATAGGAAGAAGAAGAAAAAAATTTTGTATACCATAAGAAATAGTAGCAATAGAATTGATCTGCTTTCTCAATAGAAAATAATGTAACAAATAAATATTGACTATATTTTGGCCTCAAAATGGCCTTATGCATGGTATGAAAGTTTGGAGAGTGGGGTTCCTCTCAGGTTTGACCTCATCACCTGACCATGGTTCAAAACAATAGACCGTTGCATTGCTCCAGTGCAATGTTAATTGAAATACCTACCTCTCCATCTTTACTTTTCACAAGTACTTGACATTGACATGATCCTTGCACCATAAACCCCCAAACCAACCTTTCGAGCACTGACGGGCAAGAATATCACAGTCTGCATTACTATAGGCCACCATCAAAGAAGAACTATGGAGATGTGCATTCCTGGAGGACGGTATTCTATTGGCCAATCAAAAACCATCCACTCTAACTTAGGCACATGAGATTCGAACACAAATACGTCCAAGACCTTTCTGTTATTGTTGGGTTGATGTGAAAGTTTGTCCTGTTTCTGGTGCAAGATGCCATTCCAAAGTGTTGTCCACTTCACCCGTGTCAATTTCTGTTGTTTCGACGAGTACTCGGGGGGGGGGGGGATTGTGTTATTTGTGGTGGGGTGTTTTGTTAATTGAGTTGAGCATTAAAAATGACAAAACAAGGAGCATTTCCAAGCCGCTGTGCCTTGTTTCCGAAATTGCTAAAATACTTCGCGTACGCAAAAGAAGATGTTGTAAGGTGGTGGTGACGCTTCCAGTGCTGTAGGGTGTCCAGAAAGTTCTGTGGTGAAGGTTTTGATCAGTTCTTAGGCAGCAAGAAACCCTAGAACTTCTGCGAGTGTCGGAGAATGCAGCTACTGGCGTGATGGAGAAAGATCATAGAGCAGAACCCCATTTGCTATATTAATTGAATGTAATTTTTTGTAATTAAAATAATTTTTCTTTAATTTATATCGAAGAAACGGACGTGCATCGACCTGATGATTTCTCGAGGCCGACGCCTTGTCGCTCGGCTGTTGGGTGGCCCTTTTCAAAATAGAAGGGTCTTGAAATTCCTGAGGGGGGGTCTTTTTGGCCAGGTTATGCACGAGAGCACTCCACATCTTTGGAATTTTCCCATACCTCTTCAGTTCTTCTTTTTTCCACACCTCATGCACATGCAAATTATTCTCTTCCATTTTCAGATGGCTACAGCACCATCTGCCCACAAAGGAGGATTAGGAGAGAGCAGCAAGGCCAGTCTTCCCACTGACGATGAATTAGAGCGACAGTTGGCTCAACTGAGGACATAGTGGAATAGGTATGGGTCGCTTAAAGATTTTATCACTGCCTCTCTACCTATAGTTTTGGATATCAGTTTGTAACAGGGTGTGCTGATTTCAATTTCATTTTCCGGTTACCGCTCGGTTTCCCGAGAAAGTGCGGAAAGTTTAGGAGTGTGCATTGAGTGGCCAAATCGGGGAAAAAAAACAACATTTCTAACGAGAGTGAGCAAACGACGTACATATTTCCAGTCTTCAGCCGTGAATGTTTTTTAGAGTACTTCTAAACGTCTATTTTTGCACCACGCCGAGTTTTTTTAGAATCTTCAAATTGGTTCCTTATATTTACTTGAAATTCGGGACATTTTCATAACTTTTTTTTTTTAACTGTCATATCTATAGATTAAAATATTTAGTTTTTAAATTTGAAAACATCAGTGAAAACCTTGCAATGCACTCTTTTTTAAGGTATAATTATTTCCTAAATAAATAAATTCAATGTGACGAAAAGTATAATTTTGGAATAGTGTACAAATTTATTTTTCTTTACGGAGAGAAACGCTATATCCTTCTAACTGGCCTTGAGGTGAAACTCAAATCAGCAGGTTTATAGCATAAATGGTAAGGGATGGAAAATTGGCTTAAAAATCAGGGTGTAAATAAGTAATCAGATTTTTTTTTTATTTAAATTTCTGCAGGCCCTGTTTTTATAACCATTATATATAAATTCATTAAATAAAAAATTGAGTTTTTGACATGAACCAATATTTATTTTAAGTAAACAATCAGAAGTCGTGACATGGTAAATCAATATTTATTTGACTAAAAATCATGGTTTGTTACATGATTATACATTTAAAAAATCCATTTTCAAAATAAAAGGTAAACCATTTGGATCGATTGGATTGTTGTGAGTGATCTGTTTGGGTTGGCTACAAAAACAAGGACATATAGTTTCATCTGGTGACTAAGGTAAAGCCATACTATAGATTTACATAAATATTCGTTATGGGTTACTACTGTTCAGGTGACTGTTTCAGGGTGCATTTTGCAAAATGAAATATGTTCATGGTGTTTAAACTTTTATCCTTTCAAATAGAAAGCTCAGTTGCATTTTTTATCTCTCTATATTAAAAAAAAGTTGCCGCCGACGCAGCAGGATTGAAAAATGTGTTGTTAAGCTCGATTCTTAGACGGTTTCCCGAGAAAGTACTGAACGGAAAAAAATGAAATTAACATGCTTTGTTCTTCATCGTATTCCCTGGATAATTATTAAGATTTTTTTCCGATGCGGCTATTAGTTTAGGTTTTATTAAGTGTTAAAGTTGAAGAAGTGAAATTTCTTCCGCGAGTGAGCAAAACACATTCAAATTTTCAGTCTTCAGTTGTGAGTTTTTTTTTTAAGAGTACCTCTCAACGTAAATTTTTGCAGCTCGTCGAGTTTTTTTTTTTTTTTAATTTCAATTTGGTTCTTGATAATATTTTTTTGAAATTCGGGAAAAATTGGGACATTTTTGTTACATTTTTTTAAAACTGCCGTATCTATATCTTATTACAATTAGTTTTTAATTTTTAAAATATCGCAGTATACCTCAGAATGTACTCTTTCTTACAGTACAATTATTTTTAAAATTGGTTCATAAATAAATTGGATGCAATCAAAAGTTGGTGACACAAATTTCGTAATTTTTATTTCGCGGAGCATTGCATTTGCGGAGGGTTGTATTTTTTACTATCGGGTTTGCCAGATATCAAATTTATCGTAGCACCAATTGCCATGAAAACGATTTCTTTTTATTTGGCGAGGAAAAATGCTCGCTTTTTTCCCTCTGTTTTCAGACGGTTTACCGAGAAAGTACAAAGTACAGATCTTAAAATTTTTAGATTAACACGGTTTACTTAAAATTGTACATGGAACAAGATGCAGAAGATTTTTTTGCTGAGGCGGCTATTAGTTTAGGGTGCATTAAGTGTTAAAGTAAAAATAAGTGAAATCACTTGCGAAAGAGGTATTGGTTTGCGAAGCAAACCAAACGGGATTCCGTGGCAATCCCCGGGGGTCGGCGAGCGTAAGCGAGCAGGGGGCGAAACCCTCGCTGAGACGTCATGGACCGGAAAGTGAAATTAGGATAATGCAAATTATTCAGATAGTTTCACTGTGCGAAAGGAATGTTGGTTTGCGAAGCAAACCAAATAGCATATGTAAAAGGAGTGTTGGTTTGCGAAGCAAACCAAATGGGATTGCGTAGCAATCCCCGGGGGTTGGCGAGCGTAAGCGAGCAGGGGCGGAGCCCCCTAGTCTTGTAAATAATTAATCCTATTAATTGTGTTATTTTGTATTTATGTACCAATTTTTTAAAAAAAGTAGAAAAATGACTATAGCTAAGCCATTGGCCATAGTCAATTAAAGGGTAGTTAAGGCCTACTAGTGGGGTTTTTCTTTGGTTGTCTTGACATTTAGAAGACTTGGACGGTATAAATAGCTAGAATTTTTTTTAAGTATAACATTAATGTACAGTATTTTTCCATGCTTCCCACACTTGATTGAATGCTTTATTGTTCGTAACATAGTATAAAATTATGCATGAACATTGTCAAAACTTTCAAATAGATGTCAGTTAGTTTTTTACTTTACTGTTTGGCAGAATCCCTGACTCAACACATTACTTAGTCCATAGACACCTCAGATTTTATGCAAGTGTCCCGTTGTGATTTAAATCAATGTTTTTTTTTTTAATTGATTAAAATCAGGATTTTAATTGTTGATTTAAATCTTGACACCCTGTTAAAAATAATAGACCAAACAGTCATCGATCAATCAATGGTCGAACAGTCAATGGTCAGAGGAAAGTGGTTGGCAAATGCCAAGTTGGTGGCCAAGCAGAAGAATAAATATCAAAAGTGTTTAAAATTTTCAATAAAATTAACTTTCAACAGTTGATAACAAACATGTTCTACTAAATTCTATAATAAATAATTAATCAAAACAACATGCAAAAAAGCAACTAAATATAAAAGTATGTATCATAGTAGCCACTGCGTGGCCAGCACTTCGTCGCATGTGACAGTTCTTTTCGTGGGGTCAAGCATGACCACTGCTCGCTAACCCTTGGTGATTTCTACGAATTCCCATTTGGTTTGCAATGTAGTCAAAATAGTCTCCTCTTAGCGATAATTGAGTAGTCTTTTCCGTTATCCTTATATGCTGAATCGGATAAAAAGAACAGGACATACATATGTCGTACAGAAAATTTTGAAACATAGCTAGACAATGCTAAGTATGAGTATATAAATAATAAGTAAACAGAACTTTGACTTCTTAAGCCAACCTTTGTTACCTTCAATAAAATTGAACTCATTTCTTTAGTTCTTTAAACTTTATAAATCAACCATTACAACAATAAAAAAACTAATATTTTTGTTCTACCTTTTAAAATAACTGTCATGAATAAAAAGTACAATTAAAACAAAGACTCGAATGCTGTTAACTTATATAAATATTGGGTAGAGAAAATGTACGATGATATATTCTCTTGATGTCGGATTGGACGCAATTTCGCGCTACTAGCCTTCGAAATCGCTGTTGTCATTTTTGTTACCAAAGTTATTTAAAAATGGATTTAATGCAAAAACAATTTTAAATAGTCGTCTAAAACTTTAAAAAACCATCACTTTTGGGCCTGTTTTTGATGAAAAAATTCGCCTTAGGTTAAAAATAGTCACCAACAGCAACCCTCATCTCATTTTGCAGACTATCCTGATACGAATTCAGCAAAGTAGTGCTAAATCGCTTGTATGGGTTGCAGCTCATTTTTACCAAATACTTTATGAATTTTTTTGGACTGGAATCATTGCAGAATCTCAGTATGGACTTTTTATTTCTTAGATTATAGTAGTATCATTTTGTTTTCTCTTGTAGATTGTATCAACATCCTTTTTTGAGTGGTCTACAGTTGCTCTTCTGATTTCTTCTTTGCCTTTGCTGCGAACTGTGGAAGAAAATAATTCAAACCCAACGGCAACTTGGCTACTTACATACTACCACAATGTTACAAACTCAGAAGAAAAATAGATTTATATATATGTATATTGAATATGGTGGCTTTTTCATATCTATTTTTTAATCTAATAAAATATATGCATTGATTGAAAACTGAACACAGGACTAGTGATCTCAAAAATTATAGTCCATGTTTTATTCATTCAGTAACCCATCATCTTACTAAGGAGAAAGAGCCGGTCTAGTGGTTCAAGTGTTGGCCTCTGGATTGGAAGGCTCCTGTTTCGAATCCGGGGTCAGGGCCAGGATGTGTTTTGAGTTGTCCTTTGTTAGGGGCAATGATGGTCCTCCCACTGGGTGCTCCTTCACAAGTGGCCATCACTTCTGGCCTTGTAGTGGCCAATGATTCAGTTCACACATATGTGCCCGCCAATGGAAAAAAAAAACTAAGGATTAAGACAAATAAGGTAAAGCGGTGTAAGTGCATTAGTGAGTCCACAATATTTTGGAAACTAACAATTCAGAGCTATATATTTATGCAACATTAAAAAATGATTCATGAGAAATTTGCTTCGAGGTTGGCCTCTTAGTATTTTTCACGTGCCTTTTACAGTTTGGCAGCCCATCAGAAATAATTAATTTTTGCAAGCTAAGCTAAATTCATCTTCCCACGCCGTGATACATCTGTTCCCATCTATTTACTGCAAGATGTCCCATCAAATGATACCCTATAAGGCAATGAAATCTGTCTGAGTATTGATGATCAAGGAATAGTTAATTTGTTGATACGCAACATGTAGATTGCTGCGCCATCTCTTGTGGCACTCGAGTCATGACTGTGGTGTAATAAAGACGTCTTTTTCATTGCTCTCTGTCCTGCTTGTATTTTATGAGTAACTGAGACTTGTAGAAAGTCGTAACATATATATTCTATAAGTCAATGAAGTTTAGAACTTCAATCAGCAAAATTATCTTTTTGAAAACTAAGCTATTTGCCTCAACGTCATTCTCCATTCAAACGGGCAATTTTTAGAAGCTAGGTACGCATGTACCCCGCTAGTGAGGCAGATGCTTGCCTTCGATAAAATTTTGAACCTGATTAAATAGTGGCTTTCGAATATATATCTCTACTATTATAATAGGAAGTGTTTGTTTCTTGCCCGCACAGTCCTGACGAATCTATGGCACTTACACTAATAGGATTTGGCACACAGGGAGTCCGAATTTTTTGTAATTGAATTTTAAAATTCAATCTAGAACATTTTAAAATGAATTCACTAGTTTTTTTGCCGTTCTTTCATAAATGAAGAAGCATCAAAATTTGGTCTTTTCGCCCTTGCGTCACTATTGACGTCGGCCTTTGGAACCATGCCATTTTTTTACGCTTACCGTTTCGAATGGGAGGGAACAGATTCAAATGACCTTCGTTTCATTTGAGATTCATTCATTTTGATTTCCTGAGAAACTGATTCGAGTGAAACAGAAGAAGTTATCACTGTCATTCTTCGGTGCTTTTTTTCTATCTGAGCGATCGTTAAAGATAGAATTAAAAAAATTTACGGATTACACCAGATAGAAACCTAATATGTTTGATTTTCTTTTAATAAATAATTTATCAATTAAATATTCATATCTATCAATTAAATATTTATATGAACACCACGGGTAATGTGATCCCCATGAAAAGAACTGTCACGGGCAACTCCGTTATGGCCGTTACCCAATAGGCTACAAATTCGTCGCAATTTTGAAGAATGTGATCTCTATTTAACAGCAAAAAATACTGGTGCTGTAATAAAAATGAAATTTTGTAGATCCTTTAAATTTTGGTATGCACTTGTCCCATTTGACCTGATGTCCTAGACATGTAATAGTCTTTTCCAGGATATTTTGTAATACCTTTGCGATTATCATCAACTCGCCTTAAGTGGGCTACTGGGGTGCTATTAGAATCGACACATCATCAATTCAAACGAAAGCAGCGCATGAAAGTTTTCGAGCATTTTAACCAGCGGCAATATAATATAGCCATGTTGGGGATTTCATGGAAAGTGGGAATGCCGCTAGTCGTACTTGTAAGACAAAAGTTGGGGTGATGTCTAATGAGTGACAAGAATAGCAACCTTAATAATACATACAGCTTCATTTCAATCAATTGTATTTTTTTTTAATGTTGAGGCAGAATTTAACTAGATATAAGAATGGCAACCCTTTTGCCACACACAGCTTCGTAAAAAGAATGACTATTTTATTGAAATCAAAAATTGACAAATAGGTAGACAATTGCTACCACTACAGTTTCCTTTACACCAACGGCATGGTATAGATCTGTGTACGGGGGATGTTATCCCCCTTTTAAGTGACCGCTGGCATCCATCACCCTTTACGAGCTGTTAGCAACAGACCTAGGGGATCCCTTCTTTTGTTTGGTATCCGACCCTGTGGACTGTAGAAGCGGCTCAATCCCATGATAGTACTTTACGCAAGTCCAACTTGATTGGCTAGTTTCACGGACTTGGCTTCACTTGGATATCTCGCCAATCTGATTGTTGCAGTAACCATTTGATTTTGAATATGCGCGTTGTTTCGTAGAAATACAATACATACACTAGCGCCTGAGCGTACAGCGTAAGTGTCCGACAAGTTGACTCTGATTTGCTCCTCATATATGTTGTATGGTTGTTGTTAGTATTTCTTGCCAACTTATATTAAGGGTACTTATACTTTAAAGAGCTTCTTTTCGTGAAGCAACGATGGCCTAACGGCTAAAGTCACCCACCTTCAGATTAGCGTCGGCCGCGGAGAATATCTTACTGAGTTCGAACCCAGCTGGCGGAAAAAATTTTTGATTAATTAAATTATTCCAAATTATTTTTAAAAAATTCCAATTTAATTCCTTTTTATTCTAATTTACTTTTCCTAATTTTTAATACCCTTTTCACATTTTTCCAAGCTTCCGTTGATTTTACATAAATAATCTAAGAACCACTCCTGAACTCACTACCACCTGATATTTTTCCGCTCCTCTGCCGTCCCCTTTGCTTTAGGATGATGGTGTCGTATCCACCGCTGGCTTAGGACCATTCTGATGTAACAAAAAGCATACATAAAACACTAACTTATATAATTATTAACTTATATAATAAAATGATACAATTTTCGGCTCCCACCCATAGCCATGGATCTGAAAAGAAAAGCAGAAAGGAAGAGATAAATCGCCAACAACTATAAACCTTGATGACATACGTTTCTAGGTCATGTGATCCGATTAGCCAATCAAGTTGGACTTGCGTAAAGTACTATCATGGGATTGAGGCGCCTGTGTGGACTGTCAGGTGTGAACTGTTTGGGGGAAAGGCAGAAGGTCGCTCTGGTGATATACGCCACATGATACCATGAAAGGAAAGTGTCAGTTGTTAATGCCACTCGAGGCTCTGTCGCTCAAGTTAGGTAGGGTGGTCGGACATGCAGGCGAAAGCCGTTCCAGGAGACGATTGAAAAAAATCTAAGTGCCTCAGCGTGAAGGTTTTTTTTTTAGAGTGGTTATTTGAACACAATTTTTCCAAGAAATATTTCTTTCTTTCGCTCGTTTATCTCTGTGAATTCCAAATCTGTTACACTAACAAAGGAATAAGTTAAAATGGCGTCTAGAAACAAAAAGCTGGTATGGAAGCAACAATGCCAAGAAATAAGCTAAAGTGTGCCAAATTGGCACTGAAGTATATTGCTATGGCTATTGGGAAGGTAACACAAAATTAGTTTTATCCCAATTTCAGATTACACAGGAGGCATAAAGCTGCTTCAACCCTGCTGAAAACATTTGCATTGTTTCATGTAACTGACGCTATCTGAATACAATTAAGTAGAAACATAAGAGGTGGTGCGCAGTTCAGATAGTTATTACACACAATCTATATATATAATTCTCTTACGTGGCACGCAAAAAAGACGTTATTTGCTATCGCGTTTTTGGCAACATTGTACGATTGTTTGTTTATCACAAAGCCTCGCGCTTCAATTGAATTTATAGCGTCATCGGATGAAATTTTATTCAAAGAAAATGAATTTTAGTCGAGCTGTTGCAGTTAATAATAGAAATCAAAGAAAGCGGAGAATCTTTTCAGGGCCATTTAAAAAAAGGTCCTTTTCAGGGCCAACAATTATAGTCCAACAATACGCTTGCACTACACGCTTGCTTTTGACGACAAACTCATTGAAAATGCGTGGGTGGCTCGAGTGCAGGAGTAAATTTATATACAAACAACATGTTGTGTATTCCATTTCCATATCAACAGTCACATTTCGAGTCAAAATTTGCTCAAAGTTTTCATTTGAATTCGGATTCCAGAGGTACTGTAAATATCTTTTCTGAAAAACATAAAAAAATTTAGATTTGAAAAATATTTTTTTGGAATATCATATTTTGTAAACAATTCCTTCTGCTAGGACACATGTCTTCATTGTTGCGAGCGAAGCGAGCATATGTTTGCGCAGCGAACCAATGAGGATTGCGGAGTAATCCTCCGAGGGTTGGCGAGCGTTAGCGAGCAGGGGGCAGGCCCCCTAGTCAAGACTAAACCGGTATAAGTATCGGAACTAGTCCCAAACTTGATTATGAACCCTAAATTACACAAGAAATTTTCCAAATAATGATTGGTACAGCACACTTTACGTTTATGAGCGGTGGCAACGTCCTTGGCTATTTTTTTGGTGCACTTCTAGTAGCGAGTTACGATAAATTAAGGCAACCCATCTGTCCTTACGGTTATTGTGGTTTTCAGTGCAACCTCGGCAAACGGTCACTTTTAATTTTCATTGGTTTGTTTGAAATTTTTTCTTTGCTTCCATTGGTTATTTTGATTTTAAAATATCCTTTGATTTCATAGGTACCTTTTAAATTTTTTTCTGTAACACCATTGGTTCATTTATATATATATATATATTTTTTTGCAGTTTTAGAATTTTTATTTTATTTTATATTTTTAAGCAGCATTTAAAAGTTTTGTTGTTTTGCCATTTGTGGAATTTTTATTTTTTGCCAGAACATTTTTGAGGTATCAGGTTGTATTATTTCTTGCTTTTTTTATTTTAAAAATCTTTCTTTTTAAACAGCCTACTGTATTTAGTGTAATTGATAAGTTTCAGGGTATTGTTACCCAACATTTGCAGCTTAGTTTCTCTGCTGGTTCACTAAGTTTACTATTACTGGTATAAGCTTACTATTTTTGCGAAAGTTTTATAAAAATATACTTTTTAAAACGTTCTCAAATGTGTTTTCAAACTTTCATTTTCCGTTGCCAAAAAGAAATATATATTTCAAAGAAAAAGAGTTAAAATAATTATTTCCTTGGTAACCTTAGAAGTTCGCCAAAAAAATCGCCAAGGCCGTTGCCACCGCTCATAAACGTAGAGTGTAGCTGTACCCTTTGAGTACACAACTTAAAGTATTGGAGTCATGAATGTTGCTTTGTTTGTATGTAGGTAAAGGATAGGAAATAGAGGCAAAGTTATTCTAAAGTCTAAGCTCTGAAAGAGGGGAAATATATATTTCTTTAGTCTCGAGTCACCCCAATCACGGGAAAAACTTGGGGAAGGAATAATAAAAGATAAATATTTTAAATAAATAACAGCTAATACTTTAATTGAAATGCATTATGAATAAATTCGAATTCAGTCAAGGAATTGGAAGATCAAACCAAAAGGTCTTTCCTTTTGAAAATGCAAACACGTAAATTAAGAACAAAATGAATAATTAAAAAAGTTATCAAAAAACAAAATTCATTCCATCAGACAAAACTGAAATAAAAATTTTACGAAAGTTTCTATTTTTGAAATGACTTACGAAACTGATGACAATTCGGTACGTATTATAACGCGTGTCTTCTGCTAACACTTACTGTCGTGATTATATTAAAATAGAAACTACGTATTTAGCTTTTTTTCCATTAAAAATATTTAAAACGCGAATGATAGGACTGGAACTAAAAGTGATGATGATCTTCCTTTGGGAGAAGAAGCAGGTTTTTAAGGCTTGACTGCTTTGCCTTGTGCCTCTAGAAAAAAAAATGATACTTCAAAAATGAGAAAGAAACGAGGATTAGAGCTTAAAAATAAGCATATGGCATTACAAATAGTCAATGAGAATTTGAATTAGATTGTTTCGACCTCTTTGGAAAGTTGGACAGTGGAAAAGAATGTGTTCCAAATCTTCGTAAGTGTGACGTCTGAGGCAATTAGGAGTGTCTGTAAGATTTATTTTGTTTTTAATATATATACATATATATAGAATTTGACATCAAGGTATTTGCTCGAAAGTTCTGATTGAGGATCTCATCATTTCTGTTTAGAGAAATGTTTTCATACCATAGATCTGTAGACTGGAACTAAAACCGAAACATTTAAAATCATATCTTCACAGTTACAGTTTTCAGGCTGAGTCGAGGGTTAAATGTTTTATTAACACATCTTCCGTTTAAAAACCCTTAATAAACATTTTAAAGCGCAAAATGTTTCCTACAAAATTAAAAATAATTGCTTTATAATAATCGGATATTCTTTGGTTTCTAAAACTTAAAAAAAAATTTAATCTTGATTGACGATAATGTATTGATTGACGATAATTTACACTACGAATGAAATAAATATTACTTTGTTGGATTCAGTCGTAAATAATTATTTAAAAATATACAAACGAGGAAGTTAATCGCTTCGGAAAAGCAGACAATTATGAATAAAAATGAATCAGCTAGGAATTCGTAACTGAAGAAAAAGGGGGAAAGAAAGAATAACGCCATCTTGTTTCCCCAGAGTGGTTGTAGATTGTAGAGGTGGAGTTCGATTGATTTGACTTAGTTCATATCCGTGTGCAAGATTACTAAGGCTAAATTATTTTTCTATTTTATTCTAGTATTCTTACATTTTTTTAAGCCGCCAGACTGCGAACATGCAGGCAATAAAGTGTGTAGTCGTCGGAGACGGGTACGTTCTGATTATGTTGCTTTTTAAATCGCTATGTATGTTTTGACCCCGTAATATTCTGTGTTTACTTGTACGTTAGCTCTAAAATGGACTGGAAGACGAAATTCGTGTCTGAATACTTTCTTTTTTTCGTTTGTCACGCGGTTGCTATCATTTAAAATGTCCATCTGAAATTTTACGAACTGACAGCGAAACCGATTATCAATCAAATGTATGTCAATGTTCATTCATCGAAACTATTTGTTTAGATACTGCTTAAACACTAAACGAAACAAGTGTTCACGACCGCATTCTTTTTTTTATTGTTGTTCGATGTAAAAGTACGCCCTTTACCTTTCGTGTTTCGTATTTACCTTGGAGCGAGACATCAATGAAATTTTAATCATTCAATTTTCTAACTGTTCCGGTTATTTTCAATATATTCAACCACTCTGTCCGACAGGAATTTGCATATTTAAATCCTCATCCTTTTCTGATGTGTTCATTTTACGTGAATTGACATAATTTTCAATTGTTTTGCTCCTTGTCCGTCTCCAACGCTATTTTTTATAGGTGACGACTTTTTACTATTCGATAATTGTATTAGATAATTTATCAATGGGTCATGAATTGTGTTATATTGGAATGAGTAGCTTATAATGCCATCTGTTTGCCTGCTGTACACGCCTTGTCACTCGTCTCAGTGGGTGTTGGTTGCTTCATTGCAGCTGTTCCATGTTCTGAGAGAATTTTTCACTGTCCAGAGCATTTAAAAGTATCTATCAGTCAACATAGTAAAATTCAGGAACTATTTGTCTTCAACTATTGGTAGCCTTTTTTCAAATATTTTCGATCAATCGCATAATAATCTCGGGCATTGGGTTGAAATTATTGAAAGTGACCAGTAATTCCCCAGTTATTTGTATGTTATGTTAAAACCCAATTTACTTGGAATATATTTTGAAACATTTATCTTTGGGAAGATACAAGAACCCCAGGAGTGTTGGGGCCATCAATAAAATTGGCAAAATAGTGTTCTTATTCGTTCCACCTCACTTGAGGAATGAATACATCTCCAATGTGTTGGGAAAACTGTTGTGTAGTTAACAGTTGCAAAAAGATAGAAACTTGGACTGAGGCCAAAAAAATGGTTTATTTCCTGTAACCCGACCGACCCTAAAATTGCAATACAAACATTCCGACCCTAAAGTTTTTTTTAGACTTTTTAAAATTTAATTTAATTTGGTTTTTAAAAAAGCACTTTTGCTGTTATTGTATTACTGAAGATTGTGTTCAGGGCAAGGTTTTGAAAATCATTTAAAACTGTATTACCTAGATGCGATATATGTACAGAAAAGGAACTCCGGCTCATATGCATGTGTCCATATAAAAATGTCAAAAAATGAAATTGACAGTTATGTAGTTATTGTATCTGTTTATCACTCTGTATCTTCCAGGAAAGTAGAACTTAATGTCTTAAATAAAAAGTTAAAAACTTCTTTTTGTAGAACAGAGATAAATTATAATTATAAAAAGAGAAATTCTTTCATTTTGATCTCTGATACTATTCAGTTCAGAGATAATATGTCATGAATTAAGGGTTACAGCAGTTAAACCTGAAGAAAAGTTATAAATACCCGAGTATATACCCAGGATATTGGGCCACAAAAATAAATAGACCCAGGTATTTTACATCACTGATCACACCTCTGATCAATTTTAAATCGAACATCAATATATTCAGATCATATTTCCTAAAAATATTTAGCAATAGAAAACTTTTTCCCACCTACTGACCATCCTTAATATTTTTGCTCATGTTGCAGGAAACAAACTTTTTTTTGCCTGATGAATAATAAAAGATAGAAATGCCATTCAAATTTGTTTCACTTCGCTGAAATCGTCTGCTCTGGAAATGAAAAGGAAAAAATAAATTTAGTATCTAATATCTTCACACTGTTGCTATTCTAAGGATAAAAAATAATAAATAAATGCCAATAAATTGGTTTTATAAACTTCTAGTTAAATTTTAAAATTTGGGCTTCCCATAAAATTAGGATTACCTGTGTGCCATATTTCATTACTGTAAGTCCAATAGATTTGTTTGGACACCGCAGACAATCGCGCCCTTTCATAGTAGTAGAAATTGATAAATAATAAACAGTTATGTAACACGTGAGGGTTTCAGAAGTATAACAGGAAAATGTCCAATTTTACAATCATTCTTGATTCTTTTATTCTCTCGTTTGAATTCTGGTTCGTGATTCCAATTTTTTACTTAATTTTCTAAATTAAAAAATAGTGAATAAGAGGTGGAAAATTAAAATTTCCCGGGCTGTTTGTCACTTGACTCGTTTCAAATGTAAGTCATGTTAAAAATGTTCTTTCGTACTATGCGGAAGAGGCTTTCTTGTCTGCTACACAAACATTTCAATCCAGCAAATAGTTGGCTGTTCCAAAGGGACTGCAGTGGCCCAGTCTGAATGAACATTAGACTAGTAGCAGACTTTCGAGTTCGAATCCAGCCAAAGACCTTCGTGAACGAAGGTGGCTGGTGCACATTGAATTTTTCATGCCTTCAAACGTCCTCACGTTAGCATGGTGTGGAAGTTTGGAGAGTGGGGTATCAGCTTAGGTGGTACATTATCATCTGACGAGTTCAAATGACGTATTGTCCACTGATCTTTCCCTTTGGGATTAATCCCGTACCAGCGCCAATAGCCCGTTGTGTTGCTCCAGTGTAATGTTAATTTTAAAATACCATACCTAGAGGCCTGAATCCCTTATTTTTGGACCCCCCCCCAAAAAAAAAGGTGTAGAGCTTTTGCCTGGTGGATAGAATTACATTTTAGGGGTTTTAATTTGACATGTGAAAAGATTAATTTCAAGATCGTCAGCAGTTGATGAATTTTTTTTAACCCTTTGCGTGCCCGGCAACGTCAGCACCCCCTACATGGTGGTAAAAGAACCAGGAAATCGGGGAACTTTTTGATTCTGGAAATTTCCAAATTTCATGAAAAATTGGGGAACATTTGATCATTTTGATAAAAACAGCAACGATTATCGTTTGTCCTATTACTCCTAAACACTCAAAACGGATTTCATCCGTATTGAGTGTTTTTTAGCAATTTGCAACAAAAAATACTTGAATTTATTTTGCATATTTGGACAATTTCTCTTTATTTTTAAACATTTATACAAATTTTATTATTTTTTATATATAAAGAACTTTGCTCAGTGTTTTGTTTGGAACGAAGATTTTTAGAAACAAACTCATTTGGGTTGGTTAGCCTGACCTTTTCTTGTTTAGCCAAAAATGTAGTATAGATAAGATAGTGGAGCACACAGAAAAATTGTTGTTATTGTGGCCTCCAGCTCAGTCCTAATTTAATTAGATAATTAGGCTATCATGTAATTTCTTTCACTGTTCATTCTTCAGAAGGAAAATTAAATTGATTTTAAGTGAAGGCCACTTTTTGCACCATAAGCTAGGTATTTTTTTCAAGTCAGTGACTGCTCAGTTGTGATATATACCCCTCCCTCTCACCCACATCTTTTTTTCTTTAATAAGTACACCTGTTACCTTCAGTTTAGTAAAGTCTCAATTATCCAGTCTTTTGAAATTTAATTAACATTTATTGTTACACTCGACTATTTACAGAAGTTTAATTCTAATGAAAGCATGAACAGGGTGGTAACAGAACCTGGAAAATCAGGGAATTCTCAGGGAACTTTTTATTTCTGGAAAAATCAGGGAAAATGTCCAAATTTTACAAAAAATCAGGGAAATTTTGACAATTTAAACAGCTACTATTATCGTTTGTCCTATTTAGAGATGCACGATTATGAGTGCTTTTGTGAATCGAATAAATCATATTCTCTGAAATTGTAATTCGAAAAAAGAACCATAGTGTCGTAATTTTTAAACACCGCGGAAATAGCCGCCGTTTTTTTTGCGGATGCAGTGTTTTGTTGCATTGAGAATAGTGATACAACGTGTGGGATACAATTTGAAATGATGTTTTTTTTTTGTGTATTAAATTAATTATTTTTGTTTGCAATTACATTTTTGTAGAATTATTTATGTATATCTGCATTTGGTTTCGATGAATAGTATGACAATGTAGGTTCAGGTGTAAAAAGTTCCTTGATCAAAATATTTAAAAAATTTTCTCCAGTTTTTTAATTGCAATTTTAAGAGTTCCATTAAGGGTTCCAAACAATAACAATTAAAATATCTAGAGAAAAAAATACAAAATATTTTTGGAGAATGATCCTTTTATTTTTGGAGAATGATTCCTGACCCTAAATATTTAAAAATAGTGTTATGTGGATACTGTATATCGATACCAATCACGAAATGCAACATTTCTTAAGGGAATTGTTAAATCAGGGAAATTTTTGTGAGACTATCAGGGAAATATCAGGGAACTTTTTTACAAGGATTTTGTTGCCACCCTGATGAAGCAAAACATACAGTTTATTTTTATAAAAAATTGAATTGCTACGGAGATATCTCAGTCAGACGGAGTCCGCAAGCTATCTGAGCACGTTTTTGGTTGCTGGTGCGATGCATCAAGGTCACCCAAGAGACCTACCACACAGTTACTTGCCATTACCATTCGGTTGGATACGTTGTGCCAGATGTGAGCTGACGGACCCCCAAGAAATAGTAACTTACCCATTCCTCCCCACTGTCTCATGTGACGTCCTCATTGAAGAATGTTTTAAGTGACAAAAAAACAAAGTTCAAGATTGGAAACCTTGAAAAAAACTTTGATTATTCAATGTAATTTCAATTAGTTGAGAACATTCAGTGTTGTAACTAGGCAAGTTTCCTACCAGGGCAAGAACTCGCCTTGGCACACACACCAAGCAAACTAAAACCCTCCACGACAACACCTGTTTTCGCCACTGTACATTAATTCCACTATTACAATTTTTTTTAATTCAACTCTTAGATGATAGACTTGATTTCAAAGGTGTTTAGAATTATTTGCAGCATTTTAATTTTTAGTATAAGATAAAATACTAAATTAATTCTAAGATACTAGGGGGCTCGCTAACCCCCGGAGGATTGCTTCGCAATTCTCATTGGTTCGCTGCGCGAACCTTTGCTCGCTTCGCTCGCATCAATGAAGACACGTGTCCTAGCAGAAGGGATTGATTACAAAATATATTCCAAAAAAATATTTTTCAAATCTAAATTTGTTGTATTACATAAAAGATATATACAGTACCTCTGGAATCAGAATTTAGATGAAAACTTTGAGCAAATTTTTACTCGCAATGTGAGCGCTGCTTTGGAAATTGAATACCCAGCATGTTGTTTGTGTGTACATTTCCCCAGTACTCGAGCCACCCATACACTTTTTGACTGAGTTTGTTGTCGAAAGTTGTAGTGCACGCGTCTTGTTGTACTATAATTGTTAGCCTTGAAAAGGACCGTTTTTTAAATAGCCCTGAAAAGATCCTCTGCTTTCTTAGATTTCTATTACAAACCGCAACAGCTCATCTAAAATTCATTTTTTTCAATAAAATTTCATCCGATAACGCTCTAGATTCAAATGAGGCGCGCGGCTCCTAGTAAACAAACAATCGCACAATGTTGCCAAAACGCGGTAACAAATAACGTCTTTTTTGCGTGCCACGTAAGAGAAATATATATATAGATTTCATTGACAAATAATCAGAGTGCAAAACTGATGTCTTAACTGGACGCTCTAAAAACCTAACCAAGTTCCGTTTCGTTTGCCAGCGCACTAAGTATCAAAGTCACTTGGGAGACTGTAAACTTACGAGACACGAGCCCGTTATCCTAAACACTTGGGGCACTACGGCGTTTCAGCCCTTTCTGTACTCGCATCCAACTCATACAACACTTCACGCAATCTGCATTTAGCCCCTTTTATAATTTCAGAGCTCCTAACACATCACCTTTTTGACATTTTTTCACCTTTTCAGGGGTTTTAGTTCTTAAATTATATTTAAAGAAGAGAAATTTTTGGTGCAAGATTAAAAAAATTTATTTTCACTATTAAAAAAAAACAGGTTTTGCATGAATTCAATTTCAAAATGTGCGCTGTGTTCCACCGCAAGAATGGATTAAAAAACGATATATATCACCGGTCAAACAAAAGGAGGAACCCTCTAGGTCAGACGCTGGCAGCTCATAAATGGTGATCGATGCCAGTGGTCACTTAAAAGGGGATAACATCCTCCATACACAGATCTGAGGGCGGTCTCAACAGACCCATTTTATATTCGGATTCTGGGATAAGACGAGAATGGAGAGGTCAAGAGACCAGACGGATCAGGTTGATATTAACTCAACGTTAACCCAGGAGAGAGGTAATGCGTTTAGTACCTTTGTCATCTTATGTTGTAGTTATTATTGTGGGCCTGATTATGTCTAGAAGGTATAGATACATCGGGGTAAACTCTGAAAGGACGGCGGAATCTTCAATATGTGTGATAATTTACACTCGAAGGTGTCTTCGGCAAAGTTTTTGAGGGAATAGATCATCAACCTCTCACATTCTAAGCGCTCGAGGCTCCCCATCGAGAACCCCGACATTCCTGTCTGCGGAACGGAGGCTATTCATTCACTGCTGTCTTTGTGACACAGAAATGAGGGCATGGAAATCTGAATGGACTTCAGGAGTTTAAGATCTGAAAGATTCCAAACCTCTCCGTAACCAGATAATGCAAAAATTACGGCTGTCTCTGTATCTGTATCCAGAGAGTTAAATATTGAATGAGCATTGGGAACGTATTGAAAATCATTATCTGTTATCATCGAAGTTGATCATTACATATTCTTGAGGTTTTTTTTAGTGAAAGTCAGTTTTTAAAAAGATTAATGACTCATTACTTTCTACCCAAAAAAATAACTAATTAACATTGGGATATGTAATATTCACACAGTACATAATGCTTTTCTTAAAGGTCTAAAAGTTAACTCTTTTAGGAAGATATGTCTGAACTAGTTTTTTCTATTCAGATTTTTTTTATCAGTGGCGTTAGGCAACATGCAAACAAATTCAAGAAGACTTGAAACTTCCCACTCACCATTTCATCAAGAATTGTTCAATCAGGTGGCTAAGCCAGCTGCTGAAAGGTTGCTTGAACAGTAGATTGCAGTGCGAAAGTATTCCCTTGACTACATTCCAGTAAAGAAGCCAAACATGATACAAAGACCAGGCTACAAAAATATTGTTCATTTACTTAAAAGAGAAACTATGAAGGATGAAGTGATATTTGTCATATCAAGTGCAAGTATATTTAATCATGTGACCGAATTTCTTCAGAAAAAAACACTTGTAATAAATACATAACCTGCATTCTCAACTTGAATTGTTGACAAGAACAATTTTGGGTAGGATCTACAAAGACGAATTTATTCGAGATTTGAAAATGGATAAAATGAAAGATATATGTCCTCAGAAACTGTTGCCTCTGGCTGATATTGTGATTGTAGATAAAATTTCTAGAGCACTTCAGAATGTGTAAAAGAGAAGGAAATTAATTTCTTTTTTCTAAAGGCTCAGGTAGGCTATAGATGCATTACACTACCAGTGTTAAATATCTTTTGAAGAAGTCCTCCTTCAGTTCATCTCTCCTTAAAAGTTTATTCTGACTTGATCCTCTTGAGAGACTCAGTGGCGAGAGAGAATGTGCGACACGTATTAGAAGTTGCAAGAGCAATTCCATGGGATGTCCTGACTCCTGACAGACATACTACTGGATGAGTGGAAATTACTCCAAAAAGAATTTGTGGAAGAAGGATCTAGAATGAAGCCTATTGATGTTTACTGGAACCAGTTCTTCAGACTGCGAGACATTAGTGGTGTGGATCCCAAGTACCCAGTTGTGTCGAAGCTAGTGAAGGCTGCTCTGTCACTTTCTGATGGTAGTGCTGACATTGAACGCGGCTTCTCAGCTTGAGGAAGAGATTTGACAGGAGACGAGAGCATTAATGTCAGAACGCATACTCAATGCATTGATGAGGGTTAAAAGTAGCTTGCCAAATTTTGACAATCAACCTCATTTGGTGCCGATCACATCAAAACTAATGGATATGGGAAGGGTTGCATATAAAGCCTACAATGCCTATTTAGAAGATATAAACGTAAGGCACAAGAAAAATTAGAGAAGGAAAGAAAGATAGACTGGAAGCAGAGGGGGGATTTAAAGCAGCTGGCAATGAAAAGAAAGGTGATAGAAGAAGAAGAACGAAAACTTAAAATTAGCATAAGGAAGAGTGTGAGGCATTGGACGGTACTTCAAAATTGTTAAAGGAAGCCAATGATGGGCTCAAGAAGGCGATAAAAAATAAAGATTTTAAGGAAGCAGCACTTGCTCAGGCAATGATTGAAGGAGCGGCAAAAGGCTCAGATGATGCTGGTCAGCAAAGACAGACTTTAAAAAATGCACATAATTCTATTGAAAAGAAAAAGACAAAATTAACTTCAGACTTTTACAACAAAAAAAGGAGACTATCTTTCAAAGAAAAGGAAAAAAATTCTTTAAGCTGTGTCAAAAATAAACAAATTAAAAAATCATAAGTACTATTTTTTTTTAATGTTAATATTTTAAAATGATGTTCTTTTTAAATGAAGAAAATAAAAATATCCTTCCTAAGAAAGAAAAGACAGGAGTGACTGGGGAGGATCTTTTTCTTTTCTATATTTATACTTGAATATATATAGCATTATTGTTATTTGTCCCTTTTTGTTTGCTCGATTAGTCACTTTTTGTCACCTTTTTCTGATCGATTAGTCACTTTTTTGGTTGAATTAGTCGCCTTTTTAGACCTTGAAACCGTTAGGAGCCCTGTAGTTTTTGTAGTCAAGTCTTTCCTCTTCATTTTTTAACATCGTAAAATATATGTAGAAAAAAAAATTCGGATTGTTTAACGCCCCTTTCCAATACGGCACATGTCCTATCTGCACCCCTCCTAGTTAGGACCCTGAGGACGTTTGAAGTGCTTTTATTTGATAATCTACATTTTTCAATTGTGTAATATGTGTATATTTTTATTTGTTGCTTTGTATATTTTTTACTATCTTTATCTGGCGTTATAAAAAATTAAATTGTGAATCAATTGAATGATAGTGTGGCTAATTTTCACTTTATCCTCCTCACTACCCTTTTTGTAAGAATGAAATTGTTTTTTGGTTGTAATTTCGCATATTTGAGGAGTTTAGTGCATATTTTCGGATTTTGTAATGCTTATTTCATGTTGCATTTTTGCTTATCGATCCGAGCTCTAGTGATTACAAATACTTTTGAGAATTGAATCAATCGTATTCGCTGAAATTGTAATTCGAATAAAAGAGAACACTGGCGTCGTAATTTTCGAATGCCGCGAAAAACCACGGCGGTGGTTTTCGACGCCGTGAGGCCGGAGATACAACTCGTGCTATACAATTTGAAATTTGTAAAATATATATATATATATATATATACTAGGGGGCCTGCCCCAAGCTCGCTGACGCTCGCCAACCCCCGGAGGATTGCTTCGCAATCCTCATTGGTTCGCTGCTCGAACCTATGCTCGCTTCGCTCGCCTCAATGAAAACATGTGTCCTAGCAGAAGGGATTGTTTACAAAATATGTTACCAAAAAAATGTTTTTCAAATCTAAATTTGCTGTATTACAGAAAAAATATATACAGTATCTCTAAAATCAGAATTCAAATGAAAACTTTGTGTAAATTTTGACTCGAAATGTGAGCGTTGCTTTGTAAATTGAATACCCAGCATGTTGTTTGTGTGTACATTTTCCCAGCACTCAAACGACCCACACTTTTTCATTGAGTTTGTTGCCGAAAGTTGTAGTGCAAGCGTCTTGTTGAACTATAATTGTTGGCCCTGAAAAGGACCGTTTTTTAAATGGCCCTGAAAAGATCCTCCGCTTTCTTTGATTTCTATTATAAACTAACTGCAACAGCTCATTAAAAGTTCCTTTTTTTTTCTCAATAAAATTTCATCCGATAACGCTATAAACTCAATCGATGCGCGAGACTTCGCGATAAACAAATAATCGTACAGTGTTGCCAAAACGCGATTACAAATAACGTCTTTTTTGCGTGCCACGTAAGAGAATTATATATAGAGATATGTATTACATTTTTGTAAAGTTTTTTGGTGCATCTTCAGTCTACGTTTATAGCTCTGTAACGACCTTCGCGCACTTCTAAAGTCGCCTAGGAAAGAATTATTTCAAATGAACCTATGGAATCAAACGAGTGTTAAACGGATTTTGAAAAAACTTTTTTGAATATTTTAAATGAAAATTTAAACTTTCCGCATGCAGGAGGTTGGCCATGAAACCCGCAACCAAGACCATTGCCACCGCTATAAACGTAGACTGAAGCTGTACCCATTTTTTTGTCTATTTGCATTTGATTTTTTGATGTATAGAAGAATATTGTAGGGTCAGGTGTAAAAAGTTCCTTTTCAAAATATTTTTTTCAATTGCTGTTGTAAGAGCTCCCTTCCCATAACAATTGAAATATCAGAAGAGAAAAATACAAAATATGTGTGACCTTCAATATTTCGTGTGGATACTTCAATCGATATCAATTACGGATCACGCCATTTCTTAAGGAATTGTGAAATTCAAGGGATTTTGTTGGCCTTTATGAAATGCTAAGATTGCTTTTTCCTCCAGTCAGCACTCGTTTCCGTTCCAATGGGTGTGGGTCAAACAGCTGAATTTGAGTGTGGGCGCCCGCACGTGGGATCCATCCCGAGAAGCTCTATATATGGCCGGCCAAAAAATGGGTCGTGTTTTTGTGCTCTCTCGGGTCGCAACAAACGTGGGTTTTCGTTTCACTTGGGAAGCGCCTGTTGTGCGGGCGGCCGAGACCTTCTGGCCGGCGATATCACAACGCAGGGGAGGCGTTTCAGGCCCGGTTTTTCAACGTGCGGCGCCGCAAGTGCCGTTTGGGATACATTAGATCCAACGGAGTAGTGCACACATGCCTGCGGCGACGCGTGCAATGTGCACCGCAGTTCCCCACGGCGCCGCACACGCCTCTCCGGTGTCAAGTACCTTGTTTCCATAAATAAATGGACTATAAATAATAATTAATAAAGGTTATCCCGTAACCTTTTAAGTAATCCAGTAACCTTTTTTTTTACATCAAGTAAGCGAAATAAACACGTTTTCTCCGATAGAATATGTATCGCAAATGGCGCGAAATGAGAACTTGCGTTATTTCACGTTTATGTGTGCAGAGTTGGGCTTTGGTGCGGCAACGCACGTTGAAAAACCGGATGTGTGCACCGGGCGCCGACTAACAGGCATAGTGGTTAAGGTGTCAGCCTCTAGATCGAAAGGTTCCGGGTTCGGGCATGGAGTTTGTAAGCGGCTGGTGCACCCTAAATCTGTCGTGGCCGAAAGTCCTCACGTTGGGTGGGTGTGGAGAATGGGGTGCCAGCTCAGGTGTTGCTTCGTCATCTGACCGTGGTTTAAAATGACGAGGCGTTGTCCTCGGAATTTTCCCGGAACGTCGTCGTCGCCGACCAACCGGTATAGTGGTTAAGGTGTTAGCCTCTGGATCGGAAGGTTCCTGGTTCGAATCCGGGTCCGGGCATGGATGTTTGTAAGCGTATGGTGTAGAGGCGGCTGGTGCACCTTAAATCTGACGTGGCCGAAAGTCCTCACGTTGGGTTGGCGTGGAAGTTGGAGAGTGGGGTGCCAGCTCAGGTGTTGCCTCGTCATCTGACCGTGGTTCAAAATTCCCTTAAGGGACTGATCCCGGACCGTCGTCCATAGCCCGTTGTGTTGCTCTAGTACGACGTTAACTAAAATTACCATTACCCGGACCGTCGTCAATAGCCCGTTGTATTGCTCTAGCTCGACGTTAACAAAAAAAATTAGCAAATTAGTGTGCACCGGTCCTTAATGAACGTCGCGGTGGAGCCAAACGATGGGCTATGGTGAACGGCGGTTTCGGGATCAATCCCCAATGGCAAAATCCGAGGACATCACGTAATTATGCACCACGACGAGTCTGAAGATTGCGAGTTCGAATCCGACCGAAGACCGTCGTGTCCAAAGGGGGACACGTTCAGTCTGTCGTGGCCTACAATTTCTTCACGTTGGCGTGGTGTGGAAGTTTGGAGCATGCTATGGTGGTTCCCCGTCATTTGACCGTAGTTCGAATGTGACGTGGTGTCGTCCTCGGATCTTTCCCTTGGGGCATGGGTTCCCAACCTTTTAGTAACTGCGTACCAATTGAAATTTTTGGCGTACCACCAGTTCTATATATTTTAGAAACATATATCTAATGTTAGAAAAGTGCCCAGTAGCTTGTTTTAATTTAATTAAAATACTAAGAACGCTTCCTATTTTATGATTAATGCACTTGTATTTCGTATTATTAATGATGTTTTAATAAAGGAAAAAATGAAACGATTATTGAAAATTACCGTTTTATTTTTTACTCCCAGTTCTAAAAGTAAATAATTTTAATGTACCTCCCTTTAAATAATTAGTATCTCTACAAACTAAGCAAACAAAGATTAACATAATCAAAAATCCATTTGTAGTGCGAACCTTGTTGTTTGTCTTTTATTAAAATATCAATATCAGGAGCAATGAAGTTTAACTTCACTCTTAAGTCCTCTTCAACACTTACTGTGTTTCTATATTTATTTTTTGTATACAAAAGTTCAGAAAAACCACTCTTACACAAGTTTTTAAATTATTTTGCATTTTTCTTGGTTTCATCATGGAGACTGTTACATTTTAGGGATTTTTACACTTTAATTTGACCTGTGAAAAAGGTAATTTCTACAGCGTCGCTAGTTTTATGAATTTCGATTTTTTTTTTTTAATCACATTTATTTTTGCTCTTGGCCCACAGGAACCGTTTCTATATCAACGCAAAAAAAAAAAAGAGAATCGTTCTATTTTCAAGTGAGTGGTTGAAGAAACGAACTTTTCTCAATCCGTTTCTTATTCCGTTTGGTGTTTGTGACATCATTCGTGAATGTTGACGCACGATTTGAAATCCGAGGGGTGTTTCCACGGCCTGTTGAGAATTTCAGCGCTCGGACGTTCCTTCGGTCGGATGACGAGGAACATATTAAAGTTAATTTATATCGCGCGTGATTCAAGGCCGCTGTTGTGAAGAATTGCTGGTCGTCTATTCAAAAGACCTCTCTCCAGAATGAGAACTCCGGTTTTCCAAACTGGGGCGCTATTGAAGCCATACCAATAAATGTTGGCGCATTTTTGCTTATGGCTTGGCGCTTGCATCTAGCCCTGTTCACACGAGCTTAGTGCTAAGCACTTGTATCCGTTTCTATGCACTCGCATTTTTACTAACGCTTAATACTAACAATGCCCGTAGTGTTTTTTTGCAAAGCAAACCAAATGGGAATTCGGCGTGACGTCGCACTCTCTTGCGAAAATATAAATATTTAATTGAAAAATTATTTATAAAAAAAAAATCAAATGTTTATTATATCTTATCTAATGTCAAATTTTCCGTAGATTTCAAATCCGTTGTAATTTTTACTTTATCTTTAACGGTCTAGGAGAAAGAAGAAAAAAAAACTAAGTGGAGTCCAGTTGAAAGTTTGTTTTTTATCGGTCTGCTGGAAAATCATTCCTCCGCATAAAATGAAAACGGAAAAAATAAATTTAGAGGGATCTTTTATGTTGTTGCCATTCCAAAAAGAAAGCAATAATTAAATTTCATTAAAATCAATTTTAAAATGTTCTAGATTAAAACTTAAAATTCGCCGCGACACCAAAATTTCAAAACATTTGGACTCTTGTGTGCCAAATCCCATTACTGTAAGTGCCATAGATTCGTCAGGACCGACACTTCCTTTTTTGATATAGATACTTCGGGTTTACATGTTCAGATATTAAACCCTGTTTGCACGAACTTAGTGCTAATCATTAGTACTAAGCACCTAGTAAAATAGGATCCGCTTTTGCGTAACAATCCCCGAGGGTTGGCGAGCAGGGGGCGGGCCAAAATGTTATATCTATTATAAATAAACCGTGTTAATATCGTAATTTTCTGCTTTGTACTTTCTCGATAAACCGTCTGAGAACAGAGTGGGGAAAAAAGCGAGCTTTTTCTCGTCAAATAAAAAAAATCGTTTGTGGTAATTGTTGCTACGATAAATTTGACTTCTGGCAAACCCTTTAGTCAGAAAATGTAACATTTAGTTCCGTGAAGAACAATAACTACTCCACGAACTTAAAAAATACGGAAATTTGTGACCCATTTTTGATCGCATCGAATTTATTTATAAATCAATTTAAAAAATAATTGTAACGTAAGAAAGAGTACATTCTAAGGTATACTGAGATATTTTCAAATTTAAAAACTAATAGTAATAAAATATAAATGACAGTTTTTTTAAAAAATGACAAAAATGTTCCGAATTTCAAAAAAAATATTATCAAGAACTAAATTGAAATTTCTAAAAAAAAAACTCAACGAGCTGCAAAAATTCTTGTGTAGACGTACTCGTTAAAAAAACTGACGGCTGAAGACGGAAAATTTGTATGTGTTTTGCTCATTCGCGGTAGAAATTTCGCTCTTTCAACTTTGACACTTAATAAACTTTAAACTAATAGTCACATCGGGAAAAAATCTTCTTCGTCGTGTTGACTGTACAATAATTTTAAATAAACCATATTAATTTCGTAATTTTCTGATCCGTACTTTCTCGGGAAACCATCTAAGAATCCAGCTAAACAACGCAGTTTTCAATCCTGCGACAGCGGCAACTTTTTTTGAGAGAAATAAATTTTTAAATTGTAACTTTTATATATATTTTTTTCAATACGAATATTTGGCCTTCGCGATCGCGAGATCGCTGATTAATTTCCTGCGCACAAACAATCCGAGCGAAGGGAAGTAAAACAGATTAAAAAAAATTTGCCTGGCATTGTTAAGTTCTGTTTTGTAAAATCTGGATCGTTAAAGATAGATTAAAAATTTCAACGAATTGAAATCTGTGGGAAATTTTACATCAGATAGAAACCTTAGATGTGTTTTTCTTTAAATAAATGCCGACCAACCGGTATAGTGGTTAAGGTGTTAGCCTCTAGATCGGAAGGTTCCTTGTTCGAATCTGGGTCCGGGCATGGATGTTTGTAAGCGTATGGTGTAGAGGCGGCTGGTGCACCTTAAATCTGTCGTGGCCGAAAGTCCTCACGTTGGGTTGGCGTGGAAGTTTGGAGAGTGGGGTGCCAGCTCAGGTGTTGCTTCGTCATCCGACCCTGGTTCAAAATTACGAGGTGTTGTCCTCGGATCTTTCCCTTAAGGGACTGATCCCGGACCGTCGTCAATAGCCCGTTGTGTTGCTCTAGTACGACGTAAACTAAAAATTACCAATTATCTTTAAATAAATAATTTTTCCAATTGTAACTTTTTATTTTTGAAATACGAATATGGACGCATGAGACAATGACGTCACGACTTTTTCGTTCTTTGGAATCGCGTAGCAATTACCGGGGGTTGGCGAGCGTTGTTATTATTTCTTTTTATCTCGGCGATCGTTAAAGATGGAATAAAAATTTCAACGCATTTGAAATCTGCTGAAAATGTTACATTTGATCGATCTTATACATTGCATTTCCCTTTTAAAAATAACTTTTCACACACCCACAGCTGAGTATCTTTCATACTTTCGCAAGCGATTGTGACGTCACGCCTATTGGATCTCTTCGCAATTAAATGGAAATGCGTAGCAATCGCACAGGTTATTATTATATGGAATATTCCATGTCAATTTAGGAAGGGATGGGGGTTACCTTCATAGTTTCCTATGTTTTTGAGTTTAACATGTTAAAATTCAGGGAAAAGAAAAAAACCTCGTAATTTTTGTTTTGTTCAAACAAATTCCCGCCCGGAGATACAGGCCGCCAAAAATAGGGCCTCGGGCGCTATTTTCGGCAAAATTTTAAATCGTTCTATTTCTGTAACTTTTCAGGATATATTTTGTTAGGTTTTTTTTTTATTTGAAAGATAATATTTTTCTGATTAAAAAATGTTATCCTCCGTTTGGAAATAGGTGTCCAAGTTCTCTTACTGTAGCCTTCTGAATTATTTTTTTTAATCAAAAAAATATATATACTTTTTTTAAAATGCTAAATTTAAAAAGCTTTATTTTTTGACTGTTGATTAGTAACACTAAATTCCCTGAAAAGGAGAGCTGCCACTTTTGAGTTTAACAGGTCTTATAAACATTTGAAAATTTTGCCATATATTGTAACAGTTTCCATTACCACATATATTCACCACACATATTGGTCTCAAGAAATCAAAATCTAGTCTCATACAGGGGTGAAAATCTTCCGCGTTTACGCGGATTTCCGCTTTTTTTTTTCTTTCCAAAAGTTCTGCTTTTTCTGCGATTTTTTTTCTTTAGAATTAAATTAAATTATACTATGGAATTACAGCCAAAGAAAAAATGTAAAATAAAATAACAGCTTTTAATGTGATTTTTCTTTCAACTAGAAAGTAAGATGCTCGGTTACTTCGTCTTTTATGGTATCCTCGGCAAGCGAAAAGTATAAATTTTCATTTTGAATATTCAAGATAGTACTTTCAAAATCCGTTAAAACTTCTTTGGCGACTTTAGAAGTGCGGCTTGGCGGTGGCCACCGTTTTAAGCATAGACTGCAGCTATTTTTGGTAACGGACATTTTCAAATTGCTCCTTTTTTTTAAGGGCAATATTTAGGATTGTTTTAATAAGTTAAATTGTTTCTTAGATAATACGAGTTTTTTAAGTTTTATTTGATTTAAAGTTGATTTAATTAGAAAATAAAAATATTTAGGGGGAAATATATAGCTTTTTGAGAAAAAAAAGTTATTTAAAATTCAAAAATAGGTTGTAAATTTAAACTGAATTAAGTTATATTTTTTTTACTATAAAGGTGCAGCTTCAGTCTACGTTTATAGCTGTGGCAACTGAGTAGTGCATACATGCCTCCAGCGCCGCTGGGGCGACGCACGTCCAACTTTCGTGTAATTTGTACCGCAGTTCCCCACGGCGCCGCACATAAGTCAACCGTTCTGAAGTACCTTGTTATCATAAACAAATGGAATACAAATAATTATTAATAAATGGTTGTATCCAGTAACGTCTATTTTGTTTCAAAATATACTTTTTTTTTACGTCAAGTAAGCGAAATAAACGCGTTTTGTTCGATAGAATATTTATCGCAAATGGCGCGAAATGAGTTCGTGCGTCATTTCACGGTTATGTGTGCATAGTTGGGCTTCGGTGCCGCAGTGGCGCCGCACGTTGAAAAACCGGATGTGTGCACCGGGCCTTAAGTCGCCAGGGAAAGAATTATTTCCAATGAACCAATGAAATCAAACGACAGTTTAACGGAATTTGAAAGAACTTTCTTGAATATTCGAAATGAAATTTTTAAACTTTCCACTTGACCAGGTTGTATTAAAATCCGCAATAACCGTAATGCAGATGGGTTACTTTAACCTGTCGTTATTCGCTTCTAGAAGTGCGCCAAAAAATCGCCAAGATATTTTTTCCCTTTTACAAAATTTGAGTTTACACGTAAGGTGCCCCTCCTCCCTTTTCCAAAGACAAAGTTTATAGTGGACTTTGTAGAGCTTATAAAGCTAAATAATAGGCAAAAATGAATGCTTGTCATAAAACACATATTCTGTACTAGTGGCGCAGCCATGGGAGGTTATGGGTTAACCTCCCTACTTCCAAAGACAAATTTTATTGTTTTTAGTGGACTTTATAGGGGAATATCAGACTAAAAATTTGCCTACCTCCCTCAGAAAATATTTCTGGTTGCACCACTGTTCTGTACACACATTAGTACACAAATATAGTATTCTTATTCAGCTGTTTTGGTGGTTCAAAATAACGCTGTGTATATTTTCCTCTTTTTTACATTTTGGCTGTTTTCACCCCTGCTCATATGACATGTCATTTTAATTCTTAATAAAGATAAGTAATAGACACAGCTTTCAAAACATTAAAGCTTCCAAAAATATGTGCAAGATCCAAAACATATTACAGGTTCCACAGCATTCCACTTCTGTGCACTCTGCTTAGAACTGAAGTTACCAATTCAATGAACTAAAAATTTGTTGAACTGCATCAGTATCTTCCTTTGATATTGAGTGATGCCTTTCTTGGACACCCACAATCTTTAAAACATCGTGAATGGGAAGTGAGCACAGGTGTTGCTGTCTTGCAGCTGGAAATCTATATCCAGCAGATGGTCCATGTGGTAGCATAAAGTTCACGACTATTTCATTTAACTCACAACTGATATCTTTTAACTCTGCAATCCACCAGTCAGTCATACAAACATCCCTCTTTGTAGGTTGTGAATATCCTCCTGTCGTTTCTGAGACCTTGGTTGGTCAAATGAAATTTCTTACTCTTTAAAGTTCTATTTATTACCTCTGCAATCAACCAGTCACAGTCATACATCTCACAAACAATCCCTCCTTATAGGTTGTGAATGTGAATACAATATATGTTCACCCATCACTGTGAGTCCACACATGCGACTTCTGAATTCCTTTCACAGGAGCAGTTTGGTTTGACCGTTCTTCTTTTTCCTGCTGGCGGAATTTTCAACTACCTCTTTGGGCAACAGGGTGATGGTTGTTGATGTATGACTTCACCCCTCTTGTAAAATCCTCGGCATTCTGAATTGCATCTGTACTTGGGTTAAAAAGATTGTTTTGAAACGTGGTGCTTCAGCAGGCATCCTACACCATCGCAAGGCCTCTTCCCATGACCAGTAGTATACCCACTCCATTGGCACAAGCGAGTTAGTCACGAGGAGCACCATCAGAAATAATTATATTTTCTGGCTGTGACTGCAGCTGTTGAATTTTGTGTATTACCAACAATGTATGAGCTGTCATGTTTTCTGTCATCACTTATAACTGCAACACTTGTGGTCTTGTTTTCAAAAAAAAGTGACTCCTGTAAAAATTGAAACTTTGTTATTACTCCAGTGATACCCTTGAATATATGGTGTGTGGAACACAACATATGGTGTATGCAAAATCTTGTTTTAAATCATGCGTGTTTCTTAAACACACAGTGTAAAAATTTGAACATCGCCCAGGTCTACTAAGAGGTTCGCCCCCTGCTTGCCAACCCTCTCTCTTAAGGTACTCTAAAAACCTCACAGCTGAAGGCTGAAAATTTGTATGTCTTTTGTTCACGTGTTAGAAATTTCGCTTTTTTCAACTTTAACACTTAATGCACCCAAAACTAATAGCCACATCGGGGGGGGGGGATCTTTTTTGTATTGTTCCCTGTACAATTTGAACCAACCATGTTAGTTTTGTAATTTTCTTTTCTGTACATTTTCGGGCAATCGTTGAAGAATCAAGCGGGGAAAAAAGAGTTTCAATCCTGCAATGGCAGTAACATTTTTTTAATATACAGACCTGATGGCCGATGTTTAGCACGTGCTCGTAATTCACTGCTTTTCCCGATTTATGGTCTACCATTAATTGTTTTAAATTCATAAATCAATAATATCTCTGGGCTAATGTTAATTTTTGCTATTGTGAAATCCTGTGCACAGACCTGACTCGCGTGTATTTAATTTCACATTTTCAGGGTTCCCACGGTCCTTGGAAAGTCCTTGAATTTTATTTTCCTTACTAGGAGTCCTTGAAAATTACAGAATTTGGTAAAAAGTCCTTGAAAGTACTTGATTTTTTTTAACTAGTACATAGCTGTGTAATTTCGTCTTGCATTGGAACTTGTCCAGACTAGTTTTCCTCCACAGCAGGTGTGCCATTTGAGCGTCATTCTGTATGAAACAGGTGTTTTGCGCTTTGACATTATGTGATATACCAATAAAGCTACATCTAGATCGTCCATTTTCCACAGTATTCTGTCTGTCTAAGTTGACACCTCTGGTCTCCGTTAAGACGGCCGCCTTGTTATGCCTGCCATCATGACGTATCACGGCCGCTAAATAAAGACACCGTTTTTTTAAAAAGAAAACCATAGCTTTTGCAGTCAGGACGTCATTGGAAACCTGGTACGCATCCAAAGAAATGAAGCCAAATTCTTATTGCAAAAATATAAAAGTTGCAATTTAAAAATAAAATTTTTAAGAAAATCACATTTCATATATCTTTCTGTTGTGAAATATTTTGCAGATTTCAAATCCTTTTAAATTTTTACTCTATCTTTAACGATCACAAAGATAGAAACTTAGACTAGAGAATAAAAAAGCCCTAACACCAGTCAAAACTTGTTTTGTTTCTCAAACAAAGTAAACCACGACAGTCGTCTGTTGTAGTGGCAGTGGACGACAGCAAAATAGAGATTGTGTCGTGTAGATCGAACCATGTGTGTGCACGCTCCCATACTCTTCTTCGTGCCACCAAAATAATTTATTGTACTATGTTTTATCGCATGACCGAAATCGATATGTGTGCAAGTAGCCTGATAGTTAGTATTGAGATGAGAAGCCCAGTTTGCAACAACAAAAAAAATCACAGGTTCTGTGAGAAAACAAAATCCAAATTATAACCAAAATTGATGGCAACCTTTCTTTTTTTCTCAGTAGTTTGATTTTTTTTTTTTACATTTTTCTTTTTAATTGACAATTTTTGTGTAAAACAAGGCCTTGTTTTAGGTCGTTATAAAAAATTTTAGGTCCTTGAAAAATAGTTTTTTAGTTTTGAAAAGTCCTTGAATTTTTTTTGGATAAAGGTGTGGGAACCGTGATTTTGGTTTTCCTCTTTTTTGAAATTTTGCATCCTCATGCCTGTAGTATTTTAGTTTTTATAGGAGGCAAAAAAAAATAGGGTTTTATTTAGTTATTAACCTAAGTTGAGATATTTAAATGTGAACTTTTATGTTGCCTTAATGTGTTCTGTCATTCCATGTTGTGTCATCTAATTTGCTTTCTTTCCTTGCAGTGCTGTGGGTAAAACATGTTTGCTGATCAGCTATACTACGAATGCTTTTCCAGGGGAATACATACCTACAGTGTAAGTGACACTCTTGCAACCACTGCTGTGGAAGTAACCTAATTGTAGTGGACAATTATACAATTGATGCCAAAAAATGACTCACTGCGTTTTAGTTTAACGTAACACATCTTACTTTGAAGGGATTTCTTTCCAAACTTTAAGGGTTGTTTTAAAATAAGGAATTGCACCTTACTTGAAAAGCTTGTATTGCATATTGAATCGAATATATAGGGAAAGCGGGTAGAAACACGCATACCGCCGCGAAATGACTCTTCTGTTGTTTTGCAGGAAATAAATAAAACATTAAAATCGAACTCCTAACTACTGTTGATTCTTATAGAAAACAGATGCCAATTCAGTTTTTATAAAGATTTAAGGCATTAATTATTTTTATTTATAGAACAATTTAAACAAAACTTGTTATTGGTTGATATTATATCCCTTTATTTGACTTCTATTACGATTCTTGAAGTGTAAATTAAAAAGTTAATACAGAGGTTACTTTAAAAATCACAAGCTCTGCATAAGAAATAACTTCATGCACTTATTGTAATTGTCTTGTCCAACTTGATTTGAAAGCGAGCCAATCTAATTTTTAAAATAATTGTACAGTAATAAGCAGGGCATTATGTTTTATGACTTGACTGCACTTACTAAATTCTAAATTAGTTAATACTATCTATCCAGGGTGTCTACTGATCCCGAAATCATAAATTTTGTCCCGAAAATGTATCACATTTTTTTAAGGCGAAAACAAAAGTTGGCTGCTGCTGAATTTAAACAAATGCAGAAACGAAAACTGCAAATGATGAAATTGAACAATTAGACAAAGAAATTATGCAAACTGAAAAGAAAATGAAAAGGGTGCAACTCCCCCCATCCAACCCCAATTGAAGAGTTTTTTTAAATGCATACATTGAAATGCAATTTTTTTACCAACTTCATTTGATGCATAAAAATAAAAAAATTACGTTACAAAATATTTTGTAATTGTTGATTTTTTAATTTTATTAAAATTTCAAGTATTTTGAAAACAAAAATAATGAATATAATGTAGATTGTAGAGTATTTGCTTAATGTTCATCTACTTTGACGTGATATATGGTTTGTTTTTATTTTTAAATTTTATTTAGAAAACAACTTATTTTAACCCACTGGCTGATTATCCCGCGATTTCCACAGGCAACTCAAATGTAGCAAAATTTGCTCATCCCACGATTTTCGCGGGCAGGTGTTTTTCTATCTTTATTGAGGAGCGCATCCCGCTTTTTCACCATTTAACCAATGAAATAAATTACATAGTGTTAGACGTTAAATTTAGATTCTGGTCAACAGTTGTCGCTAGTCGTCCACTAAATTGCGGCATTTGAAGGTACTTTGTATTTACCGCTCTAACTTTGCGCCTTTGTTTGGCGCCTTTTTCTAATCAGAAATGGCTGCTAGAAAACGTTCAGCAATTGACAGAGTATTTATTCCTGATGATTTATCAGATTCTGAAAGTGATTTTAGTTTTGATAGTGATGGTGAAGTAGATTTTTCGGACTGCTCCTCAGATAGCAATGAATCTGATCATGATTCGATAAACTTGCAAAGCGTTAGGCAGTGATGCAAAATTGATATGAAGAATATTCCTCCTCCTCCAGTTCCTTTTCGTGGAAATCCGGGAATTACTGTGCATATAGCTAACAATATCTTCTGACAGTTTTGTTTCTCATGATAAAAATCTATATAAAAAGTCTTTTCTAGAAAGAAAAAAAAATGCATATTTCAATTCTCCAATATATATATAGATTTTTAATATGCAAAAAAATACACGATTTTTGAAGCGATTTGGGTTTACAAATTGAGCAATCGAAGGGTTAAAGCCGAAATGTGATACTGGAGTCCTCTTTTCTCGAGATTAGACAGAACAGAAAAAAGTGTGATTTTAAAGTATAATTGCATCTAACTGACCCACATAATGATGTAAGATCAAATCATGCATTTATTATAGAAAGTCCCTAAATGGATCCAGCCGACCAACCAGTATAGTGGTTAAGGTGTTAGCCTCTAGATCAAAAGGTTCCTGGTTCAAATCCGGGTCCGGGCATGGATGTTTGTAAACGTATGGTGTAGAGGCGGCTGGTGCACCTTAAATCTGTCGTGGCCGAAAGTCCTCACGTTGGGTTGGCGTGGAAGTCTGGAGAGTGGGGTGCCAGCTCAGGTGTTGCTTCGTCATCTGACCGTGGTTCAAAATTACGAGGTGTCGTCCTCGGATCTTTCCCTTAAGGCAGTGGGCCGCAGACCGGTACCGGTCCGTGGATCAAATGGTACCGGGCCGCCCAAGGAATATTAAATTATTTCCATTTTATTTACTTTGGTGTATTTATCTCGGGTTTGTGCGGTTCTTATCTATGAAATGTCCACTCAACTAGTAAGCAATGGATCTGCAACCCATTTGCCAATAAATCAGGTGAATCTAGCATGCCTGTGCAAGAATAATATCAACTGCTGGAGATTGCAAATGAAAGCGGCCTTAAAACTACGTTCGAGATAACAACTCTGCCGGTGTTCTGGATTAAAATCATGACGGAATACCCCGATATTGCCACCACAGCACTTAAATCCCTATTGCCATTCTGTGTGAAGCGGGGTTTTCTGCAGTGACAGCAACCAAAACAGAATAAACTGGACATAAGTAACACACTTCGGGTGTCATTGTCTCCTATTACCCCCAGATGAAACTATCTCGTTACAAAGAAACAAGCTCAGGGTTCTCATTGATTTGGCGTTCTAGTGAGTTAAAATGTTAAATCACATAATATTCATATTTTGGTGTAACTGTATTTTATTTTGAAGGCATGTTTAAATACAATTAAATTAAAATTATTAAATAAAAACAATCTAAAATATAAACAATCAACGTCCTCCTCCCCCCTCAGCGGGCCGCGTTAAAATTATCAAACGTTGATCCGGTCCGTGGCGATAAAAAGGTTGGGGAGCACTGCCTTAAGGGACTGATCCCGGACCGTCGTCAATAGCCAGTTGTGTTGCTCTAGTACGACGTTAACTAAAATTACCAATTACCCTAAATGGATCCCCAGAAATGTAGACACTCTGCTATCACTGCAAAGATACCTGGGTGCTTTTTACCTCCAAAAGAATCTGCATTTACCCCGTAGTTTTTTATAATTACAAGTGATGAATATTTTTATGCTAGGGCTAAAACAGCTAGTGGACACCAAGTGTAACAAACCATGTCCTTTGTTTCAATTTGTTTTGGTATCGAAAATAACTTCCGAGTTTGTCTTTTAAAATTAATTTTTGTTTCTAAATCTGCATCTATTTTATCTCAGTGGACGGGCCTTAATTGCATCCTCTATTGCAAAACTGTTGATTAAATGTGCTCAATTTTTACCAAAATGGCTGCCAAATATTGTTTGAAACCGTGTCTTTTAATGACTGGTGTGTTCTTTAGATTCGACAATTATTCAGCAAATGTGATGGTGGATGGAAAACCAATAAATCTTGGCTTGTGGGATACAGCTGGTCAAGAAGATTATGACAGACTTAGACCATTATCTTATCCTCAAACGGTACGTATTGTAGCTGGCGTATCATTGGAGCGTTAAGTTTGGGTGAGCTAATGTGAAACCTTTCACTCTTGTCTGCCAAAAAGTACTTCATGGTGGAGTTTAGTTGTACAAGTGCGGTTGAGTCCAGAAAACAAAAATGGAGAAAACTAATTGTAGCGAGCTTAGCTACCACTCCAAAACTTAACTTACAAAGGGGTAGTATAAATACCAGTGTAACCCAACTCTACCCTGAAGTACTTTTTGGTAGACACAAAGTTACGCTGGTTCATTCGCGCTTGCTATACTAATGTTTAATATTGGGTCATCCAGAAAGTTCTGTGCGTTTTTTAAGATAAATGCCAACGAAGCAGTACCAAAACATAAGTAGGATGTCAACTTGTGTTTTAAAGTTAAATAAATGTTAAGTAAATATTGATTTACCATGTCACAAATTCTGATTGTTTACTTAAAATAAATATTGGTTTCCATGTCATGTCACAAACTCAATTTTTTATTTAGCAAATTTATATATGTTTATTATATAAACAGTGTTTAGGGCCTGCAGAAATTTAAATAGAAAAATCTTATTTAAATCAAAATAATCCGATTTAAATCAAAATAATCCGATTAATTTAATTATTTTTTTTAATCATTATTTTTTACACTCTGGTAGCATCTATGTATCGTGGAAGCATCTGTGTATGCTGGGTTTCATATCTCCCAGTTCAATTCCTGTGACGTCTGATTATAGTGCTTTCCGTGTTTTAGAGTCGGCACATTTACAACTGCTAATACTACTAACATTGTCTCAAATGTTTCTGACCAGTTTCGGCTCGGGCCGAGGCGCCGAATGGTTGAACTTTGTTTCTTCAGACACAATGTTGTTAATTTTAAACTGAGCCTCAACTTGAAAAACCAAATTTCTGGTTGATCAATCCAGATTGGAGGAATTTTGATGCTCACTTTGTGCACGGTTGCCATTGGCAACTATTTTTACCTTAGGCGACTATAGCGACTTTTTTCGTCAAAAACAGGCCTGCAAGTGACTTTTTTTTTAAGTGACAACTTGTCAAGTTTTAGACTACAAAAAAATTTTGCATTATATCCATTTTTAAATAACTTTGGTAACAAAAATAACAGCAACGATTTTGAAGGTCACTGAAAGGTCGAAATTGCGTCCAATCCGAGTTATCAAGAAAAGATTTCATTATACATTTTCTTGACCAAATATTTCGATAAGTAAACAGCATTCAAGTCATTGTACTTTTTATTCAACAGTTATTTTAAAAGGCAATGTACAATTAAAACAGGCAAAAAAAGAGTAATTTTTTTATTATAAGGTTATAATGGTTGTTTTTTCTAAAGTTTAATGAAGTAAAGAAATAAGTTCCATTTTATTGAAGGTAACAAAGGTCGGCTGAAGAAATCAAAGTTCTGTTTGCTTATAAATTATAAACTGGTATTTAGCATTGTCTAGCTGTGTTTCAAAATTTTCTGTACGGCATACGTATGTCCTGTTCTGAGTCAGCATATAAGAATAACGGAAAAGACTACTAACTTATCGCCAGGAGGAGACTATTTCGACTCCTATTTTCAACTTTTCAGGCTACTAAATCAACTATTTTACATGTATAGTTATGATGGCAACCCTCCCTGTGTAGTTCTGTAGCAAAGGAAGTGTTTGTATTTCAGTTTCCTTTCCAGCCATGGTTGTTGTCGTTGGTCCAGGGTTACCAATTAATATACGGGGTGAAAATCTTCCGCATTTGAACAGATTTCCGCTTTTTTTTTCTTCTGAGAAGTTTTGCTTTTTCTACAATTTTTTTTTTTATTTAGAATTAATTAATATCATGGAATTATAGCCAAAGAATAAATTTTAAAGAAAAGAAAAATTGAATAAAGTGCTTTTGAATTATAAAAATAGATGCTTGTCATAAACACATACCCTGTGCTAGTGGTGCAGCCACGATGAGGGGGTTATGGGTTAAAGCCCCCTACCAAAGACAAATTTCATTGTTTAGTGTGGACTTTATAAAGCTAAATAATGGTCAAAAATACATGATGCTACATACGTTGAACCCAGCATAAAAAGATGTTTCCTAGATACATAGATGCTACAAAGCCTTAGTTTTTTAAAAGAACTCTGCAAATTTATTTCTTGTGAATTCAAAAACATGGGTCGTCAACGTTTATTAACTCGTTAACTCGCATGTCAATCCATGTAGCCTCTAAAAAAGCCCTCTCCTCAAAGAGTGAACTGAGAATGGTGGCTTAATGTTCTGTGAATCTTTCTCTTTTCAGGATGTGTTTCTTATCTGCTTTTCATTAGTAAATCCAGCTTCATTTGAAAACGTCAGAGCAAAGGTATGAATCCTTCCTTTTCTTATTTCAGACTATTGTTTTATTCAGACACAGCATTGCCACTGGCAGTTCTTTTCGTGGGGACAGAGGTGTACCCAATGCAGGGTTGCCAAGTGCTCCACAATTCCCAGAGTTTCTCCGTCAAAGCATCGAAAATCCGCAACTCCACGTATTGTACGGTTCACTCCGGAAATTGCATTGATGCGGGGGGAATTTTCACCAGATTCTTCAATTGGATTGCGATATTTGTCTTATATAAAGAGAAAATTTTTCACTTACAGGGAATTGGAGGAAAAATTAATATTTAAGGATAAAACTTTTTATGTGCACATGTAATTTTTTTATCCTTTATATATATCTATATTAAAAAAAAATTGCCGCCGCCGCAGGATTGAAAACTGTGCTGTTTAGCTCGATTCTTAAACAATTTCCCGAGAAAGTACTGATTGGAAAAAAACGAAATTAACATGATTTGTTCTTCATCGTATTCCCTGGACAATTATTAAGATTTTTGTTCCGATGCGGCTATTAGTTTAGGGTTTATTAAGTGTCAAATTTAAAGAAGCGAAATTTCTTCCGCAAGTGAGCAAAACACATAGAAATTTTCAGTCTTCAGCAGTGAGTTTTTTTTTAAAGAGTACCTCTCAACGTAAATTTTTGCAGCTCGTCGAGTTTTTTTTTTTTTTTTTTTTTTTTGAAATTTTAATTTGGTTCTTGATAATATTTTTTTGAAATTCGGGAAAAATCAGGAAATTTTTGTTACTTTTTTTAAAACTGCCGTATCTATATTTTATTACTATTATTTTTTAATTTTTAAAATATAGCAGTATACCTCAGAATGTACTCTTTCTTACAGTACTATTATTTTTTTAAACGGTTAATAATTAAATTGGATGCGATCAAAAGTCGGTCATACAAAATTCGGAATCTTTGGATATTTTCGCTACGTTTTGTTACAACCGTTAACTAAAACTGTCATATCTATATCGTATTACTATTAGTTTTTTATTTTGAAAATAACGCAGTATACCTCAGACTGTACTCTTTCTTACGGTACCATTATTTTAAAAATTGGTTCATAAATAAATTTGATGCAATCAAAAATTAGTGACACAAATTTCGTATTTTTTATTTCGCGGAGCATTGTATTCGCGGAGAGTTGTATTTTTGACTATCGGGTTTGCCAGATATCAAATTTATCGTAGCAACAATTGCCATAAAAACGATTTCTTTTTATTTGGCGAGGAAAAAGGCTCGCTTTTTTCCATCTGTTCTCAGACGGTTTACCGAGAAAGTACAAAGTACACATCGTAAAGTTTGCAGATTAACAGGGTTTACTTAAAATTGTACAGGGAACAAGATGCAGAAGATTTTTTACCCATGCGGCTATTAGTTTAGGGTGCATTAAGTGTTAAGGCAAAAAAGAGTGAAATCACTTACGTAAGAGGTATTGGTTTGCGAAGCAAACCAAACGGGATTGCATAGCAATCCCCAGGGGTAAGGGGAGAAGCCCTCACTGTGACGTGATGGACCGTAAAGTGAAATCAGGTTAATAAAAATTATTCAGATAGTTTCACTCTGCGAAAGGAATGTTGGTTTGCGAAGCAAACCAAATGGGATTGCATAGCAATCCCCAAGGGGTTGGCGAGCGTAAGCAAACAGGGGGCGGAGCCCCCTAGTACATATATATATGCTGAAAGAAATTATATGTAATAGGGAGTTTTCTGACTGTTTTTAAAGAAAAATATGCCGCTCATTCCTTTTTGTCCTTATTTTTGCGTTGCTCCAGAAGCAACCTCAAAACGCCTGGACATTTTATGAGATTGCTCCTAAAGCTGCTCAGAAAAGGTTGGCAACCCTGCCACTGCTCGAACGCTCGCCGACTCCTATTTGGTTTGCTTTGCAAACCACTGACAACACCTTAATGGCCTCGAAGTGGCTAGTAATAAATAGACACCAATAAATATATTTTTTTAATACTTTCTATTCAAATTTAACCATTGGGCAGGGCACATTAAATCTTACTGATACGGAATACGTTATAAAGTAAAAAAACAATATTTTTTTAAGAACGAGTCCTTTTGACATGATGAGGGTTACAATTGAAGAATTGTTTATTCAAAGAAATTCACGTCTAAGGTATCGAACTTGCGTAAAATTTTCTGCAGATTTCAAATCCGTTACTTTATCTTTAATGATTGTGACAATAGAAAAATAGTCTTTGCCCATGACAAAGTTGAAGTGGCTGGTATTAAAGTTATGCTAATTAACAACATAAATCAAAACTCGCTAGAATCGGAAATCCATTTGGCATGGTTCCAAAGGCATTGGAACGGAAAATGCTAAATATGTCCTTTCTTCAATCGAGGAGCTATGATGTCAGATTCCCAAAAAGAAGAACGGAGGGTGAAAAACTTAAAATTTATTCTAGAACATTACAAAATTAATTTATTAAAATTCGTACTGAACACAAAAATTTGGACTGCCTGTGTGCCGAATTTCATTATTGTAAGTGCCATAGATTGGCCAGGACACTACTTACAAACCCACAGAGAGGAACACTTCCTTTTATAATATTAGAGATGCTGCTTCTATGGGTAAAACGAGCAATTTTGATTGTGTTCCTTTTATTTTCCTAAAAATTAGTTTGTGCTTTCACGAGTGGAAAAAATTGTGAAACTTTATCATGTAAAATTCTGGTTTGCCCATTCTTTATATTTGTTATTCAATTGTGTACAAGGTATTGAAAACTCGTAATTTCAATGAATCCCATACACGTTTAAGGGGATGGCCAAAAATGTTGGAATGTTTTTACTATTCATTAATTATCAGATTTGAAAACAGAACAGAAATTTCAACAGATATGAAATCTGCGGAAAATTTCACATTAGATCGATACCCAAAAATGTGATTTTCTTTCAACAAATAATTTTTAAATTGTAACCTTTATATTTTTTGCAATATGAACGCCGCTGCAATGAATGACCTTCGTTTGATTGAAGATTTGATAAATCACAGATTCCATTTTCTCCGCTCAAACAATTATTCAGTGAAAAAAATCAAAACCAATTTTTTAAAAAAACATTTTGACTGGCATTATTTAGTTCTTTTTATAAAATCGGGATCGTTAAAGATAGATTAAAAATTTTACAGATTTGTATCCTGACGAAAATTTGACATCAGATTGATACCTTATACGTTTTCTTTTCTCTTAATAAATAATTTTTCAATTAAATATTTATTTTGGTAAGAGATCGTGACGGCACGCCGATTGGATCTCTTCGTAATTCGAATTTGGCCGCATTTGACAATGAGCATTGCTTGTGGGCAACGCCATGATAGCTGTTAACCAATGGCAGGGTGGTAACAGTACCTGGAAAACCGGGAAATCAGGGAATTCTCAGGGAACTTTTTAATTCTGGAAAAATCAGGGAAATCTCAGGGAAAATTTCCAAATTTTACAAAAAATCAGGGAAATTTTGACAATTTAAACAGCTACCATTATTGTTCATTTAGAGATGCACTATTACGAGTGCTTTTGAGGATCGAATAAATCATATTCGCCAATTGTAATTTGTATAAAGAACCATGGCATCGTAATTTTTAAATACCGCGAAAACTGCCTTCGCTGTTTTTTTCGCTGCCGTAGCGTCTTGGTTGCTGTGAGGCTAGCGATACAACTGGTGGTATACAATTTGAAATTTGTGTAACTAATGATGTTTTTTGTGTATTAAATTAGTTATTTTTGTTTGCAATTACATTTTTGTAGAACTTTTTATGTATATTTGCACTTGGTTTTGATGAATAGTATGATAATGTAGGGTGAGGTGTAAAAAGTTCATAATCAAAATATTTTGCTTTTCTTCTCCATTTTTTTCAATTGCAATTATAAGAGTTCCATTAAGGGTTCCAACCCTTACAATAACAATTAAAATATCTGTAGAGAAAAAATGCTAAATATTTGTGGAGAATGATCCTTTTACACCCTCTGATCTTAAATATTTAAAAATAGTGTTGTGTGGATACTTTATATCGATACCAATCACGCATCACAACATTTTTTAAAAGAATTGTTAAATCAGGGAAATTTTTTATGAGACTATCAGGGAAATCATGGAAATATCAGGGAACTTTTTGTCTTGGATTTTGTTGCCACACTGAATGGGCAACGAATTCCCATTCGTAGCAATCACTGGGTGTTAGTGAGTAGTGGTCACACCTGACCCCCGAACAATACTGTCACGGGCAACGCCGTGCTGGCCACACAGGGGCTAAGTGCATAAATATTCTGAAGTATTTACTTGTATAAATTAAAAAATTTAAATGTTTTATTAGTCAATGCATGAGTCTTTCTTTCTGTTATCTGCTCAGTGTTCTGTAACTCGTCTGGTATAGTGCTCATATCAGTGTTTACAAATATGCCTGTAATAATGCAACCCTTTATCTGATACATAACTTTATTTCCTGTTCAGCTCTTAATACATTTATAAGATTTGTGTTATGTCTATTTGGTTGATTGGAAGTGATCATTAGGTAATTGTGTGCTATATATTTCCAAATGTTACAATTGTGATCTGTATTTTAAATTTTCTTTTAAAATTGTTAGAAGGTCATGTATTTCCTCTGTCACCTCCATAAGTTATCCATTGTATGTAACCACAACAGATGCTTCATAAAAATTATTGCTGTGGGCTTTGGTGGTGCAGGACGTAGAAAAATCTGATGTGTGCACCGGGCCTAAATGCCCTCTGAATCTGACTGAGGAAAAACATATAAATAACCAGCCAGCAGGATAGTTTGAAACTCAATAATATATTAACAAATCAACCAATACTCCCATTGCAGGAAAATGTAACAGCCGTACGGGAGACTCTACTTAGCTCCGGGCTGATGTTAATTTTTACTGTTGCGAAATCCTGTGCACAGACCTGACTCGCGTGTATTTAATTTCACAAGTTGCCTTTCCTCTTTTTTTTTTAAATTTTGCATTCTTATGCCTGCGTCAAACGCGTTCGACACAAGACATGCAAATCATATAGTTTTATGTTGAATATTAATATTTATGAATGACTTTAATGAATACGGCAGGGTCAATTTTTGTAAGATTAAAACACACTCCATGAATTACCTTAATGAATCGCACCATGGAGTAAATGGAACAGCGCCGCAAATACTACCACAAGCAATGTAAAATTTTCCACAGATTTCCAATCCTCTACCTTTAATGGTCTAGGAAATAGAAAAAAAGAACTAAGAAACTCCAATTGAAAGATTTCTTTTTTATCGTCTGCTAGAAAATCTTTCCTCCTCACAAAACGAAATGAAAAAATAAATTTAGAATCTGTGATCTCTTCTATGTTGTTGCATTCAGTAATGATTAAATTTTATTTAATTCCTTTAAAAATGCTCTATAATTAATTTAAAAATTTGCTGCAACCCTAAAATTGCAAAAAAAAAAAATTGACCTACCTGTGTGCCAAATCCCATGGCTGCAAGTGCCATAGATTTGTCACGACTTTGCGTGCAAGAAACAAACAGACACTTCCTTTTATAATATCAGATACACTAAATTTTAAAATAAATTTTATTCTTAAAAAATATATAAAAAAATCATAATTTATAGACAATTTTAGTCTAGTACAACAGTATTGCAATACATCATTACAAATACAATATCAAACTCATTGTAATACGAACACAGAAGAATGGCAAATGCTTGGTGACTTTAAAGTGTAGCAATAACTGTCGGGTTATTCTTTACCAATCGTTTTATGGTACGCATTAAGGTTGCAAGGATCTTATTTAAAATCCATCTTACATATTCAGATGCTGTCTGGATGTTGTACGCTTTCGATTCCAATTTGTCTACGAGACGAATCGAACATTCGTAGCTGCTTTTGATTTTCACCAAACATTTTGGCACCTCTGGTTACGCGCTTCTTTTTTTTTTTACGTGATGCACTAAAATGCCGTCGCCACTGAAACCGCTCTCAACGTCCTTTACAGTGGGGAGGTGGTCGGCACAGTACAGTGCTGTCCGTAGCTCAGCGTGCGAGTACTGTCTCGGGCAGTAGACCAATGGTCTGAAAAGCGGCTTTTCGTACTGTGTCTGCCTTAACACAAGCAATAAGATTGTCCACATTTGTTAAATCCACTGACTTTTTCTTCAGTTGCAAAAGAAGTGTGCCACTCATGTAACTTGGAGCAATCACGAATGAAGGGCCTCAAGTGTGATTCCAGCCGCAGTCATGTAATGTGCTGTATCGGATAGCAGAAGCGCAAAATCATTTCGCTCAACATTCATAGATTTTAAAACATCCTCTACAAAGTGAACAACGCGTTGATCGACTCTCTGCCGTCGATCACGCAAGTTTCCTCTGGATCATCAAGAGTGCCTTCTTTCCATTAACTTCTGGTTTGATCCGCAATCCTTCGCAAGATCAGGCGCACGTGATCGAAGGGTTTATTGAGAGGGCAAAAAATGAAATCTTAATTTCGTATTGATTCATTTTAGCTTCTTTTTTTTTTAACTTCAGGTGAATGCATAGTGGGAACGCTATAGAAAATCGTAACGCAAAAAGCAGACGGTGGGTCCGAGCACACGACCTGTTCGTCTATAAAGTGAACTGAAAGAAGGTTGACCCAACAAACTCGAATAAAGTAAAGAACGTTATTCTCCTAACAGACTGGGATAACGTGCAAGAAGTATCGACAACCCGTTCGAATAGATCTCTGTCTCGTACAGAAGATCCACTTGTCTGCATACAATGTGGTCCCGAATTCATGGTACAAACTTTAATGGTAGGTACAGGACATTGTAACAATGATTTATTGTATAGGAATGTATAGTCGCAAGTGACGCGGTGAGGCGAAAACAGGGGAAATAACGGCCGAAAATAAAAACAAAGATTTTATTGAAAGCGTTGTTGACAAGTGTCATGTTTACAGTAATTGTTCAAAATTGTGTCCACCAGTATCGATACATGCTTGACAGCGTCGGTGGAGCGATTGGCGTACACGTTCAAAGATGCCTGGTATTTCACGCACACCTGCAGCAGCTACAGATAAGCGAGCGACGAGATCCTCATCTGAGTCAACTGGAGTCTCATAAACAAGATGCTTTAGATGTCCCCATAAAAAGTAATCGAGGCTCGATAAATCGGGAGATCGGGGTGGCCAAGGGACTGGTCCACCACGCCCAATCCATCGAGTACCAAACGTGGCATTCAGGTAATTCCGTACATCAATGCTGAAGTGTGCTGGCGCCCCATCGTGCTGAAACCACATGCGGTTACGAATGGCGATCGGAACATCATGCAGCAGTTGTGGTAACACTTCTTTCAGAAAAATAAGATAGCTTCCGCCAGTGAGCCGCGTGGGTAGTAAGTATGGGCCAATCAAAAAGTCGTTCAGAATACCAGCCCACACATTAATACTGAAACGTTGTTGAAACGCATGTCGACGCGTTGCATGTGGATTATCGGTTGCCCACACATGGGAATTGTGCGCATTAAAGACACCCTCGCGTGAAAATGTCGCTTCATCTGTAAATAGCACATAATCTACGAAATCCGGCTGCAACGCACATTGCTGCATCACCCACAGGCAGAAGTTCACGCGGCGAGGATAATCTGCCGGATTCAATGCTTGTACTTTCTGAAAATGGAAGGGGTGTAAGCGATTTTCGTTTAACACTCTGCATACAGTCTGATGACTCACACCTACGTCACGCGCAACAGTTCTTGTGCTTGACTCGGGTCTATCAGCCACAATGTTCAAGATGCTTTCTTCCAGCCTTGGAGTGCGTACAGCTCTTACTCGACCAGCGCCATGTCTGTTGACGTCGAACGCACCTGTTTCACAAAGTTGACGATGTAACCGTTGAAAAATTCTATGATCCGGCATTCGTCGATCAGGATACTCCGCGCGATACATTCGTAACGCAGCTCTGCCGTTACCATTTGCACGGCCGTACATGTAATGCATGTCTGCTTTTTCTGCATACGTAAAGTCACCCATCGTCTACGGCAGCACAATTGTGAATGGCGCTTTTCCCTACTGCGATGCATCATGTTCAACAGCGGCTAGACATCTACTGCCCTCTACCGGCAATGATACCAACCGATCACTCCATTTCTCTTTCCTTTTATTTCCCCTGTTTTCGCCTCACCGCGTCACTTGCGACTATACATTCCTATACAATAAATCATTGTTACAATGTCCTGTACCTACCATTAAAGTTTGTACCATGAATTCGGGACCACCCTGTATATATGTAACAATAAAAAATAAGTCGTGAGAAATTGCTTAGAGGTTGGCCGGTGCCTCTGGGGGTATTTTTTTCACCTGCCCACTACAGTTTCTCAGCCCATTGCATCATAAATAATTAATTTAAGCAAGCTCAGCTAAATGCATCTTCTCGTGCCACGATCCCTCTATTAATCTCTGTACCTCTCTTTATTATTTACGATCCCTCTATTTAAACTAATAAGATGTCCCACCCAAGGACACCCTATAAGGCAATGGTCTGAGTATTGCTGATCAGGGAATTATTGATGTGTTGTTACGCAACTTGCTGTGCCATTTCTTGTGGCGTTCGAATCCCGACTGTTGTGTAATGAAGACTCCTTTTTATTGCTCACGGTCTATGGGTAACTAGGTGGTGAGACATGTAAAATGTCTTGCATGTATATAGTTTAAGTAATTAGAATTGTCATACATCTTCAAATTTCAATCAGAGAAATATATCTTGAATTGAAATAGAAGCGAAAGAGTCGAAGTGTAGGTTTGATTGTGTGTCGATGTCGCGATCGATTGAAGAATATCGCGAGACTTTTAACGCATAGTTGTTGAATAAATTAATGCTTCAAAATGCATACAGTTGCCGAGATATATAAAGTTAGGGGGTGTGGCGAGAAATTGGCACTTTGCCATGAAATGGCGCCACCTTCTAACATTGCATTTGTGTTGCGGTCGCAACACCCCATCATGAAATTTTCAGGGAACTTTTAAATTCTGGAACAATTGGGCAATATAACCAAGTTTTACAAGAACTCTGGGAAATTTTAATTTTAAAGGCAACTATTATAGTTTGTCCTGTTTAGAGAGCAGCGATTGCGAGTCCATTTGAGAATCGAATAGATTGTAATTAGAATAAAGAACAACTGCCGTCGTTATTTTTGAACATCCCATAAACCACCGCCGGGTTTTTTCGCAGCTGCAGCGTCTCTTCGCGGTGAGGCTGGTGATACAATTTGAAAACTTGTCACTCATCATGTTTTTATTGTGTAATAAATTAATCATTTTGTTTGCAGTTACATTTTTGTAGAATTTTTTTATGTCTACTTGCATTTGATTTTGACGATTAGTATGATAATGTAGGGTCAGTTGTAAAAAGTTCATAGTCAAGATATTTTGTATTTTTTTCTCCAGTTTTCTCAATTGCTATTGTAAGAGTTCTAACCCTTACAATGACAATTCAATTATATGTAGGGAAAAATACAAAATATTTGTGGAGAATGATCCTTTCATCCCAATCTGACCCTAAACGTTTAAAAATACCGTAGATCAATACCCATCGCAGATCACAACCTTTCTGAAAAGGAAATCGCCCTGTATGAGTGTGACACTTGCTGCAAATGGATCTCCGAGTGTAGTAAATGGATTTCATGAATGGAACCGTCGAAATTCTCTGAGTTACGAGAAAAATAAAAGCCGGATGCGGCAATAGATAAAAGTAATCCTAGTTTATTTATGTAAAGAAATTCGATTCCATAGTATAAAAGTATACAATTAGGTGTACCTCACCTGGCCCATATGCTTTAGAAAAAGAGGATTGAATAATCACACTGTCATCCAATATATATATTTGAAATAGGGATGGATGACATAACCCATCACAGCCTGAAGTGAGTGGGATACGCTTGTTTCTAAACATCCAAAATGTGTCCACTCTAACAGAAATTCCATGTGCTGTAAGTGCAGCGTAGTGACTGTCTTTTTTTTCCCCCAAAGTGGTACCCGGAGGTGAGCCACCACTGCCCCAACACCCCCATCATCCTGGTGGGCACCAAGCTGGACCTGCGCGAGGACAAGGAGACCATCGAGAAGCTGAAGGAGCGGAAGCTGGCCCCCATCACCTACCCCCAGGGGCTGGCCATGGCCAAGGAGATCGGGGCGGTCAAGTACCTCGAGTGCTCCGCCCTCACCCAGAAGGGACTGAAGAACGTCTTCGACGAGGCCATCCGCGCCGTCCTCTGCCCCCAGACCAAACCCAAGAAGAGGAAGCACTGCAGGCTGCTCTAACCCACGCGCTGCCCACCTTCAGTTGTTGAGGCTTGTTTAACTATATTTTTGCAAACCATTGTGTAAATGACAAAAAAAAAATCAGATTTGTTAACTTTTGTGTACATTTGCATATATTTTTTTTTCTGTAGGAGACTAAACGTGCACGCTTGGATGGGCGGACGCCTTTGGTGCTTCTTCGGGACGTCTCGCGTTATTCCGTTGGGTTCGCGTTTCTTAAAGTTTTTGCGACGTCGAGTGTTCGTTCGCCTTCGGAGGGACTTTGCGTGGCGAGTTGTTGTTCGCTTTCGAGAGAGAAATTCGATTAGTGCATTTTTATATACGTGTGATATCCGCTTCCTCGTTTTCCCGAGCGACTTCTCTCGGACAGAGCGCGGCGGTCTGTGCCGCAACGAAGACTGGCCCCGCCGTCTCGACACAGTATTACTCTTCCCGTGGCTGCCGGCCCGTCTCTGCCGCGGTTGACAGGCTGCCGTGCGTTTCGAGAAGGTTCCCCTCGCACAGAGAGTTTACTTCAACGGAGTGTCTGCTGGTCACGGAAAAACGGTCCCGAAAAAATCCCTAGATCGTAAATTTTGTGCCGAAAATGTATCATTTATTTAAGGCGAAAGCAAAATGTGGCTGCAGCTGAACTTAAACAGTTGATGAAATTGAACAATTAGTCAAAGAAATGAATGAAAAGGGTGTAACTCCCCATTCGACACTTTTTTAAATACTCATATTGATGTGTAATTTTTTTACCCACTTCATTGGATGCATAAACCATAAAAATCAAAAATTTACATTACGAAATGTTTTTAAAGTAATTGTTGATTTTTCTTCAATTTTTATTAAATTTTCAAGTATTCGGTAAACAAAAGAAATGAATGTAATATAGAGTGTTTGTTTAATGTTCGTCTACTTCGACGTGATTTAGGGTTTGTCTTTATTTTTAAATTTTTAGTTAGAAAACAGCTTTTATTAAAGCGCTGACATGATACCAGAGTCCTAAACAATAAAAAAAGTGTGGTTTTAAAGTATAATTGCATCAAACTGACCCGCATACTCGTGTGAAATCAGATTTAAAAAATCCCTAAAGTGTCCTGAAAAAAGTCTAAATGGACCAACAGAAATTTAATAGACACTCTGGTTAACTGCCCCCCCCCCCCCATAAAAAATCTGCTTGCTTCCTTCGGCGAGTACCATAGAATCGGACAGAGGGGAACAATTTCGAATTAATTTCACTAAAACATATATTGAGCCTTTTTTTTCATACACTTCGAATTGCGATCGATGCCTTCAAGATCGGACAGCTGTCTATGCTAGAGCCCTCGTGGTCAAAAAATGTGAGTTTCTCACCGAGGGCCCACCGAATTTTCTCGTAACACCGCTTCTGTTTACCATTGAGTCCGTACACATATAGGAGCAGTCGCCCGTTTGTCGTTTCGATCTCGCCGGGGTGAGCGGAATCGGTTGTCTTTTTAAACAACCTTTTTGAGGTGTCTAAAAAAATGCTGTTCTGGTTTGACGGCAAATCGATTTTTGTCTTTGTGCGCGAGATTAAATATAATTATTTTTTTAATTTTTACGTTCAGTGGGGTGGGGGTAGCATCCGTGGGCGCGATTCTGTGGCATGCATCGCGACCGACAGGGAGTGGGTAGCTTTTTTGAAATCCCGTTTTGGTCTCCATTTTATAAATTGCGTTTCCACCGAGACCTTTCGGAATGGGCCGCTCCATCGAGCGTGCACCGGTCGTTTCTTTCGCAAACTCGATTCAGTTGAATGTCACATGTGTATATATGCTGCATAATGTTTATTTAAAGTAGTGTAGTTTATAAATTTTTATCTGTAAATATTATGTCCATCCAGATAAGTGGGAGGAGCGTAGACAGTAATCGATTCAAAAGGTTTCATTGCATTCGCAAAGTGCTGTAAATGTTTATTACGATCGAATCTCCTCCTTCGTGGGACGGGAACGTACACCTTTGATATATCTGTCTATGATTTTGGAAATCTTTTAAAATTTAGTGTTGAAATGTTTAATAGATTTTTAAAAATAAACATATATTTCTTGAATGTGTTGCCTCAATTCTTGGATTGGACTCTACTGTGACCTTTATTTTGAATTTTAAGAATGAATCACTAGGAAAACATTTATTCAAATCATCACATGAAACATTTATTCAAAAAATAAATTAATGAATTAACAACTAGGTCCTGATTATCACAGATATATATTGGGTCCTAACTAAAAACTGAGATTGACTCGGCTGACATACTAGTATTAGCCCACTAACTATCAACATTGTTGAAGTTACGCCAATAAGTCTTTCGAAAAAAATCTAAACTTCTTTCAAAATCAAGATGGAGAATGATCACAAGTGAGAATGCACACTGGTTTTATACTCTCTAATAAACACTGTTTGGTTTACAGTCAAACTTTTACCTTGGTTCAGTTCATACAAATATAAAAATAACAAATGCTTAATTAATATTATAAAATCAATCTTAAAAAAAATTATTATTATTTAACTAATTAAATTTTTTACTTTTCATACAATCAATAACTTGACTGGTTATAATAAAGCACAACTTTATTCGTTCAGGAATCTGAATTATTCTGTCCCAACACTAGCTATCGTACTGAAACGCATAGAGTTGACCCTAGACGATTCAATACACTGAGTCGCACTATGAAAATAGATTCAGCGATATCACCCGCGGAGGACACTTAACATGTCAAAAAAGGTAAAATAAAAATAATTAATTCAGGAGCAAATACTTAGCTAAAGGAAAATGGGAAATCTTAAGAGTTCCAGGCGATGAAACAGGACAGCTTCTCAATTTCAAGGTATCGTGCACCAATTGATAGAAGAAAGATAGAGGTGGGCAAAATATTATTTTCAACATTTATTGATATTTAATTCAACATATAGCACAGGTTGGGTACCAATGGATTGGAAGTTGGCCAACATAACTCCAATTTTCAAAAAGGGAATACAAAGTGATCCGGGCAACTATAGACCAGTAAGTCTAACATCAGTAATTTGCAAAATATTTGAATCTCTGTTAAAAAAGCATATAATGTTATACTTGGAGGAGGGGGGGACTTATCAGAGAATCAGTATGGGTTCAGGAATGGCAGATCCTGCTCTACAAACCTTTTGAAGTTCTACGAAAAAATTACTGAGGAGCTGGACAATAAGAGCAGTGTGGATATCATGTACATAGATTTTCAAAAGGCTTTTGATAAAGTACCTCATGAGGCATTACTGTTTAAATTGGAAAGGCTGGGGAAAACATTAATATGGGTAAAGAATTGGTTATTGGGTAGAAAGCAGAGAGTGCAGGTAAAAGGAAATTATTCACAGTGGACAGAAGTTATAAGTGGAGTGCCTCAGGGATCAGTTTTGGGACCAATTTTATTTATAATTTTCATAGATGATATAGGTCAGGGGATCAAGAATAGAATCAGTATATTTGCAGGTGACTTAAAAATATGGGGGACAGTGGATACCAAGTTACAGATAGAAAATTTAAAAGGAGATTTTGATAAGATATCCGAATGGGCTGTAAAATGGGGTATGTCATTTAATGTAGGGAAATGTCAAGTTCTGCATATGGGTTACAGGAACAGTGGAGCCGAGTACTGTCTGCAGGGAGTAAAGGTAAAGGAGGGAGAAATAGTCAAGGATCTTGGGGTGATAATTTACAGGGATTTTAAAATGGGTCATCAATGTTCAGCTGCGGGTAAAAAGGCTAATAGGTTACTGGGGTATATTAAAAAGACTGTAACTTCAAGGGATAAGAATATAATCTTGCCGTTATATAAGGGTTTAGTAAGACCCCATCTAGAATATGCTGTACAATTCTGGGCTCCATATATGAGAAAGGACATAGAATCAATTGAAAGGGTTCAGCACAGAGCTACAAAAATAATAAAGGGGCTAGCAAATTTCGACTATAATGAACGTTTAAGTAAGCTAAACATGTATACACTGGAAAGGAGGGGGGATTTGATTCAGCTTTTCAAGTTTGTAAAACAAGGGGACACGGAGGGCTTAAATTTCAATAGGGATAACAGAACAAGGGGTCATGGGTATAAATTGAATGACGCATTTTAATCGGGATTTAAGGAAAAACTACTACTTTAATAGGGTAATAGACAGTTGGAACGCGTTGCCAGAAAATAGAGTTAATTCAAAGGGAGTGTACGAATTTAAGACACAATTGGATAGTCGGTGGGAATTGGAGAATTCATAAACAAAGGACCAGCCTTGTTGGGCTTGAACCTGTAGCGGGTCGTCAATATTTGTATTTATAAATGAACACATGTTGATCGCAGCATTTGGTACAGTGCCGCGAAATGGATTTCGATGGAGAGGGTTTGTAGAAGTCAATACACACATGTGATAGTGGACTGCATGAATTTTAGTGTTAATCACGAATTCAGTCACCACATGGACAATTCTTCCCTGTGAAGAATATGACACCAAAGGGTGTTGAACCCCAGTTTAAAATCCCTCCTGGATTGCGAAGTCCCACACACTCGGGAATACGAATCCAAAAAGAAAGAAGTTGCGCCTAAAAATCTTTCACCTTACCTTCGTTCTGAATGTAAAAAAGAAAAGCTGCTGTTACTCGTTGATGCATATTTCTGTGCGATCCATGTAGAACATTCAAGGCGAAGAGGATGGGATGAAGGCTTCCAATTACTGTTACGATTCAACAGGCTTTTGGTTTATTCTTCATCGAGGTGGTTCAGTGATTTTAAGATGCATGGGCAATAAATAATTTGAGCAGGAACAGGTTTAATATTCTAGTATTTAATGAGTACTATATTTACAAACGAACAATTAGGTAAAAGTAAGGGGACATCCCCTAAATTCAGCACGAAGCTGATCGTTATCGAATCAATCATACAATTTCTGAAACTCAAATCGTTCTGAAGATTTCAGATAAAAGGAGACAACAAGCAGCGCCATCTGCGCGTTTTGATTGGTTGCTCATGTTTCACAACACAGGCTTTCGGATCTGTCGGCAATTATCGAATTCGATCACCACTTTGTGTTCTGGGAGTTTGGGGAGTGGGGTTGCAACTCTCATCAGTCGACCGAACGATACGACGTTCGTCAAAATACCTACCTATTCTGGCAGTGTGGATGCCGATGGATATTTAAAAACGGTGCCGATTTTTACACAGTAGACTGTTTCTCATCTGCAAAACAGAATTTATAACTTTTATAGAAGACTAGCAGAAAGAATTAATAATATGTTGGTTGAATTAATAATATGTTGATTAAAAAGTCATAATCAATTATTTTTCATAAAAGAATCTTGACATCATTTAAGTGTACGGGGGAGGGGAATTAATACCAATTTAACTTCTCCATTGCTTCTACAATTTACTTCGGACGCAAATATGCATATATGTTGCATTTAACCATATAATCCATTTCATATTCGTCACACTTCTGCTCAAGTTGATTTTAAGTTTGTGTATTCAATTTCGGTAAAACTGGCGAATTTTCGGTGGATAGTCTTGCACTTAGTTTTCCTATGAATGTTTTCATCGTGCCATTCTTTCACCTCGTTTGCGATATTTTCGAATGTCATCATCAATATGAGAAGATGGTAAATTAAATTGTTACAACGTTCGTTACTAATTTAGTTTGAAGCAAACGCAATTTTTCTTGAAAATTCCACTCAGCGGCAGGTGGAATAACGGAACTTCTGTTAGATATATAAAGCAGAGTTGACGTTTGTCTGTTCTCTACACTAATCCATCTTTTGACCAATCCACACATTTGATACTTGTATTTTAGAACCCTGCGGATATGATAGGCTACATATTAACCCGCTTTCTATTTGTCCAAGGGGGCTAAAAATTTACGGCATTCGTGACTAATTTAATTTGAAGCAAACGGCACTTTTTCCAGAAAAAATTCCATTCATTGGCATGTGGAATAACAGAGCTTTTGTTAGGAATGCATGTCATCAGAGTAGACAAATTAAACCCAATCGATAACAATATTTTAATAAACAGAAGGTTGATTTTACAAAAAGAAAATCACTTTCAATGAACGATTCACATGCATCTAAGAACAGCTTCAATAAATAGATTAAGCAACCTCGACTTTTTGCCTCGTAACCCATAAAATTTCGATTTTTCAAAATTACTTAGTGTGATATAATTCCAAGATCAACAAAGTCTTGTTAAAAATTCCCTTTTCTCCAACGCACATACAGTTTTAAATTGAACCCTTATGGTACTTTTTAAGATTAGAAATTTGGTTTCGAAATGGAACGCACGTATCTATTTAGAGTGATATATGTAGTTACTTGACTATAGAGTACAGCTTTCAATAACACCCATGAAACACGAAAAACAAATTTAATTTATTTTAATCGTCTTTCAATGAAAAGCTATATCAAAATTTTGAAATATATTTTGAACAACAAAGTATAACTACCAGTTTTAGTTTAACGTAACCCATATTGTTTTAAAGTTATTTTTGAACATTTTCATGTCATTTTAAAATAACAAATTACACACTTAAAAAATATTTTGATTCGTAAATTTTATTATTTTTTTTAATCTACACACTATTGCGTATTGAAACCAAAGATTTAAAGAAATTTGGTGAAAATATACATATGCCACCACGAAAGTACCCATGTCTAGTGATATTTTGCAGGATATAAATAAATAAAATCCAACTCCTAAATAATATTTACCGACCAACCAGTATAGTGGTTAAGGTGTTAGCCTCTAGATCGAAAGGTTCCGGGTTCGGGCATGGATGTTTGTAAGCGTATGTTGTGTAGAGGCGGCTGGTGCACCTTAAATCTGTCGTGGCCGAAAGTCCTCACTTTGGGTTGGCGTGGAAGTTTGGAGAGTGGGGTGCCAGCTCAGGTGTTGCTTCGTCATCTGACCGTGGTTCAAAATGACGAGGTATTGTCCTCGGATCTTTCCCTTAAGGGACTGATCCCGGACCGTCGTCAATAGCCCGTTGTGTTACTCTAGTACGACGTTAAATAAAATTACCATTACCATAAAGACAATGATTTATAAGCGAAAAATAACACATATTTATAATACTTGGGAATCCTCAAATATGATCGCAACCATCCACTGTCTCGTTTTCAACTCAAATACCCCAAAAAAGAATTATAAATCAAATTAAACATTAATTCTGAGGCAAAATTACGCTTTTATGATCAATGAGTTTATCGTTTGGGCTTTTCGTGCCCCATTATAAAATTTAAGTAAATATGAAATTAAATGTTCTAAATATTCTTTCTTCATCAATCAAATATTTATAAATATTATTTTCATCATGGGAAGAAGTAAAAATTCAGTTCCAACATGAACATTATAATTTAATTTGTTTTAAAAAAATTGTTTTTAGATCAACACTGGTAAAGCAATCTGAGATGCGTACAGCAATCGGTTATACTCAATGTTATTTCTATGTCGATTTCAAATGCTTTTGGCTTAGGCCTTAGGTCAATTTTAGGCCTCTAAGGATTCGAATTTTTCAAAATCCTTTCTTAGTGCACCCCTACGGTATGAGAACAAACACCCTGCAAAATTTCAGCTTCCTAGAACTTGTAGTTCTTGAGATACAGTGATGAGTCAGACAGTGAGTGAGTGGTATTTGAATTTTATAAATATAGATTTATTTTTAATACACAAGTTTTGTACACATATCTATATAAATAAGAATGGAGTGTTTGTTTGTACATTCAATATTTTCGACCCATTTCAAGTTTTCTATCCGTTTTGGGCCCTTCTGATGCCGAATCTGCCTTTTTCTCGTTTGGTGTCTGTATGTTGTGCCCTATACACGTCCACGCGGTTTAAGATATTTTCATGGAATTTTGCTTACAGTGAGTACTTATCTTCATTTAGTGAGTGGAATTGGTTGCGAAAGTCTGTCTGTCCGTCTTTCTGTTCTATGCTCGATTTTGTGTTTGTGTAGACATCACATGAATTGTATTCCAGATATTTGATTGCAGTGTATTTTATTTTATACATTATCTATTAGTTTAGTGAATGCAATATTAAACATTTCTTTATTGTTATATTTAGATGAGTTTCATGCTAAAACACCTGAGTAAGTATACTTAAGTCAACCATAATTTGGTAGTTTTGGAAAAATTGGAATGTCTATTGAATATTACGATTACTTCGATTGCTTTACCAGTACTGCTGAAAAAGTAATTATTCTTCAAAAAATTATATTTTTTAATGGAATTTCAGCTCTGATACTTCATTTATTTCGAGTCTTATTTTTGTTCTTTGCGCAATGAAAGCGATTTCGGAATATTTCAGACAGACGATATTTTTCAACGAAACAAGAATGAACAAGATCGCGTGAGCAGTGATGTTTTCTGTTTCTTTCGCTCTGAATTAATTCTAAATTGTGTGCACTTTTAGTTGTAACTTGTGGCAACTGTGCGAGATCAAGAGATAAAAATGAATCACAAATTTAATATCTTTAGAACAATTTTTCCGACATCTTTTATTTTGTTCTTGCTTACTGTTTTCTGTTTTAAATATTTATTATTTTAATAAATGTGTTTTCCTTCTTATCACACGCAACAGCATAACAAAGTATTAGACTTAAAAATATTAGGTAAGTCAGTATAAATTTTCAGTAAATTTTAAGTGTAGTTATGCCATTATTGAAAGAATAATGCCGTTATTTAAAGAATAATGCCGTTATTGAAAGAATAATAATGTTTAAAAATCCGAACTAGAACTTTTTCCAACATTAAAAAATTCGTTCTAATAATGACAGGAGAAGATTGCAAAATTTCACAATGTCGCATACCGGAGGCAAGAGTGCCACAAGTAAAACAATATTGTTTTGTTGACTATGAGTGCGAGAGCACTCGCCGTAAATCGTAATTTTAATTAATTGAGTTGAACATGAAAAGAACTTAAGAAAGGGAATTCCAAATCTCCCTCAAAATCGTCTTTTATAATAGTAATCTTAGTATCACCTTTCGTCATTTTGTAGCTTTGTCATACAGCAATTGTGCAATGTATGTGAAATGTATTACATGAATGGATATGCATGTGTAGGATTTGTGTCCAAAGTAAGTTGTAGAAAATATAAAGATGTCGAAAGGTGTTAAAATAAATATTTATTCTATAAAAAACGTAAGTCATTATATATTGTGATTATCTCTTCAATCTAAAGTAAACCAATTCAAACCGAGTAAGGTCGGGTATTTTGCTAGTTATCAATAAAAAGCTATCATTCTTGAGTGCCATTGTCTCTTCAGGAAACGCTGAACTTTGAGCTGTTTCCCTGATTTCTCTGCCTTTTTATCAACTTTGTCCATATGTTGCCATCTTTAGAGAACACTTTCAATGGATGACAAACTTGGTGGGCTACAGAGGAGTTGAGCGAAAACCCTGCAGAATCCTTCGGGCAACTTCCCAAATTTCTGTGTGTTACGCTCCATTAGCAACCACTACTTCCGAAGGATTACTTTTGTTCAAGTTCAAAACATCTACATTGAAAGTGTTTTTGGGAAACAACTCACTGTCTTTGATTTTGAAGGCTTAGACACCGGGCATATATTTAGGTTGCAACCAAGTTTCCCCCTGCTTCGCTTGCTCTGCTGATAATATGTTGCCTATAATGATCGGTCCATTATATTAGCCAGAAAAAAATGGTTACATTGCTTTATCCATCATTTGTTGTATCTGTTGCTTATGTGGCAACAATTTGATACTCATGGTGAGGTCAATCCAGAGCTCCACAGCTGTTGAGAAGTTTGCCAGATCTGCCTGCAACCCATCTAAAGCTACACAAACTTCTCTTAATTGCTTCTGTAATGTTGCAGTTTCGCGATACAGCTCAACATTACTTACAATTCTTCCAATATTCGAGTCGACTCGCTGTTCATTTTCATATATAATTTCAACATATTTGTGAAAGTTTGACACGTCACTGAAGGAGTTTTATGGTACCTTGTCTACAATTGAAGAGTGTATGTTACAAATTTTTCAGGATCGTTTTGTGTGGAACAAATGCCAGGTGTTACTGAATAAGCACAAAAAGGTAAACCTTGGATCATTGGTGTTGAAAAGAGTTACATCAGAGCCTCGGCATTTTCCGATAAAAGAAGGCTCTTTTTTGTGTGTGTGTGTCTTCTGTAAAATTTTTTTAATGAGTCGCTCAGAAGCCGATGTGGCTAAGTCCAGAAAACTTTTTTTTTTCTTAATGGCGGGCACTGGACTATCCTTGGCCACTACAATGCCGGAAGTGATGGTCGACTACTTACAATGGCAGACACTAAAGGACCTGTCCTTGGCCACTACAAGTGATGGTCACTTGTGAAGGGGCCCCCATGGGAGGACCATCATTGCCCCTAACAAAGGACAGTACAATTTACATCCATGCCCTGACCCCGGATTCGAACCAGGAATCTTCCTATCCAGAAGCCAACACCTTGACCGGTGGGTCGGCAGTCCAGAAAACTAAAATTGAGAAAATTATGTTTTTAATACATTGGTTTTTAAAACTTTTGGTTTTACTTTGATCAGAAAAGTATATACGTCTTTTTTCAAAGGGTACGCTCTGCAACGAAACAAGATACACACCCTACAATAATGGACCGCACAGCAAGATGTGATGGTATAAGGGAAATAATACATGCTTTAATAGAGGGGGGGAGGGTCCCCCACGTGCTGCAATGACACTAGCCACCCTTCTGGACATACTCTCAATAAGGTTTCGATGCACAGCTATGAGTATTTGTGACCGTTCCCATTGTAAGAATGTCGCCAACTCAGCTGTCGATTTCGGACGCGGTTCCCTGGTCCGTCAGCGTCGCTCTAACGCGTCCCACACTTGTTCCATGGGTTTTAGGTCGGGACTCTGGGCCGGGCAGGGAAAACGTTTTACAGCCATATCTCGATGCCACTACTTGACAGAGGCTGCAACGTGACACGGAGCGTTGCGGTCCATTCCATAAAATTACCAGAGCGAAGGAAGAACCAGGAACACCGTGCAAAGGTCCCAGGCCTTACCACGAAAAACACCCCTAAACAAGTAGTCGGATTGGATGCCAATCCGCTGGTCCATTATGGTCGGGTAGTGTATGTGCAAATAAAAACGTAAGAAAAGGATGCCAAAATAGTTCTCTGTGTTTCATTTGTTCATGTAATGTATGGTGGCATTCGTAAATGGAACTTCAGAACTGGTGAAACGGAGGTCACAAGGCGGATTATTTTCTGCTTTGCACTTTTTTTCAAAGAACTATTTACGGCCAAAAAACACATACTATTTTGTTTTACTTTATGTCAAAGAATATCGCAAAAGAGTGGACTTCTTCAATGTGAGAGTATTATTATCTATATATATAATTCTCTTACGTGGCACGCAAAAAAGGCGTTATTTGTTATCGCGTTTTGGCAACACTGTACTACTGTTTGTTTACCGGGAAGCCTCGCGCCTGAATTGAATTTATAGCGTTATCGGATGAAATTTTACTGAAAAAATGAATTTTAGTCGAGCCGTTGCAGTTTATAATTAGAAATCAAAGAAAGCGGAGGATCTTTTCAGGGCCATTTAAAAAACGATCCTTTTCAGGGCCAACAATTATAGTTCAACAAGACGCTTGCACTACAACTTTCGACAATTCAATGAAAAAGTGGGGAAGGTGCTCACATTTAGTCAAAATTTGCTCAAAGTTTTCAGTTGAATTCTGATTTTAGAGGTGCTGTATATATATTTTCTGCAAATTTAGTTTTGAAAAATATTTTTTTGGAACATCATATTTTGTAAACAATTCCTTCTTCTAGGACACATGTCTTCATTGATGCGAGCGAAGCGAACATAAGTTCGCGCAGCGAACCAATGAGGATTGCAAAGCAATCCTCCGGGGGTTGGCGAGCGTAAGCGAGCTTGGGGCGGGCCCCCTAGTACAACCTAATTCAGAAGCTATAAAAAGAAGGGTTTTCTGACACAGATGAAACGAAACGACGAGTAAATCACTTGATAACTAAAAAGGTTATTATTTATTCCATCAAAATTTACAAAAAATGCACTTCTGAGTGACTCGAATGTAACATACACTCAGGAACATTGAAAATAGCCCGCCAAGAAGGGAGCATGGGATTGAAATGAAATGTAATGATACAGATGAAAGATTCACTTCATCCCAAAATCAAGACAGTTGAACAAATACAGTGTGTACAGTTAGACAACTACAGCGCAATTTCACTTTCGCGTCGGACCTGCTGCAATACATGCCACCAGGCCCGTGCTTGCCAGGAGGACGTGTCCCCCTCAACCTATAACCGTAACCGTGAGTGCCACTTTGTTGTCGTTCGCAGAATCCCGAGCTCATACCTCTGAATAACTATACCTGAAATCTCATATCGATCGGTTGAACGGAACGGCCGCTAGAGGTTTATATATCGGCAAAGTTTTTTTATGACCACCCTGCTGTACTTACATGTGTAAAATTTCGTTTCATTTTGACGACTTTTTCTTGGTGCCCAAATGTTTATGGCAATGAGTGTACATACAGACAGTCAGATGGACAGACAGACGCGAAAAGGGCGGATTTTGCATCCGTAGGGTCCAAAACGGATAGAAAACATGAAATGGGTCGAAAATATGCAATGCACAAACAAACACTCCATTCTTATTTATATAGATAATCATGTAATAACAATGTAAAACATGACACCGTGTTGTCTTACCCATTTTTTAAAAATTAAAACATTTTGCCATTTTTTCTGATATTGTACTGATATTTGGCTACATTGTGAAAACAATATCCAAGAAACGATGTTGAGCTGATATTGGCCGATATTTATTTTTGAGCTGATGCAATGTTTGGTCACGTGTTCGTTGTTTGGGTTGCCAGCCGGTATTATGTTACGTGAAAGTGACATGCGAACACGCACCTTTTACACAAGGTCATGCTACTTGGCTTTTCGGCTCATCTTATCAATCGAATCAACTCGTATCTCACTAATCGTTCTTTCACAGTTCGAGTTGGTCAAAAAGATTATTCTTCTCACCGCCCAATCCTTTCCGGAGTCCCCCAGGGGTCTTTATTAGGTCCCAAACTCTTCAACCACTTTGTTAATGACATCCCCAAATCCCTGCACTCCAAGCTGGCAATTTACGCCGACGACACTGCCATTATCACTCAATCAAACAACAAACACTACATCTTGACAAGACTACGTCAAAGAGCTTGAAATTTGACCTTCACACTGGCGGGTCAAAGTCATTGCTTCTAAATTTAATCAACTAAAATATGGATTGAACTCAACAACCCAGACTACGTTAATATTCCCCCAATTCAATTATTCGGGACACCTGTGTGCTGGGTTCGCACGTACACATACTTAGGATTAGTGCTCGACCCAAATCTTCTTTGGACCGAGCATATCAAGCGCGCTCTCCGTGAAGGAGCTATGGCAAACTTCGTCCACTTTTAGGTTGGAATAGCCAGCTCTCCACTGAGAACAAAATTCTTCTCTACGAAGCCGTAATTAGACCAACTGTCACGTACGGGTCCCAGGTGTGGGGCTCGACGTGAGTAACTAACATAAAAAAAATTGCAGACTTTTCAAAGTCGTAAATTACGTACGATCGCGAAAGCACCCTGGTTTGTTCGAAATTAAGTCACCGATTCGGACTTTAATATAAAACCCATGGCTGAAATTTTTATTGCATCTTTCTATTCAACTTTTTGAAAAACTACCTCAGGTTCCAAATGAAGCACTGAGTTCATTACCACCCTATGACCCAACTGTTAGAAGCTCGCAGAAAAGGCCCAGAGCCATTCTGCATCAACAGTTTCAAACTTTTCCGCAAAGGCTTGAACGCCCACGCGGTGTGTTTAATTTGGATCTTAATGACTTCATTTCCCCCACCTAAATTTTATATTTGCATTCCCAGTGTCGTGGGAATAGACACCACCAAGATTGGGTTAGGACTGGATTGGACCCTTAATTATTTCACGGATTAAATTCTGTTTTCATTAAATTTCCTATATAACCCTTTCAAAGGGTTACCCTTGTTTACTTCTCTCCATTGTGTGATAGGGTCACCTGACCAGTGCAGGATTTACGTATAAGCTAAACAAGCTATAGCTTAGGGCCCCCACTTTCTTGGGGGGCCCCAAAAAATTTGTCCGAGTGAGCAATCGTCATATATATTTAAATATACTGCAGCATTATTTGTCCCAATGTCGCACGTCCGGAACGTCCCATACTCTTCACCCAATTTTTTAGCTCGTCTTTTCGAAGAACAAAGTGCTATCGTGTTAATTTTCTCTTTGCATGTATTATTTACTGTAAAAATATCGCTTGTTGGTAAGTAGTGGTAATATCACAAGAAATTTTCAGTTAAAACAAATGTCATGCATTATATTACTTTTAAATGTATGTTTATAGTTACATTAAATATTCTACCCAAAGTTTGCAAGATGCCAACCAGAAGTTATAAAAGAGGAGCTCAAAAGGGGATAAAGAAGCAGAGAGCTGAAGAAGAGCTTAGCAAGTTAACAAAATTAGAAAGTTTCTTAACAAAGATAGATAAGGGGCCTGATGAACCAAAAGCCTCTACCACAGTGAGTCAGTCACGGGATATTCATCCTATTCCTGATACAGAACCTGGTACATCTAATTGTATAGAATCTACTTCAACGATTGAAGCAACAAATATTAAGATTTATAAACCAGAGAGTAGTACAAGCACAGAAGATTCAGTATAAAAAAGCAAACAGACTGATGTTTGGCTATATGGCGATTTAAGTAAAAATTAGATTTTATGCTGGGTAGAAAAAGGTCCGTCAGAAAGTCAGCACTCAAATGGTTCATTTGAAAAATCAAAGAAGCTTTTTGCAAACCAAGACAGATATTGCTCAAAAAGTTTGTTCTATCCTAAACGGGCTAATGGTGAAAAATATTACATAGAATGGTTTTTATATTCGCCAGCAACTGGTCGTGTATACTGTTTCGGGAGTAAACTCTTTTCAAATTCTTCTACACAATTATCATACGATGGATTTTGTGATTGGCGCAACATCTTTTTAGTTCAAAGTCATGAAAACTATGTAGACCATAGAACAGCTTCGGTAACATATCTTACAAGAAAACGGGGCTCAACAATTGACTGCCAATTAGCAGAACAGATAAATAATAAAAGGCAGTACGGGAAAAATGTTCTTGAACGAGTTGTGGCAGTCATAATTACTATGGCAGAGCGTGGTTTAACTTTCAAAGGAGGTAAGGAAACATTTAATTCTCCTCACAATGGCAATTTCCTTGGATTACTCGAACTTATAGCAAAATTTGATCCTTTTCTAGCAATCCATATAAAAAAAATTTGGGAAAAAAGGATCATGTGTCAAATCTTATCTTTCTAAAACAATATGTGATGAATTCATCCAAATTATGACACATAAAGTAAGAGACTCAATCTTGGATGATTTAAGAACTGCAGGGTACTTCAGTTTATCTGTAGATTCCACTCCAGACCGGTCCCATATTGATCAGCTCACTATTATTGTGAGGTATGTTTCACCAGATGATGGGCTCCCTATTGAACGTTTTCTAACTTTTCTAGAGATGGGTATTAACACAGGGGAAAGTATGGTTAAGATGGTGTACAACTACTTGTACCTTACAAATGAGTGCAAAATATATTTTAGTAAGTGTCGAGGCCAGTCATATGATAATGCTGCTAATATGTCTGGCAAATACAAGAGTATGCAAGAAATAATATTGAAGTTTAACAAGTATGCCATGTGCTGGTCATTCCCTGAATTTTGTTGGTAGAGCAACAGTTGACTGTTGTTTAGATGCAGTAAACTTTTTTGGAATTGTTCAAGAAATATATAATTTCTTTTCATCATCTACACATAGATGGGCAGTACTGTTGTCATTCTTCAAAGATGTTTTAAAAGTTTCAAAATCTTTATCAAAGACTAGATGGGAAGCACATTCAATGGCCACAAGTGCAATACTTGATAGTTATGATTTAATAATTTCTGCATTGCATCTGCTACATATTGATACTACAGAGAAAGGCGAAACAAGAAATCAAGCCATAAACATTTTGAATAAAATGGAGGAGTTTGAATTTATGGTAATGTTATATTTGTGGAGTTACTTATTGGATGATTTTCACAAGACTAGTCAATCCCTGCAAGACCCCCAAATTAGTCTAGATGTATGTAGGAAACTGTATGCTTCTCTTACGGATTTTGCTAAAGGTTCCAGGGATATGTTCGATCATTTTGAAGGGAAAATTGCCTGATGTTGATTACAAGAAAAGCAGATATAGAAGAAGGCATATCAATGATGATGAAGATGATGCTTTAGAGTACGTTGAGTCAAGAGACAAGTTTAGAATCAAAACATTTATATCTGGGATGGATGCATTAGAGTTAAGTCTGGCACAGAGGGCGTTAGTATACAACGACGCTGCAAAAAAGTTTTCATTCTTGTTAAGTTCTGGTTTGAACTTTCTGATAAAATCATCAACGGGCAAAATAAAAACAAAGTTTTTATTCTAAAACAAGTCAGGGAGAGCAGTTACAACGTTAGGTCAGCATAACTGGAGAAGAGTACTTCAGAAACAAAATATCAACCTTATATATACAAAAATACAGTTATGAACACAGTTAATAAGATTTAATTATATGCAAAAATAGGATACTCCTCTCCCATTGGTCACAACTGATGACGTCACTGAAAAAGGGGCGGGGTTACGGTTTCCCGCGAAGTTTGTTTTTAACTGGTGTGGCCACACCTCGCCATCTTGGCAAGACTGTTTACCAACAGGAAAAACGCCTCTTGGGCGGACATTTTCTAAACGGAGAAGGACGTGGGAATTCTAGTAAGTTCTGATAATATAACTTATTTAAATATACTGAACCAACAATTCTTAACAAAATTAGAAGCTTCAGAAGAAGAGATTCGTGAAGTAGTTAGTGCTTAATGCCAAACATATCTTGAAGATGTGGACATGAATCTTGTAGGAGAAGTCAAGCATTTTCATCAATATGTTGGACATAGCCAAGTCTATGGTTCAGCGGAACATGATAGTCTGACATATCAGGATCTGTATAGGGTAATATTTAACGATCGTGTTCAATCAGCATTCCCTAATACAGAAGCAATTTTGAGATTGTTTCTTAGTATGATGGTTGCAAACTGCTCTGGAGAAAGATCCTTTTCTCAGCTGAAGAGGATAAAAAAAGAATTTAGAACAACAGTGACTCAAGATAAATTATGCTCCCTCAGTTCATGTGCATAGAAAGTGACAAACTACGCAATTTTATCATTTGATGATGTCATCAGTGACTTTGCTCTGGCAAAGGCAAGAAAGAAAATATTTTAGTTTAATATAATTACTTGATCTTTATAACATGTTTCAAGAGCTTAGATAATAAGCCTTTGTAAATTGTGCCTTTTAAAATAACTTTTGTTTCTTTTTACCAGAGTTTGCATTTTTAAGTGTGTTATGAATAAAAACGATTTTAAGTTAAAGATTTTTTATTTCACTATCTATATACTTCTTAATTGTATTTCAGTTAAACCCTCTAGGTATCTGAAAATCATATTTGACACTGACATATAATAACTGGACTTATAAAGGGCCCCCATATCTCAAATAGCTTTGGGTCTTATCAAGTCTAAATCCGGCCCTGCACCTGACCATTAACAACCAATGGGAAACCTTCTAAGTGCTTGCATGTACCGCCTTCTGTATTTTCAGAAGCGGCTCAATCCTATGATAGTACTTTACGCAAGTCCAACTTGATTGGCTAGTTTCACGGACTTGGCTTCATTTGGATATCTCGCCAATCTGATTGTTGCAGTAACCATTTGATTTTGAATATGCGCGTTGTTTCGTAGAAATACAATACATACACTAGCGCCTCAGTGTACAGCGTAAGTGTCCGACAAGTTGACTCTGATTGGCTCCTCATATATATGTTGTATGGTTGTTAATAGTATTTCTTGCCAACTTATATTAAGGGTACTTATACTTTAAAGAGCCTCATTTCGTGAAGCAACGATGGCCTAACGGCTAAAGTCACCCACTTTCAGATTATCGTCGGCAGCGGACAATAACTTCCCGAGTTCGAACCCAGCTAACGAAAAAATTTTTAGATCCTCCAAATTATTTTTAAAAAATTCCAATTTAATTCCTTTTCATTCTAATTTACTTTTCCTAATTTTTAATACCCTTTTCACATTTTTCAAAGCTTCCGTTGATTTTACATAAATAATCTAAGAACCACTCCTGAACTCACTACCAGCTGATATTTTTCCGCCCCTCTGCCGTCCCCTTTGCTTTAGGATGATGGTGTCGTATCCACCGCTGGCTTAGGACCATTCTGATGTAACAAAAAGCATACATAAAACACTAACTTATATAATTATTAACTTATATAATAAAAGGATACAATTTTCGGCTCCCACCTCTACCCACCCATAGCCATGGATCTGAAAAGAAAAGAAGAAAGCAGAAAGGAAGAGATAAATCGCCAACAACAATAAACCTTGATGACATACGTATCTAGGTCATGTGATCCGATAAGCCAATCAAGTTGGACTTGCGTAAAGTACTATCATGGGATTGAGGCGCCTGTGTATTTTCCCTGGATACCGTCAGTCACATGACCTAGCCACTCTCTTCCTATTCGCAGAAGACGCGGCCTCATTCATTGCCTCAGACGACAAGCGGATGGAGGGAGAACGATCAGCAATGTTGTCGTTTTTCGACCTTTTTCGTAATCCTTCTGCGCTTGCGCAGAAGAGACTGACACAGTTACCCGATAATATATGCTTTGATGTCAAGTCAAACTGTTATTTATTATATCAGTTAGAAAGTTTTCCCGAGTTCGATACGATTGGCTTTTATATTAGCTCTTTACTTTCATTTTTAGCTTAATTAGTAGCACTCAACTTTTATTTAGATTTAACTTTATTAGTAATATTCTTTACTTTTATTTAGCTTAATTAGATTTAGTATTATCCTATTATTTGTTTTGAGCACGATCGTATTGTTACTTGGGGATTTTTCTAAACAACGTTCTGTGATGGATTCGAATCACATTTGTTCGATTTGCAGCAAGTCTTTCAAGACAAGTTCTGGGATGTTTCAGCATCAACGGCAAATTCACGGTGTATCACCTGCAGTTACCAATGCTGGTAAAAGTAGCTTGGCGTACCCAATTTGCAGTTTGACACAAGCTTCAAAGAAGCAGCTGTAAAATCATTTGTTGGATATGCATGAAATCGAATTCGTCAAAGAAACAAAGCATTTTAATTTTGAGGCTGAATTTCTTGCTTATAAAAATGAAATGGAACAAGCGACTAATTCTCTCTATGTGAAGAAATGTGGTTCAAAGAAAAAGAATGGTGCTTCCATCAGCTACTTTTATTGCCATCGTAGTGGCCATTTCAATGATACGAATGAGCGAAAACGGCATTTGAAATTCTTGGGGACCAATAAAATTAATGCTGTTTGTCCATCTATGCTAAAAGTTACTAGTACTGATAGTGGTATTTTTGTTGAATATGTGAAGACTCACTTAGGTCATCAGAATGATGTAGGCAGGGTAATTCTCTCTGTTGAAGAAAGGAAAAACGTAGCAATGAAACTAGCAAGTAAGATTCCCATTTCCACAATTCTTGATGATGTGAGATATTCTTTTTCTGATGTACCAACACGGTATGATCTTTTGAACAGAAGAGATGTCCTAAATATTAAAACACAGTTTAACATCAACCATGATGGAATAAAAGATGCAAATGATGCAGACAGTGTTCACAAATGGGTTCTTTCGATGTCAGCTACAGAAAATTCACCGGTTCGCTATTATAAGCCCCAAGGTGAATTAGATGAGGCTAATATATGTATGAAAAAGGAGGACTTCCTTTTAGTTCTTATGAATAGCTTTCAGGGGGAGATGCTTGAACTATATGGTGATGACATCATTACCTGTGATTTTACTCATGGAATGAATGCATACAATTTTGACCTAGCTACATTGTTAGTGTTGGACCACAAAAGAGAGGGATTTCCAGCTGTCTTTATTCTCAGCAATAGGCAGGATGCTGAGGCTCTCTCTGTAGCATTTAAAGTATTAAACATGTAATAAGCGAAATTCATCCAAAGACATTCTTGTCGGATGATGCAGAAGCATTGTACAATGCATGGATGAATGTATTTGGTGCTACAGAGAAGCTGTTGTTGTGCACTTGGCATGTGGACAAAAATTGGAGAAGAAAAATGGAATCATTGATAAATGATAAGTTGGAGCCGATAAATGTGTACAAAATGCTGCAGTGTTTGCTAAAGAAACCGATGAAAATGCTTTTCCTTTGATGCTTACAGAATTCACAAAACTGTTAGCAGAAAAGGAAATTATAAAATAATTTGGTACTTATTTTGAAACATATTATGTCAAACGGGTATATATGTGGGCATATTGTCACCGAAAATGGGCAGGTTTAAACACCAACATTCATATAGAACGCATGCATCGCACCATAAAATATATATACCTCGAAGGAAGAAAAGTCAGGCGTTTAGATGTGGCCATAAATGCACTGATGAAATTTATTAAAAACAAAATTTGTGACCAATTAATATCCCTTAAAAGGGGTAAAATCAATTCAAAGATTTCTTCCTTGCGTAAAAGGCATGATGAAGCCCTTGGCCATTCTTCAGATGCTATTATTGCCACCAATAATGATGAATGGAGTGTTTCGTCATTCACCTCAAATGAGACTTGCAGTGTGCAGAAAGTCCTTGAGTGTGACAAACAATGCCACCTGTTGTGTAGATTCTGCAAACATTGTTTACACAACTTTGTTTGTACGTGTACAGACAACAGTATACAATGGAACATGTGCAAGCACATACATCTTGTTTGTCTCATGCTCAATGAAAATCAGGCAGATCTCGAAGTGGAAGGAGCAGGTACATCAAATACTTTGATTATTGATGATGCAATATCAAAAAGATCAGTTGAGGAAATTGATTTCTAAAAAATGATGAAAAAAATTCTAAAAAGTGGAAAATAAGCACGGATACAGACAAAATGAAGGAAAGCATACAAGGCATGTGCAATACAGCAATATCTAGTTGCACAAGTATTGAAGATTTTCAAGATCTTCAAAATTTAATGATAACTGCTATCATTACATTTGAAGCTAATACACAAATTAGGAGTCAGTTAGATACAATGCAGTTTCCCAAAGTTTCAGCAATGGATCCTCCAAATAAACAAATAAAGAAACAGCGCTTTGTTTCTACAAACAAGAAATTAACGAAAAAGAAAAATGGTCTGACCAAACCAACATCGGAAGAAACACAAAAAATAGCATGCTCCCTCATATTAAAAAATAAAATTAATAAAGAACCACCTACTTAATTCGTATTTTAAAATTCAACAACTGAATATATTAGCTTTAAAAGAATATATCCAACATACCATCTGTCATCACAGACAAAAATAAAAGAAACATATCAGTGTCTTGAACCCTGCAATCTGTCAACACTACTTTGTAAGTTTCATATATTCCTGGCCACAGATTATCATTGATTTCCCTCCACTGTGCTTTTAAAGAACTGTTTACACATCTTTCCTGCATCATGTTCATGGTCACAGGTTATCCCTGCTTTCACTTCATACTTTTCAAGAACTGTTTATATATCTGCTGCATCACATGTTAATCTTCCGTTTGTCCATGCTTTTCAAGAACTGTTTATATTTCAAAACCTGCCACATGTTCATGGTCACAGTTTATAACTACTTTCACTTCATCATGCTTTTCAAGAACTGTTTACATTTCAAAACCTGCCACATGTTCATGGTCACAGTTTATCCCTACTTTCACTTCATCATGCTTTTCAAGAAATGTTTATATGCTTTTCAAAACCTGCCTGCATCATATGTTCACTCCATCATGCTTTTCAAGAACTGTTTATATCCATGCTTTTCAAGATCTGTTTACAATTCAAAACCTGCCTGCATTACATGTTCATGGTGACAGTATATCTCTGCTTTCACTTCATCATGCTTTTCAAGAACTGTTTATATCCATGCTTTTCAAGATCTGTTTACATTTCAAAACCTGCCTGCATCACATGTTCATAGTAACAGCATATCCCTGCTTTTCAAGAACTGTTTATATTCATGCTTTCCCTCCATGCTTTTCAAAACCTGCCTGCATCATATGTTCACTCCATCATACTTTTCAAGAACTGTTTATATCCATGCTTTTCAAGATCTGTTTACATTTCAAAACCCGCCTGCATTACATGGTCATGGTCACAGTATATTCCTGCTTTCACTTCATCATGCTTTTCAAGAACTGTTTATATCCATGCTTTCCCTTCGTGCTTTTAAAAACCTGCCTGCATCATATGTTCACTCCATCACGCTTTTCAAGAATTGTTTATATCCATGCTTTTCAAGATCTGTTTACATTTCAAAACCTGCCTGCATTACATGATCATGGTCACAGTAAATCCCTGCTTTCACTTCATCATGCTTTTCGAGAACTGTTTATATCAATGCTTTTCAAGATCTGTTTACATTTCAAAACCTGCCTGCATTACATGATCATGGTCACAGTAAATCCCTGCTTTCACTTCATCATGCTTTTCAAGAACTGTTTATATCAATGCTTTTCAAGATCTGTTTACATTTCAAAACCTGCCTGCATTACATGATCATGGTCACAGTAAATCCCTGCTTTCACTTCATCATGCTTTTCGAGAACTGTTTATATCAATGCTTTTCAAGATCTGTTTACATTTCAAAACCTGCCTGCATTACATGATCATGGTCACAGTAAATCCCTGCTTTCACTTCATCATGCTTTTCGAGAACTGTTTATATCCATGCTTTTCAAGATCTGTTTACATTTCAAAACCTGCCTGCATTACATGATCATGGTCACAGTAAATCCCTGCTTTCACTTCATCATGCTTTTCGAGAACTGTTTATATCCATGCTTTCCCTCCATGCTTTTCAAAATCTGCCTGCACCATATGTTCACTCCATCATGCTTTTCAGGAACTGTTTATATCCATGCTTTTCAAGATCTGTTTACAATTCAAAACCTGCCTGCATTACATTTTCAAAGTCACAGTATATCCCTGCTTTTCAAGAACTGTTTATATCCATGCTTTCCCTCCATGCTTTTCAAAACCTGCCTGCATCATATGTTCACTCCATCATGCTTTTCAAGAACTGTTTATATCCATGCTTTCCCTCCATGCTTTTCAAAACCTGCCTGCATCATATGTTCACTCCATCATGCTTTTCAAGAACTGTTTATATCCATGCTTTTCAAGATCTGTTTACAATTCAAAACCTGCCTGCATTACATTTTCATAGTCACAGTATATCCCTGCTTTTCAAGAACTGTTTATATCCATGCTTTCCCTCCATGCTTTTCAAAACCTGCCTGCATCATATGTTCACTCCATCATGCTTTTCAAGAACTGTTTATATCCATGCTTTTCAAGATCTGTTTACATTTCAAAATGCTTTACCATCATGCTTTTGGTGGAATGACTGAAACGTGTGAAATTTCACTGCTGAAAGGCTTTTCCATCTAGATCTTGGTCACGCCATCGTCATTTTGCTGACCATAGTTGACCTTGCGACTCAACATATTTACTGGGATGCGTGATGTCTTAGGATCTCCATATTGCACTAACATATTTCTTGGAAATGCCTGTTGTGCATAAGAGGGAGCTATTTTTTAACCGCTCAACTTGCAGACCAAGGAAACAATTCAACGTCATCACTTTAATGTTGAAATGTTGCTTGAGCTCGTCCATAAATGTGAAGAATGCTGCTTCTGAACATCAACATTGCCATTATCAACATAAATCGCCATCATCATCTTGTATCCATAATCATTGCGAATGAACAGGCAGTGGTGAGATTTATTTTGAATCATGTTATGTTTCTGTAGGAAACTTGGCATTCCAACATCGTCCAGCTTGTTTAAAGCCTTGTAAAGGTCGGTGCAAATTGCATATACGCCCACTTCCATCATCGTATCCCTCTGGTTCGATATGAAAACACGACACCCATCGTTATTGCAATAACCATCAAAATATCCCTTTATTGCCTTATCCAGTTTAATTCTGTTGACATCTGGTACATGTACAAATGTAGTCGATCCAAAAACTCGAATCTTGTTGATAGCTGGCTTGCATTTAAACTGTTCCTCAAATGGAGATTTTCCTGTGATCTCAGTTTTTTGTATGGTTCTAACCGCTGTGCACAGGTCAATGTACCAGCAGCCATATACCTATGTTACCTGCTTGTTATCAACTGTGATTTCTGCTTGTTTGTCAAAGTGACAGACGAGGGTACATCTTGAAGCAATCTGCTGAATTCCTAATGCGTGCTGTAGCTCCGTCGTTCTTAAGCCAGACATTTCAACCACTGTCATCCTGACAAGCAAATGCACTGCATTGAGTATTTTCAAAAAAGGTTTCTGTTCTGCCACCCATTGCGGTTGGTTTGTCAGGGAAATCTGGACAAAATTTTCCTATGCGCCCAGGTTTATTACAACGAAAACAGATGGTAGAATAAGGATAGGGGTTGGCTCACTTTAGCATTAGCCCTACTTTCTAGAGGGTGCGATATTAGGGTGGTCACAAAAAAATCAATTTTCGAATTTCTACCTTGGCACCCCCCCCCTAAAAGTTGCCAATAGGCTAGAAACTGTGATTGGCAGAGTTTCAGCTCAATCTGATAATATTAACCCGTGCCTCATTGAGGCTAAAGTTAAGAAAAACAGCGATTTTTAGCAAAAAATCGTATTTTTTGTTCCTTAAAATCGAAACTATTCGTCCTAGAAACCTGGTTCTTGTCTTATTTCATAGGAAATTTTATTGACTTGAAGTTTGATCTCATCTACTTTTTTTGCTACAACTTATAGAATGGTATTTAGCATTTTTCAGGTAAGGTCGTAGTGGATATCGTCAAAAGTATATTTTCATGCAAAGCCCTAAAAACATTACAATATTCAATTGCATCTGCTTTCCAAATTTTGCTTTTTGTATTTTTCATTTTATACATTAAAAAGGTTTTTGTTAGAGGTATTTTTAGAAGTAAATAGTGAGGTCAGTAAGTTCAAAGTAGGGTCAAATTTGAAATGAAGGAATTAGGGGTAAAGAAGAGGAAGCAAGGATTAAAAATGACAGCAAATAGTGTTCAAATGTATTTTATTAATTATATTGTTGAATTATACATCATTACATTATTATTATTTAAATATACAAATTAGGTGGCAATTACAAATTAAGGTGGTAATGTCTTTGATATTGTAGCTTTTGAAGGGTCTTGAAAAATGTGTAGAAGTGTCATACGACTCGGCAGACAGAAATTCCGACAGCAAACAACAGATCTGATCAAAAATAGATTTAGAAATTCCGATTTAGAGGGAGCTATTGTGCACTGGGATGGGAAATTGCTTCCAGATTTGTTGAGTTAAGAAAATGTGGAGCGGATAGCAATTTTGATTACTTGTGGCGATGAAGAACAATTGATAGGTGTTCCAATCCTTGAAAATAGTACTGTGATAATTCAGGCAAAAGCTGTATTATCAGCAGTTGAGCACTGGGTGTAGTTGGGAAAATCCAGGCAATGTGTTTTGATACCACGGCAGTAAATACTGATCGCCTTAGGGGAACCTGCGTTTTGCTAGAACAGTTATTAGAGAAAAACCTTCTGAATTTAGCATGGTGCCACCATATTATAGAAGTTGTTTTAAAAGTAGTTTTTAATTTCAAAATGGGCACATCCACTGATCCTCAGCCAGATATTTTTCGAAAATTCCAGAAGAAGAAATACAAAACAGGTTATAAAAGTTGAAAATATTAAAAATAAAATAAGTAATCCAGACCAAATTTCAAGTTTTCTTTTTGAACAATTAAAAAACCGACAGCACAGGGATAATAACAAAAATAATTCATCCAACCTTGCTAAATTCATTTGGGCGTCTTACTCAAAAAGACATTACTTTAGACTTGTGCTATTCATCACGCCAGATGGATTGCAAAGGCCATTTATTCTCTCAAAATGTATATTTTCAGGGATCAATTTTCGTTAACTGATTTAGAGAGAAACGGTATTGAAGATATTTGTTTATTTATAATCAATATTTTTGTAAAAGAATGGTTCAATGACCACAAACACACTTTGGCCCACCCAACCTAGACCTACAATTATTAAAATCTTTAGTTCAATACAGGAAAATTGATAAACAGGTTGCAGACAAGGCCCTATCTAAAATAATAAACCGTCTGTGGTACCTCAACTCGGAGCAAGTTACATTTTCATTTTTCGATGGTACTTTGGGAAAAAATATCAAAACAAGCATGGTTGAAAAATTAAGGTCCGAAGTAGAAAATGATGAAGATGATAGGGATGTAAAACCAAAACTCAATCTCCAACAAGTTGTTCATTTATTGGACAAAGAATTGATTATTTTGTTTCTCCTAGGACTCTAAATTTTCTTAAGAGATTTGAAATCGATACAGAATTTTTTTAAATACTGATCACGATGTATGGTGTGAAAAGCAACATTATTTAAAAGCTAAAAAAAATAGTGAACGGTTTAAAGGTTGTTAATGACACTGCTGAGAGAAGAGTAAAATTAATTAAAGACTTTAATTCCTCTTTGACCAAAGACGAAGAACACCAGTAGTTCCTTTTGCAAGTTGTATCTGAATATACGCAAATTTTTCCAGAATCTTCAAAAGCTACAATATTCAAGACATTATCACCTAAATTTGTAATTATCACTTAATTTGTATATTTAAATAATAATATGATGATGTATAATTCAACTATATAATTTATAAAATACATTTTAACACTATTTGTTGTCATTTTTACTCTTTGCTTCCTCTTCTTTACCACTAATTCCTTCATTTTGAATTTGAATATTGTTGGATTTATTTTTGAAAATACCTCTAACAAAAGCCTTTTTAATGTACAAAATGAAAAATACAAAAGCAAAATCTGGAAAGCAGATGTAATTGAATATTGTAATGTTTTTAGAACTTTGCAATGAAAATTCACTTTTGACGATATCCACTACGACCTTACCTGAAAAATGCTAAATACCATTCTATCAGTTTTAGTAAAAAAAAAGTGGATGAGTTCAAACTTCAAGTCAATAAAATTTCCTATGAAATAAGACAAGAACCAGGTTTCTAGGACGAATAGTTTTGATTTTAAGGAACAAAAACTACGATTTTTTGCTAAAAATCGCTGTTTTTCTTAACTTTAACCTCAATGAGGCACGGGTTAATATTATCAGATTGAACTGAAATTCTGCCAATCACAGTTTCTAGCCTAGTGGCAACTTTTACTGGGGTGCCATGGAAGATTGGGCGAAAAAAAATTTTCCCCATATACCTTGTGACCACCCTAGTGCGATATACTCACTTGATGACAGGGAGTTTGTTTAGGGAGAGATTAACATCCTGCAAACAGGGTCGGTTGTCTTAGGTGCATGTAATCATTATTTCCATAAGTTCTTATAATCGGTTTTTCTTGTAAATAAATTTCTATTTTTGTTGAGTACAAAAGTATTTTCGTGTGCTGGATCCTTGAGAAAATAACTGTGCACAACACTGGCACAGTGACAACCTGATTCAAATAATCAATCTTAGCTTGTGGATTGGTTCCCGTGAACAACAAGGATGATGAGGTAGGCAACTTTGCTTTGCTGTTTGGTCAGATTCAGTATTGAAATAATTAATTTTAATTGCCTGGTTAAAATTAATATTTACTGTATTTTAAAATGTTCCAGGTTGCAAAAAAAGAATTTTTAAGTTTATCGCTGAGGAGATAGGCAAGGCAGTTATGCCAGATATGAAAGTAATCTAAAGAAGAGCTAGAGGCTCTAATCAAGTTAGAACAAAAAATCTTGTAAAAACAAAACTAGAAAGTTCACGATTGACTATGGAAGCTGTTTTATATATTTTTTTTGAATTTATAAAATGTGAATTTTTATAATCGGGATAATTTTATAGCCACGATAATTGTGTACAGTACATTTATTTCTAGAATCAGTGTGTATTATTTGTTTACCTATGTTGCTACATCATATAAGGTTCATTCAATAAATAACGAGTCAGAGCCTGTTACAGCAAATCGGCTTTTTAAAACTTAGGAGTAAAGTGGGGGAAACACAGGGAACAAATGTAGAAACCATTCTGTACGTGTTATTGACACAAGAGGGCTTGTATGTTGCTGCTTGTGGTGAATAGGTGAGGTAAACATCCCAAAACAGATTTCATGTTCGCACTTTGAAATGGAAGCATCGAAAGAGGAACAACGAGGCATAGTGTGATTCCTTACAGCAGAAGGATGTGGAGGAACGTAAATTCACAAGCTAATGTCTATTGTTTATGGGGGATTTGCATGTCTCTTTCCAGAGTGAAGCTGTGGTGCATGCGTTTTCGCGAAGGCCGAGTATCGCTAGTAGAGGAGGAACGACCTGGAACTTCAAAGTGAGTTAGTGATGACGTTGTCGCTAAAGTCGATTCGTCAAGTCCAACATAGCGGGAAATGTTAACCTGAGTATCGGTGCAGTTAATGTCATTATCAAGAACACGCTGCAGTACCATAAAGTCTGTGAGAAACGGGTTCTTCATCATTTGGAAGCAGCACACGAAGCCTTTCGCATAAGCATGTCATTGGAATTTCTTTTCTCCCTTCGCGGAACTGCAGGACTTACATAAAATCTCAGTTCAAGAAACAAAGAAAACTGCAGTATCAGGGATATCCAGGGAAGGAGTTGAGATTACCTGCTGAGTAATAAGGAAAGAATCCCTACTGATCTAGGGTGGTAGTGTACTGTTAACCGGACATGACTACCTTCAACAGCACCTACATAGGATTGGTGTGGACTCCCCGATCTGTCCACTTTGTTGCAATGGTCTTATGAACAGACAACACCTTGCGGAGTGCTCTAATTTACAGGACATTGACATCAGGGATACTTCTCCCCAAGGACTTTCTTCGCTATATTGGACGGCAAGATAGCGTATGGCCGAAAGGCCTTGAGCTGGGCGTAGGATAAAAAAAAAGGAATTTCTGAAACGTTTTGTGGACGAAGGTGCGAATTTCTTGTCCAACATTGTTACGGGGGACGAGAGCTGGTACCACCATTATGAATCGGAATCAAAGAGACAAAGTCTCCAATGGAAACACACAGGTTCACTGCCAAATAAAAGCAAGGTCGTTTGCCGCACAAGGGGGTAAAGTCATGTTAACATTTCTTTTCGACCAACACAGTATCAAGGCGATCAAATCAATGTCATGGCGTTATTCTCTTACACGATAACGCTCATCCCCATACAGCAAATGACATGAAAGATCAGCTGGTGAAATTTAAGTGGGAGGTCCCTGTGATTTTCATGCATTTAGAGAACTCAAAAAAACATCTACTTGGAAAAAGATTTCAGTCGGACGATGAAGTGCAGGAAGAGGTTCGAAATTGGTTCATGCAGCAATCGAAGACTTTGTATGAGAGGGAAATATCCCACCTAGTTTCACAGTGGGATAAATGCTTCAACCACCAGGGTCAATATTTTTGAATAAAAAGAACTGATGTTGTAACAGGTGAGCATGGCTCGTTATTTATTGAATGTACCTTGTACAAGGTTTTGACTAATTTTGTGTTTAGAGTAGTATTCTGGTAGTGTGTATATGTGAGCAATATTTTTTTTGGTTTATTAATAGGATTGTGTATTTGAATTTCAATATTCCTTCTGAGATTGTTAGATTGAGTATCGTAGGTGATACGTCAATGTTGCATGGGGGAAACGCTATTCTCGATGAAAGGAGTACGCTAAAGGGGAGATTAATGTCCAACTCCTGCAAGCTAGGTCGGTTGTCTGAGGGACGTGTAATCATTGTTTCTATAAGTCCTTGTAATACGTTTTTGTTGTGCATAAATTTATATTTTGTTTTAGTACAAAATTATTTTCGTGTGTTGGAGCCTTGAGAAAATAACTGTGCACGACACTCACTATCTGGAGCCTTTTTCCACCCTTCTTCCATTTCTTTCCACTATGCTTTTCATCATATTTAGCATTTGCCATGAATGCTGTTGTTTCGTCTCTAAGCTCCTGATTTTGTCTTTGCAGTTTTATGTTGATCTGTTCGAGCAGTTTTTCAGGTGACTTTTCTGTCCTTGGCGTTGAGTCCCACTGTGTCTTGGAACTCACACTATTCATCATCAGGAAGAATAGACAAGATGCGTGGTGCTAGCAGGTTCTGTGGCAACTTTGCCGCTTAACTCTTGCTCACGTTGAAGATTCACCCACAGTATACGCAAATATGCGAGTGAATGCATTACATCTTTGTCTTTCTCGATCCAGTAGGTGAAAAACTGTTGCAGAAGAGTGTCCAATTTGACTCTTTCTCAAAGTTGCTTAACAACTCAATCCATATTGCTCATGCAGAATTACCATGCATGCTGTGGCGTCTGGTGCACTGGTGACAGGGACGCACAGCAAAACTCTTATCAAAAGTTATCACACTATTAATTTGTTGTGTTACACGGTGATATTTAGGCCGCAACAGATCTTCCTAACAACAAACTCATGGCTATGCTTAGTCCTAATTCTGGTACAGCTACACTCTACGTTTATGAGCGATGGCAACGGCCTTGGCGATATTTTTGGCGCATTTCTAAAGTCGCCAAGAAATAATTATTTCTTAACTCTTTTTCTGTCGCAAATTTTTTTCTTTTTACAACACACTTTTTAAATACATTTCAGAAAGTTTTAAAAAGTATATTTTTTAAAAACTTTCACAAAAAGTAGTAAGTTTAAGCACATATCAAAACATATTTGTGAACCAGCAGAGAAACTAAGCTACAAATGTTGGGTAAGAATACCGTGAAAATTATCAATTACACTAAATACAGTGGGCATGTTGAAAAAGAAAAAGATTTACAAAAGAAAACAAAAGCAAGAAATAATACAACCTGATAACGTCAGAATTCTTTCGTAAAAAAATAATGAATACGAAAATGGTAAAAAAAAACCTCTTTATCCTTTCAAGAAAACTATTATAATAAAATAAAAATTCCACAACTGTCAAAATACAAATAAATGGACCAATGGTATCACCCAAAACGATTTAAAAAGACCAATGCAATCAAAGGAAATTTTTAAAAACAAAATAACCAATGGGAGGAAAGAAAAAATTTCAAACGAATCAATGAAATCAAACGACTTTAACGGATTTTTGAAGAACTTTCTAGACTATTCAAAATGAAAATTGAAAGTTTCCGTTTGCCGAGGTTGCCATGAAAACCACAACAAACGTAACGAAAGATGGGTTGCCTTAATTTATCGTAACTCGCTACTAGAAGCGCGCCAAAAAAAATCGCCAAGCCGTTGCCATCACTCATAAACGTAGAGTGTAGCTGTACCCTAATTCTGACCGGTAGGGTCGTCTGGCAGCACAATCTACAAAAATATAGAGGCCTCAAAGGATCTGGCCAATATTGGCTATCTGACCTGAATGGTAGCAGGCCGCAAGAGATTTGCGCCTCTGCTTTCTACGTCCGAACAAGGCACATGCTGATCAGGTCTGACATTTTTAGAGTCTATCATTTTCGGCTCGACTTCGTGTGAGGCAAATCTGTATTTTTGTAGAAGGGGTAGCAGGGGGAACTCCACGAAGAGAATGTGAGTGGCAGAACGTCACAAAGTGGATCAAATTCAACACATTCGCTGATACATGATGATCGTTTGTGAGTATGATCACTGCAGCTTTTTGCATTCGCTTTTGCCACTTGGTGGTGGTCGCGAATCGTCTTATATGCGTCTGCTGCCAGTGATGTTGGCTCGACATGGGAATAATCGAAGATGCCCGTACAATTGTTGAGCACGAACAAAGAGTTTACTTCAAATTTCCAGTCAGTCCAGTTTGATGAACTTTCCAACTTGGTGCACTGAACAAAATTTTTAGCTCCCATATTACGTCGTCGTTTATTAAAGTGTGCGAGAAAAATAAAAGCTACTGGTACGGAGTTGTTACCTACACACAGTCCAGCAGAAATGGTGAAATAAAAATCTGTGATTCAAATACGTCGTCAGAGCCCTTGTTACGATATCTGCGCAGTTACATGTTGCTAAAACCCATAACCTATTACAATATTAACGAAATAAAGTGATAGCTAGTTGAATTCAGGATTGAAAGTAAGCTGAGAAGAACAGAACGTTTTACTGTTCATATACAGAAGAAAAGATGATGCTAGATACATAAAACCTAATAACACAAAATAAACGAAGAGATGCCACACTAAATTGCACATAATATTAATCTGTATTCTGTTCAAAAGATGGATCCATAAATCCATAGCATTATGAAAAATGTTTCATAAAATACCACACACAATAAAAACTGTTTTAAAAAATTGTTTTTTGTGTCTTATTTCCTACACATATTGTGTTACTTTAAAGTGATGATATAGTATGTACAAAATTTATGTTTTGTAGCAATAAAATGTACCTATGTATGTGAAACAGCATTTTCCAAAATACAATATCACATGAAAAACTATTTTTAAAAATATATTTTGTGGTTCCAACTTTCTAATATTTTTATTCTGCTTAAAAAGTGATAATAATACATCACTGTAAAAAAACATGAGTTCTTAAGCAATATCCTATTTGAAAATTATTTTGCTTTCAGCACAATTGAGACCTGAGGTACACATATGTACCTAAAATGTTAAGCCCCCTATGATGCCACCCTATAAAAGAGGAATTTGCTTGAGAACTTTGAAGTTTTTCATAATATTTACCAGAAAACCTGATTTTTAAACAACTTTTATATGGTTGGTAGTGAAGAAGTTACATAGAGGGTAGAACTAGACCTATATTTTGTTACTTGAATTATGTGCATGATTTAACTGTCATTTGAAAACTTTTCTCTATTAATTCTGTGTTAATAAAGATTATTTCTGCAAATATATTCTTTATTTTCATTGAAATAACTAAAATGCACATCTTTAAAATCATAATTGTAGTAAATTTTGCATAGCTACTACAAAATTGATTGAAATAATGGATTCGACATTTTATTTCATGTAAATAAGAAATTTTGTGATATTTAGACTTTTTCCAATTTAGACAATTTTAGTGTTAATAAAATATTACATTTGCATAGTAAAATTAAATAAATAAATTCACATATTAATTATTTGTGCTGCTCTGCTTCATAACACACAGATGATTCATATGTTGGTGTTCCAACTAACAATCAAACTGAAATCATCTAGTCTAACTTATAAAAGGAAGAAATAGATCAGAAGTTACACTTATTGTTCATGATAACTGCTAGCAAATGTAGGAGGGAACTAATATTAAGATATAAAACTGGAAAACCTGTTTTTAATAATGATCTACAATGTATTGAAAATTTTAAAGTTTATTATAAGAAAATTTTATATCAATCCGATAGGACATTGCCTATACAATGGGCTAAAGAAATTTTAACTCAAATCTATCTCTAAATCCATCAAAACACATAAATTTTTTCAACGCAGAAGATACAATGGAATTGTACAATTAAAGTTTTCTGATTTGTTTTTAATTCATTTTTTTAAATACTTAAAAAAAGGTTCAGTTTATTTTATTGTTTTAAATTTATCAAATTTGGCAATACTTATGGCTAGAAAGAGGGCTTGAACACCTCTGTATGGGTGCACATCACAAGGATTTGATGAAAAAGGCATCTACAAATAAACCCAATACTTTTAAGATGCATAATCGTATTACTGAACACTAAGCTTTTAAAAAAATGTAATTATAACGTACTGCATTTCACAATTTTAAGAATCTCGATGTAATGTATTAACTAATCGGTGCATAAATAAGTAAATTAATTTAAATGTCTTGTGATTTCTAGAGGTGCTTAAGCAGTCAGATGATCGGTTTCTTTTTTCCGGAGATCAATCATGGCCATGCTCAATTAAATCGTTTAAAAACGTAAAAAGTGTTGGATGTCGGCAGGTTACAAAAGCAAAGGACAATGCATACAACTAAAAAAATGTGTTCCTGAATTCCATGGCATATATTCATATTACAACGAACTTTTTTATTTAAAAAAATTCGCACTAAAATTTACTCAAGTTTTTTTTACAAGTTTAAGTTCAGATAAAAATTAAGCGAGAACAAACGCCGAAAATGAACTCAAACTTGGTTTCAAATAAGAGTTGAGAACAATAGGCACAAATAAAACAAAAGAAAGTTTTTGTTCCCAATTCAAACAAAAAACCCTGTGTATTTTTATATGCTTAGGTATTAAAAGATGCGAGATTCATTACAGTAAAAACAAACTGGTGTTTAAATTCTCGAAATTATCACGAGAGCGTTCAGAAAATTTTACAATTATGTATCCGACATTTTTAGAAGTTCCAAGATAATCTGCAATACTTTACAGAAAAAAAAACAAATTAGTTTTTCAATCCTCGAAATTATCACGAGAGCGTTCAGAAAACTTAGCAAATATATCAGACTTTTTAGAAGTTCCAAGATAATCTACAATGCCTGTTACCAAATGGAGAGGAAAATATGACAGAACGATCATGAATGCTATTGAATTGTTTATTTACATGTAAATAAAGCTGTTACATTACCACAAAAAGAACAGCTATTTTAAAGAAAACAGCCAAGTTAGCACGTATGATCGTTCTCTATGATCGTTCTGTCATTATCGACTAGTCCCGCCAGTTGCTTCACTTCAGCCGCTGCAATTTTCTAAGTTTTTAACATTGCTGATCGTTCTCTCTCCATCCGCTTGTCTCAGACGTTAATCTGCGTTCCGCCTGTTCCAGCTGTCACATTCTGCGAATGTCCAGTCCAGTTCAGACAGCGGCGGTTTTTCATGAATCAGAGCAGCCATTCCTAAAAAGTCATATAAGGTAACTATCATGGGTATTTATGTACATTATTTAGCAATGTTAATAATAGTCAAACATTCATTTGTTGCATTGATGAAGTTTTAGCCCCTGTTTGTTACATTGTCTGTATACTGACAACAGGAAAATAATAGAACACTATACAGCATTCTATTAGTATTGGCATAATGTTCTATTTTGTAATGCAAATATTCATCGTTTACTGTTATCAACTTCTCAAGTCCCATTCGATTATGTGCAATGCTATTTTCATCGTTTATTGTTATAGATTATTTTGTTTTGGAAAGTAAGATACTGGTATGTTAGCAGAGTTCTGTTTGCAGTATTTTTTTTCTTTTAGTGGGCCATTTTCAAAGTAGGTCTAAATATATTGTTCAAGCATAACATAACATTTAAAAATTTAACTGATTTTTGTTTTGTATAAAGGCTATACGAAATGTTTCTAACATAAAAAAAATCAATAAATATATTTGAGACGTGATGCTTTAAAATTGTGACCATAGGTAAAACTGCCTGTTCCTTTCAAGTTTTGTGTGATTTGATTCATTTCATTAAAAAAAAACTAACTTCTAAAGGTGAAGTATTGTAAATAATATTCATGCTAAAAAATTAGTTTAGACCAAATTTTTCTTCTAAAAATTAATCATAAATTTGAGGGTACCAAATATATATTTTTTGTCCTAAATTTTTATCATAAAAGATTTATAAGTTTACAAAAAAATTGGCAGCTTATATTCAGTGACAGAATAAAACTACGCGCAATCATAATAGCTATTTCTTTCTTTTTAAAGGGACTTAGTTATGACACGGAACATCTTTGTTCAACCTAGTAGTTTTTTTTTCTTGTCAAATCTTACCAAAATGTTTATTTTGTTATTAAAAAATAATACTTTTCACATTCTCTTGTGTTAAAATCTTTATAGTATATAGTCTGAGAAAATGTTTTTAGAAGAAATAACATGAAATCATGTGTACAAGGTTATCTTTAAATTTATCACAATGCACTAAAGTATGCTTACATTTTTAAAAGTTTCAGTAACTGATATTTCATTATACACAGTCCAGTCACGTTAATGTGACCACCACCTACTTTCGACGTCAACGTGAAATTACCAATCACAAAAGGCAGGTGGCAGAACATTGCAGTGAAGTGTATATAAAGGATGTCCTAGGTCATCGGAAAGTATTTCAATTGTTTGCGTAATGCAGAAACGTAGCGATTTATCCGACGCCCAAAAGTGCATGATTATTGGCTTTCGGGCCAAGGGTGGAAGCATTTCGGAAACGGCTAATTTTGTGAACTGTTCGCGTGCCGCCGTGGTAAAAGTATACCGTGCATGGCAAACTGGCACTATCCAAAATCAGCGGCGTGACACATGTGGTGCACCACGGGCTATAGATGACAGAGGCGAACGAAGGCTACGGAGATGCGTTCGAGCGAATAGACGTGGAACTGTTGAGCAACTGACCGCCCAGATGAACCAAGGGGCTACCAAGAGTGTATCCTCAACAACGGTTCAGCGAACGTTGCTGCGCATGGGCCTCCGCAGCAGACGCCTGGTTAATGCACCTATGCTGACTGCTGTTCATCGGCGACGAAGGCTGGAATTTGCACGCCAGTACCGCAACTGGACGTCCACAGAGTGGCGACAGGTGGCTTTTCCCGACGAATCCCGTTTTATGCTCCATCGGACAGATGGACGCTGGCGTATACGGCGTGAAACGTCTGAAAGCAAAAACCCTGCAACTATTGCAGGAAGGGTCCAGGCTGGAGGAGGGAGTATTATGGTTTGGGGAATGTTTTCCTATCATTCACTGGGTACACTTATCATCAGAAACCTAATTGACTCTCTTCCTGCACGTCTTGCAGCGGTCTTCTCTGGTTGATCTTATTCTGGCTTTTGACAGATAGTCTCATTAATGTGACTGGACTGTGTATATTGCAGTTCAGATGAGGATTGTCGTGAGGCTGTGGGAAACAATACAATACCAGACCGAGAAGAAATTCCGGATTATCTGCCAGATTGGAGAATTACTATGTGTATGAGGTAGCTGTAAACACGTTCGAGTCTGTAACATTTGAAGACATCAAAAAATTACCTCCTGAACAGCAAGCTCCGTGGAGGAAAGTCATGGATGATGAGATGCAGTCCTTGCGAAAGAACAAAGTATGGAAATTTGTTGAACTGCCAGGTCCTGCACATCAAAAGGAATGATGTGATTAAAGCAAGATGGGTCGCTCTTGGTTTCGGGCAGAAACCTGGCATCGACTACCTTGATACCAACGCTGCTGTCATCAGTATGACATCACTGCGACTTATTTTTTGTCATTGTTCTCCATAGGGAAATGAAGATATGTGCTCTAGATCAGGGACAGGGAACCTTTTTAAGAAGTTGGTTACATTTTGCTCGTTATTTTTTAGTTCTAGCTCGTGGTTCACTTAGAAAGGGGGAATGGTAAAAAACTACTCTTTTTGTTTCTCAATTTGGAACAGCTACACTCTACGTTTATGAGTGATGGCAACGGCTTTGGCGATTTTTTTTTGGCGCACTTCTAAAGTCGCCAAGGAAATAATTATTTTCTAACTCTTTTAATATCACAATTTTTTTTTCTTTTCACAACACACTTTTTAAGCATATTTCAGAACGTTTTAAAAAGTATATTTTTTAAAAACTTTCACAAAAAGTAGTAAGCTTAAGCACATATCAAAACACATTTGTGAAACAGCAGAGAAACTAAGCTACGAATGGTAAGAATACCCTGAAACTTATCAATTACACTAAATAAAGTGAGCATGTTGAAAAAGGAAAAAGATTTACAAAAGAAAAAAAACAAGAAACAATACCTGATAAAGTCAGAATTCTCTCGTAAAAAATAATGAAAACGAAAATGGTCAAAAAAAAAAAAACTCTTAATCCTGTCGTTAAAACTATTATAACAAAATAAAAATTCCACAACTGTCAAAATACAAATAAAAGGACCAATGGTATCACAGAAAACGATTTAAAAGGACCAATGCAATCAAAGGATATTTTAAAAACAAAATAACCAATGGGAAGAAAGAAAAAATTTCAAACGAATCAATGAAATCAAACGACTTTAACGGATTTTGGAAGAACTTTCTAGAATATTCAAAATGAAAATTGAAAGTTTCCGTTTGCCGAGGTTGCCATGAAAACCACAACAACAACAACGAAAGATGGGGTTGCCTTAACTTATCGTAACTCGCTACTAGAAGTGCGCCAAAAAAAAAATCGCCAAGCCGTTGTCATCACTCATAAACGTAGAGTGTAGCTGTACCCTCAATTTTTTAATCCTTTATAAAGTTAACGATTCCTTTTTGTTTTATAACTTTTACTTTTGCAAGTGAAGAGCAAAATATCGATATAAAAGGGGAGAAATCTTGCCTCCCTGCACTGAGTTTTGAATGAACAAGGAAAAGAAAACAACATACATATATGTATGTAAGATTATATTCTAATAGATGATATATAGTTGCAGGGTTATGTGTATGTACAATAAAGTCAAAGTATATTGAATGAGAAATCTAATGTTTTTTGTCAGATAATTTCTTAATATCAGGTTCATATTGAGTATTCATTAGTTTAACGCATTTTGCAGTCAATTCATTTCCGAGTTTATTTCTATTGGCAGACTTTACAAAATTCATCGAAGAAAACTATTTTTCACATGAATATGTGGATCCAAACATCGTTAAAAGAGCATTAGCAAGTTTCTTCATTGATATGAAATTATCTGGTAAAGAATCACATACGTTTAATATAATATTTTCAATTTTTAGTCTCATTACAATTTGCATTATTTTCAGACATTTTCCCTTCTTCGGAAATCAAGTTATTAAATTTATTTTTCCAAACTATTCTGCTTTTAAATTCAACTAATTCAATTTCTAAATTATGGATACCTAGCCACTTAAATTCGTTTAACTCCATTGTTTCGAATTTCGTTTTGTATCGATATAAAATAAAATGAAATGTATTTTCCATACTTTTAAATTGATTACATCTCTCCCCAAAGGCTTATTTTATTTCCTGTATAATTATTAAATATTTTTTATTGTATTTTCTTGAACGTCAAGCGTATTTTCCGTTGTTATTGTGTTTTGAAAATGTTTTTGTAATTAAGGAAAATATTTCTTGATTTTCATTTCCAACTCCCTAGTAAAAATGTGAAGTTTCGTCATAAATATCCTAATATTCTCATATAAATCTTAAAACAGCATTATGTATTATCAATAAATCTAAAACATTTTACAAAAATCATTTATGCATTTTTTTCTTTCATTTTTAAGTTTTTTATTAGCACTTGTATTTTGTTCATATTTTTTTTAAGAGGGGTTCGAAAAATAAGTAAAATTATTTATGTATATGATGATAAGTTTATAATAATCAACGCTTGGGTCATTTAAAAAGCCTGTGTGGGTCAGTGTCTGACCCGCGGGTCATAGGTTCCCCATCCCTGTACTAGATGTTAAGACTGCGTTTTTTAATAGTGAACTCGATGAAACTTTATTTATGGAACAACCCATGGGTTACGACGACACCAACGGTCATGTTTGCAAACTTTCAAAAAGTCTTTATGGACTGAAACAGTGACAGTGGTACAAAAGATTCACCGATTTTGTACTCCATCTCAAGTTTCAGCAGCTAAATTGTGAATCGTGTCGTGTATGTTCGTCAGAAGATCCGGTGAACACAGTGAAATCTTTAGAGTGCTATATGTTAATGACCTCCTGATTGCAATGAATCAGTGGTCATGGTGGTGATACAACTTCGAAGAAATCCGTTCGAAATGTCCAAGTCTGAAGTTGTGATAGATTTTCTCACCAACAACTTTACTTAGAGCTAAAGGTCTATAAAGTACAGCACGGGCAACGCCGTGCTAGCCACGCAGTGCCTAGTATTTTATATTCTGTGATATTTTATATTCTTACTGTCTGAGCCAAATTCAAGAGCAGCCAACAGAAGCTATCTGGACTGGTCTGAAAAGAGTTTTAAGATACCTGAAAGGCACTTTAGAACTTAATCTGGTGTTTCCTATTTCTAGCAGTGATTTTATTATTAATGTCTATGTTGATGCAGATTGGTGTGGGGGGGGGGCTGATGCACATGGCAGAAAATCTGTATCAGGGTATATAATTTTCTTAAATGGATCTAAGAGAATTTGATAGAGGGCAGATTGTAATGGCCCGAGGACTCGGAACGAGTATCACCGAAACTGCACAACTGGTAGGTTGTTCACGACCTGCCATTGTTAGCATTCATGCAAAGTGGATAAATGACGGTGACACCAGCAGTGGACGTCAAAGTGCTTGCTGTCCAAGCGTTATCAAAGAAAGGACGTCGGAGACTGTCCCGCTTGGTAAAACAAAATCGTCGCGAGATAGTGGTTCAGCTGACAGCCCAATACAATGCAGGTCCAAGTGCAAGTGTTTCTGAACACACAGTTCAGCGGACACTGTTGGATATGGGACTGTGTAGCAGACGTCCCACTTGTGTGCCTCTGTTGACCAAGCGTCATCGTCAACTAAGCCTACAGTGGGCCCGGGAACATCAAGATTGGACCATGGATGAGTAGAAAAGAGAGTTGCCTGGTCAGATGAATCCCGATTTCTCATTCATCACGTCGAGGGTCATGTCAGGGTACGCCGTCTGCCAGGCGAACATTTGCTCCCCTCTTGTACAGCAGGTCATACACAGGCTGGTGTTAACGATATTATGCTTTGTGGGAAGTTCTCATGGGCGACTCTGGGACCTGTAATTGTGGTAGAACAGACCATGAACGCTGCGAACTATCTGAACATCATTACGGATCAGTTGTACCCTTACATGGCGTCTGTCTGCCCAACTGGAAATGGAATCTTCCAGCAGGACAACGCCCCATCTCACAAGGCTCGGATTGTGTTGAAGTGGTTCGAGGAGCATACTGATGAATTCCGCTTAATATCCCGGCCACCTATCTCGCCGGATAGAGTTCATTTGGGGTGTCATGGAGCGGCAGCTCTAGAGCACAAACACCACCATGTCCGAATATCTCGACTTTGCGTGACCGCTGCTTAGACATTTGGTACAACCTGTCTGTAGTCATGTACCAAGAACTTGTGGCATCTATGGCCAGGCGAGTTGCAGCTATTTTGCAGGCCAAATGAAGCGCAACGCGTCATTGAGTAGGTGGTCACAATGTTTTGGCACTTCAGTGTATATATGCTACCACGGCCGGATTTAGACTTGATAAGGCCCTAAGCTATTTGAGATATGGGGCCCTTTATAAGTCCAGATATTGTTAGTGCCAAATATGATTTTCGGATACCTATAGGGTTAAACGGAAATACGATTAAGAAGTATATAGATAGTGAATTAATAAATCTTTAATTTAAAATCATTTTTATTCATAACAAACTTAAAAATGCAAACTCTGTTAAAAAGAAACAAAAGTTCTTTTAAAAGGCACAATTTACAAAGGCTTATTATCTAATCGCTTAAAGCATGTTACAAGGATCAAGGAATTATATTAAACTAAAATATTTTCTTTCTTGCCTTTGCCAGAGCAAAGTCACTGATGACATCATCAAATGATAAACTGCTTATTTTGTAACTTTCAATGAACATGAGACTGATGGAACATAATTTATCTTGAGTCACTGTTGTTCTAAATTCTTTTTTTATCCTCTTCAGCTGAGAAAAGGATCTTTCTCCAGAGCAGTTTGCAACCATCATACTAAGAAGCAATCTCAAAATTGCTTCTACATTAGGGAATGCTCATTGGACACAATCGTTAAATATTAACCTATACAGATACTGATGTGTCAGACTATCATGTTCCGCTGAACCATAGGCTTGACTATGTCTAACATATTGTTGAAAATGCTTGACTTCTCCTACAAGATTCATGTCCACATCTTCAGGATATGTTTGGCATAAAGCACTAACTCCTTCACGAATCTCTTCTTGGCTCAACGTTTTCTAAAACATCATCATATCAGCATTGATATGTCTTCTTCTATATCTGCTTTTCTTGTGATCAACAGGCAATTTTTCCTTTGCTTTTTCTTCAAAATGATCGAACTTATCCCTGGAACCTTTAATAAAATCCGAAAGTGAAGCATACAATTCCCTACATACATCTAGAATAATTTGGGGGTCTTGCAGTGATTGACTAGTCTTGTGTGAAATTCATCCAGCATTTAACTCCACAAATCTAACATTACCATAAATTTAAACTTCTCCATTTCATACAAAATGTTTATGGCTTGATTTCTTGTTTCGCCTTTCTCTGTAGTATCAATATGCAGCTGATGCAAAGTAGAAATTATTCCATCATAACTATCAAGTATTGCACCTGTGGCCATTGAATATGCTTCCCATCTAGTCTTTGACAAAGACTTTGGAACTTTTGAATCATCTTTTAAGAATGACAACAGTACTGCCTATAAAAAGAAATTATATATTTCTTGAACAATTCCAAAAAAGTTGACTGCATCTAACTATCAGTCAACTGCTGCTCTACCAACAAGATTCCAGGAATGACCAGGAATATACATGTTGCATACTCGAAACCCCATCCACCAAACCACCTGCACAGTGGCGACACTCGTAGCGACGCCAGCGCTACGGAGTAGAGAACACGGAGCGCAGGTGCATAGGAGAGCAGGGTGGAAAGAGCGAAGTCACCAGCTGCGAAGCTCTCATCGGCGCTTTCGCTTTCGATTGTATCTTTTAGTTAGGCTTAAGAGCCTAAAGTTGTATGCTCAATCACAGAATACAGTTATTGTTTTAATTATTGTTCTTGTCTTCATCCATCAACCAACACCCTAGACAACCCGAACCAGAACATACATAGCATACTTGTTAATATTCAATATTATTTCTTCCATACCCTTGTATTTGCAAGACATATTGGAAGCATTATCATATGACTGGCCTCGACACTTACTAAAATCTATTTTGTACTCATTTGTAAGGTAGTTGTACCAGGGCCGGCCCTAGACATTTTGGCGCTCCGGGCAAAACCTTAATTTTGCGCCGCCGCCCCCCCCCCCCCTCCCCGTTTTTTTTTTTAAGTAAATCTCATGCGACCATATCAAAAAGTCAAGAAAACATTGGGAAAAAAAAAAAAAAACGTTTTATTAAAAACTCAATCATCAGATAACAAGATAAGCAATTTAGCACTTGAGGCAAAATAACAAAAATTTAAATGTAGTAATGCTAACTGAACTAATATCCCATATTATAAATAAACTAGGGGGGCTGCCCCCTGCTCGCTAACGCTCGCCAACCCCCGGAGGATTGCTTCGCAATCCTCATTGGTTCGCTGCGCGAACCTATGCTCGCTTCGCTCGCCTCAATGAAGACATGTGTCCTAGCAGAAGGGATTGTTTACAAAATATGTTACCAAAAAAATGTTTTTCAAATCTAAATTTGCTGTATTACAGAAAAAATATATACAGTATCTCTAAAATCAGAATTCAAATGAAAACTTTGTGCAAATTTTGACTCGAAAAGTAAGCGTTGCTTTGGAAATTGAATACCCAGCATGTTGTTTGTGTGTACATTTTCCCAGCACTCAAACGATCCACACTTTTTCATTGAGTTTGTTGCAGAAAGTTGTAGTGCAAGCGTCTTGTTGAACTATAATTGTTGGCCCTGAAAAGGACCGTTCTTTAAATGGCCCTGAAAAGATCCTCCGTTTTCTTTGATTTCTATTATAAACTAACTGCAACAGCTCATTAAAATTTCCTTTTTTTTCAATAAAATTTCATCCGATAACGCTATAAATTCAATCGATGCGCGAGATTTCGCGATAAACAAACAATCGTACAGGGTTGCCAAAACGCGATTACAAATAACGTCTTTTTTGCGTGCCACGTAAGAGAATTATATATATAGATTCTAACTAACCAAAGTAATTAAAATGCCCTTTTTCTAACTTTTCTTTCGACAAACTCACGAACCAGTGATTTCAAGTCTAATTTGTCACTAATTTGGTGTTCTATAGCTATCATTGCCAATCCATTGAGACGATTTTGCGTCTGCATCGTTCTGAGATAATTTTTTTATTATTTTTAGTTTTGAAAAGCTTCTTTCCCCTGAAGCCACAGTGACTGGCAATGTAAGTAGGATTCTTAATGATGCTGAGGTTTGGTGCGAATTTAAGTGTAGCGATAAACTTGAGAACTTCAACAGGGGTTTCCTTTTTGTTAATAATGACGAAACAATGCTTATTTCATCGGCTAGTTCCAGGGCGTTAAGATCGCTTGAATTTCCATCAGTTAAAACTACTTCCAAATCTTTGCAATGAGCCAGTAGCTCATTTCTGGGCATGTCTTTTAGACCAAAAATATTATACAAAAAGCTGAAATAATTACTGTGAGTATTTAGCAAATTATATCTGGTTTCCAAGGCATTTATTGCTTGATCTATAGTGTGAAAAAAAAATCTATTTTATATTTTTGTTTGAGGTCTTGAACGGGTTCATCCGGGCCCTCATACAAAAACGTTCTTGTTTTGCTTCTGACACGATGACGTGGTATGGTGGTTTCGAAATTAGCTTCCACGTCAATCTCTGAAGCAAGCTCGGTTGCTTCTAAAATGATGCTTTCAAAAGCTTCATCTGATCTCAGGTTTTCAAAGAAGAGTTTGCAGTTGCTAAGCATATCAATAGCTTGTGACATATTAAAATTTACAGTTTGCAAAAGTTTGCTAATGGGGTTAATATGACTCAAAATTTTGTACCAGATCACAACAGAGCATATAAGTTTGAACTGCTTCAAATTATTTAATAATCCGCTAGCCTCGTCTCTGATCATATTGTCGATTTCTGAATCTTCATATATGCTGTACAAAGCATCGTGAATTGGACCAATTTGAAACTGCAGAGCTTTTAATGAGTCGACTCGACTTTCCCATCGCGTATCTCAATGGTTTTAGGGTGTAAGTATCAATATATTTCAGTAATATTGCCCAACGAAAAGAAGAGGAAGAAAAAAATGTATATAACTTTTGAACAATATTGAAGAAGTTGGCTGCCTCAAACGAGGATTTTGCCATGTCGTTTACAACCAAATTTAGCGAATGGCTGCTGCATGGAACATAAAATGCTCTGGGGTTTATATTTCTGATTCTTGTTTGTACTCCCGATTTTTCTCCTCTCATATTGGAACCATTGTCATACCCTTGACCGCGCATGTTTTCTTCTTTAAGCCTATTTTCTCTAGCTCTTCTAGTAAAACCTCCGACAATTCCTTAGCTGTTGATCTCTCAATGGGTAGAAAACCCAAAAAATGTTCGTTGATATTAACTTGAACTTCAGACTCTGATTCCTGTATGGAGACAAATCTTACCACAAATGTCATCTGTTCTATTTTACTTGCATCGGGAGTACAGTCAAGAATCACGGAATAATACTTGGCCTTTTGAACTTGCTCAATGATGTGGAGCTTTATGTTGTCATGCAATAATTCAATTATTTCATTTTGTATAGTTTTTTCCCTAGATATGTAGCTTTGATTTCTTCTTTATTGAGGACTATGCGAACGTGTTCCTCCATTTTTGGATCAAACTCAGCCAATAACTGAATTAACTTCAAAAAGTTTCCATTATTGTGTTCATACAGTTTATCACTTGTTCCTCGAAAAGCTAGAGAGCTCTCACCTAGCATTTTAACGACTGATATAATGCGTAAAAAAACTTCAGACCAGTGATTTATCTCAGAATCAATGAGTCTCTGAGAAACTGCATCTATTGTTTCACCTATTTTCAATCTTTGCTTCAATTCAAGCCATGATTTCAAACAATCTATATGAGTTTTAGCATTTTCATGATGTGCTAAAGAGTCCCCTAAATGCTTCCAGTCTTTAAATCCCCGATTGCCAAGAGCGCTCAAGCTAGATGGTGCAGCAAAAAGTCGACATGGAAAACAGTACAAAGCGTTTTGAAATACGGAATATACTATCCATTCTCTTAAAACCTCTTCTCCATTTCTAAGCCTTTTCTTGTAATGTTTTGGTGAGAATCTTCTATGCAGATCATCAAAAGGAAAATCAAAATTATACAAAGTTGCAGCTGGACCACGTTTAACCAAAAAAACTCTATCTGCAGCACGCATGATTTCGGGCCATAATAATGGGCAGAAGAGATACTTTGGTGCATTTTATTTAGTTTTAGTGCATTTTATAAAAGCATGTAACTTAATTTTTTTTATCAGTTTATTTTCATTTTCCATGATTTTGGCGCCCCTAGATCATTACGCTCCGGGCGGTCGCCCTGATCGCCCTACCCTGGGGCCGGCCCTGGTTGTACACTATCTTAACCATACTTTCCCCTGTGTAGCTACCCATCTCTAGGAAAGTTAGAAAACGTTCAATAGGGAGCCATCTGGTGAAACATACCTCACAATAACAGTGAGCTGATCAATATGGGACCGGTCTGCAGTGGAATCTACAGATAAACTGAAGTACCCTGCAGTTCTTAAATCATCCAAGATTGAGTCTCTTACTTTATGTGCCATAATTTGGATAAATTCATCACATATTGTTTTAGAAAGACAAAATATGACATATGATCCTTTATTCTCAAATTTTTTTTATATTGCTTGCTAGAAAAGGATCAAATTTTGCTATAAGTTCGAGTAATCCAAGGAAATTGCCATTGTGAGGAGAATTAAATATTTCCTTATCTCCTCTGAAAGGTAAACCACGCTCTGCCATAGTAATAATGACTGCCACAACTCGTTCAAGAACATTTTTCCAGTTCTGCCGTTTATTATTTATCTGTTCTGCTAGTTGGAAGTCAATTGTTGAACCACATTTTCTTGTAAGATTTGTTACCGAAGCTGTTCTATGGTCTACAGAGTTTTCATGACTTTGAACTAAATAGGTGTTGCACCAATCACAAAATCCATAGAATGATAAGGGTGTAGAAGAATTTGAAAAGAGTTTGCACACGAAACAGTATACGTGACCAGTTGCTGGCGAATATACTAACCATTATCTGCAATATTTAAATAAAAGTACAGAAATATTGTATCGTCTGCCGGCTCACTCGAACTACAAAAGGTCAGCGCATGGTCGAATGTAGACACAGGGGAATCCCCGTGTTTATAGTAAAATAAATTACATACTTTACACGCTCTATTTCTATTATAAAATAATAATGAAATAATTTTAAATTTACCGAAATTATCGGCATTTGCTGTCGAAATTTATCAGTAATTTCGGTAGTCATAATTACCGGTAATACCGGTTATCGGTAATGCATACCCTAGACACAATAGCGCTTTGTTCTTCGAAAAGACACGCTAAAAAATTTGGGTGAAGAGTATGCGAGGTTTCGAACGTGCGGCTTTGGGACAAATAATGCCGTAGTATATTTAAGTATATATGATAATTGCACATTCGAACAATTTTTTGGAGGCCCCTAAGAAAGTGGGGGCCCTAAGCTATAGCTTGTCTAGCTTATACGTAAATCCTGCACTGTGGGTAGCAGCAAAAAGAAAATGAAAGTCTGCATCAAAAATAACACTTTTGTAAACATTTCTTTTATTCTTTTAAGCTTGTTACAGTTTACGCTCTACTTTACTGATGATTCAATTTGGCACAGGCAATTGCAAACATTTTATAAGGGAATAGCTAAAAACATAACGCTTCATCAAAAGTTTAAAGCTTGCTAACTGCCTTTGGCGCGATGTTTACATCGCCAAAGTCGTATTTCAATGTTGTCTGCTACAATCGTCTGAAAGTTGTATATATCAATTAATATACCATTCCAGGGAGGACAAAAAACATAGGATTGTTCTAATATGGATGCATTCGGATAAAATAAAAGCTCCCTTTCCTGGATAATTGACGAGATGCTAACATAGATTGCGGGAAACACCATGTTGTTTAAAGAAAGCCTATTTGCTTTCAACGTCTTCAAATTCATACTGCCATAACACTAAATTAATGAAAAAATAAACATTCTAGAACACGAAAAAGCTATATTTTCTTCTAAATTTAACGTACACAAGATTTTCTCGTACACATAAAAAGTTCCCATGTTAAGTCTACGGGAGCTTGGAAAAGACCTCCTCAGGCGGGAGAAAAGGTCTCTAAGCCAATCAGAAAGTGTTTACGGCATGTCGCCACTCTGATTATATCTAAGATGGAGAGAAGCAGATATAAACTCAACAACTTTATCAGCAAACGATAATGCTGGGGATCTTTCGTCACCTACTGGTTACAAATCTTCGAGCCAAGTGCTCGCATGAACAAGAATGTAACGCCACCTATCGGTGTCGTGCACCATAAAAACGGTACGGAATAGTGGTGCCATCTACTGTACAGAACATAAATATAAATTAGATAAAAATGGGTTATCGCTACAACCTCATCTTGGAAAAATCAGTATGTGAAGTAAAAAATGTATTATTTTGGTTGGTAGGTATTTTAATTAACGTCGCACTGGAGCAGCACAATGTCCTATTGGCGACGGTTCGGGATCAATTCTCGATGACGAGGTCACACCTGAGATGGCACCCCACTCTACAAACTTCAACACCAACCCAACGTGAGGTCTTTCGGTGGCAACAGATTATGGTACACCAGTCCTCGTTGTACACGATGGGCTTTGGCTGGATTCGAACTCGCAACCCATTGGAAGACAGGTTGAGAATCAACAGGTTTCAAACATGTGGTGGAAATGGAAATATCCCCACCACCACCACCCCTTGCTGGGACCGCGGTAGCCCGATTGAACGTTCAACGTATTATTTAACGGAGGATTGCGAGTTCGAAACTAGGTGCAACCAAAGACCGTCATGTGCGAGGGCGCTGGGGCACATTAAATCTGTCGTGGCCTCAAATAACCTCACCTTTGCGGGGAAGTTTGGAGAGTGGTGTGAAGGGACAGCTGAGGGGTGTCTCACATCTGTGGGGAACCAGTCAGGTCTCACTGGGAACAAGTCAATGAGTTGTTTACGATGCTCCGGGATCAACCCCGAAGTGCAAGATCCGAGGATAACACCACTTCATTTTTAACCACGTTCAGATGACCATAATTACGAAGCGTTTTCTAGGATCTTTTGCCTTTTGGAGTTGATCCAGGACCGGTCACTTAAAGGCTGGTGCGACTTCTTTAACAACCTTTCTTATCCCAGCAGGTGGTTGAAGTGCAGAATAGCGGTATTAAAAGTGTAGAATTCCAAATCTTCGACAAAAAAAAAGAATTTCAGCGCTCTCGATGTCACATTTTATTCTCGCTTTCGCAATTAATCACAACAACCCCTTTTTGTTTTTCCTCGAGACACTTGCAAGCGATATTCACAAACGGATGTCACGGCGACAAGGATGGAATTCTCTCCGGCCAATCAGACAGCCCGAATTCCCGGTTTTACCATAAATGGAAGCCGCAGACGACGGACCGGTCCAATTCGATAAAATAGGTGCGGTCGTACATGAAAATATTGAAATTTCGTTTCCAAAAATATTAATAGCATATTTCGCCGCGTCGTTCTTTTTGTGAATTAATTGTTAATTTAAAATTCTGAGACGGGAAAGGTGTTGCTCCGTGGAGTGATTGCGAATTTGAATATTATTATTCCACTCACCCCCGTCATATATACAGATAGTAGGGTTGTCCTATCTCTGATATTAAGTTTTCCTTTTGTGATCGGTTCTTTGATCAGGGGCGTCGTTTCGATATTCTTTCCTGTGCGACAGTAAACACCAGTACTAACAGGTATGATTCTTTTTTTCGAATATTTTGTGTGTTTATGAGAGGGAAAATGCATTTGGTTATTTTCGTGGGTAAAAGTAAAACGAGCGCGTTCGTAATTACTTTTCGCCGGTCGTTGGTGACGTGCCGGCATAGTGCAACGACACCCCATGTCAAACGATTACCTGTTGGTTTAGTTTTCAGAAATTGTTCCTGCTATTCCTATGATTTTGAGCAAGTGGTTGTTTCTCATGGGAAACTATTAAATGTTGGTTTAATTTTCAGAAATTGTTCTTACGATTCTGAGGAAGTGGTTGCTTCCCATGGCGAACTATTAAATGGTTTAGTTTTTAAAAATTGTTCTTGTGACTCATGATTTTGAGGGAGTGGTTTTTTTTTCTCCCCTCGAAGGTTGCATTGTCGCGTTTTGGAGTGACAGTTGTTCGATTTGGAATGGGGCAAAGGTCGAATTTGGGCGTCGCCGATTGCAGAGGAAGTTGATCTAGTTCAGAATTCCATAATGATTATGATCACTACGGAATTTTACTGTGTTGAAAGACTAGTGGAATTGGATTTTACAATTTTCCATGTAGTTTATTTTACAAATTTTTATTTATTATTATAAATGAAATGGTATATATATATATATAATCCAGTTAGACATAACTAGGTCTAAAAATAAAAAGCATGTCCTCCTTTTTACATTGGCACCAAGTCCTACCTTTGCCAAGGGTACCGTCCACACACAAAGCTGATTGCATTTAGGGGCCATTCATGTATATCAATGTCTTGTGTTTTGAGATCTTCCCTAAAATATATCAAGGACCAATCCCTCCATATCTCATTTGATATTGATATCATCCCCAATTAAATTTTGCACTATAAGTCTTCACATGTTAAATTTTAGACAACCCACCCATCTGGTGGTCAAGATGTCTGCCTCTGGATCTGAAGGTTCTGGGGTCAGGGCGTGGATATAAACTGTGCTGTCCTGTGTTGGGCAATGATGCATAAATGGCCATCGATTACGGCCTTGCAGTGGCCAATACAATGCCTTAAGTGCCTGCCATTAGGGAGTGGAAAACAAAAATAATTCTTTAAAAAATAATTTTAACGTCTTGAGTAGATATTGATATCACTTGAACTTTCTCCCCACACAAACAATACGGCGAGTCTTGGAAATGAATGCGTCAAATCAACGACTCTCATTTGTAATAAATTTCTCTGACCCTGTTCGTTTGTGAGAGAGCTGTATCAAGATCACGGGTGTACTTTTGCACGAGTGGTTGGGCCAATTTAAGATTGCGATTGTCATTGTCCAGTGTTGCCTTTAGCAGCCATGTTCGGGTCGCCTCGTGAAATGGAGGCAGTACAGCAATGAAAGGAGTGAAGCTGGGTGGGGAAAAAGACGGCAGATACTGCTCACAGAGCCTCTGACAGTTGTCGAAAGCGATTGGCTTCGCATTGTCAATTGAACCACTCATCGTGGACACTCCATCAATGATCACCAAATCCACTTGGAGAGTTGGCGGACGGAAAGTCTTGGACTTGTCTATTTGATAACCAGAAGCGTGCACAGCTTTCCTTCCACCCTAGAGTCGAGGAGGTGGCTTGTTTTAGAGTCATTGCTGGACACAATTATTTGCAGGCCCAACTATTTAGGATCGGACTTGCCGATTTTCCATTTTGCAATACTGTGCACATGACGGGGGAACACCTTTTCAATTGCCCCTCCCTGCATGACGTTCAATCTTGTGATGACTTTAATGCTCTTGACGTTCGCTATTGGGGCCACTTCTGGGCTGTTATTAGATTGCAAAACGCCTAGTGTCCGAGATGATGGCAGGTGCAGTTTAAAATAAACTTCCAAATCTGTTGTGCTATGTTCCAGATTCATAAATTGTGCCATATTCCAGATTCATCTTTCCTTTGCAGATCAAAATGTGTGACGATGAAGTATCTGCCCTCGTTGTCGACAACGGTTCCGGCATGTGCAAAGCTGGCTTTGCAGGGGATGATGCTCCCAGAGCCGTGTTTCCCTCCATTGTTGGAAGACCCAGACATCAGGTATGCACCAATTCTTATTTACGTTCCTCGTTGAACTCCTAGAATATTGAAAATTTCCACGGCTGGTACGACTGCATTCTGTGCCTCGTTGGATGGCAACGCTCTTGGCACGTTTTTGTGTTGGAAAGAGGATTCTTTTTTGTATCGGAAAATAATTGAGGCATTGTCGTTGAAAAGGAGAATGGTGCCAAATATAAAATTTTGCACAATAAGCAAGTTGAAGGTTTAATAAACCTCCTTAAAGCCAAGAGTGATACTTGTGTCTCCGTTAGTAATATTGCATGTTTTTTTTCGTAACTGGACTCGGGAAGTTACGAACTTGCACACTAAAATGTGCCTCTTCTGTGTTACTCGCATTGGAACTTGAAATAATTTCAGTTTTTTTCTAAAATTTTGCACTTGCACACCTTAATGTCAATATGAAAAAAAGAACTTGGCAAAGTTGCCATAATAACCTTAATAAAGATGGATTGCCTTCCAATGCCACAACTCGTATATAAGTGACAAGAGCATTGCCACCAAACAAGGCAGAGAATGCAGCTGTACCCTTTAAGCTGGTTGGCAGCCCTGGTTGTACTTGGCTGTTTTTCTTGTCTTCAGTTGCAGTTAACTTCGTTCAGACTGCTTACATGTCGCGATATTAGTTGAAAAGGGTGGTTTTTACCATTTATTCTAAACTATTTGTGTCTTGCAGGGTGTCATGGTAGGCATGGGTCAAAAGGACAGTTATGTAGGAGACGAGGCCCAGAGCAAGAGAGGTATCCTCACTCTCAAGTACCCCATCGAGCACGGCATCGTCACCAACTGGGACGACATGGAGAAGATCTGGCACCACACCTTCTACAACGAGCTCAGGGTGGCTCCTGAGGAGCACCCCGTCCTGCTCACCGAAGCTCCCCTCAACCCCAAGGCCAACAGGGAGAAGATGACGCAGATCATGTTCGAGACCTTCAACACCCCAGCCATGTACGTGGCTATCCAGGTGAGTATTGGACTACTAAACGTGCTGTAAAATAAGGAATCTATTCTAAAAGAAAGTGTTTCTCTTTGTGTCTCTATGTAGTGTCCTTACAAATCTGATTCTTGCAATAATGAAATTCAGCACACTGGTAGTCTGAATTTTATGTTAAAATTTAATCTAGAACATTTTAAAATGTATTAATTCCCTCCCTTCCCTCTGTTCTTTATTTTGTGGAACTGCGCTGCATAGCTCCTTGATTGAAGAAAGGGCAGATTGTTTTTCATTCTAATGCCTTTGGAACCCTGTGAAGTTAAGAAAAATAAAAGCCGCTTTCTCCTAAACCCTTTTGCCCCGATGTTTGCATGATTAACATTTAACTACGAAAGATAGTTTAATTTAATATTGATATGCTAAAAGAAGTCTAAGAGTTTCCTTTTAACTTAACTTTTCCCCAAAATCACCCGGGACAAACGTCCCAATCGTATCATTGACTGGGACTATTTATCCCAATCGTCTAGGATAGTGTGATAATAACCTTACACTGCATGTGGATAAATAGTAAAATTAAATGAAAAGCACCAAATATTGCGTTCTTACAGTACAAGTTAAGTATGATATGGCATAAAGCAGTCTTTACAAAGTGCAACCTGACGCATTTGACAAACAGTAAATGTTCTTGTTTCTATCTTTCTCTTGAACAGGAAGACTCCTACATTCAACAAAGTTTTTGCTCTTGACGAACGACCGTACTTTTGCATTCTTTTTGTGCGTTTGCTTTCTCCCTTCCCACATTCATCAGTTGCTCGGCTAAGGGGACCTCGAATGATAATATGGTTTCTTTAGTCATGTTTTTATTCCCTAATTCCTCAAGAACACTGAAAACGTAAAAACCCATTCAAAAGTGGGATTTACTCAATAGGGAATGAAATCGAATCTGGGACGTATGTGCCCGTTGGGCCCCCAAAGGGGTGAATGGATTTGCGACTCTAACGTGTTTGGATTTACATTGTTGATCAGCATAACTTTCTTGCCGCTGATTTCAACTTTGCCACGGGCGGACTATTTGAGGTCTTTATCTTTGCATAAAGGAGAATTTGATGAGGAGTGAAAAAAATTTAAAATGAGGAGTGAAAATTTTCAACAGTTTTCAATTCCACTGTAACTTGTGTTACATATGGACAAATATACTGATCTTGAAGTGTAAATATACTAGCAAAGAGTAATGGAAAACAAAATATTCATTTGAATTGTTCAAACTAATAAAAGGCTAAATTTTGATGGGAATGTTATTAATTTACTGATATTTTTAAGGTCACAGAATTTAATTTAATGTAGTAACTTGCGTTACAGTAAAGAAGAATAACTGAAAAGGTTCGTGAACATTTGAATAAAATTCAATTCTGTTCAACACTAACATTGTTTGAAAAGTATATACCTTCTTTTCTAGGGCCTTTCATAATTTTCGTCATGCAATTTTAAAACTCATTCATCAATTAAATTTATTACAAATGTTTTAAAAGGGACTTGCAAGGCTAATTTTAATTGCAATATTTATGATTGTTTTAATAAGTTAAATTATTTCTTGGATAATATGAGTTAATAATTTTAAAGTTGATAGAATCGGGGGAAAATAAGAATATTTACGGGAAAATATATAAGGCGACGGAAATTGGTTAGAGATTTTGAAAAGGGCATTTTATATTCAAAAATGGGTTGTAAATTTTACTGAATTAAGTTATATCTTATTTAAAACGGGGTACAGCTTCAGTCTATCTTAATAGCGGTGGCAACGGCCTTGTAACTTTTGGTGCACTTAAGTCTATGTTGATTATTACAAATTCTTGAATTCTTTTTGAAATGAAAGCAATAGTTTATTTGTTTAAGTGAACAAAATATTGCATTTCATTGATTTTTAATTTAATTCAACATTAAATCTTGATGAAAGAGTAGCATTGTGAATGTATTCTGTAATAAAAAATGAATTTGTATTCTGTTATTCTAAATCGCAATCTGTTGTAATCGAAGTGGATTGTTTAATATTTCATAATATTTGAAGAAATATAATTTACTTATTCATTTATAACAGAAATAATTGCGGATTTCTTTCATTTTAGTCTGTCTGAAATCTGTCATTTGTATTTACTTGTAGAATAAAGTGAAATCTCTGTATAACTTGCATCCTAAAAATACTTTATATTAAAAACAAGTATGCTTGGATTTCTATTAGTGTGTTTTATCTGGGATTTGAGAGAAACACATGTACTTTAAACTAAAAAACGTTATACCATGATATATTGTGATCTACTAGTTAAAACAGTTCCAGCGAGCAGGGGGAAAATGAACTAGTGTTGAGTTGAAATATCAAAGTATAATTTTATTGTTTTGAGTTAAAAATATTGTATTAAGTGGAACCAAGTTCTTAAAAGTGTTGAAACATTTTTATTTTTCACTCTCGAAAATGTGTATATAAAACTTCTACGACTCCTTAAAAATTTCGAAAGAACTCTATAATACTCCTTGGTTTTTATATTCAGAATTCTGATGAACCCTGTGAAATCATTGTTTTCTTTTTCATGTTTTCAGCATCCATAAGATTTGATGTTTCCAGCCCGCTTTTTAAATTTCAATCTAAACTATTTTGTAATTTATTGTATTTATTTATTAGTAGCGACTTGAAGGCCATCACAGCATTGCATGTGTTGATTTGCAATCACTGGGGGGGGTTAGCGAGCGGTGGTCACGCCTGACCGCACAAAAAGAACTGTTGTGGTCAATGCTGTGCTTGCCACACGGTGGCTAGTATAAACTTAAGAGCTAATTTTTTTAATGTGGCTTTGTTTACAGGCCGTGTTGTCCCTGTACGCCTCTGGTAGGACCACCGGCATCGTCCTGGACTCTGGCGACGGTGTTTCCCACACCGTACCCATCTACGAAGGTTATGCCCTCCCCCACGCCATCCTGCGTCTGGACTTGGCAGGTCGAGACCTCACCGACTACCTCATGAAGATCCTCACGGAGAGAGGATACTCCTTCACCACTACCGGTACGTTGTCTCGACGCTAGTTTCCCACCCTGAAACTCCCTAACCAGGGTGGTAACAGAACCTGGAAAACCGGGAAATCAGGGAAAATTTCCAAATTTTACAAAAAATCAGGGAAATTTTGACAGCTTAAATGTCTACCATTATCGTTTGTCCTATTTAGAGATGCGCGATTACGAGTGCTTTTGAGAAACGAATAAATCTTATTCGCCGAAATTGTAATTAGAATTAAGAACGATAGCGTCATAATTTTTGAATGCCGCCGACGTTTTTTTCGCGGCTGCAGCGTCTTGTCGCCGTGAGACTAGCGATACAACTTGGGATACAATTTGAAATTTGTGTAACAAATGTTTATTGTGTATTAAATTAATTATTTTTGTTTGCAATTACATTTTTGTAGAATTTTTTATGTATATTTGCATTTGGTTTCGATGAATAGTATGACAATGTAGTGTCAGGTGTAAAAAAATTCATAAAATATTTTGCATTTTTTCTAAAGTTTTTTCAATTTTAATTAAAAAAATTCCATTAAGGTTTCCAACCCTTACAATAACAATTAAACTATGTGTAAAGAAAAAATACAAAATATTTGTGAAGAATGATCCGTTTACACCCTCGGTCACTGTTTAACTCTCCTAATCTAAATCTCGAACCAATTTCTAAGAACTTGTTAAAGCAATCTATTAAACCATGTGAAGGTTTAAAAAAAAATTAGCTCCCTGTATGAGAGATTAAATCGCAGACCTTCTTGCTGATGCTCGCCAACCCAGTGTGCTTGCTTTTCAATCCTCATTGGTTGGCTGCACAAACCTTTCTCGCTTTGCACTCGTCAATGGAGACGTGTGTTCTAACAGAAAGGGTTGTTTACAAAATATATAAAATATAAACAAATATTTTTAAAATATAAATTGGTTGTATTATAGAAAATTTATACAGTACCTCTAGAATCTGAACAATTTGGAATTCAAATGAGAGCTTTGAGCAAATTTTCACTCTAAATGTAAACGTCGCATTGGAAGTCGAATACCCAGCATGTTTGTGTGTACATTTCCCCAGCACTCGAGCCACCCACACACTTTATCATTGAGTTTGTTGTTAAAAGTTGTAGTGCAAGTGTCTTGTTGAACTAGAATTGTTGGCCCTGAAAATGGCTGATAACGCTATAGATTCAATTCGGGCTTTGTGGTAAACAATTGTACAGTATTGCCAAACCACAATAACAAATAACTTCTGTGTGCCACGTAAGATAATTATATAGATTTAAAAAAAAGTTAACATTTAACAGATTTATGTTATAAGCAAGAAACTTTTTTCACAACTTGCTTTTATTCACCCGATTCTACGGTACCTTTCAGCCGAGCGAGAAATCGTCCGCGACATCAAAGAGAAGCTGTGCTACGTCGCCCTGGATTTCGAGCAGGAGATGGGCACCGCTGCGTCCTCCTCATCCCTCGAGAAGTCGTACGAGCTGCCGGACGGACAGGTCATCACCATCGGCAACGAGCGCTTCCGTTGCCCCGAGGCGCTCTTCCAGCCTTCCTTCCTGGGGATGGAGTCCTGCGGCATCCACGAGACCACCTACAACTCCATCATGAAATGTGACGTGGACATCCGTAAAGACCTCTACGCCAACACTGTGTTGTCGGGTAAGATCCGTTCTCTTGTCTCGACCGTTGGCGAACGGTGCGCGTTCGTTCTATATCGTGGCGAATTCTGCCACCTCGGCAAAATATCTGCTTGAGTTACACTGCTATGTACACTATTGCATCTTAACTCCTCCTTGGAGTACTTTTTGATAGACAAAAGTCGCATTAAATTGGTGGGTGACAGACTTGATTTTGACACAGAAACTTCGACGGATGGTTGTCGACGCGGGCATCATTGTGGGCTGAAAAGGCTCTTCATTTCCTGCCATTTTGAGTAATACAATCAAAAGAAAACATTGCATACAATGCAATATTTTTTCCCCCAAGTACTCACCGAAATTCACAATCCAAACTTGACACTGTCTTGCGATACAATGTATTTGGCACCATAAAAAGCGGGACAAACTTTTGCATCAAGCTAATCATTCAAAACTGGTAACTAACCACTTCAAACTAGGCACGGTAAATCCCGGTCGCCATGGCACCAACAGAATTTCGTCTGGTGCCTAAATTTTCTGTTTTTAAAAAGTTAATTTTTGTGAAAAAAATTATTATTTTTTCGGGTTTTTAAAGGTTGAAAATGGAGCGAAATGTCTAATGTAGGATATAAAAATGTTATTTTTATGGCCTCGGTTAGACTTTACACACACAATAAATATCCTATTTAATGAGTTCTGCAATATTCTCGGCGTTCAAAAAAACAGAGTGCAGTACAAAGGCCAAAATCCGGAATCCTACGGCACTACATCCTACTAATTTTGCATTTGCTATAGTAAAATAGCAAATGTATGAATAGGACTAATTCTTAAAGGAAAAAAAACTTGTTCATATACAATGCAACAAATTTTTTACTTGCCAATATTCTACTTTTTCTGCATGGTATTGACTCTGAACATGTCTGTTATTTTGCGTCGTTTATCCATTGGGTCTAGGTTTAACTCCTTGCTCTTTAAAAATTGTCGGGGAAAAGGGAGAAACAAAAAGACGATTTGACGAAAACGTCCAGATTTTGGACTTTTTACTGTATGATATATATTTCAAGGGTCATGACTCCTAATTTTTTTTTTGTCATCTCCGTCTTGAAAGCGGGTATATGTCTCGGAAAGATCGATCAGAAACAAACTCGCCGAAGGTGATATTCCATCATCTATCGCCGATTTGTCCAATTTCATTGGACATATTATGGGATCAAATGGACAACTGCTAGTTAAGACACGGACACTTTATTATTTAAAAGGGACATGGGACAAAACAGTTAAAATAATCAGGAAGGAACATCGTCACATAACATTCAATAAAGCTCGTCATAGCTCAATTAGTTAAAGCGCGAAGCTCTTGCTTCCGTGGCTTACATTCAGCGTCTGATTAGTTACTATGTTATGCGGCGCGTCACCGCTAATGTATACATACGCACGTAGAATAGGAAACGATGGGACTATTTTCCCACAATATGATGTGCTCGTTGGAGTGTCTCTGACCCGTTTCCTTTGCGCAGGTGGTACCACCATGTACCCTGGTATCGCCGACCGCATGCAGAAGGAGATCACCGCCCTGGCCCCCTCCACCATGAAGATCAAGATCATCGCCCCTCCAGAGAGGAAGTACTCCGTCTGGATAGGAGGCTCCATCCTTGCCTCCCTCTCCACCTTCCAGCAGATGTGGATCTCCAAGCAAGAGTACGACGAGTCCGGACCCTCCATCGTCCACAGGAAGTGCTTCTAGGCGGACGGACCGGCTCCGTTGCATTCCGAGATTTGGACGCTTCAGTCTACCGTAAAAAAAAGAGAAATTTCTGTACTATAAAATGGTTATTATGATTTTCAGAAATTTATATGCAAGTTATTTTACATTGTGATTGTTTTTGGTAATAAACATTTTAATGGATTTTTTTTGTTCTTTTATCGTAAAGGCTCGGTTTTGGAAATTCTATTTCGAGCTCTCCTTTTTTCCTCTGTACGGTCAGAGGGTAGATAGTTTGAATCCGACCGAAGGACGTGTGAGAAGGGTGCACGTTCTATATAGTGTCCTCGCGTAAAGTTTAGAGAAATCTCGTCTGACCACGTGGTCGTCCTCTAATTTTTCCCACACTGTTGTTGATGGCCTGGTGTGACGTCAGTTGAAATACCTGTAATCGACGTTTCGTTATTTTGAATTGTGATGTGTACCGGATTTCTATGCAGTAATTATTAACATTATCAGGGTGTAAAAAAAAAAAAAAAAATTTATATATTAGTACCTTTTTAAAATCAAGTAATTGTATTTTTTTTTTAAGTTTAAATTTCTGTAGGCCCTATACACTGTTTTTATAATTGTATATACATTTGTTTTGAATGAAAAATTGAGTTTTTGATATGACATGTAAATCAATATTTATTTTAAGTAAAGCATCCAAATTTTTGTGACATGGTAAACCAATATTTATTTTACTAAAAATCTTAGTTTGTTGCATGGTAATTCCTTAAAATATGAATTTTCAAAATAAAAGCAAAAGGTAAAACATTTGTTTAAACTTTAGCAAAACTGACTTGTCAACGTGTGTTTTAAAGAAAATTACATGTTCACAAATTCATCAGTTAGTGAAAGACTTAAGTTACAGTCTGATTAAAATAAAAAAACTATACTGGTGGTAATTTAACTTGGCGTTGCCTGATTGTTTTCGTCGACTGCTGTCTGCACCTGGCCGTGAATGATTCATCCAACAAATCGACAAAAAGTAGTTGAATTCTCACTCGCTAAGCCATAGGCCTCGGTCAATTAAAGATATAACGAATAGTTTACGAATACTAGTGCAGTTATTAGCTGTCTTGACATTTAGAAGTAGGCCTACCGGTCATTGACACTATAAGTAGCTAGTCTTTTTAAAAAAGTATAACGTTAATGTACAGTATTTTTCCCGTGCTTCCTGCACTTGAATGAATGGTTTGTTGTTCGTAACATGAAATTATACATGAACATTGTCAAAACTTTCAAATAGATATCGACTAATTTTTTACTTTACCGTTTGGTAGAATCCCTGAGCCGACGGATTATTTAGTCCATAGACACCTTAGATTATTTGCAAGTGTCCAGCCCCAAACATTTTTTCAAAAGCTGGTCAGTAGTGGGTGTAGTTTGACCATTAGTGCTGAAATCAGGAGTGCGAAAAGTTTAAAGCATTAGACGCTTTCTGTGATTTTCCTAGGATGTATTTACCTATTGATTTAAATCTCACATTTTTATAACTGATTTTTAAAAAAAATAAGTTGATTAAAGTAATTATTTTAATCATTGATTTAAATCTTGACACACCAAAAATTATCTTGGGTTATTAAAAACAAATTTTTTTCTTTCCTTAAAGTAACTTGTTTAGAGGTGTTGGAAGACACCTTCCATTTTACATACACTCTGAAAGGGTAGGTATTTTAATCGACGTTGTACTGGAGCGACGCTATGGGCTATCGATCCTCTGAGCCACGATCGGATGACGAGGCTCCTTACTTTCCACACTGAAAGGGAAATTGTTGTTAAAGGTCCGCCTAATGAAGAACCGTCACAGTCCTCACGTGTGGTTGTTGTGGAAGCTTAGAGAGTGGGGCCATTAGAGCTCAGATGTTGCCACGTTATCTGACCGTGGTTCAAAATGACGTGGTGTTGTACACGGATCTTTACCTTAAGGAATTGATACCGGACCGTTATTGATTTAATCTCGCATTTTTATAACTGATTTTTAAAAAAAATAAGTTGATTAAAGTAATTATTTTAATCATTGATTTAAATCTTGACACACTAAAAATTATCTTGGGTTAACAAATTTTTTTCTTTCCTTAAAGCAGGCCTCGAAATAGATTTTTTAATACAGGTGCACTGTGTTCACCTGAGTTTTTAAATTAGGTGCACTGCGTGCACTTAGTGGTAAAAATTAGGTGCACAATTATATTTTCATGTGCACCCAGGTATTTCGAGCCCTGCCTTAAAGTAACTTGTTTAGAGGTGTTGGAAGACTCCTTCCATTTTACATACACTCTGAAAGGGTAGGTATTTTAATCAACGTTGTACTAGAGCAACGCTATGGGCTATCGATCGGATGACGAGGCACCTTACTCTCCAAACTTCCCACACTGAAAGGGAAATTGTCGTTAAAGGTTGAAAAGAAAATGAGCACTTGTATTTTTCCTAGTATTGTTTTAAACTGTTTTCATATTTCCTCAAGTTTGTCCCAAAACAGACTTCCTTTTATATTAACACAATCTATACCACGTAGACCTGAAATTTTGCACACAGGTAGTCCACATTTTAATCTAGATCATTTTTTGACTGATTTGTTTTCCTCAGAATGGCAACAGTGCACAGAGATTGGACTCAATTTTTGTTATTTTGTGAGAACAAACGATTCCAGCAACAAAAAAAATACAAATTTTTGACTGGTGTTTCCTTTTTTTTTTCTTCTCAAGTCCAAGTTTCTATCTTTGCAATTCTTAAAGATGGCATGAAAATTTTAACGGATTTGAAATGGTGCAAAATTTGACACCAAAAATAGATGCCTTATATATTTAATTGAAAAATTTACTAAAAGGAAATCAAATGTTTATACTTTTTGGCAACTCCGTTATGGCTGTTATCCAATAGGTTACAAATTCCCATTCCACAAAAGCAGCAGGCTTGCTACGCAGTGGCTAGTTTAAGTATATGGGTGATTTCATAGTGGAAGATTTGTATGCGCTTAAATGTTCAATTTGCATTCGTATTTTATCAGAAGTTTGATTTAAAATCTGCACCCAAATGTGTTCAACTGGTATAAAATGACCACCTAGTAGAAAAAAAACATTCCTTTATTGCAGCACTAGCACGTTGTGCCATATTCTCAAAACTGCATATCTTGAGTATGTACTAAACAAAAGTCGCTTCCCACGGGTCGGGAATTATCGGGTAATTTTAATTTTGGCTATAAAAGTCAGAAAATTGCACATTTTCGTCTTGAACCTGTGAAATTGTCTGAATGGCCTCGCAGATGCTTTGGATAAATGAAGCCAGTAAGATTCGTACCGTTGTGTGTCCCTTTATTTCAACCGATTTTAAAAGAAACTGGTAATTTTTAACAGGTTAAGAATTTTGTTTTGTCCACTGGCTTAAATTGAAGAATTTAATGCTTTCTTCCGTAAATTGATTTAATTCAACTATGTTGGATTATTTGAATAAGTTATCTTAATGCAAAAAATAGTGCTTTGTGTATTAATCTCTACTATATTATAATAGGAAGGGTTTGCGCGCAAAATCCTGACGATTCTATGGCACTTACAGCAATGAGATTTGGCACACAGGCAGTCCAAAGTTTTGCAATTTTGGGTCGCGGCGAATTTTCAAATTCAATTTAGAACATTTTTAAATGAAATTGAATCATCATTGAATGCTGCAGCACAGAAGAGATCAGATTCTAAATTTGTTTTCGTTTCCGCCGCGCGGATGAATGATTTTTCTGCCAGACGATAAAAACAAACAATCTTTTAACAGGTGTCAATTAGTCCTTTTTCTATCTCGTAGAGTGCCTATATAATAAGAGTGGCGACATACGGGAAACACTTTCTGATTGGATTAGAGACCTTTTCTACCGCCCGAGGCGGCCTTTTCCCAGCTCCCGTAGACTTAACATGGGAACTTTTTGTGTGTTCGAGAAACACGTGTGTATATAAAATTGAAAAGAAAATGGAGCTTATTCATGTTCCATTTCGTGTTCTAGAATGTTAATTTATTATTATTTTAGTGTTTTGTCAGCATAAATTTGAAGACTTTTTAAGTAAATAGCTTTTTTTGAACAACATAGTGTTTCCCGCAATCTAAGTTAGCGCGTTGTGCAATCCATCTCATCAATTACGCATACAATTGAGCGCTTATATGATTCATTTATACCGAATGTATCCATATTATAACAATCAAATGCTTTTTGTTCTCCCTGAAATGATATATTAATTCGCCCAGCAACCTTCATCGAGACGATTCTGGTAGAAAAATGGCTGCCGCGCATGCGCATTGGGCCTAATTTGGTCCCTTGTCGCCACTCTTATTATACAGGGTGGTCCCGAATTCATGGTACAAACTTTAATGGTAGGTACAGGACATTGTAACAATGATTTATTGTATAGGAATGTATAGTCGCAAGTGACGCGGTGAGGCGAAAACAGGGGAAATAACGGCCGAAAGGAAAAACAAAGATTTTATTGAAAGCGTTGTTGACAAGTGTCATGTTTACAGTAATTGTTCAAAATTGCGTCCACCAGTATCGATACATGCTTGACAGCGTCGGTGGAGCGATTGGCGTACACGTTCAAAGATGCCTGGTATTTCACGCACACCTGCAGCAGCTACAGATAAGCGAGCGACGAGATCCTCATCTGAGTCAACTGGAGTCATAAACAAGATGCTTTAGATGTCCCCATAAAAAGTAATCGAGGCTCGGGAGATCGGGGTGGCCAAGGGACTGGTCCACCACGCCCAATCCATCGAGTACCAAACGTGGCATTCAGGTAATTCCGTACATCAATGCTGAAGTGTGCTGGCGCCCCATCGTGCTGAAACCACATGCGGTTACGAATGGCGATCGGAACATCATGCAGCAGTTGTGGTAACACTTCTTTCAGAAAAATAAGATAGCTTCCGCCAGTGAGCCGCGTGGGTAGTAAGTATGGGCCAATCAAAAAGTCGTTCACAATACCAGCCCACACATTAATACTGAAACGCATGTCGACGCGTTGCATGTGGATTATCGGTTGCCCACACATGGGAATTGTGCGCATTAAAGACACCCTCGCGTGAAAATGTCGCTTCATCTGTAAATAGCACATAATCTACGAAATCCGGCTGCAACGCACATTGCTGCATCACCCACAGTCAGAAGTTCACGCGGCGAGGATAATCTGCCGGATTCAATGCTTGTACTTTCTGAAAATGGAAGGGGTGTAAGCAATTTTCGTTTAACACTCTGCATACAGTCTGATGACTCACACCTACGTCACGCGCAACAGTTCTTGTGCTTGACTCGGGTCTATCAGCCACAATGTTCAAGATGCTTTCTTCCAGCCTTGGAGTGCGTACAGCTCTTACTCGACCAGCGCCATGTCTGTTGACGTCGAACGCACCTGTTTCACAAAGTTGACGATGTAACCGTTGAAAAATTCTATGATCCGGCATTCGTCGATCAGGATACTCCGCGCGATACATTCGTAACGCAGCTCTGCCGTTACCATTTGCACGGCCGTACATGTAATGCATGTCTGCTTTTTCTGCATACGTTAAGTCACCCATCGTCTACGGCAGCACAATTGTGAATGGCGCTTTTCCCTACTGCGATGCATCATGTTCAACAGCGGCTAGACATCTACTGCCCTCTACCGGCAATGATACCAACCGATCACTCCATTTCTCTTTCCTTTTATTTCCCCTGTTTACGCCTCACCGCGTCACTTGCGACTATACATTCCTATACAATAAATCATTGTTACAATGTCCTGTACCTACCATTAAAGTTTGTACCATGAATTCGGGACCACCCTGTATAGGCACTCTAGGTATGGGCAACCTTTGGAAAGTTGCGGGCTAAACTTTAGGATATTAATGAAGTCGCGGGCCGTAGATAGTTGTAAAAAAGTAATTAGGATAAGGTTTATTTTTTATATATTTATAAAGTGTGTGTGTATAATATCGTATTGATTAAGTATTTACTTACAATCACCAGAAATCAATGAGAAGTATGAGCTTGAACTTGCGAAACAAAATAATCAATGTTAGGATCAATCCCACTAATACACACGTGCAGAGTGTTTTCCAAATTTTCATCTGTAGGACTGGTTCGATACTTCGATTTATTACTTTTCATCATGGAAAAGAACTATCCGAGTAGTGTTGATTTGTATCAGTGTTTTTATAACAATCACATACGCAAGTAATGAATGGAATCAAGAAGGGCAAGGCCGTTTCTAGGATACAATTAATAATGAAATTTATAATTGTTACACTTGATTATCTGTGGAATTGAGTGGCACGATGTGCCGCCGATAACTTGTCTGGCGACATTGAAACCTCGTTTTGATTTAATTGTTCAAGAAAACAGGCTCAGCCATCTCATGTATCCAATACTAATTTTATTAGTAATAATAACTATATAAGGTAGTATTGGAAATACCAACTTTTACATTTTTGTATTCAAAGTGTACCCAAATAATTCAAGATATTTTTAGTGTGTCATCAACTAAAAAAGGTTGAGAAACACTGACCCACGTTATTCAGGCTTTTGTTCCCTCACTATCATGTTGGCGAGAACCGAAAATATTTACTTTTTTATCTAGCGCGATTTTAAAATATTTCGCGGGCCGGATCAAAACCCAGGGCGGGCCACATTCGGGCCGGGAGTGCCCATATATGTCCTAGACCGTTAAAGATAGAGTAAAAATTTCAACGGATTTGAAATCTGCGGACAATTTTAGACCAGAACGATGCCTTATATTATTGTGTTGCCTGTGGGCTAGCCACGCAGTGACTAGTTTTGTGTAATTCTAAAATTTGTTTTTATTACTGGCTATTGAATGGTGATGAATTATTTTTTGGTTTTTCACCTTATAAATGAGAAGTGCTTAAATATGACCCGGAATTTTGTAAACATTTGTCCGGAACACCTGGAAAAGTCGGGGGGAACTTTTAAAATGCAGATTTTGCTGATTTCTTTTTTTCCAAACGATCCGGATAGTTGCAGTTCTATTGTATTTATTATTTTAATAAATTGCATTTCCTTTCTATCACTCTCAATATGCCATCACAAAATATTTCACTAAAAGGAGCAGGCAAGTCCCAAAAAAGCAAATTCTAAGTGTAATTTTGACGAAATATTGAAAGGCTAGCTCGGCGTTGCCCGTGGTGTAAGTTATTAATCTGGTATAAAATTTTCCGCATATTTAAAATCCGTTGAAAATTTTACTCTATCTTTAACGATCTAGGAGATAGAATAAAGAACTAGGTGGAGTTCAGTGGAAAGATTTATCGTCTGGCTGGAAGATCATTCCTCCACGCAAAATCAAAGCGGAAACGAAAATAATAATTTTCTCCGAGTTCCCCGCGATTAAAAAAACTTGGCATGGTTTGAAATGCTGATGGCAAGATTATGTGGGTAAAACACAGTCCAGATTCGGGTGTTTCTTCTTTGTACGGAGAAACGCGTTTGTAGAACCAGGGAGAGAATTAAATTCATTTTAAAATATTCTAGATGGAATTTTAAAATTCGCCGCGATCCAAAAATTCGGACTACCTGTGTGCCAAATCTCACAGCTGTAAGTGCCATAGAATCGTTAGCATTTTGCGGCAGACAAACAAACAAACACTTCCTTTTATAATTGAGATGATAGCTATTTTAATTAACATAGTACTGGTGAAATACAACGGGCTATTGACGACGGTCCGGGGAAAGAATCTGTTAAAAAAAAAGTTACTGGCCTCCGCCGCATGATTTGAAACTCGATTTCTTTTTTCTGAAAGCGAGCGATCCGGATAATTCGAGTTTAATTCTAGTCATGAAAGTTCTACGCAGAAAGAAGCAAACTTGACAGCACGAGTTCGCCTTCCGACCTCAATGCAACTTACACTTCTTATACGTGCCTCGAGATGGCAGCACATACCGGTGGTTAGTTCGGTAACTGATTGTACGCATGGCAGTGGAATTGAAAACAACTTACTCTGTTCAAAAGGTTACCCCCCGGTATTTAGGTTTTTGTTGTCAAAATTTATAATCTCGTCAAGTTTGTTCAGCTCATTTTGTGTCTGAGCAACATAAATTGCGTTTAAGGTAAGCAGGTGCACCCGCACAGGGCCCACTTGAAAAGGGGCCCAAAGAGAAGGGTTAAGGTAATGGGAATAGATGAAGGAAGTAACTTGACACTCGAAGAACTATTTAAAATACAAATTTACACTGTTCTTGAAACCATTGTCTCGAATAGAGTGGCGGATCAAGTCAATGTGGGGCCCTCAAATTCAAGAAAGTAAAAAAGTTTTTCAATTGAGCTCTCCATAACGTAATGAACAAAAAAGAAATGGATTCGAAAAAATTTCACACTATAACAACTTTAAATAAATGTATTAAAAAAACATTTTTTACATGAATTTCCGTCTAGCTTTATTTCTTGCCAATTCGTCAATTATTTTGGCAGTGTCAATTCGACTTAAAATTCCTTGCTCTATATACAGAATGGCCAGACTAATTAATATTTCTTCTCCCATACTAGTCCTAACGCATTAAATAAGGGAATTCGTTAAAAAAAACTTTCAATAATATTCCAATTTTCGGAAATGTGCTAGACATTTCTTTCGTGGCTCGACAGAGGTCTGGTGTGATTTTTATGATGTCCTCGCTTTCTTTTCGAAATTACTAGCCACTGCGTGGCTAGCCCGGCGTTGCCCGTGCCCATTAAGTTATTAATAGCCCGTAAGTTAAGACTACGCGGCAGCTTAATCCGCCACTGGCGTTATCAGAAAATGAAAACTATCTGTGACGAAGTTTGCTTTCTCTCTGGCTCGTCTTCACAATACACGAGTGTTGCAAATTGAGAAAAAAAATTGGCTGCAGATCTCGCTTTTAAATATAGGAAAGATTGTGAAAAGTACGAATTCATGTGTGAAATTGAAAGTTTCGAGCAACGACTCTTATACAAAATATAGAAACTGCATCTCAACTTAATAATCGATACGCTCTTCGTGATTTGGGTTGAATTGAGTCACCCAAATATCAAAGTCGATCTTCGAATGTTTCTGACTCTTCACGTGACTATTGCTTCGTGCAAGAGACGTTTTAGCGAGTTGAAATTTATGAAAAAGTATTAAAGATCAACTATTGGACAAAAAAGAGTATCCACTCGTTCTATTATTTCATGGAATACAATATCGTTAAAAATATTATGATGTAATGAAAGAATTTGCTGAAATAGTACTTAAATAATTAAGGGGTCTAAATGCAAATTCCGGACAATGCACCAAAGGGAGTTTTTTGGGGGTAAACAGGTTTTTCTTTTTTTTTTCAAACCCTTCCCCCCATTCAGTTGCGGAAAATTTTGCAAACATATCTATACAATGAAAATTTTGCACAAATTAATCCTTTATTAATATAACTTCTCAGGGCCGGTCCCATGTGCCTACACACCGGTCAGGTGTTGAAGGTGTTAGCCTCCAGATCGGAAGATTCATGGTTCGAATCCGGGTCAGTGCATGTATGTTTGAAAGCGTATCATCTGAACGTGGTTCAAAATGACGAGGTGTTGTCCTCGGATCTTTCCTTTTGGGGGTTGATCTCGGACAGTCGTCAATAGCCCGTTGTGTTGCTCTAGTATGACGTTAATTAAAAATTACTCAGTTATCCAACCGGGCTACCGGACAAAAGTGGCTGTCAAAGTGCTTTTGATCAAGGTAGGTAAATAGGTAGTTTTTATTAACGTCCTGCTAGAGCAACAGAACGGGCAACTGACGACGGTCCGAGATCAATCCCCTAAGGGAAAGATCCGAGGACAACACTGCGTGATTTTGAGCCACGGTCATATGACGAGGCAACATCCGAACGGGCTCCCCACTCTCCAAACTTCCACACACACCCAATGTGACGACGTTCGGCCACTACAGATTTACCCTCAGGCTTTACACCATACGCTTGCAAACATCCATGCACGAACCCGGAACCTTCTGATCTAGAGGCTAACACCTTTACCGCCAGAACGGTGGGTCGGCCTACTAAGATGGCTCGAATGCGGGTCCGGACATGAATGTTTATAAGCATATGGTGTAGAGGCGGCTGGTGCACCTTCAATCTGTCGTGGGCGAAAGTCCTCGCGTTAGGTGGGCGTGGAAGTTTGAAGAGTGGGGTTCCAGCTAAGGTGTTGCTTCGTCATCTGACCGTGGTTCAAAATGACGAGGTGTTGTCCTCTGACCTTTCCCTTAAGGGACTCATCCCGGACCGTCGTCAATAGCCCGTTGTGTTGCTCCAGTACGACGTTAACTAAAATTATCAAATTACCTCATGTTGGGTAGGTGTAGAAGTTTGGAGAGTGGCGTGCCTGCTCAGGTGTTGCCAAGTCATCTGACCGTGGTTCAAAATGACGAGGTGTTGTCCTCGAACCTTTCCCTTAAGGGACTCATCCCGGACCGTCGTCAATAGCCCGTTGTGTTGCTCCAGTACGACGTTAACTAAAATTATCAAATTACCTCATGTTGGGTTGGTGTAGAAGTTTGGAGAGTGGCGTGCCTGCTCAGGTGTTGCCAAGTCATCTGACTGTGGTTCAAAATGACGAGGTGTTGTCCTCGAACCTTTCCCTTAAGGGACTCATCCCGGACCGTCGTCAATAGCCCGTTGTGTTGCTCTAGTACGACGTTAACTAAAATTATCAAATTACCTCATGTTGGGTTGGTGTAGAAGTTTGGAGAGTGGCGTGCCTGCTCAGGTGTTGCCATGTCATCTGACCGTGGTTCAAAATGACGAGGTGTTGTCCTCGAACCTTTCCCTTAAGGGACTGATCCCGGACCATCCTCAATAGCCCGTTGTGTTGCTCTAACACGACGTTAAAAATGACCCAATCGGCCTACTAAGGTAATTTTAAGGAACGTCTTACCAAAGTAACAGAACGGGCTATTGACGACCCATACCTAATCGACTTTGGAATACCGTCAAAACTGATGACGACACCATGCGCTGTGTTGTTGCGCAGCGGCCGTTTTCCCAGGCTGTGCTGCATCGCTTCGCTCATACTGCTCCTTGCCACGCGAATCTGCCCCTTTCGCCGTCTGCTGTTTCTTGTCCAGAGTTCCCAACAGGTAGGTGAACCTTTCCTGCGTGTGAAACATCATGCCCTTCATGGGACTTGAGGAGTCGAAATTCTTTTGCTCTGAAATAAAAGAATCCCAACAGAATTTGGGATTCTTCCATCAATATTTATAATGGGTCATCCGGAGAGTTCTGCGCGTTTTCAAATCGAAGCTAGCTTTGTTGTTATTTTGCTACCGCTGATAAAGAGTGACCTCGATTGAAGCAGATGTTTCAATTCGGTCTTTTCTGCTGACACTGCATCATTATAGCATGTGTTGAGGCATAAGTTTCGTTTCACTGCAGTGCTGAGAATGGAGAACCAGAAAGTTCATTTGTGTCTTATAGTATGCTCTTTTATTTTGAGAAAGGATAAAATGCCAGTCAGACTGCTCGTAAAATGTGTGCTGTATAGGGACATAGTGCTGCTTCTGAGGCCACAGTTCAAAGGTGGTTTGTTAAATTGGTGGAGTGGTAGCATCCAATACGTTAGTCCCCAAAGCGATGTTTTTCACCAAACAAGATGGCGGCCAATCCAAGATGGCCACCCTATAGCAAAATCCTCACTGAACCTTTGCATACAGTACATAAATAGGAATATTTTTTTTAAAGAAAAAAAGTTTTCAAATCTCTGCAACAAATTTTACTTACAAATCTTCTAATTTTTACAGAGAAGTATTTTCTCTGAGCATGCGAGTTATTTTGTGTTGTTTTCTCAAATAAGTCCAGGTTAAACTCATTTAAAAAAAAAAAATTTATGTTGGAAAAAAAAAAACGCCGGTTAGCGAAACGTCCGATTGTTTAACAATTCCGGATTTGGGATTTCGTACTCTGGAATTCAAAATGAGGAAGCAGAACTTTCAGCATGACCCAATACTTTCGTTTCAGTGCTGTCCTGGGTATGCCCACTGCATTAACAATCATCGAGTTGTAGGCGACGTAAGTTCGATCCCTCTCTCTGGTTGTCTCTTAACTTCGAAAATTTCAGAACGTAACATAATTCATAAGTAAAATAATTTAGTACTAGGGGGCCCGCCCCCTGCTCGCTAACGCTCGCCAACCCCCGGAGGATTGCATCGCAATCCTCATTGTATCGCTGCGCGAACCTATGCTCGCTTCGCTCGCATCAATGAAGACATGTGTCCGAGCAGTAGGAATTGTTAACAAAATATGATATTCCAAAAAAATATTTATCAAATCTAAATTTTATGATGCTTATCAGAAAAGATATTTACAGTACCTCTGAAATCAGAATTAAAATGGAAACTTTGAGCAAATTTTGACTCGAAATGTGAGCGTGGATTTGGAAATTGAAAACCCAGCATGTTGGTTGTGTGTAGATTTACCCAGCACTCGAGCCACCCACGCTTTTTCATCGAGTTTGTGGTCGAAAGTTGTAATGCAAGCGTCTTGTTGAACTATAAGAGTTTGCCCCGAAACGGACTTTTTTTTTAAATGACCCTGAAAAGATCCTCCGTTTTCTTTGATTTCTATTATTTACTGCAACAGCTCGACTAAAATTCATTTTTTTTTCAATAAAATTTCATCCGATAACGCTATAAATTCAATTGAAGCGCGAGGCTTTGGGATAAACAAATAATCGTACAATGTTGCCAAAACGCGAAAACAAATAACGTCTTTTTTGCGTGCCACGTAAGAAAATTATATATATAGATGTGCTTATGTGAAAGAAAGTGCATTGATAAAATGATAAAAAAAAACTTCAGTTTCCTGTTTCTTTTACCCAGTTTTGTGTTAGGATATGGTTTATCACATTTATTGATGCACTCTGTAATAACGTGCGTTGTATAAGCTTTGGCAGGCGGAAATTTTAAGAGATCTGAATAGTGTAAAGTATAACAAATATTCTTTTGTTCTATCTTGGCTAAGGCCAAACAAATCAAAATGGTTCGTTTCCTGTAACCCGACCGACCCTGAAATTACAGTACAAAATTTCCAACCCTAACGTTTACTTTTTGTTGACTTCGGCGATCGTAATCTATTCATAATTGTTTATTATACTAGGAGGATCCGCCCCCTGCTCGCTAACGCTCGCCAACCCCCGAATTTAAAAAATAATGGTTTTTGCTGTAGATATAACGATTTTAACAAGAAGTAGTGTAAATATCCAAAGATTCCGAATTTTGTATGACCCACTTTTGATCGCATCCAATTTAATTATTAACCGCTTTCAAAAATAATAGTACCGTAAGAAAGAGTACATTCTGAGGTATACTGCGATATTTTAAAAATTAAAAACTAATAGTAATAAGATATAGATACGGCAGTTTTAAAAAAAGTAACAAAAATGTCCCGATTTTTCCCGAATTTCAAAAAAATATTATCAAGAACCAAATTGAAATTTAAAAAAAAACTCGACGAGCTGCAAAAATTTACGTTGAGAGGTACTTTAAAAAAAAAACTCACGACTGAAGACTGAAAATTTGTATGTGTTTTGCTCACTCGCGGAAGAAATTTCGCTTCTTTAATTTTGACACTTAATAAATCCTAAACTAATAGCCGCATCGGAAAAAAATCTTAATAATTGTCCAGGGAATACGATGAAGAACAAACCATGTTAATTTTGTTTTTTTCCGATCAGTACTTTCTCTGGAAACCGTCTAAGAATCGTGCTAAACAACACAGTTTTCAATCCTGCGGCGTCGGTGGCGGCGGTAACATTTTTTTAATATAGAGAGATATTCAGTTCAGGCATTATATGTCACCAATAAACTCTTCAGGAATGAATAACCAGTTGAACCCGAAGAAAAACTATACTACCCAAGTTGGGTAAATACCAGAGTCTACCCAGTATATTGACCCGCAAAAATAAATAGACCCAGGTATTTTACATCACCGATCACACCTCGCATCAATTTTAAATCCAACATAAATACTCGGATATTTCCTTTCGCGTACTTGCTAAAAATATTTAGCAGAAAGAAACTTTTTCCCACTTACTGGTCCTAATATATTTGCTCATGTTACAGGAAACAAACCTTTTTTTAGGCCTAATTATTTTTCAGTGATCTGCTATTTGCAGGAAATTCCATGACAGTTCAAACAATAGCAGTCTCCACCGGAGATTTCACTTCAGGATGAGTCTGTGTCGTCTCGAACCCAACAAAAACGACCCTTCTCAAGTCTGAGAGGATGGCCGAACCAAACCCCCTCGAAGTTTAAGTCCCGTGGGTACAACACCCCTTAAGTATGGAAAGGCAACACATAACAATTATTCATATTGATGAAAACTCCTCGTTTGAATTAAAATATTCAAAATAAAATTTTATACCACGACAATTTATTAGTTTTTTCCGCCATCGTGTCTGTCGGGTGGTTAAGGTTTCAGCCTCTAGATTGGAATCAGGGTCAGTACATGTATGTTTGTAAGCGTATGGTATAGAGGAGGCTGGTGCACCTTAAATATGTCGTGGTCGAAAGTCCTCACGTGTGGTTGGTGTGGAAGTTTAGAGAGTGGTGCCATTAGAGCTCAGATGTTGCCACGTTATCTGACCGTGGTTCAAAATGACGTGGTGTTGTACTCAGCTCTTTCCCTTAAGGAATTGATACCGGACCGTCGTTAATAGCCCGTTTCTTTAATCGCAGGGCTGAAGTCTCAGCTCATCCATTGAAGAAAACGTGCTTTGATTTACGTTGTTGATTTAGTAAAACTTTCTAGCAAGAGATTTCAATTTTGTCACGGGCATTTGAGATTTTCTATCTTCGAAATAGGTAAAAATTTCAACGGATTTGAAAACTGCGGACAATGTTACACCAGATCGATACCTTCAATGTGTTTTTCTTTAAATTAATAATGTTTAAATTGTGTAACATGTGTCATATGACGGGTGGGACTCGTTCTAAAAATTGTTTTTCTTTGTAATGTTCAGTATCAGTAGGGACACGAAAAGAATTGTCACGGGCAACGCCGTGCTCGCCTCTACTAGTTGAATATACAGATTAAACAACCCCTGAATACATTCATTGCACAGCTCTACATACACTACACTACAATAATGGATCGGACACCAGCGGATTTGGGCCGACCAACCGGTATAGTGGTTAAGGTGTTAGCCTCTAGATCGGAAGGTTCCGGGTCCGGGCATGGATGTTTGTAAGCGTATGGTGTAGAGGCGGCTGGTGCACCTTAAATCTGTCGTGGCCGAAAGTCCTCACGTTGGGTTGGCGTGGAAGTTTGGAGAGTGTGGTGCCAGCTCAGGTGTTGCTTCGTCATCTGACCGTGGTTCAAAATTACGAGGTGTTGTCCTCGAATCTTTCCCTTAAGGGACTGATTCCGGACCGTCGTCAATAGCCCGTTGTGTTGCTCTAGTACGACGTTAACTAAAAATTACCATTACCTGGTTAATTGAACGCCTACATGAACATTTTGGACCAACGGGAGCTTCCTACGTTCTGGTAATTTTTTTTATGGAACGGACGCATGCGACTTCCGGGACGACAACGCTCCGTGTCGCGTTGCAGCCTCTGTTGATAAGTGGTATCGAGATAGGGATGTAAAACGTCTTCCTCGGCCTGCTCAGAGTCCCGATCTAAACCCCACAGAGCATTTGTGGGACACGTTGGAGCGATGCTGCTGGACCGGGCAACCGCGTCCGAAATCTACAGCCGAGCTGGCAACATTCTTGCAGCGGGAATGGACACAAATACCCATGGCTGTGTTTCGAAACCTCGTTGAAAGTATGCCCAGAAGGGTTGCTAGTGTCATTGCAGTACATGGGGGACCATACCCCTATTAAGGCATGTATTCTTTCCCTTATACCATTACATTTTGCTGTCCGGTCCATTATTTTAGGGTAGTAAATTTAACCCCCCCCCCTAAAAAAATAATAATAAAAACGCCTCATACAATCAAACGAACGAGGTCAGAAGTAGTTTTAGCATTTACGGTCAACTCAAGTTTTAAACAGTTAATGACACAGCCAATGCTTAACACGGTTTACTCAGATGTCTTTTACCTCATTAACTATTCAATATTATTACACCGGAACTAAAAGAGTGAAATGTTTTTAGACGCGTTGCGAGTGTTAAATGAAACGACGGGGCCGTGTGTGGAGACGACAGCGATTTGAAAATTATTTAGAGTAGCCACTGCGTGGACGGCGTTGGCCGTGACAGGTTCTTCTCGTGGGACCACTGCTCGCTAACCCCCGGTGATTGCTACGAATTCCCATTGGGTTTGTGTGATGGCCTCGTCACTGTCCAATTCGAATTGCGAAGAGATTCAGTCTGCGTGACGTCACAATCTCTTGCGAAAATATAAATATTGACTTGAAAAATTATTATTAAAAGAAAATCAAATGCATTCGGGTGTCGATCGGGTGTCAAATTTTCCGCAGATTTCAATCCGTTGAAATTTTGAATCGATCTTTAACAATCCTGATTTTTTATACAAACAGTCCAAATGTTTGTATTTGTTTTGCTTTCATTCACTGAAAGCGTTTGAGGGTTGGAAATGGAATCTGGATTGCGATGGTCACATGTGAAAAAATATAAGTTACTGTAACGAGTGAACTACGAGTACAGCGCCAGATCCGGAGCTATAAACCTCCGAACTTGTAACGAGCTAATAGTTTGAATCCAATAGATATCTGCTTCGATGGAGTTCTCTGTGTATATAAAATGAAGACGCCTCGTAATATCGTTATTCGTGAAAGGGGTGGAGTGGTCGTTCACGGTAAGACGTTTGTCGCCAACTAATTTTTGTCGCCAAATCAAGATGGCGGCCTAATTCCGTAACAGCAGATAGGGTTGCCATAACAAAACGGCAGACGTGAAGAAAATCCGCAAAAGGTGAAGGTTACCATATTTGGCGACAAATCGCCTTCTTACCGTGAACGACCACTCCACCGTGAAAGGTTGTGTAAGTATATATGCTGTGTACACGAAAGATAATTTAGATTTATAAACTGTCTGTGAGTGTAAGGAGAGTTTGTCATGTTCGCCCGCTTCCAGGAGGAATTCTCTGCACACTACAACTTAAAAATTATTTATTTAAAGACAATCATACTTTTAGATATCGATCCAATGTGAAATTTTCAGCAGATTTCAAATCCATTGAATTTTTTTCACTATCCTAGACGTTCTAGGAGATAGAAAAAAGAACGGTACAGCTACACTCTACGTTTATGAGTGATGGCAACGGCTTGGCGATTTTTTTGGCGCACTTCTAGTAGCGAGTTACGATAAATTAAGGCAACCCATCTTTCGTTACAGTTGTTGTGGCTTTCATGGCAACCTCGGCAAACGGAAACTTTCAATTTTCATTTTGAATAGTCTAGAAAGTTCTTCCAAAATCCGTTAAGGTCGTTTGATTTCATTGATTCGTTTGAAATTTTTTCTTTCCTCCCATTGGTTAGTTTGTTTTTAAATTATTCTTTAATTGTATTGGTCCTTTTAAATCGTTTTCTGTGATACCATTGGTCCATTTATTTGTATTTTGACAGTTGTGGAATTTTTATTTTATTATAATAGTTTTCACGACAAGATTAAGAGTTTTGTTTTTTTGACCATTTTCGTTTTCATTATTTTTTTACGGGAGAATTCTGACGTTATCAGGTATTATTTCTTGCTTTCTTTCTTTTGTAAATCTTTTTCTTTTTCAACATGCTCACTGTATTTAGTGTAATTGATAAGTTTCAGGGTATTCTTCTTACCATTCGTAGCTTAGTTTCTCTGCTGGTTCACAAATGTGTTTTGATATGTGATTAAGCTTACTACTTTTTGTGAAATTTTTTTTAAAATATACTTTTTAAAACGTTCTGAAATGTGCTTAAAAGGTGTGTTGTAAAAAGAAAAAAAATTGTGACAGGAAAAGAGTTAAGAAATAACTCTTTCCTTGGCGACTTTAGAAGTGCGCCAAAAATAATCGCCAAGCCGTTGCCATCAGTCATAAACGTAGAGTGTAGCTGTACCAAAAGAACTACATAACTCCAATTAAAACTCTACTAGTTCTTTTTTTGGTCTGCTAAAAAAATCGTTCCACTGCAAAATGAAACGGAAAAAATAGATTTAGAATCTGTCGTCTCTTTATACTGTTGCCTTTCTAAGGAAAATAATTAAATTACAATCAATTAAATTTAAAATGTTCTTTAAAATTCGGGCGCTGTAGAAAAATTGCAAACATTCGGACTACCTGTGTGCCAAATCTTATTAGTGTAAGTGCCATAGATTCGTCAGGAATGCCACACACACAAACACTTCATTTTATAATAGTAGAGATTCATTATGAGTCCTAAATTCTCGTAAAAATTACGTCAGTCTTTTTGCCTAAACTGTATTCTTTTTACCAGATAGACGACCGAACGGCTTGAACCTACTTGTAGAATATTGATCCAGAATGGACTTCAACAGGAAGCCGTTTCCATGACAACAGCCAAAGAGAACGTCTGAATGCAGATTCTACCCAGGAGGATGGTTTCGACCCCCCTTCACAGGTGGATTCTTGTGCCCGATGGAATCGCCTAAGGAGTAGTTCGCTTAGGGACATCTGGAGGAAGAACCAGAAACGAGGCGTCCAGTGTTCGATGCGAAAATTGATGTAAATAAATATGTAAATAATTGGTTTAGTACGAATAATAAATTTTTGATTTCAACATGTCTTGTGCAGTTTAATTTGTGTTCACTCTGAAATTGTCCACGACCGTGAACACTGACATGCGCGTGGACTTAGTAATACAGTGTACGCGCATGTGGGCCGACAGCATTCACCCAATAGGAAATAGTGTTCAAAGTTGATTTCTTTACTGGCCACAATTAGGAGTGAGCTATTTATTATTGGCAACGGCTACAAATAGTCATCAGAGGAAAACTCCCTTTGGATGACCACTCCTAATTGTGGCCAGTAAAGAAATCAACTTTGAACACTATTTCCTATTGGGTGAATGCTGTCGGCCCACATGCGCGTACACTGTTATACCGAGTCCACGCGCATGTCACTGGAATGGGAAAAATCCCTACGTTAGAAATTACCAACACTAAAAACACTGATTCAGAGCCAATAATTTATTCAGATGTACAAGTATTGATGGATTACACACTTCTAATTGGAATAAAGAGAAAAGATTCTCTAAAGCTACGGTTTCCTAACAAAGCAGAACCGTTATTTGGCGGCCGTCTTAACAGAGACCAGAGGTATCGACCTAGACGAACAGTATACGGTGTAGAAGGGGCGATACACACAGACGGCTGTCGTGGTTTATTTTATTCCAGAAGCAAAACAAAGTGGCTTTTTTATTCTCGAGTCCAAGTTTCTTCGGAATCGTTGAAGGTCAACAGATTTAAAATTGGCGTAAAATTCTACGCCAGATCGATACCAAAAAGATTTATTAAATAACTATTTATTGAAAGAAAATCACATTTAAGGTATCGATCGGGTGTCAAATGTTCCGCAGATTTCAAATCCGTTGAAAATTTCATTCTATCTTTAACGATCCCGATTTTACGAAAACGAACTCGTCAATGCCAGTCAAACATGTTTGTTTTGTTTCCCTCCGCTCGAATCGTTTGGCGCAGGAAATGAAATGTTGCCGCTACAGGAGAAAAAACGTTCTCCAACTGGTGGTAATGGTAATTTTAGTTAACGTCGTACTAGAGCAACACAACGGGCTATTAACGACGGTCCGGGATCAATCCTTTAAGCTCCAACTGTTGGAGACCGCTGTGACGATCGTCGTGCAAATAACGCTCTCTGGGAAGCCAACGCCATCTGATTTGTATGAACAACGTTAGAGTGACGTCATCCACTGCTCCATGACGGTTGCTAGAGAACGGCTCCGCTTTCTTAGGAAACAGTTGCATTACAGGAAATTCCGGATGTAATGGTAATTTTAGTTAACGTCGTACTAGAGCAACACAACGGGCTATTGACGACGGTCCGGAATCAGTCCCTTAAGGGAAAGATTCGAGGACAACACCTCGTAATTTTGAACCACGGTCAGATGACGAAGCAACACCTGAGCTCCGGATGCAACGGAGTGTCTGAATTGTGTCCAAACCAGCGACTACTCCCGATTCTCGATCTGCACCAGTTCCAGCCTTGTTAGCATCCTGTAGTCGGTGATTCACTTGTCAGTGGTTGGTCTCGAACTTGAAGTAGAACCTCCGTCCAGATGGCCTCCGGCATTCAATCGAGCATTTTTCATGACCTGTGAATGGGAAGGTATTTTGATTAACATCGCACTGGAGCAACACAACGGGCTAGAGACGACGATCCGGGATCAATCCCCTTAAGGGAAAGATCCGAGGACACCACGTCGTTTCGAACCACGGTCAGATGACGAGGCAGCACCTGAGCTTACCCCACTCTCCAAACTGCCACACCCACCCAACGTGAGGACTTTCGGCCACGACAGATTTAAGATGCACCTGCTGCCTCTACAACATACTCTTACAAACATCCATGCCCTGACCCGCATTCGAAGCAGGAACCTTCCGATCCAGAGGCCTTCAAAATTTCCATAAAGTCATTGTCATCTCCCTTTTTTCAAGCTCTAAATCTTATGGTGAATTGGGAAGGTGTAGGACTAATAAAAAGGTAGAACTGCTGTAACGGCCGTTGTCTAAGGGTTAAAGGCCGTCAAACGATACAAGAAGGCGAGTCTAGATATTGCAATTTTGATCACAATGGATTTTAACTTGCACGGGAATTGAAATTTCGATAGGATGTTTTTTCATTTGTGTTTTACTAATATGCCTTATCCACTCCCCTACAATAATAGACCGGACAGCAAGATGTGATGGTAAACGCGAAAAAATACATGCTTTAAGGTGCCTGCCTACGTTCGGAGACTTTTTTTTTTAATATTTCAAATATTGACTTGTTATGTGCATTATACTATCAAATACATCTAAAAACTATGAATAATATATGAAATAGCTATATATGTTTTTTTAATTTTCATTTTTTGCTAAAAATAAACAAAAAATCTCAATAAATTAACAACTAAGCAAAACAACAAAACTCAAATTCAAATTAAGATATTCTATTTTTGTAAATTGTATTATGTTATCAAAACCCTCTTCTGGGATATCTACCCATTTTATAACTGAAACTTTGTATAAAAAATATTTATGCAATTAAACCTTTCGACATAGAAAAAAAAATCTTAAATAATAATTACAACTCTATACTTATGTAATCAAAAAGCTAAAAAATAATGCATAAACAATTAAAATAAAGGTAGGTTACCCGAATTGAACCCTTTACAATATTCTACCAAAGTTTAAAATTATTTGAAGCATAATGTTATGAGTTATGATGTTGTGCGGAAGAGCAAAATGTAAAAAATCTGATTTTGAGAAAAAGCATAAAGTAAAAAAAAACTTCTACACTTACACATTAGTTGAAAAACCTGACATTAAATAGCTTCTGATTTGTAAAGGTCGCCTTTTTGATCATTGAATGATGTTTTTTTCTTCCGAATGGCTTTTAAAAGTTTCCTGCGCTTCCTTGCAACAAGGGTGGAATGATTCTTCGAATCTCGAATCCGCAAACCGTCCAAGTGTCTATAGCCTTCTACTGTAAAACACCCAGGATTTGTCAAATTAAGCCTATTGAAAACATTTAGGCAACCTTTAAAACCATCGTTAAATTGAATTATGGCATCATAGGCTCCTAACTTGACAGTTTTGAGGCTGACAAACACCTCTTTTGGCACTCGTTGCCAAATTACGCCATTGCAACACTCCTTGACGTTTTGAGTTTTGCCGTGGAGACATTTCTCTAACAAATGTTACTAAAAAAACTTAATTAAACAATTACTTAACCTTTTGTTTTAAATATTCAATGTGATCGAACAAATTTTAATATTCTATGCCGGTTTTTCGTCCTAATTCCATTAGCATAACACTACTTACGGTTTGAAAATCTGTCAACTTACTAATATTAAAAGTTCAGAAACTAGAGTTTTAAGTAAGATAGAAACAAAATTTAAACTGATTTAGAAAGCTAAGAAACTATACTTTCAAAGTTAGGCAAAATAAAAAATAGTATTTTTCTCCACAAATGCGGTTTTATAGGTAGGCAGGCACCTTAATAAGGGGATGGTCCCCCACGTGCTGCAACTACACTAGCGACCCTTCTGGGCAAACTTTCAACGAGGTTTTGATGCACAGCTATGGGTATTTGTGACCGTTCCCATTGCAAGAATATCGCCAGCTCAACTGTAGATTTCGGACGGGGTTCCCTGGTCCGTCAGAGTCGCTGTAACGCATCCCACACATGTTCTATGGGGTTTAGGTCGGGACTCTGAGCGGGCCAGGGAAGACGTTTGACATCCCGATACCACTGCTCGACATAGGCTGCAACATGACAAGGAGCGTTGTCGTCCTGGAAGTAACATTCGTCCATTCCATAAATTTGCAAGAGCGTAGGAAGAACTGTTCATGAAGGCAAAATGTTCCAAAATGTTCATGAAGGCGTCGGCGTTCAATTAAACGAGAATAACGTGCTATGGTCCCAGGCCATACCAAGGAAAAAAAATATTAATATTAAAATATTTAAAGTAGTCTGTCATTTTCTGTGTGTAGTAATAACTTCTTATTTTTTGAGCTGGTATTTTTGAAAGAAGTCCATTTTTTCATACATCGAGATACTTAAGGGTTTGAAGCCACCGGTCTGGTGGTGAAGGTTCCTGGTTTGAATCCGGATCAGTGTATGGATGTTTGTAAGAGTATGGTGTAGAGGCGGTTGGTGCACCTGTCTTGGCCGAAAGTCCTCGCGTTGGGTGGGTGTGGCAGTTTGGAGAGTGGGGTGCCAGCTCAGGTGTTGCTTCGTCATCTGACCGTGGTTCAAAATGACGAAGTGCTGTCCTCGGATCTTTCCCTTAAGAGACTGATCCCGCACCGTCGTCAATAGCCCGTTGTGTTGCTCTAGTACGACGTTAATTTTAAAAAATTACCAAAAAAAAATTTAAGTGGTTCGCGTTTAAATTTAATTAAAAATATTGTGAAACGTTACTCAATTCGGATGATGTTTTTAACACTATAAACCTGTTAAATATTTTTATGCAATAATAATTAATTAAATGGTAATGGTAATTTTAGTTAACGTCGTACTAGAGCAACACAACGGGCTATGGACGACGGCCCGGGATCAGTCTCTTAAGGGAAAGACCCGAGGACAGCACCTCGTCATTTTGAACCACGGTCAGATGACGAAGCAACACCCGAGCTGGCACCCCACTCTCCAAACTTCCACACCAACCAATAAAATCTAAAGTTTCACTGTATCGTAAAAACATCGGATTTCTAGAGCCAAAATAAAATTTTAAAAAATCTTCCAGTGCACACACTGCGTACGCCTTAAAAGGCAAACGATCGCTTCCATAAGGGTGGTGTTCCATACTTGGAACGGAGGTGGCTATTTATAGCTTCTTCCAAATGAGGGGAACAAACGGAAGGAGCTTCTATCTCCACCCCAAGTTCTCCAGACGGAGCGTTATTTTGGTTCGCTCGCTTTCGATTGGGAGCGGAATTTCCGCGGGTATCGAGAATCGACTGGGTGAAGGGAATTCTGCCTTCACTAGCCTTGAGACGAGCACTTGGATGCAAAAGCGCGTCCCGTTTTCGACGAAAATGGATGGAAAGCTATTACCTTGACGAAAATGACATGGAATCAGTATGGCAAGTGCCGTTCAGTTCGACGACCTGTGTCCAATACTGGACCTTGCGCCATAATACCCAAATGCCCCCATTTCAATACATTTAACTTTAAGGCCCGGTGCCAGGCACGTGCCAACAGGGGGGGGCAGGGGGGTTTTAAGCCCCCCCCTGTCACTGAGGAGAAGGGGCGAAAGGTATATTTTGCCCCCCCCCCCACACACAATCAAGGAACATTTTTAAAATTTTAACTTTAAAAGTAACATTAAAACAGTGCCGTTAAAACAACTTTGGTTTCTAATTTCATTTCCTGTCACGATAGTTAAAGCTAACCCCCTTAACACAATTCTCTACAGAGACCAGTCCCCTTACATCCCTCTTTCCTTTCAGTCTTTTCTCCAATAGGTCAATATATCTTCCCATCCCCTTTCACCTTTGAACTCAAGCGCCCTCAGTATTTTGACCTCCCACGAACACTTTTCCTTTCAAATCGCCTGTCTAAGAAAAAATTACTTCTTCGTTTCACTACCTTCTTACCATTGAAAGTACCAAAAAATTAAATTCTTCCTTTGAATGCGTGGAGTAAAGTGGCCCAGTATCGCTTTCTATTGCTTGCTTATCGCTTTTTTTTTTTACGACTTCAAAGTGGTTCTGTTCTACTCCCAAAATGAATGCACGTGGTGCTCGAACTTGAATGCCACGAGATGACTATCTGTTTTCGAAGAAATTGCTGTATAGTGGCTTCACCCCCTAGACCCTTCAGGGCTCGAACATGTCTTTGACGGGCAAACGATTCCGCGATCACCTTTCTTTTGGGTGCCCACTTGGACAGTTTCGAAAAAAACGATTGATTTTTATGACCGACTGACGGATTGGATGTTAGGGTTTTATGGCACTAGGTCCCAAAGTGGACAAGAAGCGCCATACCAACTGACGGAAATGTCGTTTGAAGTTAAGGGCATTCAACAAATCGCAACAAATCTGTCATTGCTTTTATTTTGATTATTTACAATATAGGGTCTTTTAAATTGTCGGCTTTCTTATTTGAAGTAAGTACGGGTAACTGCCTGAGAGTGAACTGTCCTGAATTTTTTCCTGATGGATTGTTCAGCCTTTTTACTGGGGGTACAGTTCATACATTTCGGGAGAACTCCCCCCCCCCTCCACCCATTCAACAAACCTTGTTCCGTCTATGCTCGCCCCCTCCCCCGTCTCCAAAACGTTGGCACGTCCCTGCCCGGTGCACACATCCGGTTTTTCATTATACGGCGTCTCTGCGGTACGGAAGATCAACATCTCAGTGATATGACGCAAGTACTCATTTGCGATAGATATTCTATCGAAGAAAACGCGTTTATTTCGCTTTCTTGGTGCGCAAAAAGGATAGTATGAAACAAAGTAGACGTTACTGGATACAACCATTTATTAATTATTATTTCTATTCCATTTATGGATGAAAACAAGGTACTTGAGACCAGAAACACGTGTGCGGCGCCGTGGGGAATTGCGGTACAAATTGCACGCATGTTGGACGTACGGCGCCGGAGGCATGTGTGCACTATATTGGATCTAATGCATCTCAGACCGCACATGCGTTGCCGCAGCGGCGCCGCACGTTGAAGAACCGGATGTGGGCACCGGGTCTTAGACCGCGGCCGGTTCTGCAGTTGTACCTTGAAAGTTATAAGAATCGCGCTGGTTATATCTATAGACGTAATCATAAGGTTTAGGATATAAGAGTAATTTTACATCATAATTAGGATAATAATTTTACATCAGAACTCGCCACTGCGTGGCCAGCGCGGCGTTGCCCGTGACAGTTGTTTTCGTGGGGTCAAGTGTGACCACTGCTCGCTAACCCCCGGTGATTGCTACGCATTCAATGTATTTACGAATTCGTAGCCTATTGGACAACAGCCATAACGGAGTTGCCCGTGATGTTAGCTTGCTTCGCAAACCAAATACATTTGGCGTGACGTCACAATTTCTCGCAAAAAATATAAATATTTAACTGAAAAATATATATATTAAAAGAATATCAAACGTATAAGGTATCTATCTGGTGTCCAATTTTCCGCAGGTTTCAAATCCGTTGAAATTTTCAATCTATCTTTAACGATCCACATTTTACAAAAAAGAACTAAAACATGCCAGTCAAAATGTTTTTTTTTTTTTTTAGTTTCTTTGCTTTCTTTCGCTGAAATCGTAAGAGGGCTTAAAATGCAATCTGTTTATTTTTGAAACACGAATGCTGGCGTGACGCCACATTTTCTCGCAAAAATATAAAAGATATTCAATTAAATTTTTTTATTTATTTAAAGAAAATCATATTTTTAGTTATCCATCTCATGTAGAATTTTCCGCAGATTCCAAATCCGTTGAAATTTTGAATCTCTATGACATTAATTGTAAGCAACATATTTAGGTAGGTATGCAGTTAATTTAATTTACTTCGAAATTGGAGCAGTACAACGGGTTATTTGCTACGATCTGGGATCAATCCCAAAGGGAAAGAATCGAGGACAGCACGGCCGTGGTTCAAAATGACGTGGTGTTGTCCTCGAATCTTTCCCGTTGGGATTGATCCTGGACCGTCGTCGATGTTGCGTTGCTCTTTAAGCTGCTACTCTTCGATCATTTTCAATCATCTCACAGAACGGCTGTTTCGCCTGCCTGTCCAACTCCCCTTACCTCAACAACCCCTCTTGCCTAACTTGAGCGATAGAGCCTAGAGTGGCATTTACGACTTTCAGAGTATTGCGTGGCGAGCGACCTTCTGCCTTTTCCCAAAAGCGTTCTCAAGGCCGAAAGTGTTGGGTACCGAACAAAAGGAGGAATCCTCTAGAACAGTGCTCCCCGACCTTTTTCTCGTTGATTGTTTATATTTTAGATTGTTTTGATTTAATAATTTTAATTTAATTTTGTATTTAAACATGCCTTCGAAATAAAATACAGTTACACCAAAAAATAAATATAAAGTGATTTAACATTTTAACTCACCAGAACGCTAAATCAATGAGAACCCTGAGCTTGTTTCTTTGCAACGAGACGGTTTCATCTGGGGGTAATAGGAGACAATGACACCCGAAGTGTCCCGCTTATGTCCAGTTTATTCCGTTGTTTTGTTTTGGTTGCTGTCACTGCAGAAAACCCCCCTTCACACAGATAGGTTGTCGGAAATGGCAATAGAGATTTAAGTGCTGTGGTGGCAATCTCAGGGTATTCCGCCATGACTTTAATCCAGAACACTGGCAGACTTGTTGTCTCGAACGTAGTTTTAAGGCCGCCTTCATCTGCAATCTCCGGCAGTTGATCTTCTTCTTGCATAGACATGCTAGATTCGCCTGATTTGTAGACAAATGGGTCGCGGATCCATTCCTTTCTAGTTCGTGGGTCTTTTGTGGTCGGGAAATAGCGTTCGAACTCTTTTAAAAGCAAAGACAGGTGATCGTGCACCAACTGGGAGAATGAATGTTTAGGCCCAGTCTCGCCTAAAATCCCCACTAATATCTGAAACATGTCCAAAATGCCTCTGTTCACGCGCCGTCCCCACAACTTCAGTTTGACTTTAAATGCAGCTACTTTGTCTGCCAACTTGAAAACAGCTGTCACATTTGTCAAAATTGGAAAATAGAGACATACAGAACTCAAAAATCATAATTGAAGCTCTAGTAACAGAACAAATTTCAAGTTCTGATTTACCGCCTCCTAATTTGAGTGGACATTTCATAGATAAGAACCGCACAAACCCGAGAAAAATACACCATAGTAAATAAAATGGAAATAATTTAATGTTTCTTGGGCGGCCCGGTACCATTTGATCCACGGACCGGGGGTTGTGGACCACTGCTCTAGAAGGTCAGTCGCTAACAGATCGGAAACGGTGTTCGATGCCAGCGGTCACTTAAAAGGGGGATACCATCCACCATACACAGATCTATACCATGCCGCTGGTGCAAACGAAACTGTAGTAGTAACAATTGCCAACCTATCCTAGCGTAAAGGTCAATAAAAAATTTCCGTATCAAAAGGACAACACGTGGTTTTTAACCTTGCAACATATTTGTGGCTACTGTACTTGAGTCGCAAAAACCTCCATTCCCACCGGCGTTGTCTTCCCGCGTTCCAGCCCAAACAAACAGAGCGTGCGACACAACAAAGGCCATTGTCATTAAGAGGGGGGGGTTGTGTCATTAAGAGAGAGAGAGAGAGTGTGTCAAGGTACATTTAGAATGATTGTCCCACAGAGGAGCGTCAGAAACTTTCATCTTTCATTCCACTCCGAGGTGTATACGTCACCTTCCTAGCTTCTGGAAATTCCGAAATGACACAGCTACTATTATGCGACATCGATTTCGATGTTATATAAAAAAAAACATCGATGTATTTACCATCGATTCATTAAAGCTGATGTTTGTTAAACATCGATGTTTTAACAGTGTCGATGTTTTATTTTAAATGAAAAAAGCACCCTAGTAAAAATGAAGAAAAATAACCGTTCAACTAAGTATTTGTCAGTGATGACGACATCTTAAGGTGGAGAAAGTAAACAAAATTATTTTTCTACAAACGAGTTAACACATAGTGGGGCGTATAATAACTATAAGTCCAACTATTGTTTATTGACAGTCAATAAAAAATAATGTGTTGTGTTTTTACCCCATAAATTGATAAATAATTAATAATAACTAACGCTAATTATTGTTATGTGCTTACCTAATTATGTTTATAGTAAGTAGTACCTGTGTCAAATGGTTGTAAATATTTTATTTTCTGCTATATTATTCGATTTGAAAATAAAATATTTGTTAATGGTTCGTGTTAATTTTTTTGACTTTGATTGGATATTATTAGAATTAGTTATAAGTTAATAAACACGGAAAATGACAGATTAAATCTCCCGGCGAACATTCATGTTTGAGGATGCTAAACTAGTTTTATGAAATGAAGGACAAAGGTCTTTAATACACTGATGCTTAAAAACATCTATGTTTAACAGCATCGATGGTTTTTGGGCGATGTATTATCAACATCGATGTTTTAATCTTGAACATCGATGTTTCAAAACATCGATGTCGCATCTCTAATCACCACCAGACATTAATTCCATTAATCCAAATTTGCATAAATGATTTTGCATAAATGCTTCATTTCAAAGGTAAACAGATAAATTTGCAGTCATTTCATTTTTAGTACAACATAAAACACCAAAAATTAATTCTGAGATATTTCATTGCCACATAAGTAGCATGTTTGGTATGTACTTTCACATTTATCGTGATCGCGCTGTAAATGAAATGAAAGGGAATGATATCGGGATATGTGATATAGATCAAAATTACAGGCTGTTGCTATAGAATAGGATATTCAATGATAATAAATAGTATTAATATTAGGAATAACGGATTTTACTCAAGTTATTATCACGAATATTATACTTAGACATTTTACACTATCTCTTACTCCAGGGATGGGCAAACTACGGCCCGCGGGCCAACTCCGGCCCCCCAGAAGGTTTTATCCGGCCCGCGGATAGAATTTCGAGAATTTCTTCAGTCCGTGCTATCTGAATACTCTGATGTACTGTATTACACGAAAGTAAGGTGGCTTATTGCAGGATCTGTTTTCGAGCGAATTTGGCAGCTGAAAGACGACATTGTGTCGTTCTTCCATGAGAAACAGTGTTCTGCGGAGTGCGAAATGTTAGAAGATACAGAATGGCTTTCGGACTTTGCATTTTTCATAGATCTTCTTTGTCAGATGAGCAACTTGAATGTCAAGATGCAAGGGGAAAATCAATTTATCGACGATATCTGGGCCCATCTCAAAGCTTTTAAACTTAATCTGTTTGCTGGGCAGCTAGCTAAGAACGACCTGTCTCATTTCTCGAGGTTAAATTCAATACCCTCAGTAAATGAAGAAAAACTTAAGAATTATGAAGATGGCTTGAAAAAAACTGCGTTTTTGAGTTCGAACGCAGATTTCAAGATTTCAGTGCAATTCAAATAGAATTTGATAGTTTTACCATGACTTTCAACGTAATTTGTGAGGCAGTGAGGTCAGATTTGCAGCTTGAATTAATTGCGTTGTAATCTAACAATCATCTCATGCAGTTGTTTCTAAATATGCCAAAGTTAGAGTTTTATAAATCATTATCGAAAGTAAATTTCCCAAATTTAATATATCACGCCCAGAAAATCAGTGCTATGTTTGCTTCATCTTAAATATGTGAACAAGTGTTTTCAACTATGAACCTTAGAAAGAATTATTTCAGAAGTAGACTGACAGATGAGCATTTAGCCTCGTTCCTTAGAATCAGTACATCTCACTTCGAACCTCAATATAAGGAACTTTGAAAAATGAAATCGGAATTTCATTTATCTCATTAACATATTTAAATTGTAATACTTGTATATTGTTTTTAAAATTTTAGAAAAATTTATCTTGGCCCACCAAACTTTTTTTTTTTCGATTTTTGGCCCGCGACCGAAAAAGTTTGCCCATCCCTGTCTTACTCTATTGACAAAATGGGATAAAAATGAATTCAGTTACAGAAAGCTAGAACTCAAACTAAACTTTACGGACTTTTTTTTAATGCAAACGTTTCTACAGTGTCAGTGTCCTCAACAGATCGCTTTGAAGCTAATTTTTGCTCTATTAATATGACGCTCAGGTTGGTGAGTCGTCGTCCTCTTCATTTTCCGAGGTACTGTTTTTTGTACTTTGCTGAAACTTCTTTCTTTTCAGGTGACTAGCACTGGTATTGTGAGGAAAATTCTCAATGATGTTGGTGTACGCGTCTCAAGTCCTTTCTTATATAGACTACATTACAACAGTGGATAGGGCACCAGCGGATTTGCTCAAATCCGACTCCTTGTTTGGGGGTGTTTTTCGTGGTACGGGCTTAGAACCTTTGTAGGTTGTTCCCAGTCACTTGAACGCTGACGCATACACGAACATTTTGAACCTTCAGGTTCTTCCTACGCTCTGGCAATTTTATGGAATGGATGAATGTCACTTCCGGGGTTCCAGGACGACAACGCTCCGTGTTACGTTGCAGCCTCTGTCAAGCAGTGGTATCGAGATAGGGACGTCTTCCCTGACCCGCTCAGAGTCCCGACCTCTGATACCCCCCCACGACCCCCCATAGAACATGTGTGGGACGCGTCTATGCTTACGGAATAGAACCACGTCCGAAATCTACAGCCGAGCTGGCGACATTCTTGCAGCAGGAATGGACACAAATACCCATAGTTGTGTGTCACAACGTCGTTGAAAGTATGCCCAGAAGGGTCCCTAGTGTCATTGCAGCACGTGGGGGACCCTCCCCCTATTAAACATGTATTCTTTCCCTTATACCATCCCATCTTGCTGTCCGGTCTATTATGGTAGGGTATAGTGTATCAACGTCAGAAGATCTTATGCTGAAGCCGTTTTCATATTAGGGCTAAAATCTAAGGTATGATATTTAAAACTCTCCACTTCTTTCGTCCCTTTCTAAGCCTACTTTCAAGCTACACTTCAACATTCATTGTTTCGAACCGAGCTCCAGGCAGTGAGGAAACCAAATAAGTAATTCATGGTTCGACAAATTTGCCCCAGTTCATTCAGAATCCGATCTATTATTACTATTATAATCAATAATCTGAACTGCTTTCTTCTGAGAATTCATAGCTTTCATCTTCGCCCTGCTCATCAGCCATCAGCTTCTTCTTTATCCTCCGAACTTCTTTAAAATGAGGATCTAGGTTAAGCTTTCCGGTATTTCTTCCCTTCCTCTCATTGCATCTGTGGAACTGTTTGATTGAAATTCTAAGATTAAAAAGTTAATAGGTTGCGCTGATCGATCGAAAGTGATGTCCTCTCTTTGGACAATCGAACCGGGAACCTTCCCATACAGAGGCTAACACCTTAACCACCAGACCGATGAAGAAGTATGAAAGGAATTTTTTTTTTTTTAATTCTACTCGCAGATGCACAGGGCAATCACTACAGGTGTAGCGATTGCACTATTATTGCCACGTGCATTGTTATTATTACGATCCTCAATCATCTGATTGATACCCAATCCCCGGGTTTGGTGAATGCAGGAGGAACATCCGTCCCGAGTCTATCATCCCGCAGAGAGGAGCTATTTCTGTCGCCAAGGACAAATAAGGCCAGTCAAATAGCGCATAAGTTGAGAGAACGAAATATGCAAGGCTTCCAAGAGACGGCTGCGAACAACATTTTCCTTTTCTTTCCCCAACAGCCACATTTCGTCTTTCTAGAAACGGAAAAGAGCTTCCGTCAGTTCAATTTCCAATTAAGAAACGAATCGATTCCATGGAAATCGGGCCGACCAACCGGTATAGTGGTTAAGGTGTTAGCCTCTGGATCGGAAGGTTCCTGGTTCGAATCCGGGTCCGGGCATGGATGTTTGCAAACGTATGGTGTAGAGGCGGCTGGTGCACCTTAAATCTGTCGTGGCCGAAAGTCCTCACGTTGGGTTGGCGAGGAAGTTTGGAGAGTGGGGTGCCAGCTCAGGTGTTGCTTCGTCATCTGACCGTGGTTCAAAATGACGAGGTGTTGTCCTCGAATCTTTCCCTTAAGGGACTGATTCCGGACCGTCGTCAATAGCCCGTTGTGTTGCTCTAGTACGACGTTAACTAAAATTACCATTACCATTACCATGGAAATCGGATGTGCATTCGGATACGCTAAATCAATGAGAACCCTGAGCTTGTTTCTTTGCAACGAGACGGTTTCATCTGGGGGTAATAGGAGAGACAATGACACCCGAAGTGTGTTGCTTAGGTCCAGTTTATTCCGTTGTTTTGTTTTGGTTGCTGTCACTGCAGAAAACCCCCCTTCACACAGATAGGTTGTCGGAAATGGCAATAGGAATTTAAGTGCTGTGGTGTCAATCTCAGGGTATTCCGCCATGACTTTAATCCAGAACACCGTCAGAGTTGTCTTGAATGTAGTTTTAAGGCCGCCTTCGTTTGCAATTTCCAGCTGTTGATCTTCTTGCACAGACATGCTAGATTCGCCTGATTTGTTGACAAATGAGTCGCGGATCCATTCCTTACTAGGTCGTGGGTTTTTTGTGGTTGGGAAGTAGCGCTCGAACTCTTTTAAAAGCAAAGACAGGTGATCGTGCACCAAATGGGAGAATGAATGTTTAGGCTCAGTCTCGCCTAAAATCCCCGCTAATGTCTGAAACATGTCCAAGATGTCTCTGTTCACGCGCCGTCCCCACAACTTCAGTTTGGCTTTAAATGCAGCTACTTTGTCTGCCAACTTGAAAATAGTTGTCACATTTGTCAAAATTCGAAAATAGAGACGTACAGAATTCAGAAATCATAATTGAAGCTCTAGTAACAGAACAAATTTCAAGTTATGATTTACCGCCTCCTCATTTGAGTGGACATTTCATAGATAAGAACCGCACAAACCCGAGAGAAATACACCACAGTAAATAAAAAGGAAATAATCCTTAGGTGGCCCGGTGCCATTTGATCCACGGACCAGTACCGGTCCGCGGGTTGGGGACCACTGCCTTAGAGGATGGAACGCCGTCAATAGCCCGTTGCGTTGCTCCAGTGCGACGTTAATTCAAATATACCTATACGCGGTTACACTGAGCAACAAAATGTCGAAACATTTCTGCTTCCGAGATGAAAATAGTCATTTTCTAATGAATCCAGTGTGCTAAGAGCGAATATGAGAAAGTTGAATTTGCTACGGTTTTTTTTTGCAATGTGTACGCATTATTGGAAAAAAAACACTACCTGACAGTAATGAACCGGACGGCTGCGGATTTGCATAACATCCGACTGCTTGTTTGGGAGTGTTTTCACGGCATGGCCTGGGACATTTGCACGTTGTCCCTGGTCAATGGAACGCCGACGCTTACATGAACATTTTGGAACATCGAGTTCTTCCTGCGGCATTTTTATAAAACGGAAGCATGTTACTTCCATGACAACGCTCTGTGTCACGTTGTAGCCTCTGTCGAGCAGTAGTTTCTAGATTTGGATCTAACACGTCATTAGTTGTAAATAATTAATAACCAACTAACACTAATTAGTGTTATGTACCTACCTAATTACAGTTGTAGTTGGTAGTACTTATGTCAAATGGCTGTCAATATTATTTTCTTTTTTGTATTGAATTTGAAAATAAAAGATTTGCTCTGTTTTTAATTTTTAAACTTTGTTACAGACAGTCAAAAAAAAAATTTTTGTTATCTATATAAATAAGAATGGAGTGTTTGTTTGTACATTCAATATTTTCGACCCATTTCAAGTTTTCTATCCGTTTTGGACCCTTCTGATGCCGAATCCGCCTTTTTCTCGTTTGGTGTCTGTCTGTCTGTCTGTATGTTGTGCCCTATACACGTCCACGCGGTTTAATATATTTTCATGAAAATTTGCATACAGTGAGTACTTTCCTTCATTTAGTGAGTGGCATTGGTTGCGAAAGTCTGTCTGTCCGTCTTTCTGTTCTATGCTCGATTTTGTGTTAGTGTGTTTGTGTAGACATCACATGAATTGTATTCCAGATATTTTATTGCACTGTATTTTATTTTATACTTTATCTATTAGTTTAGTGAATGCAATATTAAACATTTCTTTATTGTTATATTTAGTTGAGTTTCATGCTAAAACACCTGAGTAAGTATACTTAAGTCAACCATAATTTGGTAGTTTTGGAAAAATTGGAATGTCTATTGAATGTTACGATTACTTCGATTGCTTTACCAGTACTGCTGAAAAAGTAATTATTCTTCAAAAAAATTTTTTTATGGAATTTCATCTCTGATACTTCATTTATTTCGAGTCTTATTTTTATTCTTTGCGCAATGAAAACGATTTCCGAATATTTGGTACAGACGATATTTTTCAATGAAACGAGAATGAACAAGATCGCGCGAGCAGTGATATTTTTTCGCTCTGAATTAATTTCACATTTTTAAATTTTGTACACTTTTAGTTGTAAGTTGTGGCAACTGTGCGAGATCAAGAGATAAAATTGAATTACAAATTAATATCTTTACAACAATTTTTTGCGACATCTTTTATTTTGTTTTACTTCGCTGTTTCCTGTTTTAAATATTTATTATTTTAATAAATGTGTTTTCCTTCTCATCACACGCAACAGCACCACAAAGTATTAGACTTAAAAATGTTAGGTAAGTCAGTATAAATTTTCAGTAAATTTTAAGTGTAGTTATGCCATTATTTAAAGAATAATGCCGTTATTTAAAGAATAATGCCGTTATTGAAAGAATAATAATGTTTATTAATCCAAACTGGAACTTTTTCCAACATTAAAAAATTCGTTGTAATAATGACAGGAGAAGATTGCAAAATTTCACAATGTCGCATACCGTAGGCAAGAGTGCCACAAGTAAAACAATATTGTTTTGTTGACTATGAGTGCGAGAGCACTCGCCGTAAATCGTAATTTTAATTAATTGAGTTGAACATGAAAAGAACTTAAGAAAGGGAATTCCAAATCTTCCTATAAATCGTCTTTTATAGTAGTAACCTTAGTATCACCTTTCGTCATTTTGTAGCTTTGTCATACAGCAATTGTGCGATGTAAGTGAAATGTATTACATGAATGGATATGCATGTGTAGGATTTGTGTCCAAAGTAAGTTGTAGAAAATATAAAGATGGTGAAAGATGTTAAAATAAATTTTTATTCTACAAAAAACGTAAGTCATTATATATTTTGATTATCTCTTCAATCTAGAGTAAACCAATACAAACCGATTAAGGTCGGGTATTTTGCTAGTAAATTAATAAACACGCAAATGACACATTAAATCCCCCCCAGCGAACATTCATGTGTGGGGTTGCGAAACCAGTATTAAGAAATGGGGGGGGGGAGTTTAAATACACGGATGTTTAAAAACATCCATGGTTTTGGGGCGATGTTAAAAACATCGATGTTTAAATTTTGAACATCGATGTTTTGTAGTTTTTCCAACTGTCCCGATTCTTGTATGTCGTCGTCGGTTTCGTTGCCGGAAGGATAGGAGAGAGAAACGATCTTTTTGTTCCGCGTCCAAATCTCCCTCTCAAAGCGCGTCGGGTAAACACGAAAACGCTTTCGAAAGCGTCAACTCCAAAATAGCGAGGACTCCCCCGTTTCAACTCAAATAATGGCCTTGTCCAATAGCGGTTTTTTCTCTCTCCGAAACTCGAGATAGTTATGGAAATAAACGACCCTTCCCAAACGCCTTTCCTGCCTAGAAGAATGGTAGTTGTGACTTCTGCAGCAGGTGGTTTTTATTTCTTCACCTTTTGAGTGATCGGCATCCCCTTGAATCTAGAAATGAGTTATCGCCCCCCTTGAAAAACGTGTTCCTTTTTATGTATTTAGAAAATTTCATCGATTGCATGAATATTCATTCATTGTATCATTCTATGGCAAGCCTCGAAATAGATTTTTTAATACAGGTGCACCTTGTGCACCTAAGTTTTTATAGGTGCACAGATTATATTTTCGGTGCACATTTAAAAAAACGTAATATAAGAGCATTCATGTAATGTAAACTACTTTATTAGTTGGGTATTTTACAAGTAGATAGTAAATAAAAATATTTATACATTTTTTTTATCTGCGAAATTTTTACTTGCAAGTAAGTATTCAGTCATCATCAGACATTGGTGGGAATCAGAAACGTCTATGGTTTTAGCAGACCTTTACCCATAAGGTTTAGTGTCCATCCTTCTTTTTGTATTTTTCCTTCATTGCAACATAAAATTTTCTGGATTAAAGTTTTCGCATAGTGTGTATTTAGGAATTTTGATTACGTTCCTTTAGAGCGAGAGAGGTCGATACTAATATTTTGTTCCGACATCAAAATAACATAAAATATGTTTCCCGCCTTTTTTAACGATAGGTGCACTGCGTGCACCTAGAGGGAAAAAATTAGGTGCACATATTTATTTTCAGGTGCACAGTGCACCCGGGTATTTCGAGCCCTGTTCTATGGCGATTTCGAATTGATTTTGGCTGAGGCCTCACGTCAATTTTAGGCCTCTTAGGACACCAATTTTTCAAAATTCTTTCTTAGTGCAACCCTACAGTATAAAAAAAAAAATCACCCTGAATAATTTCAGCTTCCTATGACTTGTAGTTCTTGAGATACAGTGATCAGTGAGTGAGTGGTATTTGTCTTTCATATACACTACCCTACCATAATTGACAGGTCAGCAAGATGGCATGGTATAAGGGAAAGAATGGGGTGCTGCAATGACACTAGCTACCCTTCTGGCCACACATTCAACGAGGTTTCGATGCACAGCTATGGGTATTTTTGTCCTTTCCTGCTGCAAGAATGTCACAAGCTCCGCTTTCGATTTCGGACGCGGTTCCCTGGTCCGTCAGCGGCGCTCTAACGCGTCCCACACATGTTCTATGGGGTTTAGGTCGGGACTCTGCGCGGGCCAGGGAAGAAGTTTTACATCCCTATCTCGATACCACTGCTCGACAGAGGCTGCAACGTTACACGGAGCGTCGTCCTGCAAGCCACATTCGTCCATTCCATAAAATTGCCGAAGCGTAGGAAGCACCCGATGGTCCAAATTGTTCGTGTTGGCGTTCAATAGACCAGGAACACAATACAAAAGGCCGTACCACCAAACATCCGCTGGCGTCCTGTCCATTATCGTAAGGAAGTGTACATGCAAAACAATATCTCACTTGTATGGCGTAAGCCTCGAGAATCGGAAGGTTCGAATCCGAGTCAGTGCATGAATGTTTGTGAGCGTATGGTGTAGAGGCGGCTGGAGCACCTTAAATCTGTCGTGGCCGCTGTGACCCCGGAGAAAAGTAACGGATTAGCTACTCGAGTTGCGAGTTCGAATCCAACAAGTACCGTCGTGTACAAAGGGGGGCTGGTGCACGTTCTATCTCTCGTGGCCTCAAATGCGCTCACGTTGGCGTGGTGTGGAAGTTTGGAGAGTGGGGTGCCTGCTCAGGTGTTGCCTCGTCATATGACAGTGGATCAAAATTACGTAGTGTTGGACTCGAATTTGCTCCAGTGTCATGTTAAATACCTACCAATCCAAACAAATTTGAGTTGATCTACGGGAACTTGTTTCGCGTTGGAATTCTATTGGTATTTGGTGTTTGTTGGAAGGGTTATTTCTGTTGCTTCCAAAGTCATAGTAAGTCAAGCCAGCAGTTTTAAGTCCCAAGATAATTTATTACATGAAAAGGGACATTTAAAAAACGTAACCAGAGAACAATGCCTGCTAAGTAACGACGGTAGCGCAGATTAACTTCATCCGGAAGAAAAACCAATCGATCTCCTCCCGCTCGTCTTTTTCTGATCTTGGGGCCGACCCACCGGTATAGTGGTTAAGGTTTTTGCCTCTAGATCGGAAGGTTCCTGGTTCGAATCCGGGCATGGATGCTTGTAAGCGTATGGTGTAGAGGCGGCTGGTGCACCTTCAATCTGTCGTGGCCGAAAGTCCTCACGTTGGGTGGGTGTGGAAGTTTGGAGAGTGGGGTGCCAGCTCGGGTGTTGCTTCGTCATCTGACCGTATTTCAAAATGACGAGGTGTTGTCCTCGGATCTCTCCCTTAAGCGATTGATCCCGGACCGTCGTCAATAGCCCGTTGTGTTGCTCTAGTACGACGTTAACTGAAATTACCATTACCACTGATCTTGGCAACCTTTCTCTGGGTTGTCGCGCTTGTCACTCGCCAACCGCTCCAGTTGGCACTCGCCAATCTCTCCATTTGGCGACAGCTTCCTGACAGTGTTTCTAATGAACGTCGCACTGGGTTTATAGAGCCATTGACGATGGGTCGGGATCCATCCGATGACAAAACCACGTCATTTTGAAATATGTCCAGATGACGAGGTCACATCTGTGGGCTAGCACACCACTCTCCAAACTTCCACACCACAACATTCCCTGTACAATTTTAAGTAAACAGTGTTAATATCCAAACTTTACGATCTGTACTTTGTACTTTGTCGGTAAACTGTCTTGAGAACAGAGGGAAAAAAAGCGAGCCTTTTTCCTCGCCAAATAAAAAGGTAATTGGTAATTTTTTTGTTTACGTCATACTAGAGCAACACAACGGGCTATTGACGACGGTCCGGGATCAGTCCCTTAAGGGAAAGATCCGAGGACAACACCTCGTCATTTTGAACCACGGTCAGATGACGAAGCAACACCTGAGCTAGCACCCCACTCTCCAAACTTCCACGCCAACCCAACGTGAGGACTTTCGGCCACGACAGATTTAAGGTGCACCAGCCGCCTCTACACCATACATTTACAAACATCCATGCTCGGACCCGGATTCGAACCAGGAACCTTCCGATCTAGAGGTTAACACCTTAACCACTATACCGGTTGGTCGGCCTAAAATGAAGTGTTAGTCTGTTTGTTTGTTTTCTGCCCGCAAAGACCTAACGAAGCTATGGCACTTACAGTCATGGGATTTGGCACACAGGTTGTCCGAATTATTGGCAATTTTTGGGTCTTTTTCCGAATTTTAAAATTGTATCTCGAACATTTTTAAATGAATTTTATGAAATTTAAGTATTATTGAATGCAACTGCATAGAACATCACAGATTCTGAATTTATTATTTTCGTTTCCGTTTAGATTTTCCTCGGAGGAATGATTTTTCAGCAGACGATAAAAAACAAACAAACTTTTAACTGGAGTTATGAAGTTCTTTTTTCTATATCCTAGACCGTTAAAGATAGAGTAAAAATATCAACGGATTTGAAATCTGCGGAACATTTCACATTAGATCCAAACCTTAAAATATGATTTCTTTAAATAAATTATTTTTAGATTGAATATCTCTTATTTTTTCGAAAAGGATTGTGACGTCACGTGAACTATCGCGTTCAAAAAATAAACAGATTAAATTCCTGTCCTCTTACGATTTCAGCGAAAGAAAGCAAAAAAATATTGGGAGGCATAGTTTAGTTCTTTTTTGTAATGTCGGGATCGTTAAAGATAGATTAAAAATTTCAACGGATTTGAAATCTGGGGAAAATTTGACACCCGTTAGGTACTTTTACGTTTGATTTTCTTTTAATAAATGATTTTTTAACTAAATATTTATATTTCCCGCAAGAGATTGTGATGTCACGCTGAATACCCATTTGGTTTGCGAAGCAAACCAACACCACCGTCAACTCCGTCATAGCTGTTATCCTACTTGCGAAGCAAACCAAAAGGGATCTCGTAGCAATCATAGGGAGTAGCAATCATGGCCACGCACTGGCTGTTGTTGTTGTTTCTAATGCCTACACTGGCAGACCAGAGGACTGCCAGGCCCGTAGAAGACGGCAAGAGGCGAGGGGGGTGCGCCTTCCATGTTATTGAGCCCCATTGGGAGGAAGTCCGACTTTGCTCGGCATACATGACACATCCGTTTTACAGGAAGGTCCCTTTCATACATCCATTCACTCACACATATCGTAATTTAGATACCAATCAGAGGCCGATAACCCTCTGATCAGATACCCCCAGAGGTATTGATTTGGTATGGGAACATAGGGGACTTTGTGAGCACGACCTATTTAACGTGCCCCAGTCACCATTAGTGAAGACGACGGTCTTTAGCCAGGTCGAAGCGCCGATCTTACAATCATCAGAATTGCAGGCTCCGCCGAGGACAGAACCCACAACCCTTCTGATGCGAGCCCGACGCTCTACTGACTGAGCTACCGCGGCTCAACGCAGTGGCTGTAAAGCTATCCATTGGAAATCACACATACCTTTACTCCACGCCAATACCAGCAGACACACCAAAACTAAAAGGCCGATTGAAGCGGAGAATAAATGTTGGGGCGCAGCGCTTCCCGCGCGACTCGCAACTGAGACACATCACTTCACACCACGCGCTGGCGCGTGACTGGTTCTTCAGCGTTGACGCCACATCACCAAAGTGTTCCTGGAGATATATCTCAACGAAAACACTTGAACGGTTGAGATACAGTGACGATCAAGGTAGGTAGGTATCTTTAATCAACGTCACACTGCTGCAACACAACGGGCTATTAGCGACGGCCCGGTTGGTTGGTTTTTGGGTTGATGGCGCGGAAACCCTGTTTGGGCATTCTAGAAGCCAGATACTATGTAGACACGTACACTATGAAAGTTTTACAGAGACAGGAAAGAATGCATCTGACAGGAATCGAACCTGAAGCGCTTCCAACTCGAAGCACGACCCGATCGAATCTCGAATGGAAAAGATCCGAGGACACCACCATTACGAGGTGCTGTCCTCGGATCTTTCCCTTAAGAGACTGATCACGGACCGTCGTCCATAGCCCGTTGTGTTGCTCTACTCTACGACGTTATCTAAAATTACCATTACCATTTAATTAATTATTGCATAAAAAAATTGAACAGATTTATAGTGTAACAACATGATCCAAATTGAGTAACGTTTCACAATATTTTTAATTTAATTTAAACGCGAACCCCTTAATTTTTTTTTTTTTTTTGTAATTTTTTAAAATTAACGTTGTACTAGAGCAACACAACGGGCTATTGACGACGGTCCGGGATCAATTCCCTGAGGGAAAGATCCGAGGACAACAGCACGTCATTTTGAATCAAGCCACGATTGAATGCAACAAAGCAATCCTCGTCATCTGACAGTGGTTCAAAATGACGTGGTGCTTTTCTCGGATCTATCCCTTCGAGATTCGATCCCGGATCGTCGTCGATCGGAAGGTTCCTTTTTTGAATACGGGAATGGATGTTTTTAAGCGTATGGTGTAGAGGCGGCTGGTGCACCTTCAATCTGTCGTGGCCGAAAGTCCTCACGTTGGGTGGGTGCGGAAGTTTGGAGAGTGGGGTGCCAACTCAGGTGTTACTTCGTCACCTGACCGTGGTTCAAATAACGAGGTGTTGTCCTCGGATTGGTTAGGGGACTGATCCCGACCGTTGTCAATAGCCCGTTGTGTTTCCCAAGCACGAGTTGAATTAAAACACCTACCTACCATAATGAATTAGCGTTTCCTCGGATTTTTGATCCCGGACCGTCGCCGCCGACCAACCGGTATAGTGGTTAAGGTGTTAGCCTCTAGATCGGAAGGTTCCTGGTTCGAATCCGGGTCCGGGCATGGATGTTTGTAAACGTATGGTGTAGAGGCGGCTGGTGCACCTTAAATCTGTCGTGGCCGAGAGTCCTCACGTTGGGTTGGCGTGGAAGTTTGGAGTGGGGTGCCAGCTCAGGTGTTGCTTCGTCATCTGACCGTGGTTCAAATAACGAGGTGTTGTCCTCGAATCTTTCCCTTAAGGGACTGATTCCGGACCGTCGTCAATAGCCCGTTGTGTTGCTCTAGTACGACGTTAACTAAAATTACCATTACCAAAATTACCCGGACCGTCGCCTGTAATTCGTTGTTTAACTTCAGTGCAACGTCAATGGAATTAAATACCGCGTCTGTGCGGACGTAGTGGCGCGAGCAGGTCTTGCGGTAGACGCTGTGTCGTCAGAAGGGGCAGGATCGCTGCGAACTGTTCGCCCTGTGTTTGCGAACCTCGTTCGATAGTTAACTAAAATTACCACTGTTGATTGGTCCCGTGTAAGTCGTAATTTTTTATTAACGTCCTACTAGAGCAGGGGCTATTGACGACAGGTCCGGGATCAATCCCTGAAGGGAAAGAACTGCCATTTGGAACAAGGGTAGATGACGTGATAACATCTGTGAGCTGGCACCACCCAACGTGAGGACTTTCGGCCTCGACGGATTTAAGGTACACTAGCCGACTCAACACCATACGCTTAGAAACACTCATGCACTGACCTGGGTTCGAACCAGGAACCTCTCGATCTGGAGGCTAACATCTTAACCACCAGGTCGTTAATGCTAATTATTGATTAACGTCGTACTAGGGCAACACAACGGGATATTCGGGACGGTCGGGGATCAATCCCCCAAGAGAAAGATCGAGGACACCACGTCATTTTGAACCACGGTCGGATGACGGGGGACTGTTCTGTTGTATTCAATCGTGGCATGGTTCAAAATGACGTGTTGTCCTCGAATCTTTACCTTGCAGGGGGATGATCCCAAACCGTCATCAACAGCCCTTTATTTTCCCTTAGGGTATGCTCTGGTGTTGCCTCGTCATCTGACAGTGGTTCAAAATGACGTGGTGGTGTCCTCGGATCATTCCCTTATGAGTTGGATCCCGAAACGTCGTCAATAGCCCGTTGTGTTGCTCTAGTAGGGTAATGGTAATTTTAGTTAACGTCGTACTAGAGCAACACAACGGGCTATTGACGACGGTCCGGGATCAGTCCCTTAAGGGAAAGATTCGAGGACAACACCTCGTAATTTTGAACCACGGTCAGATGACGAAGCAACACCTGAACTGGCACCCCACTCTCCAAACTTCCACGCCAACCCAACGTGAGGACTTTCGGCCACGACAGATTTAAGGTGCACCAGCCGCCTCTACACCATACGCTTACAAACATCCATGCCCGAACCCGGATTCGAACCAGGAACCTTCCGATCTAGAGGCTAACACCTTAACCACTATACCGGTTGTCCCATTAGGGGATTGAAGCAGTAACCCCCTAGAGAAAAAAGCCGTCTGGCTAGTTTATGACGTCCGGAGAGTCATAAGAGTGGAAGTTCTCCGATCGCGAATTCAGAAAACCTTTGTAAATGAAAACGAGATTGTCAAAATAATGGCGATTGATTAAATGCATGTAAATTTAATTTAGTATGGTCTTGTGCCAAAGGAGTACTCGTTTTCAAGATAGGATATTACTTTGAGGTAAGAGCATCTATTTTAATTGTATTAACGTGATTATGGAAAAAATAAATCGGTGAGCAGTTCATGGAAGAAATAGTGATCCGTTTTCCCGCTTTGATTTTGAAATGTTGAGTTTTTTTTTCCATATTGCATTCAATAAAATATTACGAAGGAGCATTTTGACTGGAAAATGAGTGTCATCATTGTTTGAAGTGTGATCGGCATTGTCTGCGAATGATCTAGAATTGCAAGAAGGTGTCCAATGAAAAATATAGTGTTCGGTGTTTTATTAGATGTCCTTTTACATAATTATGAACCCATTTAGGAAAGTTTCACTTGGATTATGCTTAGATATAGAAGCGTATCGAATCAACCGTTTGAGGAGATGTTCATAAAGTCATATCGACACTTGTTGCAAAAACATGTTGACACAAAAAATACACTCTGGGTACAGGTTTTTGTGTCCTGAGTGTTTCAAACCATGTTGTCATTCAATATCAAAGCCAGCAGACACATGTACTGAAATTGCATCCCCATGTATCCGACGTTACATCATTAAGGGATTCCTTAAACTTTTTTAAAGTAGACACTTCACTTCTCGAGCAACAGATTTATCATCTTCTGTCAGCAAGTTTCAGTTCAGCAAACACTTAAAAACACTCATGTATATACAAATCGTCATGTCTAAAATTTAAAAAAATTACATTTTTAATGGATATTAATCTTTTAATTATGTTGACAGTAAAACAATAGCCTACCTAGACATATGGTGGGGTGCTTTGATCCCATGTTCTTTTTTTTTAGAGAGGCGGATCAAAATATTTGCACTCTTGAGTTATGATCTCTTATGTGCTTGTATCAATTTTTTTGTATTAACTGGATTATTTATCTAAATCCCACACAAGGAGTACCAATTCTCCTAACAACAGAATGAAATATCCCAACTAAGTTTCTGCTTAATCTCTTTGCATAAAATCAAAGCACTAACCACAGATGTATCTAAAATATTATAAAAGTGTATTCACAACCAGCAAATTATTTTTCTTGATTTGGTTAGCAAGCAAGTGTATCACTTGATGTCATGCTGTATGTAGTTATCGGATATGTCTGTTGTGCAACAGACATGACAGACCATGACTTGGTTTATTCGCTGATAAAAGAGATCAAAATCTAATTTTAGCTTATCAGCAAAGCTAGTGTCACCATTTTCCTGCATCTATTTCATCCTATGATACCAATCCTTTCTAAATATTTTCATCAATAAGACCTGATCTTCAAGCCATATTCTCCATCAGAAAAATAAGTGACATGTTCCTTAATGGGTTACATGGCTAAACATTTAGACTAACTATAGGCTAAACATTTAGAAAAATAATTATTGGTCAGCTGACAGTCTGTTATCAAAATTATTCACAACTGGGGAGGGTAACAACATTTGTAAACAAAATTTAAGAATAAACCTGCTTTGAATGCGATTGGTAGGAAAAATTTCACAATATTCCAAAATACCACCAGAGCCACATTCAGGCCCCCTTCCATCTTTCTAGCTAAATCATAAGATATCCCTGGTTCTATTTTTGACCATGTCAGAATGATTAATAGACAATAAGTATTGACCCAACAATTGTTGTTGTTGTGTCTATGCATACAGTACTAGTGCAAAAGTTTAGAGTCCTCCAAAAGCCTTGGTGACAAGATCTGCAAGTTCTGGAGCTCGATGGCTATGGAGGATTTCGATTGGGGGTGCTCCAAGTTGAAAGAGGAAACCAATAATGGCCTGGCAGTCGAAAACATGATCTGGAGTTAGTTGTATTGGGGACATTACCTGCAGATGGGATAGGATTTTATATTAGTTCGTGAAATCTTCATGCCTTTGAAATGGCCGGTACGTAGCCTAGCTATTGTAGAGGAGAGGTTTCTTGGGCAGTTTAGATCGGGATTGTTGCCTTGCTAAAATGCTGGTTGTAGATCCTTCGCCGGCGACGGCATTCTCATCTGCACAGGCGACTACTCGAGGTTGATCTTTGTCGCGTGCTTCCTTTGCAAGGGCATCTGCACATTCGTTCCCCTCAATTCCAACATGAGCTGGGATCCACTTGAGAGTGCAAGGTATATTTAGTAAATGGAGAAGAGTATTAATTTCTTGCGTTATTGTTGTTTTACCATTATGTATGCCTTCGAGTGCTGATTTTGAGTCTGAGAAGATTACAATTTCTTTAATTGTGTCGTTTAGATAATGAGAGCGACAATGGGTAAAAGCCTCTTTAATAGCGATTAATTCGCTAGTGAAGTTTGAAGCAATTTGGCCAGTGGGTATTTTGAGTTTGACGTTATTTCCTGAGGGGTAAGTGATGGAGATGCCTGCACCGCCTCTATTACAGTCAACACCAGAGGAACCATCTGTGTAGATTATTGCGCTGTTTTCTCTGGAAAGTGAACGAACAGTGTCTGCGCCTTTTTGTAATAATACTTGGGTTGGTTCTCTCTTTGAACATGGTTCCAGTAGGTTAGAATTGATTTTAGTATACATAGGGGGCTTGGAAGGAAAAAGTGGTTCTTGAGTAATGTCCAGAGAGGAGTGGTCAAGATGGATGGCCCCTCTGACATCTCTGTCAAATTGCAGCGTTGATGATCTCCGAAGCCTTGACTTACCTGTCCAAGTATCGAAAGCTCTGTGAGCAATGTGGTCCTTATTGTGGCTTCTGATTTTGTTAGTGAATTTTAGAGTAGCAAGTTTCCGTCTGTTTTCAAGGGAAACAAGACCGCTTTCGAGTTCGGCCTTGGCATTATTAGTAGAGGACACTGCACCAATGATGATTTTTGATGCTCTATGTTGGACTGAGTCCAAAGTGTCTTTAACAGATTCTGACGCATATGCCCAAATGGGGGAGCAATACTCAAGTACTGGCCTGATGACGGTGCAGTAAGTGTTTTTTAAAGTTGATGATCTGGAGCCCCAGTTTGTGCCACAAAGTTTACGTAGGATGTTCAATTTCTTTAGACCCTAAGACTCATATGTTTAGTAAATTTCAGTTCTGGATCTAGGATCACTCCTAGGTATTTAGGATTTTCAACGCGTCCAGTAATGGTTTCTTGAATTTTTAAGACCGGTTGAAAGGCTCCACGAATTTTTCTATCAGTTGAAAAAACACAGTAGTTAGACTTATTGGGGTTCAGTGGCGTATATAGGAGTTTATTTCGGGGGGTGCCAAATATTATCTAAAGCAATTTGGTATAAATCGTACAAATGTATTCATTTTGGGGGAAGCAAACATTCGAAAGCTATTTAGGACTTCAGGATATCAATTTGAATAAATAATAACAATTCAAAATAATTCCAACAGCAATTTGAAACTCTCAAATTGTTTTAAAATTTATTTCAAAAAATAGGTAGTTATGCATTTTAAATAATGTCAGTGTACATAATAATGACTTAAAACCTGCATGGATATTAAAAAGGAGGTCAGACATAGGTTAAAAAAAAAGGACAGTTTAAATGTGTTTTAGAAAGTGGGAAATATAATTTTAAGTATTATTTTTATAGTGAAATATACATTTCTTTAATTGGAAAAAAGTAACTTGTTTACTTATTTAAAATATTCTATAATTCGTTCTTATATACAGGGGGCCTACTCTTAAAGTTAAGGGATAGGTCATTTACTTTTAATTATTATCTCAATAGAAATTTCTTTGTTTAATGTACGAGTATCTGGATATTAGTTTACTAATTATGACTGATAGAACTAGAACACGGAATAAAAATTTTAATTTTGTTTTCTTTTTTAATTGAGAACTTTTTTTACCCAAAACGTTTCAAATACGATTTTTTCCTTTCCAAACATTTTTGTTATTGAAAATATGCATACATAACGAATGGTTAACGGTCGTTCGTTCTACAACATTGTAATTTCTAAGGCTGGGGTCGAAAAACAAGTGAAATGCCCAAGAGGTTGTTTGGGAAGCTAGACAGAGGGTTTCTTACCTCGCAAAACTGTCAGGCGTGTCCATTGGATTCTGCGGGCAGCGGAGGAAGAAAATGTTCCCTGTTGAGTAGCACTCTCACTACCACGTGGTCACAGCACATCTTTCATCAACCATCATACATTTTGGTGATCCCTGTGTCCAGCCCACTGTGTTTTCTTTACTCAGGAAAGGAAATAGCTTTTAAAAGTGTCCAAATAATAAAAAATTTTAAGAAAATTGTTTTTGCAGGAATACAAATTCGATTTCAAGCAATTCAAAATAAAAAGTTGCCATGATTGAACCTAGTCAAAATTTCGGGAGGGTTCCGGGCCCCCTCGGCCCTCCCCTTATATACGCCCCTGTTGGGGTTTATCGTAAGTTTGAGATCGTCCGCAAAAGTTGCAATGCCTTTCAAGCTGAGGTTCAGCAAATTCTGAGAAGTTTTGAGATCATGATTTGTGCTCCAGATGGCAATATCATCTGCATAGCAGGCGATCTTGGTATTCTTATGAATGTAGGCATCGATTGTGTTCCATGTAAAGAAGAAAGAGCAGAGGGCTCAAAACAGAGCCTTGTGGTACACCAGCATATGACCCAACAATTAAGTCATAAAATAGCATATTCCATTCATTGGTGAGGGAGTTATAGGCTGACACACAGCATGAGGACCCTATATGTCTTAGGATGTTTAATATAATTATTTTTATCTTAGAAAGCAAAACATACTTTGTGGAGGATATTAAGTTAACACGAAAGGCGAGTTTGTGATCTCATTTGTATTGTACTGATGTGCACACTTTATATTTTCAGGTTACTCATTCATCAGATAACTGGCCGTTTGGGATACATTTTATGTTTTTGTAATTTCTATTTTCAAAGTACGTTTCTATGTGGTTTTGTTTTTATTTCTTAAGGCTTGTATTATTACAATAGTTTAAATAGCAGTTATTGCAAATCAGTTTGACTAATTAACAAATACTTTTGACAAATTAACAGAAAATGAGTTATTGCCGAAATGTTAAATAGTTTTTTAAATGACTAAACTTTTACAAAAATAAATAGTTTCTTTAATTTTTTAAGCAAAGTTTTAAGACATCAAGAAAAATTAAGATTAGAAAGTGTTGCTCTGCAAAAGGTTTCTGCTGAGTTTTGCATAATTCAGAAAAATAAGTTTTTGTACAGTATTACTCAATTACTTTGTATCTAAAGTTACATTGAAAATAAAAGTTTTTATGTACCATTTGTTTCTCTTGTATAATGAATTGAAGTGTATATTCACTGTAACTGTAACACTCCTTTTTGTTTACCTTCATGTGTTTGTGTACAAAAATATCTATTACAATGTCGGAATGAGTCTCGAAACAATCTTCTGAAAATATAATGTTGCTGCTCAGTGCTTACAATTTGCAGTAAAAGATTTATAGTTACATATTTAGTACTCATTTTCATAATTGTTCAAGATTACCAATGCTGTCTATGGTACACAGAAGTATTCTGAAAATCGAGAATTGGTAACCTTGATTAATTTTTCTAGATTGAACTGTTTCAGAATGTAATTCTAATTGAACTGTGTTTACTGAACTAATTACTTATTTATGGAATATGGCATACACCAAGTGACTACTTGGATAAAGAAGTCATTTATAGCTTGGCTTTTCTTGCTGTTGTGTTGATTAGCTTGTGTATAGATGAATATCGAAATTTCTCCCATATTGTGTTTGGAGAAATGTGTGATTTATCAACAGAAGTCCCTCAATTTTCAATAACACTGTACACATAGTGTCATTTCTGTGGTAAAGAATCTAAAAGACAAATTTGCTCCATTACTGTTTTCAACCTGATTAGAGTTTAATTCATTATCAATTGAACGTAACAATGAATCTATTAGTAACTTTTAGAGGGAGTTCTTTATATTTTCGACCAAGCATTTCTCCTTTAAATGACACAAATAACGAGTGATCAGAGTTTACTTTTACAGCAATTTAACACATCCTAAATTATTTTCTAGTTTAAAAAACATTAAAACATCAGCATTTTGTACGATACCCCGAAATTCAAAACACTTGAGTTTGAAATTGCAAAGAATAAGTTCATTAAAATTTGAAACATTTTCAGCTTTGATGCTATACACAGGGTTTTCACTCTTTTTTTTTCTAACTAAAAATAAGGACCTAAATAAAACATTGTAGAAGCCATATTGTACAATTTAATAGATGACATTGAACCAGGTGGGACACTCTAACACAGGGTTCCAAATACCTGGGTGCACATCAAAATAAAATTTTGCACCCAATTGTGCAATAAAATTGTTCCTCCAGGTGCACCTAAAGTTTAAAAAAAAAGGGGGGGGGGACGTATTTTGTTACTTTTTATGTTTGAACAAAATATAAGTATCGACCTTTCACGCTCGTAAGGAACATAATTAATATTCCTAAATACACACTATGCAAAAACAAAATCGCTGGACCATTACGGGTTTATACAGGAGGAAGGTTTACATGTGCCACTGCCACCAAAAATGATCGAAACTTTTTCCAGGTGGCTCTGTTGAAGCGACAGACGGAGAAAGGAGAATTTAGATCACTTGACCACCCACGAACTATAGTGAAAACCTCCTGTTTCAATAAAAGTGTAAAGCCGTAGGAATTCCTGATAATTGTTTGGTCACTGCGTATTGTAAACAAATATTTTCATTATTTATCTCTAAATTAAAAAAATTATTAAAAAATCTATTTCGAGGCCTGCTTTAACAGATTAGTTATTCTTATGAGATCACACACAGTTGTAAGTGAAAAATTCAAGTCAATTTTCTATAAATTATACATAAAATAATGCCATACAAAAAGGAGATTTTTCAAAATAAGCAGTCTGATTTTTACAAGTGTCAGCAATTAATATATAGGAATTTACATCTACAGATATCAGTAATATGCAAGTATGCAAACTATTTATAGAATGGAGACAGCAAGAAAAGATACTTTTAAACTTACCACAACCTTTAAAGTTTAAAAAGTTGCTTCAAAATTATTAACACAGAGCGCTTAATTTCAATAGGGATAGCAGAACAAGGGTCCATGGATATAAATTGAATAAGACACATTTTAACCGGGATTTAAGGGGAAACTACTACTTTAATAGGGTAATAGACAGTTGGAACACATTGCCAAAAAATAGAGTTAACCCATTAGTGCCTGAATTTTTTTTTCGCTTCAATAATTTGTACAGTGCTAGCATATAGTGTGAAATGAATAGGAAAAATAGTAAAAAAAATAATAAGTAAAGGAAATTGAATTTATTTTAAAAAATTGAAACGTCCCATTTATGGGACGCTAGGCACGAGAGGGTGCATGTTTTTTCGAATACAACATAGATATGATTTCTTCCAGAAATTGATATTAAAGTGATCTTAGTATTTTTATAGGTATATTTAATTCACTATATACATTTCCAAATTTAAAAAAAAAAATTTTAATTTTAAATGGTTAAGATTTTATTTGCTGTGGAATTCTCTGAAACATTCTTCATCTAAACCAACCATACATTTGCTGCATTTTCTTTTCTCCTTATTTCCACTGTTTGCACATCTTACTTGTGTTGAATTTGTAACAATATAATGGTTAAGGCCATCATATCTGATGGATTCTAACACTCTACAATGTTTAGGTTTCCCAAGGCTACCTGGGCCAAGTTGTGATGGGCGTAATTTGAAATATGTTTAGCATATTTCTCGCCTGAAATTTAAAAGATCCAATGGTTTTGAGTTTGAGAAAGGACATAAACGATATATTTGCCAAGCATTTTGAAGTGCAGTTTCCAAGCCGAATACAAGCAAGGACCACAACCACTTTTTTGAATGAATTGAACTACGGTAGCTGTTAAGATTTTGATCTATCTGGTCTGTGCCTCCCATAAATTTATTATACTGAGCATTTGGTTGGTCTATTTCCACAATTTTTTTTCTGCATTAGACCATCTTTTTGCTTTTACTAATGGATGAACTCACTCCGTGTATATTTGAACCAATAGTCACTACACTATTTTCATTACACCTCACTAATATTAGATCTTGCTTCTTGTCAAACTGATAGTCAAAACTACTCCTGTCTCTTTTTTTGAAAGATTCCACTTCATCTAGTGGACATCTCTCTGTTCGGTTGGGACGTACGGTTCCTGTTCCGCCAATACCTTTCTTTGGCAAGTGATCAATAAGCGCAGGGCTTGTGAAAATATTGTCAAAATACAAATCATAAGGCAAGCTCTCTGGCAATTCAGATATTAAATCCAAGACCTCATCACCCGATAAGTCTTCCAGCATCGCTAGTGCTTCTTCCAAAGATAAACTAAAAAAATGTTATTGTAACTAAACAGTCCGTACTGTTTACAATTGACATACCAAAAAAAATATTATGAAAATTTTTAAGTCATTCAGGCAAATAAATGTTTTAATTTAATTTGCTACTGTGGAATATTTTTTTTCCTATGTTAAATAATCAGCTTTTGTTTTTAAAATATATGCTATATATTTATACGCCTTTAAAAGTTTAATATAATATTAAAAACATTTATACTATTCACAAAAGTACATGCTTTTGGAAGAGCAAAATATTTAAATATTTTTTTCCCATTTTAAAAATGCATAAAATTTTGTCCTTGTAGCAATATAAAACAAAAACAATATAAATTGAAAAATAATATACATATGCTAGTACATACTAATCAGAGCAGCGTCGGTAGGGAATATCGGGATACATCTCTACAAAATCCCCAAGTACCAGATCTGCAGTATGCCAAAAAATTTCAATTTTTATACCTCTTTCTCAAATTTGACATCATACCTTCACCACCAAAAAAAATTACGCTCCTTTGTTGCTATCTTACATTATTTCAAAATTACAAACAACAAAATAAACAGTTTATGATGTAAAATATTCTCAAATAACTTCGTAAAACAAATATTCAGCAACCCGTAAGCATGGGGAAATACATGCACCCGTTCGTGCCTAGCGTCCTTTTTATGGGACGTTAGGAAAACCCTCAAAAGTTTACTAAAAATAATAATTTTGTGAATTAGAAAAAATACGCATTTATTATAAATGTATTTCCTAACATATATGTGAAATACAGACAATTAGAGAAATAAAGAAATAAAATATTTTACCTTTTAGGCTTCGACATTGTGATCCTCTCAAAACAACGCTAACACTGATTTTGAAAGGTCACATGACTCATAATATATTGGATATATATTGCCATTTATGGTCTATTCTGTAAAGCAAACTCTTGAGATTGATTAAATATAACATAGAAGTCAGTGAACCTTTTCTATGAAAAAGAGGATTTTTTTTTGTTTACCGTCCCATTTATGGGACGCTAGGCACTAATGGGTTAATTCAAAGGGAGTGTACGTTTTTAAGATACAATTGGAGAGTCAGTGGGAATTGGGGAATTCATAAACAAAGGACCAGCCTTGTTGGGCTACAGCCTGTAGCGGGTCGTCAATATTTGTATTTGTATATAATTTAAATTATATGATTTTAATTATATTATATTATAAATAAAAAAACCTAGAGACTGCGTGGCTAGCCCGGCGTTGCCCGTGCCAGTTGCTTTTGTGGGGTTATTGGTTTGCTTCGTAAAACAAATAGGAGTTCGTAGCCTATTGGATAACAGCCATAATGGAGTTGCCCGTGGTGTTGGTTTGCTTCCCAAACCAAATGGACTTTGCCAGTGACAGTTCTTCTCGTGGAGGTCACATTGCCTATGTGGTGGTTTCCTTTGCAAAAAAATATATATATATATAAATATTTAATTGAAAAATTATTTATTAAAACAAAATCAAGGTATCGAATTGGAGTAAAATTTTCCGTAGATTTCAAATCCGTTGGTGTTTTTAATCTGTCTTCAACGATCCCGATTTTACAAAAATTGAACGAAATAATGCCAGTCTAAATGTTTGCTGTGGAATCGTTTGAGCGGAGACTACACATTCCCATTTAATTGAGGGCGGAAGGTGAAAAAATTGCCATGGTTTCAAAGGCTGACGTCAATAGTGACGTGACGTCATGGGGAAATTCTAATTGCCGGAGTGGGACGAAAAAAAGATCCAAAGGAGAAAAAACTATTCAATTCATTTTAAAATGTTCTAGATTGAATTTTAAAATTTGCCTCGACCTTAAAATTGCAAAAACTTGGACTACTTGTGTGCCAAATCCCATTGCTGTAAGTGCCATAGATTTGCCAGGACTTTGCGTTCAAGAAACAAACAGACAAACACTTCCTTTTATAATATTAGAAATAACTTGAATTAATTACTTAGTGTTGCCTTAATTGACTGCTTTATATAAATAGCCATTAAAAATAGGATGAATATTTGATCGTATTGGATGTTTTGAAGTTTACAACAAAGGGGATAGTAGTTAATTTTATTTCTGAGATACGTATACCGACATCGGTCCGTTTAAGTTTTAATGCGTTGCGAATCTCTATATTAAAAAAATGTTACCGCCGCCGACGCTGCCGCCGCAGGATTGAAAACTGTGTTGTTTAGCTCGATTCTTAGACGGTTTCCCGAGAAAGTACTGATCGGAAAAAAATAACATGCTTTCTTCTTCATCGTATTCCCTGGTGCAGCAATCCCCGGAGGTTGGCGAGCGCAAGCGAGCAGGGGGCGGAGCATCCTAGTATCTAAAATAAAGCTAAATTTAAGCATTCAATTTGAGGTTTTTTTTTTAATTAGGGGGCTCTGCCCCCTGCTCGCTTACGCTCGCCAACCCCCGGGGATTGCTGCGCAATCCCATTTGGTTTGCTTCGCAAACCAACACTCCTTTCACAGATGCCATTTGGTTTGCTTCGCAAACCAACATTCCTTTCACAGAGTGAAACTATCTGAATAATTCGTATTTTGCTGATTTCACTTTCCGGTACATGACGTCACAGCGAGGGCTTCGCGCCCTGCTCGCTTACGCTCGCCGACCCCGGGGATTGCTACGCAATCCCGTTTGGTTTGCTTTCTCAAACCAATACTTCTTTCGCAATTGATTTCACTTTTTTTGCTTTAACACTTAATGCACCCTAAACTAATAACCGCATCAGTAAAAAATCTTCTGTATCTTGTTCCCTGTACAATTTTCAGTAAACAGTGTTAATCTCCAAACTTTACGATCTGTACTTTGTCGGTAAACTGTCTGAGAACAGAGGGAAAAAAGCGAGCCTTTTTCCTCGCCAAATAAAAAGAAATCGTTTTTATGGCAATTGTTGCTACGATAAATTTGATATCTGGCAAACCCAATAGTCGAAAATGCAACCCACTACTGCTTGCGGAAGCAGCTATGCGAACTGAAAAATACGAAATTTGTGTCACCAACTTTTGATTGCATCGAATTTATTTATGAACCAATTTTAAAAATAATTGTACCGTAAGAAAGAGTACATTCTGAGGTTTTCTGCAATATTTTTAAAATTAAAAACTAACAGTAATACTATACAGATATGACCATTTTAGTTTTGTATCGGAAGTTACGATCTGAAAGTTCCGAAAATTGTATGACCTACTTTTAATTGCATCGATTTTGTTTATTAACCAATTTGAAAAATAATTGTACCATAAGAAATAGTGTAATGTAGTGTATTCAGTGATGTTCTCAAATTTAAAAAATAATAGTTTTAACAAAAAGTAGCGAAAATATCCGAAGATTCCGAATTTTGTATCACGAACTTTTGATCGCATCCAATTTAATTATTAACCGATTTCAAAAATAATAGTACCGTAAGAAAGAGTATATTCTGAGGTATACTGCGATATTTAAAAAATTAAAAACTAATAGTAATTAGATATAAATACGGCAGTTTTAAAAAAAAATAGCAAAAATGTCCCGATTTTTCCCGAATTTCAAAAAAATATTATCAAGAACCAAATTTAAATTTCAAAAAAAAAAAAAACTCGACGAGCTGCAAAAATTGACGTTGAGAGGTACTCTTAAAAAAAAACTCACGACTAAAGACTGAAAATTTGAATGTGTTTTGCTCACTCGCGGAAGAAATTTCACTTCTTCAACTTTAACACTTAATAAAACCTAAACTAATAGCCGCATCGGAAAAAAATCTTAATAATTATCCAGGGAATACGATGAAGAACAATGCATGTTAATTTCATTTTTTTCCGATCAGTTCTTTATCGGGAAACCGTCTAAGAATGGAGCTAAACAACAAAAATTTCAATCCGGCGGCGGCAACTTTTTTTTAATATAGAGAGATATCGTTAACATGAAATGTGAAGGATAAGTTTCAAATTTCATTCATTTTTCACATCAGTGTTAAAATGAACACGATATGGCTATTGAAAATGATTATTAGCCTGATTTACTGAACTTAATTTTCTGCGAGCTTATTTTCGTAGAATTTATATTTTAATCTTGAAGGTAGTGTTGTTACTATTTTTATCAAAATTATTATATTATTTAGACAGAAATGCTCTGAGATCTTCCGGTTTTTGATATTTTTGGGTACTAGTATTAGTTTAGGTATTTTTAGGTACTCAGTATACGGAAGTAAGTATGGAAACGGAAATTTCCTGCAGCTAAATTCCTAAGTTACTTGAAGCTTTAATTTTAGTAAGATTGCTTGTTGCATCACTTTATCTTGTTTCTATATGCAATCCTGTACTTTAAACAGCAGCTTGTCAAAGTTTACTTCAGACATTCTTAGATTATTTCTATTTTACTCTTTATCCTGTAATACTAGTTTCTTCAGCAAGGGTTCTGAAGCTCGAAATTAATTTCTCAAAATCCATTGTCTCACCCAAAACAGCCATTTTTTACGATTTCTTCTCACGTTAAATAAAATTGCTGTTAGCTCTTTTAACAAAACTAGGGGGCTCCGCCGCATGCTTGCTTACGCTCGCAAACAGCCGGAGATTGCTACGCAATCACATTTGGTTTGCTTCGCAAACCAACTATCCTTTCGTAGAGTGAATCTCTTGGATAGCGAAACTATCTGAATAATTCGTATAATCCTGATTTGAATTTCCGGTTCATGACGTCACAGCGAGGGCTTCGCCCCCTGCTCGCTTACGTTCGCCGACCTCCGGGGATCGCCACACAATCCAGTTTGGTTTAATTCGCTAACCAATACTCCTTTCGCAAGTGATTTCACTTTTTTTTTACTTTAACACTTAATGCAGCCTAAACTTATTGCCGCATTAGTAAAAAAAAACCTTCTGCATCTTGTTCCCTGTAAAATTTTAAGTAAAACGTGTTAATCTCCTAACTTTACGATCTGTACTTCGAACTTTCTTTGTAAACCGTCTGAGAACAAAGTGAAAAAAGCGAGCCTTTTTCCTCGCCAAATAAAAAAGAAATCGTTTTTATAGCAATTGTTGTCACCAAAAATTTGATAACTGGCAAACAATAGTCTGATAGTCAAAAATACAACCCTTATCTGCGTGAGAAACATGCTCTGCGAAGTAAAAAGTACGAAATTTGTATGACCAACTTTTGATTACATCGAATTTATTTATGAACCAATTAAAAAAAAAATCATACCGTAAGAAAGCCTACATTTTGAGGTATACTACAATATTTTAAAAATTAAAAACTAATAGTAATAATATATAGATATGACAGTTTTAGTTTTGTATCGGAAATTACGATCTGAAAGTTACGAAAATTGAATCACCCACTTTTTTATTTATTAACCAATTTAAAAAATAAATGTACCACAAGAAAGAGTACAATGTAAGGTATTCAGTTATGTTCTCAAATTAAAAAATAATAGTATTAAGCTGTAGATATAATAGTATTAAGCTGTTTATAACAAAAAGTAGCGAAAATATCCACATATTCCGAATTTTGTATGACCAACTTTTGATCGCATCGAATATATTTACAAACCAGTTTCAAAAATGATTGTACCGTAAGAAAGAGTACATCCTGAGGTATACTGCGATGTTTTGAAAATTAAAAACTGATAGTAATAAGATAAAGATATGCCAGTTTTAAGAAACAGCATATTCAACTTTAAAATGTCCCGATTTTCCCCGAATTTCAAAGAAATATTATCAAGAACCCAATTGAAATTAGTAAAAAAAATTCGACGAACTGCAAAAATTTAAGTTGAAAGGTACTCTAAAAAAAACTCAAGGCTTAAGACTGAAAATTTGTAGGTGATTTGCTCACTCGCGGAAGAAATTTCGCTTTTACAATTTTGACACTTAATAAACTCTAAACTAATAACCACATCGGTAAAAGATCTTTACAACTGTGCAGGGAACACTATGAAGAACAAAACATGTTTATTTCTTATTTTGCTGATCCCAACTTTCTCGGGAAATCGTCTAAGAATCGAGCTAAACAACACAGTTTTCACTCGGCGGTAACTTTTTTTTAATAGAGAGAGAAACTTACAATCTGGTACAACTTCACTCACAGCTGCTTTCGACGCCATTGTCGATACGAAACTTTGTCAGTTTCAATTGAAATGCGTGAACTGATTCAAGTCATATTTAACTTTTATTGATCCACTCGAATCGGGCCATTAAACTTGATTCGTGAGAACGCGCCTTTAATAAAGCATTTCTATCATGGGAGAAACCATAATGTATCGTTACAAACTGAACAACTAACTACACCTTGATTCATTTATTGGATGATCACACATGCTAGGCCTTTGGTGATTCGAAAAGAATTTCCTAACCTTGCAAATATTTCTTAGGTTTCAATTACTTAAAGAATATTAAAAATGAAATCAACATACCTTTTTTTATTCTCCCTTTCTTAGCAACCACTGCCGTATAACCCACTGGAACGACAATCCACTGCTGAAACGTGCGCGGATGGTTTCTACTTTCAATTCGAAGTACTCAAACAAAACAAGAATCGCAGTCCGTCGGCGCTTCGGCCCACTGGTCGTGACGTCACGAAAGGTTTGCAGACCAGTCAAACTGCTTTCTGTATCCAGGATCGATCTCGGACCGTTGCGTTGCTCTAGTACGACGCTAAGCACTCAGACCTGGCAACACTCGAAGGCATTTCGAACGCTTCAAAAACCCCAGCGACCTTCCAACTGCAGCAATCCTCCTTTCGATTTAGAACGATGAGCTACCCGCGGTCCTTTCCCGGCATGGATCCTGGAGATCCGGACTGTGACCTGTCCGATGACCTGAAGGTACTGCTAATCGGAGAAGACGACTCCGGCCGGCTGACCCTTGCCAGGGCGCTGTCGACCGGCCGCACCATTGTTGATGGTTATCCCGACCCCTTCCCCACCTACCGCTCTCGCGTGGAGGCCCCCGACGGGCGTTACGTTCCATTTCACGTCAGGGTGCTTCCTACAGAACCCCCCTACCACAGATCACTATCCTATGAATACACCGACACCAAGGTCGCCCTTCTCTGCTTCGCGGTGGACGACCCCGAGTCGTTCGAAGCCATCCCCCGCAGGTGGTTGCCGGAGATGCGGAAGCACCTGCCGACCGAGGTGCCCGTCGTCCTGGTGGGGACGAAAGCGGACGTGGCCAAGAGGCGCGTGACAGAGGTGCAGGGGCGTTCGGCGGTGGAACTAGTAGGTGCCAGGGCGTACTTCGAATGTTCTTCCTACTCGGGGGTGCAGCTGAAGGAGCTGATGTCGGCGGTGGCCGAGTTCCTCGTGCAGGAGTATGAGAGACTCCGGGCCGAGTACTTTCTGAACGATTCGCCGTAGATCCTGTGTTTCCTCCATCCCTGGAAGAGTCCATCATGCTGGATGTCTTGTACACAGAGGTAAAATAAACTCATGTTCAACGAGTCTGACTGTTTACTTTTGTGATCAAAGTACACTCTATGGGTCTTTATGGCCAATGTATTGGTCTAACATGTTTTGAATTCATGGGAATCTCGAATTTTGGAACTTGAAATTATCCCGTTCGATTTCTCTGGGATTTGCAGTGTTGGCCTCGGATCTTTCCCACTGGGATCAGTCGACACTACACCGTTGTGTTGCTCCAGTGCTACTTTAACGACCATTAACCGCAATTGGCTAACTTAAGGTATGTGCCTACGTTCGGAGCTTTTTTTTTCTTCAAAAAAAGAAATTTTTATGCAACACTTATGTTTTCAGTTACAAAGGTGTATGAAACTGTTAATTCAAATGCTTTTTTAATTGACTTTTATTTTTATTTTATTTTGGCCATATTTGGTAAAAATTTAGTGAAATTTGACCGTTACGCAAAAGTTCCTATATCCAAATTCTAATAAATATATTCCACTTTTTCTTTCAATAGTATATTTGTTACATATTTTCCCGTGTTGTGGAGCAGAATATTTGCAGTTCCTCTTAAAAGTGGCTGAGATATGTCAAACTTTGTAAACACAATATGATTTTACAAAATAATATACATTATTTTTTCAAATAAATATAGCTAAAATAATTTAACATATACTTACCAGCTACATTTGAGGTTTATAACATACCAAGAAGTGTATAGAACGCTGTGGTAAAATTTGTATTTGAATATATTAAAAAGTTTATAGATTTTTCGTAATCCGAAAAAATAAAAATAGCAGTTTTCCAGAAAATGCAAATAAAGATTTTAAAGTTCCACAAATAATTATACACATGTTGAAACACCTTAAAATTCACCATACTTGTAAGTCAAGCCTTCCTTGACTTTATTTTTAATTAATTGTGATTTTCTTTTAGCTTTTAAAATTTTCTGGATAATTTTGCTTTCGGCTGTTCTTGTCGCCTTGATTTTTTTAATTCTTTCAACATAAATTTCTTTGTAGTTTTTTTTATCATTTCAAGTGTTTTATTAAGATAGTTAAATACAGGTGTCAGCCCCATATAGCACGAGTTGAATTACAAAACTACTATCTTAGAACCTAATAACAGTGTTTGCGGTTGAACAAAATTTTCTTTCGGAATACTATTCCACAGAACATTGTTTGTTAAATGACTCATTGTTATTATGTGTCATGCCATGTAAACACTTGCTTAATAGTTCTTGGTCACAAATGCGCGCTAAAAACAATAATAAATACTTAATTCGATATTAAAAAAGTAAATTGTGCATTCACAATGTTATAGAGTAATGAAACAGCTGTTTAGATGCATTCTTTACATTTTTACAGCTTGGTTTCGAAAATTTCACTTCCGGTTTATAATTGGGCCTATAATTTTGCTTCCAATTACCGTAGAAGCAAAAGTAAACCATTTTTGGAATCCTAAAAGTCTGGGCTTTATTATAAAATAAGAATAAAAAATTCGGAAAATTTCAAGAAAACTGTGATTTTTGGGTAGGCACAAACCTTAAATTTCGCAGACCCTGAATTTCGTACCTCTAGGCCAGTGGATGTAATCGATTGAACCTCGATTCGACTATTGCATAATCCGTAATTTATGCCGCATATTAAAAGTTTTGTTATGTGGTATTGAGATGAAATGAATTGCTGTTTATGTTGAACGAATCTGTTTACTTTTGTGTTGCTTGTTAACGGAGTACAAGGCACAGGTTAATCTCCGGTATTGAACTTGACATTTTGGTTTCGCACTGATAATTAAGAAGATCTAGTGAAAGGTCACTAAAGTTTAACTCTTACGGCCATATTCACAAGCCTCGAGTTAACTCGAGGATAAGTTGATCCGTGGGTAAGAGTTAAGCTTCGGTTTATTAAGAAAGCGTAGCCGTGATCTAGCGGCCGTGATGTATCGGTGGGTGACGTCACTAAAACGTTGTTTATACTAACACGTGGTGTTGGTTTCCTAGAGAGCGGTGTTTGTGAGCGTAACGAAAATGATCGGAGCCGCCATTTCCATGACTGTCGTCATAGCGGTCTCAAACAGTTGGGGAACGTTTTTTCTCTTGTAGCGGCCAGATTTCATTTCCTGCTCCAAACGATTCGATCGAAGAGGAGAAAAATAAATAAACATTTTTGACTGCCATTGAATAATTCGTTTTTGTAAAATCGGGATCGTTATACACAGAATAAAAATTTCAACGGATTCGAAATCTGCGGAAAATTTGACACCAGATCGATACCTTAAATGTGATTTTCTTTGAATAAATAATTAATTATTTAATACATAATTAAATAATCAAATGGTAAATAATTGAATAATAAAACTGTTTTTGATATCGATCTGGCGTAGAAATTGACGCTGATTTGAAATCTGTTGAAATTTTCACTCTTACCTTCAACGATCCCGAAGTTAGGAACTTTGAACTAGAGAATAAAAAACCACTTTGTTTTGTTTCTCGAATAAAATAAACCACGACAGCCGTATGTGTTGCCCATTCTCCAACGTATTCTGTCCGCCTAAGTTGACACCTTGGATTTTTGTTTAGACGGCCGTTTAGTTATGCCCGCGGCATCATGACGTATCACGGCTGTTAGATAACGGCTCCACTTTCTTAGGAAACCAAAGCTTTAGCTCGAGGATTATCAAGAACGGTATTCTCAAACGGCGTGTTAAGTGATCCGGGGATTAAAATGAGACGCTCGGTGTGATTGTCTACTACCGTCTCCTCGCATGATATTGTTTACATTGGTTACGACGCCCGAATCTGCATTCATACTGATCAAGTACGTACTTTGCCGTAGAATTGATTCCAAAGTGTGATAAATAGAACGCATGCGGCATTTTAATTTGGGTTTGGGAAAAGAAATGCAAAGGTTTTTCATTTCGAATAGGATTTTAATGGAAACCTAAATTTTTCAAGAAAGAATTGTCTTGACAAATGAATGTAATCCAATTATCTTTGTACTTGTCAGTATGGGTGTGTGTTGAGGTGTGAAAAGTAACTTGCACTGTCAATTTTCTTTCATTCGTTATGAATCAACAGAATAATTTTCATTCTACGACCGAGTGGGGTGCCAGCTCAGGTGTTGCTTCGTCATCTGACCGTGGTTCAAAATTACGAGGTGTTGTCCTCGGATCTTTCCCTTAAGGGACTGATCCCGGACCGTCGTCAATAGCCCGTTGTGTTGCTCTAGTACGACGTTAACTAAAAAATTACCAATTACCATTCTACGACCAATTTGCATCTGCCATGGTCATATTCTACCTTGCGCTCTTACCGGACGGAGGTGCCGCCATCTATCTTTTCACCAAGTTGCTTGCTTGTTTACGTTTACGCAACTACCTTTATTTCCATTTTTCTTTTGAATTTCAATAAAATTGTTTTAAATTTTTTCTATTTAAGGGGGTCCGGGACACATTGAATTTTTTTTTTTTATTAATTAATTTAGAATTTTGAATTTTTTTGTACTGATTACCCATCTAACTAATAAGCAAAATCACAACACAAAAGTTTTCCAAAAGTTCTTTAAAAATTTTAAATTAAAATTTTTTGAAAAAAAGAGGGGTCATTTTAAATTGCTAAGGCTCAAAACATTCTTGATCAATTTTCAAAATTCTTACATTAAATTATTCACAAATTTATTAACTTTAATTTTGATTCAGGAATTTAAAAAATATTAATTTAATAAAAAATAAAAAATGTTTGAATGAAAATTTTTGAAAATTTTAAGGTACTTTTTTTTAAAAAGTCATATTTTTAAAAGTAAATATTTGTTTTAAATTTGCTGAATCATAATTAAAGTATAATGTTTGAAAAAGATATATTCCAAATTTCAACCCTTAAACTTTATCGGTTTTCGACTTATAGCAATTTGAATACAGGAAAACTTGAAAAAATGCATCATGGAGAAAAACGCATTTAAAGTTTTAAGGACAGATGTTGTTGCCATGACAACAACTGTCAAGAGTGTTAGATTTTCAAAACAACGCACCACAAAAATTATTATATCTCTAATTCTAATTAAGATAGAAACATGATTTAGACGTCATTTTAAGCAGAAAAACACAAAGAATTTCTTAAAATAATAAAAAAAAATTCGAAAATTTGACGATTTTTGTGTCCCGGACCCCCTTAAGCAATATTATGATGAGGAGATGAACTGCTATTAAGCAGGTGCTCCGTAATGATAGGCTCAGTCCAGTCGTCGCAAGAATACTGTAATTGAGCAGAGAATGAAATGTGTCATCCATTTTGTTTTGCTCGAATACATCGCAAAAAGATAGTACTGCGCATGTGTAATTCTTACTCGCGAGTTATCTCGCCGATTTCGGAGGATCAAAATGTAACACCCAAACGGCAGTTTAAACCACGGATCAAGACTTGTGAAAACGTTTTTTTCGATAACTCGCGGATTATCGTTGATCCTCGAGTTAACTCGGACTTGTGGATACGGCCGTGAGTGTTGTTAACAGCAAATTAATGTAGAGGCTATAAAAAGTTTCTCAGAAAAATTAAATTAATGTCAAGATGAAGTTTTATAGGTGCTGATTGCTCAGTTGAAGGTAATTCGATAAAAAGTTTATATTTTCAGCACATTTACATTGGGAAACATCGTTAATTTTATCTTTTGGAATCAGACAAATAAGTAGAACAACAATCTTTTGTTTGCCAGAATTTATTCTCTTTTTAATGGGTGTTGCCAGGTTTTGATGCAGACCTTTAAGAAAGATTATACTCAGCATTCATAGATGCTACATTACTCCCTTCCCAGTAACTAAGTAACGATGAAGAGGAGCAAGAATAAGAACAATTTACAGTTATATACAAATTATTAAAGCATCTAAAGAAAATCTTATTTTACAATAATCCAAATATCCTTTTGAAAACATTTTGAAATATAACAATAATGACAATATATGTATACTAGGGGGCCCGCCCCCTGCTCGCTAACGCTCGCCAACCCCCGGAGGATTGCTTCGCAATTCTCATTGGTTCGCTGCGCGAACCTATGCTCGCTTCGCTCGCATCAATGAAGACATGTGTCCTAGCAGAAGGGATTGATTACAAAATATATTCCAAAAAAAAGTTTTTCAAATCTAAATTTGTTGTATTACATAAAAGATATATACAGTACCTCTGAAATCAGAATTTAGATGAAAACTTTGAGCAAATTTTTACTCGCAATGTGAGCGCTGCTTTGGAAATTGAATACCCAGCATGTTGTTTGTATGTACATTTCCCCAGTACTCGAGCCACCCATACACTTTTTGACTGAGTTTGTTGTCGAAAGTTGTAGTGCACGCGTCTTGTTGTACTATAATTGTTAGCCTTGAAAAGGACCGTTGTTTAAATAGCCCTGAAAAGATCCTCCGCTTTCTTAGATTTCTATTACAAACCGCAACAGCTCGTCTAAAATTCATTTTTTTCAATAAAATTTCATCCGATAACGCTATAGATTCAAATGACTCGCGAGGCTCCTAGTAAACAAACAATCGCACAATGTTGCCAAAACGCGGTAACAAATAACGTCTTTTTTGAGTGCCACGTAAGAGAAATATATATATAGATACAATATATGATATGGATAAAAAAAATTATAATATATAGTTGAAGTTAACAATAATTTGTACATTCAGTCTCTAAAACGAACAGAATCTTTCTTCCAACATGGGAAAAATCTTTGTTCTAGAGGCTTATCTTTGGTAACGTCTGATGTATCCGCTTGCACAGGTAAAAAACCTGAGCCAAAATGTAAGCAGGTTTAAGCCGGTCAATAGAAATGTTAATTTCTTTACCTTTTATGCAGACTAGGAAGTATTTCTGAGTTTTCAGAATCACTTTGAAGGGTCCTTCATATGAAGGCTCAAATGGTTTCTTGACTCTGTTCTTATGAACACACTGGAGCCAGTGGCGGATTAAGCGGCCACGTAGGGCCAGGAAATACCGAAGGGGCCACGAGGTTTTAAAATGTCTTTTCATTAGGGTTCGTGGAAAGGTATAACCGCGTCTTTAAGTGCAGTGAAAATAATTTCTATTATAAGATGGTCACCAAGAGCAAATGCTGTATTAGCTATAAAACTTGGTTTCATCCATCTGAAAGGTTTTAACTGAAACTTCTAATTCAGAGGAAGAAAAAAATCTTACCTTAGTGGGGGCGACTTCACTTCTGAAGAAAATGGACATATATGAAACCGCACTAATTACAGTTATTTGGATTACTATTTTGCAAATAATAAATGCTACTAGTAAATCACTGCAAGCAGTGGAATGCGAACTATTGAAAGGATTTGTCCTACTAAAGTCATTAGAAAATTTTTTCAATAATTTCTGAGAAGAATTTGAATAAAATAAAAGCAAAAAAAAAAAAAAAAAGAATAAAAAAACTTTATCTGTAATTGTCTTGAAAGCCAATTACAAGTTACCCATGGTCAAATGTTTATTTTTATTTTTTTTTAATAACAGATATATAACTAGTTGCTTAAATTTTTATGTTAGTCTTCCGTAAAGCGGAACATGATAGCTAAACGTACTCTCGTAAACTCCACAACATTTCAAATCGTGCGTGGAAAAGATTGCATCAATCGAAGTTCTGCCTCTCGTTGTCCAATATTTAGGATTTGTCTTTAGATCCAACCAATAGACTTCTCTCAACACTTCGCAGAATTCTTTCCCATCTTCAGTGCTCATGTTGATATTAAAGTCTCCAGCCAAGACTGATTTATACTCGTCACAATCTGTGCCCAATGCTTCTGAGATCGCTTCTAAAATGTCATCTGTACTCGAACCTGGCTTGGCATATAGTACGGCCAAACGAACATTGTTTTTTAAATAGACGACAACAATGTGAACTCCCGTGTCATAATTTGGGAACTGTAGAGCTTCCTGTGTTTCAATATTATTCTTGGCGTAAATGGCAACACCGCTGTGCTTTCTCGTGCGACTTTGGCTCGAATGAATCTCGATGCACAATTTAAAGTCTTGAAACTTGAAGCGATCGATTGGAATCGTCCACGTTTCGGCCAACAATAGAAAATCGCTATGCATGAAACTATGATCACAGGCAATGTCTTCATGATGCGCTTGGAGGGATTGGACGTTGTGATACATGAACTGATAGCTGTACTCGTAACTGAATACCGGAATGTGACTGGCTCGTGACAGTCTTGCCTTGCATTCCTACTACAATGCAACTGACTCCTACCAGTCTCGTTGCTCTTATAATGAGTTCTTTCCAGACTAGTAGACAACTACCGTTGTTTAGTATTCCTACATCTTTATATATTTTTTTCTTACACCGGACGACTTGAAAACCCTCTCCGAGAACAAAACCCATTTGACCATGGGTAAAAAGAGACAACTTATTTATCAGAGCTGTCCTTTAATGTAGAAGATAGACAAACTAGCAGACAACAAAAGAGAACAAAATTTTTTGATGAAAACAAAGTCAGACATCATGAATTTACAATAAGAGAAAATTTCATAGTCAATTCATTTTACGTCACATGGGATTACATGGACCAGACACCAAGGCAGAATTATTTCATAACTCAGACATAGGATGGTGGTGTTGTGGAGCCTTTTGAAATATTTTTTGATTGGGATTTATCAATAGGAGAAAAAAAGAACACGATAAAAAAAGTTGAAGGATAATTTACAAAAATGATGTTTGCTCTTTTTAAGATGAATTTAACTATTTTCTTGATACTTCTAAACAAAAATGATTGCACCATAGAAACCACACCAGACATTTATCAAGCCGCAAAAGAATTGTCTTGCACTTTTCCGAAAGTTGAAATATTGAAAATTAGAAAGATCGTTTTCTGTTTTAAAGTGTGAAAAGTTATTTAAGGAGTACTATGAGAGAAGAAAGATTAGTTTATTCAGCCATTCTGTGTATAAAGCAATAAATTTAAAAAACAGTTACCGCCGCCGCTTTTTTTGGTTCAAATATTAGACGGTTTCCCGAGAAAGTACGGATCAGAAAATTACGAAATTAATATGGATTGTTCAAAATTGTACAGGGAACAAGACGGAGGAGATTTTTTTTTTGCCGATGCGGCTATAAGTTTGGGGTGCATTAAGCGTCAAATTCGAAAAAAGCGAAATTTCTACCACGAGTGAGCATAGCACTAGGGTGGTCACAAAAAATCAATTTTCGAATTTCTACCGTGGCACCCCCCTAAAAGTTGCCAATAGGCTAGAAACTGTGATTGGCAAAGTTTCAGCTCAACCTGATAATATTAACCCGTGCCTCATTGAGGTTAAAAGTTAAGAAAAACATCGATTTTTAGCAAAAAATCGTATGTTTTATTCTATAAAATCGAAACCATTCGTCCTAGAAACCTGGTTCTTGTCTTATTTCATAGGAAAGTTTATTGACTTGAAGTTTGATTGCATCCACTTTTTTTGCTCAAACTGATAGAATGGTATTTAGCATTTTTCAGGAAAGGTCGTAGTGGATATCCTCAAAAGTGAATTTTCATGCAAAGCCCGAAAAACATTACAATATTCAATTACATCTGCTTTCCAAATTTTGCTTTTAGTATTTTTCATTTTGTACATTAAAAAGGATTTTGGTATTTTCAGAAGTAAATTCAACAACATTCAAATTTAAAATGAAGGAATTAGGGGTAAAGATGAGTAAGAGAAGGGTAAAAATGACAACTAATAGTGTTAAAATGTATTTTATTAATTATATTGTTGAAACATACATCTTTACATTATTATTATTTAAATATACAAATTAGGTGGTAATTACAAATTAAGGTAGTAATGTCTTGGATATTGTAGACCTTGAAGAGTCTTGAAAAATGTGCCTACATTCAGATAGAACTTGTAAAAGTACTTCAAATACAACTTGTGAGTGGTATTTAGCATTTTTCAGGCATTAGGTTATGACGCACAGTATTTAACTCTAGGTAGAAGTGTCATACGACTCCGCAGACGGCAATTCCGACAGCAAACAAATGATCTCATCAAAAATATATTTAGAAATTACGATTTAGAGGGAGCTGTTGTTAACTGGTATGGGAAATTGGTTCCAGACTTGTTGAGTAAAGAAAATGTGGAGCGAATTGATTTGCGAATTTGATTACTTGTGGCGATGAAGAACAGTTGATACGTGTTCCAATCCTTGAAAATAGTGCGGGGATAATTCAGGCAAAATCTGTATTATCAGCAGTTGAAGTTTAGTTGGGTAATTTGGTAATTTTTTTGTTAACGTCGTACTAGAGCAACACAACGGGCTATTGACGACGGTCCGGGATCAGTCCCTTAAGGGAAAGATCCGAGGACAACACCTCGTAATTTTGAACCACGGTCAGATGACGAAGCAACACCTGAGCTGGCACCCCACTCTCCAAACTTCCACGCCAACCCAACGTGAGGACTTTCGGCCACGACAGATATAAGGTGCACCAGCCGCCTTTACACCATACGTTTACAAACATCCATGCCCGGACCCGGATTCGAACCAGGAACCTTCCGATCTAGAGGCTAACACCTTAACCACTATACCGGTTGGTCGGCGAAGTTTAGTTGGGTAAATCCAGGCAATGTGTTTTGATACCACAGCAGTAAATACAGGTTGCCTTAGGGGAACCTGCGTTTTGCTAGACCAGTTATTAGAGAAAAAATCTGAATTTAGCATGTCGCCACCATGTTTTAGAAGTTGCTTTAATAGCAGTTTTTAATTGCAAAATAGGCACATCCACTGGTCTTCAGCCAGATATTTTTCGAAAATTCCAGAAGAAGAAATACAAAACAGGTTATAAAAGTTGAAAATATTAAAAATAAAATAAGTAATCCAGACCAAATTTCAAGTTTTCTTTTTGAACAATTAAAAAACCGACAGCCCAGGGATACTTATAACGAATTCATCCACCTTTGCTTAATTCATTTAAGGCGTCTTCCTCAAAAAGATATTACTTTTAGAGTATCTGGTGCTATTCATCATGCCAGATGGATGACAAAGGCCATTCATTCTCTAAAAATGTATATTTTCAAGGATCAATTTTTATTAACTGATTTAGAGAGAAAAGGTATTGAAGATATTTGTTTATTTATGATCAATATTTAAATAAAAACATGGTTCAATTCCCACAAACCTACGTTGGCCCTTAACCTAGACCAGTATTTTGGACCTACAGTTATTAAAATCTTTAGTTCAACACAGGAAAATTGATAAAGAGGTTGCAGACAAGGCCCTGTCTAAAATAATAAACCATCCGTGGTATCGCAACTCGGAGCAAGTTGCATTTTCATTTTTCGATGATACTTTGGGAAAAAAATGTCAAAACAAGCATGATTAAAAAATTAAGGTCCGAAGTAGAAAATGATGAAGATGACTGTGATGATAGGAATGTAAAACCAAAACTTAATCTCCAACAAGTTGTTCATTTATTGGACAAAGAAGTTGATTATTTTGTTTCTCCTCGAACTAAAAATTTTTTTTAAAGTGATTTGAAATCGATACAGATTTTTTTGAATACTGATCCCGATGTATGGTGTGAAAAGCAACATTATTTAAAAGCTAAAAAAATAGTGAACGGTTTAAGGGTTGGGTACAGCTACACTCTACGTTTATGAGTGATGGCAACGGCAGATTTTGGCGCACTTCTAGTAGCGAGCTAAGATAAATTAAGGCAACCCACCTTTCGTTGCTGTTGTTGTGGTTTTCATGGCAACCTCGACAAACGGAAACTTTTAATTTTCATTTTGAACATTCTAGAAAGCTCTTCCAAAATCCGTTAAAGTCGTTTGATTTCACTGATTCGTTTGAAATTTTTTCTTTCCTCCCATTGGTTAGTTTGTTTTTAAAATATGCTTTGATTGCATTAGTCCTTTTTAATCGTTTTCTGTGATACCATTGGTCCATTTATTTGTATTTTGACAGTTGTGGAATTTTTATTTTATTACAATAGTTTTTTCACAAAAGGATTAAGATATTGTTTTTTTGACCATTTTCGTTTTCATTATTTTTTTACGAAATAATTCTGACGTTATCAGGTTGTATTATTTCTTGCTTTTTTTTCTTTTGTAAATCTTTTTCTTTTTCAACATGCCCAATGTATTTAGTGTTATTGATAAGTTTCAAGGTATTCTTACCCAACATTCGTAGCTTATTTTCTCTTCTGGTACACAAATGTGTTTTGATATGTGCTTTAGTTTACTATTTTTTGTGAAGGTTTTTAAAAAATATACTTTTTAAAACGTTCTTAAATGTGTTTAAAAAGTGTGTTGTAAAAAGAAAAAAAATTTTTGATGGAAAAAGAGTTAATAAATATTTTTTTCCTTGGCGACTTTTGAAGTTCGCCAAAAAAATCGCCAAGGCCGTTGCCATCATTCATAAACGTAGAGTGTAGCTGTACCAAGGGTTGTTAATGACACTGCTGAGAGAGGAGTAAAATTAAAACCTTTAATTCCTCTTTGACAAAAGACGAAGAACAACGGCAGTTCCTTTTACAAGTTGTATCTGAATGTAGGCAAATTTTTCTGGTCTCTTCAAAAGCTACAATATCTAAAACATTACCACCTTAATTTGTAATTACCACTTAATTTGTATATTTATATAATAATAATAATATAATGATGTATAATTCAACTATACAATTAATAAAATACATTAGAACACTATTTGTTGTCATTTTTACTCTTTGCTTCCTCTTCTTTACACTCAATTCCTTCATTTTAAATTTTAATGTTGTTCAATTTACTTCTGAAAATACCTCTTAAAAAAATCCTTTTTAATGTACAAAATGAAAAATACAAAAAACAAAATATGGAAAGGAGATATAATTGAATATTGTAATGTTTTTAGGGCTTTGCATAAAAATTCACTTTTGAGGATATCTACTACGACCTTACCTGAAAAATGCTAAATACCATTCTATCAGTTTTAGCAAAAAAAGTGGATGCAATCAAACTTCAAGTCAATAAACTTTCCTATGAAATAAGACAAGAACCAGGTTTCTAGGACGAATGGTTTCGATTTTATAGAGTAAAATATACGATTTTTTGCTAAAAATCGATGTTTTTCTTAACTTCAACCTCAATGAGGCACGGGTTAATATTATCAGGTTGAGCTGAAACTTTGCCAATCACAGTTTCTAGCCTATTGGCAACTTTTAGGGGGGTGCCATGGGAGATTGGGTGAAAAAAAAAAATTCCATATATACCTTGTGACCACCCTAGCATAGCACATACAAATTTTCAGTCTTCAGCCGTGAGGTTTTTTAGAGTACCTCTGAACGTAAATTTTTGCAGCTTGTCGAGTTTTTTTAGAAATTTTAATTTGGTTCCTGATAATATTTTTTTGAAATTGGGGAAAAATCGGGACTTTTTTGTTACTTTTTTGATAAAACTGTCATATCTATATCTCATTACTATTAGTTTTTAAATTTGAAAACATCGTAAGAAACCTTAGAATGTCCTCTTTCTTACGGTACAATTATTTTTGAAATTGGTCAATAAATAAAGTCGATGCGGCGAAAAGTATAATTTCGCGATAGGGTACAAATTTTATATCGTGGAGGAAACGTTACTTCCTTCTAACTGGCCTTGGGGTGAAACTCGCGCTGTGACGTCATGGAAAAGGAAGCATGAAAGCAAGTCCAAAAGGCCTTTTCCCGCTCTATTCTCAGACGGTTTCCCGAGAAAGTACAGATGAGAAGATTACGAGAAAAACATGGTTTATTCAAAATTGTACAGGGAACAAGATGGAGAAGGTTTTTTTAGTGATGCAGCTATTAGTTTCGGGTGCATCAAGTGTTATATTTAAAAAAAAAAGCGAAACTACTTACGAAAAGAGTGTTGGTTTGCGAAGCAAACCAAATAGGATTGCGTAGCACTCACCAGGGGTTGGCAAGCGTTAGCGATCAGGGGGCGTTCTCGATGTGACAAAATGGACAGGGAAGTCAAATCAGGATAAAACGAATTATTAAAATAGTTTCGCCGTCGCACGAGATTGATCTTACTAAAGGAGTGTTGGTTTGCAAAGCAAACCAAATGGGATTGCTTAGCGATCCCCGGGGGTTATCGAGCGTAGACGAGCAGGGGGTGAGGCCCCCCTAGTTTAATAAATTTGTTATAGTGTGAAATTTTTGATTATTTTATTTTTATTTTTTGTTAATAACTTAAGTTAGAAAAAAGTTTCAAGAAAACTCTCATTGAGTTTGAGGGCCCCGAAAATTTTACCGCTTGTGGCCCCCAAGTGACTTGATACGCCACTGATGGGAACACGTTTTGAGATCCTTATGTATAAATGCTTTGACGTTATTTCTGTGCCTTGTAGTTTTAGGTTTGAAAGACTGCATCTGCTCTTGTAATTTGTGCAGAAACGTCGTAGAAATAGTTGGATCATCAAAAAATTCTTCAGGGAGTTTTACGGTTTTTCCATAAACCGTTTGCGAGATCGAATGTTCAGAATCCTCTTTTATAGCTTCTCTGAGGCCCAAAAGTATAGTTGGAATACATCCTGTCCATCGAAGAGTATTGTGTGACTGTACAGCTGCTTTCAGTGTCCTATGAAGTCTTTCGATTTTGACATTACACTGTGGGTGATAGGCAGTTGTGTGGTTAAGTTTCTTTCCACAAATATAGCTGCCGAAGTTTTAAAAAATTCGGATGTAAATTGCAAACCTCCGTCTGTGATGACTTCGTAAGGTACTCCAAATCGGGTTATCCAACCTTCGTAAAATGATCTCGCCACTGTTTCAGAGGTTATATCACGTAAAGGGATAACCTCCATCCAACTAGTAAAGCGATCTATGCAAGTTAAACAGCAAACAAAGTCATTAGATGGTGAGTAAGGTTCAATGATATCATTATGAACTGTGCTGAATCGTTCATCCGGTTCTTTGTAGGTTCCTAATGGTGAGTTAGTGTGCCTCGTAATTTTGTTTTTCTGGCAACTGATGCATGTTTGCGACCATTTTCTTGCGTCTTTCCGAATGTTTTTCCAAATAAATCTTGATGTCATTTTTTTCACTGTTGCTTTGATACCTGGATGGGCTAAACCATGGATTGCTTGAAACATTATCTTTCTAAATGATTTAGGTTTATTTGTTCTTACATTCGAAGTTGAAATGTCACACCAAAGAAATTTACCAGATGGAAGTTTATTTAGTTTAAAATTTTTAAAGATTTGTTGTTACGCAATTCATTCGATTCTTCATTATTAATTTGATCTTCAGCTATTTTATCGAAATCTATTACAGTTAATTCTTTAACTCTTGACAACGTATCAGCTATAATATTATCTTGTCCACTAATATCAACTATTTTTGTTGTGAATTGAGAAATATATTGTAAGTGTCTTAACTGTCTTGGAGATGCTTTTTCATTCTTTTGTTGTTGGATTAGTGGTTTATGATTTGTGATTATTGTCTTCCTTCTAATAAGTGTTTGAAATATTTTATAGATTGGTATATGCCTAAATGTTTACGATCATATGTACTATAATTTCTTTGTGCATCGTTTAGTTTTTTTGGAAAAGAATGCCATTGGTTTCTTGCCATGTTTGTCATGTTGTTGGAGGACTGCTCCCGTTGCGAACTCTGAAGTGTCTGTACATAAAGACAGTGGTAATTCGGAACAGTTAATAACGCAGTATTTGCTAAGTCCAATTTACATTTTTCATTTTACAGGCGTGAAGGCCATTCCATTATATCCAGCTAATGCCAGGCAGGTGAACAGAGCAAAGTCGGACTTCTACCTTCCTCGGGTGCTCAAGGTAGCTAGCTACCAACAGAAGCCGTTCCCCTTTCCCCTTCAATCGATTCCGAGATCTCTTGCCATAAGCACATTGACTCTCTTGTAAATCGTGCCAAGAAGCGACTTAATATTCTAAAATTTATTTCTGGATGCGACTGGGGCGCAGATGCTAGGACCCTAAGAACTACATACATTTCTCTGGTTCGTCCAGTTCTATCATGTTGCCTCGATTACCAACTTGCAGAAACTAGAGAGAGTACAGCTCAATGCGGCTCCGTAGGAGCACGCCATCCAACATAGTACTATACGAGGCCGACTTGCAACCGTTACGGGATAGAAGTATCCTTAATCTTTTAAAGTACTTTAGTAAACTATATAGCTACCGTGACCAACATCGTACCGCTAATTTCCTGTGTGACTGAACGAATGCCCAGAGGTTGAAGAGGCATAGTCCTCTTGGACGTGCTGAAATGTTAGATGTTTTGCAACCCTCTGTTACTACTAACTCTCTAATGCTCATTGCCTCTCCTCTTGATCTATTGACCGGGGTGTACTTCCATACGGAACTATTGACACACACTAATAAATCTTCTCAACATCCTGAATTATTAAGACAAGCTGATCTTGAGGTAATCAATAATATCCCATCTGGGTCTGCACTGATTTATAATGATAGTAGTAAAAATGAAAATGGCCACACTGGAAGCGGGGTAGTTATTAAATCTGGCACTGTAGAAACCTTGCTCAAACAGCGTAATCCTGATTTTAGTTCCGTCTTTGGCACAGAACTGTTGGCCATTGACATGGCTTTAAATTTTTCTTTAGAACGGCAACTATCCGGGGAGATTTGGATACTGGTGGATAGTCGTAGTGCTATACAGTACCTGGAAAATTGGAGGAATATTGTGGACCAGCGGGGCCATCTGTGTTTTTGAAAAACTTAAAATGTTATCTAAGTCCTGCATTATACATTTTCAATAGATTCCTTCTCATGTAGACCTTAAATATAACGACATTGCCGATGAACTGGCTAAGAAGGGATCACCACTGCCTTTGTCAGCACCTAAAATTCCTTTAGTGATTTTGGCTATGATGATAGGCCACTGAAAATCACGACGAAGACCTAATTCGAGCGTTAAAATTTTGTATCCATAACAAGGTATTTCAGTACCATTAGCAGCATACAGTTTGAAATCACTATTCAGGGTATCAGTGGATTGAGTTGGGATGATACTCACGTCAGCTCCACTATCCACAAGAAAACGCAAGCCCGTTTTTCTGTCCGAAACAAATAGTCGGCAATCATGCATATCATTTGCAGCAGAGCTTGCCGCTGATTCTGCTGCGCGGTGAAGTTTTCCGTCCTTTTCCAACTGCAAGGAGAAACGCATTTGTCTGGCAAACACTTGTCACCAAATTTAAAGTTATAATAGCAGTATTTTCCGTTAGGATTAACTTAGACAAATTAGACCAATTCGAAATGGTCAGACAAAACTGTATGAAACCTATGTCAGGTGGAAAGAAGTTTCAGTGGGTTAAGTTTAACGAACCCCGTAGAAAGACTGAAGAAAAGGGAAATTTTGGGAGAAGGGTCGAAAGACCCCCTGCTTCTCCGAAAAAAGTGAATCGCTTTGATCGGACAAAAGGAGACCAATGCGCTATTACGAGTGTAATAGCTTAGACCATCTCAGACCTTTATGGCCTAAACTGAAAGAGAGAAGATCAATAGAGATAAATCAATTAAGGTTAGTTGATAGTTTAAAAAAGGGGAGTTTAAACCTTATACACACAAGCGTAGGATCGGTAAACTGTCGTGAGTGTGAAATTCTTAGGAACTCTGGGGTCTAGCATAGATTTAACAACCGTTAATTATGCCCCCCAAAAAAACGAGGCCGGGCGAGCTAGTCTGGGTGCGTATCCCACTTAATTTGCAATCCAAGTGTCTACCTGTAGCAAGAGTCAAATTAGAGGGTGATTTTGGGAGAGTTATTACAAAGGCGGCCGTGGTAGACAAAAATGTATGTCAGAATAGGTACTTGCTTAGTAACCGCAGTGCATAACTAATCAACCGATTACCTGCGAATGGAAAGAAAATGCTGGCTGAGATTAGTGCTGTCACGCGATCTGAGAGTCAAAGGTGCGATAGGGTTGTAGAGGATTCCCCCTAAACGAAAACAGCGTGTTGACTTTAAATACTCCTCAAGACGAGTGCATTGTTAAGGTGATAGATTGCGAAGGCTATGTAATGGGAGAAAACTACTCCCCTCGGAATGATAGAACAGGCTGAGAAAATCAGGCACTGATTGATTGCGAGCCCGACCAGCTTAGAGACAAGCAGTGAAAATGTGAAACCTTGAGAGTGATTTGGAAAGGTTTAGGGGCAGAGGACAAAAAGACATGCAAAGAATAAGTAGTTGAGAACGGATTAATGTATATAATCCAAAAGGATAAGATCGGGGATGAGAGAAAGCTAATTGTTGTCCCAGCAGAATATAGAATGAGGATAATGGGACTTGTACACGATGAATTAGCGGCGCATGCCGGTATGTTTAAAACGAAAGATAGGTTGGCAAGGCGGTTTTATTGGCCTAGGTGCTAATAAAGGTATAGAATATTACGTAAGGACGTGTGACTCCTGCAAGAGAGTAGGAAAATCCTCTGATAAAAAGAAAGCGCCGATGAAACTAGTGCCCATTATTAAGGAAGTATTTCGTAAAATAACATCGACGCGTGTGGCCGACAAGCGAGACAGGTAAAAGATACATTATCACCGCTATATGTTTAGCTTCGAAATACCCCGAGGCAGTGGCGACAAGAGATATCTCCTAATTGAGCGTAATGGTGGCTCCACACCAACGGCGACAGCAACAAAGACAAGCGACATTTTGTTGCTTGTCTCTGTCGCTGTTAAAAAGGCCTTCACACCGCGAGCGACAAGAATTTATTTGCGCATGCGCATAAACTTTTTCGAAAGCAAAATATTTATTTGATTATTTCTTCTTCTTGCAAGATGTCTGACAGATCACGTCCGCATTTAACAAAACTCCTTTTACAGCGAAGACGATTGCTTTTAAAGCGTCTGGCTGACTATGAAAGAAGACAGTGGATAAGAAACATTAATCTAAATCGGATTAGTCAAGGTGCTCAACAAAACTTAATCGCTGAGATGCGATTGAGCGATGTTGAAGGTTTCTTCGGCTATTTCCGAATGAATCCTACCGTATTTGACAAACTTTTAAGTTTGGTCGGACCAACAGTAAAAAAATTTGGGTTATCGTTTACTGTACGGTCCACATTGGCGACTTTTTCCAAAACATCGCCAAATGAAGGATTGCGTCAATGACGTCCATATCCAAGATGGCGTCATCAACACAACATACATAGGAACAAGTAAACAAAACTTTTGCATCCAATTTTCTGATTCTGTATAAGCAAAATCCACACTGTGAACCTTTGCAAATATGGAAATGAAAATGAGGAATGCACAAATAAACAATAAAATGTAAAGAAAACTAACTTGCCCATCACTTCCGCTAGCTCCATACGATTTCTCCGCTGTTTCGGTTGTCATGATTATTTGCTCCCTTCGCCTCATCGCATGTTAAGGGCGGGTAAACACGCATTTTTGCATCCACAAAAGCCATAAGTTTTTTTTCCGCCACTCATATACGACGAGATATATTTACAATTAGTGCAGATGCAGACATACTTATTTAACGATGGTGTAATTTCCATAGTAATTAAAATCGAAAGGAAAGGAGTGTCGAAAAGCGATGGTAACGGAAAGCAAAGAGCGATCCAAAAAACGCACGTGCTAACGAAGGGAGCAGTCGATACTTATTTAACGATGGTGTAATTCCCACAGCAATAAAATCGAAAGAAATGGAGCGTCGAAAAGCGATGGTAACGGAAATCACATAGAGCGATCCAAAAAACACACTTGCCAACGAAGGGAACGGTCGAAAAGGAATGGTATTTGAAAAAAACGGTCGAAAAGGAGTGGGTGGTATTTGAAAACCCCGGGGTGAAGGGACTGAGATAGGGTTGTCATAAATAAAATATAGCCAAAATTCAATACATTTGGTGATATTCGCTTGTTTGGCGACAAAAATCAAAATTGGCACGATATCACGGTTTTCAAATATAGGGTTACCAAAATACTAATTTGTGGAACCAGGTTACCAGATTTGGCGAGAAATCTATTTGGACCGTACAGTAAAGGTCACCCAAAATTTGATACTAATTATCGAAAAGCAATTACGTGTTCAGAGAAGCTTTCGATTACTCTCCGGTGAGTATTTTTTTTTCTATCAAAGTCAAATCTCCTTTGCATGCATTTTTAGATATGTACAAATTTAATGCATTTAACCTAAGCAAAGTTATCTCGTAGTTGGCAGTCTTTTCTGAACTTTTACTTGAATATGTTAGGAATAGAACGTTTCTCCCTATCTCACTGTGGCTGTTTGCTAATTTCTATTTATTTTCACTTTAGCATTCAAATTATTTTTTTCTTTCTTGTCATTGGTCGAAGTTTTTTAATTTTAAAGAATTGTCCTTTATTTTTATACCACCTGCAGAATGCTTTCACTTAGCAAAGTGGAGCTAATGCTGGGTAAGCATTAGTATATATTTAATTATAAATTATTAAATGTTAACCACCTGTGTATTAACAATTTTGGAATACTTTATCTTATTTTTTATTACATGCTTGGAAAAACCTCATTATAATTTCTAACCTATTGATGTAAAATGCCCAGGCATTTATAAATTGGGGCAAATGCCTAGCTAAAATGCCCAAAATCCAAAATTGCCTGGGCATTTATGCATTTTTGAGAGTTATTGTCAAACAAACGCTTTTTGATGATATTTATTGATCAAATATGATATATAATCTTTGTATATTCAGTCTAATTAACTAAGTTCTAATACAATAATTGTTTTGAACAAAAACTCATCAAACGATTTAACTTTTTTCTGAAACTTCATTATGGTTAGTGTTGGAATTATTTGACAACTAACACTAATAAATTTTAAAATATATAGTAGCTTTATTTAGGCATTCCATTACAAATAACATGTATAAAGCCTAGCCCCAGTCCACCTAACAAAAAAAAAAAAATGGAATGAAATTAGTTTCTGGAAAAAAAAAAGAATATGTGATTTGCCATTTTGTAGGCATGTGATTGTTTATGAACTTTAAAACAATATTTACAACCTACTCCCTTTCCTTTCAAAGTAAAACAATTCCAAACAGGTCCTCTTTTCTTAACCATTTTGCAGGAATGCTAATAGTATTAAAATTAACACAAACTTGCACTGGCACAAAAATACTTCCCACCTCACTCTAGCAGCCAACCTAGAACTGGTCACAAAACTAAATGGCTGACAATTATGTCTGTGTATGCTAGAATCTAGAAGTGATGCCAGTTATAGATTAAAAATTGAATTACTAAAAAATGACTTCTACTTTTCTTCACATAAATTGTTTATAAATTATTCTATTTCTTTTTTGTTTGGAAAAAAAAATTATTGTATACAATAATTGTACTGGTATTTTTATAAGCTCTAAGAATTATATAAAGTGGTGTCAAAGTCAATGAAAAAAAAATTGTTTTCTTTTCAATTTCATAAATGCCCCAGCCCACTGGGCATTTGCCCGGCCTACATCACTATTCTAACCTTACAAGTCCACGACCCGTTTAGCCAATTGGTTTCAATTTGGTATACTGTATTTATTAACTATCCCAATTGTGTCGGTGCTGTGGATGGGAAGCATGTCGTTGTACAAGCACCAATGCATTCAGGCTCCCTTTTCTACAACCATAAAGGAAGCTATAGCTTAATTTTAATGGCTGCCTGTGATCCCACATATTGTTATTCCTTTGTGGATATAGGTGCATTTGGGAAACAGAGCGACTCGAATGTATTTGCTAACACAGCATTTGGGACAGCTATTCTGGAGGGAAACCTAAACCTTCCAAATGATAGAAAAATAGCTGGTTTGGGTAAACCGTTACCCTTTGTCTTTGTGGCTGATGAAGCATTTCCATTGAAAAGACATTTGATGCGGCCTTATCCAGGAAAAGACTTGACAGAGTCACGTAGGGCTTTTAATTACAGGTTGTGTCGAACCCGCCGAATGATTGAAAATACATTTGGTGTTACGGCAAACCGGTGGAGAATTTTAAGAAGACCAATTATAGCATCGGTCACAACTGTAGAAAAAATAATCAAAGCTGTTGTTTGCCTACACAATTTTGTTAGCCGAAATGAAATAAATTCTATTGTATACCAAAAATATTATTGTCCAGCAAATTATGTAGACAGAGAGTTGAATGGCGTAATTGTACCTGGCATGTGGAGAACAGAAAATGCTACAGAAGGGGGATGGCTGGATTTAGGAAGAATTGCTTCAAATACTTATAGCCAAAGTGCGAAGGAAATTCGTGAAGAATTTGAAGCATACTTCCATGCAAATCCTCTGCCATGGCAAGGTACAGTTTTAAATAGAGGTTAATTAATAATTTGTACTTTATGTAAATCTTGTAAACTTTCATACTATTATAAAGACAATATATTGTACCAGTATTCCTGCTCTCACTTGTTTGATCTCTCTCGACCAAGTTATTATACTTACTTTTCAGTGTTATAAAGTAACTATGTGTCAATTATAATCTTTTAATTTTATTGTAAATTCATTTGTTATGTTTTGAATAAACTCTATTTTGTATTTTTAAAGACTCTGTTGTATATACTTTTATTAGCTTAAGTTTATATCAGTCTACTAGAAGGTGATAGTTTATTTTAACTCAATGCATAGACACTCAAATTGATCCTTAAAATTCAATTATTTGTATTCAAATTTTACTCTTTTTTTTATAAAACTGGCATTTTCCAAAAAAAAATATATATATTTTATACCAAGGAGTAATTTATAGTTCAAATATAACTACAATGCATTATTTTACTTTATACGAGGCCTTTAATGTTTACTCATTATCTTACTGAGACCTTTACGCTATTCATACTGGCTTTACTAGGTGTAAAACAAATATTTTTAACATTGCTGACTATTGGTGTGCCTGACTAACTAGATTATTAATTCTCTCCCAACACAGTACCTCTGAAGAAATTAAGATATTTAATCATTTTCTTTATTTAATTCTTCCTGCACCACACTTAACAATTTTATCATAACTTCAACTTTTCTCGAGTCGGATACTTTATCCAAAAGAAGTTCCAGAACATCACTAAAAGATTGTGATAAATTTTTTTTTGCAGAAAGTTCTCTTTGTATTAATTCATCTGTTGCTTCTAACGACTTCTGTAAATGATCAACCATTCGCCTACGTTTGTTTTTTTTAGAAAACAAATTTTCATCCTGTTGCCTTTTGGATGTGCTTGGTGTACACGATGTGCTGGCCATTGGTGTACATGATGTGCTGGCCATTGGTGTACATGATGTGCTGGCCATTGGTGTACACGACGTGCTGGACATTGGTGTACCTAAAAATTAAAGAAAGATTTAAATTTATAAAGTTATACTTCATTTTAACTAGGCAATTGTTACCACTACAATTTTGTTTACACCAGCGGCATGGTTTCGATCTGTGTACGGTGAATGTTATCCACATTTTAAGTTACCGTTGGCATCGATCACCATTTACAACCTCTTTTTGTTTGGTACCCTTCTCTGTCGACCGTGAGGTGTGAATGCTTTGTCTTAAGTTAGGTAAGGGAGACGATTGAAAAAATATAAGCGCCACAGCATAAAGGTTAATATAATGGTGGTATGTATTCTTCCAAAGACCATGTCTCATGCATTATATATTTTCAATTTTGTATTTTGAAAGGAAAATACATAGGCTTGTAATGGATATCTAAACAGTCATAATGATAAAAGCATTTTGCTTTGATCAAACATGTAAATATTATTAACTAATTAATGTAAGTATTATCAATATATATTTTCTTTTATTTTTTATATTTAATTTCTTTATTTTGAAAGGAAAATGCATTAATAAAAAAATTTACTTACTTTGAAGAACTCGTACCTCTTCCTCATTGACAAATGTACTCGGAGTCTCCATATCAGTATTAAAATCTAAAAGTATCAAACCTTACATTGCATCAAAGTACAGAAAGAAGTACTATTACAACAAACAAATAGGATCAGCTAAAAAATATCTATGATTCGGTATTTCTATGTGGTAGCCGAGAAAATTTGTGACAGTTATGAGACGTATCAAAGAACTCCCAGGATTTAACTCAGCAACTGGAAGACCTTAAGTCCATTCTTGTAGTTTCTTTTCTCTAGATTTGGATGAACTAATGGACATATTTGATGAAGCCCAGTTAAGCATTTTTATAAGAGGAATTGATGATAATTTTAATGTCTTTGAAGAACTTGGCAGTCTGGAGTCATTGCATGGTAAAACAAGAGGATCAGACATACTTGAAAAAGTAAAATCTTACCTAGAAAACTCATCAGTGTGTACACTGATGGAGCACCGTCAATGATAGTAAAATCAATGCAATCATACAATTGGAACTTATTGATTTAAAAACAAATTCATTATTAAAAATGAAATTTGGTGAGGTTTATTTTTAGATTAAAATGCTTGCGACATGATTAATTTCTGGCATTCATTACCATGTGAACATTTTCCAGAACTAAGAAAATTTTCAAAACATTATAAATGTCGTATCAGAACGGATAGATGTGGACAACAATTTCATCCATGAAATTTATTAAAAGCAAAACGAAGTCTCGAATGACTGATTTAAATTTGAATTCTCTGCTGCTCTATGTAACAAAATTAACACCAAACATAAAAAGACTAACAAAATCCAAAGAGTCTCATTAATGTTATATGTGCTTGTATTGTATGCAAAAGATTGGCCACTCCTGGTTTTGAAGTTTTCATTTTTAAAGTAATATATTAAAAGTTAACTCATTTTAAAAACAGTTGGAAATTTTTTATCAATGGTAAAGTGGTATACATCTGAGCATTTTTATTATTTTAAAAATTAATATTATTTTACCTGAATATCACTGTGATAAATCTGGTATTATGCAGGACAAGTAAAAATATTATGGAGAGAATTATCGTTCATTTGGAAAGCATAATACCTTAACATATTGCAAATAAATACTGTATCTTAAAGAAAAACATACCTACCTATATTAAGTGGAACTTCTATATTAGGAGCAGAGAAGTTGGAGTACGTTCTGAAAGCAATTTCATGATATAAAAAAAATATCACATAGTAATTTTATGGATACATATTTTTTTAAACTGCAGAGTACTTGAAACATTTTAATTATGACAGTTAAAGAACCTTTTTTAATCATCATTTCCAAAAGTACATTTATTGCTTTTTTAACTGTTTAGAAATTTGAATAATTGAGATATTTTGTTTCATCTTTTAATAAAAGCTACATACTTCTTTTTTTCTTTTACATGGCCAGCTAAAAACGATAGGCACTGCATGTAAATCCATTCCTTCTTTTTTCCTCCACTGCTCCCACTTGGCGTTATTCGCTTTTCTCTTACAAAAGAACTTCGCAAATTTTTCCATTTTTTCTTAACCTCAACAGCTGAAAATATTAATGAAAAGCATATTATTTTAAAATCACATGAATGCACTAATAATATTCAATAATAGGGCCAATTTAAAAAAACAAGCGAAACTTACCATCCAAATTTAAAGCTGTAGCTATTTTTTTCCAGGAATTTTCCTTTTTTTCATTGTCCCTGAAATCGGCTCTTGAGAAGTCATATAACCATGGACATTCACGGACCAAAGAAATTAAAATTTCTTCCATAGTATTTCCGTATATTTCACTGAAATAGTTCGCTGAAACCAAAGCTATAGAAAACGTCAACAAAAACAAAACGCTGGTAGCGAGAGTCACAATCTTTATTCTGATTGGCTTTTGGCACGGCGACAGAGACAAAAGTTGAACTTCTTCCAAGACTTGAAAACACAGCGACAGCGACAGAGACGAACCGGGAGAAACAAAATTTGTTTGTACTACGCATGCGCAAAGCGAAGCGACAGCTGTTTTTGTCGCTGTCGCCGTTGGTGTGAAGCCACCATAACAGACGCACTTTTTCAGATATTCTCTAGGATCGGGTTCCCTAACGAGGTCCAATGTGACCAGGGGACTTCTTTTACCAGCAATCTTACAACCGAATTTTTCGAGAAGTTCGGGATTAAAGTGACTCATAGTTCTGTCGCACATCCCCAGTCCAACTCAGTCGAACGGTTTCACCGAACTATAAAAAGTCTTTTGAGGGTATTGTGCATTACTAGCGCGTCTTTTTAGTAATGGCTCTTCGTTACGTGGACGATTCTATTTAGGACCGTAGGGAGGTCGGTAAGTGATAAGTGAATCGATTCTTCAGTTTGATTCTTTCGTAACTTGTTTTGATCATTTGATCTACAGTGAGCTATGATTATTTACTTGTCTGGTAGTCTTTTTTTGTGTGTCTTCTATGATTTTTTGAAGCAGATTGATGGAATGTATGATTGATGGAAGGGTACTTATACTTTAAAGAGCTTCTTTTCGTGGAGCAACAATGGCCTAATGGCTAAAGTCACCCACCTTCAGATTAGCGTCGGCAGCGGAGGATGATTTCCCGAGTTCGAACCCAGCTGGCGGAAAAATTTTTAGATCCTCCAAATTATTTTTAAAAAATTCCGATTTAATTCCTTTTCATTCAAATTTACTTTTCCTAATTTTTAATACCCTTTTCATATTTTTCCAAGCTTCCGTTGATTTTACATAAATAATCTAAGAACCACTCCTGAACTCACTACCAGCTGATATTTTTCCGCCCCTCTGCCGTCCCCTTTGCTTTAGGATGATGGTGTCGTATCCACCGCTGGCTTAGGACCATTCTGATGTAACAAAAAGCATACATAAAACACTAACTTATATAATTATTAACTTATATAATAAAAGGATACAATTTTCGGCTCCCACCTCTACCCACCCATAGCCATGGATCTGAAAAGAAAATAAGAAAGCAGAAAGGAAGAGATAAATCGCCAACAACTATAAACCTTGATGACATAGTTATCTAGGTCATGTGATCCGATTAGCCGATCAAGTTGGACTTCAAAAGTACTATCATGGGATTGAGGCGCCTGTCCTCCCCACGGTCCTAAATAGAATCGTCCACGTAACGAAGAGCCATTACTAGAAAGACGCGCTAGTATTGTGCATTGACGCCGGGGAATCGTGGGAGGGTCACTTGCCTGCAGCTCTGTTGGCGTTACGAACGGTAACTCACGAATCTATAGGATTCTTCCCATCGGAACTGGTTTTGGGGAAAAACCTTAGGACTCCTGAGGTTCTGCTGTACGACCACTGGGCATACAATTGTGGGGAAAGCAATCCTGTAACGGAACATGTGTTTCGAATTTTGAATCGCTTAAGCTTCGGTTTCCTAAGAAAGCGTAGCCGTGATCTAGCGGCCGTGATGTATCGGTGGGTGACGTCACTAAAACGTTGTTTATACTAACACATGGTGTTGGTTTCCTAGAGAGCGTTGTTTGTGAGCGTAACGAAAATGATCGGAGCCGCCATTTCCATGACTGTCGTCATAGCGGTCTCAAACAGTTGGGGAACGTTTTTTCTCTTGTAGCGGCCAGATTTCATTTCCTGCTCCAAACGATTCGATCGAAGAGGAGAAAAATAAATAAACATTTTTGACTGCCGTTGATTTATTCGTTTTTGTAAAATCGGGATCGTTAAACACAGAATAAAAATTTCAACGGATTTGAAAGCTGCGGAAAATTTAACACCAGATCGATACCTTAAATGTGATTTTCTTTCAATAAATAATTAATTATTTAATAAATAATTAAATAATCAAATGGTAAATAATTGAATAATAAAACTGTTTTTGATATCGATCTGGCGTAGAAATTTAAGCTAATTTGAAATCTGTTGAAATTTTCACTCTACCTTCAACGATCCTGAAATTAGAAACTTTGGACCAAAGAATAAAAAACCACTTTGTTTTGTTTCTCGAATAAAATAAACCACGACAGCCGTCTGTGTTGCCCATTATCCAACGTATTCTGTCCGTCTAAGTTGACACCTCAGGATTTTTGTTTAGTCGGCCGTCTAGTTATGCCCGCTGCATCATGACGTATCACGACTGTTAGATAACGACTCCACTTTCTTAGGAAACCGAAGCTTTACGGAAAGCCCAAGAGTTAGCGGTAGAGAATATGGGTGACACGCAACAAAAACAAAAGTTGTGTGGTATGATAGGAATGCGGTCCGTCGAGACTTTAAGGTAGGAGACCAAGTTTTGGTTTTGGCCACATAGCGGCCAAATAAACTGGCGGCGTATTGGAAAGGACCGGGCACTATAGACGCCCGAATCTCAGACACAAACTATATCAGTGCTCCCCAACCTTTTTATCACTGCGGACCGGATCAACGTGTGATCATTTTAACGCGGCTCGCTGAGGGGGGGGGACGTTGATTGTTTATATTTTAGATTGTTTTGATTTAAATTTTTAATTTAATTGTAGTTAAACATGCCTTAAATAAAATACAGTTACACCAAAAAAATGAATAGAAAGTGATTTAACATTTTAACTCATTTTACGCTAAATCAATGAGAACCCTGAGCTTGTTTCTTTGCTACGAAATGGTTTCATCTGGGGGTAATAGGAGACAATGACACCCGAAGAGTGTTGCTTAGGTCCAGTTTATTGCGTTGTTTTGTATTGGTTGCTGTCACTGCAGAAAACCCCGCTTCACACAGATAGGTTGTCGGAAATGCAATAGGGATTTAAGTGCTGTGGTGGCAATCTCAGAGTATTCCGCCATGACTTTAATACAGAACACAGTTAAAGTTGTTGTCTCAAACGTAGTTTTAAGGCCGCCTTCATTTGCAATCTCCAGCAGTTGATCTTCTTCTTGCACAGACATGCTAGATTCGCCTGATTTGTTGACAAATGGGTCGCGGATAAATTCCTTACTAGTTCGTGGGTCTTTTGTGGTTGGGAAGTAGCTCTCCAACTCTTTTAAAAGCAAAGACAGGTGATCGTGCACCAACTGGGAGAATGAATGTTTAGCCTCAGTCTCGCCTAAAATACCCACTAATGTCTGAAACATGTCTAAATGTTCACGCGCCGTCCCCACAACTTAGGTTTGGTTATAAATGCAGCTACTTTGTCTGCCAACTTGAAAACAGTTGTCACATTTGTCAAAATTGGAAAATGGAGACATACAGAATTCAGAAACCATAATTGAAGCTCTAGTAAAAGAACAAATTTCAAGTTCTGATTTACCGCCTCCTAGTTTGAGTGGTCATTTCATAGATAAGAACCGCAAAAACCCGAGAGAAATACACCATAGTAAAAAACATGAAAATAATTTAATGTTCCTTCGCGGCGGCTCGGTACCATTTGATCCACGGACCGGGGGTTGGGGACCCCTGAACTATATGATCAAGATAGGCGAAAGGAAAGAGAAATCCCAGATTTATCATGTCAATATGATAAAGCCATATTATAGAAGGCCAGAAATTATAAATTTGGTAGAGTGGGAGGGAGAGACGGAGAATATAAAAAATTCTGATTGGGACGTTCCGGTTTTGAACGAAGGCCCAGATACTCTGGATATGGAAGAAATAATTGAGAATAGCAAACTCAAATTGATAAATTGTGCGGTTTACTAAAGACACATGCCAAAGTGTACTCGGATAACCCAGGGTTAACCGACATGGTAGAACATGACGCTGTGCTTACTTCTGATTAACCACTGAGAGCGAGACCGTATCGAACGTCACCGCGGCAAACGAAAATTCTGAAAAATGAAATTGAGAAAATGTTAGCTCGTAAAATTATAGAGATTGGGGAATCAGATTATGCATCACCAATGATTCTTGTTGAGGTTGAGAGTAATGTTCATCGACCCTGTATAGATTATCGACGCTTAAACGCAATTACGCGGACGGAATATTTCCCGCTCACTAACATTGAGGAAGGTTGAGAAGGTAGCATCCGCTACATTTATATCAGTTCTAGATCTTACAAAGCGGTACTGGTAGATCCCCCTCACAAAAGAGGCGCAGCGTGTAGCCGGATTCGTAACCTCATTTGGGTCCTATCGTCCTTCCTTTCGGGTTGAAGAACGCCCCATTCTTTTTCAGCAAATTTATGGCTGAAATTTTGAAGGTTGCGATGACCGCAGTCCCCTACATTGACGATATTGCTATATTTTCCACAGATTGGAAACTGAAGGTTAAACCCTCTAAATGTAAATTTGGACAAGACGAATCCCATACCTTGGTCATGTCGTGGTATCCGAACTCCCGTTGAAGCTAAAATTAGCTGCCTTAAAGAGTTTCCGCGCCCCTCTACGAAGAGTGATGTGAGGAGTTTCCTGGGAATGTCGGGTTACTATAGCCATTACATTAAAGGGCATTCTGAAATATCCTCGCCCTTAACGACCCTGTTATAGGGGAAATGGGACTAGAAAAGTGAAGAAGCTTTCCAAACCCTGAAATATCGACTCATCGCGAACCCTGTGCTGCATGCGCTGGATTTAAATAGAGAATTTATTATTCAGTGCGATGCTTCGGATGTTGCAATAGGTGTGGTTCTATTTCAAAGGGTTGAGGGTAAAGAGCATCCCGTTTTATACTTGAGCAAGAAATTCAGTCCGTCAGAAAAAAATATAGCGCGATAGAACGTTAAGCGCGCGGCTATCATCTTTGCTCTAAAAAAAGCTGAGGTTTTATCTAAAAGGGAATCCTTTCAAGATACAGATTGACCATAAAACTTTAAAATGGTTAGGTTCTAATTCCGATACAAACCGACGTCTCTTAAGATGGTCACTGTACTTACAGCCATTTAGCTACAAAATTGAGCATAAACCGGGAACTCATTATAAAAATGCCGATTTTCTCAGTAGAAATGCAGCATGAGAACAAAAAATTTTAAATTAAATTCCTTAAGGAAATTGTGTATCTAGTAAATTTTTGTTTGTTTATATTTTTGTATAATGATACTCTGCTGCGTATCACGACGGAAGTAAGGTTAAATTGTTGGGCATTGGTTTTTTTGTATGCTCTCCTCTTGACTCTCGTGTATATTCATACGAGGAGATACCTCTCTAAGTTTCGGTTCGAGAAACTAACAAAGAAACTCTCCGTTATGGCGAACTCTAACGGTGAGGGAGCTGTGACGTCTGCCTAATACTGAACACGGTGACAAACATCCTGCCACGTTGAGTGGGGACAAAACTGGAACCCTGGTACGAGGATAAGTGAAGAAACATATTTCATACACTACTTCTAAAAATAGATTTCTCTCAGCACCGCTATGGGATAACATAATGTACAGTGGGACCCTTCAGTGAGGCTAGGAAGGACAGACTCAAATGTGTTTTCAAGCTTTCATTTTCCGTTTCAAAAATAAAAATATTTTTGAAATAATTATTTCCTTGGCGACTTTAGAAGTGCACCAAAAAAAAATATCGCCAAGACCGTTGCCACCGCTATAAACGTAGACTGTAGTTATACAATATGTGTTCTTTGCTCTCGCCAGTGATTCTGAGTCAGACAGTGGCCATAACACTGCCAAACATATTAATTTGATTATCCAGCCCCCTATTGCAGATGCAGAGACTGACAAAGATTCCGATTGAAGTGATAACGACGTCACCGAATTCAATGGAAATTAATTTTCAAATAGATCAGAAATAAGGAAGGAGGAACTGCCAATTATTAGACGTACAAAATGTATATTTTATTTTTTATTGAATTTTAAAAGTTCAAGGTCACATAAATGTAGATTTTTGTTAGCACTAATAGTACCATGTTTGAGACTCTATATTTCAATAAGTTAATGACACAAATTAAAAATGTTTATATTGTTACATTCTTCAGTAAAAGATCTTTTAGGAAAAGTCAGAACATAGTTTTATATCCGTCACTGCTCATTCTCAGGGATCAGCGCAAATAGAGATTTTGCCTATTTGATACAAATTTCAAATTGCTCTACTACCTCTAAAATTGGGGAAAGACAGTATCAAAACTTATTCTTAAGAAAGCACTTCTATCTAAAAGTTTGGTATAATTTAGTGATTGTGTTTCTATTCCTTAGTTAAGGGGAAAAAATTAGTAAAATAATTGAAAACAGCGATTTTTCTACTTTTTTTAAATACAAATTTTACTGTGAAGGACAACTCCGAAAACCTCACAAATTTTCAGTATTATGTGTCAAGAAACTTGTATTATGTGTCCTGAAATTTCCATCATTCTAATTTGTTTATTCACGTCCCAGAAAAATTTCTAACTAGATGCAAATTATCTTTTTAATTTAACGCATGATGTCAAAAAAGGCTGGAACACGGCAGTAAAACATCCATTTCCGCCTTTGAAAGAGATACTATTACATTCAAGGGCAGATAACCGAATAAATAAACACTGTTAAAATGAATTAGGGTCATAAATGTGCTTGGTTTGCTAAACCAAAAGCTTTGAATTGTTTCTTTTAGCTAGCCTTTTTCTGCCTCTTTCCCAGTTGCTTACTACTCTCCCAATAACAGCTACACTTTGAAGGCCTTGTAACGTCGTATAAAAGAAATAGCCTTTTTAGTAATAGGAAATAACTGTCGAAATCTTTCTGGTGTTAGTTTAAACCTTTTTAACAAAATATTTTTGATGTGATCATAATTTGTAGCTAGGTCAGCTGGTTCACGGGCTATTATATGAGCAATCTCTTGGGGGATCAAACTTAATAGGTGAGATACCCACATTTCTTTTCCCAGCGACAGCAAAGTTGCCTGTCGCTCGAACAAGATTAAGGGGACCGGGAAAGCAAAATTCGACTAAAAAATCAATTTCTATTTTATTGCTTCTTTATATAGTTCAAAATCTCCTCTTTCCAATGATATATCACACTAGGTAATAGAATAAGTGGAAGTTTGAAAATTATGCACGTTTCCAATAAGCACTTCACATCTGACACGGCCTTTCAAATGTAAACAAACTGTTTGTGGACATTTTTAATCTTTGTTGCTCAACAATGTATATTATATTTTTTACTTTACTTTACTCAAATTATTTTCGATAATCTGGTAACAGTAGAATTAACTGTAATCATTTAGTTTTTTTCTAACTATTTTTATTAATTTTACCATGCGATATAAGTTAGCACTTTCTGAGACATGACATTTGATCTATTATGGACTAGCAATAAGGATAAATGTTGGTTTTCTGCACAATATACAACAATCCGTCTGGGCAGAATATTTTTATTTACTGTCAAGTAACTTAAATCCAAATCACGGTCTTTGTCCAGTTGGGAATGAAAGCTGGTGGAAATTTCAACGTGCTGTAGCTAAAAGTGATGTATATTACCATGATAAACACACACATATTGCCTTGCCTTATACTGCCTACATTTTGAAGACAATTAAATCAAATTTCAGAGACTTGGCGAATTCAGAATTGTTGAAAAAATGTGTTCACGGAAAGACTCAAAACCCAAATGAATCGGCGAACAATGTGATTTGGACTCGCGTTCCAAAAAATGTGTTTGTAATCTTCCAAACTTTAAAACTGGGAGTGTTTGATGCTGTTTCCTGCTGCAACAGTGGAAATATTATAAAGTGCTATACATTATCTAGATTTAAAATCAATCCAGGCTGCCATTTTATACAAATTTTTGAGAAAACTGGACTAAGACCGTGTTATCGATGGAGAGCGAAAACTCTCCGAATACAGTAAAAAGGCCCGCCATAGAAAGAAAAGCATAAAAAAAATTGAAGATACATGTATTAAAAATGAAAGAGATCACCCTTTATATAAATCAGGATTTCATTAAGGTTAGACGTAAAATTATTTATAAAAATTCATTTGAAATGTTTAAATCCATTTTTCTCAAAACTTAGATTTTTAAGTTTCATGCCCCATTTTCTCAGAGTCTACTGAACATAATGACTTAATATTTTTATGACATATTTGTGTTATATCTCTAAAGATTTTAACACGGGCATTTTTTGATTTTTTGAAAATTGAATTTTTTAGAAATTTAAATGTGTTGAAAAATGCTATCTAAAAAGTGATATTCAGTTAAAAATTTCTATAAAATTAAAATTTTTAAATAAAAAAAAAGTGAGCTGTTAAAGTTTGTATAACATATCAGTCTAACCACCATAAAAATGTTGTGTTGATTACTATTATAGTTATTGAGAAAAAGGGTCTTGAATTTCGTGAATTTAACATGGAGGAGATAGAGTCTTCCCGGTCCCCTTAAATAAAGACTCATATCATCTTTCATGTCGTATTTCGGAAGGATCTTGGTCAAGTCTCGATTCGATGGTCTAGGATTATCAACTGCACCTTGCTGGGTTTGACTAGTTATTTCTATTCTCAATTTCTCCAACTCATACTCTCGTTCTTTCTGCTTTTCTTCAAGGTCTTCAATTCTCCGCTTTTCTTCCACTTCAAGGGCTTCAATTCTCCGCTTTTCTTCAAGTTCAAGGGCTTCAATTCTCCGCTTTTCTTCAAGTTCAAGGGCTTCAATTCTCCGCTTTTCTTCAAGTTCAAGGGCTTCAATTCTCCGCTTTTCTTCAAGTTCAAGGGCTTCAATTCTCCGCTTTTCTTCAAGTTCAAGGGCTTCAATTCTCCGCTTTTCTTCAAGTTCAAGGGCTTCAATTCTCCGCTTTTCTTCAAGTTCAAGGGCTTCAATTCTCCGCTTTTCTTCAAGGGCTTCATTTGTCTTTCGAGTATCTATAATTCTACCAAAAAGTGCTTTGGTGAATTTCTCATCATATCCCTCACTTGAAGTAATAAGATTCACTAATTGTTTTATGGATTTTTCTACGGTGATTTCTAAATCCATCTCCTCCACCAATTTGATCAAGTCCTCTTTCTTTCCCTTAACTAAATAAGTCATGATTAAATTGTAAACAGTTCCTTTTTTTTTTTTACTCAAATATACCATAAGGTACAAAAAGAAAACTTTTCGAAACCGAAACTGTCCAGAATTCTGACTTACCTTATAACCAAGCCACAAAAAATATAACTCAAAGACAATAGAACAATAGAAAAGAAATAAATGTACAAAAACCAATTTTGTAAGCCAAAAGACCTTCAAAAGAATTTTGTTTTTTAAATTTAAATCAAAATACCATTTCAAATCCAAAACAAATTTAAGTTATTAATTAAGATTAATAATCATCTACGACAACTAAAATCTCTTAAAAATTTCTATTACACATAAATTCCAAAACAATACTAAATTCTATTATAGAAGCAAAATTTGCGATTAAGAAATTTTTTGTTTCGAAACCTGTTACGATAAATGGAAGTTATCACAAAAACAGAAGTAAAATTGTACGTTATATCCAATAGTACATAAAATATTAGATTTAAAACCAAAACCACTTATCTGGAACAGTTGCTTGATGGTGCACCGTAAGTCCTTGAGCTGGAACCCAAAGTTCGAACTGGACTTTGCTGACGATGACAGGACGGGATGCCCAAAAAGTTCGGACCGGATGGCCCTTTCGATGCTGAACACACACGCGTTTCACACACAAGAACAAGACGGGATGTCCCAATTCTACAGATCGGACTAAGCTTCGTTGCTGGACACACGCAGTAACAGGACACGTTTCATACACAGGTACAAGACGGTATATCCAAAAACATCGGACCGGATGGCCTTCTTCGTTGCTGCCGGACGCACGCAAATACTCCACTTACGAGGACGGGATGTCCAAAAACTTCGGACCGGATGGCCCTCTTCGTTGCTGCCGGACGCACGCAAATACTCCACTCACCAGGACGAGATAGTCCTTTGCTGCTGGACGCACGCAATTTTCCACTCACTGAGGACGGGATGTCCAAAAACTTCGGACCGGATAGCCCTCTTCGTTGCTGCCGGACGCACGCAAATACTCCACTCACGAGGACGAGATAGTCCTTTGCTGCTGGACGCACGCAATTTTTCACAGAAGACAGGACGAGATGTCCAGTTTATTCACAAATCAGGACGGGATGTCCAAAACTTCAATTTTATGGGAATGGATCCCACCGCTGCCACCATTAATAGGTAGCTGTAACGTCGTGATAAAAGAAATAGCCTTTTTTTTAAAGAATTAAAAAATACATTTATTTAGATATTGGTAGCGATATCACAGTTACAACTACATCTCATCATACTCTAACACAGCACCATGTGCACACTTCAAAGAAGCATCCAATCGACTACTAACAGTTTTCAAAACATATCTTTTCACCAACGCGCGTTATACATAAAAGAAACTTCCGGGAAAACCATTTAAGCTTACATAAATATGTCAAAAGAAAAGATATCCTTTCCAAGAGTATTCAGAAGTATAAATAAACACAGGAAGTATCACAATATCTTGGAATAAGGAAAAAGAAATACTATCATAACATTTGAAAGATATTCCGGAAGTGTACGTTACAACGTACACCAACAGCTTCTACTAGGTCAACTAGTTCACTGTTTGGTGGAATATTAATTATTTTTTCTTCTTCAAATCGAGATTTTCTTGTTTTTTTAACCCATTTTTTTACAGAGCCCTCTTTTCTGTTGAAAAGTACTGAAATACCTTTTATTTTTCCTTCTTCTTTTCTTCTATAATATCTCTCCAGCTCCTTTTTTTAAATTCTACATATAGTTCTGGATCATTTTTAATTCTATTTCTTTTTTGCTCAGACTCCTTCCTGATTTTCCTAAATTTGATTATATCAGATTTCTTATTCATGGTACCAACTAGGCAGATTGACATGGTGCCATGTCAGGAACTGCAAAGAGAATTTCAGTCATGAGGATACTTAAATTGGCTCCCAACTCAATGCCATATTTTTAAAGAAAAATTAAAGATTTTATCAGCATACATAATCAGACTCAAAGTTACAAGTGTTCAAACATTGTAAATCAAATAAAACTGGTAGCTAACACTACAGGTTCAAATCAGAATCAATTGGCAGGTAAAATCAGTACAGGTCAGAAAAAAAAACAATTGGACTCCTTATTTGTTTACCCAAGATTGTTCTTACTTTAATAAATAACCATTTATAATCAATATTTAACCATGTCATTGCAAAAAATTCCTCATAAGAAATATTTGCTCACCTCCATGGATGACTGTCACCTCCATGTTGGAACTTAGCCATGGAAGTGACATTTAAAAGGTTGGACCACATTTATGCCAAACCTAAAACAATTCCAGCCATGTACTTTGATTTCCAGATTATTTTGTACAATTTCTAACTATCTGTTGAAAAAAGTTCAGCAATAAATGAAATTATATAAAGTTAGAAAATGCCATGGAGGTGACATTGTAAAAAGAGCTCGTGAGTTTTCTAAACATAAAGAGAAGAAACGGACAAAATAATACTAACAATCGAGTCTAATATATCTTACAGTAAAGATAGCTGATTAGAGCTTCTTTTAATTACACTTTCAGACTTGTGCTAGCTTCTAGTAGACTTTTTAAAGATTATTTACATTTTATGCAGAGCTGACAAAAATAGCAGGGACAAAGGAATTTACTGATTTTTCAACATTAAATTTAATTAAAAATATAATAATTTCAAGTTCATTGTGTAACAATAAGACTCTTAACACTAAATAGAGCTACTAAATAAAGGAATTTCTTACGCTGTTTAAGTTTCAACTATATCTAAACCTAGAAACAGGGTTAGGGACAGCCATGGAGGTGACATTTTCCATGGTTAATTTACTTTTTTAATCATAAATATGCAAATATTTATTCTTTTAACACTATTTGATGAAAACATACCTCAATTAAGATATATTACTATTGTATAAAAATCAATTATGCATAAAATTCATAAAACAAATACAGGTGACTCAAATTTCCTCTTAATTTTAGAATGACCCAAACACATTTCAACACACATTTGTGAATCAGCAGAAAAACTAAGCTGCGAATGTTGGGTAAGAATACCCTGAAACTTATCAATTACACTCAATGCAGTAGGGTTTTTGAAAAGAAAAAGATTTTTAAAAGTAAAAAAAAAGCAAGAAATAATACAACCCGATACATCAGAAATGTTCCGGGAAAAAAATACTAAAAAACGAAAATTCCACAAATGGCAAAAAACAAAACTCTCAAACGTTTCGTGAAAAACATTATAATAAAATAAAAAATTCCACAACTGTATCAATACAAATAAATGAACCAATGGTATCACAGAAAGAAAAATTTGAAAGGACCCATGCAATCAAAGGATATTTTAAAATTAAAATAACCAATGGAAACAAAGAAAACATTTCAAACAAACCCATGAAATCAAACGACTTCAACGTATTTTGGAAGAACTGTCTAGAATATTCATAATGAAAATTGAAAGTGACCGTTTGCCGAGGTTGCAATAAAAACTACAATAAACGTAAAGACAGAACAGGCGCCTCAATCCCATGATAGTACTTTACGCAAGTCCAACTTGATTGGCTAATCGGATCACATGACCTAGATACGTATGTCATCAAGGTTTATAGTTGTTGGCGATTTATCTCTTCCTTTCTGCTTTCTTCTTTTCTTTTCAGATCCATGGCTATGGGTGGGTAGAGGTGGGAGCCGAAAATTGTATCCTTTTATTATATAAGTTAATAATTATATAAGTTAGTGTTTTATGTATGCTTTTTGTTACATCAGAATGGTCCTAAACCAGGGGTGGATACGACACCATCATCCTAAAGCAAAGGGGACGGCAGAGGGGCGGGAAAATATCAGCTGGTAGTGAGTTCAGGAGTGGTTCTCAGATTATTTATGTAAAATCAACGGAAGCTTGGAAAAATATGAAAAGGTGTAACATATATGTTTTAAGCACCCAACTGTTGGTTTCGAAAGAGACCAATAGATGGCGCCTGGGAGGTTCCTCCTCCAATGCGCAGTTAAGTTGCGCAGATGTATTTTCAAGAGAGCCCCGGATGTACGAAAAAGTAAAGTGTGATGTGACGCTTTGATGTGTAAAATACGCGATCCGACTCAGTCGCGGCTTTCATGTATATAGAGTCAATGATTGCTGTTAATAAATCGCAGTAATTACGACCAGGCAGTCCTGTCGATTTATTTAATCCACCACCCACACACATATTCGTAAGTTGCCCGGCGCTCGAGTTGAATAATGCTGGAAAAGGTTCCTTCAGCCCAGCCGAGCACCTACATTGGCGCCCAACCAGTGGCCGGATTGATGAATTGACGGAAATGGTGCCTGGAAATCGCTGGTAGTGTTCCGCAGAAGCAACACTTTACAGTCTGGAGATCGCGGCAAATCGGGAAAAGCGTTCGCTTGGATTTGCCTACACGTGGAATTGACGGGAAGCGGTCGCTTGGAGTCGTCGCACGTGGAAAGAGAGCCATTCTACAGGAAAGTGATAATCCGGAACATCGTCTTTCTTGGACCCAGATAAGAAATTTGATTGATTTTTCAAGTTGTCTAACTTTGTGAATTTAGTGTGATTCAAGTTTCGATTTAACTTTAACTTGTATAACTTTGTAAAGTTAGTGTGTTTCAAGTTTCGATTTAACTTCAACTTGAAAATTTATCGATTTAGAGTGATTCAAGTTTCGATTTAACTTCAGCTTGAAGAAATTTATCGATTTAGTGTGATTCAAGTTTTGATTTAACTTCAACTTGCATAAATTGGTAATTAGAAGTGCTGCATCGCATATGAATCGGAATTGGTTTTGAATTATATGAGTTAAAATTGCTTCATGATATATGAGAGACTAGGGAGTAAGATTTATAGTGTTAATATTTTTGTGTTCTCTCTTTAATTAGAAATGCTGCATCGCATAGGAATCTCAATTATTGTGTTTCAAGTTTCGATTTAACTTCAGCTTGAAAAACTTTATCGATTTAGTGTGATTCAAGTTTCGATTTAACTTCAGCTTGAAAATTTATCGATTTAGTGTGATTCAAGTTTCGATTTAACTTCAACTTGCATAAATTGGTAGTTAGAAATGCTGCATCGCATATGAATCGGAATTCGTTTTGAATTATTTGAGTTAAAATTGCTTCATGATATATGAGAGACTAGGGAGTAAGATTTATAGTGTTAATATTTTTGTGTTCTCTCTTTAATTAGAAATGCTGCATCGCATATGAATCTCAATTATTTTGAATTATATGAGTTATAATGGTTACATGATATATGAGGATAAGGTATAAGATTTAGTGCATATGTATTGTGTGTTCTATCTTTTTAGGGTATAAGATTTAGTGCTAGTATTGTGTGTTCTCTTTTAGAGTATAGGATTTATTGCATATATTTTTGTCGTTCATATATATTGTATGAAATCTAGTACTTTCATTTAGTCATTTAAAAATCTATTTTCAAAATTCATTGTAAGAGGAACCTCTAATTGGTTAAAATCTGGTTTTGAAAACAAAAATGACATTTTTGGCTAAAGGTAGACGGGAGGATCTTAGGATCCTAGCAGAGGAACTAGGGGAGGTCTTAAGAGAAAATCTAAAAATCTTTGAGCTAAAGGATATTATTGTCAATTCAGAGCATTATGAAGAAACATTCGCAAAAGAACTCCTGAAAACAATCATAGAGAACAGAGAATCTGAAAGGGAAAGAACTTTTGAACTGGAGAAATCCGAAAAGGAAAGAACTTTTGAACTGGAGGAATCTGAAAGGGAAAGAGCTTTTGAACTGGAGAAAACCGAAAAGAAAAGAGCTTTTGAACTGGAGAAAGCCGAAAAGAAAAGAGCTTTTGAACTGGAGAAAGCCGAAAAGGAAAGAGCTTTTGAACTCGAAAAGCTAAAGATGCAACTTGAAGCTCAGTCTATGAATTTGACCACAGAAACTGGGCTCAAGGGAGACTGGTTTTTCGGCGATAGTCCTCGCCACAAATACCCATTTGCAGAACAAATGAAATCTGTGTCATATAAGAAATTCGGAAACGAGATTAAAATTAATTCGTGTTCACTTCGAGAGGTGGAAGGCCTTGCCCTTACGTCAACTCAGCGTGAAACAATGAACTGTCTCCTTAACGAGTATGAAGGGTCTTTTCATCCAGGGGGAGAGGCTACCCCTTTCATTGAACACCGGATAGACACTATGGACCATCCACCTGTTGCAGTACCTCCGTACAGAGTTTCCCCAGTAAAGAAAAGTATAATGAAAAACGAGATAGAGAGAATGTTGGAAGAAGGCATAATTGAGGACTGCGAGTCACCATATGCGGCTCCTGTGGTTCTGATCCCAAAACCAAATGGAACCTACAGATTTTGCGTTGATTATCGCAAACTGAATGCCATTACGAAGACTGATACCTATCCTCTTCCACTCATTGACGACTTGCTCCACGAAGCAAAGCATACATCCTACATGTCAACGATTGACTTGCGAGCGGGTTACCATCAAGTTAACGTGGCAGTTACAGACCGTGACAAGACTGCTTTCACCTGTCCATTTGGCTCTTACCGTTTTATCAGGATGCCTTTCGGGCTGAAAAACGCACCAGCAACCTTCCAAAGACAAGACCAGAGAAAAGCCTGTGCGGATAAGGGAAGAAGTTCAGGACCGAGCTTTTCTCCGGGCGATTCTGTTTGGGTGACACTCCACCCTGTTAGTAATGCCAAAAAGAAACGAACAAGCAAGTTCATGCCTCGGAGGGACGGTCCCTATGTCATTCTCACTCAGCGATCACCTACTACTTATCAAATTGCCAATCCAGACTCTCCTGAAGTCTCAATGGGAGTTTATCACTCATCGGCTTTAAGACCTTGCCTTGATTCCGATGCTCGGCCTTTGACGCCCTTACGAAAGCGTGGGCGTCTAAAGCGAAAGCGTGCTGGTTCCTTGCCGGGACGTCGGCGAAACCAGAGGGGGAGTATGTAACATATATGTTTTAAGCACCCAACTGTTGGTTTCGAAAGAGACCAATAGATGGCGCCTGGGAGGTTCCTCCTCCAATGCGCAGTTAAGTTGCGCAGATGTATTTTCAAGAGAGCCCCGGATGTACGAAAAAGTAAAGTGTGATGTGACGCTTTGATGTGTAAAAGACGCGATCCGACTCAGTCGCGGCTTTCATGTATATAGAGTCAATGATTGCTGTTAATAAATCGCAGTAATTACGACCAGGCAGTCCTGTCGATTTATTTAATCCACCACCCACACACATATTCGTAAGTTGCCCGGCGCTCGAGTTGAATAATGCTGGAAAAGGTTCCTTCAGCCCAGCCGAGCACTTACAAAGGGTATTAAAAATTAGGAAAAGTAAATTAGAATGAAAAGGAATTAAATTGGAATTTTTAAAAAATAATTTGGAGGATCTAAAAATTTTTCCGACAGCTGGGTTCGAACGCGGGAAATCATCCTCCGCTGCCGACGCTAATCTGGAGGTGGGTGACTTTAAGCCATTAGGCCATCGTTGCTTCACGAAAAGAAGCTCTTTAAAGTATAAGTACCCTTAATATAAGTTGGCAAGAAATACTACTAACAACCACCATACAACATATATATGAGGAGTAAATCAGAGTCAACTTGTCGGACACTTACGCTGTACGCTGAGGCGCTAGTGTATGTATTGTATTTCTACGAAACAACGCGCATATTCAAAATCAAATGGTTACTGCAACAATCAGATTGGCGAGATATCCAAGTGAAGCCAAGCCCGTGAAACTAGCCAATCAAGTTGGACTTGCGTAAAGTACTATCATGGGATTGAGCCGCTTCTAAAGAACAAATGGGAGTTGCCTTAATCTACCGTAACTCAGTTCTAGAAGTGCGCCAAAAAAATCGCCAAGGCCGTTGTCACCGCTTTTAAACGTAGAGTGTAGCTGTACCACGAAACGTAACTGCATTGCAACTTTCGACAGCAAACTCAATGAAAAAGTGCGTGGGTGGCTCGAGTGGTGGGAAAATGTACACAAACAACATGTTGGGATTTCCAAAGCAGCGCTCACAATTCGAGTCAGAATTAGATCAAAGTTTTTATTTGAATTCCAAATTGTAAGAATTCTAATTCCAGAGGTACTGTATAACTTTTCTGGAAAAAAATATTTAAATTTGAAAAATATTGTATTTTTGAGTATTTTTGGAATATCTGTTTTCATATTTTGTAAACAATCTCTTCTGCTAGGACGCATGTTTTCATGGATGCGAGCGAAGGGAACCAATTAGAATTGCAAACCAATCCTCCGGGGGTTGGCGAGCGTAAGCGAGAAGGGGGGGGGGGCTTAGAGAAATGTAAATTCTTAATTGTTTTGGATGAAGCAGATTTTAATATACATAGCATCTGAGAAAATGAAAGTTCATGTATAAAAACACTCATTGCCATAAAAATTTGCGCACCAAGAAAAAGTCGTCAAAATGAAACGAATTTGTACACATGTAAGTACTACTTTAATATAAGTAAGTGATAAGAAAATCAAAGAAATAGGATCATTTATTGCAGAAAAACGTACAAATGAACGGAAGTTTTAGTACTCTGTTGGACCCCCTTTAGCGCGAATGCACGATGCGATACGAGCGGGTATTGAGGCATACAAGTTCCGTATGATGTCCTGAGACATCTCGTTCCACAGTTGCTGTAAACGCGCCTCTCGTTCGACCCAACTCGTAGGGTGTCCAACTTGCTGTCCCAAATGATCCCAGATAGGCTCGATTGGTGACAAATTTGGGGATCGAGCAGGCCAGGGAAGGGTGGTAATGTGGCTGAGGCAGTCTTGTGACATTCTTGCTGTGTGTGGCTGAGCATGTCTTGTTCAAAAATGGCTCCTGGGAGCCCTGCCATGAGTGGCATCACATGTGGCTGAAGGATGTCATGGACGTACCGCTGGGCTGTCATTGTGCCATGGATCAATATTAGGGGTGACCGTGTATCGTAGGCAATGGCACCTCATAACATCACACCAGCTGTGGGAGCGGTGTGTCGCTGTAAAGCGAAGGCAGGAGTGAGGCGTTCACCACGAGGCCTCCACACACGAACACGATTGTCATCACTGCTCAAACTGAATACAGATTCGTCGCAGAAGACGACCTGGTTCCATTCCGTTGCAGTACAATCACGTCGTGCGCGACATCACTCCAAACGGAGGCGTCGATGGGTGGGTGTCATTGGCAGCACACGTAATGGGCGCCGCGATAGCAGATGTCCTTCAGTCAGGCGCCTTGCGATGGTTCGGGAAGACACAGGGGCCCGTAGTGAAGGTGCTGCATGTGTCTGGATAGCGGCCAATGAGGCAGTTGGCTCTCTACGCGTGCGTTTCGTATGATGTGACGGTCTTCTCGACGACTGGTCTGTCGAGGGCGTCCTGAGTCTGGTCGCCGTGTAAATGATGTATCTTCTGTCCACTGGTCCCACCACCTCCTCGAAGTAAAATCAGAACGGCCTACTTCACGAGCTACTCACCGAGTTGACCACCCAGCTTCCATCATTCCGATGATTCTTCCCCTCCCGAACTCTGACAGCTGCTCATATTGTCCTCGATGGCGGCGTAACGGCATGTCTACCTCAGTGCTTCCTTTGCAAAAGATTAAGTACACTCAATCAAGCTCTGCTTACCTGTTTTATACTTCAAGGAGAACGAAGTTCAACGCCCTCTAGTGGCATTGCGCAATCACGCTGCATTTCTAATCATTTGCATATCTGGCCGACATGTACCTTCATGCCAAGTTTCGTTACGATCCCACAATTGGTGCGCAAATTGTTATGGCAATGAGTGTACACACATATATATATATATATATGCCACAATCTCTGCAAACATATAAGTACATGGGAGGGTTTGATTTATTCGACCCATTTATCGCGCAGTACATAATCAGGATACGATCGAAGAAATGGTGGGGTGGGTTTCCTTGGGGGGGAGGGGGGGGGACTCTCAAATACCAGCTACAGGCTCAAGCCCAACAAGGCTGGTCCTTTGTTTATGAATTCCCCAATTCCCACTGACTATCCGATTGTGTCTTAAATTCGTACACTCCCTTTGAATTAACTCTATTTTCTGGCAACGCGTTCCAACTGTCTATTACCCTATTAAAGTAGTAGTTTTTCCTTAAATCCCGATTAAAATGTGTCTTATTCAATTTATACCCATGACCCCTTGTTCTGTTATCCCTATTGAAATTTAAGCCCTCTGTGTCCCCTTGTTTTACAAACTTGAAAAGCTGAATCAAATCCCCCCTCCTTCTTCTTCTTTCCAGTAGTATTAGGTCTTCAAGAAGTATTAGGTAAATTTGGAACCCCTCCCATCCGTCCAGAAAGATCTTTAGTGCTGTAGAAAAATGCATCCGATCCGTTGTGGCTGTTATCCAATAGGCTAGGAATTCCCATTTGGTTTGGAAAGCAAACCAGTGACCTCAAAAAAGCAACTGGCACGGGCTAGCCACGCAGTGACTAGTATGTTAGATGCATTTTTTATTTCTTCTTTTTAAGAGTTATTTGTGTCAAATTTATAATACTTTTACATTTATGTGTACACTACAGACGATGGGTCAAAAATCGTGCCAGTTAAAAAATCATATAAACTAGGGGGCCCGCCCCCTGCTCGCTAACGCTCGCCAACCCCCGGAGGATTGCTTCGCAATTCTCATTGGTTCGCTGCGCGAACCTATGCTCGCTTCGCTCGCATCAATGAAGACACGTGTCCTAGCAGAAGGGATTGATTACAAAATATATTCCAAAGAAATATTTTTCAAATCTAAATTTGTTGTATTACATAAAAAATATATACAGTACCTGTGGAATCAGAATTTAGATGAAAACTTTGAGCAAATTTTTACTCGCAATGTGAGCGCTGCTTTGGAAATTGAATACCCAGCATGTTGTTTGTGTGTACATTTCCCCAGTACTCGAGCCACCCATACACTTTTTGACTGAGTTTGTTGTCGAAATTTGTAGTGCACGCGTCTTGTTGTACTATAATTGTTAGCCTTGAAAAGGACCGTTTTTTAAATAGCCCTGAAAAGATCCTCCGCTTTCTTAGATTTCTATTACAAACCGCAACAGCTCGTCTAAAATTAATTTTTTTTCAATAAAATTTCATCCGATAACGCTATAGATTCAAATGACACGCGAGGCTCCTAGTGAACAAACAATCGCACAATGTTGCCAAAACGCGGTAACAAATAACGTCTTTTTTGCGTGCCACGTAAGAGAAATATATATATATAGATAGTTTTCAAAAAAATCTGAAAAATTCAACGTATACTTTAATCGATCCATATAAACAAGTTATAGGTTTAAAAGTTATTATTTTTTTTAACTGTTTCAAAATCGCCGTTAATGGGATAGTAGCCGATTGACTTCACTTGAGGCGCTACACTACGCGCTTTCTGATTTCTCTCTTTAAAACCAATTGCTATATCTGGCACGATTTAAATTTTAATTTCTACAAACGATTGATCTACATATTTTATTTGACTTGGTATCCAAACTGAAAAGTTTTTTAAATGTAAATTCGGTTGTGCGTAATGTTACGATGTTGAGTTTCGTTGCTAGTTTGTTTTGCGAAGGGTTTTCTCTTACAATCCAAAGGAGGCTGGTGCATGTCAAATCTGTTGGGCGTCGAATGTCCTCAGAGGTTTGGAGAGTGGGGTGCTTGCTACCTTGGGTGTGACGTCGTCATCTGACCGTAGTTAAAAATGAAGTGGTGTTCTTGGATCTTTCACTTACGGTTTGATCCCGGACGCATATTAACAACCTTTACCTGGAATAGAAGACATGGGGAAATTTCAAGCCCGCTGATTCGTTGGTTTCAAACAGTCAACTATGATGTCACTACTTGACATCATCATTCATGGCGATGCTTCAAGTGGACTCTGTCATTACTCATTACTCGGTAGTTTTTACTTGGACTGAAAGCCGGTGACAAAACCTCTGCAACATAAATAACGAATCCATACAACAGATCCCCAGTAATAACGAAAAACTCCCCTGTTTCCGCCTTCTATCTGTTCAAGGACCCAAGAGTCCTTTAAAGTTCGAAAATGGATTATTTTTTAATCATGCGTGTAGAATCCATACTGGAATAAAAACTGAACACAAAACATTTACGATCAAATTACGAGTACATGGCACAAGCCGTTGAACTGTCGCTTGGTAATCATCTAGAACAATGTTTCCCAACGTGGGGCCCACGCCCCACAGGGGGGCAATGGGATTGTAAAAGGGGGCAATTCGAAAATGGACTCGACACGAGTTTAACCCTATTCTTCCGGGCCATTTAAATGCAATGCTAGCAAATTCTTAAATAATTGCGGCCAATAAATATTATAAATTTGTTTGACGAGACCAAAATATCAACTGGGTTTTTGGCGTCGTCCAGTTAACCTCCCTGCGGCAGACGACAGGCTCCGCGTGGACCCCCGGACGCTTTAAAACCTCGCTAAACAATGCAGTTGTTCGCATCTGAATGGCCCGTTGCAACTTCTGTAGTGTTTTGCAGCATTCAGTTGGTGTTCATTTGAAATAGGCGTCCGTAAAAACTGTTATAAAAGTCTCATTGATTTAAAAATATATATACACTGTATAGATATAATTGGTGAGTATTTGATTTGATTTTTATTTATTTTCATTTTAAAAGCATAATTTTCCTAAAAAATTTGTCAAATGCGGTGGCTTAGGTGGGCATAATAATTTGATTTCTTCCTAAAACCTATCATGTAAGTTTCTTAAGTGAACAATTCAATTTTTTAATATTAAAAATTATGTATATGTTACATAGGGGGGGGGGCATAAGAATTTTAGAAAGGCTTAGGTGGGGCATGGCACAAAAAAGGTTGGGAAACACTGATCTAGAAGCTATCGCTTTCTTTTTTATTAGCATTCTGTTTTCGGTCGAAGCAGTTTCAACTTTTTTTTTTCGCAAACATTGCAAGTAAATAGTGATACTTTTCACACATGCGGAGTGCGCACTATGGGTGAGTGACGTCATAGATTTCGGAAAGAGATAGCAACGAATCAGCGGGCTTAAAATTTCCCCATGTCTTCCATTCCAGGTAAAGGTTGGTAATATGCATCCCGGACGCTCACTATTAGTCCGTTATGTTGCTCCAGTACGCCTTTAATTAAAAAATACCTACCTTAACCTACCGATATAAATAGGAAGGTATTTTTTTAAATTAATGTCGCGCAGGAGCAACACAAAGGACCGTCATCACTAGCCCGTTGTGTTTGTTCCAGTGCGACGTTAATCAAAACACCTACCTACCGTTCATTCGGGTCTCGCTGATTCATTCTCTCCAAGCCCGATCCTTTAAAACCCGCCTTTTCTCTTCTATTCTCACGCCGTTCTTCTCTCAGCCTTCCTCCCCCTCTTCCCAAAGCAGGCGATGGAGACTCGAAATAGCAGCTCCCCCCCCCTCTTTTTCCCTCCCACGCATCCCGTGCTCAACTGATTTCATATTTGGTTCGATGTGTGGTGCCAGAAATAGCCCCCCCGGTGCCAACGGCTTGGCCCTATAAGGCGCACGAGGAGAACCCCCTGCAGACGACTTCTACTAAAAGCGCCCTTCTATCGCTCCCGACCCCACTGCAGCTTCAGCTCTCGGCCTCTCTACTCGCTCCAGGACCTCCCTTGACGGTAACTGTCGGATATTTCTGTTCTCTCTTCACCCCTACCACGGATTGAGCAGGTAAGACGCTCCCTTCCACCTCCTCAGATCAGACGGAATCATTTCCGAGATAGTCCAGGGGGAATGTGCCCACTTTTGCTGTGTGTCGCCTTTTCACGCATCAAGTTCAATGGACCAATTCCAATGGATCAACCAAAGTGGAATGAAAACTTGAGTGAGAACCTTCGTTTCAACAGAGTCCATCCACTTTGCAGGAAAAGTTGGACCCATTCAAACTTCATCGTTCAAGGGATGAGGCATCCGCCATCTGCTCTTCGTCATCTGACCGTGGTTCAAAATGAAGTGGTGTTGTCCTCGGATCGTTCCCTTAGGATCCCGGACCGTCGTCCATAGCTCGCTCTAGTACGCGGTAATTAAAAAATTACCCAATGACCGCCATCTGCTTTCGAGTTAATTCCACGCAAGCGATCTGTCGTGGTTTATTTTAATCGAGAAACATTACAAAATGGATTTTTTTATTCAAAAGGCCTAGTTTGTATCTTCGCGATCGTTAAAGGTAGAGTAAAAATTTCAAAGGATTTGAAATCTGCGGAAAATTTGACACCAGTTCGTTATCTTGAATGTGATTTTCTACAAGGAAATCATTTTTCAATTGTATTTTCGCTTTTTAACCGTTTCTATTGAAATGTGTGAACAAAAACGGATTCAAGTCGTATTCAACTTTTGTTGATCGACTCGTTCGTTCGAATTCACTCGAATCGTTCAATTAAACTTGATGCGTGAGAACGAGCCTTTACTCGACATGTGATGCCTTGTGTCTGGCTCAGTGTCGCCAGAGGGCACTTGTGTCATGAAACACCCTTTCCATTCATGGACAGGTTTCTTTCCGTTGAGACTGATCCCAGGTCGTCGTCGATAGCCCGTTGTGTTTCTACAGTCCGACGTTCATTAAAATAACCTCACTACAGAGGCGGACTAAGCGGCCGCTTGCGGCCCTGAGGTCTTAAAATGTCTTTTCATTAGGGTTCGAGGAAAGCTGTGACAGCATGTTTTGATATTAGTGAAATATTTTTTAAGTACTCTCTTATCTAATGCGATTTTCTGTTTTAAAGAAGGGGGAAATGATTCAAGGAGTACTATGAGCGGAGAAAGATTAATTCATAGCGCCATTCGCATTGAGAGCAAAACATTTTAAGCCGAATGGACGCTGCCAAAATAATTGACGAATTTAAAAGAAATAAAGCATGACGGAAATTTAAGCAAAAAATATGATTTTTAATACATTTATTTTATGTGTTGTAGTATAAAATTTTTAAATTTTTTACTGTAGTTAAAATTTTAAATAAATTTAAAAAATTAGGAAAATTTTAAATTTTAATAAAATTTTAAAAATTAGAATTTTTTTAAATTTTAATTAAATTTTAAAAATTAGAACACTTTTAAATTTTAATTAAGTTTTAAAAATTAAGACACTTTTAAATTTTAATTAAGTTTTAAAAATTTGGAAATTTTTAATAAATTTTTTTTTATAAGTTTTGAAAATATAAAATAGTTATTTTTTTTTTTGCAAAACTCAATGCATACCTTCCGAAAAAATTTCAGAACAAAAACTATAAAAGTGAAAATTTTAGAATTTTGAGTCCCGGACCCCCTTAATTAACATGGGGGGAGCGTCTGCATGAATGGAATGGAACGCGATGTGCTTAGCGAAAACCTAAGATCAAACGATTCGGTCATACTTGAAATTTAAATTTTTAAAGAACGTCGTACTAGAGCCACGCAACGGTCTATTGACGTCTGTCCGGGATCCATCCCAAAGGAAAAGACCGGAGGACAACACCACGTCTTCATTTTGAACCACGGTCAGATGACGAGGCAACAGCTGAGCTGGCACAACCCACCTCCGTTTTTCGAGGGGAGTTTTCTGGGGTAAACGCATAAAAGGAGATTCTTACTCGTAGTCTCGTTTTCGTCTGACTCTCGAGGAGGAAGCTGTGAGGTCTATTAATGGCACCACCCCCGCGGGGGTGTAGGAGTGGCAGCCAGGCTACTCAATCCGTGGCACTGTGTTGTCAGAAGTAAACCCCGTTCTCTCCTCCCCAGATCAGCAGCCAGCATGTGCGACGATGACGTAGCAGCCCTCGTGGTCGACAACGGATCCGGGATGTGCAAGGCCGGGTTCGCCGGGGACGATGCACCCCGCGCCGTCTTCCCCTCCATCGTCGGAAGGCCTCGACATCAAGTAAGTGCTCACTTTCCTACCACGTTTTCAAGAGCAGCGGCGAATGCGGCATTCAAATGTCACGCATTTACATTGTGGAATGGAAACATTTCCACCTTATTAAACAATACCATTGGACTATCTATATATATATTTCTCTTACGTGGCACGCAAAAAAGACGTTATTTGTTATCGCGTTTTGGCAACATTATACGATTGTTTGTTTACCACGAAATCGCCTCAATTGAATTTATAGCGATATCGGATGAAATTTTATTGAAAAAAAAAAGAATTTTAGTCGAGCTGTGGCAGTTTAAAATTACAAATCAAAGAAAGCGGAGGTTCATTTCAGGGCCATTTAAAAAACGGTCCTTTTCAGGGCCAACAATTTTCGTTCAACAAGACGATTGCACTATAACCTTCGACAACAAACTGAATGAAAAAGTGTGGGGACTCAAGAGTGTTTTATGGAAATGCACACACAAACAACATTCTGAGTATTCCATTTCCAAAGCAGCGCTCACATTTCGACTCAAAATTTGCTCAAAGTTTTCATTTGAATTCTGATTCCAGGGTCCTGTATATATATTTACTGTAATACAGCAAATTTAGGTTTGAAAAATATTTTTTTGGAGCACCATATTTTGTAAACAATCTTTTCTGCTAGGACACGTGTCTTCATTGATCCGAGCGAAGCGAGCATAGGTTCGCGTAACGAACCAATGAGGATTGCAAAGCAATCCTCCTGGGGTTGGCGAGCTTTAGCGAGCAGGGGGCGGGCCCCCTAGTATATATATATTTCTCTTACGTGGCACGAAAAAAAGACGTTATTTGTAATCGCGTTTAGGCAACACAGTACGGTTTGTTTGTTTATCGCGAAGTCACGCGCATCGATTGAATTTATAGCGTTATCGGATGAAATTTTATTGAAAAAGAAAAGAATTTTAGTTAGGCTTTTGCAGTTAGTTTCTAATATAAATCAAAGAAAGCGAAGGATCTTTTCAGGGCCATTTAAAAAACGGTCCTTTTCAGGGCCAACAATTATAGTTCAACAAGACGCTTGCACTACAACTTTCGGCAACAAACTTAATGAAAAAGTGTGGGTCGTTTGAGTGCTGGGGAAATGTACACACAAACATCATGCTGGGTTTTCAATTTCTAAAGCAACGCTCACATTTCGATTTAAAATTTACTCAAAGTTTTCATTTGAATTCAGATTTCAGAGATACTGTATATATTTTCTGTAATACAACAAAATTAGATTTGAAAAACATTTTTTTTGAAACATCATATTTTGTAAACAATCCCTTCTGCTAGGACACATGTCTTCATTGAGGCGAGCGAAGCGAGCATAGGTTCGCGCAGCGAACCAATGAGGACTGCGAAGCAATGCTCCGGGGGTTGGCGAGCGTGAGCGAGCAGGGGGCGGGCCCCCTAGTAAACATTTAATATACTAGGGAGCTTCGTAGATTCAATCTCCTGGGGCGACAAAACTATCTTAATATCGTTCAATCCAGACTTGACTTTCCGGTCCATGACGTAGCCAGGGCTTCGCCCCCTCCTCACTAACGCTCGCCAACCACCGGTGATGCTGATTGCTACGCAATCCCATTTGATTTGCTTCGCAAACCAACATTCCTGTGGCAAGTGATTACGCTTTTTACTTTAACACTTAATGCACCCCTTAACAAATAGCCGTATCAGTAAAAAAAATCCTGCTTCTTGTTCCCTGTACAATTTTGAATAAACCATGTTAATCTCGTCATTTTCTGATCTGTACTTAATCGGCAAATCGTCTGAGAATCGAGCGATAAAACGAGCATGACGTCACAGCAAGTGTCAAGGGCATCTGGCAAATCCGTTAGTCAGAAAATGTAACATTTATTTCCATGAACACAATCGCTCCGCGATCTAAAAAATACGAAATTTGTGTGACCCACTTTGGATCGCATCGAATTTATATATATACCAATTTCAAAAATAATTGTACCGCAAGAAAGAGCATAGTGTGAGATTTCCAGTGATGTCTCCCAATTTAAAAACTAATAGTTATAAGTTATAGATGTATCAGTTTTAAAAACAAGTAACTAATATGTCCTGATTTTCTCCTGAATTTCAAAAAATTATTATCAGGAGACACATTGAAATTTCTAAAAAACTCGGTGTGGTGCAAAAACAAGATTTTTGATATGTTTATCCTATTTCTTATATAATTGGCCATATTTAAAAAACTTTTCAACTCGGCATCACTATTCTAGTTCATTCATTAGACAACTTTATAAAGAACACGTTCTCACAGTTTGACGAGAATCCATCCATAACTTTTTGCGTTATAACATTTGCAGTGAGGACATAACGCATAAATATTAAGTGAGAGTAAAAAATAGTTTAAAGTGTGGATCGTTTGCTCTCTTGCTTTTACTGTTTGCGTAAATAATTTAGTTCTTCACTTCTCTTTGAAAATGTTCGCACTATTTCCAAAAGAGAAACCACTTTAAAAAAAAGAAGAAAGATATGAGAGTGTAAAAATTTTCTAAAAATATATTTGCAAAAAAAAAAAGTAAATTATAAGTTTTAATGTTGACAGTTTTTTTTTTTTTTTTTGCTTTTTAATGGATATTTCCGGTTTTTTCCATACCTACTTCTGGTTTTCTCGAATTGATTAAGATCTTAATATCTCTGAAACTTAGTGAAAAAATCAAATAAATTTTGGAAAGTCAAATAAATACTCGATCAAAAAGGTAAATTTTTTTTTTTAATTTTGGTTCAAAAGTGACATTTTTAACGTGTTCGGATACCTTTAGTGCGGTTCCCATTGAAAAGTTTTCCTACTTAAATCCGTTTTTTAATTATATCAGAACTTTTTCCACGAATCTTGTTAAATTGACAAAGTAAAGTCGGGTTTACACCGTAGTTGCAAATATTTTTATTCCCCTTTCTGCGTCGAAGACGTTTTAAGCCGCACTTACACCGGATGTGCACAACTTATCTCCCTCCAAACTTCGAAGCTGTTCCGAGAAACGGTATTCATTGTATCGTCAAGATCTTGAGTCGGGGTGTCGATGGGGGGAGTTTGCGGTGCCAAATTTGTTTTCCACCAGGAGTCGGTAAAGATCAAAGAGTTGTAAATTTTGGGAGAGATTTCTTCGAGACGATTGCTTGACACTAACCGCTGCCCTCGGCCCTTTGCCTCCCCCCCCCTAGTCGTATTTTTTTTGGTCCTGTGATATTTTGCCCCCATCGATTGCCTCGACCCCATCTCCCGACACACTGCCAGTGAGTGACCTATTCGATTCAAATGGCGTGGACGAAAGAACTGGTGATAACATGGAACTATTTAGAACCTAATCTACATGGAACATTAATGGAACTATTTAGAGAGAGGCCAGTCTCACTCCGGGACCAAACTACGACACAAACACAAAAAGAACAATGCCCGGTGTGAAATGGGTGAGGAACTCGACATCTCTATGAAAAGTGATCGCTCTCCTCTACAAAGGGGGGAGAAGAGTGCGCTCGGAACTAGCGCGTCTTTTTAGTAATGGCTCTTCGTTACGTGGACGATTCTATTTAGGACCGTAGGGAGGTCGGTAGATATTAAACTCGTGATAAGTGAATCGATTCTTCAGTTTGATTCTTTCGTAACTTGTTTTGATCATTTGATCTACAGTGAGCTATGATTATTTACTTGTCTGGTAGTCTTTTTTTGTGTGTCTTCTATGATTTTTTGAAGCAGATTGATGGAATGTATGATTGATGGAAGGGTACTTATACTTTAAAGAGCTTCTTTTCGTGAAGCAACGATGGCCTAATGGCTAAAGTCACCCACCTTCAGATTAACGTTGGCAGCGGAGGATGACTTCCCGAGTTCGAACCCAGCTGGCGGAAAAATTTTTAGATCCTCCAAATTATTTTTAAAAAATTCCAATTTAATTCCTTTTCATTCAAATTTACTTTTCCTAATTTTTAATACCCTTTTCATATTTTTCCAAGCTTCCGTTGATTTTACATAAATAATCTAAGAACCACTCCTGAACTCACTACCAGCTGATATTTTTCCACCCCTCTGCCGTCCCCTTTGCTTTAGGATGATGGTGTCGTATCCACCGCTGGCTTAGGACCATTCTGATGTAACAAAAAGCATACATAAAACACTAACTTATATAATTATTAACTTATATAATAAAAGGTTACAATTTTCGGCTCCCACCTCTACCCACCCATAGCCATGGATCTGAAAAGAAAAGAAGAAAGCAGAAAGGAAGAGATAAATCGCCAACAACTATAAACCTTGATGACATACGTATCTAGGTCATGTGATCCGATTAGCCGATCAAGTTGGACTTGCGAAAGTACTATCATGGGATTGAGGCGCCTGTCCTCCCCACGGTCCTAAATAGAATCGTCCACGTAACGAAGAGCCATTACTAGAAAGACGCGCTAGTTGCGCTCGGAGGGTTGCCGATAAAGTCCACAAAGCGTTTACACTAGAGTGCCTATATAATAAAAGTGGCGACATACGGGAAACACTTTCTGATTGGCTTAGAGACCTTTTCTACCGCCCGAAGCGGTCTTTTCCCAGCTCCCGTAGACTTAACATGGGAACTTTTTGTGTGTTCGAGAAAAACGTGTGTATATTAAATTAAAAAGAAAATATAGCTTATTCGTGTTCCATTCCGTGTTCTAGAATGTTTATTTATAATTATTTTAGTGTTTTGTCAGTGTAAATGTGAAGACTTTTTAAAAAAATAGCTTTTTTTTAACAACACGGTGTTTCCCACAATCTAAGTTAGCGCGTTGTGCAATCCATCTCATCCATTACACATGAAATTGAGCGTTTATATGATTCATTTATACCGAATGTATCCATATTATAACAATCATATGCTTTTTGTTCTCCCTGAAATGATATATTAATTCGACCAGCATCCTTCTTTGAGACGATTCTGGAGAAAAATGGCTTCCGCGCATGCTCATTGGGCCAAATTGGGTCCCTTGTCGCCATTCTTATTGTATAGGCGCTCTACTACAGAGGGGTGAGAAGAGTGCCCTCGGAGGGTTGCCGATAAAGTCCACAAAGCGTTCACACCGGTCGAAGAAAGGGACGAAAAGGGGTCAGCAGAGGGGGACGTAAAACGTCCTCGCCACACAAGGGGAGAGAAGTGTATATGCATCTCCAATGTAAACGCGGCTTTACGATCTCTTTTGTTAACCCACTCGGCTTTGTCGCAAAACACAAAAGGTGTGGCACTCTTCTCACTCCTTTGTAGAGAAGAGTGAGCCAGATGTCTCCACCATGGACTTTTAAAAAGAGCAGTATCGAAAACGTCGACCGAAAACCTTGTAAGGACATTGGCTCATTTGTTTTTCTTGGTGGTCGTAGGGTTAATGTTGACGTTTTCAATAAAACACTGGAAATACTGTAAACAACTCATACAATTAAAATTATTTTGACTTAACCATAACTAGCCACTGCGTGGCTAGCTTGGCGTTGCCCGTGGTGTTGGTTTGCGAAGCAGAAAACAAACAAACACTTCCTTTAAATAATTAGAGATAAAAAAGTACTAAAAAATGTTCAATAAGCGTTCAAATAAAAAAAGTTCAGTCGTGAAAAAAACTTTTTCGAACATCCCTTTTTGAGCTTTAGGTATGCAGAGGCTCTAGATGAACATTTTAGACGTGATTAGATAAAGCTTGGTGATTTTTAATGAATTTTAGTAGATTCGTTGAGTGTTGGAATAACATTTTTGCCTCTAGATGCAGCACAAAATAAGTTGGATTGATAATACTACACATTTACAATTAAGCAAGTTTACAATTACATTTACAATTAAGCAAGTTACTGCACATTTACACAAGCACAAAATAAGTTGGACTGATAATACTACACATTTACAATTTTAGCATGCTATTTACTAGAAAGCGATTCATTTTCGAATTCACCACGTTCTTCAGCAATGAGAAATTCCTAAACTTTTCTCGAATAATGGTATTTATTCAAAATTGCCGCCCACGCGAATAGTTACTTCTCAAGGAAGAAGAACGTTGCCAGCTGCTTCCATCGAACCAAATACCGTAGCATTAGAGTTTCGAAAACAATGTCGCACATCTCGCTAATTTCATGTTGCTAGTACTTTCAGTAGTACTTTTTACCTAGTACTTTTTAAAGCATGACGGTGAGTGATCAATGGCTATGTAGCATAAACCTTTTTTCACCACTATCTGCCAACTTTTGTTGATCACTGGCTATCTATAAACCTTTTGCCATCACTATCTGTCACCTTGCATTGCTTTCGCGGGGTGTTTTTGAGCAATACTGGTCAAACAATAGTGTTGGAAAACTTAATTTTTGATCAACACCGGTAAAATACTATGGGCTGCGTAAGGCAATCGCTTTATGTTATTTCTATGGCGATTTCGAATGTTCTGATTTTTGATAGATAGTTTGTATCTCGTTTCGCTCGTGACATCCAATCTATATATATAATTCTCTTACGTGGCACGCAAAAAAGACGTTATTTGTTATCGCGTTTTGGCAACACTGTAAGATTCTTTGTTTACCACAAAGTCTCGTGCATCAATTGAATTTATAGCGTTATCGGATGAAATTTTATTGAAAAAAAAAAGGAATTTAGTTAGGCGTTTGCAGTTAGTTTGTAATAGAAATCAAAGAAAGCGGAGGATCTTTTCAGGGCCATTTAAAAAACGGTCCTTTTCAGGGCCAACAATTATAGTTCAACAAGACGCTTGCACTACAACTTTTGGCAACAAACGCAATGAAAAAGTGTAGGTCGTTCGAGTTCTGGGGAAATCTACACACAAACAACATGCTGGGTTTTCAATTTCCAAAGCAACGCTCACATTTCGAGTCAAAATTTACTCAAAAGTTTTCATTTAAATTCTGATTTCAGAGGTACTGTATATATTTTCTGTAAAACAGCAAATTTAGATTTGAAAAACATTTTTTTTTTTTTTTTTTTTGGAATATCATATTTTGTAAACAATCCCTTTGGCTAGGACACGTGTCTTCATTGAGGCGAGCGAAGCGAGCATAGGTTTGCGCAGCGAACCAATGAGGACTGCGAAGCAATCCTCCGGGGGTTGGCGAGCGTCAGCGAGCAGGGGGCGGGCCCCCTAGTCGAAACAATTTGACTCGTGACGTCACACAACCCATCGAAACTTTAGTAGCCACGGAAACAGGTGATTCTAGCATTTTATGATGAGGGTCGGTTGACTGTATTCTTGTAACATAAATACATAATCATATTCCTGTGGAAAACATTTCAAAATATGTGTAAAGTTAGTGTTGCTATTTAGATCTCATGAGTGTTTTGCACGATTTATTAACTCATCAAACCACACTGGGTGATGATGTTTTAGGGTCCGGAGAACAAAGGTTTTATAGCATTAAAACATTCATAGCATAAAGTATTTTTAAATCGACTCAATTTGGTCGTTCGTACATTTTTTGAACGATTTTGATGAGCGGTATAAAAACTGTATGCTACAAAAGAATTTTGTTTTCGTAGCAGTTAAGTAGTTAAAGTCTTTAACTTAACCTTTCTTATCGTCTGACTCACTCAGAGTTTTGTTTCTTTCAAAAGGGCTCTTTTAAATAAGCAATGGATGGAAGGTTATGTTTTATCTCTTTCCGAAGAGAGAAGAACCATTATTCAAATACGCTGTAAAACTGACGGGTTTGCGATACCTAAAGCCTAAAGGTACGATACGTAATATTAATGGGAAAGGAGAAAAGTTTATTGAAAGGATTTAAGGAATTGTTGCCGGTTTCTTTGCCATGTAATGGAACATTAAAAGTAAAGAGTAGAAGAAAAATGTAGAAAATAACTCCACATACTATATCAAGTACACATATTTTAATCCAAATTCTATATTAAAAAAAGGTGACCGCCGCTGTCGCATGGCTAAACTGGATTTTTTTTCGTTCGATTTTTAGATGGTTTCCCGAGAAAGTACGTATAAGAAAATTACCAAATTAACATGGTTCGTTCTTCATCGTGTTCCCTGGACGATTTTGAAGATTTTTTTTTACGATGTGGCTTTTAGTTTGGGGTTTATTAAGTGTCAAAGTTTAAGAAGCGAAATTTCTAACGCGAATGAGCAAAAGACGTACACATTTTCAGTCTTCGGTCGTGATTTTTTTTTAGAGCGGGCCTCGAAATAGATTTTTTAATACAGGTGCACAAGGTGTACCAGTTTTTAAATTAGGTGCACAGGTTATATTTTAGGTGCACATTTAAAGAAACGTAATATAAGAGCATTGATGTAATTTAAATCACTTTATTAGTTGTGTATGTTTAGATAGGTTAGTAGTAAATAAATATATTTAAACATCTACATTCTCCGGCGCACGGCTATCACGACAGTCGCTTCGACAGAGCTAGCTGGAAAATGTTTCGATCATCGGAAAGTTCTGGTGGCAGGGCACAAGTAAACCTTCATCCTGTATAAACCCGTTACGGCCCAGCGATTTTGTTTTCGCAATAGTGTTTATTTAGGAATTTTAATTACGTTCCTTTAGAGCGAGAGAGGTCGATACTAATAGTTTCTTAAAGCATCAAAATAACATGACACGTTCCCTCCACTAGGTGCACGGAATGCACCTAGCTGCAAAAAAATTAGGTGCACAATTTTATTTTCATGTGCACAGTGCACCTAGGTATTTCGAGCCCTGTTTTAGAGCACTTCTCAACGTATATTTTTGCAGCTCTTCAAGTTTTTTTAGAAATTTCAATTTGGTTACAGATAATATTGTTTTGAAATTGGGGAAAAATCCGGACATTTTCGTTAATTTTTTTGTTAAAACTGTCATGATATCTATATCATATTACCATTATTTTTGAAAACATCGCAGTATAGCTTAAAATGTACTCTTTCTTACGGTACAATTATTTTTGTAATTCGATCTGAAAGTTGGTGTGCAAAATGGTCGATATCGTTTGATTCTGACGTGACGTGTGTTCCCACCCCCAGGGTGTGATGGTAGGCATGGGTCAAAAGGACAGCTACGTGGGCGACGAGGCCCAGAGCAAGAGAGGTATCCTCACCCTCAAGTACCCCATCGAGCACGGCATCATCACCAACTGGGACGACATGGAGAAGATCTGGCACCACACCTTCTACAACGAGCTCAGGGTGGCTCCCGAGGAGCACCCCGTCCTGCTCACCGAAGCTCCCCTCAACCCCAAGGCCAACAGGGAGAAGATGACGCAGATCATGTTCGAGACATTCAACACCCCAGCCATGTACGTGGCCATCCAGGTGAGTCTTCTTCTTCTTTCCTCTGCGGCAGCCCGGTCGGGGGAGTGGCGGGCTCGAATCCGACTCAATATCAGGGGGGCTAGTGCACGTTAATCTGTCGTAGCGTCCAATGTCCTCACGTTGGCGTGGTGTGGACGTTAGGATCCAGCTCAAGTGTGACCTCGTCATCTGACCGTGGTTTAAAATGACGCGGTGTGGTCCTCGGATCTTTCCCTTCAGAGGAATTAACTGAAGTCGTACTGTAGCAGCACAACGGACTATTGGATTGGCGACGGTTCGGGTGTTGGTATTTTTTAATTAACGTCCTACTGGAGCAACACAATGGGCTATTGACGACGGTCCGGTATCATTTCCCCAAGGGAAAGATTAGAGGACAACATCGCGTCCTTTTGAACCGCGGCCAGATGACGACGGAAAGGGGTAGGAATAGAAAGGAAACTTTCGGCTTCAAAGAATTGTGTTTGATATTCGTCACTCACAAGAAAGAAAAGACCACGGGGGTCTTATTACTCTCCGGACGGGGACATCTCGCCCTTCTTTCGTGCACTTTCAATCACGAGAGGAAACACACAAATAGACCGATTGAGCATGCACCAGCTTCCTTCGTTGTGAGACGGAATGCAGGAAAAGTGGTATTTAGTAGCGTGCAAAGTTTCGGGTAAATATACACTACCCTATAATCATGGAGCGGACAGCAAGATTTGATGGCATAAGGGAAAGAATACACACTTTAAAAGGGGGGTGGTCCCCCACGTGCTGCAATGACACGAGCAACCCTTCTGGACATACTCTCAATAAGGTTTCGATGCACAGCTATGAGCACTTGTGACCGTTCCCATTGTAATAATGTCGCCAGCTCAGCTGTCGATTTCGGAAGCGGTTCCCAGGTCCGTCAGCGTCGCTCTCACGCGTCTTCCCACACTTGTTCCATGGGTTTTAGGTCGGGACTCTGGGCCGGGAAGACGTTTAGCATCCATATCTTGCCACCACTGCTCGACAGAAGATGCAATGTGACACGGAGCGTTGTCGTCCTTGAAGTAATATGCGTCCATTCCATAAAATTGACAGAGCTTAGGAAGAACCTGACTGTCCAAAATGTCCATGTAGGCGTTGGATTTCAATTGATCAGGAACAACATGCACAGGTCCCCGTCCATTCCACGAAATCACCCCCAAACAAGTAGTCGGATTTTATGCATCCGGTCCATTATTGTAGGGTAGTGTATATATCAAACTTTATAGACGTAGCGCACACAGACAGACAGACACCAAACGTGCAAGAGACTGATTTCGCATCAAAAAGATCCTAAGCAGTAACAATCCAAGTAATCGTAATACACGATATACAGGGTGGTCATAAAAAAACTTGGCCGATATATGGACCTCTAGCGGCCGTTCCGTTCAACCGATCGAGATGAGATTTCAGAAATAGTTATTCAGAGGTATGAGCTCGGGATTCTGTGAACGACAACAAAGTGGCACTCACGGTTACAGTTATAGGTAGAGAAACTCGAAATTTTCGAATGGCAACGCCCACTTTTTCCCGTCTCAAAATGCTCAGCGCATGCGAAAACCCTAAAGAGCGTTGGAACGGTACGTGTATCACAAAACACGGACGCTTTATGCACTCACAAAAAACAGTTCTGAGAACGGTCAACAAAACCACGTTCTGGGGGCACGGAGGAAATTTGCATATGGCAGAGGCAAGACACCAACCACAGAACGCCTTTCGCCAGATACATGGGCCTCGTATTTGGCGATGGTTTCGATGGTAAACACGCAAGGCCCCTTCCACGGCATTCATTCCATTTTAATAATAGAATTTTACCAATTTTCCATTAACTTTCGCTGACAGATTCATTTCGTTGGCGTGTGCGAGCTCCCGACTGAAGATCTGGCGAAAGGCGTTCTGTGGTTGGTGTCTTGCCTGCAACATATGCAAATTTCCTTCGTGGGCTCCGATTTTGGTTTTGTTGGACGTTCGCAGAGCTGTTTTTTGTGAGTGCATAACGCTTCCGTTTTTTTGTGATACACGTACCGTTCCAACGCTCTTTAGGGTTTTCACATGCGCTGAGCATTTTGAGACAGGAAAAAATGGGTGTTGCCATTCGAAAATTTCGAGTTTCGCTACCTATAACCGTAACTGTGAGTGCCATTTTGTTGTCGTTCACAGAATCCCGAGCTCATACCTTTGAATAACTATATCTGAAATCTCATCTCGATCGGTTGAACGAAACGGCCGCTAGAGGTCCATATATCGGCCAAGTTTTTTTATGACCACCCTGTACATTCCATATTTTTCAAAACTAGCAAATTATGGTTTGATTTAAGAATACTTACTCAGATGTTGCAGCAAGAAACTTATGTAAATATGGAATCAAAGAAAAGTTTAATATTGTATTCACTAAACCAAGATAAGATACATAAAACAAAGAACATTGTATTCAAATATTTGGAATAAAATTTATGTGATACCTGTACACACAGACCCGAAATCGAATATAGTGCGTCGAGACGGACAAACTAACCCAAACAAGTTCAGACACATACAGACAGACACGCAAGAGACGGATTCGGAATTACGAGGATCCAAAAGGGATAGAAAACTTGAAACGGGTCGAAAATATTCAATGTACAAACGAACACTCCAGTCTTGTTTCTATAGATAAAACCGGTGACAGTTCTTCTCGTGGGGTGAGGTGTGACCACTGCTCGCTAACCCCCGGTGATTGCTACGAATTCCCAAACGAATTTGTAGCCTATTGGATAACAGTCACAATGGCGTTACCCGTGATGTTGGTTTGCTTCGAAAACCAAATGGAAATTCGTAGCCTATTGGAATGAATTCCCTGCGAATTCCAATTTAGTTTGCTTCGCAAACCAAATTATGAATATCATGAACTATGGATTGCTTCTCAATTTGGATAACTGCGATAACGAAGTTGCTGTGGTGTTGCTTTGCTTCGCAAACCAAATACAAATTTGGCGTGACGTCACAATCTCTTGCGAAAATGTAAATATTTAATTGAAAAATTATTTATTAAAAGAAAATCAAACGTATAAGGTTTTAATCAGGTGTCAAATTTTCCGCAGATTTCAAATTCGTTGAAATTTTTATTCTCATCTTTAACGGTCTTGGATAGGGGTGGCCAACCTTTTACATGCCATGCGCCAATTTTATTTCACATACTAGTTCAGATGCGCCATATGTGACACACCTATTCTACCTTCTTACGTTCATGATTGGGGTAGGATCTGCTTCACTTAGGGTAAACTAAATTAGTTAATGTGCGCCAGTTCAAAAGACACGCGTTTATTGGAGCACCAACATACACTAGCAAGAGATGATCTCTTGGACGTCGCAGTCATGGAGCCCGCTGATGGTGCTACAGCTGCTGTCTCGTTTGGTGAAGCTAATTCTGGATCACAGTTGAAATGATGAGAGAGAGAGAGAGAGCTCTGAGAGCTAGGTCAAGTTGGAACTTGGAATCGTCTGTTCTCTTTACTTGTTAGAAGGAAACTTGGCATATTCTTAATATCTTTTTTATATAAATGTGTTTATAGACATAATTATCATTTTTAAATGATCCAATTATTGTACGTATTACAGCACATTAACGTTACTTACCATTAATAAGACTTTTGAGCTGTTTCCATTTCGCTAGTCTTTTAATGTTTGGTGTTGTTGTTGTTGTTGTTGTTGCCAATCCCCAAAATCCAGCGGGGCTAGACTAGGTCCATGAATCCATACACCCTGAGGAAGTCCAGGACCAGCAATGGACTTCCAAGGAGATCTTGATGGTTAAGTCCCAGGCACTCCAGGATGTGGGAAGGAGAAGCCTGCCCAAAGGAGCACTTGGTGCATGTGTCGAAAGTTCTCAAGCCATCTGAGAAGGTCATAGTTCTGAGGTGTCCACTTAGGAATCGGGTAATTGCAGTTTGTCCCTGCCTGTCACAATTAAGTGCCAAAGAGCCGCCAGGTCGATGGCCACGATACCATTGATGCACTGGGGGAGTGTTATTATATGTTTGGTGTTAAATTTGTTACTGAGAGCAGCAGAGAATTCTTCAAATTTGAATAAGGTCATTCGCGAAATCGTTTTGCTTTTAATAAATTTCATGGATGAAAAAGTTTGTTTGTGTATGAGTGTCGTTCCCAAACGACATATATATTTTTTTGAAATTTTTCTTAGTTCTGGGATTTTTAATGTTGACAGAAATTAATCAGGTCAAAAGCCATTGAGATTTGAAAAAATCAAATCTGCTTATCAAATTTCATTTTCAAAAATGGATTTGCTTTTAAAAAATTGCAATGAACTGATGAGTGGGAAGGCTGCATGAATTGAACTGAGAGCACTCTGGTGTTGAAGATGGATTCAGTTATGGCGCATACTTTAAAAGAATAAGTAGGCGAAAGGATGCAATGCGCCACTTGTTTTCATCCAATGCGCCACAGGTTGGCCACCCCTGGTCTAGGAGATAGAAAAATAACTAAATAACTTCAGTTAAAAGTTTGTTTTTTATCGTCTGCTGTTAAATCATTCCTCCGCGCAAAATGAAAACGGATAAAAAAAATTGAGAATCTGATCTTGTATGTTGTTGCCATTGCAAAATAAATAAATAAATAACAATTAAATTCTAGTAAATTAATTTAAAAATGTTCTAGATTGAATTTTAAAATTCACCTCGACCCAAAAATTTCAAAAAAAATTTTCTACCTGTGTGCCTAATCCTGTTCTGCAAGTACCATAGATTCGTCCTCACTTTAAGGGCAGAAAACAAACACCTTCTTTTATAATAGTAAAGAAAAGAGCGACTTTTTTTGAGCAATGGGTTTCTTTCAGGCCGTGCTGTCCCTGTACGCGTCCGGTAGGACCACCGGCATCGTCCTGGACTCTGGTGACGGTGTTTCGCACACCGTACCCATCTACGAAGGTTACGCCCTCCCCCACGCCATCCTGCGTCTGGACTTGGCCGGTCGAGACCTCACCGACTACCTCATGAAGATCCTCACGGAGAGAGGATACTCCTTCGTCACAACAGGTGGGTTTCCCTTCTTTCTCAGCTCGTCTTTCGCTCTCTTTAAGGTGCATGTACACGCAACAAATCACGAAATTCGAGTGTTGATACTTTGGGATCACGATCAGTCCGAAATATGACACAGCTTGAGTCTGCGTTTATCAAGGTGGCAACGGCCTTGGCGGTTTTTTGGCGCACTTATAGTAGCGAGTGTTAAAATATTAGGGAAGGTAGGAAAAAGTTTTTTTTTTGTGCTATATATTTTTAGCAAGTACGCAAAAGGAAATATTATCAGAGTATTAATGTTCAATTTAAAATGGATCATAGGTGTGATCGGTGATGTAAAATACACGGGTCTATTAATTCGTGCGGGTCAATATCCTGTGTATAGACTCGGGTATTTACCCAACTTGGGTATTTATAATTTTTCTTCAGTTTCAACTGGTTATTCATCCCTGAAGAGTTTATTTATGACTTATAATGTCTGAACTGAATATATAATAAACAATTATGAATCGATTACGATCCCTGTACGATCCCCTGTCTACAAGAAAACTTTAGGGTTGTAATTTTTGTATTGTAATTTCAGGGTCGGTCGGGTTACAGGAAACAAACCATTTTTTTTGTTTGACCTTAGGTTAAGGCAACCCATCAGTAGGACGGTTATTTCGTTTTTTAAGAAATTTTTTTTTGATGCCATTCGTTATTTTAATTTTAAACTACCCTTTGATTTAATGTGTCCTTTGATTTCATTCGTTCTTTTAATCGTTTTTCGCCATTTGTGGAATTTTCTTTCGTTTTAATTTAAAGTGCTATCGTCTCAGGTTGAATTATATATATATATATATATATATATATATATATATATATATATATATATATATATATATATATATATATATATATATATATATATATATATATATATATATATATATATTATTTACGTATGCAATATATATTTTTTTAATGTTTAAAATTGGGTTTCTGAAGCTTGTTACTTTCCGTTGTAAAAACAAAAAGATTTTTTAAATTTGCTTTTCCTGGCGACATTAAAAATGTACCAAAGCCTTTTCCACCGCGATAAACGTAAACGGAAGCTGTACACAAAATATTCCTCAATTCTTTAGCTTTAAAACGATGCCAAGATCTTGTCAATATTCGAAACAGTGTTTTCTAGTTATAAGGGTTTATGTTAGGTTCTGTCAGACATCTACAGACATGCTTCCGAAATTTCAAGCTGACCAACAGAGTCTGGTGGTTAAGGTGTTAGCCTCTAGATAGGAAGGTTCCTGGTTCGAATCCGTTTCAGTAGATGGATGTTTGTAAGCGTATGGTGTTGAGGCGGCTGGCGCACCTTAAATCTGTCGTGTCCGAAAATCCTCGCGTTGGGTGGGTGTGGAACTTTGGAGAATGGGGTGACAGCTCAGGTGTTGGCCTCGTCATCTGACCGTGGTTCAAAATGACGTGGTGGTGCCCTCGTATCTTTCCATTAAGGGACTGATCCCGGACCGCCGTCAATAGCCCGTTGTGTTGCTCTAGTACGACGTTAATTAAAATTACCATTACTGAAACTTTAAACTCTATTTCTGAAGAACTGTGTTTTTGCAATAGAATGCTTTATTCAAACAGTGATGACTCGACTACTGAATTCATCTACAGTAATTATTATTGTGTCATTACAATCGAGTGGGGTGCCAGCTCAGGTGTTGCTTCGTCATCTGACCGTGGTTCAAAATTACGAGGTGTTGTCCTCGGATCTTTCCCTTAAGGGACTGATCCCGGACAGTCGTCAATAGCCCGTTGTGTTGCTCTAGTACGACGTTAACTAAAAATTACCATTACCATTACAATCGATTTAATGTAGTGGATGTTTTGAGCCTCAGACAAAATTATTAGTTTTGAAAATTTTTGATTTGTTGATCTGTTCTATTCAAAAAATTGTTGTGTCTTTAATTGAGGCAACGGTTAATTAAAGAATGAAATCTAAATTCATATCAATAAGGTAAAGAACAACGGTAAGGTATTTTTTAATTAACGTCGTAATAGAGCAACACAACGGGCTATGGACCTTGGTGCCGGATCAATCCCCAAGGGAAAGATTAGAGGACACATCACGTCATTTTGAACCACGGTCAGATAAAACAACACCTGAGCTGGCATCCCACTCTCCAAACTTCCACACCCACCCAACGTGAGGACTTTCGTCTACGACAGATTGAAGGCCCACCAGCCGCCTCTTCTCCATACGCTTACAAACATCCATGCCCGGATTCGAACCAGGATTAAACGTGCATCTGTCTCCTCTGTACACGACGGTCTTTGCTCTTCTGTATCGCTAAAACCTTCCTTGCGCGTGTGTCCATTACTCGAGGTTGCATGTCTGGCGTCATAATGCAGAGATGCCAACCTGCGATGAAAGTTTTCAGTAGTACCAAATGAAAAAATCCGTAAGTCTTAAGAATTTTTCAGTAGTCAAGTAAAAATTTAAGAAATCGGTTTCAATAACACGCATATATCATTCATTCAAATAATAACAAATTTGAAAGATGTATGCAATACATTATAATATTTATAGCTAGTATGGTATATCATATAACATGAAAACACATATAGAGAACCAATGATTGTGAATGAAAGAATTATATCACATTACTAAAAATTGAAAATATCGTTCATAAAAAATATTTAATAATTAAATTTAGGCACTCTTTTCTTCCATTTACCAAAATATATCTCTCTATATTAAAAAAAATGTGACCGCAGCCACCGCAGGATTGAAAAGTCGCTGTTTTGGCTCGATTCTAAGACGGTTTCCCGAGAAAGTACGGATCAGAAAATTACAAAATTGACACGTTTCTTCAAAATTGTACAGGGAACAAGACGAATAAAAATTTTTTCCCGATACGGCTATTAGTTTAGTGTTTATGAAGTGTCAAAGGTGAAAGAACGAAATGTCTTTTATGCTCACGACTTATTGAACTTGTTTTCGTGAATATTAACAAGAAAATGAATAAAGTTAAGCTTATAACTTCAGTGTTAAATATAATAAGATCTGATGTTTTTTTCTTTAAATTCCCTCCATGCTGTGTTGATAGAAGTTTACGCATTAATTTTATAACATTAAATAAAAAATAGATTTGAAATGTCCTACTATTAATGGACAGTTCCTTAAAATAAAACTTTCTTTCAACCAACTGTTCAACACATGTAGTTTTTTTTTAGTGTGATTAATCCTTTCCTTACATTAACCGAACCCGAAAAGATAATGAACATTTTTATTTGACCTTTTCAATGCATGACACAAAATTTTAACCCACTTAAATTTAATTTTAAGTTTCATCCATTTATACAAGTCAAAAGACATGTAATTTCAAAAATAGTCAACACCATCAGAACACATTTGTTAAAAATTCTATCACATTTTCATATGAAAAATAGAATTAACAGATTGAAACTAAATTATGAGCAAATATTGGCCTAAACATGCAAGAATAATCTCAAGATAAAAAATAGTTAACAGCATTTGTGCGCGCATTTATATCCGAGATCTAGCAGCAAAATAAAGATGAAAGTTTGCATCAAAAATAACACTTTTATATAAACATTTCTTTTATTCTTTTTATATATAGCATTGCTACAATTTACTCTCTGTTTTTCTGAGGATTCAATTCGGCATAGGTTATTGTAAACCTTTTATAAGGAAACAGCTAAAAAAAAAAAACCGCGTTATCAAAAGTTTAAAACTTGCTAACTGCCTTTGGCGCGATGTTTACATCGCCAAAGTAGCGGGAAACAGCATGTTGTTCAAAAAAAGCTATTTACTTAAAAAGTCTTCACATTTACACTGTCAAAACACTAAAATAATTATAAAAAAACATTCTAGAACACGAAATGGAACACGAATAAACTATATTTTCTTTTTAATTTGATACACACACGTTTTTCTCGAACACACAAAAAGTTCCCATGTTAAGTCTACGGGAGCTGGGAAAAGACCGCTTCGGGCGGTAGAAAAGGTCTCTAAGCCAATCAGAAAGTGTTTCCCGTATGTCGCCACTCTTATTATATAGGCACTCTACCCCAAAGCAAGCAAGTGAACCCTCTTGTCTTTCAGCCGAACGAGAAATCGTCCGCGACATCAAAGAGAAGCTGTGCTACGTCGCCCTGGACTTCGAGCAGGAGATGGCCACCGCCGCCTCCACCTCATCCCTCGAGAAGTCGTACGAGCTCCCCGACGGACAGGTCATCACCATCGGCAACGAGCGCTTCCGGTGCCCCGAGGCCCTCTTCCAGCCCTCCTTCCTGGGGATGGAGTCGTGCGGCATCCACGAGACCACCTTCAATTCCATCATGAAGTGCGACATCGATATCCGTAAGGACCTCTACGCCAACACTGTCCTCTCAGGTAAGACACGCCTTTGCACCATTTGCAAATAGTTCTCATCCCCCTTTTACGGGTTTAAAGCCGTGTTTACACCGGAGTTGCAGATACACTTCTCTCCCCTTGTGGCGCGGACGTTCCGCTATGCTCACCCCTTTTCGACCCGTGCAAATGCATTGTTCTTTTTGTTTTTGTCTTTGTACTCGGGTATAGTTGGGTCCCAGAGGAGGACAGGCCTCTCTCTAGTAAAATATCACAGAGCGAACAAAAGACGGCGTGAGCGACCACGGGGGACCGAAGGGCAGCAGTTACTGTCAAGAAATACCGAAAGTGGACGAGATAGGGGAGCATTTTCACCCCAAATTTCGTCACGGAGAAATGTCCCCCAAAATGGACAGGACAGGACAGGACAATCACTTCCGGAGTGCCTACTGCAAAGCAGCTTAACTCCCCGTCATCAGGTGTGTGTAACTTAAAACTGAGTTGCTTAAATTAAGAGAGAAAATTTAAAAATAAAAAATGATTCAAAAGGCTGATTAGAAATAAAACATAACTTTCAGCTGAACAAAGTGCCGATAGATGGCGCCACCTCCTTAAGCGAGATCAACAAACCAGTCGGTTTCCCTTCCAGAGTGTGACCGCATTCGGAGGTGGCAGACTTCGATGATCCATTTAAAAGTTAGAAAAGATTAGAATTTTAAATAAATAAAAGAAAAACAAGGTCGAAAAAGAGAAATAAAACAGTTGTGTTTTAGTGATTCAATTAGAGTCCTGTCGAGTCCAAAAAATGCTCAACATCTACGAGTGACAACAGGGGTCATGATCCAATATGGGATTTGCAAAATAAAAATTTTGCATGGGGAGATAAAGTTAGGAATTGAAGTCAAAGACATCAGGATCCAAACGAAACATGCCGCATTGACGTTTTCCCCCAAAATGTTGCAGTCCTTTGATCTTACCGACTCCTGGTGGAAAACAAAATTCGCAAACACGTCACATGCCACTTTCACCCGAGATCTTGACGATACAATGAGTTTCTCGGAATGTCTTCGCTATTTGGACGTGTTAGAAACTCGGGTGTAACTTCATTTGCCAGACTGTGACCTTAAGCTAGCGACGTAATACCAGCGTCTTTCCTGAAACGGTTTTATACTGGATCACAGCCACTATAAACTCTTGGACGATTCTTTTTAGAATCGCGTAGGTAGGTCGGTAGATATTAAACTCGTGAAAAGTGAACCGATTCTGCAGTTCGATTCTTTCGTAACTGAGGCGACATGAATGTGAATTTTTCCTGTCCAACAAAGTCCAGTGACTGTGTTTAGGTGCAAACAAGTTGCCTGTAAATTTAGACACACCCTTGACTGGGGAAATGAGTCAATACTCTAAATAATTTACACACGTTTGTGAATAAAACCTGGAAAAATACATCATGGGTTAAAGTCAAACAGAGTTATCCAAACAAACATGCGACATAATTTCAGAAACAATCACATTATAATTAAAATTCCGAACACGAATTCGAAGTTTTACGAACAAAATGCTAAACATCCAGTCATCTCTGTTTAACGTTCCCTTTGTGATGGAAATCGAATTACGTTACCGAACAAGAAATTTTCTTCAAAATCACTGACGACACGAAAAAAGAACAGACTAGCAGACAGGTAAATAAATCACACACACTCATATACTCTCCCCTACACTAATGGACCGGATAGCAAGATGTGTTCTGGGCATACTTTCAACGCGCTTTCGACACACAGCTACGGGTATGTGTGTCCATTCCTGCTGCAAGAATGTCGCCAGCTCAGCTGTAGACTTCGGACGGGGTTCCCCGGTCCGCAAGCGTCGATCTAACGCGTCCCACACATGTTCTATGGGGTTTAGGTCGGGCCAGGGAAGACGTTTTACATCCATATCTTGCCACCACTGCTCGACAGAGGCTGAAACAGGACAAGGAGTGTTGTCGTCTTGGAAGTCACATTCGTCCGTTCCATTAAAATTGCCAGAGCGCAGGAAGAACCCGATGATCCGAAATGTTGAAGTAGGCGTGGGCGTTCCATTGACCAGGAACAACGTGCAAAGGTCACGGGCCATACCACGAAAAACTCCCCCAAACAAGTTGTCGCATTTTATGCAAATCCTCTGGCGTCCGGTCCAATATTGTAGGGTAGTGCAATGCACTGGCCGTTGTCTGAATACTTTCTTGGCGCAATCGTGGTACAGTTGCTGTACCTAAAGGTGAAACCCAATTTCATTGGACATGTGATGTGCTCGTTGGAGTGTCTCTGACCCGTTTCCTTTACGCAGGTGGTACCACCATGTACCCCGGTATCGCCGACCGCATGCAGAAGGAGATCACCGCCCTGGCCCCCTCCACCATGAAGATCAAGATCATCGCCCCTCCAGAGAGGAAGTACTCCGTCTGGATCGGAGGCTCCATCCTCGCCTCCCTCTCCACCTTCCAGCAGATGTGGATCTCCAAGCAAGAGTATGACGAGTCCGGACCCTCCATCGTCCACAGGAAGTGCTTCTAAGAGCCTGGACTCGCGATAGTGACACTCATAGGAGGACCGACGGAAACCAAAGAGCCGCGTATTTTTCTGCTGTCTTTGTGACAACTGCTACTGCTGTACAATAAAGTTTATTTATGAAGCGTCTCAAAGCGAGATATGAAGGACTTTAATTTTTTTTCCCAGAGTGGGGGGCTAATTGTCATCCAAAGGTTATCAAGGACCCGTCTCCTTCGAGGAAACTGGTTTTTCTTTCGGCTAGCCAACGGGGACATCCTTGGGTCTAGATAACCTTTGGAAGACAGTGCCGCGGAGATCTATCGGTATTTTTGAGTTTTTTTTTCCTTTTTGTTTCGAATGCTAAAAGAGAAGTTCGCGGATTATTTTTTGGAAGGAAAATTGACAATGAATAATAATAATAATAATGAAACAAATTGAAATATGATTATTTATTAAATAAAAGTATTTATTACGAAATTTTTGTGTTTTAATGTGTACATGGACGGACATACCGACAAATGGAGTTGAAGTCTCTACTTTTATAAAAGGAAGTGTTTGTTTTCTGCTCGCAAAGTCCTGACGAATCTATTGCACTTACAGTTAAGGGATTTGGCACACAGGTAGTCCGAATGTTTTGCAATTGATGGGTCGCGACGAATTTTGAAATTGAATATCTTTTATATTTTCGCAAGAGAATGTGACGTCACGCCAACATTCGCGTTCCAAAAATAATCAGATTACATGTCGTGCCCTCTTACGATGTGAGCGAAAGAAAGCAAAGAAAATTAAAAACATTGTTCAGCGGGTGGGAGAAAGGTAAACTCAAGTCCAACAGTAACAACAAGAATTTAATCAACTAGCAAAAGGAAGGCATACATATTAGCTGCATCCAATTCGAGATGCATTCCTATTCTGACCCCGAGATCGAATTGGAACATCGGCGCAAAGCCACGCTTTCCTGCTTTTTTTAACAACTTATTTACGGTGGGAACGAGCATTCCGATTTTAAGCAGAATCAGCCGTTCTTCGCTTCGAGCTACACGAAACACGTGCAAACCATTCCAGCGAAATAAATCAAAGAAAATAGAAACATCGCATTTGAACGTGTGCTCCAACAAACATTTTAACTGGCATTGCTTAGTTCTTTTTTGTAAAATCGGGAAAGATAGATTGAAAATTTAAAAGGATTTGAAAACTGTTCAAAATTTGACATTAGATAGAAAACTTATACGTTTGATTTTCTTTTAATAAATAATTTTTCAAGTAAATACTTACATTTTCGCAAGAGATTGTGACGTCACGCCGAATTCCCATTTGACTTGCGAATCAAACCAACACCACGGGCAACTGTTATCCAATTTGAAAAGCAAACCATAGTTCATAATATTCATAGTCGCAAACCAAATTGCAATTCGCAGGGAATTCACTCCAATACGCTACGAATTTCCATTTGGTTTGCGAAGCAGACCAACACCACGGGCAACGCCATGAAGGCTGTTTTCCAAAAAGCTACAAATTCGTATGGGAATATGTAGCAATCACCGGATGTTAGCGAGTAGTGGTCACATCTGACCCCGCGAAAAGAACTGTCAAGTGCGACGCCGTGCAGGCTACGCAGTGGCTAGTAATAATATTAATGAGAAGAAAAAGTTTGTTAATTCTGATTATCTCTTATATAAAATGCTAGATTGTGGGAACAGAACAGTAAATTGAATTCTTAAAATTAATTTTTTTCTCGATGAGTTTTTAATTCTGTTCAGAGACAAGAATTAGTATGATTTTTTACAACAGTTTGGTGTAAATATCCTTATAATTAAATTCTTTAGTTAAAAATGTCGGATATTTGACATCTAAAATGTTAAAGAAAATAAATTCTAATGTGTTTTCCAGAATTGCAGAAAAAAAAAATGAATAGAGTATAACGATAGTTTGTTTACTATTTTGATCAGTAGATGACATCATTAGTTTAAAATTTCGAAGAATTAACAAACAAACAAAACTACAGCCATTCTAGCATTTCGCGATGTCTAAGAGAAAAGATCGATACAGCTCTATATCTGAAGCAAAATATGTATTGTAAGTACTTTAAACTGTACTAGGGGGCCAGCCCCCTGCTCGCTGAAGCTCGCCAACCCCTGGAGGATTGCTTCGCAATCCTCATTGGTTCGCTGCGTGAATCTATGCTCGCTTCGCTCGCGTCAATGAAGATATGTGTCCTAGCAGAAGGGATTGTTTTCAAAGTATGATATTCCAAAAAAATATTTTTTCAAATCTAAATTATTTGTTCTTATTATTTGTTAAATTAGTTATTCTGTTTTTCAGAAAAGATATATACAGTACCTCGGGAATCAGAATTCAAATGAAAACTTTGAGCCAATTTTGACTCGAAATGTGAGCGCTGATTTGGAAATTGAATACCCAGCATGTTGTTTGTCTGTATATTTACCCCTGCACTCGAGCCATCCACGCTTTTTCATTGAGTTTGTTGTCGAAAGTTGTAGTGCAAGCGTCTTGTTGAACTATAATTGTTGGCCCTGAAAAGGACCGTTTTTTAAATGGCCCTGAAAATATCCTTCGCTTTCTTTGATTTATATTAAAAACTAACTGCAAAAGCCTAACTAAAATTCTTTTTTTTTTCAATAAAATTTCATCCGATAACGCTATAAATTCAACTGAAGCGCGAGGCATCGTGATAAACAAACAATCGTACAATGTTGCCAAAACGCGATAACAAATAACGTCTTATTTGCGTGCCACGTAAGAGAATTATATATATAGATTTATTTGTCTTTAATAACTTTTTAAACGTTTTTAAGCATTTCTATGTGTGTTTGATTATTTTCTTGTCAAAATTACGTAACGATGGATATGCCGGTTTTTTTGCCGATTTAATTTATATTACGAAGGTGCCGATGTCCCAAAACATAAAAAAAATATTAATTATAATCGCTTTTCATCAGATTAATAGTTTTTTTTATCGAAAAATAAAGTGAATTTAACAGATACAATATTAATACCATTACTAGGCACGTGTCCGGGAACGTGTAACGATCGATATCAAATGGCGACGGTGTCGATTACTACTTCATTTTGGACGTGATGTAACAACAATATCAATAAGATTGTAAAGAATTTCGTTTTTAGTTGTTTTGTTTTAATATTTTTATTTTATTTTTATTTTCTGCTTTATGGCTGTAATGATCTTTTGATTAAAATTTTTAAGATGAAACTTAGATTTTCGGAACTTTTTTTCCTGATTAATTCTATAGTAATTACAACTTTTCCAGGAGTTTACAAGAATAAAGTTATTTTTATTTTATGATCATATTTTCCTTTTTGTATGATGTGTAAATATATATTAGTTAAAAAATCACAAAAATCAAACGAATCCAACATTTTTGGAATTAGTAGTAAAACTTTACAGAAGAATTAAACAAATCCATGATTTGGAAATCTGGGAAAACAAAATTCAAGGGCGAGCATAAGCAAGCAGGTGGCGGAGCCCCCTAGTGACACACACACACACGCGCACGCGCACACGCACACACACACAGGGCAAGCAATGTCCAAATTCTGTAACCTACCGATCTTGAAATTAATTTTTTTTTGTAATTTTGGAGAACAGTTCCTGTTTTTGAATGATTGTATATTGTATTCTAGGCCCATAAACAATACACTAAAAAAGTATTGATGTTAAATTTCAAAGATGACTCGTAGTTAAAATTTAGTGTCCCCAAATTTTGAGAATCTCCCAGATATCGGTGGAAAAGGTTTATACACACATAGGCAGTGAATAAAAGTTAACAGGTAGTAGTGAAAATAAGTTTATACACAGCCAGTGATCACGTACCGTCAGGTTAAAAAAAATATATCAATGGAGTTTCACCAAAAAAACCAAAAAAGGATTTTGTTACGCCCCTATTGTATGACGGGCCATTCATCATAGTTTATTAAATAAAAGTATTTATTACAAAATTTGAGTTAATGTGTTCATGGACGGACATGCAGACAAATGGAGTTGTAGTCTTCTCTAATATTATAAAAGGAAGTGTTTGTCTGTTTGTTTCCTGTACGCAAAGTGCTGACGAATCTATGGCACTTGCAGTAATGAGATTTGGCACACAGGTAGTCCAATTTTTTTGCAATTTTAGGGTCGCCGCGAATTTTAAAATTCAATATGGAACATTCTAAAATGAATTCAATAGTTTTTTCACCGTTCTTTCTTCTTTCGGAAATGAAGAAGCATCAAAATTTAGACTTTTCTCCCCCACGTACATCAGCCTTTGGAGCCATGCCAAGTTTTTTTCACCTTCCGTCTCAAGGGAGCGATCAGATTCGAATGTCCTTAGGTTGATATATATTCGAAATTCCTTTTTTTTTATTTCCTGAGAAACGGATTTGAGTGAAACAAACGAAATTATTAAAGTTATCACTGGCGTTCTTTAGTGCTTTTTTCTATCTCAGCGATCGTTAAAGATAGAATCAAAATTTTAACAGATTTGAAAACTGCGGAAAATTTGACAATAGATAGATACTTTATACGTTTGATTTTCTTTTAATAAATAATTCCTCAATTAAATATATACATATAAATAGGATAAATATTATAAATAGGATAAGCTTCAGGTATACAAATCAAATAAAGGACAAAAAATCAAATAACGGACAGTACAAATCAAAGTATAAGATATTTGGTAAATGAGAGAATTTCTACACCCAAAATCATCAAAAGATAAAGTATTCTGAAAAAAAAAATCATTTAAAAAAAATCTATATAAATAAGAATGGAGTGTTTGTTTGTACATTCAATATTTTCGACCCATTTCAAGTTTTCTATCCGTTTTGGACCCTTCTGATGCCAAATCTGCACTTTTCGCGTTTGGTGTCTGTCTGTATGTATGTGCCCTATACACGTCCACACGGTTTAATATATTTTCATGGAAATTTGCATAAAGTGAGTACTTATCTTCATTTAATGAGTGGAATTGGTTGCAAAAGTCTGTCCGTCTTTCTGTTCTATGTTCGATTTTGTGTTTGTGCAGGCATCACACGAATTTTATTCCAGATATTTGACTGCAATGTGTTTTATTTCATACATTATCTAATAGTTTAGTGAATGCAATATTAAATATTTCTTTATTGTTATATTTAGTTGAGTTTCATGCTAGAACACCTGGGTAAGTATACTTAAATCAACCATAATTTGGTAGTTTTGGAAAAATTGGAATGAATATTACGATTACTTCGATTGCTTTACCAGTACTGATAAAAAAGTAATTATTTTTCACAAAATTATTATTTTTTATGGAAATTCAGCTCTGATACTTCATTTTTTTTTAAGTCTTATTTTTGTTCTTTGCGCAATGAAAACGATTTCCGAATATTTGGGACAGACGATATTTTTCAACGAACGGGAATGAACAAGATCGAGCGAACATTGATATTTTCTGTTTCTTTCGCTCTGAATTAATTTTACATTTCTAAATTTTATGCACTTTTAGTTGTAAGTTGTGGCAACTGTGCGAGATCAAGAGATAAAAATGAATCACAAATATCTTTAGAACAATTTTTTCCGACACCTTTTATTTCGATGTTTTTTGTTTTAAATATTTATTATTTTAATAAATGTGTTTTCCTTCTCATCTCACGCAACAGCACCACAAAGTATTCGACTTAAAAATAGCAGGTAAGTCAGAATAAATTTTCAGAAATTTTAAGTGTAGTTATGCCATTATTGAAAGAATAATGCCGTTATTTAAAGAATAATGCCGTTATTGAAAGAATAATTCCATTATTGAAAGAATAATGCCGTTATTGAAAGAATAATGCCGTTATTGTAAGAATAATACCGTTATTGAAAGAATAATAATGTTTAAAAAATCCGAACTAGAACTTTACAAACATTAAAACATTCGTTGTCATAATGACAGAAGATTGCAAAATTTCACAATGTCACATACAGGATGAAAGAGTACCACAAGTAAAAAAATATTGTTTTGTTTACTATGAGTGCGAGAGCACTCGCCGTAAATCGTAATTTTTATAAATTGATTGTGAACATGAAAAGAACTTAAGAAAGGAAATTCCAAATCTCCCTCAAAATCGTCTTTTGTAGTAGTAACCTTAGTGTCACCTTTCGTCATTTTGTAGCTTTGACATACAGGAAGGGTACGATATATGTGAAATGTATTACAGGAATGGACATGCATGTGTAGGATTTGTGTCCAAAGTAAGTTGTAGAAATTATAACGATGGCGAAAGGTATTCAAATAAATTTTTATTCTACAAAAAACGTAAGTCATTATATATTTTGATTATCTCTTCAATTTAGAGTAAACCAATTCGAACCGAGTAAGGTCGGGTATTTTGCTAGTGAGAAATAAATTTGAATATTCAACTGAATTTGCATTACAAGATTCCTCTACTGCAAATTTATTTTTCTACGTATTATGTTCATACAAAACTAAAGACATGTTCTTAAAATCGATCAACCTTTTTGAAATAAAATTCAAAGCTATGAAAGAAAATAACGAATGGTGTATTAATTCCGAGCAAAATAAAATAATCGCTTCTATTTCGTTCTTCTAATGTTCCTTCAAATGAGCATTTGGGATTCAAATATTCTCAATGAAAATTATACACCCATCAGTTTACAAAAATCTAGATTCCACTGTCATTCAACTCAGATTTGTGACGGAAAAGTAGAAACTGAAAGTTCGCGGTTCAATCCACACTTTGGTGTAAGAATAAATCCTTACATGGCAACGCAGTTTTAAAAGTAACAAAAGTAGGATTCAATCAAACTTATAGAATAATCATACTTACACTGAATTAACAATCCAAATATTCATAGAGATGAAAATTTCAAGTTTTGAAGACACGGTTTTCCGCATCGAGAATTGACTTCGAATAATTACAATTGATTTTTCACAAATTAAAAATGAAATTATTAACTAAAAAAATCTCACCTCGACACACAGAATAATCATCTCGAGAGAATAGAAGCCGAAATTGGGAATCTCGGAAAGTTCCACAGAACAGTTTCTCTTTTAAGGCAAAGAATGTTTTTGTCTTTTCAAACTTACCATGGGAAACACTTTCGCCGTATTTACTCAACTTGCAAAACACTTCGCAGTTTTATTCGAGCTCTATTCACAGGTTAGAGAGCAAACGCAAATGTTCCGACACAAAATGCAACGGAACGTAAAAGCAAAATAACCGAATTTCTTGTACGTTGCCACTCCTCGTTAAAGCAATAAAAGATCCGAATAAAAATGTCGTTTTTGAACTTCCATCCGATAATATAACTTTGCAGACGATAAAAAATGTCAATGTTGTGAATGAAATCAATCCAGTTAAGATGCATTTGAAAAATCAGGTCGTTTATGCATTCTAAAACACACAAAATTATTTACTGTATCGGTATAAAAATTGAATGGCATTTTTTGAACGACGAAATATATTTGCACATCATTTGAAAATTGTTCGTAATTCGATGCGTTTATCCAGAACAGTCACTGGCAGCTGTATTTTTTTAACTTCAGGTCAACCAAAACAGGTGTTCCCCTTAAGCGGTTCAATCGGTTAATCGAAAACCTGTTGTCGAATTAATTTTAAGTTAGTCCGGGTGACACAAAATTCTTAAAATCTTCAATTTTAAAGTTTTTGTTCTGAAATTTTTTCTGTTGGCATATGTATATTTTATTTTGCAATTATAATAGCAATTTTATATTTTCAAAACTTAAATTTTTTTAAAATTACAATTAAAACACGTCAAATTTTTGACGTTGGGCAAAATTGATATAGTACCTCAAAATATTTTATAACAAATCACTTCATTTTTGCATTAATTAACTTCGAAAAGTTCATACTATAAATTTTCTTCGTGATTTTTGGTTAAAACAACTAGAAAAAATTTTAAAAGTATATTTTGTTCAAAAAATACTTCAAACACACAGTATACAAAGTTCGAAAACTTTTTTGAAAATAAGTAAGACAAATTATTAAAAAATATATTTGAAAAGTAAATGTCGAAAATTTCACTCATTTATGACAAATAGTTTTTAAGTTATATCCATTTTCACTATAGAAATCCCATTTAACACAAAAGGAGAAAAAGAGCGTTCGAATTGATGATGGTTCATTTGATTTGCAGCTGTCATGTTTATAAAAAGTAGAATATTTCTGGTTCTACTGATGGTAGAAAAAAAAAATTAGGTTTCATTTTATTCAGAAATATCTATATTATTTTTTAAGATAATAAAACAAATTGGACGTTTGTTTTTCTTCATATTCTGAGTCCCAGATCCCTTTAACGCCCGTGTCGTATCATCTTAAATCTAATATTCAAATTCCTCAAGGTATCTAGTCCATTAAAGGAAGATTAAAGACGTGTTTGAAAACAAAAAGGATTCTATGAATCCCGGATCTACGAGAGTACCCATCGAGAACAATCTATTGCGAATACAGCTGCACGAAAAGAAACGGGTACAAATGGACTTTAGCGTGGAATTCTCATCTGGAACGACTTTGAAATGTGCTCGTTGAAAGGATTGTGACATTGGGGCGCCTTCAAACGAAAGAGATCCATCTCTCAGACCGGTATGAAGGCGACGAAACTTATTTAGAAACCATGGGAACATTTCACACGAGAAGGCCGCAGGAGACCGGTATAAGAGACGAAAAAATAGTCCCCGAGGAAGTTCAGTCGTAGGCGACTTTATTTTCGTCGTGGTTTATTTTTTCGAAAAACAAAACGGCTTTTTTATTCTCGAGTACAAGTTTATTCCTTCGCGATCGTTTTGATGGAGTAAAAATTTCAACGGATTTGAAATCTTAAGTGTGATTTTCTTTAAATAATTTTTCTATTTTCGCAATACGAATTCAACCGCATTTGACTAAGATATTAATTACGAACACAAAAAGGGCTATTTATCTCGATTTATAGAACCGATTAAAGACATTTACTACGCATTAAAACTTAACCGTACCGTTGTCGGTATACGTTTATACGTTCTTAGAAATAAAATGAACTCCTCAAAACATCGGATACGATTAAATATTCATCTTATTTTTAGTTGCTATTTATATAAAGCAGCAAATTACGGCAACTAAGAGCTCCATTCAAGTTAAATTTTTTTTTTATACTAGGGGGCTCCGCCCCCTGCTCGTTTACGCTCGCCAACCCCAGGGGATTGCTACGCAATCCCATTTGGTTTGCTTCGCAAACCAACACTCCTTTTACATATGGCATTTGGTTTGCTTCGCAAACCAACATTCCTTTCGCAGAGTGAAACTATCTGAATAATTTGTATTATCCTGATTTCCCTTTACGGTCCATCACGTCAGAGTGAGGGCTTCTCCCCCTGCTCGCTTACGCTCGCCGAACCCCGGGGATTGCTACGCAATCCCGTTTGGTTTGCTTCGCAAACCAATACCTCTTACGCAAGTGGTTTCACTCTTTTTTGCTTTAACACTTAATGCACCCTAAACTAATAGCCGCATCAGTAAAAAATCTTCTGCATCTTGTTCCCTGTACAATTTTAAGTAAACCCTGTTAATCTCCAAACTTTACGATGTGTACATTGTACTTTCTCGGTAAAACGTCTGAGAACAGAGGGAAAGAAGCGAGCCTTTTTCCTCGCCAAATAAAAAGAAATCGTTTTTACGGCAATTGTTGCTACGATAAATTTGATATCTGGCAAACCCGATAGTCAAACATACAACCCTCCGCAAATACAATGCTCCCCGAATTTGCTCCGCGAAATAAAAAATACGAAATTTGTGTCACTTACTTTTGATTGCATCGAATTTATTTATGAACCAATTTTAAAAATAATGGTACCGTAAGAAAGAGTACAGTCTGAGGTATACTGCGCTATTTTCAAAATAAAAAACTAATAGTAATACGATATAGATATGACAGTTTTAGTTAACGGTAGTAACGAAAAGTAGCGAAAATATCCAAAGATTCCGAATTTTGTATGACCCACTTTTGATCGCATCCAATTTAATTATTAACCGATTTCAAAAATAATAGTACCGTAAGAAAGAGTACATTCTGAGGTATACTGCTATATTTTAAAAATTAAAAAATAATAGTAATAAAATATAAATACGGCAGTTTTAAAAAAAAGTAACAAAAATGTCCTGATTTTTCCCGAATTTCAAAAAAATATTATCAAGAACTAAATTGAAATTTAAAAAAAAACTCGACGAGCTGCAAAAATTTACGTTGAGAGGTACTCTTAAAAAAAACCCACGACTCAAAACTCAAATTTTGTATGTGTTTTGCTCACTCGCGGAAGAAATTTCGCTTCTTCAATTTTAACATTTAATAAACCCTAAACTAATAACCGCATCGGAAAAAAATCTTTATAATTGTCCAGGGAATACGATGAAGAACAAACCATGTCAATTTTGTTTTTTTCCGATCAGTACTTTCACGGGAAACCGTCTAAGAATCGAGCTAAACAACACAGTTTTCAATTCTGCGTCGGCGGCGGTAACATTTTTTTAATATAGAGAGATAATTCGCGATTTTTGCTCGTAATCAATATCTTCGTCAAATACGGCTGAATTCGTGTTGCGAAAATTTAAAAGTTACAATTGAAAAATTACGTTTAAAGAAAATCACATTTAAGGTATCGATCTGGTGTAAACTTTTCCGCAGATTTCAAATTCGTTGAAATTTTCAATCTATCTTTAACGACGCTGATTTAAAAAAAGGACTAAACAATGCCAGTCGAAATTTTGTTTTGCTTCTCTTCGCTCCAATCGTTTATGCGCAGGAAATGAATCTGTCAACATTTCCTGGCGACAATCTCAAGCGACCGGTATGAGAGATCGATCTCATTCGAGTGAAGGGTCACTTGCAGGGTAAATGTCCACTCCATTGTGCCATCGGAATGCTAAATATATTCTGATTAAATGTTTGGCGCCAGCTGCTGTTCTTTCGTCGCGCTATAAGACTTAAGAAGAAAGGTCAAATGAATCGTCCTTTGCAGGTGATGTTCGTCGAAACGCTCCGATCGGTTTTCGACTCTTACCGTTGACTTCCTTGTTGGAGTGCGGGTAGAGCACGTTGGAGACGACGTTAGAGCTAGAGCAGAATGCGATGCTGGTCACCGCGCTGGACTGGCGATACATACTTTTAAGTGTTGATGTTAATGTGACGATGTAAGTAGTGTTTATTTTTGTGAATGTTCTTGGAATAATAAGAACTTAAATATCTTAGATGTTGGATTTATTTTCCTTATGTATGATCTGTTTTCAGGTGACGATACCACAGGATGTTCAATTCAGCTCTTTTGGAGTTTTAGACAACATGGTCTCATTAAAACACTGCGTTAAAATTAACACAATGTTTCGGCTTCAAAGATGCCCGGAATTATAAATTGACAGACTTTTGCAGAGAAATTCATCAATTCAATCCAACGCGGTACGGGTGGTGACATCTCATCCAATGGCATCCCATATATTCTCGATCGGGGATAGATCCGGTGAGTAGGCCGGCCATGGTGAGATATCGTTGTGTCGTAGACAAGCTCTAGAGACGGCAGCAATATGGGGTCGAGCATCGTCTTGTTGAAAAGGCGGGTGAACCTGGGCGCGTAACTGGCTGTAAAATTTCTTGTACGTAACGCTGGCCTGTCAAAGAACCTGTAACAAATACCAAAGTTGATTTGGCATCATACGCAATTGCACCTCACTCACCTGAGCTGGCACTCTACTCTCCAAATGCACACACCACGCTTACGTGAGAGGGCATTGGATGCCACGACGGATTGAACATGCACCTGTCTCCTTTGTACGCGACGGTCTTTGCTTGGATTCGAACTCGCAACCCTCCGGTTGCTAATCCGTTAACCGGGCTATTGCGGACTTTATGAAATTGGGCTGCGTTTTCCCCCTAATCACTAACTACAAGATACACACTAGTAAGTAACAAACACACGCATAACATAAATAAGTATTTTATTTACAAACAATAGTAATACAAAGCCTCTTCGTTTATAGAATTTTATTGCATGAAAATCACATTGCGCAAAAAAGCTTGACTGCAAAAACGTAGATATTTCTTCCTCACGTAAAATGTGTTATAAAATTGACTAGTGAGTCTCATTATCGAAACGAAGATTCAGCGAGAAAATACCTGTTGCTCTCTCCAAATTGTAAGTTTGATATCAAATATAGATCGAGTAATACATAAACGTTTGCTTCCGCTTAAAAAAGCAACATTCAGCAAAAAGACCCATTACAAAAAGAACTCTAGCGTGATAAATTAATTACAAAATATCTGGGCTTCGTGGATATTGCTTTCTGAAAACCGATGCATCGTTGGAAGTAAAAACATTTCGCACTTAAAGAATGTGAATGAGATTCTGTAGGATACAGTCCTGTTTTAAAAATATCTTTTTTTTTGGCAAGGATTGTCCTTTTTCAACAAGAGCAGGGAACCACATTTCGTTTATGTAAAACCCCACGAAGCTTTTATTTTGTGGGGAAAAAAGGCAGCTTTGCCATACGCCTCGATTGATGGCAAAGCTCTTGGCGCACCTTTTACGTCGTCAAGGTAAGAATTCTTAGAAAAATCGTTTCCTCCCCCACAAAGGCAAACAAACTTTAGCGGAAAGTAATTAAGAGAAAAATACACTCAACTTTTCGCTGCGGCGCTCAGATTCTTTCAATCGTCTCACAGAACGGCCTTTCTCCTGATTCTCTGAGCCCCCATACCTAACTTGAGCGAGAGGGCCGTGAGTGGCATTTACGAATAACGCTTTTCTTTCATACGAGGGCTGTTCAATAAAGAATGATCATAAGTCAATAAAAAACAATTTCCTGTACTAATCCTCCAAATTTTTAGGGTCTTTCTCAAAATTACATTTATTGCAATGCACTTATCCCACCTCTTTTCCAGTCTTCAAACACATGCTGGAAGCCATCTTTTGGCAGGTCCTTCCAAATCGCCTACGCAACTTTTACCACTGCATGTGATGGTGAAAACCGCTTTTCCCGGAGGTGTTTCTTCAAATTCGGGAAAAGAAATAAATCGCATGGTGCTACATCAGGACTCTATGGAGGATGGGGAACACATGTAACGTTGGTTCTTGGAAAGATCTGACGATTTTTTAAGGCGAAAAACAAAATGTCAATGCAGTGTATTGCACTTCGCTCGCTACAAATAACGTGTCAAGAAGCGCTGTCATCCATCGAGGCGTATCTCTAACAGGATTTGTGTGCTTATCGTCTCGTCTATTTTATCCCAACAAGTGGTGACCCGGACGGGATTTACAATCCGCAGTTGAGTTTTGAGTTGGGGGGGGGGGGAGAGAGCGTTACCCCCCAATCGAGGCGCATAGTAAAGCTGTACCTGAAAAAAAACCCCACTTTTCTCAAGAAAATACAAAATTTTAAAACTAACAGGGGACCTGTTCATACTTTGGAATTTATATAGGTACGTGTTTTTTCTATTTAATTAACGTCGTACTGGAGGCTATGGGCCGGATATGCAAAAACCAACCTTTACTCGAGCAGAAGCTACGGGAAAATTTTGAGCACGCCGATTCGTTGGTTTCTCCCCGTCATCTATGACGTCACTCACTCATAGTGTGAAAGCGTGAGAAGTATCAATAGTCTCGTGCTCATTGGTAAAACCCCTTTCTTTCAGTTTTTCTCCACTTTATTTTTGGCTCAAATGTCCGTTTTTTCGGAAGATAAAAGTTCCAATAATACTTAACTGTGAAATGTAGTTATGATTCTGTACCTCAAGTGGTAAAGTATCGTAACTGACATTTGGAAAATTGTACAGCAGATTTTAAAGGGGTCTTTCTTTCCATTAAGTACAATGCTTTAGAGACCAGAGAATGGTTGTTTACTTAAAATAGTTTAAAATTCCAATTACGATTGAAAACACTACAATCGAAACATTTCCACATACGATACTTTTACTCTGAGGTACAGAATATTGTAAAAACATACCTATATTTTCGAATTAAAAGATTATACATTGCCATCTTGAAAATGTGTATTGTTTATCGTTTAACGCCCGGTGCACACATCCGATTGTTCAACGTGCGGCGCAGCTGCGTTTCTGCTGCGGCACCGAAGCCCAACTCTGCACACATCACCGTGAAATGACGCAAGCACTCATTTCGCGCCATTTGCAATACATATTCTATGGAAGAAAGCATGTTTATTTCGCTTACTTTTGGTGCACAAAAAGTATATTTTGAAACAAAATAGACGTTACTGGATACATTCATTTATTAACTATTGTTAATATTCCATTTATGTATGAAAACAAGGTACTTGAGACCTGAGAAGCGTGTGCGGCGCCATGGGGAACTGCGATTAGGACGTGAAAAACCGGATAAGTGCACCGGGCGTTAAGCAGTTCAGAGCAGTTAATTGAGAATCATTAATAAAATCTCCACTGATCAATCATGATGGGACGGACAGAGCACGAGACTCACCATTGCACGTGAATACTGTTACTTCTCACGCATGCGCACTAGGAGTGAGTGACGCCATAGATGACGGAGGGAAACCAACGGATCAGCGTGCTTGAAATGTTCCCATAGCTTCGACTCGAGTAAAGGTAGGTTATGTGCTTCGGCCATCAATCCCAAAGGGTAAGGTAATTTTAACCACAGTCGCACAAAACAAACACAACGTTCCATTGACGACGGAGCGGGATCAATCCCTTAAGGGAATGAACCGAGGACTACACCACGTGGACAATTTCGAACCACGGTCAGATGACGAGGACATCTCGTAATTTTGTATCCTGCTCGTGAGGCAATGAATATCGACGACAGATTCTCCAACTCAGCCCCAAACGATACATTCATATCATCCAATTTCGAGAACCTTAGGCACAAAGTGGAAGCACGGCGATAAAAACCAAAGGAACGGGGACCTAATTTTCACGATCGAAAGCATTCGATTTACGGAAGATTGGAATGTAAGGCGGTATGGTATTTTCAAACTAACCTTTACGCTGCGATTCTTTCAATCGTCTCACAGATCGGCCTTTCTCCCGATTCTCCGAGCCCCCTTTCCTAACTGGAGCGACAGGGCCGCGAGTGGCATTCGACGACACCCGACGATCTTCTGCTTTCCCCAACACCTCATGGTCGGCAGGGTAGGGGACCAACGAAGAAGGGATGCTCTAGAAGGTCAGTCGCCGACAGCTCGTAAAGGGCGATCGATGCCAGCGGTCACTTACTAGAGGGATAACAACCACCGCTACCATGCCGTTGGTGTAAGCGATATTTTAGTGGCAAAAATGTCTATCTGCCGCATCGTAAAGGTTATAATGCCACAACGGGCTGTTGGGATGGCCCGATGGGGAAAGATCCGAGGACAACATCTCGTCATTTTGAAGGAATGTAAGGCGGATGGGCTATGATTTTGAGAGACATTTCTTAAAAAATTAAACACGAGGGATACGAGCAAACGAAATCTTTTGGCATTTGACTAGGTATCATACGCAAACAAGTTCACAATCCCACACAGAGAAACTACTGGGGGTATAATATCGGAGATCACAGTCTGGTGTCCTGAGTCTCGCTGTTGACTCGAATCTTGATGGCGATTCCAGACACGGGAGGGGGCTTGTAGGGGGCGCCACCCCCAACCTGTATGACGGTGCGGAAGGGGCCACTCCGAGTGTCCTCCTCTATGCTGCACAGCGCGTCGTCGCAGTTCGTTCTATCACAGAACCAGAGGGTGTTCGACTGCCGCTTGTCGTCGCCGTAGTGGTCGAACCACGTGGGGGTGCCCCCCGTGAAGTGGCAGCCCTCATACTCCTCCACCACCCCTTCCTGGACATCGCTTTCGTCCGGTTCTGCAGTCACCGGGTCGGGGTCGTCGATGAAGTGGGGGTGGTCGGAGAAGGTGACCGTCTTGATACCGGGGTCGTCCGAATCGAAAGACACCTGGCATTCGTTGTAAGTCTCGCTCCCCGAGCTGTCGAAGGAGATGCTGATGTCATCGGGGTCGACGACGTCGGATTCGCAGACGATCGGGTCCTCTGTCTCGCAGACGATCGGGTCCTCGGTCCTGCAGACGATTGGTCGCTCTGGAGGGGGCACGTTCGGACGCTCGATTCTGGAACGGCGCTGCTCGGCGACGGGGGGCAGGCCGTTGCGGCGGTGCCGGGGCGGCCGGGGTTGCACACCTGCAACAAAAAAAAAAACACCACCAACCCAATGAGCTTTGCAAGAAAACAACAGATTCGCTTCATTTCAATTAACCTTTACGCTTAGATTTTGTTTTCAATCTTTTCACAGAACGGCTTTTCTCCCGATTCTCCGAGCCCCCAAACCTAAAGGCGCGTTCTCACGAATCAAGTGTAATGAACCGATTAGAGTGGATCAATAAAAGTTGAGAATGTCTCGAATCGGTTTTTGTTCAGATATTTCAATAGAAAGGGATCAACAGTTTAACAAGCGAAAATGTTAAAGTTACAATTGAAGAATTTTATTTATTTATAGAAAATCACATTTAAGTTATGACACAGGTGTACAATTTTCCGCAGATTTCAAATACGTAGAAATCTTCACTCCATCTCCAACGATCGCGAAGATACGAACTTGGCCCAGAGAATAAAAAAGCACTTTTGTTTCACGAATAAAATAAACCACAACAGATCGTTTGCGTGGAAATAACTCGAAAGCAGATGGCTCATCACTAGGACAACTTTTTTGTTGCTGTAAAGTTGGGAAAAAATGCATTTATCATTCTCTAAAGTTGCATTTATGGAAAAAAAAAGTTGCATTTATTTTTGATACACTCAATTCTAAAATAAATTATTCGTAAAGAATGAAAAAATTCAAAATATATTGACAGTTCTAGTCGTGTACAACAGTGTTATAATACATACTGAAATACAGAAGAACGTTGAATGGCCGATCTTTGGCCAGTCATTTTCATAACATTAAAAAATGCGCCAGCCGCAGTCCTATAATGTGCTGTATCGGATAGCAGAAGCGCAAAATCCTTTCGCTCGACATTCAGTGATTTTAATACGTCATCTACAAGGCGAACAACATAGTGATGATCGACACTCACCTCGTAAACTCTGCAGTCGATAACGCAAGTTTCCTGTGGATTATCAAGAGTGCCAATCAATGTGTTAAAGTACTTCTTGTCATTTATTTCACTTTCGTCTTAGGACGAACACCTTCTAACCATGAACTTGTTTGATCCGCGCTACTTCGGCGTTCGCAAGATCAGACACACGTGATCAAAGGGTTGATTCAAAGGGCAAAAAACGAAATAGTAATTTCATTTTAAGCTAAATTTTAAAAAGTTGCAGGTGGGTTGCATTTATGTTGCGGTTATAACTCGCTTACAATACACCCCATGAAGGAGGAATTTTGGTTTTAGTACTTTCCATGCAGCGTAGAACGTGTGAAAAAAAAGTTGCATTTGTTGCAAAAAGTCGCCCTACTCATCACTTGAGCGATGAAGTTTGAAACAAAGGTTCCCACTCGTTTTCATTTTCACTATTGTTGATCAACTGGAATCGGTCCACTCCACTTGATTGGTGAGAACGCGCCTTCATTACCTAACTTGAGCGATAGGGCCAGGAGTGGCATTGACGCTTTCCTTTCATAGCATCGCTTGGCGTGATATCACCCGACGACCCTCTGGTTGCTCACACCTCACGGTAGGGGGCCAACGAACAAAAGAATGGTTTCTCTAGAAGGTCAATCGCTGACAGCTCGTCAATGGGGATGGATGCCAGCGGTCACTTAAAAGGGGGATAACATCGACCGCTACCATGCCGCTGGTGTTGGCGATATTTTAGTGGTCACAAAAGTCTGTCTGCCGCATCGTAAAGTCGCACTGAAGCAACACGACGGTCCGGGATCAACCCCCGAAGGGAAAGATCCGAGGGCAACTTCCACGTCATTGTGAACTGGGGATGTTAAGCGAATCTCGCAGAATTGCTACTCGATCACCGATACTTGTGAATCGTAGTTCTTGCCTGTTACTGAATGATCCAAACAACAGTGAGTGAGAGCTGTGATCACTGAGAAATCCATCTTAAGTCACCGACTCGCAGTGGCGGGGGGTGGAGTGACATTAGCCTTCAATCACTGCAAACTCAATAGCGGATATTCTCAATCACTATACAAGTAATCACTGCAAACTCAATAGCGGATATTCTCAATCACTATACAAGTAATCACTGCAAACTCAATAGCGGATATTCTCAATCACTATACAAGTAATCACTGCAAACTCAATAGCGGACATTCTCAATCACTATACAAGTAATCACTGCAAACTCAATAGCGGATATTCTCAATCACTATACAAGTAATCACTGCAAACTCAATAGCGGATATTCTCAATCACTATACAAGTAATCACCGCAAACTAAATAGCGGATATTCTCAATCACTATACAAGTAATCACTGCAAACTCAATAGCGGATATTCTCAATCACTATACAAGTAATCACCGCAAACTAAATAGCGGATATTCTCAATCACTATACAAGTAATCACTGCAAACTCAATAGCGGATATTCTCAATCACTATACAAGTAATCACCGCAAACTAAATAGCGGATATTCTCAATCACTATACAAGTAATCACTGCAAACTCAATAGCGGATATTCTCAATCACTATACAAGTAATCACTGCAAACTCAATAGCGGATATTCTCAATCACTATACAAGTAATCACTGCTACCAAATCTCTACTATTGTAAAAGGGAAGTGTTCGATTCTTGTACGCAAAATCGTGACGAATCTATGGCATTTTCAGTAATGGGTAATTTTTAGTTAACGTCGTACTAGAGCAACACAACGGGCTATTGACGACGGTCCGGGATCAGTCCCTTAAGGGAAAGATCTGAGGACAACACCTCGTAATTTTGAACCACGGTCAGATGACGAAGCTTTCAGTAATGGGATTTGGCACACAGAGTCCGAATTATTTGCAATTTTAGGGTCGCGACGAATTTTAAAATTCAATCTAGAACATTTAAGAATGAATTATAAATTTTTTTTTTTTTTTTTTCCCTCACTGCGATATCGTAGCGTCTGTGTGAAATATTTCCACAAGGGAGCCGACAGCCACATGTGTGGAAATAACTCGAAGGTCGGCGTCAGTTTCGTGTGCACCCCGATTTCCACCGGACAGCGGGTGTTTGTGAAGGACCGCCGGTTGTCTGTTTTGTGTGGGGGATCTGACACCCCTTGAGAGTGGGAGGTGAATTTGGAAAAGGTTGATGCCCCGAGAAGGAAGAAAGGGAAGCCACAGAGGAAGGTGGTGAAGCTCTCTGGACAGTTTACACTGGGAAGTGAAACCCCGGGGAAAACAAAAGACAAACTGTGAGAAGTGACACTTACTTTTTCTACAGGAACAATCGTGCAGTCATCGGTTGTGTAAATACAGTTGTAAATAGTGGTCCTATTGTATGGAAATTCTTTTAAGTGTAACAAACTGCTTAGTCCCACTCCATTTGTAATAGTGTGGTGCCCCAAAACACCACATCACCTTTCTTCTTTCGGGAAATGAAGAAGCATCAAAAAAAATTTAGACTTTTCTCACCCACGTTACTATTGACGTTAGCCTTTGGAACCATGCCAAGTTTTTTCACCTTCCGTCTCGAATGGGAGCGAAGAGATTCGAATGACCTTCGTTTGATATTCGAAATTCATTCAGTTTTCTTCCTGAGAAACGGATTCGAGTGAAACAAAAGATATTATTAAAGTTATCACTGGCGTTCTTCAGAGCTTTTTCCTATCTCAGCGATCGTTAAAGATAGAATAAAAATTTTAACGGATTTGATTAGTACTTGCGCAGCAAAAAAACACCACGGGCAATGTGACCCCCACCAAAAGAAATGGCAACTCCCTTATGGCTGTTATCCAATAGGCTACTAAATCGCAAACTAAATGGGAATCCGTGATGGCTGTTTCCAATAGGCTACGAATTCCCATTTTGTTTGCTAACCCCACAAAAGCAACTGGCACTTGTAACGGGAATTATCGGTGACGCCAGGGCCCGATTTAGAAAATTTGGTATAGTAGGCACAACACGCAGGAAGGGGGCCCCCCATGTTATCCGTTCATCACAAAAACTAATTTTAAAACAATAATTGGTACTTATGTATTTGACTGTTGACCGTTTCAAAAATTGTTGGAAAAACATTCCAGAAAATATAAAAAGTTATTTTTGTTTAAAATTTTTAGATACTTTTGAAACTTTGGGGCCTTTTAAATTATGGCGGCCCTAGGCCCGTGCCTCACGGGCCTAATGGTAAATCAGGGCCTGGGTGACGCCTTGGCTAGTCACCGAAAATTCAGTAGCACGCAAGAACTGCGATTCAAAAAGTATCGGTGATTGCGTTCCCGATTCAGATGGGCGTGGTCTAGCACTCCCCTCCCAAGAGGCGTGGTGTCGAGGTACAGACCTGTCCGGTAGGCGGTGGCGTCGTCGAGGAGGAGGTTCTCGTGGGAGGCGCTCAGGGAGGAGGCGTGGATGGCTCTGGACAGCACGTTCGCCTGGAAGCCCGTGCAGGAGACGGACCGAGTGATGGGGTTCTGGGGCGCTTTGGGCGCCGCCTTCTTTCTCGGACGGACGGGGGCCCTGGGGCTGGGAGACTTGGGGCTGCTGCAATGGGAAAAGAGAAAAAGATCAGGCTGGACCTATTGACATAAAACAAGTTATTAAAACATTGCTACTTTTCCGTTATGGTCGTTCCAATACCTTTATTTTATTTTTTTGCGTCACGTTAGGTTTTTCCTTGGTGAGTTCCATTTGCATTTCCTTGCATTCCTGAGCAAAAATAACCATAGGCTAACGCTCACGAGGTCGTGGACCTGGTCGCTGGAAAATTCCTCAAGAGTTTCAACAGGGTGGCAACAAAATCTTTGCAAAAAAGTTCCCTGATAGTTCCATGATTTCCCAGATAGTCTCACAAAAATTTCCCTGATTTAACAATTCACTTAAGAAATGTTTTGATCCGTGATTGGTATCGATATACAGTATCTACACAACACTATTTTTAAATATTTAGGGTCAGAGGGTGTAAAAGGATCATTCTCCACATTTTGTATTTTTTCTCTAGATATTTTAATTGTTATTGCTTGGAACCCTTAATGAAACTCCTCTTATAATTGCAATTGAAAAAAAAAAAAAATGGAGAAAAAATTTAAAATATTTTGATTATGAACTTTTTACACCCGACCCTACATTGTCATACAATTGCAAATACACATAAAAAATTCTACAAAAATGTAATTGCAAACAAAAATAATTAATTTAATACACGAAAAACATCATTTGTTACAAAAATTTAAAATTGTATCCCACAAGTTGTATCGCTAGCCTCACGGCAACAAAACGCTGCAGCCGCGAAAAAAACGGCGGCGGCGGTTTTCGCGGTGTTAAAAAATTACAACGCTATGGTTCTTTATTCGAATTACAGTTTCGGCAAATACGATTTATTCTATTCACAAAAGCACTCGTAATCGCGCATCTCTAAATAGGACAAACGATAATGGTAGCCGTTTAAATTGTCAAAATTTCCCTGATTTTTTGTAAAATTTGGAAATGTTCCCTGACATTTCCCTGATTTTTCCAGAAATAAAAAGTTCCCTGAGAATTCCTTGATTTCCCTGTTTTCCAGGTTCTGTTACCACCCTGTTCAAATAGTGGACCGTGTGAGCAGTGCCGTAACGAGTCATTCCTGTGCCGTGTGCAAGAATTTGCATTGAGGCCCCTTTATTTTAAGTAAGTATTATTTCAGCAAATTCATTAATTATAGACATCATCATATTTAATATTTTTAACGATATTGTATTCTATTGAAATAATAGAATGATTGTGGAATCATTTTTGTCCGATAGTTGATCTTAAATAATTATGTATAAGTTTCAACTCGCTAAAGCAATAGAAGCGGGAAGAGTCAGAAGTATTCGAAGAGCGACATTGATAGTTGGGTAAGAATTCAACCAAAATCACGAAGAGCCTGTCGACTATTAAGTTGAGATGCAGTTTCTATATTTTGTATAAGAGAGAGTCGTTACTCGAAACTTAAAACTTTCAATTTCAATTTCACACATCAATTCAAATTTTTTATATATTACATTCGCACTTTGCTATATTTAATAGCGAGATCTGCAGACGATTTTGTTTGTAATCGGCAACACTCGTGTATTGCAAAGACCAGTCATAGAGAAAGCAAAAATCGTCACAGATAGTTTTCATTTTTTGATAACGCCAATCTATTTGAGACACTAGTGTGTCAAGAACAGTGTAAATTTGTATTTTTAATAATTCTAAGAACAGTGTAAATTTGTATTTTTAATAATTCTTCGGGTGTCAAGGGACTTCCTTCATCTGGTGTTTCATCTATTTCACTTATCTTCTCTCTCTTTTGGGCCCCTTTTCAAGTGGGCCCTGTGCGGGTGCACCTGCATAGTTACGATACTGCGTATGAGATGCTAGATAGTTTCTTGGTATTAGTACGAATTATTTACACAATAAATTGGATACAGGTGTAGAGGCTAGACTATATCCAAGTAACAACTCAAAACCGGTACAAAAAAATAAAATGAGGTGATGTCAGATGTTTTGGAATGACATCCAAATGGACCCCCAATGGCAACTGTTCTTCGCAAACTGACGTTCCGATCGAAGCTTCTGAAGTTTTCGCAGGCTACGAACTTATGAAAAAATTAAGAACAAAAAGAAGGAACGTTCTTTTTTTTTAGTTTTAGATTCATTCCGGCTTTCTGTCTCGCAGGTTTCGGACACGCTGTTACGTTAGGTTCTCGTCGGTTAAAGTAATCTAATTTCTGGAGTTGCAAATATGTTTTAGTGAAGCGAGTTTCATCCATTCTGATGTTGTGTCTACATGATTTCATTGCTTCAGTTACGGTTTCCTAAGAAAGCGGAGCCCTTATCTAGCAGCCGTCATGGAGATGTGGATGACGTCACTCAAACGTTGTTCATGCAAACAGATGGCGTTGGTTTCCTAGAGAGCGTTGATCGTGAGCGGAGCCACCATTTGCACGACGATCGTCACAGAGGTCTCCAACAGTTGGGGAATGTTTTTTCTCTTGTAGCGGCAACATTTCATCTCCTGCGCCAAACGATTTGAGCGGAGGGAAACAAAACAAGCAGAAATTTTAAACTGGCATTGTCTAGTTCGTTTTCGTAAAATCGGGATCGTTCAAGATGGATAAAAAATTTCAACGAATATGAAATCTGCGGAACATTTGATTCCCGATCGATACATTCAATGTGATTTTCTTTATTTAATTATTTATTAAATAATTAATTATTTAATCAAATGATAAATAATTAAATAGTAAATCTACTTTTGGTAACAATCTGGCGTAGAATTTTACTCTATCTTCAACGATCCCGAAGTTAGAAACTTTGGACCAAAGAATAAAAAACAACTTTGTTTTGTTTCTCGAATAAAATAAACCACGACAGCTGTCTGTGTATGGCCCATTCTCCAAAGTATTCAGTCGATCTAAGTCGACACCTCTGGTCTCTTTTAAGACGGCTGCCTAGTTATGCCCGCATCATGACGTATCACGTCTCCTAGATAACGGCTCCGCTTTCATTGGAAACCGGAGCTTTAAGCGAAACTGACTTACGGTGCAAAAGAACCGCCCGAAGGGCGTACACTAGAATCGAACGCTGTCTAGCGTCTCAACACGCGGCGGGAAATTTTCTTTGTCCAACCTTTCCGTTTTCGAGTTGTATTTTAATTTTACGAAGAAATTCGAAAGCATTTTTTTCTTTGTGAAGGATATTTCTTTCTTGATGAAGCAGTATCGCCGCTCTTTCATCTCTTGTCAAATCATTTCACTCTCAAAGGAATAAGCTGAAACAGCGCCAAAAAATGAAGCCAGTATGGAGACAAATAGCGCCAAGACATGAGCAAAAATGTGCCAAATTGGCGCCAAAGTTTATCGATATGGCTATAACAGTAGGTATGGTTATTTTTAATTAACGTCACACTGGAGCAACACAACGAGCTAATGATGACGATCTGGGACCAATCCCCGAAGGAAATGAACCGAGGACAACACAACGTAATCCGTAGCTGCTCCAAACGGGCCACCCCGGTCTATGGCTATGACGAAAAAGTACCAAATCTTCTTTAACTTTTACGCTGCGACGTTTAGATTTTTCAATCGTCTCAGAGAATGGCTCTTTCGCCTGCATACCCGACCCTTCTTACCTAATTACCCGACTTGAACGATAGAGCCTGGAGTAGCATTTACCATTGACGCTTTCCTTTCATAGTATTGAGTGGCGTATCGCTTGGCGTGAGATAGATATCACCGGAACGACCTCCTGCCTTTCCCACAAAGCGATCACACCTCACGGTCGACAGGGTAGGGGGGGGGCACCGAACAAAAGGAGGGATCCTCTAGAACAGTGCTCCCCAACCTTTTTATCGCCGCGGACCGGATCAACGTTTGATAATTTTAACACGGCCCGTTGAGGGGGGCGGGACATTGATTGTTTATATTTTACATTGTTTTGATTTAATAATTTAAATTTAATTGTATTTAAACATGCCTTCAAAATAAAATACAGTTACACCAAAAAATTAATATAATGTGATTTAACATTTTAACTCACTATAACGCTAAATCAATGAGAACCCTGAGCTTGTTTTTTTTTTCGAGAGACGGTTTCATCTGGGGGTAATAGGAGACAATAACACCCGAAGTGTGTTGCTTAGGTCCAGTTTATTCCGTTGTTTTGTTTTGGTTACTGCCACTGCAGAAAACTCCGCTTCACACAGATAGGTTGTCGGAAAGGGCAATAGGGATTTAAGTGCTGTGGTGGTAATCTCAAAGTATTCCGCCATGACTTTAATCCAGAACACCGGCAAAGTGGTTGTCTCGAACGTAGTTTTAAGGCTGCCTTCATTTGCAATCTCCAGCAGTTGATCTTCTTCTTGCACAGACATGCTAGATTCACCTGATTTGTTGATAAATGGGTCGCTTGGGGATCCATTCCTTACTAGTTCGTGGGTCTTTTGTGATTGGGAAGTAGCGCTCAAACTCTTTTAAAAGCAAAGACAGGTGATCGTGCACCAACTGAGAGAATGAATGCTTAGATTCAGTCACGCCTAAAATACCCACTAATGTCTGAAACATGTCTAAATGTTCACTCGCCGTCCCCACAACTTAGGTTTGGTTATAAATCCAGCTACTTCGTCTGCCAACTTGAAAACAGTTGTCACAATTGGAAAATAGAGACATACAGAATTCAGAAATCATAATTGAAGCTCTAGTAACAGAACAAATTTCAAGTTCTGATTTACCGCCTCCTAATTTGAGTGGTCATTATAGATAAGAACCGCACAAATCCGGGAGAAATACACCATAGTAAATAAAATAAAAATAATTTAATGTTCCATCGGCGGCCCTGTACCATTTGATCCACGGACCGGGGGTTGGGGACGACTGCTCTAGAAGGTCAGTCGCTATGACGAAAAAGTACCAAAAAGTACAAAAGGAGACGAAAAGTACAAAAGGAGGGATCCTCTAGAAGGTCAGTCGCTGGCAGCTCGTAAAGGGTGATCGATGCCAGCGGTCACTCACTAGGGCAGGGCTCGAAATACCCGGGTGCACATGAAAATAAAATTGTGCACCTAATTTTTTCCCGCAAGGCGCACCTGTGCACCTAATTTTTTCCCGCAAGGCGCACCTGTGCACCTAATTTAAAAGCTTAGGTGCACCTGTATTAAAAAATATATTTCGAGGCCTGCACTAGGGGGATAACATCCACCCTACACGGATCTATACCATGCCGTTGGTGTAAACGAAAATTTAGTGGTAACCATTCTCTACCTGCCGCAGCGTAAAGGTTAACGTCGTTCTTGGGCAACATGACGGGTTCTTAGCGACGGTCTGGGATCAACCCCCGAAAGAGAAAATCAGAGGACAGCACCATGTCATTTTGATGAACCTCGGTCAGCCGACGAGGATACGCCTCAGCCAGTACCCAACTCTCCAAACTTCCACACCAACACGAGGATATTAGAGGACACGATTTAACGTGCACCAGCCCCAAGTGTACACGGTAGTCTATCGGTTGGAACGGTGACTCGAAAAATGCAGGTTAGGTGAAAATTGGCAAGAATGGAGGGTGCAACAGCAACCTTGAAAAAAGTTCGGTGGAGTGGTCGTTCACGGTAAGACGTTTGTCGCCAAATCAAGATGGCGGCCGAATTCCGTAACAGCAGATAGGGTTGCCATAACAAAAACGGCAGATGTGAAGAAAATCCGCAAAAGGTGAAGGTTACCATATTTGGCGACAAATCGCCTTCTTACCGTGAACGACCACTCCACCAAAAGTTCCCCGAAAGTCTCACAATAATTTCCCTGAGTTTACAATTCCATTCAATTTGTGATTGGTATCGATATACTGCATCCACGCAACACTATTTTTAAATAGTTAGGGTCAGGTGGGGTGAAAGGATCACACATATTTTGTACTTTTTTCTCTTCAGATAGGTTATTATAAGGGTTGGAACCCTTCATGGAACTCTTACAATAGCAAATGAAAAAAACGGAGAGAAAAAATACAAAATATTCTGACTGAACTTTTTACACCCGACCCTACAGTATCCTACTATGCATCCAAATCAAATATACATAAAGAACTCTACAAAAATGTAATTGCAAACAAAAAATATTAATTGAATGCACAAGAAAAAACATCATTGGGGACACACATTTCAAATTGTATACCACTCGTTGTATTATCGCAGGCCTCACGGCGACGAGACGCTCGGGCCGCGAAAACCAAGGCAGCGCAGTGTCAGTTTTGATTCCAGGTGGACAAAATTGAATTTTCTTAGTGTCGCAGATTGTCAAAAAGACATATTTTTAAAGTAGTATGTCCCCTTAGCCAAAAGACCACGGTTTTATCGAAAAAACGTCGGCGATGGCTTTCAAAACTGACAACACCAGAGTTCTATATTCGAACTAGCAAAATACCCGACCTTACTCGGTTTGAATTGGTTTACTCTAGATTGAAGAGATAATCAAAATGTGTTATGACTTACGTTTTTTGTAGAACAAAAATTTATTTTAACATCTTTCGCCATATCTTTATATTTTCTACAACTTACTTTGGACACAAATCCTACACATGCATATCCATTCATGTAATACATTTCACATACATCGCACCCTTGCTGTATGACAAAGCTACAAAATGACGAAAGGTGATACTAAGGTTACTACTATAAAAGACGATTTATAGGAAGATTTGGAATTCCCTTTCTTAAGTTCTTTTCATGTTCAACTCAATTAATTAAAATTACGATTTACGGCGAGTGCTCTCGCACTCATAGTAAACAAAACAATATTTTTTACTTGTGGCACTCTTGCCTCAGGTATACGACATTGTGAAATTTTGCAATCTTCTCCTGTCATTATTACAACGAATTTTTTAATGTTGGAAAAAGTTCCAGTTTGGATTAATAAACATTATTATTCTTTCAATAACGGCATTATTCTTTAAATAACGGCATTATTCTTTAAATAATGGCATAACTACACTTAAAATTTACTGAAAATTTATACTGACTTACCTAACATTTTTAAGTCTAATACTTTGTGGTGCTGTTGCGTGTGATGAGAAGGAAAACACATTTATTAAAATAATAAATATTTAAAACTGGAAACAGCGAAGTAAAACAAAATAAAAGAAGTCGCAAAAAATTGTTCTAAAGATATTAATTTGTGATTCAATTTCATCTCTTGATCTCGCACAGTTGCCACAACTTACAACTAAAAGTGTACAAAATTTAGAAATGTGAAATTAATTCAGAGCGAAAGAACCAGAAAAAATATCACTGCTCGCGCGATCTTGTTCATTCTCGTTTCATTGAAAAATATCGTCTGTCCCAAATATTCGGAAATCGTTTTCATTGCGCAAAGAATAAAAATAAGACTCGAAATAAATGACGTATCAGAGATGAAATTCCATTAAAAAAAATAATTTTTTGAAGAATAATTACTTTTTCAGCAGTACTGGTAAAGCAATCGAAGTAATCGTAATATTCAAGAGACATTCCAATTTTTCCAAAACTACCAAATTATGGTTGATTTAAGTATACTTACTCAGGTGTTTTAGCATGAAACTCAACTAAATATAACAATAAAGAAATGTTTAATATTGCATTCACTACACTAATAGATAATGTATAAAATGAAATACAATGCAATCAAATATCTGGAATGCAATTCATGTGATGTCTACACAAACACACAAACACAAAATCGAGCATAGAACAGAAAGACGGACAGACAGACCTTCGCAACCAATGCCACTCACTAAATGAAGATAAGTACTCACTGTATGCAAATTTTCATGAAAATATCTTAAACCGTGTGGACGTGTATAGGGCACAACATACAGACAGACAGACACGAAACGAGAAAAAGGCGGATTCGGCATCAGAAGGGCCCGAAACGGATAGAAAACTTGAAATGGGTCGAAAATATTGAATGTACAAACAAACACTCCATTCTTATTTATATAGATTACAATTTCGGGGAATACGATTGATTCGATTTGACCCGTAATCGTGTATCTCTAAGAGGTCATTTTGAAAACGATCGAGTTCTCACCTGTTGGTCGGACTGCTGGACATGGACTCGACCGCCGAGTCTCCGTTGGACAGCTTGTGGGTGGAGAGGCTGATCTGGGAGCCGTAGAGGGGGCTCAGGCCCTCCATGTGCCTCGGGGACGTCGGGGTGCTCACGTAGAACTCGCATTCTGAAACAGAAAATTCCTTTTAAGCAACAAGATCAAATCCATTTTTCAACACTGCACCCATCAAATTCTGTGGCTTGGTGCAACAAGTGCCAATGTCGGATGAGTCACAGCCCTATATTTTCGTATTTTTAGCATCTGAATTTTTTGTATTTTTGGTGCAAGAAGTGCCAAAGGCAAATTCAAAGCAGTAACTGAGATAATTGACGGTCATTAGTGTCAATGTCAAAACTGAACATTAATATTATTTTTTCAAGATAAACCAAAGATTTCATCAGAATTTACCAAAACAGACAACATTTTTCCTGTAAAGAGAGAGAGAAGAGGAATAAATTGTAATTTTTGTTGTACAGTAAATTATACTTAATACAAATACAAATACAAATATTGACGACCAGCTACAGGCTCAAACCCAACAAGGCTGGTCCTTTGTTTATGAATTCTCCAATTCCCACTGACTATCCAATTGTGTCTTAAATTCGTACACTCCCTTTGAATTAACTCTATTTTCTGGCAACGCGTTCCAACTGTCTATTACCCTATTAAAGTAGTAGTTTTTCCTTAAATCCTGATTAAAATGTGTCTTATTCAATTGATACCCATGGCCCCTTGTTCTGTTATCCCTATTGAAATTTAAGCCCTCTGTGTCCCCTTGTTTTACAAACTTGAAAAGCTGAATCAAATCCCCCCTCCTTCTTCTTCTTTCCAGTGTATACATGTTTAGCTTACTTAAACGTTCATTAGAGTCGAAATTTGCTAGCCCCTTTATTATTTTTGTAGCTCTGTGCTGAACCCTTTCAATTGATTCTATGTCCTTTCTCATATATGGAGCCCAGAATTGTACAGCATATTCTAGATGTGGTCTTACTAAACCATCATATAACGGCAAGATTATATTCTTATCCCTTGAAGTTACAGTCTTTTTAATATACCCCAATAACCTATTAGCCTTTTTACCCGCAGCTGAACATGGGTGACCCATTTTAAAATCCCTGTGAATTATCACCCCAAGATCCTTTACTGTTTCTCCCTCCTTTACCTTTACTCCCTGCAGACAGTACTCGGCTCCACTGTTCCTGTAACCCCTGTAATTCCTGTAATAAGAATCATTAAATTATATTCTCGATAGCTATTAAATAATAAGAATATTTTGTGTAAGAGTGTTTATAAAAATGATGAAAAAAAAAAATGGTGTCTTTCATTCCCAATTTCTTGAGAGAGTTATGGTAAAAGTGCCAATGTCGTATATTTTGCATTCCAAATTCTTTCCATAGATACTTAATTGATATGATAAAGAACCTTTAACTAAGAACTTTTAAATGCCTTAAAACATCTTTTACTTCTGTCAAATGGGATTGAAAAATGACAGAACTAATCCGCGTCCACTTTCGCAGCACATCGAAATGCGAAATAAAATTTCCTCGAGCCAACAAAATTCTATGAATTCCTTAGTAAAGAGGAAATCTGGGTCAGTTTTCAGTGTTAAATAGAAATTTAAAAGAAAGAAATGGAAAAATTATCTTGCCCAAGTTCTCGGATTCAAAAATGGACTACTCAGCAATACATAACGTTAATTTCTACAGATTTCTTCCATTGTTTACAAAACTGAACAGAAATTCACGCATTAGTTTGTGAAAGTCGATTCAACTCGCGCAAATTTCTATGCTTCAGGTTTCTGTTAGCTGGTGATTCACCACGCCTCCTATTTCTGATGTCTACTGTTATACATGGAGAAAGGATGAACTTTTACACCACCCCAGTGTGTACCAAAGTTTGGAAGAAAGAGGCTGCAATGTGAGTCGTACCTCCGGGGAAAAACCACTCCGAGTAGGTGATGAGAGTGTCCACGATGGAGCTGTGCAGGTTGGTGGCGGTCATGTTCATCCTGAAAGGACACACGCTCGTCAATTTTTCACTGAATGGAAATGAAACAAGACAGCAATTCTCACAAAACAGAACGGTACAAGAACCAAATGCATGTGTTACCAGCAAAGAATAGAATGCCTAGGCAACGTAGTGAATGCCTATTGCTTGGGGAAAAGTATGAAGCAATTCGTATTTAACACATTTCCTAGGCATTCTGTGCAATGACAAAAGACAAAGTACAATTCTCTTGTTCTCCAGTGAGAAAGTTCTGTATTTTATTTGATATTTTATTTTTCCACTTATGTTTCTTTAAAGGCCTTTTCTTTCCGAGGTTTGCTTTTTTCCGTGAGAAAGAAGATCAGGCGGAACACTAAATAAAATTCTTTTACGCCTTGTTGCAACACGTATGTCCACATTTGATTTACGCTTGTCTTCTTTTTCATGACTCTCTTTTAATATTTTGCCTCGAGAGTCATTCAAAAGAATGGCCAGTTAGAGTCACCTAGATGTTTTTATTGAAAAGACCAATACGAATAAAAGAAAGAAATATAAATTAAAGTAAGAGACTTTCCTACTGAGGAAATAAAATATGAACCTTCTTGAAGCAACGAGGGAAGAAAGAATTCCATTTTAAATAGCACTCGATCGTCTATTTCACAACAAAAGCAAAACTCAAAAAGAATCATGAAAAGGCCTTAGTTAAAAATACACAAGTGGTAAAGAAAATATGAAACAAAATACAGAACATTTTCTCACTGAAATAAGCAAGAGATTTATACTCTGCCTGTTTGTATTTTGGCACTGTATAGAATGGCAAGGAAATGTGTGAAACACGAATCGTTTCGTACTTTGTCTCCAAATGCCTGGCATTCTAGACACTGCCCTAGGCGTTCAATACATTGCCTAGGTATTGTGTACATTGCATGCTTTTCATACATTGCCAGTAACATAGATTAGATACAGGTTGTGGACAAAATAATAGAAACACCCATTTCTAAACACGAAGTAATTCGTCCTTGCAATACAACCACACCATCTGTATTGCCAGTTTTCCATCTAGTGATGGCGAAAGCAAAGGTATCAGTTGGGCATTGGCCGGTGTGAAAGTTGTACCGAGTGTTTTCTGTTACCAGCAAAGCGGCATGATCATTGAAGTTGAAAGGTGGGTACGTGACGAGAACAGCCAACTTTGTGGGTGTTGCAAGGACCACTGTGTCAAGGGTTACGGCAGCCTACACAAAACTCGGAAACATTTCATCTGCAAAGCAGAACAGTGGACAAAAGTTGAAGTTGACCGACAGGGACAGATGAGTGTTGAAGTCAATAGTCGTACAAAAACGCAAGATTACACTGTCGTAGATAACCTTTGAGATGAACAAGCCCCGTCCACACTTTACGAACTGAACATGGATGATTGATTCACCCCGGTGACAAGTTTGATTGATTGCTCGTTCAGTGTGGACGTTGAACTGAGCAGTTTCAGCACGAGGAAAGTGATATGCTTCTTGTCGGTACATCAAAGGAAAGAGAGTGTTTGTGCTCACTCAATAGGGACAGCGTTTTTGGGTTCACTCGCTCGCTGTGCAATCCATCACTGGGGCCATTGTTAAGTAATGGGTTGGCGCTTGGAACATAGAAATATTTATTTTCCTTCGGATCTTAGAGTGACACTATTGTTTAAGTAGTCTGTTTGTAAGCCTTGTTTTGCTATACACAGGCATAAGAATGCAAAATTTCAAAAAAGAGGAAAATTTGTTTTTTATTTGATTCCTCTAAGTAATGATGACGGCATATATGACCTAGATTGCCACAGAAGTTTGCAACAAAAAAGGATGCAAACTGATTGATTGTAACATCAAGAAACAATAATGGGGTTTTGGTATTCAAATTAAAATTGAAAAAATCACTTTTGTTTTAAAATTTTTAAATTATACTGAATTTCAATTTCGCTAAAAAAATAATTGGAAAGTCATCTTTAGGAAACAAATAGTTTTTTGAAAAATTCTTTAAAAAATTTAATAAAAAAAACCTAGATAAATTCAGCAAGTAAAGAAGAATTATTTGCTCCCTCGTAGTTTGAAACTTTAATTTTTAATCTTTATATGTGTGACCTGTGACCTTATTCCCGAACAAAAAACAGCACAGAAATAAAAAAATGAAGTATCACAAAAGATTCTCATTAGTAAGCCTTTCATCGCGGCATCGAAAAGCTAAGTACCATGGTGGAAAATCGATCATGTGCTTAAATAAACATCGGAATTGTTGTGTCGATCTAAACCAAAACTAAGACCCAAATTTTCCCTCAATAATGCTAAAAAACACGAAATTTCTGCTGGAAATACTGATTAGGCAACTCAGATATCAAAAATGCGCTAAGATAGCATCGAAATCGTTGGCGTAAGCGACAACATCGTGACACCGGAAACCAGCGAGATCGGGGAAAATCGCGATGTCACGATGACCGCGAGATCTGTGGTAGCTAAAACTACGGTTTCATAAGAAAACAGAGCCATTATCTAGCTGTGGATGATGTCACTAAAACGTTGTTTATACAAACAGATGGCGTTGGTTTCCTAGAGAGCGTTGTTTGTGGGCGTAACGAAAAAGAGCGGAGCCGCCATTTGCATGACGATCGGCAAAGTGGTCTCAAACAGTTGGGAAACGTTTTTTCTCCTGTAGCGGTAGCATTTCATTTCCCGCGCTAAGCAATTAAAGTGGAGGGAAGCAAAACAAACAAAAATTTTTGACTGGCATTGTTTAGATTGCTTTTTTTAAAACAGGAACGTTAAAGCTAGATTAAAATTTTCAACAATTTGAAATCTGCGGAAAATTTTACATCAGTTCAATATCTTAATTGTGATTTTCTTTAAATAAATAATTCATTATTTTACAAATGGTAAATAATTGAAACAAACATCTGTTTTTGGTATCGACCTGGCGTAGAATTTTACGCTGATTTCAAATCCGTTGAAATTTTCACTTTATCTTCAACGATCCCGAAGTTAGAAACTTGGTCTAGAGAATAAAAAAGCTTTAATTTGTTTACCACGCCAGCTGTCTGTATTGCCCAATTCTCTACCGTATTTTGTCCGTCAGAGTTGACACCTCTGTTCTGTTAAGACGGCCGCCTAGTTATGCCTTCACTCCACTTCAGCATCATGACGTATCACAGCTGCTAGATAACTGCTCCGCTTTCATAGGAAACCGTAGCTTTAAGGATGGCTGTGTGAGATCGAAAAAAATCGCGATGTCACGATGCATCGCCATTGTGATAATCGAGAAACCGATGTCGACCTCACACCGGTTTTTCATGATGTATCGATACATGGACCAAGCCTACCCCTTAGTACATTCTTTTCTTCAAAGCTTGAAATATACTCTCATTGACTAGAAACTCTGATGACGTCATATTCTTAAAAACATCCAAAATCACGTTAGAAAAACGCGAAAAATAACTGAAAAAGGAGAAAAACATGAAAAAAACCCACAAAAAGGGGAAATCTGGAAGATTCTCATGCCCGAGCCTGCATTGAAGCGATTTCAGGAATGATTTTACTTCAGAAAGGTTTTTGCTTGCTCTCATAGAATGACAAAAGTTGCAACATGTAAATACAAAAGGTTGGATTTTTTTGGCATTGTGTTTGTACATACTATATTACCTTCTAATACATTTTCACTGTCAATGAATTCACTTAATGATGTGATAGTGATAAAGCGAGACTAAAATATTTGAGTGCATGATGAGATTTAGATCGTGAAGAGATCTCAAGGACCTGTGTAAGCAGTTCCGGGGATTGGCGAACGGTAGCCTCCTAGTGCATGGTTCCCACACCTTTATTCAAAAAAAATTCAAGGACTTTTAAGGACTTTTCAAAACCAAAAATTTATTTTTCAAGGACCTAAAATTTTTTATAATGACCTAAAACAAGGCATACGCAAAAGTTGTTGATTAAAAAAAACCTAAAAAATATAAAAAAAGACATAATTTTTTTACTCTATTTTTTTAACTACTGATAGTCAAAAAAGAAAGGTTATCATCAATTTTGGTTATAATTTTTATTTTCTTTCTCCAGAACCTGTAATTTTCTTTTGTCGTAAAGTGGGCTTCTCGTCTCAATGCTAACTATCAGGCTACTTCCACACCTATCGCTTTTGGTCGTGCGATAAAATATTGTACGATAAATTATTTTTGTGGATTGAAGAAGAGTAAGGGAGCTTGCATCCTGTGTCCTTGCACAATCTCCATTTTGCTGACGTCCACTGCCACTGCAACAGACGACTGCCGTGGTTTATTTTGTTTGAGAAACAAAACAAATCAAAAGTTTTGTCTGGAGATAGAAACTTACACTAGAGAATAAAAAAGCCCTATCTTTACAATCATTAAAATTGCCCTGTCTTAGGGACTTTTTAAAGATAGATTGAAAATTTCAATGGATTTGAAATATGCAGAAAATTTTAACCTAAAGACTATCTTAAAAGTAATTTTCTTTAAAATTTTTTTTTAATAGTAACTTTTATATTTTTGCAATAAAAATTTGGCTTCCTTTCTTTGGACGCATGCCAGGTTTCCAATGACGTCCCGACTGCTAAAGCTACGGTTTCCTAAGAAAGCGGTGCTGTTATCTAGCAACCATAAAACGTCATGATGCAGTGGGTAACAACAAGGCAGCCGTCTTAACGGAAACCAGAGGTGACAACTTAGACAGACAGAATATGGTTGAGAATGGATGATCTAGACGTAGCATTATTAGTATATCACGTGGTGTCAAAGCGCAAAACACTGGTTTCATTAAGTACGACGCTCAAATGGCGCACCTAGTACTAGTCTGGACAAAGGAGGAAACTAGTCTGGACAAGTTCCAATGCAAGACGAATTACACAATTATGTACCAGTGAAAAAAATCAAGTACTTTCAAGGACTTTTCAAGGACCGTGGGAACTCTGTAGTGGTTTGGAACCTTAATTACGAAAGGAACACATACCCTAGGACAGATTCTTCAACAGGTGGCCAGAGGAGGTTTGGCCCAATGACGATGGCGACATTCTGAACCGACATCTTGTTCACGTCCGAATTTTGGCACAGTCTGGCCAGAAATTTTATCAGGTACCTAGAACAATAGAAACCCATTGCAACGAAGTTGGAGGGCACACAGTAGCATTAGAACAATTTATTTAGGTTTCATAGTCACAACAAATCTTTTTGCATACCTTCTTCCAAAACACATTAAATATACAAAAGGGAAAAATCATTTAAACATTCAAACTAATTCAAAAATTGCATTTGTATAAAAATATTTCAATGCTTTCAAATTCCTACTGCAAATGCAAAATTTTTTTCCAGGTATTTTTTTATTTACCTTCTATGAAGTGATTCCCACAACTTTGCGCATGCGATTACATGTACCACAGCTATTTGTATTTTTACAAATATATTTGTAAGAAACACTGAAAACAGCGAAATCAGTCCTAGTTGATTTCAGCCAAAATATACGGCAGTATCTTTTATGTTTAAGTTAATGTAAAGAAAGGATTAATCACACTAGTGAAAAACTACATGTGTTGAACAGTTGGTTGAAAGAAAGTTTTATTTTAAGGAACAATCCATTAATAGTAGGACACATTTTGAAATTTTTTAAAATTTAATGTTGTAAAATGAATGAGTAAACACGCTTCTATCACACAGCATGGAAATAATTTACAAAAAAATGAAGTTCCTTGAGATACAACACATCAGATCCTATTTGATTTAACACTGAAGTTATAGGCTTCACTTTTTTTCTTTTTCTTGTTAATATGCATGAAAAAAATTTAAATAAGTTGTGAGCATAAAAACATCTAAATTTTATTTTTACGCCACTCATTGCGAATGTATAAAATGCAAAGCAGTGAAGCATCCATTGTGAAACTAAAAATTTCAGAACTTAAACACTAGCACCAAAAGAAAGAGCGAGGAGGAAATGTGGGACACCGATGGAAGAAACATATTCCTCAGCAACCTTCTTAGAGACGATTCTGGTAGAAAAATGGCTGCTGTGCATATGCATTCGACCCAATTGGACTCCTAGTCGCCACTCTGATAATATAGGCACTCTAGTCACACCTGACCCCGCGAAAAGAACTGTCCGACAATTTTGCATTCGATCGATACCTCATACATGTGATTTTCTTTTAATAAAGATAATTTTTCAATTGAATATTTATATTTTCACAAGAGATTGTGACATCACGCCAATTGGATCTCTTTGCAATTCGAATTGGAAGTGATGTTGGTTTGCAAAGCAAAAAAAGAAGTACGAAAAGAACAGTAATGGGAAACGCTGTGCTTGTTACGTAGTGGCTACTAAATGATAATAATAAAAGTACAACAATTTGATCCTTTTCAGGGTACTTGTGCCCCTTTAAAGAAAGACACAGATCATTCGAACAAACCAAATCCATTCACCTGAGGTTCTTGAAATGAGCTTCTGGCAGCGAATTCACCACACTCCACAGCGACTGCATCCTAGAGTCGTGGTCAGGGTTCCTGGCAAAGAAAACAACCTTTAATGCATTCAGGCAGGTATTTCTATCAGTGTCGTACTGGAGCAACACAACTGGCTATTGACGCTGGAATCAATCTCAAAGATCCGAGGACAACACCTCGTAATTTTGAACCACGGTCAGGTGACGAGGCAACACATGAGCTGGCACCCCGCTCTCCAAACTTCCACAACAATCCCCCTTTGGATACGACGTTCTGGAGCCTGGATTCGAATGCGCGACCCCCCGGTTGCTCTTCCAAACAGGCCACCGAACCTAGTGAAATATTCCTCCTTTGATGCTTATTAATTGTTAACTAAACGTTCGATCAACCGAGCAGAGGCCCAATCTTTACGTCAAAGACATTTTACAACCCATTCTCATAACCTCTTTTACGACCCACTCCAGCCTTGTCGACAACACAAAGGGGTGAGCACGCTTCTCACTCCTTTGTAAAGAAGAGTGATCACCCCTTTGTGTTGTCGGCAAAATACTAGCGGCAAGGGCAAAAAGTCAGAGAGCGAACAAAAGACGGGGTGAGTGACCACGGGGTGCCGAAGGGCATGACGGTGGCTTCACACCAATGGCGATAAAGACAAAAACAAGTCTCTTCGTTATTGCGTACGTGTATTCCAAACACATTTTGTTTCTCCCGGCTTGTCTCTGCCGCTTTTAAGTCTTGGAAGAAGTTCCACTTTTGTCTCTGTTGCCATGCCGACAGCCAATCCGAATAAAGATTATGACTCTCGCTCCATGTGTTTTTGTTGACTTCCAGATACCGTTGCAACTAAGCCGCCTTTATAGCTTTGGTTCCAGTGAAATAGATGTATAAATACTATGGAAGAAATTTTAATTAATTCTGTCCATGAATTTATAACTGTTCAAGAGCCATTTCTTTCATCATCGTCCAGAAGCTTTAAAAGCAATCGTCTTCACTGTAAAAGGAGTTTTATCTCTGTTACCTGTCTCTGTTGCAGCCACCGTTGGGGTGGAGCCACCATAAGGGAGCGGTTGAATGTCTGTAACACCCAAATGAGATAATTTTCACCCCAAATCTCGTTGCGGAGCAATGTCCCCCCAAAATGTTGCAGTCCTTTGATCTTTACCGACTCCTAATGGGAAAACAAAATTGATGTTGCAAACACTCTCCAAATCGCCACCCCGATACAGCGAGTGTGGAGTTTCTCGGAAAGTCTTCAATGTTTGGAGGTGTTTGTATCTGGTACTTTAAGGTATGCAGTTTTGTAGCAGTTGAAACCAGTATGGTGAGACTTAGAAATCGATCAGTAGGAACAAAGATCAGTAAAGCAGCATTTACATTGGATTTACACATCTCTCCCTCCAAACATCTAAGCTAATCTGAGAAACGGCATTCATTGTATTGGCAAGGTCTCAAGTCGGGGTGGCGATGAGGAGAGTTTGCAGAGCCGAATTTGTTTTCCATCACGAGTCGGTAAAGATCGAAGGGTCGTCACGTTTGGGGGATATTTCTAAGAGATGATTGCCTGACAGGGCCAACCATAAATTTCCCAGGCCCCTAAGTTTTTTCCTTGTGTAGGAAGTTTTTATTTTCCGAAGTATCCATATATTTACAAATACCCAACTTCAGAAATGTACAAGCAAACCCACAGTAAATTAATAATGAACTGGTTAGTAATTATGGAATTAAATATATATATATATATGTTATACGCTTAAAGCCCAAAGTGTGGCCACTTTGCGATCGAGCAGGACTTCGATAAGGATAATGAAGTATAATTAGAAAACTATAGTAAATATCTCTAAAGAAAGATTGTAAGAAACCCATGCAAAAACATATCTTGGACACTGAAGAATAGTCAAAACTCTATAAACTTTTGCAGTACTGAGGAGGGAGCAGTATATCTTCTATTTGAATTAATGAATTTATCGATGTCGTCGAAAAAGGAAGCTCCTTTTGCATGCCAGTTCATGCTCAATTGAAAATATTCTAAGATGATTCAAATTTTTCCTGGCCCAAAGCAGATCGTAAGTGATTTTTGATTATAGATTAGTTTACTGAATCCTTTCATCAAAAGCCACAATGGGAAGAGAAAACAAAATTCTTAAAGTTATGCAAAGTTCTGGGAAAATAGATTGCAATTTTAATCTATAGATATCATTCAAAGGGAGAGTGGAAGACCTTTATTTTCTAACTTAGCTGAATGTGAAAAAGTAGCTTCGCAAACGGTCTTGTACATCAGAATTTCATTGATGAGATTGTGGCTTAAATCATGTGGATAGCTTTATATTCAATTTTTGAGTGCGTTGTTGTTGTCATTAGAATTAGAATTTATATTTAATACATCTTTGAATGTATTGCATACGTTTTTTCATTTGATCATACCTTGATTCTAACTGAGAAACTATTTTATTGATTACTATATCAAAAACTGAACTTTTGAATTTTGTTTCTTCGGTTTCTAATACTTCAGGCATTTCTCTTTCCACTTCAAAAGCTTCCTTTTTCGAAAAAAAAAAGCTTCCTTATTCGAAAAAAAAAATTTCTTGTTCGAAAAAAAGTTTCCTTTTCCGTCCTCTTTTTTTGGAAAATTCTGCATCGCTACCCATAATAGAAGCTGTCTCTCTAGCTCTATTTATACAGGCCATTGTTTTCTTAAATCTTTATCTATTGTTTCAGTTAAATCTTTAATGTTATTCATTTCGATATCAAGGGAGATATATTATGATTGAAGGATTAAATTTCTTGTATTAATTGCTTGAGGTTTGTCCTTCCAAATATTTAACTGAATTGAAGTTTCAAATTTTGAAAAATAATTGAGGAATCCATTTACTTTTCCACCGTTTCCTCTTACAATAAACTATTGATTTTTTACATCTTGAAGGGCCTTTAAAACGTCAGGTAGTTTTCCAGATGTAAGTTTCACTGCCTCAATTCTTGCACTCCATCTTGTCTCACAAAGACCGTGTAAAGACTTCCCATCAGTGTGTTTTAGAAGCAGTTCCCATCATAGTGGGCTTGCACTAAAGAAATTGTAAAGCTGGTTTATAAAGTTGAAGAACGTGCTTACTATTTCATTACTCCTTGTGGCATGTAAACCAACTAGTCGTTGTCATAGACCGGTGAAAATGTGAGACCACCTTGACGGGGCCGTTTTAAGGACGAAAAGAATATTCTGTTCAATATCTTTTAGTCAAATTCGGAAAATAACCCTAAAATGAGGCAGATAATTTCTTGAAAAACCTTGGGGCCATGGGCCCCTTAAACGTTTGGGCCCCCGACATTTGCCGGGTTTCTCCTTTCTTATGGGCGGCCCTGTTGCTTGACACTAACCGCTGCCCTTCGCCCCCCCCCCCGGTCACTCATGCCGTCTTTTGTTCGCTCTGTGATATTTTGCTTCAGCGCTTGCCTCGACCCCATCTCCTGCCAAACTGCCAGTGAGTGACCCATTCGATTCAAATGGCATTGAAGAAAGAGCTGGTAATAACATGAATGGAACTATTTAGAGAGAAGGCTGTCCCCCTTCTGGGACCCAACTACAACCGCATACAAAGTCAAAAAGAACAATGCCTGGAGTGAAATGGGTGATGTGAAAAGTGATCACTCTTCTCTATAAAGGGGCGAGAAATGTATCTGCGACTCCGGTGTAAATGCGGCTTTAGAAATTGATTAGTAGGGATAAATATCCGTAAGAAAAGCGGAAGAAACAATACACAAAATATTGCATGCCAATCTGCTGATAGATCAGTCAGACTCATCAGAATAGAGGGTAGGGATGCGACATCGATGTCTTCAAAACATCGATGTATTGGGGTCGATGTTTTGGTAACATCGATGTTTATACGTGTTGATGTTTTTACGTTGTCGATGTTTTATTTTTAAATGAAAAAAGTGCCGTTATACAAATTAAAAAAATAACCAAGTAGCATAATTTTCATAATCAGCAAATTGAACATACTTTTAGACCAAAGTGACCAAGGATGAAGGGTCTGAAAAGTAGGGATGCGACATCGATGTCGATGTTTTCTAAACATTGATGTTTTAGAAAAAAACATCGATGTTTTGCTGTCGATGTCGCATCACTAGTTGCTAAACCAGTTTTAAGAAATGGGGAAACAAGTTTAAATACACTGAATTTTAAAAACATCGATGGTTTTGGGTCGATGTATTATCAACATCAATGTTTTAATTTTGAACATTGATGTTTCAAAACATTGATGTTTTGCTATCGATGTCGCATCCCTAATAGAGGGACGTTCCACACTCGGAACTGGTTCGATTTGCATATGGATTGAAAGATCCAGACTGATAGACATTTATATGGCAAAAGGGCCAGGTCTGGACAAAACTTGAGCGATACAGCCTCGAGCGGCATTGACGACTGATGCTTTTTTTTCAAAGTCTTGTGTGGTGTATCGTTTGAATGGAGAGATTTCACCAGAGCGACCTTCTGTCTTTCCCCCAAAGCGTTCACACCTCACGGTCGACAGGGTAGAGTACCGAACAAAAGGAGGGATTCTCTTTTAGGTCAGTCGGCGACAGCTCGTAACTGGCAATCGCATAGCTGCCAATCCTTCCGGATTACCCGGAAACTTTCCGATTTTTCATAATTTTTCCGGCCGGAAACAAGTTTTTTCCGCTTTTTGCATTTTTGAAAGATTATCGCTTGAGGTGGAGTGGTAGCAAACGGGACAGTGGACGATTTCTCGCCAAAGTGGCTACCTTCAATTTATACTGTTGTTAAGGCAACCCTATTTAGAACTGAAGACTATTGACGCCACCATCTTGGTTTGGCGACAAAAAAAAAAAAAACGCCTTGCCGCTACTGTCCCGTTTGCTACCACTCCACCAATAGAAATATTATAATCAAGAATTGTGCATTTAAATTATGCTATCAAATGCTATTATTAAGATACAAACATAAACCGGATGTATGTTAAACTGTTATGTATACAAGGTTATGTTAAGGTTTATAGTTATTTTCTAAAATTAGTTTAAATTGAGGTTAGTTAAAGTTTTCTAAAGGTTGTTTTAATACATTGAATTACTGATATCTTTCTATATTAAAAAAAGTTACCGCCGCCACAGGATTGAAAACTGTGTTGTTTAGCTCGATTCTTAAACAATTTCCCGAAAAAGTACTGATCGGAAAAAAACGAAATTAACATGATTTGTTCTTCATCGTATTCCCTGGACAATTATTAAGATTTTTTTCCGATGAGGCTATTAGTTTAGGGTTTATTAAGTGTCAAAATTGAAGAAACGAAATTTTTTCAGCGAGTGAGCAAAACGCATAAAAATGTTCAGTCTTTAGCCGTGAATTTTTTTTAAAGAGTACCTCTCAACGTAAATTCTTGCAGCTCGTCGAGTTTTTTTTTGAAATTTCAATTTGGTTCTTGATAATATTTTTTTGAAATTCGGGAAAAATCGGGACATTTTTGTTACTTTTTTAAAACTGCCGTATCTATATTTTATTACTATTATTTTTTAATTTTTAAAATATAGCAGTATACCTCAGAATGTACTCTTTCTTACGTTACTATTATTTTTGAAATCGGTTAATAATTAAATTGGATGCGATCAAAAGTTGGTCATACAAAAATTGGCGAGCGTAAGCGAGCAGGGGGCGGAGCCCCCTAGTTACTATAACTTTTAATTTAAATCATAAATTTCTGCCCTTCGGTTCATATTTTTAATAAAATGTTGATGCCAAGTATGAATAATAAATTCTTCTGTTTTCTACCCAAAATCTTCTGTTTTTTTACCTTATCCAGTTGGCAGCTATGCGATCGAGTAGTGGTAACAATTCTCTACCTGCTGCAGAGTAAAGGTTAATGCGATTCCTTCATAAATTCAACACTAATCAAAAGTGGACAAAGATTCAACCGTAGGAAAACATTTCAATTCAATTTTAGATAAAAAGTTATTAACTAACCTTATTATTTATAAAAAAATGATCAAGGATCAGGTTTGGCCAAACTATGAGCAACATGTGTTTAATTTTGCTTCCGTATTGACACCATACAAAGGGGAAAGTTCCAGTACAGCTGCATTCTTTGCCCTGTCTGGTGGCAACATTCTTGGCCCACTTTTTATGTCGGCAAAAAAAGAATTCGTAAAATAAAAACAATAAAAAAATTTTAAATAAAATTTTTTTTGAAACAGAAAGAAATAATAGGCTCTATTATAAATTATTTTGCATGATTACCTTAAAAAAAAAAAAACGTGTTTTTTCGCACCAAGGTATTTTTAAAAACGAAAAGGAAACGATTTTCAAAAGAAATCAAGAAGCGATACTACTCGACCCTGACCGTTTCAATTCTTGCAGTTTACATGAATCAGAAAATAATTGGGCGAAAAAAATTCAAAAGAACCAATGAAATCAAGGGGGGGGGGAACCCAGAAAGAACCAATATAAACAAACAAATAAGAATTGAGAGGGAAATTAAAAAAAAAAATAAAATCAAAGGAAAAATTAAAAAGAATTAATGAAATCAAACAGAAAGAATTAGGGGGAAAATTTAAAACAAATGAAATAAAGGGAAAGAACCAATAAAATCAAACAGAAAAGAAGTGGAATGGAAATATAAAAGAACTAATGAAATCGAAAGAAAAAAAAAATAATGAAATCGAAAGAAAAAAAGAACCAATGAAATCAAACGGAAAATAATTGCAGGAAAAATTCAAAAGAACCAATGAAATCAAAGGACAATTTAACGGATATGAAAATAACTTTCTAGACTATTCCAAAAGAAAATTTAAACTTTCCACGGTTGCGATAACAACCGGAATAAAGATGTCTTCACCCGCCACAACTTGCTGCTACAAGTGGGCTGAGCGTTGCCACCCAAACGGGGAAGAGAATGCATCTGTACTGTAGTATCCCATCACACTGAACTTAATAGAAGGCGTTATCTCCTGGTCTGGTTGTAAGCATGACGTCTATAGGAGGTTGTCTCATCTCGAGGTGACGTCACAATCTGGTGAAATTGCAGAGGCGCGTTTTTTGCTTCTCTATTGTATCGGTAGAATGGCTAAAGTCTGAATCTTTAAACTGTTGTGATAACTTGGAAGTATTTGTTACGCTACTATAGCAATTTAAATATACAAAGTGGTTTATTCTTTTTAGCGTCACTATGATACAGTACCAAGTTCCACCCACATAATTTTTTTAGGCGGTTAGAGCATTTGGAGAATGTGTACTCACGTTGCAGCCTCCATCCAGTGGTCGTACAGCTCGTACGTCAGCAGGGGATCTGGCAGGGACCGCAGGTACAGTTTCAAAACACCTGAAAACAGAAACCACACTTCTCTCTCATACATACAAATAAAGAAATTCCTTCAAACGACTCTGTAATAAATTATAACTTCATTTTTTTCTTTGCAGGCGAGGTAATTTTAATTAATGTCGTACTAGAACAACACAATGGGCTATTGACGACGGTCATCCGCTAAGGGATGACAATCAAACCTCTAAAAGAAAAATCTGAGGACAACACCACGTCATTTTGAACCACGGTTAGATGATGAGGCAACCCCTAAGCTGACACCCCACTCACCAAACTTCCACATCCACCTAACGCGAGGACCCAACCGCTTCTACACCTTACGCTTACAAACCAGGGTGTCAAAATTAAAATCATGATTTTAATCAAATGATTTTTTTTTAAATCATTGATTTAAATCACAACCAATCTTACATTTTTATAACTAAGTAAATACACTCTAAAAAAATCACAGAATTTGTCAAATGCTTTGAACTTTCTGCACACATGGTGATTTCAGCACTAATGGCTACACCTCGTACTGATGAGCTTTTAAAAAAAAATGTTTGGCACTGGACACTTGCAAATAATCTGAGGTGTCTATGGACTAAGTAATCTGTTGAATCAGGGATTCTGCCAAACAGTAAAGTAAAAAATAAGTTGACATCTATTTGAAAGTTTTTACAATGTTTATGCATAATTTTATGTTACAAACAATACAGCAGTAGGCCTACATCTACGTAAATGTCAAGACAGCCAAAGAAAATCCCCACAAAGTAGGCCTAAACTACTTGTTACCCCTTTAATTGATTGACCAATGGCTTAGCTATAGTGATTTTTCAACTCCTTTTTTTTTAATTGAGACATAAATACAAAATAACACAGTTAATGTAATTAATAATTTATTAAATAAAAAATTAAACTGAGCTTTCTATTTGAAAGGATGAAAGCTTAAACACAATGAACATCTTTTATTTTGCAAAATGCACCCTGAAACAGTCACCTTTCACTTTAAGAGTAGTGACCCATAACAAATATTTATTTAATCAGACTAATTTAGGTTTCACACTTACTGATACATTTGTTAACATGATGATGTTAATTTACTCAAGAAAAACTATGCTGGATGTCAACTTGTGTTTTAAAGTTAAACAAATGTCTTATCTTTTGCTCTTGTTTTGAAAATTCATTTTTTAAATGTATTGTCATGTAACACATATTTAGTAAATATAAGTTTAATTAGTGTATATTTAGTAAAATAAATATTAATTTACCATATCACAAATTCCGATTGTTTACTTAATTAAATATTAGTTTACATGTCATGTCAGAAACTCAATTTTTTATTTAACAAATTTATAGGCCCTACAGAAATTTAAATTAAAAAAATCCGATTTTTGATTTAAATCAAATAAATCCGATTAATTGATTTTTTTGAAAAAATCATGATTTTTTTACACCCTGTTACAAACATCCATGCACTGACCTGGATTCGAACCGGGAACCTCGTGATCTAGAGGCTAACACCTCCACCACCAGACGGGTGGGTCAGTTTTTGGCTTTGAGCTGTTACCTGGATGTGGCACTGCCCGAATTCACTCTTGCCTTTTCGGAGATACAAAAGAAGAGAGATGCAACAAAAAATACCTCAATTTCTGCCACTTTGGATGCTTAACACAACTTAAAAAACAACACAATTTGCATTGAGAGTATTTGCTGAAATTCCTTCTCTCCCACAACCATCCAAACTGGACATGAGCGAAGTAGATAACACAAATGTGGTTTTGCGATGCAATGCCCACTAGGGCTCAAAACGGGGCAAACTTTTGCATCAACGCTATTTTAGGTCACCCAATTGATCATACACCAGCCTATTTCGCACAAAAACACAATAACAAATGAAAATTAAGCTTTGTTTCATACATTTATGAGTCATTTTGAATTAAAAAAAATAACTGAACTAAATATATGAAAAGGTTTGAAATGGGGGATATTCCCTAGTTCAATCTCGCAAATTCAAAATCGTATTTTAAAGAAATTTGAGAAGCTGAGGATTCAATGCAGGACAGACACTTGAAATGCATACATGCAATACTCTCGTGGCGCACGTAGAAAAAAACGCGTTCAAACCTGCAACATTGTGAGGATCTTTTTCATCTTCAATCAAGTGTTGGAAGCCAGCATCAAAAGCGCTCTGGAAACAAACGTAGAATGAGTTTCATTTCACGAAAACAAATACAAAAGGGGCAGAAAACTTACTAACCCAATCAAGCACTTACCTTCATTTTCTTTATTTTAATCATGCTCCCACCTATTCGAAACAAACCCTAAAAAAGGAAATCATTTCAGGTAAAAACTTGTAATTCTGTTACAATTTGGATTTAAAATTTACGCGATGATATTGCGATAAACTGGAGTCTGAGACATGCAACAGTATTGGGTAGGTTTGTCTGGTAGACAAGAATCATTTTGACCAGGTACGTAGGTGTTTTGATTAACGTACTGATGGCATACAAACAGCTAGTTCTTCAGAAGCCAGTACTGATGGCATAGAAGCAGCCAGTACCGATGACGTACAAGCAGCCAGTAACGATGGCATACAAGCAGCCATGTATTCGATGCTAGGACACATAGTAGCTGTTATTGCATTGAGAGGAGCTTCGCAACATGCAGATTTTTCTAGGTTACAACTGTATTTTTTGAAAATTGGATCGTTTATATACGGGTAACAGCAGTAACGATTTCAGGTCCAATCACATGGTTCTTTCAAAAACGTTGAAAACCATGACGTTATTATACCTGCATGAACAGGGGGGGGGGGCGAAAAGTCAAGAGACCCTTTTAAAATATAACTTTTGCAATTAATAATTTCACATTATTTCTATACGATCCTTGGAAAATAGAGACATTCACGACATACACCAATGAGTAACAGTAATTTTATCTACAAAATCAACATTTCATTGCACTAACCCAATAAGTGCCCATTCATTTTGGACAACCAACCTCTAAACAAGTAAAAAGTTACAAGCTACCCAACTAATTTACCTCTGCTAACACTACTTACAAGTGTATTCATTGTTTATAACAGGAAAAAATATTAATTTTTAATATACAAAAGAGTTATTTTTAAAGGGTCTAGAGAGCAAACCTGTACGTACACTACCCTACAGTAATGGACCGGATGCCAGCGGATTTGCATAAAAGCCGACAACTTGTTTGGGGGTGTTTTTCGTGGTATGGCTTGGGACCTTTGAACATTGTTCCTGGTCAATTGAACGCCGACGCCTACATCAACATTTCGGACCATCAAGTTCTTCCTGCGCTCTGGCAATTTTATGGAATGGACGAATGTGACTTCCAGGACGATAACACTCCTAGTCCTGTTTCAGTCTCTGTCGAGCAGTGGTGGAAAGATATGGATGTAAAACGTCTTCCCTGTCCCGCTCAGAGTCCCGACATAAACCCCATAGAACATGTGTGGGATGCGTTAGAGTAGGGGTGGCCAACCTGTGGCGCATGGGCCAAACTTGGCGCATTGGATGATTACAAGTGGCGCATTGAATCCTTGCGCCTACATATTCTTTGATTACGAGTGAGCAAGTATTTTCATCCATGAAATTCATTAAAAAGAAAACAAGGTAGCGACTGAATTATTCATATTTGAAAAATAATAACTTTATAACTCTTAATAAATAATAAAAAATAAATAATAAATTAACTTAAAAATAATAAAATATAACTCTCAATAATAACTTTACACCAAACATTGAAAGACTAGCGAAATCCAAACAGGCTCAAAAGTCTTATTAATGGTAAGTAATGTTTATGTGCTGTAATAGGACATTGTTTTACGTACAATAGTTAAAGCATTTAAAAATGTTAATTATGTCTATAAATCTGCTTTTATCAAAAAAGTTATTAATGATATGGCAAGACCATGAACGTAAGGTAGAAAAGGTTATATGGCGCATCGGAACTCGCATGTGAAAAAAAATTGGCGCAGGGTATGTAAAAGGTTGGCTACCCCTGCATTAGAGAGACGCTTGCGGACTGTCTCATCCATCCTAAGTCTACAGCTGAGCTGGTGATATTCTTGCAGCAGGAATGGTCACAAATACTCATAGCTGTGTATCGAAACCTTGTTGAAAGTATGCCCAGAAGGATTGCTAGTGCAATTGCAGCACATGGGGGACCATCCCCCTATTAAAGCATGTATTCTCCCTTATACCATCACATCTTGCTGTCCGGTCCATTATTGTAGTTTCAGTACTTCCAAAAACAAGAGAGCTTCAAATTGTGTATAAGTAAATTACTCAAAGACTACAAAACATTGGAAATGCCTCCAAGCGACTTCTGATCGGAATACAGACCTCTTCTTCCATAGCAGAATCCAGGAGCCAACAGACGCACGTCTCGATGACAGTGGCGATCTCCCTCTTGCTCACTTTCAAGTGTTCTTCCAGACGGACGCCGAACACGGGCTGGTATGCGCAGGACTCTGTGGGAACAAAAACGAACAATAACTGAACACACTTCCCCTTAATTCGAGAAATTATGTTCATGGAATGATTAAAAAACAGCCTCAAAACCCAGTGCACACATCCGATTCTTCAACGTGCTGCACCGAAGCCCAACTCTGCCCACATAACCGTGAAATGACAGTATATTTTGAAACCAAATAGACATTTTACTGGATACAACCATTTATCTATATATATAATTCTCGTACGTGGCAGGTAATAAATGGATAAAATGGAGGTAATAAAAATGGTATTTTGCCTCAGTTACACTATAAATAGCATATTATTTACTGTGCGTCATGAGTTCTGCGATATACTCAGAGTTCGAAAAACTATTAGTATGATATATGTATTGCAAGTGCTCCTAATTTTTTATATTTTTGTCATCCCCTGCCTTACGTTACACCCGATTTGCACAACATTGAAGCTATTCCGCATTCATTGTAGCGTCAAGATCTCGAGTCGAGGTGGCGATGGGGAGAGTATGCGGAGCCAAATTTGTTTTCCACCACGAGTCGCTAACGATCGAAGGGTTGCCACTTTTGGGGGAGATTTCTCGGAGACCTCTGCCCTTCGGTCCCCCGTGGTCGCCGTCTTTTGTTCGCTCTCTGTGATATTTTGCCCCCGTTGCTTGCCATCTTCCGCCAAAATGCCAGTGAACGACCTATCTATATATATAATTCTCTTACGTGGCACGCAAAAAAGACGTTATTTGTTTTCGCGTTTGGCAACATTGTACCATTCTTTATTTATCCCAAATCCTCGCGCTTCAATTGAATTTATAGCGTTATCGGATGAAATTTTATTGAAACAAAAAATGAAATTTTAGTCGAGCTGTTGCAGTTAATAATAGAAATCAAAGAAAGCAGAGGATCTTTTCAGGGCCATTTAAAAAAAAAAGGTCTTTTTCAGGGCCAATAATTATAGTTCAACAAGACGCTTGCACTACAACTTTCAACAACTCAATGAAATAGCGTGGGTGGCTCGAGTGCAAGGGTAAATGTACATACAAACAACATGCTGGGTATTCAATTTTCAAATCAGCGCTCACATTTCGAGTCAAAATTTGCTCAAAGTTTTCATTTCAATTTTGATTTCACAGGTACTGTATACATCCTTTCTGAAAAACAGCAAAAAATTTAGATTTGAAAAATATTTTTTTTGGAATGTCATACTTTGTAAACAATTCCTTCTTCTAGGACACGTGTCTTCATTAATGCGAGCGAAGCGAGCATAGGTTCGCGCACCGAACCAAAATGAGGATTGCAAAGCAATCCTCCGGGGGTTGGCGAGTGTTAGCAAGCAGGGGGCGGGCCCCCTAGTTAATTATTATTTCTATTTCCTTTATTTATGAAAACAAAGTATTCGAGACTGGAGAAGTGTGTGCGGCGAGCTGCAGGACCGTGGGGAACTGCGGTACGATTTGCATGCACGTACGACGTGCGTTGCTGGAGGCATGTGTGCTCTAATCCATTGGATCTAATTTATCTCAGACTGCACTAGCGTTGCGGTGTCATACGTTGCAAAACCTTGATGTGTGCACTGGGTCTTAGATTTGACGAAAACTCTTTCGAGGAAGAATATTCGAGCACTCTGATTGCGGCTTCACACAAACAGCACTAGACGCGTGTTAAATCCGACGTGCAGTCCGATGTTACTCACTGATTTGTGCTTCCAGCTCCGGCAAAGCAGACTCCAGCATGTAGAACGCTTTGCGATGGTATTCCAACTGCAGCTGACACAGCTTCACGAACACCTGCGACATTTCAGGTTCCCTGCTGATCAAGTTGAACATTTCCCCTGTCAGCGAGTCCTGAAATAATTCCACGGCATTCAAACGAAATGCACAAAGCAGGGGTAAAATCAGTCAAAGTGCAATAAAGAGAGAAAAAAAAACCGCAGCGCTGTTTTGAACTACAAAAATAACTGAATAAGAATAGTATGTGTACTAATGTGGGTACAGAACAGTGGTGAAGCCAGAAGTTATATCTGAGAGGGTGATGGTGGTAGGCAAATATAGTCTGATAAAGCCCTATTAAGTTCACTAAAAACAATAAAATGTGTCTTTGGAAGTAGGGAGATTAACCCATAACCTCCCAGGGCTGCACCACTAGAACAGAATATGTGTTTAGGATAAGCGTGCATTTTTATGATTCAGAAGCACTTTATTCAATTTTTCTTTTGCATCATGTACTCTTTATAGTTTAATTAGGATATTCACACACTTCCCAAAATAATTTTCTTTGCAATTATTCTTTGGCTGTAAATGCATGATAGAATTTAATTTTAAAGAAAATATTGTGAAAAAGCAGAACTTCTAGGAAGAAAAAAAAAGCGGAAATCCGCGTGACGCAGAAGATTTTTGCCCCTGGTACAAATGCAAAACGGTCCATTTCAGGAAACATTTTGAAGCACTCCGATATGCATGAATCCAAATAAATAATAATAAATTAATAGGGTAATAGACAGTTGGAACGCGTTGCCAGAAAATACAGTTAATTCAAAGGGAGTGTATGAATTTAAGATACAACTGGATAGTCAGTGGGAATTGGGGAATTCATAAACAAAGGACTAGCCTTGTTGGGCTCGAGCCTGTAGCTGGTTGTCAATATTTGTATTTGTATTCTGCATTTTTACAGGTTTAAAAAGGACAAGGATAAATAGCCCATCATATGACGGGTGCATCACAAAATTTATTTACTTAAGGTCTAAATTATTTTTCATCTAAAATTATCTTCATCTAAAATTATTTTTAAACCTGATGGTACGTGATCACTGGCTGTGTCTAAACCTTTTCCCAACACTATCCATCGACTTGCCTTGCTTTCGCATGGTGTTGTTTAAAAGCAATACTGGTAAAACAATATTATAGGGAAACTTAATATTTGATCAACACTGGCAAAACAGTATGAACTGCGTATGGCAATCGTTTTGTACTCAATGTTATTTCCATGGCGATTTCGAACGTAACTATTTCCATATTTCGTATCTCGCTTCGCTCATGACATCACGCAACCAATTCAAACATTTTGAAACTCCACCTACTCTCGACGTCACACAACCCATCGAAACTTTAATATTTATACTTTTTATATTCAATATCATTAAAGTTTGCATTCTCTTTGAATCAGTTGCTTTGATTTTTAATTTCAATTGTAGATATAGTGTACAAATAACATTTTGATCTTCCAGATGAAAAAACTATATGTTACTAGTATAACTATGTTTATTTCCCAAATGTTTATATTCGTCTATTCAACACTTTATTTTACCTAAATGTCTTGTTTGTTATGTTATATTGTATATGTCACTCTCATAAACCTGCTTTAGGATTAATCTATGGGAAATGCTTCAAAACAAAAATTCAAAATGTCCCTGTTCCAAAATAAATGGTGTAAAAGGGACATGGCATTTGAGCTGGCAACGGGGCCCACCGATTGAGGGGGGATGTTTCTCACCCTGCACTGGTCCACTCTGCTGACGATGTCTTCCGTTTCCTCCTTGAGCAGCTGGGCTTTGGTCGTTCCGTTCCCCTGCGTGCTGCACCGGACAGCGCTTTGGTACCTGAAGAGAGAAGTTTTTATTACCTCATTTCACCATGGCAGGTAGACAATTGAGACCATTAAAATGTTGTTAACACCAGTGGCATAGTATGGATCTATGTACAGTGGATGTTAACCCCCTTTTAAGCAAATGCTGGCATCCATCACCCTTAATGAGCTGTCAGCTCATTAAGGGTATATGGTCAGCTCATAAAATGTTGTTAACACCAGTGGCATAGTAAGGATCTATGTATGGTGGATGTTAACCCCCTTTTAAGCAAATGCTGGCATCCATCACCCTTAATGAGCTGTCAGCGACTGTGACTTTCTAGAATATCCCTCCTTTTGTTCGGATTATGTTATTTGTTCCCTCGCAGTTTGAAACTTTAATTTTCAATCTTTACCTGTCACCCTACTCCGGAAAAAATGAATCATCACACAACTCATTAGTAGGCCTTTCATCGCGGCATCAAAAGGTTAAGTTCTGTGGTGGAAAATCGCACATGCGTATAAATAAACATCAGAAACGTTGTGTCGGTTTAAACCAAACTCCAAATTTTCCCCCAATGATGCTAACAAATCACGAAATTTCCGCTGGAAATACTGATCAGTCAACTCAGATATTGCGCATGTACTAAGAAAGCATCGAAATCGATAGACCAACACCACAGGCAACTCTGTTATGGCTGTTATCCAATTTGCAAAGAAAACAATAGTTCATGATATTCATAAATTGGTTTCCAAAGCAAACCAAATTGGAAATTGCAGGGAATTCATTCCAATAGGCTACAAAATTTCTTTTGGTTTGCGACGCAAACCAACACCACGGGCAGCACCATTATGGCTGTTATCCAATAGGCTACGAATTCGTAGCAATCACCGGGTGTTAGCTAACAGTGGTCACACCTGACCCCACGAAAAGAACTGTAACGGGCAACGCTGTGCAGTGGCTAGTTACCCCTAACAAAGGACAGCACAATTTCACGACCATGACTTAACCGAGATTCGAGCCCAGACCCCTCAAGCCAAACACTAAACTGATCAGCCGTTAAACTCGCAAAATTTAAAGTTCCATGAAAATATATTCAATCTTTGGATGTAGACACACGGATGGACAGACAGACGCGCAAGAGACTGATCTTGCATCAGAAAGGTCCAAAGCGGATAGAAAACTTGAAACAAATCAAAACTATTCAATGAACAAACACTGCATTCTTATTTGTAGAGATTTTAAATGTTCGTGACAATTTGTTCCACTATTTTCAGACATGCGTGCATTGAACGAAACTTTCATGAAACTAATTTCGTTATTACTCTTTTGTTACATCAGAAATACTTTGGGGGAGTATTTCACACAGCTATGAACAACTAAATTACCTCGTTTTGGCAGTATCCATTTCGGAGGTGAGTTTAAAAAGTTGCTTCCTGTACTTCATGATGTTTCCGATATCGACCTGCAAAACAAAACAATACGGTCAAAACACTAAATTGATAAAGTCCAGTTCAATCAGATAAAGCCATTTTGGTAAGCTGGTACGAAAAAGTGCAACTTTTGTTGTTTTTCAAATGTCTTCATGCAGGGTGGCAACAAAATCCTTGAAAAAAAGTTCCCTGATATTTCCCTGATAGTCCCACAAAAAATTCCCCGATTTAACAATTCCATTAAAAAATGTCGTGATCCGTGATTGGTATCAATATACAGAATTCACACAACACTATTTTTAAATATTTACGGTCAGAGGGTGTAAAAGGATAATTCTCCACAAATATTTTGTATTTTTGCTCTACAGATATTTTAATTGCTATTGTAAGGGTTGGAAACCGTAACGGAACTCTTATAATTGCAATTGAATAAACTGGAGAAAAAATGCAAAATATTTTTAATTATGAACTTTTTACACCTGACCCTGCATTGTCATGCTATTCATTGAAACCAAATGCAAATATACATAACAAAAAATTCTACAGAAATACAATTGCAGACCAAAATGATTAATTTAATACACAGAAAACATCATTTGTTACACAAATTTCAAATTGTATCCCACAAGTTAAATCGCTAGCCTTACGGCGACCAAGACGCTGTAGCCGCGAAATAAACGGTAGTTTTCGTGGTGTTAAAAAAATTACGACGCTATGGTTCTTTATTCGAATTACAATTTCGGCGAATACGATTTATCCTATTCTCAAAAGCACTCGTAATCGCGCATCTCTAAATAGGACAAACAATAATGGTAGCCGTTTAAATTGTCAAAATTTCCCTGATTTTTGTAAAATTTGGAAATTTTCCCTGATTTTTCCAGAAATAAAAAGTTCCCTGAGAATTCTTTGATTTCCCGGTTTTCCAGGTTCTGTTACCACCCTGTCATGGTAGAGTTGGGTTACACTACTGCAACGTTAAGTCCATTTTGATAGAGGTGGCTCAAAAAAGCTACGGTTTCCTAAGAAAGCGGAACCGTTATCTAGCAGCCGTCATGGAGCTGTGGATGACGTCGCTAAAACGTTGTTCACACAAACAGATGGCGTTAGTTTCCTGAAACGTTGTTTGTGAGCGTAACGGAAATGAGCGGAGCTGCCATTTACATGAGTGACGATCGTCAGAGCGGTCTCAAACAGTTGGGGGACGTTTTATTTCGGCAACTTTTCATTTTCTGTGCCAAACGATTCGAGCAGAGGGAAGCAAAACAAACATTTTTGACAGGCATTGTTTATTTCGTTTCTGTAAAATCGTTAAAGATAGATTGAATATTTCACCGGATTTGAAATCTGCGGAAAATTTGACACCCGTCTAATTTGGTATCAATCTGGCGTAGAATTTTACGCTGATTTGAAAAGCGTTGACATTTTTACTCTATCTTCCACGATCCCAAAGTTAGAAACTTGGACTAGAGAAAAAAGAAGCTCCTTTGTTTTGTTTCTCGAATAAAATAAACCACGACAGCCATCTGTGAATCGTCCTTTCTCCACCGTATTCTGTCCGTCTCAGTCGACAGCTCTGGTCTCTGTTAAGACGGCCGCCTAGTTATGACCGCGGCATCATGACGCATCACGGCTGCTAGATAACGGCTCCGCTTTCTTAGGACAACCATAGCTTGAGGCCCCCTCCAGAATTGAAATGAATTCGATAGATGCCACCACTAGTTGAGGGATTGCCATTTGCGTGAGAACTGTATTGAGATCACGGGTGTAGCAATTTTAATGTTGCGATCACAATTATCCTTTAGCAGCCGAGTGGGAATCGACTCGTGAAAAGAAAGCCGAGCAGCAACGAACGAAGTGAAACCGTTATCAGAATATAAGTAAGGCTGCTATCACAGTGTTGGAAGGGATTAGCAATGATGTACTGGCAATTCAATCATCACAATTATACTAATCGCGGACACTCCATCCAAAATTTTTAATATTTTGTGTGTTCAATTCAAGTCTGGGTCACCCAATTTTGTAAGCTGGTGTGAAACAGTGCAATTGGTGTATATATGTCTATATATGTAGTATTGCAACTTAAGTACATTTTTCTAGTGGTGGCTAAGTTCGATAATGATTACCAGGATTTTTCAGGAGACTGAACAAAGGATGTAAATTATCATGACTGCTCTAGTCACAATCCGAAAGTAATTTCGGCTAATTTTCCATTGCAATTAAATGTACGAAAAATGCGCATTCTGTTGAGTTGATGTATTTATGATGTTATTTTCAGTAGGGTTCTTCTTGAGGCGTTGAAACTTTCCCTTTGAGATTTTTAACGGACTGGAAGTGTTGCTCCAGTGCGACGTTTATTAAAAGACCTACCTACCTTCTTGAGGTGTTATAATGATAAACCACAATCTTCAGTGTCCAACCCAATCTCCAATTCTCCAGTGTCCACCCTCAAATCCTCCAGTGCCCACCCAAATCATCAATTCTCCAGTGCCTATCTCCAATTTCCACTGCTCTCCCCTAGTTTCCACTGCCCTCCCCAAATCTCCAGTGTCCACACCAATCTCCAATTCTCCACAGCTCTCCCCAAATCTCCAGAGTCCAAACCCAATCTCCAGTGCCCTCTCCAATCTGTAGTGTCCATCCCCAATATCAATCCTCCAGTGTTCACACCAACCTCAAGTGCCAATCCCCAATCTCCAGTGCCCTCCCCAATCTGCAGTGTCCACCCCCAATCTCCAATTCTCAAGTGTCCACCCCATATCTCAAGTGCTCACCCCAATCCCCAATTTTCCAGTTCCCACCTCCAGCCCCCCAATATTCAGTCAGCTCCCCAATCTGCAGTGTCCACCCCCAATCTCCAATCCTCAAGTGCCAACCCCCAATCTCCACTACCATTCCCCAATCACCAATGCCCTCCCCAATCTGCAGTGTCCATCCCCAATATCCAGAGTCCATCTTCAATCTTCCAGTGTCCACCCCAACCACAAAAGCTAACCCTCAATCTCCATTGCCCTCCCCAATCTGCAGTGTCCATCCCCAATCTGCAGTGTCCATCACCAATCTGCAGAGTCCATCTTCAATCCTTCAGTGTTCAATCCAACCCCAAGTGCCAACCCGCAATCTCCAGTGCCATCCTACAATCTCCAGTGCCCTCCCCAATCTGCAGTGTCCATCCCCAATCTCCAGTGTCCATCCTCAATCCTCTAGTGTCCACCCCAACCCCAAGTGCCAACCCCCAATCTACACTGCCATCCTAAAATCTCCAGTGCCCTCTCCAATCTGCAGTGTCCATCCCCAATCTTCAATCCTCCAGTATCCACCCAAACCTCAAGTGCCATTCCCGAATCTCCACTACCATTCCCCAATCACGAGTGCCCTCCCCAATCTCCAGTGTCCATCCTCAATCCTCCAGTGTCCACCCCAACCCCAAGTGCCAACCCCCAATCTACACTGCCATCCTAAAATCTCCAGTGCCCTCTCCAATCTGCAGTGTCCATCCCCAATCTTCAATCCTCCAGTATCCACCCAAACCTCAAGTGCCATTCCCGAATCTCCACTGCCATTCCCCAATCACCAGTGCCCTCCCCAATCTCCAGTGTCCATCCTCAATCCTCCAGTGTCCACCCCAATCCCCAAGTGCCAACCCCCAATCTACACTGCCATCCTAAAATCTCCAGTGCCCTCTCCAATCTCCAGTGCCCTCCCCAATCTGCAGTGTCCATCCCCAATCTCCAGTGTCCATCCTCAATCCTCCAGTGTCCACCCCAATCCCAAGTGCCAACCCCCAATCTACACTGCCATCCTAAAATCTCCAGTGCCCTCTCCAATCTGCAGTGCCCATCCCCAATCTTCAATCCTCCAGTATCCACCCAAACCTCAAGTGCCATTCCCGAATCTCCACTGCCATTCCCCAATCACCAGTGCCCTCCCCAATCTCCAGTGTCCATCCTCAATCCTCCAGTGTCCACCCCAACCCCAAGTGCCAACCCCCAATCTACACTGCCATCCTAAAATCTCCAGCGCCCTCTCCAATCTGCAGTGTCCATCCCCAATCTTGAATCCTCCAGTATCCACCCAAACCTCAAGTGCCATTCCCGAATCTCCACTGCCATTCCCCAATCACCAGTGCCCTCCCCAATCTCCAGTGTCCATCCTCAATCCTCCAGTGTCCACCCCAACCCCAAGTGCCAAACCGCAATCTCCACTGCCATCCTAAAATCTCCAGTGCCCTCTCCAATCTGCAGTGTCCATCCCCAATCTTCAATCCTCCAGTATCCACCCAAACCTCAAGTGCCATTGAAGAATCTCCACTGCCAAACCCCAACCCACACTGCCATCCTACAATCTCCAATGCCCTCCCCAATCCTCCAGTGTCCACCCCAACTCCAAGTGCCAACCCGCAATCTCCAGTGCCATCCTACAATCTCCAGTGCCCTCCCCAATCTGCAGTGTCCATCCCCAATCTCCAGTGTCCATCCTCAATCCTCCAGTGTCCACCCCAATCCCAAGTGCCAACCCCCAATCTACACTGCCATCCTAAAATCTCCAGTGCCCTCTCCAATCTGCAGTGCCCATCCCCAATCTTCAATCCTCCAGTATCCACCCAAACCTCAAGTGCCATTCCCGAATCTCCACTGCCATTCCCCAATCTCCAGTGTCCATCCTCAATCCTCCAGTGTCCACCCCAACCCCAAGTGCCAACCCCAATCTACACTGCCATCCTAAAATCTCCAGCGCCCTCTCCAATCTGCAGTGTCCATCCCCAATCTTGAATCCTCCAGTATCCACCCAAACCTCAAGTGCCATTCCCGAATCTCCACTGCCATTCCCCAATCACCAGTGCCCTCCCCAATCTCCAGTGTCCATCCTCAATCCTCCAGTGTCCACCCCAACCCCAAGTGCCAACCCGCAATCTCCAGTGCCCTCCCCAATCTGCAGTGTCCATCCCCAATCTTCAATCCTCCAGTATCCACCCAAACCTCAAGTGCCATTCCCGAATCTCCACTGCCAAACCCCAACCCACACTGCCATCCTACAATCTCCAATGCCCTCCCCAATCCTCCAGTGTCCATCTTCAATCCTCCAGTGTCCACCCCAACCCCAAGTGCCAACCCGCAATCTCCAGTGCCCTCCCCAATCTGCAGTGTCCATCCCCAATCTCCAGTGTCCATCCTCAATCCTCCAGTGTCCACCCCAATCCCAAGTGCCAACCCCCAATCTACACTGCCATCCTAAAATCTCCAGTGCCCTCTCCAATCTGCAGTGCCCATCCCCAATCTTCAATCCTCCAGTATCCACCCAAACCTCAAGTGCCATTCCCGAATCTCCACTGCCATTCCCCAATCACCAGTGCCCTCCCCAATCTCCAGTGTCCACCCCAACCCCAAGTGCCAACCCCCAATCTACACTGCCATCCTAAAATCTCCAGCGCCCTCTCCAATCTGCAGTGTCCATCCCCAATCTTGAATCCTCCAGTATCCACCCAAACCTCAAGTGCCATTCCCGAATCTCCACTGCCATTCCCCAATCACCAGTGCCCTCCCCAATCTCCAGTGTCCATCCTCAATCCTCCAGTGTCCACCCCAACCCCAAGTGCCAAACCGCAATCTCCACTGCCATCCTAAAATCTCCAGTGCCCTCTCCAATCTGCAGTGTCCATCCCCAATCTTCAATCCTCCAGTATCCACCCAAACCTCAAGTGCCATTGAAGAATCTCCACTGCCAAACCCCAACCCACACTGCCATCCTACAATCTCCAATGCCCTCCCCAATCCTCCAGTGTCCATCTTCAATCCTCCAGTGTCCACCCCAACCCCAAGTGCCAACCCGCAATCTCCAGTGCCATCCTACAATCTCCAGTGCCCTCCCCAATCTGCAGTGTCCATCCCCAATCTCCAGTGTCCACCCCAATCCCAAGTGCCAACCCCCAATCTACACTGCCATCCTAAAATCTCCAGTGCCCTCTCCAATCTGCAGTGTCCATCCCCAATATCCAGTGTCCATCGTCAATCCTCCAGTGTCCACTCCAACCCCAAGTGCCAACCCCTAATCTCCACTGCCATCCTCAAATCTCCAGTGCCCTCTCCAATCTGCAGTGTCCATCCCCAATCTTCAATCCTCCAGTATCCACCCAAACCTCAAGTGCCATTCCCGAATCTCCACTGCCATTCCCCAATCACCAGTGCCCTCCCCAATCTACAGTGTCCATCCCCAATCTCCAGTGTCCATCCTCAATCCTCCAGTGTCCACCCCAACCCCAAGTGCCAACCCGCAATCTCCAGTGCCATCCTACAATCTCCAGTGCCCTCCCCAATCTGCAGTGTCCACCCCAACCCCAAGTGCCAAACCCCAATCTACACTGCCATCCTACAATCTCCAGTGCCTTCCTTAATCTGCAGTGTCCATCCCCTGTGTCCAGTGTCCATATTCAATCCTCCATTGTGTCTACCCCAACCCCAAGTGCCAAACCCCAACCCACACTGCCATCCTACAATCTCCAATGCCCTCTCCAATCTCCAGTGCCCTCCCCAATCTGCAGTGTCCATCCCCAATCTCCAGTGTCCATCCTCAATCCTCCAGTGTCCACCCCAATCCCAAGTGCCAACCCCCAATCTACACTGCCATCCTAAAATCTCCAGTGCCCTCTCCAATCTGCAGTGCCCATCCCCAATCTTCAATCCTCCAGTATCCACCCAAACCTCAAGTGCCATTCCCGAATCTCCACTGCCATTCCCCAATCACCAGTGCCCTCCCCAATCTCCAGTGTCCATCCTCAATCCTCCAGTGTCCACCCCAACCCCAAGTGCCAACCCCCAATCTACACTGCCATCCTAAAATCTCCAGCGCCCTCTCCAATCTGCAGTGTCCATCCCCAATCTTGAATCCTCCAGTATCCACCCAAACCTCAAGTGCCATTCCCGAATCTCCACTGCCATTCCCCAATCACCAGTGCCCTCCCCAATCTCCAGTGTCCATCCTCAATCCTCCAGTGTCCACCCCAACCCCAAGTGCCAAACCGCAATCTCCACTGCCATCCTAAAATCTCCAGTGCCCTCTCCAATCTGCAGTGTCCATCCCCAATCTTCAATCCTCCAGTATCCACCCAAACCTCAAGTGCCATTGAAGAATCTCCACTGCCAAACCCCAACCCACACTGCCATCCTACAATCTCCAATGCCCTCCCCAATCCTCCAGTGTCCACCCCAACCCCAAGTGCCAACCCGCAATCTCCAGTGCCATCCTACAATCTCCAGTGCCCTCCCCAATCTGCAGTGTCCATCCCCAATCTCCAGTGTCCATCCTCAATCCTCCAGTGTCCACCCCAATCCCAAGTGCCAACCCCCAATCTACACTGCCATCCTAAAATCTCCAGTGCCCTCTCCAATCTGCAGTGCCCATCCCCAATCTTCAATCCTCCAGTATCCACCCAAACCTCAAGTGCCATTCCCGAATCTCCACTGCCATTCCCCAATCTCCAGTGTCCATCCTCAATCCTCCAGTGTCCACCCCAACCCCAAGTGCCAACCCCAATCTACACTGCCATCCTAAAATCTCCAGCGCCCTCTCCAATCTGCAGTGTCCATCCCCAATCTTGAATCCTCCAGTATCCACCCAAACCTCAAGTGCCATTCCCGAATCTCCACTGCCATTCCCCAATCACCAGTGCCCTCCCCAATCTCCAGTGTCCATCCTCAATCCTCCAGTGTCCACCCCAACCCCAAGTGCCAAACCGCAATCTCCACTGCCATCCTAAAATCTCCAGTGCCCTCTCCAATCTGCAGTGTCCATCCCCAATCTTCAATCCTCCAGTATCCACCCAAACCTCAAGTGCCATTCCCGAATCTCCACTGCCAAACCCCAACCCACACTGCCATCCTACAATCTCCAATGCCCTCCCCAATCCTCCAGTGTCCACCCCAACCCCAAGTGCCAACCCGCAATCTCCAGTGCCCTCCCCAATCTGCAGTGTCCATCCCCAATCTCCAGTGTCCATCCTCAATCCTCCAGTGTCCACCCCAATCCCAAGTGCCAACCCCCAATCTACACTGCCATCCTAAAATCTCCAGTGCCCTCTCCAATCTGCAGTGCCCATCCCCAATCTTCAATCCTCCAGTATCCACCCAAACCTCAAGTGCCATTCCCGAATCTCCACTGCCATTCCCCAATCTCCAGTGTCCATCCTCAATCCTCCAGTGTCCACCCCAACCCCAAGTGCCAACCCCCAATCTACACTGCCATCCTAAAATCTCCAGCGCCCTCTCCAATCTGCAGTGTCCATCCCCAATCTTGAATCCTCCAGTATCCACCCAAACCTCAAGTGCCATTCCCGAATCTCCACTGCCATTCCCCAATCACCAGTGCCCTCCCCAATCTCCAGTGTCCATCCTCAATCCTCCAGTGTCCACCCCAACCCCAAGTGCCAAACCGCAATCTCCACTGCCATCCTAAAATCTCCAGTGCCCTCTCCAATCTGCAGTGTCCATCCCCAATCTTCAATCCTCCAGTATCCACCCAAACCTCAAGTGCCATTGAAGAATCTCCACTGCCAAACCCCAACCCACACTGCCATCCTACAATCTCCAATGCCCTCCCCAATCCTCCAGTGTCCATCTTCAATCCTCCAGTGTCCACCCCAACCCCAAGTGCCAACCCGCAATCTCCAGTGCCATCCTACAATCTCCAGTGCCCTCCCCAATCTGCAGTGTCCATCCCCAATCTCCAGTGTCCACCCCAATCCCAAGTGCCAACCCCCAATCTACACTGCCATCCTAAAATCTCCAGTGCCCTCTCCAATCTGCAGTGTCCATCCCCAATATCCAGTGTCCATCGTCAATCCTCCAGTGTCCACTCCAACCCCAAGTGCCAACCCCTAATCTCCACTGCCATCCTCAAATCTCCAGTGCCCTCTCCAATCTGCAGTGTCCATCCCCAATCTTCAATCCTCCAGTATCCACCCAAACCTCAAGTGCCATTCCCGAATCTCCACTGCCATTCCCCAATCACCAGTGCCCTCCCCAATCTACAGTGTCCATCCCCAATCTCCAGTGTCCATCCTCAATCCTCCAGTGTCCACCCCAACCCCAAGTGCCAACCCGCAATCTCCAGTGCCATCCTACAATCTCCAGTGCCCTCCCCAATCTGCAGTGTCCACCCCAACCCCAAGTGCCAAACCCCAATCTACACTGCCATCCTACAATCTCCAGTGCCTTCCTTAATCTGCAGTGTCCATCCCCTGTGTCCAGTGTCCATATTCAATCCTCCATTGTCTACCCCAACCCCAAGTGCCAAACCCCAACCCACACTGCCATCCTACAATCTCCAATGCCCTCCCCAATCCTCCAGTGTCCATCTTCAATCCTCCAGCGTCTACCCCAACCCCAACCCACACTGCCATCCTAAAATCTCCAGTGCCCTCTCCAATCTGCAGTGTCCATCCCCAATCTTCAATCCTCCAGTATCCACCCAAACCTCAAGTGCCATTCCCGAATCTCCACTGCCAAACCCCAACCCACACTGCCATCCTACAATCTCCAATGCCCATCCCCAATCTTCAATCCTCCAGTATCCACCCAAACCTCAAGTGCCATTCCCGAATCTCCACTGCCATTCCCCAATCACCAGTGCCCTCCCCAATCTCCAGTGTCCATCCTCAATCCTCCAGTGTCCACCCCAACCCCAAGTGCCAACCCCCAATCTACACTGCCATCCCCAATCTGCAGTGTCCATCCCCAATCTCCAGTGTCCATCCTCAATCCTCCAGTGTCCACCCCAATCCCAAGTGCCAACCCCCAATCTACACTGCCATCCTAAAATCTCCAGTGCCCATCCCCAATCTTCAATCCTCCAGTATCCACCCAAACCTCAAGTGCCATTCCCGAATCTCCACTGCCATTCCCCAATCACCAGTGCCCTCCCCAATCTCCAGTGTCCATCCTCAATCCTCCAGTGTCCACCCCAACCCCAAGTGCCAACCCCCAATCTACACTGCCATCCTAAAATCTCCAGCGCCCTCTCCAATCTGCAGTGTCCATCCCCAATCTTGAATCCTCCAGTATCCACCCAAACCTCAAGTGCCATTCCCGAATCTCCACTGCCATTCCCCAATCACCAGTGCCCTCCCCAATCTCCAGTGTCCATCCTCAATCCTCCAGTGTCCACCCCAACCCCAAGTGCCAAACCGCAATCTCCACTGCCATCCTAAAATCTCCAGTGCCCTCTCCAATCTGCAGTGTCCATCCCCAATCTTCAATCCTCCAGTATCCACCCAAACCTCAAGTGCCATTGAAGAATCTCCACTGCCAAACCCCAACCCACACTGCCATCCTACAATCTCCAATGCCCTCCCCAATCCTCCAGTGTCCACCCCAACCCCAAGTGCCAACCCGCAATCTCCAGTGCCATCCTACAATCTCCAGTGCCCTCCCCAATCTGCAGTGTCCACCCCAATCCCAAGTGCCAACCCCCAATCTACACTGCCATCCTAAAATCTCCAGTGCCCTCTCCAATCTGCAGTGTCCATCCCCAATATCCAGTGTCCATCGTCAATCCTCCAGTGTCCACTCCAACCCCAAGTGCCAACCCCTAATCTCCACTGCCATCCTCAAATCTCCAGTGCCCTCTCCAATCTGCAGTGTCCATCCCCAATCTTCAATCCTCCAGTATCCACCCAAACCTCAAGTGCCATTCCCGAATCTCCACTGCCATTCCCCAATCACCAGTGCCCTCCCCAATCTACAGTGTCCATCCCCAATCTCCAGTGTCCATCCTCAATCCTCCAGTGTCCACCCCAACCCCAAGTGCCAACCCGCAATCTCCAGTGCCATCCTACAATCTCCAGTGCCCTCCCCAATCTGCAGTGTCCACCCCAACCCCAAGTGCCAAACCCCAATCTACACTGCCATCCTACAATCTCCAGTGCCTTCCTTAATCTGCAGTGTCCATCCCCTGTGTCCAGTGTCCATATTCAATCCTCCATTGTCTACCCCAACCCCAAGTGCCAAACCCCAACCCACACTGCCATCCTACAATCTCCAATGCCCTCCCCAATCCTCCAGTGTCCATCTTCAATCCTCCAGCGTCTACCCCAACCCCAACCCACACTGCCATCCTACAATCTCCAGTACCCCAATCTGTAGTGTCCATCCCCAATCTCCAATGTGCACCCCCCCCCCAATTTCCAGTCCCACCCATATTTTTACTTTTGATATTACACTATCAAACTTAAATAATAAAAAAAGAGTCATCTGTTTTTCAAGAGCGGTCAGATGAGAATTTCGATGCGTTCCAAGTTTCTCTCTTCCTTTATTCGATTCCAAATATTGGGAAGCCACGTCACATTTCAAAGCCAGCAAAACTTTTCCGTCTCAGACGTGCAGAGCGACAGGTGTCACATTTTATAGGGGTGATGCAAAAGTTCGTCCCGTTTGGGGCACTCGATGGCATGGCATTGCAAAACCTCACCCTTTATGTTCTCTGCTTCACACGTGTCCAGTTCGGACGTTGTTTGAGAGGAGGAATTTCAGGGAAAACTTGGGGGAACCAATTTTGTTTTTTGAACTGCGTTAAGTATTGAAAATGGCAGAAAACGAGGAGCACTTTCGACCTAGCATGCTTTTCTATTACCGAAAAGGCAAGAATGCTTTGCACACGTAAAAGATGTCTGTGTTTTCTATAGGTAGGCAGATATTTTAATGAACGTCGCACTGGAACAACACAACGGGCTGTGGACGACGGTCCGGTAGCAATCTCCCAAGGGAAAGACCCCCCCCCCTCGTCATTTCGAACCACGGTCAGACGAGTTCCACCCCACTCTCCAAATTCCACATCGCGCCAACGTGAGGGTATACGAGGCCACCGCAGGGCACCCTTTGAACGATTTCCGAAATGCCTGGCACTTACGATGCGTTCTAATATGTTTTCCAAAAATTGCCACAAAAGAATCGGGCGGAAATACCCCAGCTATTGAAAAGAATAAACGCTTCGCTATCACAATGAAGAGGAAACTGGCAGAGGGCTTCATTCTATAGAAATTAAAAAACGAACGCGTTTCGCAGAGGTTGGATTGAAACACTTTGTGCAACACTTTTGGCCTTTGTTATTTCACACTAGGCTAAATAAAAAAAATGGTTTGATTCCTGTACCCGACCGACTCTGAAAATACAATGCAAAAATTCCGACCCTAAAGTTTTTTAGACTTTTCAAATTTTTTTATTTAATTAAAAAAACACGTTCGTTTAAACGATTCATTGATTACGATGTCACAGCCATCGTAATCGATTAATTGTTAAGAGCTCGTCGAACTGGTTTCCTTAAGGTTCGATAGAGAGTGATTTAGTACCTCTACTAAACGACAAGACAGCAAGTGTTTGTTCAGACACGTTTTAGTTGGTGTTCGAGTGTCGACTGCTGAAGACGATAAGGAGAGCGAAGCTGAATCGAGCCATAAATGTTGCTGCGGGGCTTATCCTGGAAGAAGATATTCTAAATGAAAAGAAGAGAAAATGGGTATACGAGAATGGATGGGAGATTTGCAAGGAGATCACAATGTGCTTCTTAGAGAACTCGCTGTTGAAGACCCAGAGCAATGACTTTCTTCTACAAAAGCGCTGTAAAACCGACCCTCTGCTGGGTTTTATTTTTGAAAAATTATAATAGGTTGAGTTTGATTTGTCTACACAGAGGACATCTATTTCAATCTCCGGTATTCCACGTGCCGCTGAATGGAATTTTCATGAAAGAAACGCGTTTGTTTCAAACTAAATGCCGTCACGAATGCCGAAATACTTAATTTTGCAACCGCTCATATTGTGTGTGTGATGATGATGATGAAATTCGAAAACATCCCATACGAGGTGCAAGAATGCCATAAGTAAAACATATTGATAGGTAATGGTAATTTTAGTTAACGTCGTACTAGAGCAACACAACGGGCTATTGACGACGGTCCGGGATCAGTCCCTTAAGGGAAAGATCCGAGGACAACACCTCGTCATTTTGAACCACGGTCAGATGACGAAGCAACACCTGAGCTGGCACCCCACTCTCCAAACTTCCACGCCAACCCAACGTGAGGACTTTCGGCCACGACAGATGTTAAGGTGCACCAGCCGCCTCTACACCATACGTTTACAAACATCCATGCCCGGTCCCGGATTCGAACCAGGAACCTTCCGATCCAGAGGCTAACACCTTAACCACTATACCGACATATTGTTAGGAAAACTAAATGCAAGACTATCCGCTGAAAATTCAGAATTTTTATTCAAAATGAACGTATGGAGAGATTCGTGATCATTCAAAACCACACCTCTGATTACCTTCATTCATTTACATCACCGATCACACCTCTGATCCATTGATACTCGGATAATATTTCCTTTTGCGCAGTTGCTAAAAATATGTAGCAGCAAAAAAAAAAAAACTTTTTCACGACCCTAACATTTTTGCTCGTGTTGCAGGAGACGACCTTTTTTTTTTCCTTTTGGCCTAAGCTCAAACCTACACGCCTGCTCTTAACCCGCAGTGTCAATACTCATCGATCTGGTAACCTACACGCCTGCTCTTAACCCGCAGTGTCGATACTCATCGATCTGGTAACCTACACGCCTGCTCTTTACCCGCAGTGTCAATACTCATCGATCTGGTAACCTACACGCCTGCTCTTAACCCGCAGTGTCAATACTCATCGATCTGGTAACCTACACGCCTGCTCTTAACCCGCAGTGTCAATACTCATCGATCTGGTAACCTACACGCCTGCTCTTAACCCGCAGTGTCAATACTCATCGATCTGGTAACCTACACGCCTGCTCTTAACCCGCAGTGTCAATACTCATCGATCTGGTAACGCCTGCTCTTAACCCGCAGTGTCAATACTCATCGATCTGGTAACCTACACGCCTGCTCTTAACCCGCAGTGTCAATACTCACCGATCTGGTGAGCGTAGATAACCTCGTGAAAACAAGGATACACAATCCAGAGGTTTTATCTCAGTGTTTATCGATTCCAATCACTCTGAAAAGAAAAGCAAACTTTCGGGTGTTTTCTATTTCTGCAGATAACATTCTGTGGACTCCATATCGGTAAAATTGCGATTTTAAAATATATCGAGTGAGGAGTTCTTAATCTGTCCAGCCGATAACGGTTTCCAAAACAGTAACTGACACAAAAAAAGATGCATTGGTATTTTTAATTAACGTCGTACTAGAGCAACACAACGGGCAATGGATGAGGGTCCGGGATCAGTCCCAAATGGACAGATCCGAGGACACCTGAGCTGGTACCCCACTCTACAAACTTCCACTCCATGCCAATGTGATGACACTGGAGGCCACGATGGATTCAACGTGCACCAGCCCCCCTTTGTACACGACGGTCTTTGGCTGGATTCGAAATCGCAACCCTTCCGTTGCTAGTTCGTCGCTCTTCTAACCGGGCTACCGCGGGTCATGATAATTTTCAACCATGCAACGCATTCAGATAATAAAGTGGTGTTGTCCTTGGATCTTTCCCTTTGGCATTGACCCCGGACCGCCGTTGTGTTACTCCATTTACATACCTACATGAATAAGTTGCCCACAATTAGAAGGTACTTTAATTAATGTCGCACTGGAGCAATACAGCGGGCTGTTGGCGACGGTCCGGGGCCAATGCCAAAGGGAAAGATCCAAGGACAACACCACGTCATCTGGAACCACGGTCAGATGACGAGGTCACACCTCATCTGGCACCCCGCTCTCCGAACTTCACACACCAAGCCCATCTGAGAACATTCGAGGCCACAATGGATTGAACGTGCACCAGCCCCCTTTGTACACGGCGGTCTTGGGTTGGGGATTCGAACTCGCAACCCTTCGGTTGCTAGTCCGTTCTTCTTCCAACCGGGCTACCGTGGCGTGGTTAAGGCAAATAAGGAACATTTTGTTTCGGAAACATGAAACTCTTGAACTGTCAAAGTTGACGTGCAGAAGGACTTACACTTAGAATGTTTTGAAGAGGAGCCACGACACTCTCTTCCACCTGTTGCTTGTAGGAGAGCAAATCGTTCGCCAGAGTCTCCTGCACGCGAGCATAGTCCACGAGAGTGAGGCTGGAACGAAATGGAATGGAGGGTTGAGTGGCGAAAGGTCGAACAAACACATGACTGAATACAACAGTACAAAATAAAAGCATAAAATGGTCAAAAATTAAGAGTTCAGGACAAAGGTTCATTTGAAACATGAAATAGGAGGGGGAAAAAATACTCAAATAGTCAGATATATAATAAAAACAATAATTGAAAGGATTCAATTACAAATTTGCAGAACGTGGAATTGAAAGGATTGAATTATAAATTTGGAGAGCGTGGAATTGAAAGGATTGAATTGTAAATTTGGAGAGCGTAGAATTGAAAGGATTGAATTATAAATTTGCAGAACGTGGAATTGGGGGGGGGGAAAGGATTGAATTATAAATTTGCAGAACATGGAATTGGGGGGAAAGGATTGAATTATAAATTTACAGAATGTGGAATTGGGGGGGGGAAAGGATTGAATTGTAAATTTGCAGAACGTGGAATTGAAAGGATTGAATTATAAATTTGGAGAGCATGGAATTGAAAGGATTGAATTGTAAATTTGGAGAGCGTAGAATTGAAAGGATTGAATTGTAAATTTGCAGAACGTGGAATTGGGGGGAAAGGATTGAATTATAAATTTGGAGAGCGTGGAATTGAAAGGATTGAATTGTAAATTTGGAGAGCGTAGAATTGAAAGGATTGAATTAGAAATTTGCAGAACGTGGAATTGAAAGGATTGAATTATAAATTTGCAGAACGTGGAATTGAAAGGATTGAATTATAAATTTGCAGAACGTGGAATTGAAAGGATTGAATTATAAATTTAGAGAGCGTGGAATTGAAAGGATTCAATTATAAAATTATAGAGTGTGCAATTGAAAGGATTGAATTGTAAATTTGGAGAGCGTAGAATTGAAAGGATTGAATTATAAATTTGCAGAACGTGGAATTGAAAGGATTGGATTATAAATTTGCAGAACGTGGAATTGAAAGGATTGAATTATAAATTTACAGAATGTGGAATTGAAAGGATTGAATTGTAAATTTGCAGAACGTGGAATTGGGGGAAAGGATTGAATTATAAATTTGGAGAGCATGGAATTGAAAGGATTGAATTGTAAATTTGGAGAGCGTAGAATTGAAAGGATTGAATTGTAAATTTGCAGAACGTGGAATTGGAAAGGATTGAATTATAAATTTGGAGAGCGTGGAATTGAAAGGATTGAATTGTAAATTTGGAGAGCGTAGAATTGAAAGGATTGAATTAGAAATTTGCAGAACGTGGAATTGAAAGGATTGAATTATAAATTTGCAGAACGTGGAATTGGGGGAAAGGATTGAATTATAAATTTAGAGAGCGTGGAATTGAAAGGATTCAATTATAAATTTATAGTGTGCAATTGAAAGGATTGAATTGTAAATTTGGAGAGCGTAGAAATGAAAGGATTCATTTAATTAAAAATTTCGAGAGTGTGGAATCGAAAGAATTGAATTAAATTTCGAGAGCATGGAGTTTAAAGGACTGAATGACAAATTCTTAGAGCGTGGAATTTAAGGGATTGAATTAAAATTTTATTTAAAAATTTAAAGGACTGAATTATAAAATTTGATAAAATAGATTTACAAGACCCGTTGAATTTGGGAAAAGTTCGTTGAGATTTAAAAAGCCAACTGAACATAAAACTGCGAAAAGGTTAGAATGGGGTTGTTTTCAAATCACATCTCGCAGATTGCATTTTTTAAAGATTTGGGATGGTTAAAAACAGGCAAATTAAAATATGATAAACAGGAAAAGGAGCAGAGTACGAACTGTGACCTAAAAGGCACAAGGAAATGACAACCTACCCTAAAACCGAATGTTCCCCCAGGGACAGGCCCCACTCTTCCATGCACTGTGCGAGGGTTGCTTCCGGAACCTTTTTCTGAAACAGAAGAACACTTTCTCAAGCAAATAGCCAAACAGATACACTTTCAAACAAATAGTCGAACATATCTTTCTTCGGTCAACACTTAATGCAATGCGGTATTTAAGCATTTGAAGGTACTTTCTGTTGTGCTTTGTGCGTGTTCTGGCAACATTGAATGCGCATTTTCAGTTTTGTATCTGGCAACATTGAATGTGCATTTTCAGTTTTGTATCTGGCAACATCGAATGCGCATTTTCAGTTTTGTATCTGGCAACATCGAATGCGTATTATTAAGTTTTTGTATTTGGCATCAGTGAATGTGTGTTATTTATAGAAGCGGCTCAATCCCTTGATAGTACTTTACGCAAGTCCAATTTGATTGGCTAGTTTCACGGGCTTGGCTTCACTTGGATATCTCGCCAATCTGATTGTTGCAGTAACCATTTGATTTTGAATATGCGCGTTGTTTCGTAGAAATACAATACATACACTAGCGCCTCAGCGTAAGTGTCCGACAAGTTGACTCTGATTTGCTCATCATTTTTTTGTTGTATGGTTGTTGTTAGCAGTATTTCTTGCCAACTTATATTAAGGGTACTTATACTTTAAAGAGCTTGTTTTCTTGAAGCAACGATGGCCTAATGGCTAAAGTCACCCACCTTCAGATTAGCGTCGGCAGCGGAGGATGACTTCCCGAGTTCGAAACCAGCTGGCGGAAAAATTTTTAGATCCTCCAAATTATTTAAAAAAAATTCCAATTTAATTCCTTTTCATTCTAATTTACTTTTCCTAATTTTTAATACCCTTTTCATATTTTTCCAAGCTTTCTCTGATTTTACATAAATAATCTAAGAACCACTCCTGAACTCACTACCAGCTGATATTTTTCCGCCCCTCTGCCGTCCCCTTTGCTTTTGGATGATGGTGTCGTATCCACCGCTGGCTTAGGACCATTCTGATGTAACAAAAAGCATACATAAAACACTAACTTATATAATAAAAGGATACAATTTTCGGCTCCCACCTCTACCCACCCATAGCCATGGATCTGAAAAGAAAAGAAGAAAGCAGAAAGGAAGAGATAAATCGCCAACAACTATAAACCTTGATGACATACGTATCTAGGTCATGTGATCCGATTAGCCAATCAAGTTGGACTTGCGTAAAGTACTATCATGGGATTGAGGCGCCTGTGTTATTTATATATCGCCTCCGGCAACATTGAATGTATTTTTTAGTTTTCGCATCTGGCAGCAGTTCATGTGTATTATTTAGTTTTCGTACCTAGCAAAAGTGAATTTCTATTATTTAGTTTTTGTATCTGGCAACGTCGATCTATGTAAGAACATTGTCTAAGTGTCAATCGACACTTTTGAAGAGCTCATAACGGATAGGTAGGTACCTATATTAATTAACGTCACGCAACGGGTCCCTTGTGGTTCTACTAGTGGCGTAATCTGTCGAATTTCGACTACAGCTACTTTCTGAAGGGGGTATTGTAGTGAACGCTACAAAGATTAACTGGCGATGCAGTAGTATGTTTAACATTTGGTAATGTACTTTTTGGTAGCCCTGTAGCTAAATAAATGTTCTGTCATTTGTGATAAAAATAATAGTGGTTGTATTTTTTGTGAAAGAATTCCACCGAATCGGAGGGGGGCAGCAAGTGTCTCACCATGGAGTTCCTGGAGGAGTCCGTGGCGAGTCTCTGCATGCAGTCGGAGAGTTTCTTCCCGGTGGCGCAGCAGCTCTCCCGGATCAGGTCCACCCTCTTCTCGGCGGCATTCAGCTCCTCCGTCAGGACACCGCTCTTCTCCACCCTGCAACACACAAACACACCTGTTTACCACATCGCACCAAAAAGACAGCGTCGCTCTGAACCACCACTATCCGAACACCGGACATTACGGGATTGGATGTGAACACCACGGGATTGGATATGAACACCACGAGATTGGGGGTGGAGATTAGGGATTGGGGGTGGAGATTAGGGATTGGGGGTGGAGATTAGGGATTGGGGGTGGAGATTAGGGATTGGGGGTGGAGATTAGGGATTGGGGATGGACCCTACGAGATTAGGGATGGACACTACGAAATTGGGGATGGACCCTACAGATAGGTTGTGGACCCTATAGATAGGGGGTGGACACTACAGATCGGGTGTGGACACTACAGATTAGGGGTGGACTAGGGATAGGGGGTGGATTAGGGATAGGGGGTGGATTAGGGATAGGGGGTGGACTAGGGATATGGGTGGAGACTAGGGATTGGGGGTGGACACTACGAGATTGGGGATGGACCCTACAGATTGGGGGTGGACTAGGGACCGGGCTACCGTGGTTCCAGATCAATGGCAAAAGGAGAAAATCGAGGACAACATCACGTCATTTCGAACCACGGTCAGATGACGAGGCAGCACCTGAGCTGTCACCCCACTCTCCAAACTGCCACCCACCCAACGTGAGGACTTTCGGCCACGACAGATTTAAGGTGCACCAGCCGCCTCTACACCATACGATTACAAACATCCATGCCCGGACCAGGATTCGAACCTGGAACCTTCCTATTTATTTTTTGGAATTTTTTGCCAATGTATTCCTAACAGAAATTTTACATATTTGTTTTTTAAATAAATAATGACCTCTTCCCCACAGCTTATGAATTACTGTGTTTTCTACATCAACATCTTGATTGGTATTTCAGAAAAATTGTAAAGCTTACGTATTGAAATAAAGGACTGAAAATGTTGAAAAAAGTAGAAAAGTTACTGGGAAAAAGGAAAACAGTTTGACGCTAATTGGGAAATGAAATGAAATTAGGAAATGGGAAGAAGAGTTAGAAAGGACAGTTGACGCAAAATAGAAACTAATTCCAGTTTCATGAGTTACGCTACGATGGAAAAATAGCAGTGGTATATCTGAAGTCATGGATAAAAAAAAAAGGACATCCGCATTACTTAATTGAGAAGAAGAGTTATCTTTGGAAGAAAAGGAATAACAGGTTTTAAAAAAGAAAAGGCTCATCGGCTGGGATAAAAAAAAAAAGAAACCATGTTAAAGTGTGGGTGATAAATTTTTAAAAAGATATTGCAGTTGCTATGGGTAAAAAGATATCACGGGGTTTGAAGTCAGCTCTTTGGCGTTGGGCACGGAACATTTTGAATCCCAAAAAACACCCCCTTCCAAACAATCCGATTAAGCCACAGTTTAGAAAAGCAATCACAGTTTAGAATAACAACCACAGTTTGGAATAATAACCAAATAATAACAACCACAATTGATAACAACAATCAGTTTTGTATCGCAAATATTATAAGGATATGTAGTCTTCTAACAAATTAAAGCCGACAGGCGAAGTCGATTCGTAGGTCCACGCGATTTAACCTTTATAGATCTTACGACTCCGACCCATCGGTCTGGTGGTTGAGGTGTTAGCCTCTAGATCGGAAGGTTCCGGGTTCGAATCCGGGTCAGTGCATGGCTATTTGTAAGCGTAGGGTGTAAAGGCGGCTGGTTCACCTTCAATCCGTTGTGGCCGAGAAAGTTCTCCCACGTTGAAAGGTTTGTGTGTTCGTTCGGAGAGTGAGGTGCCAGCTCAGGTGTTGCCTCGTCATATGACCGTGGTTCGAATTGACGGGGCGTTGTCCTCGGATCATTCCCTCAGGAGATTGATCCCGGACCGCCCTCAATAGACCGTTGTTTTGCACCGTTTATTAAAATACCTACCTAAAGTAACCTTCCAATTGTGGGGAACGTATTCATGTAGGTATTTTAATTAACGTCGTACTCGAGCGACACGTCGGGCTATTGCCGACGGTCCTGGATCAATGCCGAAGGGAAAGATTCAAGGACACCACCAATTTATTATCTGGATGCGCTGCATGGTTAAACATTATCATGGTAGATCGGTTGGAACAGCATCGGATTAGCAACCGAAGGGTTGCGAGTTCGAATCCAGCCAAAGACCGTCGTGTACAAAGATGGTCTGGTGCACGTTGAATCCATCGTGGCCTCCAGTGTCATCACTTTGGCGCGGAGTGGAAGTGAGCAAAGTGGGGTAACAGCTCAGGTGTTGTCCTCGAATCCGTCAATTTGTAATTGATCCCGGACCGTCGTCCATAGCCCGTTGTTTTGCTGCAGTGCGACGTTAATCAAATCTATCAAAACACCGTCGCTGCATTTGTCGAAGGTCGGTATATATATTAAATTAACGTCGTACTGGAACAACATAACGGGACTCTCAAGGGAGTCCGTCTAAAAGACTACATACCAAAAGTTAGAACCGACACCCTCATCGTCGACCGTTCTCTTGTTTGGTTCCTTACAGGGCACGGCCCGTTCTGGGCCTACCTCAATAGATTCCATTTGAAGGACACCGATAAACGCGTCTGTGGGGAGGTGGGGGACGCTGATCACTACCTATTCGACTGCATATTCACACAGGCAAACCATATTACAAGACCAGCTAACGAGAATAAGGCCAATTGGCTTGAAGGTGTTCTTGGTAATAAAATGTCTCGCGCAAAAATCAAGTCCTGTGTGAAAACAGCGATGGGTATGGTGGCGGGGCCCTCCCTCCCCTAGGTCAACAGACACACCCGGAGCGATCCCCTCTTTTAAACTTTTGAAATTTTAAAGTTTTAATCTTTTATATATCATGTAGATCATTCTAAATATTATTTTTAAAATATGACTCTCTTAAATTTTTAACTTATTTTACGCATGTTCATTTCACAATATAATATACTTATTTCATAGCAACATACCCATAATACGGCATAATTTATTTATTTCACCTTTCATTTGTAAATAAACATAATCACAATCATTATATTCACAGTTCATATTCACAATCGTGTCTTACAGTTCTTGTTTCAATTTTATATATTGTTCTAGAAATTCCATTAGTTTGATTTTGAGTAAACGATTTTTTTTTCTCTGTTCTGTTCGGTTATCCTCAATACTCCCGGTGTGCCACCGGTGTTTATTTTCTTATTTCCGGTGTGCCACCGGCTCATTGTTCTGTTTTGCCCGGATTTTCCGGAGGTTTTGTTTATTTGTTAGTTTTAAGGCCGCTTAATGCGTGCATGATGTAACTCCAGATCGGGTAATGTAACCTGCCCCATACCATCTCCCTTTGAATCAATAAGTGATCGTTCGGCCGGCGTGGGTCCCTATGGACCTCCTTGTGCTGCGATGGAAGTCGCCACCCTTTCCCCCCGGATCTTATTACACTCTAAACCTAACGGTGAGTGGATTCGGGGAGGGTCTTAAAAATAAAAAATAAACATAACGGGCTTATGACGACGGTGCGGGATTAAATTCCCAGAAGGGAATGATCCGAGGACAACACCGCGTCATCCAGAACCACGGTCAGATGATCTGAGCTGGCACCCCACTCTCCAAGCTACCACACCCACTCAATGGACGCAGGACAGATCCATGGCCAAAGAGAAATTCAGCAACAGGTCGTCGACCCCTCTGCGGGTGTCACCAAACGAAAGTCTGCACGTGTCGGAGGCATTCTCGCACGGAGTCCCGCGGGCCGTAAAAAGGCCGTTTTACGACCCGCGGCAGACAGTCAGTCCGTCTTATCTCGGTTCCGCTCTCGCTTGCGAACGGAACGGGTGAAGAGTTCTTCCTTCCTGGACGAATGATTGGAGAATTCCGGGATTCCAACAAGTGGTTGAAAAAAATCGAAAGAACTATGAAAATAGCAAAAAAAAACGCAGCGAGGCGGAAAGAATTACGGCGTTATGGCATCTGCATACCTTTAAAACGCCATTTTTTCACCCAAATTTCACGTTTTTCAAATTTTATATATTTTACTATTCGAATAACCCGGCGTTGCTTGGGTTGACATTAGGGATGCTAACATCGACAGCAAAACATCGATGTTGAAAAAAAACATCGAATCGCCTAAAAACCAACGCTGTTTTTAAACAGCGATGTATTTAAACTTTCCCCCCCATTTCTTAAATATGCTTTTGCAACCTCAAACATTAAAGCCGGGGAGATTTAATCTGTCATTTGCCGTGTTTATTACTTTATAACAAAAACTTTTTTAAACTGTCAAAACAAAGTGAAAAAAAAAATTAATAAGAACAATTGACAAATCTTTTATTTTCCAATTGAATAATATAAAAGAAAACTAGGGGGCCTGCCCCCTGCTCGCTAACGCTCGCCAACCTCCGGAGGATTGCTTCGCAATCCTCATTGGTTCGCTGCGCGAACCTATGCTCGCTTCGCTCGCCTCAATGAAGACATGTGTCCTAGCAGAAGGGATTGTTTACAAAATATGTTACCAAAAAAATGTTTTTCAAATCTAAATTTGCTGTATTACAGAAAAAATATATACAGTATCTCTAAAATCAGAATTCAAATGAAAACTTTTTGCAAATTTTGACTCGAAATGTGAGCGTTGCTTTGGAAATTGAATACCCAGCATGTTGTTTGTGTGTACATTTTCCCAGCACTCAAACGACCCACACTTTTTCATAGAGTTTGTTGCCGAAAGTTGTAGTGCAAGCGTCTTGTTGAACTATAATTGTTGGCCCTAAAAAGGACCGTTTTTTAAATGGCCCTGAAAAGATACTCCGCTATTTTTTTATTTCTATTATAAACTAACTGCAACAGCTCATTAAAATTTCCTTTTTTTTTTCAATAAAATTTCATCCGATAACGCTATAAATTCAATCGATGCGCAAGACTTCGCGATAGACAAACAATCGTACAGTGTTGCCAAAACGCGATTACAAATAATGTCTTTTTTGCGTGCCACGTAAGAGAATTATATATATAGATAATATTGACAACTATTTGACATAGGTGCTACTAACTACAAGCATATGTACCTACCTACATAGCCTTAACGTATAACGGACATTACGGAGTTGCCAGTGACAGTTCTTTTCGTGGAGGTCACATTACCCGCGTGGTGGTTTGCTTCGCAAATCAAAAAAATAAAAATATTTAAATCCAAAATTACTTTTTAAAAGAAATACAGACGTATAATTTATAGATTTATAAACCGTTGAATAGATTTATAATCCGCAGATTTATAAACCGTTGAAATTTTAATTCTACACTGCTGGCCACCGTAAATGCAACACCCTGAAGGAAGCATGCAAATAATATGAAATTTACAACATGCATTAGCGGAGGTGAGATATGCAAATGATTAGAATTTCAACGCAGACGCACATCACGCGCGCCTGTAGCGCCACTTTAAAGCGCTATTTAAGGCTTGGAGATTTCGACGATTTCAAGTACGGCAATTGTGTTTTTCTTGTGGTTTTTTTTCAAAAAAAAACGATTCATTATGCCTCGTAGAAAACAGCGCTCATCTTTTGATCAAGTATCCGAGTTCGACAGAGGAAGGATAGTGGCCTACCGAGATTGTGGATTATCTTTCAGGGAAATCGGTAGTCGTGTTGGACGAAACCAAACAACTGTAATGCGGATATCTGATCGTTGGATGCAGGAGGGTACGACGGACCGACGTGTTCGATCACTTCACGTGATGACAGGCATATTGTGCGTATGGCAGTGACGGATCGCTCAGCCACATCACGAACCATAGCACAGCACATTCAGTCTGTAACGCATCATTCAGTGTCGGGGCGTGACAGCCGAAGCTTTATATTGCATTCCAGAACAAAGGTGAGATTTAATACCACCGGAGCGACCTTCTGCCTTTTCCCCCAAAGCGTTCACACCTCACGGTCGACCGAACAGAAGGAGGAACCCTCTGGAAGGTCAGTCGCTGACAGCTCGTAAAGGGTGTTCGGTGCCAGCGGTCACTTAAAAGGGGGATGACATCCGCAGTACACAGACCTATACCATGCCGCTGGTGTGAGCGAAATAATGTGGTAACAATTATATATCTGCCGCAGACGTAAAGGTTAAGAACCGATCGCAGACGCATCGATAGGAAATTGCCCATTTCGGATGAGAGGTCAAAACGGTGGTCAAAGACACCCAATCAGAAAGAGGAACATATCACTCTCATGAGAAATCGATGGGAGAAACCGACCGGCCAAGAATAGCGATGTCTCCGCTCCTTTGTTCGCGTGACCTTATCCGAGCGAACAATGCAACTGGCAGATGGCCATCTGTCTGTCCGTCCGGAATTAACGCCGAACTCTATATTGATGCCACTCGAATGCACTCCATCAGATAGAGATGTTAAGCGAATCGCACAACTGCTCTTACTCAATCGCTGATACTTACCCGTTACTGTATCATCCAAATAACAGTCATTTGGTGTGTTTAGAGGAACAGTGATTGAGACTACCTGTGATTGGGTAGCAGTGATGAGTTTATTGATGATTGTGATCGGTGACTGATCTGTAGGGAAGAAGGGGGGCTAGTGAAGACAATTTTTATAAATGTGGCAAAAAAAAGTATACTAAATATCATTTGTGACACATCATTTTTTTTTCTACGTTAAGGTACTCTTTTACTTTTATTTTGGTTGATATATTAAAGTATTTGGCAGTACTAGGGGGTCCGCTCCCTGTTCGCTAACACTTGCCAACTCCCGGAGGATTGCTTTGCAATCCTCATTGTTTGGCTTCGCTCGCATCAATGAAGACAAAATTTACAAAATATGATATTCCAAAAAAAATATTTTTCAAATATAAATTTGTTGTACTACAGAAAAATTATACAGTAACTCTGGAATCAAAACACGAACATCTGGAATTCAAATGAAAACTTAGAGCAAATTTTGACTCGAAATGTGAGCGCTGCTTTGGAAATTGAATATCCATCATGTCGTTTGTAAGCTGCAACAGCTCGACTAATATTCATTTTTTTTTCAATAAAATTTTATCCGATAACGCTATAAATACAATTGAGGCGAGAGGCTTCGTGGTAAACAAACAATCGTACAGTGTTGCCAAAATGCGATAAAAAATAACGTCTTTTTTTGCGCGCCACGAAAGAGTATATATATATATTAATAATCTTTTATAATATTAGAGATAAACTTCGGCACCTTTTTGCTTATTTCTTTGCGCCATTTTAGCTTTCCGTTGGGTCGAGACAACAAAGACGACACATACTTCTCGCGCATAATTATCCCAATTCACAGTTGGAACGGAGCGGACGCATGAATTACACGGTACCTAGCAGATGACTGAGAAACTCCTCGTCACGATTCACAAGAACTTAATAGATTTAAAACAACCTTGCTTGCTGAGAAAGTGAGAGGGTGCCATTAATAGGGTGGTAATAGACACAATTAGGAGTCCAGAACACGTTCCAAACAATCAAGAGTGGACGGCCACAAACCGAAAAGGAAAAAGCAAATGCAGAAAGTAAAGTGGTGAGACGGGCAGAAGGGTAAATGGAGTTGATTTAGGAAAAAAAAAAGAACGAAACGAAAACCACCGATTGGAAATTTAGTGGGGGAGTTAAAATTGGAGCAATGTTTGAAGATAGTAGCTAAACGTTTTGAAACGTGAAGCATGAACCTTATCAATAGTAAATTGAGAAATCGTCTTCTTGATGAGAACCTGGAATTCTGCTTGAAATTAAAAAACAACGACATACAAACCTGACTTATCCTTACCTTCCCAGGAAATACAAGGCCATTGTTCACATTAAATGCGTGTTTTGTCATGTTTTTTATTTTGATGTAAAACATATTTTTTTGTCACTAAATAAGATTATTCATTATGATACCTGGTTTCATTTAATGTTAGTAGCTAGTTTAAACTGACACTCCTAAAAACATGGTTCTTGAAAAAAAAAATTGTCTCTCAAAGGGGTTGGATTGGGGGAGTTGCACCCTATTCATTTTCTTTTCAGCTTGCATAATTTATTTGTCTTAATTGTTCCATTTCATCATTTGCAGTTTGCATTATTTTCAATTTTCTTTTTTTCGTTTGTTTAAGTTCAGCTGCAGCCATCTTTTGCTTTCGCCTTAAAAAAATTTGATACACTTTCGGGACAAAATTATGACTTGGGGACTTTTTCGGGGACCCGTTTTCCGCATATTTTCGAGACCAGTAGACACAGTGCAAACTCATACTACTAATCAGAATGCTGGCAGCAAAGCGTAACAAAACAAACACAAATTTTTGACTGACGTTTTTGTTTCTTTTTTATTCTTTAGTATAAGTTTCTATCTTCGCGATCGTTAAAGATGGAGTAGAAATTTCAACGGATTTGAAATCTGCGGAAAATTTTACACCACATAAATACCTCGGATAGTCCGAATTTTACGTGAATTTGGGATAGGCCCGTGTCATGTCGGGTGGAGATGGGACAAATTCTTAAAATTATTGTTTTTTCTTTTTAATAGTATCAGTATCACGTAAAGACCTGTCACGTGCAACACCGCGCTGGTCTGCTGATACAAAATAGACAAATACACAACGATCTCCAGATAGATGCCATTGAACACTACATCACAAAAGTGAACTCGAACATCAACAACGAAGCAGAACACAGTCAACTTCAATCCAACTCTTCAATACGGAATCCTGAGGGAGAATCCAATATCAGATCCATTTGTCTCAGATATATTCAGCAGCAACCCCTAGGCTTAGCGAACCCTTGGCTCTTTCCCTTCGAGATTGATCCCGGACCGTCACCCATAGCACGCCGTGTTGCTTCAGTGAGACGCCCTTAAAAATAGCGAACACCTTGCACCAGGGCTACTGCGGCTCAAAGCAACCATCAGCCGAAACAGGAAACGCTGGAAGATAAAAGGAAGCAGACGGAAAGAAGAAAATAATTCCGCCGGAAGTTGAAATATGCACGTTACCTCCAATAACAACTCCGAGTTCCAGAAATTTACAATAGAAGTTTGCGAAACTTGTCACTGGGCCATGGACTCTCACACCCTAAAAATTCTCCTAACCACACAAATCTAACATAATTAAAAAAATACTCTCAAGGTTCAATTTAACTTTCAACACTTTCTAAACCCAACTGGAAGTTTTAATTTTATCAGCAACTAGCCAAAAAAATTATTTCTTTAAGGAGCAGCCGACCAACCGGTCTAGTGGTCAAGGTGTTGGCCTCTGGATCGGAAGGTTCCCGGTTCGAATCCGGGGTTAGGGCATGGATGTAAATTGTGCTGCCCTTTGTTAGGGACAATGATGGTCCACCCACTGGGGGCCCCTTCACAAGTGACCATCACTTCTGGCCTTGTATAAGGCTAAAATGAACTCGGTCAACTCTGTACTTTGTATTGTATTCTATTTGTCTTCGCAATTGTACTGCCTTGCCATTGAAAAAAAAAAAAAAAAAACACCTAGCCACTGCGTTGCCCGTGACATTTATTTTCGTAGGTTCACGTGTGACCACTAACCCCCGGTGGTTGCTACGAATTCTAATTTGGTTTGCAAAGACCACGGGCAACGCCGTGATGGCCTTGTCAATGTCAAATTCCAATTGCGAAGGGATCCAATCGGCGTGACGTCACAATCTCTTGCGAAAGTTAAAAGATTATTTATTAAAAATTTTTAAAGTTTTTCCGCAGATTTCAAATTTGTTGAAATTTTTACTCCATTTTTAACGGTTTAGGAGATAGAAAAAAGAACTAAATAACTGAAGTTAAAAGTTTATTTGTCTGTTGTCGTCTGCTGAAGGAAAATTATTCCTCCGCTCAAAATGAATTCGGAAACGAAAAAAAATAAATTTAGAATCTGTGATCTTTAATGGTGTTGCATTCTAAGGAAAACAGTAATAATTTAATAGCATTAAATTCATTTTAAAATGTTCTAGATTGAATTTTAAAATTCGCCGCGACCCCAAAATTGCAAACAGTTTGGACTACCCGTGTTCCAAATCCCATTATTGTAAGCGCCGCAGGACTGTGATACCTTAAAACATACATTTTCTTTTATAATAGTACATTGAATAGTATAAGTACATTGAATGTGGATGCACTTACTTATGCGTACTGTACTTAGATTGTACGGTAAGCTAATAAATTTCACTAAAAATATTGCATATTTCTTACTGTATTTTTTACTTTGCGAAGTAATTTTTTTAAATGTTATTAAAAGTTTAATTATTTGTTTATGAGCACTATATTCTGATAGGTGAATATACTCTTCCCCCTACAAAACCAACAAGAGCAATAGCAACCTGTATTCCTCACAGTGTCTGGGATCAAGCCCAGAAGGGAATGATTCTAGGACAACGCAACGTCATTTTGAACCGTGGCAACACCTGAGCTGGCACCCCACTCTCTAAACTGCCACACCCCAACAGAAATAGTTAGGGTTCACTGGTATTAACTTTTCGACATTACGGCTATAGATATAACTGTCTCGAGTCTTTCTTGGCGCGATTCTGATAACTTTCAAGTTGCAACTGATGTACCGGCCTTAAGGCAGGTTTACACGCTACGATAAATCGCGACGATGTGATTGACAAATTTATTGTTCCAATAAATCGAAAGAGTGAGTATTGTTTACACGCTACGATAAATCGCGACGATGTGATTGACAAATTTATTGTTCCAATAAATCGAAAGAGTGAGTATCGTTTACACGCTACGATAAATCGTAACGATTTCTTGTCAAATATTCGTTGTTGACCGCTAAATAAGCTCTTTTGCCATGGAGAAATGTGTTGTTGTTATATATCATTTGTTTAGCGAGAAAAGTCGCAAAGACCAAGAACAAAGTGGAGCCGCCAGTGGTTGCTAAAGAAAAGGGAATTCTCTCATGTAAAATTATTGAAAGAATTGAGAAATGGACCAAATGACTGACGAATTTATTTGAGAATGGACGAAGAGGCTAATTTTGAGTTGCTAAGGTTAGTTTCTCCGTTTATTACGAAAACTGATACTGTTATGAGAAGAGCGATATCTGTGCACGAAAGACTCTCAGCTACCTTACGATTCCTTGCCACCGGAAGAAGCTTGAAGGACATGGAATATCTCTAACTGCTATTTCTAAACCAGCTCTCAGCAAAATAATCCCGGAAACCTGTGAAGCTATCTACAAAGTATTAAAACAATTCATACAGGTATGTTAAGAACAGTTTTTTGTTTACTTTTAAACCATATATACATTACAAACATTATAACGAGAAATTATACAAACATAACTCTCGAGGAGTTTGTTTAGCTGCCATAGTTACCTATTCGAATAAAAGCAACAGTCAACCAAAGAACGAACTATTCGACAAAACCTTTCTGATGCAAATGCAAACGGAGTCAAGTTGTAGCGAGAAATGGCTTCCACTTGTTTACAATTTCCAACATATTGTTACGATTCGCAGAAATTGATGCCGGCCGGCATCAACCATCCAATCCAATTCCAATTAATCGCTACAATGTCCTGTTTACACCCAACGATAAATCGAAATTCGATCGTTACGATAAATTGCTAGCATTTATCGTGGCGTGTAAACCGGCCTTTAGTCTCAATCTCTATAGGCACGATCACGGTGCAACTGATGTACCGGCCCTAGTCTAAAGGTATTTTTACGCTCATTACAAGATCTCGGAATTTATTCATTTTCCTAACGCATCATTCTCTTGTATGAAGGTAGGTATTGTAATTAACGTCGTACGAGAGTGAAACAACGTGTTATTGACGACGGTCCGGGATCAATTCCCCTAAAGCTTTGGTTTCCTAAGAAAGTAGAGCCGTTATCTAACAGCCGTGATACGTCATGATGCCGCGGGCATAACTAGACGGCCGTCTAAACAAGAATCCCGAGGTGTCAACTTAGACGGACAGAATACGTTGGAGAATGGGCAACACAGACAGCTGTCGTGGTTTATTTTATTCGAGAAACAAAACAAAGTGGTTTTTTATTCTCTAGTTCAGAGTTTCTTAACTTCGGGATCGTTGAAGGTATAGTGAAAATGTCAACAGATTTCAAATCAGCGTCAATTTCTACGCCAGATCGGTATCAAAAACAGTTTTATTATTCAATTATTTACCATTTGATTATTTAATTTTTTATTAAGTAATTAATTATTTATTTTAAAGAAAATCACATTTAAGGTATCGATCTGGTGTCAAATTTTCCGCAGATTTCGAATCCGTTGAGATTTTTATTCTGTGTTTAACGATCCCGATTTTACAAAAACGAATGAATCAATGGCAGTCAAAAATGTTTATTTATTTCGCTCCTCTTCGCTGGAATCGTTTGGAGCAGGAAATGAAATCTGGCCGCTAGAAGAGAAAAAACGTTCTCCAACTGTTTGAGACCGCTATGACGACAGTCATGGAAATGGCGGCTCCGATCATTTTCGTTACGCTCACAAACAATGCTCTCTAGGAAACCAACACCATGTGTTAGTATAAACAACGTTTTAGTGACGTCACCCACCGATACATCACGGCCGCTAGATCACGTCTACGCTTTCTTAGGAAACCGAAGCTTTAGGGAAAGATCGGAGGACAACGCCACGTCCTTTTGAACCACGGCGAGAGCATAAGCCAATGAAGGCCGCGAGAAAATAAACTGGATTTTCTAAAGTCGAAATTGAAACAAATCGAGTGCACGCTTCACCGCAATGGCCGTGTTTTCGAGTTGGCAACTTCGCGTTCCCTTCGGGAGAAAACAGAAACTCGCGATCGACCGAGAAGGAAGGAACGAGTGTTCTGCCGCGTGACCTTGATTGTCGATGAACCTCCCCACCAGACGCCGAATGCTCCTTGACCTTCGGGGAGTTATTCCCAAGAGTTGTGCTATACACCCATTGTGTGTCGACGGCTTCACCCGAAGGAAGGGTTCTCGGAATCAATCGAAACGCGATGTTCGGAGGATGGTTTGCATAAGGGTACAGTAGAACTCCAATGATCCGGATCAATTGGCAACATAACCCATCCGGATAATTGGATAATTCACGATGAAAACAGGGTTGCCATGGTTACACTTAAAATAGTTGCTTTAAGTAGCCGGAAAAGTTGAAGATAGAGTCGAAATAGTCTCCTCCTGGCGATAATTTAGAAGTCTTTTTTCCCCGTTATCCTAAAATGCCGAGACTCAGATAAAAAGAATGGAATATAACTTATGCAGTCAGTGACTTATGACTAGCGCGTCTTTTTAGTAATGGCTCTTCGTTACGTGGACGATTCTATTTAGGACCGTAGGGAGGTCGGTAGATATTAAACTCGTGATAAGTGAATCGATTCTTCAGTTTGATTCTTTCGTAACTTGTTTTGATCATTTGATCTACAGTGAGCTATGATTATTTACTTGTCTGGTAGTCTTTTTTTGTGTGTCTTCTATGATTTTTTAAAGCAGATTGATGGAATGTATGATTGATGGAAGGGTACTTATACTTTAAAGAGCTTCTTTTCGTGAAGCAACGTTGGCCTAATGGCTAAAGTCACCCACCTTCAGATTAGCGTCGGCAGCGGAGGATGACTTCCCGAGTTCGAACCCAGCTGGCGGAAAAATTTTTAGATCCTCCAAATTATTTAAAAAAAATTCCAATTTAATTCCTTTTCATTCAAATTTACTTTTCCTAATTTTTAATACCCTTTTCATATTTTTCCAAGCTTCCGTTGATTTTACATAAATAATCTAAGAACCACTCCTGAACTCACTACCAGCTGATATTTTTCCGCCCCTCTGCCGTCCCCTTTGCTTTAGGATGATGGTGTCGTATCCACCGCTGGCTTAGGACCATTCTGATGTAACAAAAAGCATACATAAAACACTAACTTATATAATTATTAACTTATATAATAAAAGGATACAATTTTCGGCTCCCACCTCTACCCACCCATAGCCATGGATCTGAAAAGAAAAGAAGAAAGCAGAAAGGAAGAGATAAATCGCCAACAACTATAAACCTTGATGACATACGTATCTAGGTCATGTGATCCGATTAGCCGATCAAGTTGGACTTGCGTAAAGTACTATCATGGGATTGAGGCGCCTGTCCGCCCCACGGTCCTAAATAGAATCGTCCACGTAACGAAGAGCCATTACTAGAAAGACGCGCTAGTGTGACTTATGAGCTTACTCGAATAAACGAAAACTTTCATGCAGGCCACATCTGTGTAGAATGACCTGACTCGTGGTGTTTCACTTCTAAAAGATGCGTCTACCTCTAAAGAATAGAATTTTACCGAAAACTCGATTTCGACAAAAAGTGACTCATGGGGTTTCGCAAACAACCGATTCAAATACTTAGTGGCACGGTAATTTTGCCTACTTTTTAATATGTTACTTTTTTCATTCAAAAATAAAACATCGACACTGTTAAAACATCAATGACAAACAACCATCGGCTCCAATAAATCGATGGTAAATACAACTCTGTTTTTATCAGACACCGATGTAGCATTCCTAGTCAGACGTTGTCTGAGCGCGGGGTGACGCAGCTAGCGGAACGACATACAAAGGTCATCGAACAGAACGTACTGATTCAATGTCATTTTGAGTCAATACAATAATTTCCTTTCCCTTTGTGTTCAAAAAACGGGACGAAAGCCTTCAGCAAACCCAATACAAACCTTCAATGAGCATCCCTCCTTGGAAGAAGAAGGAAACAAAACATTCTTCAGACGAAACCGGGAAGAGTGGGGTCCTTATCGCGAAGAATATTTTCTGAATTTGTTTCTTTTCAAGTCCTCGTTTGCAAACAGTCGTCATTCCCTCCTAAGTCGGGAAATGGAACCACCCACTCTTTCGGAGTACAAAGGCGAGCACAAGGAAGAAATGGCAGTTAAAATCGAGAATAAATTTTAGGTCATTTTGCTGTTGACCTTTCATCGAAGTTGGATGGGAAAACACGTCAGGCTTTAACGAATGCAACTCGCGATGTTTTTAAACGACCGATTCGGAACGTTTGTGACGTAGAAAACGTCAACAAGTCTGAGCCGCTATGCATTCTCCAGGGTACACACAAGAAACCGAGAGACGTTCTTCGAAAGTACCACTTGTGGATCAAGTGTTGGCGTGAGGTTTGGAACAAAATACCGACCAAATGGAACGGTGTTGATGAGTTCAATAAACAATCGCTCAAGAGTGCCCTACTTAAGAGTTGAATCGCGGATCATCGAGAACCGTGTTTTCTCAAACGGCGAATGAAGTGATCCACGGATTCGGAACGGAACGGACGTATCAATTACGGAGTACCTTGCAGAGAACTGCGAACCTCCACATCAGAATTAATAAGGAATTTAATGATTGTAGACTAAGCAATGGAGGAAGAAAGTTAAAGGTAGTGGCAATGCACTATGAGAAAGGTAAATAATTAAGATAGACGATAGAGTTTAATAATTGATACAATTAGGAGTCCAATTCACGTTCCAAAGATGAGGGGAGACAAAAGATGAGGGGCGACCAATCAGTACCGAAAAGAAGTGGCAAAATGCATGAGATGTGGTGATGATTTGGGGGTAAGTGGTAATAAGAGGGGGAAAAAATCAATGTGGGGAGCCCGGAGACTCACCAAGGGGTCTCTGAGCTCACCACATCGACGTTTTTTGCGTGGAGGGAATGTGTGGAAATCACGGTCAAGATGGGTTTTTGGTCTCTTGCGAGATTTGATCAGGGAGGTATCATAAGATGGGATGTCTCGTAAAAGTGGGTTAGGGACATTTGGAAGTCTATTGAAAAATTTGGAAGAAAGGGTCTTAATATATTCGAAGATGGGTTCAATATTAAGATCTCTGTGAATAATTTCGCGGCGCACATATTACGGGGCATTGACCATTTGGAGGAGGATGGTATTTTGAAGGGATTGAAGATATTTAATATTTGTTTTGCATGTGGAACCCCAAATAGGTGAGGCATAAAGAATAGTGGGACGGATAAGAGATTTGTAGATAAGAATTTTGTTTTTCAAAGAGAGGTGGCTATATGACGGCCGATGAGAGTAGATAAGTTAGATTTAAGAGCAAGCGTCTTTTTACCGATAGTTTTAATGTGAGGGGTGAAAGTGAGTTTGGGGTCAAGAGTTAGGCCAAGGTATTTGAATTTTTTGACAAATGGGATAGGTTCGTTGTAGAATTTAATGTTTTGAAGTTGAGATGGAGATTTGTTAGAAAACATTAGGAGTGCACGATCCACGGATTAAAAGGAGACGCTCGCTGTGATGGGCTACTGCCGTCTCCTCGCGATCACGTGATAGCGTTTACATTTGTTACGACGTCCGAATCTGCATTCATATCGGTCGAGCACGTACTTCGCCTGTAGAATGGATTGCAAAGTGTGATTTTAAGAGAACGCAGACGAAACGCAAAGGTATTTAATTTCAAATTGGACTTTAATGAAAACCTACATTTTGCCATAAAGAATTGTATACAATGCCTTGACAAATCAATGTAATCCGATTCTATTTGTACTTGTCAGTATGCTAAAGTGGTTAAACACGTACATTGTCAATTTTCTTTCATTTTCGTAATAAATCAACAAAATAATTTTTATTCCACGACGCATTAGCACCTGCCATGGTCATATTCGATCCCTTTGCTCTCTCACTGGGTTCTACTCTGGCGAGCCAGAATAGAGTTCGAACCAGAACACATCTATTTTATAGAACATGTGTGTAATCACGTTCCGATTTATATAAGATCAGTTGAAGGCGCAAGCATACTCTAATTGAGCGCAGAATGAAGTGTGGCGTCCATTTTGTTTTGTTTGCAGCATATCTCGCTTCTTTCGCAAAAAGATAGTATTATTGCGCATGCGTAACTCTCAACCAAGAGTTAATTCGCCGATTTCGGAGGATCGAAATGTAACACCCAAACGGCCATATTCACAAGTCTCGAGTTAACTCGAGAATCAGTTGATCCGCGAGTAAGAGTTAACTCGAGGATTATCAAAAACGGTATTCTCAAACGGCGTGTTAAGTGATCCGGGGATTAAAATGAGACGCTCGCTGTGATTGGCTACCTCACGATCACGTGGTATTGTTTACATTTTTTACGACGCCCGAATCTGAATTCATACCGATCAAGCACGTACTTCGCCGTAGAATTGATTCCAAATTGTGAATAAATAGGACTCGTACAGCATTTTAATATGGTTTTGGGAAAAGTAATGCAAAGGTATTTAATTCCAAACTTGGATTTTTATGGAAACCTAAATTTTGCAAGAAAGAATTGTACACAATGTCTTGACAGATGTATGTAATCCGATTATCTTTGTACTTGTCAGTATGGGTGTGTATTGGTGGTGTGAAAAGTGACTTGCACTGTCAATTTTCTTTCATTCGTGATAATTCAACAGAATAATTTTTATTCTACGACGAATTTGTATCTGCCATGGTCGTTTTCTACCGTTCGCTCTCTCCGGCTTAGAGGACAGAGGTGGCGCCATCTATCTTTTCGGTAAGCTGCTTGTTTAAGATTTACGCAGCTACCTTTATTTTCATTTTTCTTTTGAATTTCAATAAAAATATGTCTAAATTTTTCCATTTAAGCAATATTATGATGATGAGATGAGCTGCTATGTAGAAGGTGCTCCGTAATGACAGATCCAGTCCAGTCGTCGAAAGAATACTGTAATTGAGCATAGAATGAAATGTGTCCTCCATTTTGCTTTTCCAAAAAGATGGTACTGCGCATGCGTTAAATGTAACCCGCGAGTTAACTCGCCGATTTCGGAGGATCAAAATGTAACACCGAAACGGCAGTTTAAACCACGGATCAGGACTTGTGAATACGGTTTTTTCGATAACTCGCGGATTATCGTTGATCCTCGAGTTAACTCGGACTTGTGAATACGGCCGAAAGACCGGTATAAGCCACGGACAAGGCATTCTGAATATGGTTTTTCCGATAACTCGGGGATAATCGTTGATCCACGGAGAAACTGGGACATGTGAATACGGACGCAACCAGGATGGTAACAGAACCTGGAAAACCGTGAAATCAGGGAATTCACAGGGAACTTTTTAATTCTGGGAACATCAGGGAAATTTTCCAAATTTCACAAAAAATCAGGGAAATTTTGATAATTTAAACGCAACTGTTATCGTTTGTCCTATTTAGAGATGCTCGATTACGAGTGCTTTTGAGAATCGAATCAATCGAATTCGCCGATGTTGTAATTCGAATCCAGAACCCTGGCGGCGACATTTTTAAACACCGCGAAAACCGGCCGCAGCGTCTCGTCGCCGTGAGGCCGGCCATGCAACTTGCGGGATACGATTTGTTTTGTGTCACTAACGATGTTCTTTTTGTGCATTCAATTAATATTTTTGGTTTGCAATTCTATTTTTGTAGAATTTTTATGTCTATTTGCATTTGATTGTGATGAACACTATGCTAATAATATAGGGTCAGGCAAAAAAAGCTCACACTCAAAATATTTTGTATTTTTTCTCCAATTTTTTCAATTGCTATTGTAAGAGTTCCATTAAGGGTTAATTTAAATGCCATTGTGAGGGTTCCAACCCTCGCAATAACAATTAAAATATCTGTAGAGAAAAAAATACAAATACTTGTGGAGAATGATCCTTTTACCCCATCTGACCCTTAACATTTAAAAGTAGTGTTGTGTGGCTACTGTATAGCGATACCCATCACGGAACACAACATTTTTGGAGGGAATTGTGAAATCATGGAAATTTTTGTGAGACTATCGGGGAACTTTTTCCCAAGGATTTTGTTGCCACACTGGCAAGAGTCGAATTGGATTTGTAAAAAGACTAAGATGAGTCATCGGTGATATTGCAGGGGTGGCCAACCTGTGGCGGATGGGCCAAACGTGGCGCATTGGATGAAAACAAGTGGCGCATTGCATCCTTTCGCCTACTTATTCTTTTGAAGTATGCGCCATAACTGAATCCATCTTCATACTTTCAACACCAGTGTATTTAAACATTTTCCAGCATTTCTTAAAACTGTTTTAGCAACTAGTGATGCTACATCGACCGCAAAACATCGATGTTTTGAAACTTTGATGTTCAAAATTAAAACAGCGATGTTGATAATACATCTCCCCCAAACCATCGATGTTTTTAAAATTCAGTGTATTATATTTTCTCACCTTTTTCTTAAAACTGGTTTAGCACCTAGTCATGCGACATCTACCGCAAAACATCGATGTTTTGAAACATCGATGTTGATAGTGCATCGCTCCAAAACCATCGATGTTTTTAAAATTCAGTGTATTTAAACTTTTTTCCCCATTTCTTAAAATTGATTTAGCAACTAGTGATGCGACATCGGCTCCAATACATCGATGTTTTTTTATAAACCATCAATGTTTTGAAAACATCGACATCGATGTCGCATCCCTACTTTTCAGACCCTTCACCCTTGGTCACTTTGGTCTAAAAATATGTTCAGTTTGCTGATTAGAAAAATGATGCTACTTGGTTATTTAAAAAATTTTTAAAACGGTACTTTTTTCATTTAAAAATAAAACATCGACAGCGTAAACATCGATGTTACAAAAACATCGACCCCAATACATCGATGTTTTGAAAACATCGACATCGATGTCGCATCTCTACTCCCTACTTCACGCGTGTGAAATTTCGATGGTGTTCGAAAAAAAGAATTTCAGCGAGCAATTGGTAAAAAAAAAAACTGTTGCTCTGTTATTGGGCTTCTTAAATTATGTTGAGTAATGAAAATGGTAGAAAACAAGGAGCATTATCGACCCGTGACGCTTTTTCATCGCCGAAAAGGCTAGAACGCTTCGCAGACGCAAGTTATTATTATGAACGTCCCGACATTAAGTTATTTTTATTTATTCCTCTAATTCAAGTATCTACCTTTTCGACCTTGAAGAGCGAAACCCTGATAGCCTCGCCAAACGCGCGTTTTACGCGCCTCGTGTGAACGGGGCCTTAGGGGTCCGTCGACGATTCCACTATTTAATTAACGTCACAGCGGTACAACACAACGGGCTATTGGCTACGGTCCGGGATCAGTCCTCCAAGAGAAAGATCCGAGAACGACACCATGTCCTTTTAAACCACGGTCAGATGACCGAAAACCACACTTGAGCTGGAAACACTCTCCTAACTTCCGCACCGCGCCAACGTGATGACACTCGAGACCACGACAGATTGAACGTGCATCAGCCCCCGTTGTGCACGATGGTCTTTGGAGTAGGGTAAGGGTGCCGTTTCGGATTGCACGTGCCACAAGTGGTCCGGAAAGTGTAGTCACCCGGATCCGTTCTTGAGCCAGAAACCTCGGAACATGTATGGGATGATGCAGCTACCGAAGCGACGTAAAAAGGTCATAGTAAAGAACGGCACATGCCACACTGACGAACCTTTGCATCAACCCAATGACGCAGTTTAACCTTTACGCTGCAACAGGTAGAAAATTGTACACCAGCGGCATGGTATAGATCTGTGTACGGTGGATGTTATTCAGATTTTAAGTCACCGCTGGTATCTATCACCATTGACGAGCTGTCAGCGACTGACTTTCTAGAGAGGATGTCTCCTTTTGTTCGGTACCCTATTCTGTCGACCGTGAGGAGTGAACGCTTTGGGGGATAGGCAGAAGGTTGCTCCGGTGAAATCTCTCTCACGCCAAACAGTACGCCACACAAGACTCTGAAAGGAAAGCGTCAATGGTAAATGCTACTCCAGGCTCTATCGTTCAAGAAAGGTAATTAGGTAAGATGTGGGGGGGGCGGACATGCAGGCGAAAGAGCCGTTCCTGGAGACGATTGAAAAAAAAATCTAAGCGCCGCAGAGTAAAGGTCTCCCAACACGTTCTAAGCTCTTATGTTTAGTTTGGTATAGAAACATTTTAATGTTTTCATGCTTAGTGTTATTAAACAATAGCATTGGGCTATAAATGTTTAAAATATATAGTATTAATTTTGTAAAAATGATGACTATGTATGAAATGTGTCACAAACTTCAAATGTGCTACATGAAAATCGATTCGACTCATTTGAAAAATGATGCTACCTAAATAAATTACACGCATTTTTCTAACGAATGAACTGGAATCAAAAGGATATTTAAATAAACGCACATTTTACAAGCGATCGAAAAATGAAGACAAGATTTTTGATAGTGGAACAGTCCTACTTCTTAAATAAATGGCCATCATTTAAAAACATTTCAACTCGGCATCATTATTCTAGTTCATTCCCTAGACAACATTAGAAAGAACACGTTCTCACAGTTTGACGAGAATCCATCCATAACTTTTTACGTTGTAACATTTGAAGTGAGGAAACAACGCATAAGTATCAATTGAGAGTAAAAAACAATTTGAATTGTATCGTTTGCTCTTTCTTGCTTTTACTGTTTATGTAAACAATTTTCTTCTTCACTTCTCTTTAAAAATGTTCAAACTATTTTCAAAAGAGAAACCAATCAAACATTTCTAAAATTATATTTGCAAAAAAAAAAGTAAGTTTCAAATTTAAATGTTGACAGGTTTTTGGTCTTTTAACGGTCACTTCTAATGTTTTCTATACCTACTTTCGGTTTTCCCTTCACTTTGATTAAAATCATAATATCTCTGCAACTAATTCACTTAGAATAAAAATGAATTGTACACTATCGTACAATAATGGACCGGACAGCAAGATGTGATAGTATAATGTAACGTCACAGCTGGGAGGTCCCTCTGACCACAGCTTTCATGGTGGTCCATGAATTTATGGCCGGATGGGGGTATCCCCTTCTCTTTGGTCGTTAGCGGCTTCGGAAGAACGTGTGGGGTCTTCTCTCGAGAAAAGGAGAATCGTAAAAAACCAGAACGTTAGCGGACGCTGGACCTCTGCTCCGGATTGAGGCCGCGGGACTGAAACCCAAAATTGTACAGTATCTATTAGCCTTGAAAAACTTTTAACATATATGTATTATTCTTTAATTAATTAAATGTGCTGTAATTTTAAAAGTCGTTTTAATTATCTTCAAGCCACTCGCCACGCAACCTATACCCACGACGTTACAATAAGTGAAACAATACACGCTCTAATAGGGGGTGGTCCCCCCACGTGCTGCAATGACACTAGCGACCCTTCTGGACAAGGTTTGGATACACAGCTATGAGTATTTGTGTCCATTCCCGCTGCAAGAATGAGCTGTCGATTTCGGACGTGGTTCACCGGTCCGTAAGAGTCGCTCTAAGGCGTCCCACACATGTTCTATAGGATTTAGGTCGGGAGTCTGAGCATGCCAGGGAAGACATTTTACATCCCTATCTCGATATCACTGCTCGACAGAGGCTTCATCATGACACGGAGCGTTGTCGTCCTGGAAGTCACATGCGTCCATTCCATAAAAATGCCAGGTAGGAGGAACCTGACGGTCCAAAAAGTTCTTGTAGGTGTCGGGGTTCCATTGACCAGGAGCAATGTGCAAAGGTTCTAGGCCATTCCACGAAATCACCCCCCAAACAAATAGTCGGATTTTGTGCAAATCCGCTGGCGTCCGGTCCGGTCCATTTATTGTAGGGTAGTGTATTTTGGAAAATAAAATAAATACAAATAAGATCAAAAACTTTTTTTAGAAGTTTTGGTCAAAAATGACATTTTTAACGCGTTCGGATACCTTGAGATCGAACATTGCCTTTCGATTTGTTTTGGTTCATCAACCAGTGGCAAGCAAGAACAGAGGGGAGTCTTGCTGCTCCCTCCCGACCTGATCCAGCGATCGTAATCGTCCGCCCACCGAGGTCCATGACTCAAGTGCTCATCCTTGGAGTCTCATTAAGACGCTCTGCTCGGCCAATTAGGCGAGCATTGTGCCCGAATTCAAGTGCTGATGACTCAACACCTCACTGGAAGCGACCCATAATTCATTCGGTTAGTGTTGATTGCGGGGAATGTGGGTGATGATGCGCAGTGGCTGTTCCAATTCCTCGGAGCAAACTCATTATTCACGCCCAATCAACTAACGCACTGGGAAGTATGGACGCGGAGGATGGATGAATGCCGAAAAGGTCCAGACAAGCTGCGCCAAACATGCGACATAAAGAGCCCAATACGAAATTTAAGGTTCGTGTTTTTCCAATAGCACTGTGTTTTAATTAACACAATTCGTTGTAAAAAATAAAAATAAAACAGTATTTATTGACAACAAGCATAACAAGGTTGAGGATGGACCCCTCTCACAAAGGCTAAGAAAGTCTGGTTATCGTTAGGGCAAAGGAAGCATGGTTCTCGTGAGGGCAAAGGAAGCATGGTTCTCGTGAGGGCAAAGGAAGCATGGTTCTCGTGAGGGCAAAGGAAGCATGGTTATCGTTAGGGCAAAGGAAGCATGGTTCTAGTGAGGGCAAAGGAAGCATGGTTATCGTTAGGGCAACGGAAGCATGGTTATCGTTTGGGCAAAGGAAGCATGGTTATCGTTTGGGCAAAGGAAGCATGGTTATCGTTTGGGCAAAGGAAGCATGGTTATCGTTAGGGCAAAGGAAGCATGGTTCTCGTGAGGGCAAAGGAAGCATGGTTATCGTTAGGGCAAAGGAAGCATGGTTCTCGTGAGGGCAAAGGAAGCATGGTTATCGTTAGGGCAAAGGAAGCATGGTTATCGTTTGGGCAAAGGAAGCATGGTTATCGTTAGGGCAAAGGAAGCATGGTTCTAGTGAGGGCAAAGGAAGCATGGTTATCGTTAGGGCAACGGAAGCATGGTTATCGTTTGGGCAAAGGAAGCATGGTTATCGTTTGGGCAAAGGAAGCATGGTTATCGTTTGGGCAAAGGAAGCATGGTTATCGTTAGGGCAAAGGAAGCATGGTTCTCGTGAGGGCAAAGGAAGCATGGTTATCGTTAGGGCAAAGGAAGCATGGTTCTCGTGAGGGCAAAGGAAGCATGGTTATCGTTAGGGCAAAGGAAGCATGGTTCTCGTGAGGGCAAAGGAAGCATGGTTATCGTTAGGGCAACGGAAGCATGGTTATCGTTTGGGCAAAGGAAGCATGATTATCGTTAGGGCAAAGGAAGCATGGTTCTCGTGAGGGCAAAGGAAGCATGGTTATCGTTTGGGCAAAGGAAGCATGGTTATCGTTAGGGCAAAGGAAGCATGGTTCTCGTGAGGGCAAAGGAAGCATGGTTATCGTTAGGGCAAAGGAAGCATGGTTCTCGTGAGGGCAAAGGAAGCATGGTTATCGTTAGGGCAACGGAAGCATGGTTATCGTTTGGGCAAAGGAAGCATGATTATCGTTAGGGCAAAGGAAGCATGGTTCTCGTGAGGGCAAAGGAAGCATGGTTATCGTTTGGGCAAAGGAAGCATGGTTATCGTTAGGGCAAAGGAAGCATGGTTCTCGTGAGGGCAAAGGAAGCATGGTTATCGTTAGGGCAAAGGAAGCATGGTTCTCGTGAGGGCAAAGGAAGCATGGTTATCGTTAGGGCAAAGGAAGCATGGTTCTCGTGAGGGCAAAGGAAGCATGGTTATCGTTAGGGCAACGGAAGCATGGTTATCGTTTGGGCAAAGGAAGCATGATTATCGTTAGGGCAAAGGAAGCATGGTTCTCGTGAGGGCAAAGGAAGCATGGTTATCGTTTGGGCAAAGGAAGCATGGTTATCGTTAGGGCAAAGGAAGCATGGTTCTCGTGAGGGCAAAGGAAGCATGGTTATCGTGAGGGCAAAGGAAGCATGGTTATCGTTAGGGCAAAGGAAGCATGGTTCTCGTGAGGGCAAAGGAAGCATGGTTATCGTTAGGGCAACGGAAGCATGGTTATCGTTTGGGCAAAGGAAGCGTGGTTCTCGTGAGGGCTTAGGAAGCCGCGTTTTCATCAGGTCTAAGAGAGTACCCCTCTCCTCCGTGTCTGAAGCCCGAATGTCACACAGCGCCCTATACAGTATGTGGGAGACAACAATTTATAAGAGATGTAAGTCCCAAAGCGGACAAGCTGCTCCAAACATACGAAAGAAAGTGCCTAATAAGAAATGTAAGCTTCATTTGTCCAACCGATAACAAAAATACAGTACAGCTCCAATTATTCGGATCAATTGGGACCCATACTGATATTCGAATATCCAAATAATTGGATAATATTCACGAAACAAGGATATTTTTTTTACTAAATAAAGCGAATCGTGCTGTAGTATGCAGACCTGACAACTTTTAAAACTGTGCATCAGTAAAACGTTTGCGCCCCCGAACGAAGGAATTGTTGGAGAAATCGAGCGCAAACATTTTTGTCAAAATAAAAGCCACGTTGAAACATAAGCATTTAAAATTAATATACCGAAGTGATGCTTTACAACATATAGAAACATGACGTATAGTATAAAAAGTACGTTTCCAATTTTATAAAATTAGACGAGGTGCAAAAAAATCAACTGAACATAAAGATTTGAATGGGGTTTTCCCCCAACCAAATCTTGTCAATTTAAATTTGGAATTTCAAAAAATTCTAGGCGGTGATCATTAACTTTTACGCTGCAGCAGAGAGACAATTGAAGAGCTGAGTGGATGAACATGTTAAGGGACAATTTAGTAAATTTGAGATAATCAGCTTTAAAGTTAACAGGATGCCCTTTTTATCAGTTCACTTATTTCCTGTTTTTCCGGCCATGTTATGAAGAAATAACGTTCAAAAAATCGTGGTTTCATTTACGTAGTCGTAGGCGATGTAGTTTGTCTAATTAGAGATGATTTTCCACATTTTGTCGCACATAACATCTTCTTCCATTCCATCAAGGAAATGGTTCTAATTTTGTGAAAGAACATGTTACGTGCACAACCGACTTTATATTATCATTATGATTACTTTGTTCATGAAATACACACATTTAAGGTAAGTAAGACACATTTAAGGTAAGTACACACATGTAAGGTAAACTAATGATTAATCCAAGTTTTGTAATATTAAAGATATATTTGTTAGCACAGTTTGTGAAAGAAAATGAAAAATTCTATTTAAGAAGTTTATTTTATTTTGTGAAGGCGCGAGTTAATAAACAACCGTAACGCAAAAATCATTGTAAAATCTATGCATTAAATTGCAAAAAATCATTAAAAGTTAATAAATCATTATTTCTCTTTTTCTTTATGAATTAAATATTCATAGAAATATTGAAACTCATTTCTAATGTATGGAAGCTGTCGTTGTAAGTTGTCAATCTTTTTTAGTTTTAGCTTTCCTCTATTTTCCGATGTCCTTTCCCAATTCTATATTATCTACGGAACAGCTACACTCTACGTTTATGAGCGATGGCAACGGCCTTGGCGATTTTTTTGGCGCACTTCTAAAGTCGCCAAGGAAAGAATTATTTCCTAACTCTTTTCCTGTCACAATTTTTTTTCTTTTTACAACACACTTTTTAAGCACATTTCAGAACGTTTTAAAAAGTATATTTTTTAAAAACTTTCACAAAAAGTAGTAAGCTTAAGCACATATCAAAACACCTTTGTGAACCAGCAGAGAAACTAAGCTACGAATGGTAAAAATACCCTGAAACTTATCATACAATACATACACTAGCACCTCAGCGTACAGCGTAAGTGTCCGACAAGTTGACTCTGATTGGCTCCTCATATATATGTTGTATGGTTGTTGTTAGTAGTATTTCTCGCCAACTTATACTAACGGTACTTATACTTTTAAAGAGCTCTTTTTCCTTGAAGCAACGATGGCCTAATGGCTAAAGTTTCCTACTTTCAGATTGGCGTCGGCAGCGGAGGATGACTTTACGAGTTCAAATCCAGCAGGCGGAAAATATTTTAGATCCTCCAAATTATTTAAAAAAAATTCCAATTTAATTCCTTTTGAGTCTAAATTACTTTTCCTAATTTTTAATACCCTTTTTATATTTTTCCAAGTTTCCGTTGATTTTACATAAATAATCTAAGAACCAGTCCTGAACTCACTACCAGCTGATATTTTCTCGCCCCTCTGCCGTCCCCTTTGCTTTAGGATGATGGTGTCGTATCCACCCCTGGTTTAGGACCATTCTGATGTAACAAAAAGCATACATAAAACACTAACTTATATAATTATTAACTTATATAATAAAAGGATACAATTTTCGGCTCCCACCTCTACCCACCCATAGCCATGGATCTGAAAAGAAAAGAAGAAAGCAGAAAGGAAGAGACAAATCGCCAACAACTATAAACCTTGATGACATACGTATCTAGGTCATGTGATCCGATTAGCCAATCAAGTTGGACTTGCGTAAAGTACTATCATGGGATTGAGGCGCCTGTGTGGCCTGTCCTCCTCTGGGACTCAACTACTCCCGAGTACAAAGACAAAAAGAACAATGCCCGGGGTGAAATGGGTGAGGAACTCGACATCTCGATGAATTCTTCTTCTCTAGAGGGGTGAGAAGAGTGCGCTCGGAGGGTTAAAGTCCACAGAGCGTTTTCACCGGTCGTTAAAAGGGACGAAAAGGGGTCAGCATAAAAGGGAACGTAAAGCGTCCTCGCCACAAAAAGGGAGAGAAATGAATCTGCAATTCAGGTGTAAACGCGGCTTAAGACGACATCGGGAAGAATTCGTTCTATTCGTGACGACTGACACTTGTCACGCGTCGGAGCTTCTTTTCCGATAGCTGTAGTCGGCGAAGGCGTGTCGCCAGATTGCGTCACACTAATCGACGGAGAGCAAGCGGTGGTCAGAATGGAGGCGAAGGCCGCTCTCCAACCACCTGCCCGCTCGGTAAACGCACCTTGGCATGCTTCTTTCCTGATGACACAAACGACTCGTCCTTGATCACCCCGAAGTGTCATCTACACGAGCGCTGCTTCAATCGGGCCCATGGAAACAAAGCTTCGTCATCTGACCGTGGTTCAAAATCAAGTGCTGTTGTCCTCGGTTCTTTCCCTTATGGGATCGATACCGGACACTCGTCAAGAGCCCGTTGTGTTGTTCATTTCCAACTCGTTTTCAAAGCACTCGTCCCAAAGGTCGCGAGTTGGAATCCAATGGAAGACCGTCGAGCACAAGACTGGCTGGTACACGCTAAATCTGTCGTGGTCTCCTAGAGCAATGGCAGTAGAATGACCGCCGTGGATTAGAGTGGGACTGCATTCGATTGCATTAGCACCCTACAAGGGACGAAGTCGAAGCCGTGGCTCTAAAGATTCGAAAATAAGTATGCGTAAGCTAAAGTTCGCCACTTCACATAGGGATGCAAAATCGATGTCGATGTTTTCGAAACATCGATGTTTTTTTTTAAATCATCGATGTTTTTAACATCGATGTATTGGAGTCGATGTTTTTGTAACATCGATGTTTATAAGTGTCGATGTTTTTACGTTGTCGATGTTTTATTTTTAAATGAAAAAAGTACCGTTCTAAAAATTTTAAAAAGAACCAAGTGGCATCATTTTCATAATCAGCAAATTGAACATACTTTTAGACCAAAGTGACCAAGAATGAAGGGTCTGAAAAGTAGAGATGCGACATCGATGTCGATGTTTTCTAAACATTGATGTTTTATTCAAAACATCGATGTATTGGAGCTGATGTCGCATCACCAGTTGCTAAACCAGTTTTAAGAAATGGGGGAAAAAAGGTCAAATATACTGAATTTTTAAAACATTGATGGTTTTGAGGCGATGTATTATCAACATCGATGTTTTAATTTTGAACATCGATGTTTCGAAACATCGGTGTTTTGCTGTCGATGTGGCATCACTCTTCACAACTAGGTCAGTCGGTATTGGAGTTTTATGGCGAAAGGGACCCATTCGTCAGACAGACAAAATGAAGGGTTTCAATGACACAGAAGTGAGGAATGCAAAACAAGGAGGAATGGTAGATTTCAAAGTTAACGTCACACTGGAGCAACACTATGTGCTATTGGCGACGGTTAGGGATCAACAGCCGAAGGGAAAGATCCGAGGACAGCACCACGTCATTTCGGACCACGGTCAAATGACGAGCAGACACCTGAGATTGCACATCTGGGAGAAATCTCAATTCAAAACAACGAATGCTATTTACACGGCGCGTCCACAGGAGGCGTTTGAGGAATCGATACAAAAGCGACGGGAACGTGAAACAATGTGACTTATCGGAGGCTTTCGTTTATGCTATCGGGAGATAACGCTGATAGTGTGGGGGGTGTTTCTGCTCCTATCGGTTGGTTCCTTGCTTCATTTGGGATTCATAGCAGAAGCGCGAAACACATAAGTCACTTGCGAAACGAGTCTTGGTTTGCGAAGCAATTCCAGCGGGTAGGCGGGCGTAAGCGAGCAGAGGGCCCTCGCTGTGACGTCATGGACCGGAAAGTCAGATCAGGATTATACGAATTATTAAGATAGTTTCGCCGTCGCAGGAACTCTGCAAAAGGAGTGTTGGTTTGCAAAGCAAACAAATGGGGTTGTGTAGCAGTCCCCGGGGGTTGGAAAGCGTAAGCGACAGGGTTGGAAAGTTGGGCCCAGCCCAGAAAAACCCGGGCGGGTTTTTCTGGGCGGGCCCACTAAGAAAAAACCACTGGGTTTTTGTAAATAATCTGAAATATATATATCCAAACCCGCCTGGTATTTATATGTTCGTATTAGAGAGAGTGTACTGTACACAAAAAAAAAATTAAATCATAATATCATTAAACTTGTAACAAAAACGGTTGATAAAACCAACCAAATTTACATGAAAATATCTATATATATATTTCTCTTACGTGGCACGCAAAAAAGACGTTATTTGTTACCGCGTTTTGGCAACATTGTGCGATTGTTTGTTTACTAGGAGCCTCGCGAGTCATTTGAATCTATAGCGTTATCGGATGAAATTTTATTGAAAAAAAATGAATTTTAGACGAGCTGTTGCGGTTTGTAATAGAAATCTAAGAAAGCGGAGGATCTTTTCAGGGCTATTTAAAAAACGGTCCTTCTCAAGGCTAACAATTATAGTACAAGACGCGTGCACTACAACTTTCGACAACAAACTCAGTCAAAAAGTGTATGGGTGGCTCGAGTACTGGGGAAATGTACACACAAACAACATGCTGGGTATGCAATTTCCAAAGCAGCGCTCACATTGCGAGTAAAAATTTGCTCAAAGTTTTCATCTAAATTCTGATTCCAGAGGTACTGTATATATCTTTTATGTAATACAACAAATTTAGATTTGAAAAATATTTTTTTGGAATACATTTTGTAATCAATCCCCTCTGCTAGGACACGTGTCTTCATTGATGCGAGCGAAGCGAGCATAGGTTCGCGCAGCGAACCAATGAGAATTGCGAAGCAATCCTCCGGGGGTTGGCGAGCAGGGGGCGGGCCCCCTAGTATAATATATTATTACAAAAGACTACAATTAACATGAAATATAACATTCCTTCAGAATAACAACGTTTTAGATTGAGCTTTTAATTCTAACATAATGTAATACTTGACGGTTACAAAATCACTTCCATCAAAGATGCAATAGCTGCACCAAATTGCACTTAACAATGCGTTTAATTAAAATGTTTAAGAATATTAAAGGGATTAGCATTATAGTGTTTATTTTGTTTTTTATATGTACAGTTATTATCTGTAACATTAAAAAATTATTGCTTTTGCATTTAACTTTTTTTTTTCATTAGAAAAATCAAGAGTTCCTATGTAATGATATGTATTTATCCTTAGAATGTCTCCCAAATGTTTTTGCATAAAATTGCTTCAAAACAGTGTTTTTGAAGAAATCCCGAGCGGTTGTAGCTCAGGGTAGGGGAAGAGCGTTTAGAAATCGCTGAGAAGGAAAGAACAAAAATTTCAATCTGAATTCCTGTCTATTTAAATCTTGCAGCGAAAGAGCGGTGCTTTCGAATCACGTGCCAAGACTTCGCTGCACTTCTTCTGGAAGGTCTAGCGCGCTAAGGAAGATCGGGAAAGAGAAACTTGCAGACGAGTCGGTAGTTTCTTTTCCAGCAAACCCTATTGCCAAATAGTTCCGCGAGTGTGCACGAGGTACATCGATGTCGATGTTTCATAAAAACATCGTTGTATTTACCATCGATTTGTTGGAATCGATGTTTGATTAACACCGATGTTTCAACAGTGTCGATGTAAATCTGCTGTCGATGTTTTATTTTTGAATGAAAAAAGTAACATAGTAAAAAATAAGAAAAATAACCGTGCAACTACGTATTTGTCAGTGATGGCGACATATGCCACAACAGAAAAAGTTGTTACCTTAAGGGGGTGGAACGGTGAGTGAAAGAAGAAGTCGGTTCAAGGTGGAGAAAGTTAACAACTGCCTTTTTCTATTTTTACAAACTGTAAATAACAAATATTAGAGCCTATAATAATTATAGGCCCCAATACTTTTCATTTACAGTAAATAAAAAAAAGTTTGCTGTGTCCCCCCCATAAGTTGATAAATAATTAAGAATAACCAACACTAATTATTATTACGTACCTATCCAATATATTATAGTTAGTAGTACCTATGTCAAATGGTTACGAAGTGATACGAAACTATACAAATCTTATTGGTTATTTTTTTCCAAAGCGTCTGAGAAGCCATGATCCATCCTTTTCCAGGTCTTTGAGACAATTTTCGAGGTTTTGGACGAAATTGCGTCATTTCCCCCGACTATTTAGACACAATTAAATTTCCTGACGATTCAAGATTTTCCCTGACCAGTGGGAATCCTGTTTAGATACAATTAGCTGATTAACGTGTTTTTTAACAGTGGAGCTAATGTGTTCATTAAGACCATTCCTATTGGAAATTATTCCTAATATTATTCTTCGTGTCTTGGCAAGAGATGGATTGATTACTTTTTATGGCACAAGAGCCAGATTGGGCCAAGCGGCGCCAAACTAAGTTCCAAGAGAGAGATTGTTTTTTTTGTCCCAAGTCTTACAAAAAAAAAAAAAGATTTTTCAAGAATTTCAACATTTAAAAAATGAACTATAAATTCATTTCTTGACCAATAACTTTGACCGAGACGACGACTTTGTCACGACGTTGTCCGTGACAAAGTTTTGGATCGCCGCGACTAGAAATTGTAAGTGGAGGCCAGTGCCCTCACACAGACGGTGCAACCATTGCAAAGTCAGCGGAGCCCGTAGGTCAGGGGAAACAGCAAATAGAAAGAAAAAAAAATGAAAAAAAAAAAAAAATAAATAAATAAATAAAAAAACTCATAAAACTGGCGACGCTGATCAAAATAACTTTTTCACATGTCAAACTGAAGTGTAGAAATCCGTAAAATGTAATATTCTCCACGATAAAACCAAGAAAAATTTAAAATAATTTATTCATGTTTGTTTTTTCCAAGATGGACACTTATACTTTTTCTATTCAGTATTATGAAAGTTTAAATTCTATTTCAATCAGTTGAAGTTAATAGCACTTTGACTTTCCAAATATTAAAAATATTTCAACGCTTTTTTTTAAAACCTAAATGTCTTGTTTATTACATGGTATATCGCATATGTCACTCTTATAAACCTACACTACCCTACAATAATGGACAGGACGCCAGCGGATTTGCATAAAATCCGACTACTCGTTTGGGGGTGTTTTTCGTGGTACGGCCTAGAACCTTTGCACGTTGTTCCTGGTCAATGGAACGCCGACACCAACAAGAACTTTTTGGACCATCAGGTTCCTCCTACGCTCTGGTATTTTTATGGAATGGACGCATGTCACTTCCAGGACGACAACGCTCCGTGTCACGTTGCAGCCTCTGTCGAGCAATGGTATCGAGATACGGATGTAAAGCGTCTTCCCTCGCCCGCTCAGAGTCCCGACCCAAACCCCATAGAACATGTGTGGGACGCGTTAGAGCGATGCTGACGGACCAGGGAACCGCATCCGAAATCGACAGCTGATCTTGGCGACATTCTTGCAGAGGGAATGGACACCAATACCCATAGCTGTGTATCAGAACTTTGTTGAAAGCATGCCCAGAAGGGTTGTTAGTGTCATTGCAGCTGTTGGGGGTCCATCCCCCTATTACAGCATGTATTCTTTCCCTTATGCCATCACATCTTGCTGTCCGGGTCCGCGATTTTCCAAACCCTCACAGATACTGCACCGCCAGGTGACAGGCCGGTCGTTGTGAGGAGCGTTAAGGAATTGTGGGAAGGTTGATCCAACTTCTTGGCGACTTATCGCTCCGTCGTCGCGCTTTTAGCAAGAAGTTTCAATGGATAACAGTTTGGGCGATTTGATTTTTTATAAACGGGTTTTATCGGTTTAAACCGTTTTTTTTTTAGAAACTTAGTTTAACAAAGCAATGAACATTAAATGCAAAATAGTTATTATCTGTAATATCTGCTCAAATTGATTAGTCCAATGGATTATCTTAATTAATTAATCATTATTTGTGATTAATTAATTATATGATTAGAGTTTACGTTTTTATAGGTTACGTTTATAGATTTTCTTTAATAAGTCAATGGGATCTTTAAATGAGCAGTAACTTTAAATGCTAATATATTTAAATTGGGATTTATCTTTTGAAATTATAAAAAATCTCTTATCTATAAAAAAAAACTGGTTTTCATCAGTTTATAAAATAACATCTGGTTTTAGTTTAATAAATTTATTTTCATTTAGTTTAAATAAGAATCCTTGTTTTAATAACTGTAATAAAAAAAACTGTTTTTTAATCAGTTAATTAAAAATCTAAGTCATCTTTTATCAATAAAAAATTGCAAACTTTTGTGTATATTTAGTTATAGTTCGAATACTGTTTCATTTTAAAGGAAACAAACTATCTTGCAACAGATAAAAAGTTTTAACTTCAGCTTCATTTTCATTTGCCAAGGAACTTCGAAGAATAATGATATTTTCCTTTTCCATATGTAAAACTACGTTGAAATCTTTTTTGGGATTTCTTTTAATATTAATTCTATTTCAATTATGCGCTCCACACGTGTAACACAATCAAGATAACACTAACAACATGAAGAATGTGCGGCGAGATTTCTTCAGCGCCAAGTCGTCCTAGTGCAACCCGATAACCGGTCAATTTAATTGGTTCAGCAACAAATCGTCATCCAGTGCGACCGGCCTGTCACCTGGCGGTGCAGTATCTGTGAGGGTTTGGAAAATCGCGTCCGGTCCATTATTGTAGGGTAGAGTACATGGAATATTTTTTACGATTAATCTATGGAAAGCGCTGCAAAAAAAAATAATAATCAAAATATGTGTTCAAACATAAACAGTGTAAAAGGATCATGATAGAGGGAGGGGGGCGACATTTCAGCTGGCAACGGGGCCCACAGAGTGATGGGGGGACTGATGGAGGCCAAGCCTTATGGCATGTCTTTCAAGCTTTCATTTCTAGCAGAGAGAGGTTCCCACGCATATTAGACAACCTTTTTAAAAAACGCGTTCATTCATTCATTGGAGCAGTCGGAGGAATCCTTGAGAGTCGACCTCCTGCCTCGCGTAGATGAAGACGCATTTTCTTTCGATGGGGCATTTCATTTCCGGCACGGGCGACGGATCAAATAACCACTCGGGAGACTGCATCAATGAGAATGACATCAAATGTTCCTGCGACTTAATTTCCTCGTCATTAATTGCTTTCGAAGCGACAGTGAACTCTCGATTCTCCACAGGACGACCCACTGGTCTGCTGGTTGAGGTGTTAAGATTGGAAGGTTCTTGGTTCGAATCCGGGTTAGTGCATGGATGTTTGCAGAGGCGCCTTCAATTTGTCGTGGCCGAAAGCCCTCACGTTGGATGGGTGTGGAAGTTAGGGAGCGGGTGCCAGCTCAGGTGTTGCCTCGTCACCTGAACCGAGGTTCAAAAGGACGTGGTGTTGTCCTCGGATCTTTCCCTTAGGGCAATTTTTCCCGAAGTATGGTACGCGTACCCCCAGGGGTACGGGAAGGGTTTGGTGGGGGTACGCGTTGCGCCGGAGTTTGGTGAGGATATCCACTGCACTGTGCTTGGCTGCGCCTAATTCTACGTTCTCATGATTCAAGTCAATACAGTCTTGTGAGGCGTGAGATGGTCCGGAGTGACACGGCGTTTCACTTCGTTACAGAAACAACTTACTTCTTTAACCCTCCGTCCGGCGCAACCGGCCTAACAGGCACAGCTTTGACATGAACTTCAATGTTTTCTTAATGATAGATTTGAGTTGAGAAATTGTTTACATGACTGGAAATGGCTTTGTAAACTAGCATACTTAGCAGATATACTCTCTGTTCTAAATTGCCTCAACTTATCGTTACAAGGCAAAGAAATTTCATTGTTTCACTTTCAAGATAAAGTGAACGCTGCCATCGCAAAACTAAAGTTATGGCAAAAGAGAGTTGGTAATGGAGATTTAGACTCGTTTCCCTCTCTTCATGAGTTTATAACACGTTCGACTACTAAAATGGATGCTGATACTCTGAAATGCATCACACAGCATTTGGAGAGTTTGCAAGTGGGCTTGAAAAACTATTTCCTTGATTTAACCAAAAATATTGAATGGACAAGATATCCGTTTAACATTAACACATCATCCATGCCAGAAGATGTGTCGCATGCGGAAGAAGAGCAATTGTTGGGAATTGGCTTCAGACGGATTCTTGAAAAATAAACATAAGGAGAGTTCTTTAACATCATTCTGGTTACAAATGCAACCTGTGTATCCGGTTTTAACAGAAAAAGTTCTAAAATACATCTTGTCTTTTCCAACTTCATATTTATGTGAAGTTGCTCTTTCAGCATTTGTAGACTTTAAGTCGAAAAAAAGGAATAGACTATTGGACGTGGAACCACAACTCAGATTAAATTTAACAACCAGGGAACCAAATTATGATATAACATGATATGATTTTTATAGTACAACTTTTATTTATATTTTATTATGAATAATTTTATTTATCTTTTCTCATTATTTTGTGTATGTCACAAAAAAAAGAAAAAAAAATATATATTTTGATTGTTATTAAAATACATCCATTTTTTCGACGAGGGTTACGTTACAGCGTTACGAAATTTATAGAAGGGGCACACATGTGTCAAAAGTTTGGGAAACACTGCCTTAGGGGAATGATTCCGGACCGTCGTCAACAGCACGTTCTGTTGAACTACTACGACGTTAATTAAAATTACCATTGCCATCTTTAAGGGCGGTCACGCACACAGCGGATTTTTCCGAATTCACCGCCGCTGCTCACAGATCTGTCACACACAGGGCGGTGTAAAATCGTCGTCGTACGAGTCAGCTGACAGTTGGCAGTGTAGTTCCCAAATAGATTTACTTCAGTTCAACTGCGTTATTTAAATTATTTATTGCTCGGGTGTAGTTTGAAATGAACAGAGAGCAAATTCTAGCTCTACTGTTATTCCGTCGTCGAACGAAGAGAAGTAAAAAACGACTTTTTTGGGTTCATCCAATGTTGAGGCAGGATGACACTGCATTTTTTACGACCCCTAAACTAGAACGTACATGCGAGATAGTATGGACTTACCGAAATAATTTCTCTCTTTTTCTTCTAACCTATCAAATTCGCTACGAATTCCCAAGCAAACTTCCTGCCAAGCGTTTCTGTCCTTAAATATGTGGAAGATTTTCATCCCACCCAACAGGCCTTTCTTAGATTAATACAATTAAAACTTCGTTATCGATATTTAGGTCACTTCCCCCCCCCCCTCATGTTCACAATAGAAAAAACCACTGTGTTGCACACACGATTGTCATGGTTCCCACGCCTTTGTCCAAAAAAAAATTCAAGGACTTTTAAGGACTTTTCAAAACCAAAAATATTTTTTTTAAGGACTTTTTTATAGCGACCTAAAACAAAGCATGTGCAAAAGTTGTCAATTAAACAGAAAAATTTGAAAAATATATTTAAAAAAAAAAAACAATTTTTTCCCCCCTTTTTTAAACTTCTGACAGTCAAAGAAAAGAGGAAAGGTTGTCATCAATTTTGGTTATAACTTGGATTTTCTTTTATCACAGAACCTGTGAATTTTTTTGCAAAGTCTGCTTTTTGTCTCAATGCTAACTATCAGGCTATTTGCACACATATGAATTTCGGTCGTACGGTAAAATATCGTGCGATAAATTCTTTGGTGGCACGAGGAAGAGTATGGGAGCTTGACACATGGTTCGATCGACACAATCTCCGTTTTCGTTTTGCTCACGTCCACGGCCACTACAGAAGATGGCTGTCGTGGTTTATTTTGTTTGAGAAACAAAACAAATTCAAAGTTTTGACTGCGGTGTTACGGAATTTTTGTTCTCTGGTCCAAGTTCCTATCTTCACGATCGTTAAAGATAGTAAAAATTTCAACGCATTTGAAATCTGTAGAAAATTTTACAAGGATACCTTAAATGTGCTTTTCTGTAAATCAATCATTTTTCCACTGTAACTTTTATATTTTCGCAATACGAATTCGGCCACATTTGACGAAGATATTCATTACGAACACAAAAAATGTCTATAAGAGGTTTCCTATCTTCGCGATCGTTAAAAATAGAGCAAACAATTTAACGGATTTGAAATCTGCGGAAAATTTTACACCAGATTGATACCTCAGGTAGTCCGAATTTTATGCAAAGCCCGAATTGTGAGCGTGCTTGAAGAAACTTCTTCGTTTTACAAAAACGGATAATTCAGTATCCTAAACTGTTAAGTTTTCATTCTTGAACGTACAACGTCAATTGTATAATTTCTTTAATAATATAAAAATGAAAAAAAAAAAAAAAAAAAACAGTGACCCCCTTCAAAAAACCTTAATATTTTCTTTGTATTTCTTCATTAATCCCCGAGACAATTTTAAGAAATGTTCAAAGAGGCGGAACTCTTTCATGTTTGTATAGTTTATGCAAAAAAGCGATGGGACGACGCATCAATGAAACATGGTGTATGACCTTGTGTGTTCATATACACCCATTATGGTTGTTCATATATATAAAACATGGTGTCAAAACACATAACACTTCAGAATGATGCTAAAATTGCGCACCTGCTGTGAAGGAAACTAGTTTGGACACAAGTTCCAACGCAATTATGTACTAGTAAAAAAAAATCAAGTACTTTCAAGGACTTTTTACCAAGTTTCGTAATTTTCAAGGACTTTCAAGGGCCCCTAGTTAGGAAAACAAAATTCAAGGACTTTTCAAGGACCGTGGGAACCCTGATTGTAACTCACACCGAGCAAAACTACTCAAAACGGTAGAAAAAATAGCCGTGTGTGTAAATATGCATTGGGTTACGTCCGCCACTAGTTGGGCGGCGGCGGTCAAAGTGGCGTCAACGCCAGTGGCAGTTGCATAGCTACCGACAACGGACCGAGCCTTTATTTTCCAGTTGAATGTGTAAGCTCTAATTTACTTCAGTGCGCCGCCGCGGTAGCTCAGTCAGTAGAGCGTCGGGCTCGCATCAAAAGGGTTGTGGGTTCTGTCCTCGGCGGAGCCTACAATTCTGATGATTGCGAGATCGGCGCTTCGATTTGGCTAAAGACCGTCGTGTTCACTAATGGTGACTGGGGCACGTTAAATAGGTCGTGGTCACAAAGTCCCCCCATGTTCCCATACCAAATCAATACCTCTGGGGGTACCTGATCAGGGGGGTATCGGCCTCTGATTGGGATCTAAATTACGATATGTGTGAGTGAATGGATGTATGAAAGGGACCATCCTGTAAAACGGATGTGTCATGTATGTCGAGCAAAGACGGACTTCCTCCCAACGGGGCTCAATAACATGGAAGGCGCACCCTCTTGCCGTCTTCGACGGGCCTGGCACTCCTCCGGTCTGCCAGTGTAGGCATGAGAAACAACAACAACAAACTTCAGTGCGCCCTTGTTGGAAGGGCGGCGGCGGACCATTCTCAGCCACGGAAAAATCCGCCGCGTGTGTTAACCGGCGTAAGGACAAGGACCCCCGAGGACAACACCGCGTCATTTTGAAGCACGGTTCAGGTGACGGGAAAGTGTCACGCATTCCGAATGAGGAAGACACGCGGAAAGAGAACGGGGGTGTGCAACGGAAGGGTTCCACGGATGAAGTCGCTCGGAACAGTGGACGCCCCACCATGCGACGCAACGAAGAGGAGCTTCTTCCCCGTCCGATAAGGAAAGGACATCCAGGAAATGAAAAGGCGATGATGCCTAATTACTAGTCCCTAGTGAGACTAGCAGGCAACAAAACGAGTACTGTCACTACTAGGGATGCGACATCAACAAAACATCGATGACACTTTTTTTTTCTCCATTTCTTAAAACTGGTTTAGAACAGGCTCAAAAATAAAACATCGATGTTAAGCAAACATCGGCCCCAATAGATCATTTTTTAAAACTGTTTAAAAATAGGTAAAATAATAAAACATCGACAGTGTAAAAACATTGATGTTGAGCAAACATCGGCTCCAATATATCGATGTTTTTTAAAACAACGATATCGATGTCGCATCTCTCCTTTTCAGACCCTTGGCCACTTGGGTCTAAAAGTATGTTCGATTGACCGAATATGAAAATGATGCTACTTGGTTATTCTTTTTAATTTTTATAATGGAACTTTTTCATTCAAAAATAAAACATCGACAACGTAAAAACATCGACACGTATAAACATCGATGTTAAAAAACATCGGCTCCAATGCATGGATGGTAAATACATCGATGTGTTTTGAAAACATCGACATCGATGTTGCATCCCTAATCACTACTCTAGGGTTGCCAGTAGGGCTCGAAATAAGATTTTGAAGCTGGCAGCAAATATTGCCGAGAGCTTTTACAAGCTGGCAGCAAAATCTATTCATCTCATGGCAAAACCTAAAATTTCCGTCACAACGGTCAATTGCAGTTGAAAATATTTCGCTTCACTTTAAAACAATTGAATGAATAATGTGCCAATGGTAAAATAAATATTTATAATCTATATATATATATTTCTCTTACGTGGCACGCAAAAGAGACGTTATTTGTTACCGCGTTTTGGCAACATTGTGCGATTGTTTGTTTACTAGGAGCCTCGCGCCTCATTTGAATCTATAGCGTTATCAGATGAAATTTTATTGAAAAAAAAAATGAATTTTAGACGAGCTGTTGTAGTTTGTAATAGAAATCTAAGAAAGCGGAGGATCTTTTCAGGGCTATTTAAAAAACGGTCCTTTTCAAGGCTAACAATTATAGTACAACAAGACGCATGCACTACAACTTTCGACAACAAACTCAGTCAAAAAGTGTATGGGTGGCTCGAGTACTGGGGAAATGTACACACAAACAACATGCTGGGTATTCAATTTACAAATCAGTGCTCACATTTCGAGTCAAAATTTGCTCAAAGTTTTCATTTAAATTCTGATTCCAGAGGTACTGTATATATCTTTTATGTAATACAACAAATTTAGATTTGAAAAATATTTTTTTGGAATATCATACTTTGCAATCAATCCCTTCTGCTAGGACACGTGTCTTGATTGATGCGAGCGAAGCGAGCATAGGGTTGCACAGCGAACCAATGAGAATTGCGAAGCAATCCTCCGGGGGTTGGCGAGCGTCAGCGAGCAGGGGGCGGGCCCCCTAGTCTATATATATGTAAGATTCGTGTTGTTCTGTTTGGTAAGGTCTATATTAAAGACTTCGAATCTTACAGCACATTGACATTTAATGAATAAATATATACAATTATTATGTACAGTTGAGTTATATTTCAAAAAAGCTCCGTCATTATCGGCAGCAGTCGTCTCTGCTCGGAAAAAATACGTCAGCTCTTAATGGCGTCCAGGCGAAAAAGTGTCTGTTCTATTAATTTTCTCGTAACTGAATACCAGAATGTGAATGGCTCGTGACAGTCTTGCCTTGCATTCCTACTACAATGCAACTGACTCCTACCAGTCTCGTTGCTCTTATAATGAGTTCTTTCCAGACTAGTAGACAACTACCGTTGTTTAGTATTCCTACAATCGGCCATCCTGATGATCTTTCGTCCTCGAAAGGAACACGACAAACCTAAAAAAAACACAAAACAGTATCTGGGAATACATTGATTCAGTATTAGTTATTGAACCACGACTTCATATGGTCAGCTGCTGTCGACGTCAAGTTCGGTCCTTCATGGTTTCCAACTTTCTCAACGTCATAGCGATCATGGGGTTTCACTTTCTTCACTCGATATGGTCCTAAGAATTTCGGTCGTAATTTCATTCCGACACCAAATTGAGTCCGCTGAATAGCAATAAGATCGCCCTCTTTGTATTGATGAGGTTTCTTCCTCTTCTTATCGTACGTTCTTTTATTCTCTTCCTGAATTTTTAGGATATTCTCTTTGGCATCGTCTCTTAATTTCTTCCTCTTCTCTAGAAAAACTTCAGTATATTCTTCTTCTAAAAGCTGGACTATCTTGAGATCTTCTTTGTTTCGCATTTTCACACCTGTCAAAAGTTCGAAGGGTGTCCATCTTGTGCTTCTGGAGGTTGTACTATTGAGTATTCTTTGTACGGCGTCAACGTGTTTGAACCATTTGATCGGTTCTTCAATTGAAAGTTTGGATAACACTGGAATCAGGGTTTTGTGCATTCTTTCTACTTGTCCATTGCCTCTTGGGATTCCTGTTGTGATTTTTAGGTGTTCAATCCCGTTTTCGCAACAAAAATCTGTAAATTCTTTAGATGTAAAAGCGGATCCTCTATCCGAGATTATCCTCGCATTATTTCCAAAACTATTTTGTTGTTGTTTGAGTTTATTTATTGCGTCACCTGATGTCGTAGATTTGGTAGGATATAACCAAGTGAATTTTGTGAATGCGTCTACTACCGTGAAGATATGCTGATAGTTCTTAGATGTTGAAGGTAACGGACCTATGAAATCAATGTGATAAGTGTATAATGGAACGTCCTCTTTAGGAATTGGATTTAGAAATCCTTCAGCCTTTCCTAGCTTCTTATTACTGAGTATGCACACACACACACATGGTACACAATTACTTATAAACTCTTCAACATGTTTCCTCAATTTAGGAATAAAAAATTCACGCTTAACTACCTCTTCAGTTTTATTTACAGCGAAATGTCCTTTCTCGTGTGCATGTCGTATTATTTCGTCTTGCATAGCTCTGGGGACAACTAAAAGTTCACGATCATTATCGTATTTATACACGACACCGTTTTTTGTAAAATAATCTGAATTACTTCCATCTTCTATCAGTTTTTTAATTGCGGTAATGTGGTCGTCATTGGATTGGGAAGCAATTATTTTATGAGTTATTCCGTCATCTGCAATGACTTGCATCACTTGCATTACAGGGTATCTACTGAGTGCATCCACGTGGGCCATTTGTTTACCAGGTTTGTGGACTATTTCATAGTCAAATTCTTCTAAGAAAAGAGACCATCTTGCAATTTTAGGGGTTAAATCCTTTTTTTCCATAGTTTTCTGAAATGCTAAGCAGTCGGTGAATATTTTAAATTTCGAGCCTAAAAGGTAGTTCCTGAAGTGTTTAAGAGCCTCAATTACGGCAAGTACCTCTAGTTCGTAACTACTATACTTCTCTTGTTGAGGTGTTGTTTTTTTGCTCTTATAGTATATTGGGTAAAACTTCCCGTCGTCTGACTGTTGGAGGAGCACCGCCCCAAATCCTTGGCTACTTGCATCAGTATGCAGTTCTAGAGTCGCTCCCTGGCGAAAAATGTGTAGTACTGGGCTTTGTGACAACATTTCCTTTAAAATATGAAATGCTTCTTTTTGTTCTGGCCCAAACCTAAATTCTGTATTGTTTCTGAGTAAATCACTCAAAGGTTTGGCCACTTTGGCATATTGAGGAATAAACTTCCTAAAGTATCCTGAAAGACCAAGGAAACTTTGCAATTGTTTAGTTGTTTGTGGTTGTGGAAATTTCTGTACAGCCAACGTCTTAGCTGGGGAGGGTCGAATTGTCCCGTCTTCTATTACATAACCAAGAAACTCTATTTTTCGTTTAAGAAATTGACATTTCTGAAAATTCAATTCTAATCCATATTCCGATGATATTTTTAAAACACGTTTAAGTTTCTCGATTCCTTCTTTCTCATCTCGTGAGGGAATTATCATGTCGTCCATGTAGATAACGAGAGTGTTATCCCTTAAAAGATCTCTAAATACCGTGTATATGTACCGCTGGAAAACACTGGGACTAACCGATAAACCAAAAGGGACCTTCAGAAATTCATATTGCCCTTCATGTGTAACGAAAGATGTATACTTGGTACTTTTCTCATTTACATCTACATGAAAAAATCCGTTTTTTAAATCAAGGGAAGTGAAAACTTTAGCTTCTTCCAAATGATCTAAAACGTCTTCTATTAGGGGTAAGGGAAATCTATCTTTAATAATTTTCTTATTCAATTTCCTATAGTCAATACAGAGTCTAGAAGAACCGTCTTTCTTCTTACACAACACGATAGGGGCTGAGAAATCAGAGCAGCTAGGCTTAATGATGCCATCTTTCAACCACTGTTGTGTTTGAGTTTCAACTATTTTTTGCTCAGCGAACGGCATTCTGCGTGAACGCTGGCTTATGGGGACCTCGTCAGTCAAAATAATGTTCATTTCCAAGTTCGTGCTTCTCGTCTTACACGGTTTATATTGGCTGATAAGTTTTACCATAACTGTTGCCTTGTCTGTTAGCAGTTTCGATTTCGAGTTTCCTTAATTCGAATTCGCGTTTTTCGGCTTCAATTTTCTCTGCGCGTTTTTCGGCTTCAATTTTCTCTGCGCGGGCTTGTTTTTCGGCTTCAATTTTCTCTGCGCGTTTTTCGGCTTCAATTTTCTCTTCGCGTTCAGTTCTAATAACACTCAACAGATTTTTTGTTATCTCCTCGTCATAATTTTCAGAATCTATTATAAGTTTCGAGCACTGCGCTACTTTGGGATTCGCTGGCACTATTAGGCCTAATTCGTCAATCAATGTTAGCAAATCTGCTTTTCGGGCCTTAGTTAAATATGCCATGTCATCAATTAAAACAAAATTCTGTACTCACAGTTTCGAAAGTTCCTTCTATCCGTCTTTTCCGTCAACTCGTCTTTTTCGTCTACGCGTTTTTTCGTCTACGCGTTTTCTTTTTTGTCGTTTCAGTCTATCATCAGCACCACGTCAGGAGAAGTCATGAAACTGTTCTTGCAGAAGATTAATTAAACACAAGTCCAGGTTTGCATAGGTAGTCAAAACATTCCGCCGGCCGGTTCAATCGTCACTGCTATTGGGGTCTGCTAATCCGTCGTTCAAGCCCTCGTACGAAAGAGGAGAATCGTCGCGGTCGTCAACGGTTTTTCACATCGCGGTCGAACCCTCATTTTTTGTAAGATTCGTGTTGTTCTGTTTGGTAAGGTCTATATTAAAGACTTCGAATCTTACAGCACATTGACATTTAATGAATAAATATATACAATTATTATGTACAGTTGAGTTATATTTCAAAAAAGCTCCGTCATTATCGGCAGCAGTCGTCTCTGCTCGGAAAAAATACGTCAGCTCTCAATGGCGTCCAGGCGAAAAAGTGTCTGTTCTATTAATTTTCTCGTAACTGAATACCAGAATGTGAATGGCTCGTGACAGTCTTGCCTTGCATTCCTACTACAATGCAACTGACTCCTACCAGTCTCGTTGCTCTTATAATGAGTTCTTTCCAGACTAGTAGACAACTACCGTTGTTTAGTATTCCTACATATATAATTCTCTTACGTGGCACGCAAAAAAGACGTTATTTGTTATTGCGTTTTGGCAACATTGTGCGATTGTTTGTTTACCATCACGAAGTCTCGCGCCTCGATTGAATTTATAGCGTTATCGGATGAAATTTTATTTAAAAAAAAATGAATTTTAGTCGAGCTGTTGTAGTTTGTAATAGAAATCAAAGAAAACGGAGGATCTTTTCAGGGCCAACAATTGTAGTTCAACAATACGCTTGAACTTCCACTTTAGACAACAAACTCAATGAAAAAGTGAGTGGCTCGAGTGCTGGGGAAATGTACACACAAACAACATGCTGGGTATTCAATTTCCAAATCAGCGATCACATTTCGAGTCAAAATTTGCTCAAAGTTTCCATTTGAATTCTGATTCCAGAGGTACTATAAATATCTTTTCTGAAAAACAGCATAAAATTTAGGTTTGAAAAATATTTTTTTGGAATATCATATTTTGTAAACAATTCCTTCTGCTAGGACACATGTCTTCATTGATGCGAGCGAAGCGAGCATAGGTTCGCACAGCGAACCAATGAGGATTGTGAAGAAATCCTCTGGGGGTTGGCGAGCGTTAGCGAGCAGGGGGCGGGCCCCCTAGTACACTAAATAATTGACAACGGTCCGGGATCAATCCCCAAAGGAAAAGATCCGAGGACAACATCACGTCATTTTGAAGCACGGTCAGATGACGAGGCAACACCTGCGCTGGTACACCACTCTCCAAACTTCCTCTCTCCAGGCAATGGAAAATCCAATCTTCCACTCATCAACAAAACGAACGTATCAAAAGGGCCACATTTTCGCACCCTTTTTTCATCCCAGCGACATTAAAACACCATTACCTCGTTCTGATTCCCAATCTGATAGCAGCGTTACATATCTCCGAGAGAACATTAGCGAAAATTAAATAAAAAGGGACTGCACACAATCAAACCACCTTATTCACATTCGCACGCCTCATTGGATGATTGGGTCGGTTAAAGGCACTTTCAGCTATGTTTTTGTTTTAATATTCACAACAAAACGTTTGGTGTACCTCATTCCAATAGACATTAACAAGGGATAACAAAAATAAAAAATATTAGGAGCCATCCCAATTTCCATTTAACCAGGACCCTTGCACTACAGTACAAATTTAATTTAATTTAATATAAATACCGAAATTGTACGAAATCCGTATGTTTTGCTAAATGGCGTTTTTTGTTTTTCTTCACTTTTTTCCGACAATTTTTAACAAGGAGTTAAACTTGGATCCAATGGATGAAACAACTCAAAATAACGGACACGTTCAGAGTCAATACCACGCCGAAAAATTAAAAGATTTGCAAGTAAAATGGGTTGCATTATGTATTAAAATATTTTTGTTCTTCCTTTTTTAAAAATTATTCCTATTTATACACTCATTGCCATAAAAATTTGCGCACCAAGAAAAAGTCGTCAAAATGAAACGAAATTTTACACTGGTAAGTACTACTCTGATATAAGTGATTAGAAAATCAAAGAAAAAGGATCATTTATTGCAGAAAAAAGTACAAATGAACGGAAGTTTTAGTAGTCTGTTGGACCCCCTCTAGCGCGAATGCACGATGCGATACGAGCGGGCATTGAGGCATACAAGTTTCGTATGATGTCCTGATACATCTCGTTCCACAGTCGTTGTAAACGCGCCTCTAGTTCGACTAAACTCGTAGGGTGTCCAACTTGCCGTCCCAAATAATCCCAGATAGGCTCGATTGGTGACAAATCTGGGGATCGAGCAGGCCAGGGAAAGGTGGTAATGTGGCGGAGGCAGTCTTGTGACATCCTTGCTGTGTGTGGCCGAGCATTGTCTTGTTGAAAAATGGCTCCTGGAAGCCCTGCCATGAGTGGCATCTTATGTCAAGGACAAGGATGTCATGGACGTACTGCTGGGCTGTCATTGTACCATGGATAAATATTAAGGATGACCGTATATCGTAAGCAATGGCACCCCATACCATCACACCAGCTGAGTGTGCGGTGTGTCGCTGTAAAGCAAAGGAAGGATTGAGGCGTTCACCACGGGGCCTCCACACACGAACACGATTGTCACCACTGCTCAAATTGAATCTAGATTCGTCGCTGAAGACGACCTGGCTCCATACCGTTGCAGTCCAATCCCGTCGTGCGCGACACCACTCCAAACGGAGGCGTCGATGGGTGGGTGTCATTGGCAGCACACGTAATGGGCGCCGCGATACTAGATGTCCTTCAGTCAGGCGCCTTGTGATGGTTCGGGAAGACACAGGGGCCCGTAGTGAAAGTGCTGCCTGTGTCTGGATAGCGGCCAATGAGCCAGTTGGCTCTACGCGTGCGTTTCGTATGATGTGACGGTCTTCTCGACGACTGGTCTGTCGAGGGCGTCCTGACCCTGGTCGCCGTGTAAAAGACGTCTCTTCTGTCCACTGGTCCCAACACCTCCTCACAGTAAAATCAGAACGGCCTACTTGACGAGCAACTCTCCGAGCTGACCACCCAGCTTCCATCATCCCGATGATTCTTCTCCTCTCGAACTCTGACAGCTGCTCATATTGTCTTCGATGGCGGCGTAACGGCATGTCTACCTCAGCAGTTCCTTTGCAAAAGATTAAGTACACCCAAACAAGCACTGCTTACCTGTTTTATACTCCAAGGAGAACGAAGTTCAACGCCCTCTAGTGGCATTACGCAATGGGCAATCACGCTGCATTTCTAATCATTTGCATATCTGGCCGACATGTATCTTCATGCCAAGTTTCGTTACGATCGCACAATTATTTCTTGGTGTGCAAAATTTTATGGCAATGAGTGTATATCTGCTATTTTACTATTGCAAACGCAAACTTCGAACGGGGTGGTGTTTAAATTAAGGTTCTTTTGACAAAAAATGCTAAGAATCCAAAGACCGGTAAAGTCAGCAATTCGGAATAGCCGAGGTCCGGATTTTGGACAGTACTAATATTGATTCGTACGCTGAGTATATCGCAGAACTCATGACACACACGCACAGTAAATAATATACTATTTATAGTGTAACTGAGGCCATTAAAATAACATTTTTATTATTTACATTAAACGTTTTGCTCCATTGTTGACCTTTTATGGCCTAAAAATTCAAATTTCATTTCGTGAAAAATTAATTTCGTTTACAGAAACAAAAAATCTAGGCGCCAAACCCAATTCTTTGATTGCATTAATTTTCCTTTGTAATGTGTAAATTCGATCCTTTTCATTCACTAGAAATCTAATTTCTAGTGGGTCAGCCGAAAGTTCTCTCATCACAAATACCCCAACGAAGCAATACAAAAAACTTTAAAAAATATTATTGAATCACATAAGCACCATTTTGTTCTATGACATTTGGCCATTTTTCCGGCAGCTGGAGCGCAGGGTTGGCGAGCAGGTGACGGAGCCCCCTTGTCACACTAAAAAAATGTCAACAATTGGATCCATTTCAGACGTTTCCACCTCAATCCAATGTTCTTCCCTTAAATATATTCCTTGATTCAATGCGATTTCTAGTCGAGCGATCTTTCAGCAGCAAAAATAAAACTAATTGTTTCAAATACAAGTGCACACACTTGCGACTCAACCATCGCAGCGATTCAAAACTTTCAACCGGTCCGAGTGTCGCTCTACACCAGTGTGTCACACGCACTCACTTGCGGTAGTTGAGTCTCTGAAGCAGTCTTGTGCTCTGTTTAAAACACTGACAGTACTTGTCTGAAATGCCTGACGACGAATCTACCGGAGGTGATGGTGGACGAACAATTAGGCCCGGTGCACGCATCCGGTTTTTCAACGTGCGGCACCGAAGCCCAACTCTGCACACATAACCGAGAAATGACGCACGAACTCATTTGCGATACATATTCTATCGAAGAGAACGTGTTTATTTCGCTTACTTGGTGTAAAAAAGTATATTTTGAAACAAAATAGAGGTTACTGGATACAACCATTTATTAATTATTATTTATACCATTTATTATTTATTACTTCAGAACGGAGACTCATGTGCGGCGCCGTGGGGAACTGCGGTACAAATTGCACGCAAGTTGGACGAGCGTCGCCCCAGCGGCGCTGGAGGCATGTGTGCACTGCTCCATTGGATCTAACGTACCTCATGCCGCACCTGCGTTGCGGCAGCGGCGCCGCACGTTGAAAACCCGGATGTGTGCACCGGGCCGAACAGTTGTTGAGACTGAGTTACTCATTAAACAAATTGAAAAGAAGAATTTAAAGCAACTGAAAAGCAGAATTTAAAGCAATTGAACATTGTTATTGGAATGGACCCATTATTCCCTACAATTCGACAATTCGTCCAAACTACTTCTTAACATTCGGTAATTAACTACCGGAAAAACTTTGCAGGTAGCTCATATCAATCTTCCAATCACATGTAAAACTGCCCTTTTAATAATCTTTTGACTTGTTATTAGAGAGATGCACGCAAAAAGGATGCTTCCTCCGTTTCCTTCTCTCTCGAAGCAGAAGAGCGAAAAACTGTTTTAATTCAACGCTTTATTTATCGCAGTGTGTGCACATTGAAGATTTTCTGCGGCAGCGATTTTGAAACTAACCCCTCTGCCCTCCGTGGTCGCCCATGCCGTCTTTTTTTCTCTCTCTGGATATTTTGCCCACGTCGCTTGAATCGACCCCATCTCAAGCCGAACTGCCAGTGAGTGACCTATTCGATTCAAATGGCGTGGACGTAAGAGATGGTCATTACAGAATACGTAATAGAACTATTTAGAGAGAGGGCTGGGACCTTCTTCTTCTGAATGGAAACAATCCCCTCCGTTATTGAAAACCCACAGCGGATTAGCAGGGAAGGTCTCTAATGAAAAACAAGACCCGGAACTAGGTTACCCGAGACGTGGTCAGTCCCCCAACAGCACAAAGCAAAAGGTGTTCGTCCCAGCTCATAGTTTTCATTCAACACGAGGCCACCTTGCTCACACTCATCATGCTTGCCTCAAGAGAGAAGCCATCAGACTCATTGGCGTTCCCCTCTGGGACCTAACTACACAGGCGCCTCAATCCCATGATAGTACTTTACGCAAGTCCAACTTGATTGGCTAATCGGATCAGATGACCTAGATACGTATGTCATCAGAATTTTTCTGTTGGCAATTTATCTCTTCCTTTGGCGTACTTCGAAATTTATGCGAGGATAAATTTTAGTTGACTCGGTAACTTTAAATTCAGATCTGCTGTATGATCAAGAGGCTATAGAAAAAAGGAAATAAGGTGTGTAACATGATTTTCATTGATCTAACATCATCATCGAAAATTGTTTCCTTTTATTATATAAGTTAATAATTATATAAGTTAGTGTTTTATGTATGCTTTTTGTTACATCAGAATGGTCCTAAGCCAGCGGGTGGATACGACACCATCATCCTAAAGCAAAGGGGACGGCAGAGGGGCGGTAAAATATCAGCTGGTAGTGAGTTCAGGAGTGGTTCTTAGATTATTTATGTAAAATCAACGTAAGCTTGGAAAAATATAAAAAGGGTATTAAAAATTAGGAAAAGTAATTTAGAATCAAAAGGAATTAAATTGGAATTTTTTAAAAATAATTTGGAGGATCTATAAAAACTTCTCCGCCAGATGGGTTCGAACTCGGGAAGTCATCCTCCGCTGCAAAAGTTGTAGGTGACTTTAGCCATTAGGCCATCGTTGCTTTTCGAAAAGAAGCTCTTTAAAGGTATAAGTACCCTTAAGATAAGTTGGCGAGATCAAAATCAAAATGGTTACTGCAACAATCAGATTGGCGAGATATACAAGTGAAGCCAAGCCCGTGAAACTAGTCAATCAAGTTGGACTTGCGTAAAGTACTATCATGGGATTGAGCCGCTTCTCCTAACTACACCCGAGTACAAAGACAAAAAGAACAATGCCTGAAGTGAAATGGGTGAGGAACTCGACATCTCGAGGAAAAGTGATCGCTCTTCTCTACAAAGAAGAGACACCAGTCGAAGAAAGGGACGAAAAAGGGTCAGCATAGGGGACCGTCATCACCACAGAAAGGGAGAGAAATGTATCTGCGGTGTAAAAGCGGCTTACGGAAGGGCAAGCGATACGGAACAGAACGCCCTCGTCTCTTTCGCGGAAATCGAATTCCTTCTCCTGGATCTAACATTCGCGGTCCGCCGAGCGCAACCTCATGACAGTTATTTCCAGCTTCGTTTCCCTCCGTAAAACAGGCGTATATTTAAAAGGAAATGGCACTCCGTTTCCCATTGGATCAAGTTAGGAGAGCGGGGTGCCACCTCTGGTGTTGACCTCGTCACCTAACCGTCGCTCCAAATAACGTGGTGTTGTCCTCGGATCTTTCCCTTGGGGGATCATCGCCAAAAGCCCGCTGTGTTGCTCCAGTACGACTTTAATTAAAATACCTACAACATTGAATGAAGTTCAATCGGCATGCCTACTAAGGAATAGTCTGAGTCTTAGAGGATAGGTAGGTATGTATTTATTTACGATCGCACTGGAGCAACACAACGGGCTATGGATGACGATCCGGGATCAACCCCGAAAGGTAAAGATCCAAGGACAAGACTAAGTCATTTAGAACCAGTCAGACGACGAGGATGCACATGAAGATGGCACATTCCACTCTTCAAACTAATTCCACACCAACCCAACGCGAGGACATTTGAAGTCACGACAGATTCAACGTCTCCCGTACACGACGGTTTTGGGCCGGATTCGAACTCGCAAACCTCCGGTTGCTAACCTGTTACTGATCCAACCGGGCCACCGCAGCCCAAAGGGAAAGTTCCGAGGTTGATTGTGGGTTTTATGGCTTCCGCAAGGGCCCGGAAAGATCCTAGAACTACGTTGCCCACAAGCGAGAGGTATTTTCATGAGCCTTTACCCTGTGGCAGGTAGACAATTGTTACTACAAATTCGTTTACACGAAAAGAATGGTATGGATCTGTGTACGGTGGATGTTATCACCTTTTTAAGTGATCGCTGGCATCGATCCCCATTGACGAGCTGTTCGCGAACGACCTTCTATAGAGAGGATGCCTCCTTTTGTTCGGCACCCTATCCTGTCAACCGTGAGGTGTGAACACTTTGGGGGAAAGGCAGAAGATCGCTCGCCACACAATACTCCGAAAGGAAAAATACAGTCGTAAATTCCACTCGAGGCCCTATCGCTCAAGTTGGGTAATTAGTAGGGCAACTTTTTGCAACAAATGCAACTTTTTTTTCACGCGTTGCATGTATAGTACTCTAACCAAAAATGCTCCTACGTGGGGTGTATTGTGAGTTATAACCGCAACATAAATGCAACTTTTCGTATAAATGCAATCACCTGTAACTTTTTAAAATATAGCTTAAAATGAATTAATATCAAATACTATTTCATTTTTTGCTCTCTGAATCAATCTTTCCGATGACGTGTGTCTGATCTTGCGAACGCTGAAGTAGTGCGGATGGAACAAGTTCATGGTAAGAAGGTGTTCGTCCTAAGACGAAAGTGAAATAAATGGCAAGGAAGTACTTTAACACATCGGTTGGCACTCTTGATAATCCAGAGGAAACTTGCGTCATCGACTGCAGAGTATGCGAGGCGAGTGTCGATCATCGATACGTTGTTCGCCTTGTAGAGGACGTTTGAAAATCTCTGAATGTTGAGCGAAAGGATTTTGCGCTTCTGCTATTCGTTACAGCACATTGAAAACCTGCGCCATCCGCAGTCATGTAATGTTAAAGAAATGACTGGCCAAGGATCGGCCATTCAACGTTCTTCTGTATTTCAGTATGTATTATAATACTGTTGTACACGACTCAAATTGTCAATATATTTTGAATTGTTTTCATTTTTTACGAATAATTTATTTTAGAATTCAGTGTACCAAAAATAAAGGCAACTTTATTTCCATAAATGCAACTTTTGGGAATGAAAAATGCAACAAAAAAGTTGCCCTAATGATAGGTGAAAAAGAGGAATATTCTCAAAGGAGGAGGTGAACAGCGCGTCATTTCTGAACCACGACGGGGCAACACTTGATCTGTCACTTCCCACTACCACGCCACGCAGTAGATGCAGGGGAAAACGGCGAAAGAATCTCCCACCGTCGCGTTCGATCTCCATGCCGGGTGGTTCAACTTCCGAGCGCAAGTTGGATGCGGTAAATATAGCACGCATCCCGGTGACCTACTCAACCACCTCCTCCCCACGGCGCTTCCTGTCCTTGGGGTCGACGTTCATCGATGATCTCGTGACGAACGCAGACAATCGCAATGACGGATGAGCGATTGTTTTACTCCTGACACCTGACCGCCCCACTCCCTGCTTCTTCGATTGGTGTGCTCGGTGCGTGCCAATTGTTCCAGCTGTATGGTGTATGGGATCATTTAATTGAACGTCACACTACGGGCTATTGGTGACGGGGTCAACCCCGAAGGGTTAGAATTGAGGAAGACACCGCGGTCAACACCTGTAGGCCAAAGGGGAAAAAAAACGGTTTGTTTCCTGAAACCCGACCGATACTGAAATAACAATACAAAAATTCCAACCCTATAGTGTTTTTTTTTAAACTTTTTAAAAATTGAATTCAATTTTTTTTAATACGTTTGTTAAAAGGTAATGGTAATTTTAGTTAACGTCGTACTAGAGCAACACAACGGGCTATTGACGGCGGTCCGGAATCAGTCCCTTAAGGGAAAGATTCGAGGACAATACCTCGTCATTTTGAACCACGGTCAGATGACGAAGCAACACCTGAGCTGGCACCCCACTCTCCAAACTTCCACGCCAACCCAACGTGAGGACTTTCGGCCACGACCGATTTAAGGTGCACCAGCCGCCTCTACACCATACGTTTACAAACATCCATGCTCGGACCCGGATTCGAACCAGGAACCTTCCGATCTAGAGGCTAACACCTTAACCACTATACCGGTTGGTCGGCTGTTTGTTAAAAGGATTCATTGATGACGATGTCACAGCGATCGTAATCGATTCATAATTGCTTATTATATATTCAGTTCAGACATTGTATGTCACCCATAAACTCTTTAGGGGGTGAATAAGCAGCTAAACCCAAAGAAAAATTATAAATTCCCACTAAAAATACCCAATTTGGGTGTCAATACCCGAGTCTATACCCACGATATCGAACCGCAAAAATAAATAGACCCGGGTATTTTACATCACCGATTACACCTCTAATCTATTTTAAATCGAACCTTAGGGGGGTCCGGGACACAAAAATCGTCACATTTTCAAATTTTTTTTTTATTATTTAAAGAAAATGTCTGTGCTTTTCTGCTTAAAATGACGTTTAAATCATGTTTCTATCTTAATTAGAACTAGAGATATAATAATTTTTGTGGTGCGTTGTTATGAAAATCTAACACTCTTGACAGTTGTTGTCATGGCAACAACATCTGTCTTTAAAACTTTAAATGCGTTTTTCTGCATGATACATTTTTTCAAGATTTTCTGTATTCAAATTGCTACAAGTCGAAAACCGATAAAGTTTAAGGGTTGAAATTTGGAATATATCTTTTTCAAACATTATACTTTAATTTTGATTCAGCAAATTTGAAACAACGATTTACTTTTTTAAATATTACTTTTTTTTTAAAAAGTACCTTAAAATTTTCAAAAATTTTCATTGAAATATTTTTTATTAAATTAATATTTTTTAAATTGCTGAATCGAAATTAAAGTTTATAAATTTGTGAATAATTTACTGCAAGAATTTTGAAAATGGATCAAAAATATTTTGAGTTTTAGCAATTTAAAATAACCCCTCTTTTTTTCAAAAAATTTTAATTAAAATTTTTTTTAAAACTTTTGGAAAAATTTTGTGTTGTGATTTTGTTTATTAGTTAGATGGGTAATCACTACAAAAAAATTCAAAATTCTATATTAAGTAATGAAAAAAAATTTTGAATGTGTCCCGGACCCCCTTAATCGCGAATAATATTTCCTCTTGCGTATTTGCTAAAAATATTTAGCAAAAAAAAAAAACCTTTTTCCTACCTAACCGATCCGAATCCCGGGCTCATGTTGAAGGAAACAAGCCTTTTTTTTTAATTTGGCCTGAGCTGGCACCCATGCGTCCATACCACGCCAAGGTGAAGCCACAACAGATTTCACGTGCAACAACCCCCTTTCAACATGAAGGTCTTTGGCTGGATTCGAACTCGCAACCCCCTGGTTATTCTTCCAACAGGGCCACCACTTCACAAAGAGGTAAGGTAATTTTTAGAAAACCGCGCTGGTCATATCAATAGCCGTAGGTCAAAAAGTAAACGTCGTATCGGAGGAATCAAACGGGCTAATGACGACAATGGCCAGGACGAGAAACACCAAAGGAACATCTCTGTGGGCAGGAATAGGACAAAGCGGATTTCGTTTCGGGGTGTTTTCGCCCAAGACCCAGGGAATTAAAAACCCACGAAACACTTCGCGTGCGAGCGGAACGTTCGCCTTTGTTCGAAGGCACACACAAAGGGAGGTCATTCCTCTCTTCACTTTCCTTCAGCAGCACCTACACGCAGAGAAACAAACGATTCTACTCAAATGGACCCGAAAAGTCGACCGCTCATTTCGCCGAAACGCCTCAAATTGGTTTTCGAACGACGGGGTGGATCGAATTTACTTTCCCTCGATTCGTCAAGAGGCGCAATAAGCTCCATAGCATCCGGCCAGCCAGCTCATGACACAAGCGCCTCAGCGTAAGTGTCCGACAAGTTGACTCTGATTGGCCGGTATGATCATGTGCCTGAGACGTAAAGTTGTTTCATTTGGCTATTTATCTACGTTTTGGCGCAGATCTCTTTGACTGATAGGAACGGTTTTCGAAAGGTTTTAACATTTTGAACCGAAAATTGTATCCTTTTATTATATAAGTTAATAATTATATAAGTTAGTGTTTTATGTATGCTTTTTGTTACATCAGAATGGTCCTAAACCAGGGATGGATACGACACCATCATCCTAAAGCAAAGGGGACGGCAGAGGGGCGGAAAAATATCAGCTGGTAGTGAGTTCAGGAGTGGTTTTTAGATTATGTATGTAAAATCAACGGAAGTTTGGAAAAATAAAAAAAGGGTATTAAAAATTAGGAAAAGTAATTTAGAATCAAAAGGAATTAAATTGGAATTGTTTTAAATAAAATAATTTGGATGATCTAAAAATTTTTCCGCCAGTTGGGTTCGAACTCGGGAAGTCATCCTCCGCCGCTAACGCCAATCTGATGGTAAGCGACTTTAGCCATTTGGCCATCGTTGCTTCACCAAAAGGAGCTCTTTAAAAGAAGAGTTCATTTTTGCCTCCCCTTATTATAAGTTGGCGAGAAATACTACTAACAACAACCATACAACATATATATGAGGAGCCAATCAGAGTCAACTTGTCGGACACTTACGCTGTACGATGAGGCGCTAGTCTCATGACGGCCCGCGTTACCAATATGGCCGTCCGAAGCACTTGAACGCGTCTACGCATCGAATCTTCGTTAGTTGGTATTATAAATAACGTCACACTGGCAGGGCCCGATTTAGAAAATTTGGTATAGTAGGCACAACACGCAGGAAGGCCCCCCCCCATGTTATTTGTTCATCGCAAAAACTAATTTTATAACAATAATTGGTACTTACTTATTTGACTGTTGACCGTTTCACAGATGTCACCAAAAAGTTTGAGAAAATCGTGACATTACTTATAATTATTGGCAAAACAAAATAAAGCAGATGAAAATTAAAAACATAATAGTTAGATAATTAATGTAATTACAAGAATGTGATAGTGGGGGAAACGGTCGACGGACATTTACGTAAATACCCAATAATTTATGTAACTTCTTTAAAACTTTTTAAAATTTTTAGATACTTTTGAAACTTAGGGGCCCTCTAAATTATGGGGGCCCTAGGCCCGTACCTCACGGGTCTAATGGTAAATCAGGGCCTCCACACTGGAGGAAAAGAAGGGGCTTGCGGCGATCCATCCTGGAAAGGAGAGATCCGAGGGCCGAAAACTAGGACACTTTGAACCACACCTGAGCTGGCATTTCCCCACTATCTAAACGCCCAGAACACACCAACGTGAGATCATTGGAGACCGCGACACATTTAACGAGCACCAGACACCTTTGAACGCGGTGGTCTTGGGTTGGATTCGCAACTGTCTGGTTGCTCTTCCAAACGGACTACCGGGGCCTAGTCTGTCACTAGGGCACAAAGCCTTCTACCATTCGCCCAATATGAATCGATATTACAGTTTTGTATCTTCACCACCACTCTTATTATTGCGATCACACAATTTTAAACTTTACAAGATCCCCACCCAAATATTTAGATTGGCCCGCAAAGTCTCTCTACTATTCTACACTGCCCGCTAAGTCCTCACGAATCTATGGCACTTACAGTCATGGGAATTGGCACACAGGGAGTCCAAATTTTTTTTGCAATTTTTGGGTCGCGGCGAATTTTAAAATTCAATCGAGAACATTTTAAAATCAATTCAATGAAATTTAATTATTATTGAATACAGCAGCAGAGGAGATTCTAAATTCATTTTTTTTCGTTTCCGTTTTCATTTTGCGCGGAGGAATGATTTTCCAGCAGACGATGGAAAAAAAATAAACTTTTAACTGGGGTAATTAATTTTTTTTCTTCTATCTCCTACACCGTTAAAGAGAGAGAGAGTGCATATTTCAACGAATTTGAAAAACATCGATGTCGCATCTCTACTTTTCAGACCCTTCACCCTTGGCTATTTTGGTCTAAAAGTATGTTCAAGTCACTGATTATGAAAAGGAGTCTACTGGGTTATTTTTTACTTTTTATAATGGTACTTTTTTCATTTAAAAATACAAAACATCGGCTCCAATACAACGATGTTTTCACAAAACATCAATGTTTTGAAAACATCGACGTCGTATCCCTACTTCCAACGGGTTTAATGGTAACGTAGGTAGGTATTTGATACTAGCGCGTTCTTCTAGGAATGGCTCTTCGTTGCGTGGACGATTCTATTTTGGAACGTAGGTAGGTGGATAGATATTAAACTCGTAGAAAGTAGAGCCTTAACAGTTAGTGAACTAATACATGCAGATATATATGGACTCAATCAATTGAAGATGGGAGATTTTTACTTCTAAAAGAGGAAAATGAATCTGAAGTGGGAAATATTTGAAGATACAGTTAAAAATCAATACAAACTTGAAGAACAAATTTAAGTGTTGCGTGGTGACAGCAGTACAAGAATAACCAACAGAGCTAAGACGGGAGATGCACAACTGTTGAGGTTTCCCTCAGTTTGGTACTGGTAATATGTTAACAAGTAAATAATCAATCATAGCTCACTGTGGATCAAAACAAGTTACGAAAGATTCATTCATTTTCGATTCATTTTCCTCTTTTAGAAGTAAAAATCTCTCATCTTCAATTGATTGAGTCCATATATATCTGCATGTATTAGTTCACTAACTGTTAAGGCTCTACTTTCCACGAGTTTAATATCTACCCACCTACCTACGTTCCAAAATAGAATCGTCCACGCAACGAAGAGCCATTCCTAGAAAAACGCGCTAGTGGTATTTGAGCATCAGAGCGGGGCTATTGGCGACAGTCACCTTGTGCCATGAAACCCAAGCATTCGACGGGTCCGACACATCCCAGTGACACGTGTTTCGCAACATGGGTGCAAGTCGAACACTGGGCAAGGGTGGAACGAATTACGTCACAGCACTATGCTGCCGCGGCATCCAGGCGAAGCGTCTACTTCCGCGCAAAACGGGCGATTTCCGGTGAGGAAGCGCTTTTGTCCGAGGGTCCCCCTTTTGTCCGGCCACCTGATGACTCAGACCGGGGATCGGACGCCCATTCATCAGCCGACAAAAGCACCTCTCCACGAGAGACGACAGCTTTCGTTTGGATAGAACAATAAAGACGACGAGTGTATAGTACCGTACACTAATGTACAGCAAGATATGATGGTATAAGGGAGAGAATACACACGCATTAATAGAGGATTGGTCCCCCCACGTTCTGAAATGACACCAGCAACCCTTGTGGGTATATTTTCAACGAGGTTTCCATGCACAACTATGAGTATTTGTGACCATTCCCATTGCGAGAATGTCGCCAGATCGGATGTAGATTTTGGTCGTGGTTCCCGGCACTTAGAACGTTGTTCCAGGGCAATTGAAGGCCGACACCTACAGGAACATTTTGAACCCTCGGGTTCTTCCTGGCAATTTCATGGAATGGACGAATGTGACTTCCAGGACGACAACGCTCCGTGGCACGTTGCAGCAACTGTCAAGCAGTGATATCGAGATGTGGATGCAAAACGACTTCCCGGGCCCGCTCAGAGTCCCGACCTAAACCCCGTAGAAGATGTGTGGGACGCGTTAGAGCGATGCTGACGGACCAGGGAACCGCGTCCGAAATCGACAGCTGAGCTGCCGACATTCTTGCAGCGGGAATGGAGACACAAACACCGTATCGAAATCTCGTTGAAAGTATGCCCTGAAGGGTTGCTAGTGTCACTGCACCACGTGGGGGGACCCACCCCCTATTAAAGCGTGTATTCTCTCCCTTATACCATCACATCTTGCTGTCCGATCCATTATTGTACAGTAGTGTATACATAAATTTTATAAAAAATATAACATGCATGTGTGTATTTTACAAAATACCTGAATGCTCGTAAGTGGCCACTGAATGAAACAAGTTCAGTAGCCAATGGCCACTAACAAAATTTCTTAATTTTCACCTTTAGTTCCAAGTGACCTGGTTTTGTCCTCGAATCTTTCCCTTCTGGTAGACCGTTGTTTTCCTCCGCTCTTTAAAGCATCTACCTTCCTAACAAAAGCTGCCCCTGAGTAAAACGCACTTGTTCAATGTCCAGAAGTGTTAAAAGCGTGTCGGAAGGCCGTATGAGCAGTGCTGTAGTCGTAAATAAATCAGAGGGTATACCAAGGTGGACCCCTGCACTAGTATATGCAGGGGCCCCATGGTATAATACCCTCCGATGGTACACTCTTTGTATATTACACTCTGACACCCACATAATTTTTTCCATGGGGAGGCGAAACATGTACTTACTACTTATACTTTCCTTGTGGGGGGAGCAAAAAATATGTACACGCACACACACATACATGTATATATATGTAGGAAATCCTTTCTAAGGACCGGGTAGGTATTCATTAAACTAAACCCGCGCTCGCAAACGGCCGTGAAACATGGAAATATTTCAATTGTTCTTAAAAGAGGCTTTAATTTTTGTGGAACAATTTGGGCGATTTCATTGGTTCCTCAAACCCTGAATAGTGCACATTTCATCTATACCTAAACGTCAACAGATCCTTTTTACCTCCTTTTCTACATGGCGATTATCCCCTGTATTTAGATTTTCTTTATCAAGCATGGATATATCCTTCAAAAGTTGACATTTTCTTCATTAACATCAGAACAAAGTCTGAATTTCATTGTATCGACACAACTTTGAATGAATTGCTTTTGATTAATAGGTACGATTTTGGAATTATGTACCAAGGTGATATCTTGAAATTTCTTTTGCTTCTACAGCTATCTGCGTTTCACGTGATGTTTTATTGGGAAAACAAAGCGGTGTTTCTTAGTTTTTAATAAAAAGCAGAGGGTATACGGAATTTGCTGGAAAAACCAGAGGGTATACGCCGTATACCCTCCACTACAGCCCTGCGTATGGGTAACGCTGGACGTAATAAAAGGGCTTGTTGGATGCTACGAGACTGTTGTGTAGAAAGGGGGCTTGCTTACATTAAATATGCTGAGGCCTCGAATTTCCTCATGTTGGTGCATGGCATGAAAGCTTAGAGAATGGGGTGCCACCTCAGATGTGACCTCGTCACCTAACTGAGGTTAAAAATGATGCGGTACTCGATCTTTCCCTTAAGAGATTGATCCCGTCGTCAACAGCCCATTGTGTTGCTCCTGTGTGACGTCAATTAAAAAATTCAAGAAAATAACCAATGTCTTCAAAGCGAGGAACCCAGTTGTTTTCCGTTGAAAAAGAAGAGTCGTTCTTCCTGTCGACGGAAGGATTTTTGATTACAAAATTACACATATTGCATACCACATTACATCATTTCACTATTATCAAACTTCAACTAAGAAAAAAGAAATTTTGAATCGCGATAATTATTTTCAGGGAAAATTTTTCATGTGCACTCATTAGTTAGTTCAGGGCACAACAAATCCCAGGCGCCAAGTCGCACAACAAATTTTGTCTGGTGCCGCAATTTTCTGTTTCTGTGAAACACATTTATTTTTCATGGAAAAAAATGTGCTTTTTTAGCTCAATCCAACTGAAACAAAACATGATAACACATGGAGTCAAATAACCAAGGAGAACGATTTTTGAATCAGGCTTCTAACAAAGCCATAATGTTTTTGATACATTCGGCTGACCAACAGGAGAATCTTTAATAAGTCATTTTGTGATATAGTAGAACAGGCACAATATTTTGAAATACAACTTTCATTGTCCTTAAAGATAAATGTAAATCGTCTGCAATCTCTATACAATGAGTGGTATGAATTCAAAGTACTTGGGAAAGGAAAAAAAATTGAAAGATCTTCTAGAAGTAGCAGTATCTAATATAATGGATTCCCAATTTTAGGACAGTGGCTATCCATAGTGTGTGGAGTGCTTCCAGTTTCTACAGTATGCTGTGAGCGTGGTTTCAGTGATGAATTTGATAAAAATAAATTTAGGTTGTCGATGCGAGAGGAAAGTTTAAGTAATCTGATGACGTACAATATGAATGGACCATCAGTGAAAGATTTTGATTCTACAAAGGCTGTGGACAAGTGGTATTTCAGTTCTACAGCAACAAGACATCTTCATGGCCATTAAAGGTCAAAAATGGAGTAAAATGTCAAATGTAGATAGTAAAAATCTCATTTTGTATTGCCTCAGTTACTATAGATAGCATATTATTTACTGAATGTGTGTAATACAAATACAAATATTGACGACCCGCTACAGGCTCAAGCCCAACAAGGCTGGTCCTTTGTTTATGAATTCTCCAATTCCCATTGACTATCCAATTGTGTCTTAAATTCGTACACTCCCTTTGAATTAACTCTATTTTCTGGCAACGCGTTCCAACTGTCTATTGCCCTATTAAAGTAGTAGTTTTTCCTTAAATCCCGATTAAAATGTGTCTTATTCAATTTATACCCATGGCCCCTTGTTCTGTTATCCCTATTGAAATTTAAGCCCTCTGTGTCCCCTTGTTTTACAAACTTGAAAAGCTGAATCAAATCCCCCCTCCTTCTTCTTTCCAGTGTATACATGTTTAGCTTACTTAAACGTTCATTAGAGTCGAAATTTGCTAGCCCCTTTATTATTTTTGTAGCTCTGTGCTGAACCCTTTCAATTGATTCTATGTCCTTTCTCATATATGGAGCCCAGAATTGTACAGCATATTCTAGATGTGGTCTTACTAAACCCTTATATAATGGTAAGATTATATTCTTATCCCTTGAAGTTACAGTCTTTTTAATATACCCCAATAACCCAGGCCTCGAAATATATTTTTTAATACAGGTGCACAAGGTGCACCTAAGTTTTTAAATTAGGTGCACAGGTGCGCCCAGCGGGAAAAAATTAGGTGCACAATTTTATTTTCATGTGCACAGTGCACCTGGGTATTTCGAGCCCTGCAATAACCTATTAGCCTTTTTACCCGCAGCTGAACATTGGTGACCCATTTTAAAATCCCTGTGAATTATCACTTCAAGATCCTTGACTGTTTCTCCCTCCTTTACCTTTACTCCCTGCAGACAGTACTCGGCTCCACTGTTCCTGTAACCCATAAGAAGGATCGGAACGCCTATTTAGCAGGCTAGAATCTCGCTCGTTATTGCAATAAAGCAGACAAATCACTCCATCAACAAATACAAATATAATGAGTTCTGTGATACACTCAACATTAGAAAAAATATTAGAATGTGTATTGCAGGGGTCTCAACTCCTAAAAAATTGGGCTGGCTCCTAACTTTTTTTCATCCCTTGGGTTAGGTACTGCCTGGAGCACTTTACCACAAATAACCTGACTTCTACTAAAGTGCGGGATGCCAGCTTGGGAGTTACTTTGTCAACTGACCGTGTATCAAAATAAAATGGCGTTGTCCTCAAATTTTTAATCTTCGGGATTCATTCCTAAATGTTGTCAATAGACCATTGCGTCCCTCCAGTACGACGTTAATTAAAATACCTTCCTACTTTTAGTAAAACTTAGTACTTAAAAAGACGAGACTAAATCAGAGTATGATGAATAAGGAAATTTACATTTTTAGGAATCTTTACAGAAGTAGCAAAACATTACATTTAGAGTTTGATTCTGAAAGTGACGTTTGTCAAAGTTACTAAACGAGGATGAGGCCAAAAAAAAGAGGTTCGTTTCCTGTAACATGAGCAAATATATTAGGGTCGATAAGTAGGAAAAAGTTTTATTTTTTGCCAAATATATTTAGCAGATAGGCAAAAGGAAATATTATCCGAGTATTAATGTTAGATTTAAGATTCATGACACGTGTTATCGGTGATGTAAAATACCTGGGTCATTTTATTTTTGCAGGTCAATATCCTGAGTATAGACTCGGGTATTTACCCCAATTGGATATTTTAGTAGGTATTTAAAAATTTTCATCAGGTTTAACTGCTTATTCACTACTGAAGTTTTTTTATCAATATGTTTTACTTTTGGCATTCTTGCACCTCGTATGGGATGTTTTCGAATTTCATCGTCAATATGAGTGGTTGCAAATTAAATTGTTTTGGCATTCATGATTGATTTAGTTTGAAGCAAACGTATTTCTTTCTTAAAAATTCCATTCAGTGGCAAGTGGAATAACGGAGCTTGAAATAGTTTTCCTCTGTGCAGACAAATCAAACTCAACCTATTATAATTTTTCAAAAAAAAAAACAGGTCGGTTTTACAGTGCTTTTGAAAAAGAAAGTCATTGCTTTGGTGTCTTCAACAGCAAGTTCTCCAAGAATTTTCATCATTTCAACATTTATTGCTGGATTCAGCTTCGCTCTCTGCATCATCTTCAGCAATCAACACTCGAACACCAACTAAACTGTGTCTGAACAAACACTCCCTCACTTGCTGTTTCCTCGTTTAGTGAGCTACTAAATCACTCGCTACTCGACTAAATTACTGGCGTAACGTTTCGATCCTCATGGAAACCAGTTCGACGAGCTCTTAACAATTATTAAAAGATTACGATCGCTGTGACATCGTAATCAATTAATCGTTTAAGAACGTTTTTTAAAAATTTTATTAAACATTTTGAAGTCTAAAAAAAAAGCTTTAGGGTCGGAATTTTTGTATTGTAATTTCAGGATAGTTACAGGAAACAAGCCTTTTTTTTGGCTTGACGTACATAAGCACACGTGCATTTCAACTAAGAAATTATAATGGTTACAAGAGCAATTCGATCAAACCATAAGTTCATATCTTCCAACATCTCTCAATGTGTAACGGGAAAATGAATAAGGATTTATCTTTACGGAAATCCAAGTAATAAGTTGAGGTATTCACGATAAAAACAATTACGAAAACTGTTTCGAAACTTAGAACACTTATTTTACATATTTACAAGAGACGTCAAGAACAATGGAAAATAATATACATTTATTGGAACTAACCCACTGTGCTTCGATATGGAACTATACATTGCATAAAACAGACACTTTCGAAATCACGCTGCTCCGAAGATACAAACTTTGTTTCCAATCTGAAACATTTCGAATAAGATAATGTAGAGAGAAAAAAAATGAAGTACGACGTACCGTTGGAATTTCTGGTCGGCGATCTGTTTCACTCGGAGAAATTGTTTCATCATCTTGAATCACTATGAGCGTAACAATCACAATCGCGACGAAAGAAGCGGATTATATCCAGAGAGTAGTTTTGCAGTAATCCATGGGAAGAACATCTCGCAAACAAACAGCCATCAAAACGCCTTCGAAAGCTCGAATTCCGCACACGCCGAAAAGGAAAACTCGTGCTCCGAACGATCGAGTTGCAGACGATTATCTGAGATTTGTCAACACGGCGCGCTGAGATGCAACGCTTTCTACCCGCTCATTGGATGCAAACGCCACGTGACACTTCTGGAGAGAGAAAGCATGGAACTATCACTACATCAAAATAACTGCACATTTCGTTGCTGGGTTCGGAAGGTTTTTAATTGGCGTCACACTGGAACGGAATAATGTGCTGATTTTACTGGGTTGGAAAAAAAAAGTCAAGGTAGGTAGGTAAGCATTTGAATTTCCGTCATACTTGAGCAACGCAAAAGGTTATTGACGACGGTTCGAGATCAATCCCAACGAAAGATGGTAATGGTAATTTTAGTTAACGTCGTACTAGAGTAACACAACGAGCTATTGATGACGGTCCGGGATCAGTCCCTTAAGGGAAACATCCGAGGACAACACCTCGAAATTTTGAACCACGGTCAGATGATGAAGCAACACATGAGCTGGCACCCCACTCTCCAAACTTCCACCCCAACCCAACGAAAGAAGGTCGTCAAAAGCCCGTTGTGTTGCTCTAGCACGACGTTAACTAAAAATTACCAGTTACCCAACGAAAGAAGAGTCGAGCATATTAAATTTGTACGAGTAGGTAACTATTTTTTTATTTCCGTCAAACTGGAGTAATAAAATGTGCTATATACGACAGTATAAGAAGGTAGGTATTTAAATAACATCGCACTGGGGCAATTATATGGGGGTATTGACGACCATCCGGGTAATCTTTTAATTAACGTCGTACTAGAGCAGAATAACGGGCTATTGACGACGGCACGGGATCAATCCCTTGAGGGAAAGATTCGAGGACAACAACACGTCATTTTAAACCACTGTTAGATGACAGGAAAAACCTGAGCGGACACCCCATTCTCCAATCTACCACACCACGCCAACGTGAGGACATTGGAGGCCACGACAGGTTTAACATGCACCAGCTAATACCTCAGCCCCTTTGCATACGACAATCTTTGGTTGTCTTCGAACTCGCAACCGATCGATTTGGAATTCATTCAGGTTTTGTTAACAGAATATTGAAATCGTATTAAAAAAGCTGACCAACCGGTATAGTTGTTAAGGTGTTAGCCTCTAGATTGGAAGGTTCCTGGTTCGAATCCGGGCATGGATGTTTGTAAACGTATGGTGTAGAAGCGGCTGGTGCACCTTAAATCTGTCGTAGCCGAAAGTCCCCACGTTGGGTTGGCGTGGAAGTTTGGAGAGTGGGGTGCCAGCTCAGGTGTTGCTTCATCATCTGACCGTGGTTCAAAATTACGAGGTGTTGTCCTCGAATCTCGACGGTCCGGAATCAGTCCCTTAAGGGACTGATTCCGGACCGTCGTCAATAGCCCGTTGTGTTGCTCTAGTACGACGTTAACTAAAATTACCAAAATTACCTATCGTATTAAAAAAACAAGAGAAGTAATATCACGTTCAGGAAATACGTATTACCGCCATCAATATCTATCTTGCCAGAAAGTCTCGCAGTTTCAATAGAGGATCAGTAATGGATCATACTAAAAACCGTCGTATTCGTGGGAGCTGGTACATGTTAAATCTTTCGTGGCCTAGGGTATCCTGTTGTTGCTTCGGAGTAAAAGTTGGGAGAGTGGGGTGCAAAAGGCTGAGGTGTCGACCACGTCATCTGACCGTGCTTCAAAATTAAGAAGCGTAGATTGAATCTTTCCCTTTTGTGCTGCTCCAGTGAGACGTTAGTTAAAATACCTGCCAATAAAGTTATATTTACTTTTGAATCAGCACGTGGATACCCCATCACATTTTTTTTCAGTTTATCCCATGCTGTAATCTCAAATCCAACCCAAGATGTACAGCCGTCAAAATAACAACACGAATCACCCGATCGCAATTTACATCACAGAACAAAACGGAAGGTAGCAATCGATAGGTATGAATGTTTTCTACAAATATCAATATTTAAAATTAGTCTAAGGGACCGTCTTCATATTAAATTGGGTGCTTGTTCCGATATTTTCAAACCGAACCCCCATCTTTTATCACAAATTTGGATTCGACACACAATTTCAGGCGGAAATTTAAAAAAAAGTTCATCATATTTATTGGATTTTTCACCGATTTGTAAGTGCCTGAAAATTAGATATCCTAAAGTTAAATTAGTGTTTCACGTTTTTTGTTAAATTTGAGAAATTGGAATGAGTGCCGCTCGAATCATCCTCGGACTCAAAAATAGCTGCCCTTCTGGTATAGCCCTGTTCGAGGCCAACTTACAACCACTGCATATTAGAAGAAGAGCCAACTTAGTAAAATACTTTAATAAAATTTTCAGCAACGGCCCCCAACATCGTACTTCCTTGTATCTGCACACCTGGCACAACAATCAAAGACTAAGGAAATTCAGCCCTTTTAGCTTGGCGGAAATTCAAAACCTAATCTCTCGTGAGGTTGAACCACAATCTTTAAGATCTTGTATAGACCCCTCAGAGGGGATGCCAAGAGTTTTCTTCCTCTTTGATCTGAACTCCACTGCAAACAAGCAAACTCATATTGACGACCATCTTAGGCAGCTGGCCCTGGAGATTATTAGTTGCATTCCTAAAGATGCAGTGCAGGTCTATACTGATGGTAGTCGCAATCGAAGATCGTACTAGCAGCGGTATTTATATTAGAACCCCTCGTCTTGAGATTTCACTAAAACAACGTAACCCTGACGCTTGTTCTGTCTTCAGGAACGAGTTAATTGCGATCAATGTAGGGCTTGACGCTATCATATCTTATGATCATAATTTTGGTGAACTTTGGATAGTATCGGACAGCCTCTTCAACATCTTAGTGGCTGGTCCTCTGCAGACGATGCAACCAGCATATCTATTCTGCTTGAACTGAAGAAGATTTCTCATAACCACGACGTCCATCTCCAATGGATTCCATCCCATGTAAACATTAGTGGTAATGAGGTAGTGGAATTTGTTCACATTATTTTGTCTAACCCCCCTGTAAATGCTGTACATATTCTCAATACTTTTGGAACAACAAGAACTTAACTGTTGGTTGTCTTCTCCTTGTGTACGATTCGTACTTTTTTCCGTTTGGGGCGACGACGCTATACCGGAGAAAGGTCGAACACAACCACCGTACTATTTGGATTCCATACCATTGTAGCCGATGAAATCATTTCTCTTCCATTTCTTGTCAATAAAACAGGACGAACTTTTGCATCAACCCGCATGAAATCATTCAGGGCGGAGAAAAATAAACGTGTCCTGCGCAAAACGCATGGTCGGGGGATTTGCATTGAAATGGAAATAAAACGCAACATCAATGACACACCAAGAGATAAGAGATAGAACAGTTTAATGACGGTCAACATTTCTATAAATATGCTTTCATCCGATTTCAGCTCAATTTACAGTAAAAAAAAAATGTACAGATGTATAAATACTAAACAAATGGAGAAAACAAAAGACTAGCATACAGGTGGTTGGAATGTGGAGCGTCCCCAAATCACGAATCAGTCCGTGAACGAAGTACGCGAATCTGTTCTGTGCATTTCGAGCAGTTCTGGAAACAACTCGACTGCTAGACTGTCCAACAGCACGTAGGAAATCTGAAAAGAACACTTTCGAATTAGAATCCACTCGATTGTTCTTTAAATCGCTCTCGGAATCACAAAGACCACTTGGAAAGGATTGGCCTTTAAGGGGTTATCTTTGGATGGCGGATGAGTGATTGGGCAGGTGATTACATATGCATTTACGTATACACTAACCAACAGTAATGGACCGGACATGAGCGAATTTGCATAAAATCCGACTACTTGTTGATCTGGGACCTTTGCATGTTGTTCCTGGCAAACTGAACGCCGACATCAATATTTTGGACAACCAGGTTCTTCCTAAGCTCTGACAATTTTACGGAATAGACGCATGTGACTTCCAGGACGACAACACTCTGTGTCACGTTGCACGTCGAGCAGCGGAATCGAGATAGGGATGTAAAACGTCTTCCCTGGCCTGCTCAAGAGTCCCGACCTAAGCCCCATAGAACATGTGTGTGGACGCGTTCGAGCAATGCTTACGGACCAGGGAACCACAACCGAAATCTTTAGCTGAGCTGGTGACATTCTTCCAGCAGGAATGGACACGAATACACATAGCTGTGTATCAAAAACCTTGTTGAAAGTATGCCCAGAAGGAATTTTGCGGAATAGACGCATGTGACTTCCAGGACGACAACACTCTGTGTCACGTTGCACGTCGAGCAGCGGAATCGAGATAGGGATGTAAAACGTCTTCCCTGGCCTGCTCAAGAGTCCCGACCTAAGCCCCATAGAACATGTGTGTGGACGCGTTCGAGCAATGCTTACGGACCAGGGAACCACAACCGAAATCTTTAGCTGAGCTGGTGACATTCTTCCAGCAGGAATGGACACGAATACACATAGCTGTGTATCAAAAACCTTGTTGAAATTATGCCCAGAAGGAATTTTGCGGAATAGACGCATGTGACTTCCAGGACGACAACACTCTGTGTCACGTTGCACGTCGAGCAGCGGAATCGAGATAGGGATGTAAAACGTCTTCCCTGGCCTGCTCAAGAGTCCCGACCTAAGCCCCATAGAACATGTGTGTGGACGCGTTCGAGCAATGCTTACGGACCAGGGAACCACAACCGAAATCTTTAGCTGAGCTGGTGACATTCTTCCAGCAGGAATGGACACGAATACACATAGCTGTGTATCAAAAACCTTGTTGAAATTATGCCCAGAAGGAATTTTGCGGAATAGACGCATGTGACTTCCAGGACGACAACACTCTGTGTCACGTTGCACGTCGAGCAGCGGAATCGAGATAGGGATGTAAAACGTCTTCCCTGGCCTGCTCAAGAGTCCCGACCTAAGCCCCATAGAACATGTGTGTGGACGCGTTCGAGCAATGCTTACGGACCAGGGAACCACAACCGAAATCTTTAGCTGAGCTGGTGACATTCTTCCAGCAGGAATGGACACGAATACACATAGCTGTGTATCAAAAACCTTGTTGAAAGTATGCCCAGAAGGAATTTTGCGGAATAGACGCATGTGACTTCCAGGACGACAACACTCTGTGTCACGTTGCACGTCGAGCAGCGGAATCGAGATAGGGATGTAAAACGTCTTCCCTGGCCTGCTCAAGAGTCCCGACCTAAGCCCCATAGAACATGTGTGTGGACGCGTTCGAGCAATGCTTACGGACCAGGGAACCACAACCGAAATCTTTAGCTGAGCTGGTGACATTCTTCCAGCAGGAATGGACACGAATACACATAGCTGTGTATCAAAAACCTTGTTGAAAGTATGCCCAGAAGGAATTTTGCGGAATAGACGCATGTGACTTCCAGGACGACAACACTCTGTGTCACGTTGCACGTCGAGCAGCGGAATCGAGATAGGGATGTAAAACGTCTTCCCTGGCCTGCTCAAGAGTCCCGACCTAAGCCCCATAGAACATGTGTGTGGACGCGTTCGAGCAATGCTTACGGACCAGGGAACCACAACCGAAATCTTTAGCTGAGCTGGTGACATTCTTCCAGCAGGAATGGACACGAATACACATAGCTGTGTATCAAAAACCTTGTTGAAATTATGCCCAGAAGGAATTTTGCGGAATAGACGCATGTGACTTCCAGGACGACAACACTCTGTGTCACGTTGCACGTCGAGCAGCGGAATCGAGATAGGGATGTAAAACGTCTTCCCTGGCCTGCTCAAGAGTCCCGACCTAAGCCCCATAGAACATGTGTGTGGACGCGTTCGAGCAATGCTTACGGACCAGGGAACCACAACCGAAATCTTTAGCTGAGCTGGTGACATTCTTCCAGCAGGAATGGACACGAATACACATAGCTGTGTATCAAAAACCTTGTTGAAAGTATGCCCAGAAGGAATTTTGCGGAATAGACGCATGTGACTTCCAGGACGACAACACTCTGTGTCACGTTGCACGTCGAGCAGCGGAATCGAGATAGGGATGTAAAACGTCTTCCCTGGCCTGCTCAAGAGTCCCGACCTAAGCCCCATAGAACATGTGTGTGGACGCGTTCGAGCAATGCTTACGGACCAGGGAACCACAACCGAAATCTTTAGCTGAGCTGGTGACATTCTTCCAGCAGGAATGGACACGAATACACATAGCTGTGTATCAAAAACCTTGTTGAAATTATGCCCAGAAGGAATTTTGCGGAATAGACGCATGTGACTTCCAGGACGACAACACTCTGTGTCACGTTGCACGTCGAGCAGCGGAATCGAGATAGGGATGTAAAACGTCTTCCCTGGCCTGCTCAAGAGTCCCGACCTAAGCCCCATAGAACATGTGTGTGGACGCGTTCGAGCAATGCTTACGGACCAGGGAACCACAACCGAAATCTTTAGCTGAGCTGGTGACATTCTTCCAGCAGGAATGGACACGAATACACATAGCTGTGTATCAAAAACCTTGTTGAAAGTATGCCCAGAAGGAATTTTGCGGAATAGACGCATGTGACTTCCAGGACGACAACACTCTGTGTCACGTTGCACGTCGAGCAGCGGAATCGAGATAGGGATGTAAAACGTCTTCCCTGGCCTGCTCAAGAGTCCCGACCTAAGCCCCATAGAACATGTGTGTGGACGCGTTCGAGCAATGCTTACGGACCAGGGAACCACAACCGAAATCTTTAGCTGAGCTGGTGACATTCTTCCAGCAGGAATGGACACGAATACACATAGCTGTGTATCAAAAACCTTGTTGAAATTATGCCCAGAAGGAATTTTGCGGAATAGACGCATGTGACTTCCAGGACGACAACACTCTGTGTCACGTTGCACGTCGAGCAGCGGAATCGAGATAGGGATGTAAAACGTCTTCCCTGGCCTGCTCAAGAGTCCCGACCTAAGCCCCATAGAACATGTGTGTGGACGCGTTCGAGCAATGCTTACGGACCAGGGAACCACAACCGAAATCTTTAGCTGAGCTGGTGACATTCTTCCAGCAGGAATGGACACGAATACACATAGCTGTGTATCAAAAACCTTGTTGAAATTATGCCCAGAAGGAATTTTGCGGAATAGACGCATGTGACTTCCAGGACGACAACACTCTGTGTCACGTTGCACGTCGAGCAGCGGAATCGAGATAGGGATGTAAAACGTCTTCCCTGGCCTGCTCAAGAGTCCCGACCTAAGCCCCATAGAACATGTGTGTGGACGCGTTCGAGCAATGCTTACGGACCAGGGAACCACAACCGAAATCTTTAGCTGAGCTGGTGACATTCTTCCAGCAGGAATGGACACGAATACACATAGCTGTGTATCAAAACCTTGTTGAAAGTATGCCCAGAAGGAATTTTGCGGAATAGACGCATGTGACTTCCAGGACGACAACACTCCGTGTCACGTTGCACGTCGAGCAGCGGAATCGAGATAGGGATGTAAAACGTCTTCCCTGGCCTGCTCAAGAGTCCCGACCTAAGCCCCATAGAACATGTGTGTGGACGCGTTCGAGCAATGCTTACGGACCAGGGAACCACAACCGAAATCTTTAGCTGAGCTGGTGACATTCTTCCAGCAGGAATGGACACGAATACACATAGCTGTGTATCAAAACCTTGTTGAAAGTATGCCCAGAAGGAATTTTGCGGAATAGACGCATGTGACTTCCAGGACGACAACACTCTGTGTCACGTTGCACGTCGAGCAGTGGAATCGAGATAGGGATGTAAAACGTCTTCCCTGGCCTGCTCAAGAGTCCCGACCTAAGCCCCATAGAACATGTGTGTGGACGCGTTCGAGCAATGCTTACGGACCAGGGAACCACAACCGAAATCTTTAGCTGAGCTGGTGACATTCTTCCAGCAGGAATGGACACGAATACCCGTAGCTGTGTATCAAAATCTTGTTGAAAGTATGCCCAGAAGGGTTACTAGTGTCATTGCAGCACGTGAGGGACCACCCCCTATTAAGGCACGTATTCTTTCCCTTATACCACACAGATCGAAGGGTTGCAACTGTTGGGGGAGATTTCTACGAGACGTTTGCTTGCCAATCACCGCTCCCATCTGCCCTTGGGCTCCCCGTGGTCGCTCACGTCGTCTTTAGTTCGCTCTGTGATATTTTCCCCTCGTCGCTTGCCTCGACCCCATCTCCCGACACACTGCCAGCAGTGTGTGACCCATTCGATTCAAATGGCGCGGACAAAAGAGCTGGTCATGAGATGTATGGAAGTATTTAGAAAGGACTGTCCTCCTCTGGGACCCAACTACACCCGAGTACAAAAACAAAAAGAACGATGCCTGGAGTGAAATGGGTGAGGAACTCGACATCTCGATGAAAAGTGATCCCTCTTCTCTACAGAGGGGTGAGAAGAATGCACTCGGAGGGTTGGCGATAAAGTCCACAAAAGCGTTTAAAGCGGTCGAAACAAGGGGCCAGCAGAGGGGAACGTAAAACGTCCTCGCCACAAAAAGGGAGAGAAATGTATATGCACATAGCTGCCAATCCTTCCGGATTACCCGGAAACGTTCCGGTTTTTCATAATGTTTCCGGTTTTCCGGCCGGAAACAAGTTTTTTCCGCTTTTTGCATTTTTTAAAGATTATTGCTAGATTATAGATTACCAAGCATTCCCAACTTACGTGTTACCCAAGTAATGTGTAAATAAATAGTATAGCCAAGAATAGAAAGATTATAATCAAGAATTGTGCATTTAAATTATGCTATTATTAAGATACAAACAGAAACCTGATGTATGTTAAACTGTTATGTATACAACTTAAGGTTTTTAGTTATTTTCTAAAATTAGTTTAAATTGAGGTTAGTTTAAGTTTTCTAAAGGTTGTTTTAATGCATTATATTACTGATATTATTAATTTTTTTTATTTAAATCGTAAATTTCTGCCCTTTGGTTCATATTTTTAATAAATTGTCGATGCCAAGTATGAATAATAAATTCTTCTGTTTTTTACCCAAAATCTTCTGTTTTTTTACCTTATCCAGTTGGCAGCTATGTTGCATCTCCGATGTAAACGCGGCTTTAGTCTACTGCAATTTCGTGAAGGTCTTGGTCTAAACGTGCATCTGTTCTTTGGGTTTCACCATCTCCTTTCTCCTGGATTTTCATCTTTTGTTCTAATCCATTATTTGTGTGGTGATTGATTTTTCTGTGTAATGTCGGGGGGGGGGGGAGGAGGAAGTGTTTGTCTGTTTGTTTGTGTGTTTCCCGTACGCAAAGTCCAGACGAATCTATGGCACTTACAGTAATAGGATGTGACACACAGATAGTCCAAATTGTTTGCAATTTTCAGGTAACGGCGAATTTTAAAATTCAATCTAGAACAGTTTAAAATGAATTGTATGAAATGTGATTGTTATTGTTTTCTTTGGAATGGCAACAGCAGAAAAGATCAGATTCTAAATTTATTTTTTCCCGTTTTCATTTTGCGCGGAGGAATGATTTTCCAACAAACGATAAAAAAAAACAAAGTTTTAACTTATGTTATGTCTTTCTTTTTTTCTATCTCCTAGACAATTGAAGAGAGTAAAAATTTCAACGAGTTTGAAATCTGCAGAATATTTCACATTAGGTCAATACCTAAAAATATGATTTTCTTTAAATAAATAAAATTTTTGAATTGAATACCTTTTATATTTTTGCAAGAGAATGTGACGTCATGCTAACATTCGTGTTCCAAAAATAAACAGACTACATTTCCTGCCCTCTTATGATTTCAACGAAAGAAAAAGCAAAGAAAAGAAAAAACATTTTGGCTAACATTACTTAGCTCTTTTTGTAAAATCGGGATCGTTAAAGATAGATTACAAATTTCAACGGATCTGAAATCTGCGGAAAATTTGACACATCATACGTTTGATTTTCTTTTCATAAATAATTTTTCAATTAAATATTTATATTTTTGCAAGAGATCGTGACGTCAAGCCAAATTCCTATTTGGTTTCCGTTTATGGGCAACTCCGTTACGGCTGTTATCCAATTTGCAAAGCAAACCATAGTCCAGTGGTCACACCTGACTCCACGAAAAGAACTGGCAACGCCGTACTGGTATCTAATATTCTCTTTTACATTTTAAAAGAACTGGGGTGTTCATTCGCTGTATCGTTCATATGGAGGCATATCATTATTTGAGCAAAATATTTTCTACAATACAAGTCAAACATATTTCTACCAAAATATAGAGACATCGCCAGTAGGGATGTCACTAATGGCGATTTCACGGTAACAATTTCAACTGCGACCTGCTGCCGAAGAACATCCGTGATTCTAAACTGTGACTCAATTCATTTGTTTGGAAGGGAGTGCTGTTCCTTGTGATTTAAGAAAATTGTTGCCGATTCGTTAAAGTCGCGGCTTACGACGCCAAAAGATTAACGCTGATCACTCCTACCAAATCACTGGTACTCGGCAATTTTCGCTGCTACCGAATCACCAATAGCAGTCGCAATCACCGATGGAGGTAAAACATCAGCTGACATCAATCAGCCCCTTCTTCCGAACCTCAGTCGCAGTGTCGGGAACAAATGATATCCCTCAATCACTGCTGCCGAATAACACATATTCTCAATCACTGTTATTTTGATCATTCAGCAGCAGGTACGAAATGTTATTCAAAAGTAACAGCTATTGAGTGGCGGTTCCGTGATTCGCTTAACAACCCCCAATCGCAACAGGCAGCCATAAGAACGACACAAATAGCGTAAAGACTCGGAGGCAACTCATTCACTGCATGGCACGAAAAGGATTGCATCGGACACATGAACTGACAAGAATACTGTGATAGGACAGTCACATGAATCGTTGTTTAGCCCTTAAAGCAGGGACACACAACCTACAAGCTACTTGTTTCAATTTCGAATCCCCTAACAAATCCAATTTTGGAGGGGTTCAGACTGTGTGGACGAGATAAACGACTCGAAACTCCCAGGCACCCAAATTATTTAATCTGTACGTGAACGACACATCACGGAATCAATCACCTATGCTTTGCATGTTTGCCTATGATACAGCCAGAAACCATAATCTTACAGATGTCATGACAACACTACCTACACTCACTTGAAACCTGGCTTACTGCTTGCTAATTTTTTTAATTAACGTCGTGCTAGAGCAACACAACGGGCTATTGACGACGGTCCGGGATCAATCGCCTAAGGGAAAGATCCAAGGACAACACCTCGTCATTTTGAACCACGGTTAGATGACGAAGCAACACCTGAGCTGGCACCCCACTCTCACAACTTCCACATCCACCCAACGTGAGGACTTTCGGCCACGACAGATTTAAGGTGCACCAGCCGCCTCTACACCATCCATGCCCGGACCCGGATTCGAACCTTCCGATCTAGAGCTCAACCACTACATCGGCTACACCTCAACCACTACATCGGTGAGTCGGCGCTTACTGTTTGGAAAATTAAAATGAATGTTGAAAAATGCCAAGCTACACTTTTCACTAGGAAAAGAGATCTTTCTGACCCCCCCCCCCTCCTATTTTTTTAAAAATGGAAATCAGATATCCTGGTCCCTTAATTGTAACTATCTTGGAGTCACATTGGACTCTCATTTAACGTGGAAAAACCACATCTCCCTTAGAAGCAAAGCCTCTGCCGCTCGAAACCAATCTTCATCCATTAATGGGTCGAAATTCCATGCTTTCTATCGACACTAAATTGCTGCTTTAGAAAACCATGATTCGACCCAAAATCAGCAACGCCAGTTTTGTCTGGGGATATGCAGCGAAATGTGACCATCAATTAGAAACTAATCAAAATTCACTCTCAGCATGATCAGTGGTTATCCCTGCTATTACAGAAACAATAAAATTCGCGAAGATCTCAAAACTACTGAGCTCAAACAGTTCTTCAGTAGACTCGCAAATCAATTCTATACCCAACTCGACATTATAGATCATCCAGCAAATCCACAGATACGACCCTCGTCTAACGGAATTCAGTAAAAGGGCCACTCTTTACTCTCAATTGGTAATTTAGTTTTTCTCCTTTGCTTTTTTCATTTCAATCAAGTCACTTCGCATCGGCTGTTGAGCCAAAATTCGACTCTCTGTGACCAGGGCCAATCCTAGCAGGTGTGCAGCGCGTGCACCGCACGCGGGCGGCCAAAACAAGGGGCGGCCGCATATAGTTCTATCAATCAAGCAAAATTTTTTTAAACTTATAATAGGTCGAATAAATATGCTGAATTTTAAGTAGTTATTGAAAAATCAAAATAAGTCCCGATTTCCCGATAGCATAGTATAGTTTAAGAAAAATAGAATGTTAGTGCAACCGTGTGTTGGTCCATTGTCCATTAATGTCTAATGTTTACACTCATTCTTTATTTAATAGCACCTTTTTAACCTTACCTGTTTATGTGGCTATAGGTGAAAGAAGTTTCAGTAAATTAAAAATTACTTGAGAAATAATCTGACGCAAAAGAGCCTTTCAGATTTGGCCATCATCTCTATTGAATCCGAAATCTCTGAAAAAATTGATCTCACCGAAATTATTGACAAATTTGCTTTTTAGAAAGCCAGAAAAGTTAATTTTATAGTTAATTATTAGGTAGTCTTTGTAGAAGGAGTGATTTATATACTTTTCGTTCCACGAGATTTATGCTTTAGTGCTTTTTTTATTAGATTTTATTTTCTGAGTAAATACTGTTGTTTTGTATTTCTAATTATAAAATGTCTCTTTTTATTTCAAAGGTAATATTTTTGTTTGTTTATTATTTTTAAAAGTATTTTGTCGCTATTATAACCTATTAAGCTGGCCAAAAAATGAAGTTTTACAGTTCAAATTTTATTTGCATTTTTACTAATGTTTTACTTTTTACTCTTATACAGGTAGATGAGTTTATAACTTCAACAACAAGTATTAGTCAAAATATGAAAAATTCTCTAGGGGGGCGGCTCACTAGGTCTTTGCACGCGGGCGGCCGACACCCTAGGATCGGCCCTGTCTGTGACCACTCCCACACGATCGATCCTGCAATTCTACTGGTCTCGAGAACAAAATCCACCAACGTATAGAAACATCTGGGAACTCATTTTTTCTTCACTCATAGCTACGTTCCTGAAGAAGGCAGAGGACCTTCGGACCACCCATTTGCATCGACTCACAGGCAAATAAAAGGACGGATGCATGTCCGTCCCTCTTTTCCAAATGGAAAGACCTCTCGGCCTGGTAACCTGCACGAGCTGTAGAATCGTCGAAACAAGTGCAGATAAGCGAGATGAAATGAGTACTTTTTCCAACACCAGAGAGACAAGCAATCCAGAAGGAACTTCCACATCCCGACGCATCACTTCACCTTCACAGTGCCCGTTGGAATTCGGTGTGACGTCACAATCGCTTGCGAAAATATAAATATTTTATTTAAAAATTATTTATTAAAAGAAAATCAAACGCATAAGGTGTCTATCGGGTGTTTAATCTATCTTTAACGGTCTAGGAGATAGAAAAAAAGACCACAGAACTCCAGTTAAAAATTTATTTGTTTTTTTATCGTCTGCTGGAAAATCATTCCTCCCGCGCAAAATGAAAACAGAAAAAATAAATTCAGAATCTGCGAACTATAATGTTGTTGACATTCAAAAGGAAACAATAATAATTAAATTTTTATTAAGTTCATTTAAAAATGTTCTAGATTGAATTTTAAATTTCACCGCGACCTAAAGATTGCAAAAAATTCGGACTACCTGTGTGCCAAATCCCATGACTGTGATAATGAAAAACAGACAAGCACTTCCTTTTATAATAGAAGAGTACAAATATGTATACAGGAAGTAGTAATGTAAACACACGAAATAGTGATGTAGACACTCACAGGAAATAAGCAACACTACTAAATTGTTTTTAAACTGCTTTCAGAATTAAAACCACTCCCCCCTCCCTAATTCTGGCAATAGTGTCTTTTATGTGCTGCAATAATAAAAATTCCACCAAGGATTTATGCTTTTAAACACTCCTCAGAAGCTAAACTAACGACAGACCAAGTTTCAGACCCAGGACCCCACACTTTTGAAGGGATATTCCAAACTGAAAATGTTGAAATAAACATCAGTTTTACCAGTCTTGTCATTTGACAATCACAGATTTAGTGAATTATCCATATGGGGTCCCATATGGGTTATATTATCCTGGTCCAAATGGAACTGAATCATTGGAGTTCCATTGTATTTGGATAACTCCACTGCACTGAATTCACCACTTGCTTACCTGTTTATTAAGTAGAGGGTACTGGAGCACTTCGAACATTAAATTGATACTTTCGTCGAATCGCTTGGTCAGCATAAAGCCTGCAAAAACACGATTTTCTCGATTAAGAGACAGAAAAGTAAAAAAAATCTATTACATGCACACTATAACTTCATTTTATTCTTATTAATTACTGTAAAACAACAATGTAAGGAGAAGGGTACACACTACTCTACAATAAAGGATCGGACGCCAGCGGATTTGCATCCAATCCGACTACTTGTTTGGGGTGTTTTTCGTGGCATTGCCTGGGACCTTTTCACGACGTTGTTGCTGGTCAATGGAACACCCACGCCTACATGAACATTTTGGATTATCGGGTTCTTCCTACGCTCTGACAATTTTATGGAATGGACGAATGTTACTTCCAGGACGACAACGCTCCCTGTCACGTTGCAGCCTCTGTCGAGCAGTGGTATCGAGATATGGATGCAAAACGTCTTCCCTGTCCCGATCAAAGTCCCTAGCCAATCCCCGTAGAACATTTGTTTGAGGAAACGTTAGAGCGACGCTTAAGGACCAGGAAACCACGTCCGAAATTGACAGCCGAGCTGGCGGAATTCTTGAGGCAGGAATGGAAAAATACATGTAGCTGTGTATCGAAACCTCGTTGAAAGTACGCCCAGAAGGGTCGCTAGTGTTATTGCAGCACGAGGGTTGACCATCCCCCTATTAAAGCATGTATTCTTTCCCTTATACTATCACATCTTGCAGTCTGGTGCATTATTGTAAGGAAGTGTGTTACGAATTTTTCATAACACGTTTTTTTTGTGAAGCCAGGGCCTTGTGTGTTGTTACTGAACAGCAATAAAAGGTGACGTAAAATTCAGGGTTCTTTGTATTGAAAAGGGGCATATCTTACACCAGAGGCTCAGAGTTTTCTGAAAGAAAAAAAAGGCTCTCTCATAGCTGCCAACTGGATAAGGTAAAAAAAACAGAAGATTTTGGGTAAAAAACAGAAGAATTTATTATTTATAATTGGCATTGACATTTTATTAAAAATATGAACCAAAGGGCAGAAATTTATGATTTAAATTAAAAAATTTAGTAATATCAGTAATACAATCCTTTAGAAAACTTAAAACTAGCCTCAATTTAAACTAATTTTAGAAAATAACTATAAACCTTAAGTTGTATACATAACAGTTTAACATACATCAGGTTTATGTTTGTATCTTAATAATAACATAATTTAAATGCACAATTCTTGATTATAATCTTTCTATTCTTGGCTATACTATTTATTTACACATTACTTGGGTAACCCGTAAGTTGGGAATGCTCGGTAATCTATAATCTAGCGATAATCTTCAAAAAATGCAAAAAGCGGAAAAACTTGTTTCCGGCCGGAAAACCGGAAAAATTATGAAAAATCGGAAAGTTTCCGGGTAACCCGGAAGGATTGGCAGCTATGCTCTCTTTTTAGGTGTCTTAAGAAGTGTGTGTGTGTCTCTTTTTAGGTGTCTGAAGAATTTTTTAAATACAACATAGACCCTTCTTCTCTACACACCCATTAGATTCTAATAACTTTTCAACAAATTACTTATCTTGGTTAATTTTACCGCAATTTCGAACACTTTGGGACATTGAAAATGCGTACAGACAACAATTCAAATTTATTCATGCCTATGTAATTTACACTACCCTTCAATAATAGACCGGACAGCAAGATCTGATGGCATAAGGAAAATAATACATGTTTTAAATAGGGGGATGGTCCCTCAAGTGCACTAGCAACCCTTCTGGGCATCCTTTCAACAAGATTTCGATACACAGCATAGTGTCCCTTCCTGGTGCTAGAATGTGGCCAGCTCAGCTGCTGATTTCGGACGGGGTTCCCAGATCCTTAAGCGCCACTCTAACGTGTTCCACAAATATTCAAAAGGGCTTAGATCGGGCCTCTGAGCAGGCCAGGGAAGACGTTTTACTTCCATATCACTGCTTGACAGAGGTTGCAACGTGACACGGAGCGTTGTCGTCCTGGAAGTAACATTCGGCCATTCCATAAAATTGTCAGAGCGTAGGAAGAACCCGATGGTCCAAAATGTTGATGTAGGCGTCGGTATTCAATTGACCAGGAACAATGTGCAAAGGCCATAGCACGAAAAACTCCCCCAAACAAGCAGTTGGTTTTCATGCAAATCCGCTGGCGTCCGGTCTATTGTTGTAGGACAGGGTACTTGAATAGCTCTGAGAAAGAGAAGACACCTTACTGTTCATTAATTGGGGAGACTTGCATCAGATTCTAGATACACACATAAATGTTAAATGCTCTTTCTGTGTAGTCCACGTTGAAGCTCATTAATTGAACGTACCGAATACATTATGGTGTACTATGCCGTAGACGCGACTTCCATTCTGGTTAAAATGAGTGCATCAAACAGTGCATAAAAAAATTTACCTACTAAATTGTGTAGGAGATTTAGGCCCAGTGCACACATCCGATTTTCCAACATGCGGCACCGAAGGCCAACTGTGCACACATAACCGTGAAATGACGCAAGTACTCATTTCGCGACATTTGTGATACAAATTCTATCGGAGAAAACGGGTTTCTTTCGCTCGACGTAAAAAAAGTATATTTTGAAACAAAATAGACGTTACTGGATACAGCCATTTATAAATTATTCTTTATATTCCATTTTTTTATGAAAACAAGGTACTTCAGAACGAAAACTCATGTGCGGCGACCGTGGGGATACACTGGTCCAAATTGCACGCAAGTTGGACGTGCGTCGCCGCAGCGACGATGGAGGTGTGTGTACACTACTTTATTGGATCTAAGGCCCAGTGCACATCCGGTTTTTCAATGTGCGGCGCCGCTGCCGCAATGCATGTGCGGTCTGAGATACATTAGATTTCATCGAGTAGTGCACACATGCCTACGGCGCCGCACGTGTAATTTGTACCGCAATTCCCAACGGTCGCCGCACATGAGTTTCTGTTCTGAAGTACCTTGTTTTCATCAACAAATGGAATATAAATAATAATTAATAAATGGCTGTATCCAGTAACGTCTATTTTATTTCAAAATATACTTTTTTTATGCCAAGTAAGCGAAATAATAACATGTTTTCTTCCATAGAATATTTATCGCAAAAGGCGCGAAATGAGTACTCGCGTCATTTCACAGTTATGTGTGCACAGTTGGGCTTCGGTGCCGCACGTTGGAAAACCGGATGTGTGCACCGGGCCTTAAAGAGGCACATTTTGTTTGGTGAAAACCAAGTGAAGCTTTTCGTTTCTGGCAAAAAAAGGCACAACTTTACCATGCACTTCGAGTGGTGGCAACGCTATTGGCTTGTCTCTTATGACACCAAAGAAAGAACTAATAATAAAAAAAGCGGTTTCTTAAATTTTTTTTTTTTTTGCAACGGAAATTAAGCTTAGTGGAAAGTAATAAAAGAGAAAAAATACAAATATTTGAAAAACATGTTTTTTTTTTAACGAAAAATAATTAGCGTGTAAGCATCTGAAACGGAATATCTTTCTCTATAGTTCATCGGAGTGTTGTGCTTTTTGCTCAAGGGGATCTAAAAAATTCTACCCATTCTGAGACAAATGTATGCAAAATAAAGGATCATCCACTTCTCAAATATGCCTTCAACCCTTTAGAAAAAAAAACTTTTAAAATTTCGCAAAACTCCATTTTTAGCTTGAGAAATGTACTCATATTTAGTAAAATACTTCATCTTTTCATTTGACACAAAACAAATACATTTTTAGGATTACACATATGGATTCAAACTAAGCAGGAAGTTCAGTAAATATACACAATCTGGCCATTCATCACCGGACACCCCACACTATTAAGTTAAAGCTGACCCAGCGCAACATCAGTACCGTGTTCGGCCACCTTTCGCAGCAGTGACGTCTGCAACTCTTCTGGTGGCTTCACACTAATGGCGACCAAGACAAAAAAAAAGCCCCTTCGTTATTACGCATGCATATTACAAACACATTTTGTTTCTCCCGGTTTGTCGCTCTCGTTGCGCTTTCAAGTCTCGGAGGAAGTTCAACTTTAGTCTCTGTCGCCATGGCGACACCCAATCAGAATAAAGATTGCAACTCTTCCTCACCGGAGAGTAATCAAAAGCTTCTACGAAGCCGTAATTGCTTTTCTATAAGTAGTATTGAATTTTCCAATAGTGGGTCCGACCCAACTTAAAAGTTTCGTCAAACGCAGATGGATTCATTCGGAAATAGCCGAAGAAACCTTCTACATATCGCTGAATCGCATCTCAGCGAGTAAGTTTTCCTGAGCACCTTGCCTAATCCGATTTAGGTTGATGTTTTTCACCCACTGCTTTCTTTCATCGTCCCTTGACAGCGAAGGCGATGGCAGTCTTAGCTGTAAAAGTAGTTTTATGAAACGGGGACGCGATCTGTCAGTCATCTTGCAGAATCAGAAATAGATGTTTTGCTTTCGGAAAAGAAGATTATGCGCATAAAAAAGCATGCACAAATAAATTGCTGCCGCTAGCGGTTCGAAGGCTTTTTTAAAAACAGGAACAGAGACAGGCGACACAATGTCGCCGTTGCTGTGGCGTCACCATTAGAGGAAGACTTTCCACCCATTTTCAATACGTTTCTACATGAATCTTGCTCCATTCACCCTTTCAAACAGCTCAGTGTTGTTTTTCTATATGCATTTTCCTCAAACCGTGAGTTATAATAACACATACTGTATGACATGGGATAGTGTTCCACCTAAACAGGTGCTATGGGCCAATGACCAGGGGTAAAAACAGCCAAAATGTAAAAAAGAGGAAAATATATGCAGCGTTATTTTGAACTACAAAAATAGATGAATAAGATTACTATATTTGTCTACTAATGTGTGTACAGAACAGTGGTGTAGACAAAGGGGGGAGGGGGATGAAAATTGAGTCTGATAAAGCCCTATAAAGTCCACTAAAAACAATAAAATGTGTCTTTGGGAGGTTAACCCATAACCTGCCAGGGCTGAGCCACTAGTACAGAATATGTGCTTAGGATAAGCGTGTCTTTTTGCCTATTTTATTTAGCTTTAAAAAGCTCTATAAAGTCCACTCTAAACAATGAAATTTGTGTTTGGAAAAGGGGGACTTTAAACCCTTAACCCCCTCATCATGGCTGCACCACTGGAACCGAATATGCATTTATGACATGCATGTATTCTTATAATTCAAAAGCACTTTATTAAATTTTTCATTTGCTTTTCAAACATTTTTTTTATAGTTAGGATATTCACATTTTCCTTACTATTTTCTTTCACATTTATTATTTGGCTGCAATCCCATGATATAATTTAATTCTAAAGAAAAAATTGCCCACACCTATGACTTTGGTATCGGCAGGACAATGTTCAATGTCATGCAGCAGCTATTAATACTCGTTTGAAGAAATATGTGTAAAACTTCATTGATCAGCCAAAGTCCAGAACTCAATCCTTTGGATTGCCTCTGGGATGAGTTAGAGTGGCAGGACTAAAAAACGGCAAGGAGGTGTTTGAAAATTTGAAGGGTGAATGCAACAAGATTCATGCAGAAACATATTGCAAATGGGTGGAAAGTCTTTCTCGAAGAGTTGCAGACGTCAATGCAGGGACAAGTGGCCTTGCACGATACCCAGGAGCAGAATTATATTCTGTGTTCTGCAACACAACTCCGAGCAATTGCAATTGTTCTGCAGGCATTTTGTCCGAATTCTGAAAACTGCAGTCAAATCAAAAACAGACGTGAAGCACAATGATCGGCTAAATATGTATTACATATTTATAACTAAACATTAAAATTAATTAACTTACTTTATTTAATACCAAGGTACACTTTCAGAATTTGCAATTCTGTCGATCACTTTTGAAGCTAAATATTTTATCATTAACATAGGAGATGTGTTAGTTATAAGGTCTTTGTGGTAATTTGGGGCGGTGTAGGAAGGTTGTTCCGTAGCTGGAGAAGGAAAAAAGGTGTGTCAAGGAGCGTGCTTTGCACTGCAGAACAACGTAACTCACAATTTAAAAAAAAAACGGCCAAAATTTTGATAAAAATAAGGAAACATTGTTCTGCAATGACTTTGTTTTTTCTGCGACGTACGTTGCAGTTTTAAGCACTTTCTACTCTCGATCTTAATAGTATGGGGTGTCCATTGAAGACAGTGTAATTCCCGGAGAAAGGGTTGCTAAATGTCAACAGAAGTCTTACTTGGAAAGAAGTCTTTGATTTGCCTGAGGGCTTGTCTCGCTCTCTCTGCTTTCTGCCTCTTCGACCTAAGGGCGAAAGGAAACCCATTAACATTCCATTGGTTCGATACCATCGGTCAAGGAAAAACGTCATTCACGGAACTAAGTACACTTTGAACAGTTTTTGTGTTTTTATAATCACAACAAAATGTTTTAGCATACCTTATGCCGATGCACATTGAATATGTTGGGTCATCCAGAAAGTTCTGCGTTTTTTTATATAAATACCAACGAAGCAGTAGAAAAACTTAGGAAAATTTTATTCAATCACATAAGCACCATTTTGTTCTATAACTTTTTGCCATCTTTCTGGCAGCTGGAAAATTTCTTTAAAAACAACAACATTAGGCTTAGTTGTAAAGAAGTTATCGAGGTGCTGTTTGACAGTCTACAAAAAATTGAACTAAAGGCCATTCAGAGAATTTTGAAGTGACCTGAAAAGGTGAAAATCTGAGGGGGCAAGGTCTGGTGAATATGGAGGTGACACAAAACATCCTAGCCATACTCAATAAGTCTTTGTCTGACATTCAGCAAAATGTGGGTGTAAGCATTGTCGTGCTGGAAGACGACACATCGACAATTAGTCAGTTCTGGCCGCTTTGCTTCGATTTCTGCTTTTAATACTGCCATTTGAGAACAGTATTTTTCCGAATTTATTGTCCGATTTTGTGGCAACAATTCATACTAAACAATTCCTTTGGAGTCCCACCCTACAGAAAGCTGTTTACAGAGGATGGTTGTCATAAGCGGGCATCATCTTAGAGGCTGAAATTTCTACGCTTAAATTCAACAAACCACCTTCGAACTGTGGCCTCAGAAATAGCAAGTACTTTTTAAAATTTACACATGAAGTGTTCCTCACACATTTGTGCTTAGGACCCCATTTACCATGCTTACTTATTTATTTACAAATATTTTTGTAACAATCACTGAAAAACAGTCAGTTCAATTACGTTCAGCTTCAACGTAATTGAACTCGAACAGACTTAACAGCTTGTGGTGAATTGATAAAATATCGATTTGAAGGCATTTTCTAAAACATGTACAATGAATGAATCTACATTAATTCGAAGATCTCGGGAATGGCATTTAATCAAACAGCCTGGGAAGCTCGCAGAGAAACAAAATCTGGAGGATACATCCGATCCTCTACAAACTTTTGTTTCATCTCCCGAAAAGTTCTTGTTTAGGGTGGCAACAAAAACCTAGAAAAAATTTCCCTGATTTTATAATTCCCTTAATAAATGTCATGATCCGTGATGGGTATCGATATACAGCATCCACACATGAGTTTTGAATAAAAAGGGCCAGATGGGATGAAAGGATCATTCTCCACACATATTTTGTATTTTCCCTGTTCAGATATTTTAATTGGTATTGTAAGGGTTGGAATCCTTAATGGAACTCTTACAATAGCAATTAAAAAAACTGGGGAAAAAAACAAATATTTTGATAGAGAACTTATTACATCTGACCCTATATTATTATACTATATATCAAAATAAAATGCAAATATACGTAAAAAATTCAACGAAAATGTAATTGGAAGCAAAAAATATTAATTTAATGCACAAAAAGAACATTATTAGTGACACAAATATCAAATTGTATACCACAAAGCCGTTTTTCACGGTGTTAGAAATTTACGACGGCAGTGTTCTTTATTCTAATTACAATTTCGGCGAATACAATTGATTAGATTCTCAAAAGCACTTGTAATCGCGCATCTCTAAATAGGACAAACGATAATAGTTGCCAATTAAATTATAAAAATTTAACCAATTTTTTGTGGAACGTGGAAATTTCCCCCCAAGATTTCCCTCATTTTTCCAAAATTAAAAAGTTTCCAGAGAATTCCCGGTTTTGTTACCACCCCGTAAACACAACGTAGCCACGAAAAACAAAAAGCATTTCGAAAAACCACTCTGAAGTTCTGGTCCCTACATTCCAAAGAAAAACTCGAACAGCTCGATCAACGACGTAGCTAAAACGATAATTTTGAATTCGATCCACTGCAGGAGTCGAGCGAGTTTATCTTCACGGGTGGATCAATGCCACCTCGAGCAGGCAAAAGAATCACGTCAGCATTTGGGAATTCAAAACGGTACTTCTCCTAAAATGTGTTAAACAATCTAATGGTTTTCAATAACGAAAAAATTTGGTTGCTTCGAACGCTTACCTCGGAGGATCGTCTTCAAAAAACAGGGCATCTGAAACAGAAGTAAAAAACAATCACATTCCAACGACATGACAACTGATTGAAATCAGAGAAGACCAAATGCTACACAAAATGAGGTGTGGATGTTAGTTTAAGGTAGGTAGGTATTTGAATCGATGCCAGAGACTTTATCAAGAAATTCATGCCAAATATTATAGAAGCCAGTCATGACTGGACATGCTGCAGACAACGTGTCAGTGTCATAGGGTGGAGGTGGTACTCATTTGCAAAATTATTGTTTTTTCTTTTTAATGTTGTCAGTATGAGTAAGGACATGACAAGAATGCAATCATGGGCAACATAACTTTTTGAAAGTATAGAGATATTTAATTTTTACCAGTTATACAATATTTTTGCTTATCACCGTTTAATCTTTAGTTAACGCTGCAGCGCTTCTATTTTTTCAATCGTCTCGCAGAATGGCTCTTTCGCCTGCATGTCCGATTCCCCCTTACCTAATTACTGAACTTGAGTGGCACTTCTGACTGATGCTTTCCTTTCATAGAATTGTGTGGCCTATTGTTTGGCGTGAGATAGATACCATCGGAGCGACCTTCTGACTTTCCCCAAAAGCATTTACATGGTTCCACACCTTTATTCAAAAAAAATTCAAGGACTTTTCAAAACCAAAAAAATATTTTTCAAGGACTTAAATTTTTTATAACGACCTAAAGCAAGGCATATGCAAAAATTGTCAATTAAAAAGAAAATGTGAAAAATATAAAAAAAATATATACAATTTTTTTACTCTATGTTTTAAACTAATGACAGTCAAAAAAGAAAGGTTGTAATCAATTTTAGTTATAATTTTGATTTTCTTTTGTTGCAAAGTGGGCGCTTCTCGTCTCAATACTAACTATCAGGCTACTTGCATACCTATCAATTTTGGTCATGGGATTAAATATTGTATGATAAATTCTTTTGGTGGCACAAAGAATAGTATGGGAGCTTGCATCCTGTGTCCTTGCACAATCTCCATTTTGCTGACGTCCACTGCCACTACAACAGACGGCTTTCGTGGTTTATTTTGTTTGAGAAACAACACACTTTTTTTGATTGGTGATAGAAACACACTAGAGAATAGAAAAGCGCTATCTTTGTGATTATTTAAGAGATTGGAAATTTCAACGGATTTGAAACATGCAGAAAATTTTACACCTAAAAACTATCTCAAATGTGATTTTCTTGAAAAAAAATTATTATTTTTTAATTGTAACTTTTATATTTTTGCAATAAGAATTTGGCTTCATTTCTTTGGACGCATGCCAGGTTCCTAATGACATCCTGACTGCTAAAGCTACGGTTTCCTAAGAAATCGGTGCTGTTATCTAGCAACCGTGATACGTCATGATGCAGAGGGCATAACAAGGCGGCCATCTTAATGGAGAACAGAGGTGTCAACTTAGATGGACAAAGTACGGTGGATAATGAACGATCTAGAAGTAGGATTATTAGTATATCATGTGGTGTCAAAGCGCAAAACACCGGTTTCATTCAGTATGACGCTCAAATGGCGCACCTAGTAGTAGTCTGAACAAAGGAGGAAACTAGTCTTAACAAGTTCCAACGCAAAACGAATTACGCAACTATGTACAAGTTAAAAAAAATCAAGTACTTTCAAGGACTTTTCACCAAGTTCCGTAACTTTCAAGGACTTTCAAGGGTCCCTAGTTAGGAAAAAAAAATCAAGGACTTTTCAAGGACCGTGGGAACCCTGATTTATACCTCATGGTCAACAGGGTAGGGGGCCAATGAACAAAAGGAGATAAGACCTTCTAGAAGGTCAGTCGCGAAAGCTGGTAAACAGCGATGGGTGCCAGTGGTCACTTGAAAGGGGGTTAACATCCACCGTACACACATCTATACCATGCCGCTGGTGTAAACGAAATTTTAGTGATAACAATTGTCTACCTGCCACAATGTAAAGATTCATTCGGTTTTGTCGCAATCAGGACTTCTTAAAAGCGTAACTTTGTCACAGGCGTGTGGGTACTTGCTAGTGATAATAGCACTAGAAGAGATTTAAAAATCCAGAGATCTGAAGAGAAGTGGCACTGTTTACAAAGAGTGGGGAGAACTGTCGACGAAGTCACTTACCTCGCAGCAGGTCGAGCAGCTCGGCCAGTCGTTGCGGCTTGAAGGCCTGCTGCAGCTTGACGTCCAGATACCACTCCACCCCTGCCTGCAGGGTCTGCCGCAGCAGGATGTCACAGGTGGCCAGCAGCTGGACCACCAGGTCGGGAACACGAACCACCTTCACGGCTGAAAGGGAGGAAGGCGCTCCATTAGGGATGTCCAGTGGATACAGGATGACAACAAAATCCACCCAAAAAGAGTTCCCTGATTTTACAATTCCCTTAAGAAATGTCATGATCCATGATTGGTATCGATATACAGTATCCACGCGAGACTATTTTTAAATATTTAGGGTCAGATGGGGTAAAAGAATCATTCTCCACAAATATTATGTATCTTTCCTCTTCAGATAGTTTAATTGTTATTGTAAGAGTTGGAACCCTTCATAGAACTCTTACACTAGTAATTTAAAAAACTGGAGAAAAATTCTGAATTATTTTGATAGTGAATTTTTTACACCTGACCCTACATTATCCTTCAAAACATCAAAATCAACCTCGGCAAGCGGAAAGTTAAAATTTTCATTTTGAATATTCTAGAAAGTTCTTTCAAAATCTGTTAAACTGTCATTTCATTTCATTGGTTCAGTTGAAATAATTCCTTCCTTGGCGACTTTAGAAGTGCGTCAAAAAAGCGCCAAGTCCGTTACCACTGCTACAAACAGACTGAAGCTTTACCAAAAAATTCTACAAAAATGTAATTGTAAAAAATTATTAATTTAATGCCACAAAATAAAAATAAAAACATCACTAGATACATAAATTTTAATTTCTTTTGTATCGCCGGCCTCACAGTGATGAGACGCCACGGCCGCGGCGTTCAAAAGTAACGACGCTGGTGTTCTTTATTGGGTAGCCTTAATCTACTGTAACTCGCTACTAGAGGTGCATCAAAAAAATTTGCAAAGCAGTAGCCACCACTATAAACGTAGAGTGTAGCTGTACCTTTTGGAGTTGTAAGGCGCGACATCGACGACTGGTATTCAGAGATTTTCTTAAATCACAAAGAACAGCAATCCCTTCCAAACTAAATTGATTCAGTCACAGTTTAGAACCACAGATATTCTTCGGTAGCAGTCACAGTTGGAACCGTTAATGTGAAATCACTATTAGTAACATCCCTACACTCTGCTGACATGGTATGGTTTGGGTTTTGCGAATCAAACCTTTGGCCCTTGGTTTGGGCAAAACGCAAGGTTAAATACACCCGTGGCGAACTTAGCCACCACTACAAAAATTAACTTGTGATGCGGTAGTGTATAATCCAACTCCACCACGGAGTACCTTTTGGAAGAAACAGTTGAACTGCTTCATATGGTCCCTGGTCATTGAAGGTAATGAAATGGCAGACCACAGTTTTAAAAGCCATTGCTTGGATCAGAGTCTGTTTTGGGTCTGCCTCACAATGGGCTCAGAGGGAGCATCAAAGGTTTTCTCCTTGCCGAGTCCTACCACGCATGGCTTTAATGTATTGATCAAAGACAAGCCAAAGAGCTCAATGGACAATCTCCCTGGAACAGATTGAGGGAACTGTCGAAATGGAGCAGGAAAGAAATCAGGGTAGCTGTTGGCCTTCTGATCGGCCACTGTACTCTGAATGGACACCTCAACATTATACAAATACAAATATTGACGACCAGCTACAGGCTCAAGCCCAACAAGGCTGGTCCTTTGTTTATGAACTCTCCAATTACCACTGACTATCCAATTGTGTCTTAAATTCGTACACTCCATTTGAATTAACTATATTTTCTGGCAACGCGTTCCAACTGTCTATTACCCTATTAAAGTAGTAGTTTTTCCTTAAATCCCGATTAAAATGTGTCTTATTCAATTTATACCCATGGCCCCTTGTTCTGTTATCCCTATTGAAATTGAAGCCCTCTGTGTCCCCTTGTTTTACAAACTTGAAAAGCTGAATCAAATCCCCCCTCCTTCTTCTTCTTTCCAGTGTATACATGTTTAGCTTACTTAAACGTTCATTAGAGTCGAAATTTGCTAGCCCCTTTATTATTTTTGTAGCTCTGTGCTGAACCCTTTCAATTGATTCCATGTCCTTTCTCATATATGGAGCCCAGAATTGTACAGCATATTCTAGATGTGGTCTTACTAAACCCTTATACAACGGCAAGATTATATTCTTATCCCTTGAAGTTACAGTCTTTTTAATATACCCCAGTAACCTATTAGCCTTTTTACCCGCAGCTGAACATGGGTGACCCATTTTAAAATCCCTGTGAATTATCACCCCAAGATCCTTGACTGTTTCTCCCTCCTTTACCTTTACTCCCTGCAGCCTGTACTTGGCTCCACTGTTCCTGTAACCCATATGCAGAACTTGACATTTCCCTACATTAAATGACATACCCCATTTTACAGCCCATTCGGATATCTTATCAAAATCCCCATGTAAATTTTCTATCTGTAACTTGGTATCCACTGTCCCCCATATTTTTAAGTCATCTGCAAATATACTGATTCTATTCTTGATCCCCTGACCTATATCATCTATGAAAATTATAAATAAAACTGGTCCCAAAACTGATCCCTGAGGCACCCCACTTATAACTTCTGTCCACTGTGAATAATTTCCTTTTACCTGCACTCTCTGCTTTCTACCCAATAACCAATTATTTACCCATATTAATGTTTTCCCCTGAATCCCCAGCCTTTCCAATTTAAACAGTAATGCCTCATGAGGTACTTTATCAAAAGCCTTTTGAAAATCTATGTACATGATGGGTGTTATAATTGACCCATTATGCAGAGGATGGTAGAAGAGAGTCCTAAATGCGTATTGTGTGATTGATTTACACTCGGCACAACAATTTGAATGTCTAGGATTCCATTGTATCAAACCCTGGGAACTGGGTAACATTCCGATCGGGAACTTGCTGCAATTTATTTTGGTAATCGGTCTTCAGTGGATAACGGGGTCTAGGTGCAATAGCCTATCAGTAGCAGTGCTGGCACTCTTTGGAGTCATCCCCAAAAAAGGTCACAAGTCATTCACACCGAATCGAACATCCCGACTCCAGAGTTGGGAAGACCTAGGGCAGTGCTCCCCAACCTTTTTATAGCCGCTGACCGGATCAACGTTTGATAATTTTAACGCGGCCCGCTGAGGGGGGGGGGAACGTTGATTGTTTATATTTTAGATTGTTTTTATTTAAATTTGTAATTTTATTGCATTTAAAACATGCCTTCAAAATAAATACATTTACACCAAAAAATGAATATAAAGGGATTTAACATTTTAACTCGCTAGAACGCTAAATCAATGAGAACCCTGAGCGTGTTTCTTTGCAAAGAGACGGTTTCATCTGGGGGTAATAGGAGACAATGACACCCGAAGTGTGTTGCTTAGGTCCAGTTTATTCCGTTGTTTTGTTTTGGTTGCTGTCACTGTAGAAAACCCCGCTTCCCACAGATAGGTTGTCGGAAATGGCAATAGAGATTTAAGTGCTGCGGTGGCAATCTCAGGGTATTCCGCCATGACTTTAATCCAGAACACCGGCAGAGTTGTTGTCTCGAACGTAGTTTTAAGGCCGCCTTCATTTGCAATCTCCAGCAGTTGATCTTCTTCTTGCACAGACATGCTAGATTCGCCTGATTTGTTGACAAATGGATCGCGGATTCATTCCTTACTAGTCCGTGGGTCTTTTGTGGTTGGGTCTGTTGTGCTCTATTAAAAGCAAAGACAGGTGATCGTGCACCAACTAGGAGAATGACTGTTTAGATTCAGTCTCGCCTAAAATCCCCACTAATGTCTGAAACATGTCTAAATGTTCACGCGCCATCCCCAAAACTTCAGTTTGGCTTTAAATGCAGCTACTTTGTCTGCCAACTTGAAAACAGCCGTCACATTTGGCAAAATTGGAAAATAGAGACATACAGAATTCAGAAATCATAATTGAAGCTCTAGTAACAGAACAAATTTCAAGTTCTGATTTACCACTTCCTAATTTGAGTGGACATTTGATAGATAAGAACCGCACAAACCCGAGAAAAATACACCACAGTAAATAAAATGGAAATAATTTACTGTTCCTTGGGCGGCCCGGTACCATTTGATCCACGGACCGGTACCGGTCAGCGGCCCGGGGGTTGGGGACCACTGACCTAGGGTATTCGAAACAACTCTGCAAATAACAAACAGTTTACCTATATACATGATGTGATCGTAGAGTTCTTTCAAATCGACAACAGACAGCACGGATCCACCAACAAACTTTTCCTTCCTGTCGCCGAGGCTGGCGAAGTTGTCCTTGTACAGTCCCGACACCAGCTGCAACAGACAGAAGGACCAAAACATCAGCTCACTTCAGACTCAATACGCGAAAAAAAATGCTTCAGAACCAAAAATGACAGCTTACTTTTTCATTTTCGTCGCTCGACGCCGGTTCGCACATGTCCTTCAACCCGTCTTTGCTGAAATGCAACAGACACTTTGAACTTCATTTGCTAATATTGCATTTTAATAATAACAAGTCAATTTTTTATAGTTTTTTCAGATAAACTGCCACGAGATTCTCCAACCAATGTGATACCACGAGTTTTCCACGTTTTTACGGCATCTCTCAATTGTGTACCATACGTTTACTAATGTGGTTGACACATTTCAATTTTAACAGTGATATCACGACCATACACACCAGACAAATTATTAAATGATTTGGCATCCCCATCTGAAAGTAAAGTTAAAGTTGTATATCAGGGGGGGGGGGAACCTTACCTTTATAATCATAGCTGTCGTTAACGTTCAGGCATAATTAATTAATAAACAGAAAAAGGAAACAACAGAATAACAGATATCAAACAGAAAAACAAAACTAGAGACTTCTTTTTTGATAAAAATATACAAGCAATGATATCAGTAACAGGTACAAAGAAAAGATACATCTTCTTCTAAGCTATTTCATTTAATTGATCGAAAATAACTATCGAGGTAATGCGGTTAGTTCAGTCAGATCGGTGTTTCAGTTAGTTTTGGTTTTGAAGCACTGTGATCACACTCACAAAAATTCTTATAACTTAAAAAAAATACAGGAATCAGTCTGATTTTCTAGGACAACATTTTAAACAATATAAAGCAACTTTTTCAGCAGAAAAAATTAATATTTTTTGTATTTTTAAGGTGCTACGTCCCCTTAAGTTCAACTACAACCCCCTTTTGTTTTCGCCTTAAAAAATTGGATGGTATGTAGTATCCGATACGTAACAACTTTCGAGTAATGTATCGCCAAATGTGGTAATCTTCCCATTTTCACTGTTTTTACACTTTTCTTAGTTTAAAGGCAATGCTAGATATTTTCTCCTGACGATAAGAAACGAGTCTCATGATTGGTTAAGGAAGAAAATACGCTTTTCCACTTTTATTTTTAATGTAGAACGGAATTAAAATTTAGACAGTCTTTGAAATTGTTGGATGCATATGAATTTTTCTCTTAATTTATAAAATCGACTTGTTTTATTTATTTTCAAAATTTTTAGGATAAGTTTGGAAAGCAGATTGTAAGTTACAATTTTTTAAATTTGTTACTTAATTTAAATTTTGATAACATTTTTGGATTAAATTTGATTTTTGAAATTGCAGATTGGAATTTAGAATTTTTTTTCCTCTTTTTCAATTTGGAAATTGCAGATTGCAAGTTAAAATTTATTTTTTTATTTTGTTCCTTGATTTAAATTTCACAATTTTTTTTATTTTTTGTGTGTGTGTGTGGGGGGGGGGGATTAAATTTGATTTTTGAAACTGCAGATTGGAATTTAGAATTTTTTCCCCCTTTTGGTTGCTTGCTTCCCCTTAGTTGATTTGATATGTCAGTGGATAGTGTTACTGAATGTTTAAAAATGGTTTTTTTTTTCATGTAGCTTGATTGGGAAGAGGGTGAAATGTCTGTCATGTGAGAATGATGCTAGTGATAGGTAGGAGTGGAAATGTAGAAAGAATGGACAAAAGTTTGGCAAAAGAAGGTATAACAGGAGTAAGAAATTGGAGGGTAAATGGGTGTTTGGAGGACTTGGAACGAGGGACGGTTAAATGTTTTATGGTAGTGGTGAAAAATAGGAACCAGAAAGTTTTGACTGAGGTAATTCGCCATTTATTGCCATTAGTCATCTTAAGGGTATCCCTTTGAACAATTTATAACTTGCCAATAGTCATCTTAAGGGTATCCCTTAGAACAATTTACAACTTGCCAATAGTCATCTTAAGTGCACTCTTTGAACAATTTACAACTTGCCAATAGTCATCTTAAGGGCACTCTTTGAACAATTTACAACTTGCCATTAATTATCTTAAGGGTTATCCCTTTGAACAATTTACAACTTGCCATTAGTCATCTTAAGGGCACTCTTTGAACAATTTACTACTTGCCATTAGTCATCGTAAGAATTTTCATATTCACAACAAGATGTTTTATTATACTTCATTCTAATGCACATTAAATAGACATTACACACAAAAAATATCAACTTTTCATTCACAATAACTAAAAAAAAAAAAAAATATTTTAATCTTTTCAAATTTTAATTTTTTTAAATTTACCTTTCATGAAGTGTGTACCCCCACAATTGATATGCATTGGATTACATGTAGTAAGTTATTTATTTAATTTTACAAATATTTTTTGTAACACTGAAAAACAGCGGAAAAACAGTCATAGTTGATTTTTAATCATCCATACCACGTCAACTCGAGTGCAGGAAACTAACATTGCAAAGAAAAAGCCCACTTACCTCGGCTTTGGTTTGGAAGCTTCTGTCGAGGCTATGAAAGCTTGCAAGAAAGGCAACAGGTGTTGCCCTTTCTACATTAAAACAAAGAAAAATAATTTAAAAACCTTCAGCAGAATAAGAAAACAGAGGATCCAAACATAAAAACCCTTACCTCTTTCATGAGCTTCATTGGGACTGTTTTAATCATTTTACCTGCAAAATCATTTGGAAATAATGATTATTGATGAAAATCAAAGGAGATCTTAACCGAAACATCACTTCAGCACTTAATAATGAACACATTGAAATATGCAGAAAAAGTTACATATTACAGTTCTATAACAGGAATATATCGGTTCATCCAAAAAGTTCTGTGCGTTTTTAAAGATAAATACCCATGAAGCAGTACAAAAATATAACAAAATTTTATTGAATTACAAAAGCCCCATTTTGTTCTGTGACTTTTTGCCATCTTTCTGGCAGCTGGAAAATTTCTTTAAAAAAATCATTAGGCTTAGTTGTAAAGAAGTTATTGAGGTGCCGTTTGACAGTCTCCCAAGAATTGAATTCTAAGCCGCTCAAAGAATTTTGAAGTGACCCGAAGAGGTGAAAATCTGAGGGGGCAAGGTCTGGTGAATATGGAGGTGACACAAAACATCCTAGCCATACTCAATAAGTCTTTGTCTGACATTCAGCAAAATGTGGGTGCAAGCATTGTCGTGCTGGAAGACGACACCTCGACAATGGTTCGGTTCTGGACGCTTTGCTTCGATTTCTGCTTTTAATACTGCCACTCGAGAACAATGTTTTTCCGAATTTATTGTCTGATTTTGTGGCAACAATTCATAACAAACAATTCCTTTGTAGTCCCACCCTACAGAAAGCCTTACTTTTTCGGGTTGCAGTCCCCATCTCGATGTTAAGCGGGCATCATCTTCGAGGCTGAAATTTCCACGCTTAAATTTAACAACCAACTTCAAACTGTGGCCTCAGAAACAGCACTCTGTCCATATATGGCACACATTTTACGAGCAGTCTGACTAATATTTTTTCCTTTCTTAAAATAAAAGAGCGTAATGTGATGAAAATGAACTTTCTGGTTCTCCATTCTTCAGTGGAGTGAAACAAAAATTATGCCACAACACACATTGTAATTATGCAGTGTCAGCAGAAAAGACCGAATTGAAACATCTGCTTCAATCAAGGTCATTTCTCATCAGCGGTAGCGAAATAATAATAACAGAGCTAGCTTCGATTTGAAAACGCGCAGAACTTTATGGGTGACCCACTATTTATACAATCTGTAGATTGTGTACATAGGTAGGGATTGATATATTGGGTTGATGCCAAAGAAAAATGGTTTTATTGACTAAAAATTACATTTAACCAATCTCTACTATTATAAAAGGAAGTATTTGTGTGTCTGGTGCCTTCAGACGAATTTATACCACTCAGTCCTGAAAATTAGCACACAGGTGGTCCTAAAGGCGACTGAATGCACCTTGAAGCCCGAATTTCAAAATTTAAACTAGAATATTTTTTTATTAACTTATTAGCTTTTTCCCCATTGTTTGTTTACTTGCGGAGCTGATGCCACAGCTACTCGATTAAAGAAAGCAAAGGATTTTGAGCTCATTTTTACTATGGTGTTTTTTTCATGTAAAAATAAAACATCAACAAGGTATAAACATCGATGTCAAAAAAACATCGGCTCTAATACATCAATGTTTTCTTATAAAACATCAATGTTTTGAAATTTATTTATTTATTTTTTTAAATTACGGCGGGCACTCGATTGCTAATCATAGGCCACTGCAAGGCCGGGAAGCGATGGTTATTTGTGAAGGGGCACCCAATGGGCGACCATCACTACCCCTAACTAAGGACAGCACAATCACATCCATGCCCTGACCCCGGATTCAAACCAAGAACCTTCCGATCGGCTGTTTTGAAAACATCGACATCGATGTCACATCCCTAGTATGAAGTAGACAACACTTGGGTATTGTTGTGCAGTGCCATCTAGTGCCAAAATGGTACCACCTTCTGCATCTTTGCCACTTAGTTTGTACCAGATGCCGGATTTTTTTAAATTGCAATTTTAAATTAGCATTAAGTACTGAAATCATGTAGATAATTTCATCAGAATGGATGAAACTTGCTTTACTATAGCATATTTACAACTGAGAAGAAAGGAGGTTACATAAATTGAGAAGAATTTAACGTAATTCTGCAGTTGGCGCGTCCGAAGTCTGCGAGACAGAAAGCTGGAATGAATCTAAAACTCAAAAAGAACATTCCTTCTCTTGTTCTTTTTGCACAAGTTTGTAGCTCACAAGAACTTCAGAAACTTCGATGGAAACGTCAGATCATGAAGAACTGCTGCCATCGGTGGTCCATTCGGAGGCCGTTCCAAAGCATCCGACATCACTGCATGGTTGTTTTTTTACTTTGCAGCTTTTGAGCAGAAATACATTTACAAACAGTAAAGACTCCACATTTATTTTGTACTTTTGTTGTAAAATGTCTTTCAAGTAAAAAATTAAGTTTACTGGAACCATGAGGAAATTTACGATTTCTGACGTTCAGAGAGAATCGACTTTTTCGTGGCATTCGAACTGCAGCGAAACTTTGATTAAACATCGATCTGTTACGACACAGTACTGTCGCTCGGAAAGAACGAGCCTCGAAGAAACAAAAGAAAATTACAGGCTATTTTAAAATCTGAATAGTTATTTACCATTAGAGCGTAAGTTCATGTAACAATATACACTACCCTACAATAACGGACCGGACGCCAGAGGATTTGCATCAAATCCGAATATTTGTTTGGGGGTGTTTTTATTGGTATGGCCCGAGACCTTTGAGCGTTGTTACCGATCAACTGAATGCCAACAAGAACATTTTGGACCATCAGGTTCTTCCTACGCTCTGGCAATTTTATGGAACGGACGAGTGTTATTTCCAGGACGACAACGCTCCGTGTCACGTTGCAGCCTCTGTCGAGCAGTGGTATCGAGATATGGATGTAAAACGTCTTCCCTGGCCCGCTCAGAGTCCCGATCTAAACCCCATAGAGCATTTGTGGGACACATTGGAGCGACGCTGAAGGACCGGGGAATTGTGACCGAAATCTACGGCCGAGCTGGCGACATTCTTGCTGCAGGAATGGACACAAATACCCATGGCTGTTTCGAAACCTCGTTGAAAGTATGCCCAGAAGGGTTGCTAGTGTCATTGCAATATTCCTCTATTAAAGCATGTATTCTTTCCCTTATACCATCCCATCTTGCTGTCCGTTACTGTAGGGTAGTGTATACTTAACATGACCATTTAATGTTTTCCTCAAAATGGGACATCTACTAATATTAGTATGAGTATTCAAGAAAACACATATTTCTTTATAGTTTTTATTTATTAATGAAAAGAACAGAAATGAACACGTGTGCTTGGGGAGAACGGGACAGCCTACCTAAAAACGGGAAAATCATGTTCAAAACGAGACATAAGGTCACTGTGCTTTATGTAAAATGCATATTTTTTTTTGTAATATAAAATACATGTATGTATTGTGTTTCCAGTTTGTAAACATGCATTTTTGTAACATTCGTTCATATGCAATGGATGGGTTGTTGTTTCAGGTTTTCCCGATATCCGTCTATTCGTTTAACCGTCACGGTTACCCTTCCGACCCTGATGGTGAATCGAAGTTCCGCTGTACATTAAAACGGCTTCTGCTCAGTTGTATTCAAAACAGTCCATCAAACAATTGGAACAAGAAGGGAATAAGGATCTCGTACCTAGCTTGATATCGGGTAAGAAACTGGTGGTGAAGGGCGTGGGAGATTTGAGGAACTGGAACAACAATTCACTTCCTTGAAGAGCAGGCAGAGTAAGGAGGGTCTGAAAAAGATCCCTTCTTTAAAAGCAGCACAATAGTGACATGACATGGAAAGAAATACACTTACGGTATTCCTCTGTTACAGCCATAGCAATAAACCAGCTTTGCTTACATCTGAGGTATTTGTTTCCATACCAGCTTTTTAATTTTTGGAGCCATTTTAGCTTGTTCCTTTGTGAGTGTAATTACAGGATGCCTACTCAATTTCTGTACGTCCATTTAGGGTCTTTTTCAGGACCTTTTAAAATAAATGCATGATCTGATTTTACGTGATTATGTGGGTTCATTAGATGCAATTATACTTTAAAATCACACTTTTTTTTATTGCTTACAAATACAAATATTGACGACCAGCTACAGGCTCAAGCCCAAGGCTGGTCCTTTGTTTATGAATTCTCCAATTCCCACTGACTATCCAATTGTGTCTTAAATTCGTACACTCCCTTTGAATTAACTATATTTTCTGGCAACGCGTTCCAACTGTCTATTACCCTATTAAAGTAGTAGTTTTTCCTTAAATCCCGATTAAAGTGTGTCTTATTCAATTTATACCCATGGCCCCTTGTTCTGTTATCCCTATTGAAATTTAAGCCCTCTGTGTCCCCTTGTTTTACAAACTTGAAAAGCTGAATCAAATCCCCCCTCCTTCTTCTTCTTTCCAGTGTATACATGTTTAGCTTACTTAAACATTCATTACAGTCGAAATTTGCTAGCCCCTTTATTATTTTTGTAGCTCTGTGCTGAACCCTTTCAATTGATTCTATGTCCTTTCTCATATATGGAGCCCAGAATTGTACAGCATATTCTAGATGTGGTTTTACTAAACCCTTATATAACGGCAAGATTATATTCTTATCCCTTGAAGTTACAGTCTTTTTAATATACCCCAGTAACCTATTAGCCTTTTTACCCGCAGCTGGACATGGATGACCCATTTTAAAATCCCTGTGAATTATCACCCCAAGATCCTTGACTATTTCTCCCTCCTTTACTTTTACTCCCTGCAGCCTGTACTCGGCTCCACTGTTCCTGTAACCCATATGCAGAACTTGACATTTCCCTACATTAAATGACATACCCCATTTTACAGCCCATTCGGATATCTTATCAAAATCCCCTTGTAAATTTTCTATCTGTAACTTGGTATCCACTGTCCCCCATATTTTTAAGTCATCTGCAAATATACTGATTCTATTCTTGATCCCCTGACCTATATCATCTATGAAAATTATAAATAAAATTGGTCCCAAAACTGATCCCTGAGGCACCCCACTTATAACTTCTGTCCACTGTGAATAATTTCCTTTTACCTGCACTCTCTGCTTTCTACCCAATAACCAATTCTTTATCCATATTAATGTTTTTCCCTGAATCCCCAGCCTTTCCAATTTAAACAGTAATGCCTCATGAGGTCTCATACAGTCTAATATCGAGAAAAGAGGACTCTGGTACCAAATGTCAGCTTTAATAAGCTGTTTTCTAAATAAAATTTAAAACAGAATCTTGAAATTAAAACATAAAACAAACCCTAAATCACGTAAAAGTAGATGAACATAAAAAAAAATACTCTATATAATATTCATTATTTTTGTTTTCTGAACACTTGAAATTTTAATAAAAATTGAAGAATTCAACAGTTTATTTAAAAACTTTTTGTCGTGTAAATTTTTTTACTTTTATGTATCCAATGAAGTGGGTAATAAAATTATACATAAATTTGTGTATTTAAAAAAACTGTCACCGAATGAGGTTGGATAGGGGGATTGACACCCTTTTCATTTTCTTTTCAGTTTGCATAATTTCTTTGTCTAATCGTTCAATTTCATTATTTGCAGTTTGCAATTTTCTTTTTTTTCCACTTGTTAAGTTAAGCAGCAGCCACCTTTAGTTTTTGCCTTAAAAAAATTTTTATAAATTTTTGTGCCAAAATTTATGATTTGGGGACCGTTTTTTTTTTCTGCATATTTTCCGAGACTTTCTGGACCAGTAGATGCCCGGAATTGTGGCATACTTCTCATCTATAATTATTCCAATCCATCTTTGTGTTGCAAGTGATTTGAATTCATCATACACAGAATTCGATAGACGTTACTCCAACATACTACATTATGAACATACTACATAAATGAATCACAATGCACTAACGAAAGGAAAACGTAATCCACTACATTTCTGTTTGGGCGGCTTTATCTTCCCAGCACGATCGAAGGCCTCAGGTGGTCATTCAAAATCTTTTCCTTTGCGTAGAATATACCTTCCTTGAAGAAACAGCATTGCCGTTCGTTCATCTCTGGGCAAATCCCAAACCAAGAAATCCATCACACCAAAAGAATAAGGTAAAATGGTGCAGAAAAGCAAAAAGCTGGTACAGAAACATATAGCGCCAGGAAATAAGCAAAAATGCACCCAATTGGTGCCCAAGTTCGTTGTTATGGCTCTAACAGAAATATTAGTTTCTTTTTTATTCTTGGGTGAGTAACTTATTGTAAAGGTTCTTAGGTATTAGTATATTGAGTTAATGTCACACTGGAGCAACACAACAGGTTATTGGCGACGGTTTGGATAAACCCGAAAGAGACAGATTCGAGGACTGCGTGACTTAGAACCACAGTCAGATGACGAGGCAACAGCTGAGCTGGCACCCCGCTCTCCAAACTTCCACACCGTATCAGCATGAGGACATTTGAGGCCACGACAGGTTTAACCTTTACGCTGCAGCAGGTAGACAGTTGTTACCACTACAATTTCGTTTACGCCAGCGACATGGCATCGATCTGTGTACGGTGGATGTTACCCCCTGCACCTTTTAAGTGACCGCTGGTATCCATCGCCATTTACGAGCTGTCGGCGACTGACCTTCTAGAGCAGTGCTCCCCAACCTTTTTATCGCAGCGGACCGGATCATCGATGATAATTTTAACACGACCCGCTGAGGGGGGGGAACGTTGATTGTTTATATTTTAGATTGTTTTTTTAATAAATTTAATTTAATTGTATTCAAACATGCCTTCGAAATAAAATAGAGTTGCACCAAAAAATGAAAAAAAGTGATTCAACATTTTAACTCACTAGAACGCTAAATCAATGAGAACCCTGAGTTTGTTTCATTGCAACGAGACGGTTTCATCTGGGGGTAATAGCAGGCAATGAGACCCGAAGTGTGTTGTTTATGTTCAGTTTATTCCGATGTTTTGTTTTGGTTGCTGTCACTGCAGAAAACCCTGCTTCTAGGTTGTCGGAAATGGCAGTAGGGATTTAAGTGCTGTGGTGGCAATCTGAGGGTATTCCGCCATGACTTTAATCGAGACCACCGGCAGAGTTGTTATTTCGAACGTAGTTTTAAGGCCGCCTTCATTTGCAATCTCCAGCAGTTGATCTTCTTCTTCCACGGACATGCTAGATTTGCATGATTTGACAAATGGGTTGCGATCCATTCCTTACTAGTTCTTGGGTCTTTTGTGGTTGGGAAGTAGCGATAAAACTCTTTTAAAAGCAAAGACAGGTGATAGTGGACCAACTGGGAATATGAATGTTTAGGCTCAGTCTCGCCTAAAATACCCGCTAATGTCTGAAACATGTCGAAAATGCCTCTGTTCACGCGCCGTCCCCACAACTTCAGTTTGGCTTTAAATGCAGCTACTTTGTCTGCCAACTTGAAAACAGCTGTCACATATGTCAAAATTGGAAAATAGAGACATACAGAATTCAGAAATCATAATTGAAGCTCTAGTAACAAAACAAATTTCTAGTTCTGATTTACCGCCTCCTCATTTGTGTGGACATTTCATAGATAAGAACCGCAAAACCCGAGAGAAATACACCCCATTAAATAAAATGGAAATAATTTAATGTTCCTTGGGCGGCCCGGTACCATTTGAACCATGGACCGGGGGTTGGGGACCACTGTTCTAGAGGACCTCTACTTTTGTTCAATGGCCCCCCACTCTGTTGACCGTGAGATGCGAACGGTTTGGGGGAAAGGCAGAAGGTCACTCTGGTGATAAACGCCACACAGTACCATGAAAGGAAAGCGTCAGTTGTAAAAGCCACTCTTGGCTCTAGCACTCAGGTTAGGTAAGGGGTGGGGGGGGGTTCGGACATGCAGGTGAAAGAGCCGTCCGGAAACGATTGAAAAAAATCTAAGCACCGCAGTGTAAAGGTTAACGTGCACCACCCACCTTTGTACACGAGGATATGTGGTTGGATTTGAACTCGCAACTCTTTCAACCAGGGTAGTGACACTTGTTGATTACCTGAAGATATCTTTCGAATTCGGGTCTCTTGCTCTCCAAGTAGGCCAAGCCCTTGTGCTGCTGGGAACGCTTTGAAGGAAGTTGGATGGAGAGTTCTCCGTGGAATTCGGTCAACTTTGCTTCGAGGACAAAGAACTCGTTGTAGCGCCTGCAGAAAGGAATCGAGACATTTGTATAGAAATTGAACAGCACGAGAAATTACTTTACACATCAACTAATATCTTTCCTAAAAATCTCTATAAAAAAAAGGAAGTGTTTGTTTGTCTGTTTGATTATTGCACTTAAAGTCCTGACCAATCTATGGCACTTACAGTAATGGGATTTGGAACACAGTCCAAATTTTTGGGTCCCAGCAAATTTTAAAATTCAATCTAGAGCATTTTAAAATAAATTTAAAGAAATTTTATTATTATTGTTTTCTTTGGAATGGCAACAACATAAAAGATCAGATTCTAAATTTATTTTTTTCGTTTCTGTTATTATTTTGTGCGGACGACGCAGATTCCAGCAGACGACAAAAAACAAAGTCTTAACTTTGGTTATGTAGTTCTTTTTTTATCCCCTAGACCGTTAAAGATAGAGTACAAATTTTAATGGATTTGAAATTTCACATGAGATCGATACCTAAAAATATGATTTTCTTTAATAAAATATTTTAATTGAATATCTTTTATATTTTCGCAAGAGATTGTGATGTCACATCAACTTTCGTTTTAAAAAATAAACAGATTACATAACCTGCTCTCTAATGATTTTAACGAAATAAAGCAAAGAAATTAAAAAACATTTTGGCTGGCATTATCTAGTTCTTTTTTGTAAAATCGGGATCATGAATATGTTATAAAACCTTCGATATGGGACGACCATGTTAGAATCATTCCAGGCCATTCCTTCTTTTAGAACAACCCAGAAACCTTTGTCTGGTTTCGGATCGAAAGTGGAGATGTACAGTCATGGAAAAATCCCCGAATCACCCCTCTGCAATCGAGGAATTTTAACAGTAGAGAAAATTCAGAGATTCGACAGGAACTAACGTCTGCTATAAATTCAAATGCATAACATCTGCATAAGGGTTCGTTTTCATATAAAATAGAGCATCTACTTAATTGTAGGAGTTCCCTATTTCGAATCTACATCAAAATTTAACTTCCGATTCCAAATTTCATGTCATTAGGTCTTACCGTTTTGAAGTTATGAGGACAGAAAGATTGGAGCAACTAATGTTAAATCAGTTTCTTAGGCTTTTATGGATATCTTCCGAAATAATATTTCTATAGCACTGATATTTTGTACCATGTGATTGTTAAACAACCCAAAGGAAATGCACCTAGTATTGTATTTAGAAAATAGTTTTTAGTATGCAATAATAATTATTAAATTATTTTTCTATATTAAAAAAAATTACTGCTACCGCCGCTGCAGGATTGAAAATCCGCCATTTTTTGCTTGATTCTTAGACGGTTTCCTGAGAAAGTAGGGATCGGAAAATTATAAAATTGACATTGTTTGTTCACAAATGTACAAGGAACAAGATGGAGAAGATTTTTTTCCAATGTGGCAATTAGTTTAGGGTGCATTAAGTGTCAAAGTTAAAAGAGCAAACTTTCTAACGCGAATGAGCAAAAGACGTACAATTTCAGCCGTGATTTTTTTTAAGAGTACCTTTAAATGTGAATTTCTGCAAGACGCTGAGTCTTATTTGAAATTTCAATTTGGTTCCTGATAATATTTTTTTTTGAATTTGGGAAAAATCGGGACGTTTTTGTTATTTTTTGTTAAAACTGTTAAATCTATACCTTATTACTATTAGGTTTTAAAATTGAAAACATTGATGGAAATCCTAGAATGTAGTCTTTTGTAGTGTTTGAAAAAAATTATGAATAGGAAATGGATTATATTTTAATGGGAATCAATTCAGTACTTCTAGTAATATGGCCATGGAAAATTTCTGCTCATTCCAAGGGTTAGTTCATGCATTACATTAAATTGGTCTGCATTATGGCAATTTTAGGAGGCAACTAAAAATTTAAAAAAGAACTGAAAACCTCGAACAATAGTTCTTGGGTCGTTTGCACATGCAAAGTAAATATAATTCTTCAATCGTTTACACTTGCATAATAAATATAATTTTTGGATCAATTCCATGCCAAATACATTTGAAACAGTATTCAAATTTGAATTTTCGTTAGGTATGACTACAATTAATCTCGATCTACGAATAGCTATTTCCAAAGTGGAGATGATCCCTGAAATCGACAGCAACTTCAAAATTGAATACCTCCAGATATAATAATAGTAAAGCAAAGAAAATTCATAGGTAGAAGAACTTAAGGAAGCGGCAAGAACGCAGTACTTCGGAAGTCGAGTTCAAAGTTAAGGAAATAACCCTCGTATCTAGGAAACTATTTTGAATACTTACAAGAACTTTGTATCATTAGAAAGGCGAGGACCTAATATTTTGAATTAATAAAAATAAATATTGATATTCTATAGTGGTAGAATTTTGTGATTTCTAGTGTAATATATACCCTTTAAACCTTTTCCCTCCACTTTTGAAATTTAAATTAAGATTGAGTTTGAAAAGAAGAATGGCCATAGCAAGATAAATCTTGCGCTGTTTGTAAATAAATAACCCATTTGATGGATGTCTTCCGGCTCTTTACGATGGTATAACCATAACAGGTGAAATCTCTCAAAACAATAATCGGAACATTCCGAACAGTTTCATCTGGAAAAACATTAAAAAGAAAGCATTTTCAAAATTACCTTTCAACAGTCCAATGCAAATCGTCAGGACTATCTGAAAAGAAAAGAAATGAATTAAGTACAACTCAATGCTGGTATGCTCCGAACAGTTCGATACAAATAGGTTTTTGTTTGTTCCTTTACAATTTAAGTAGATACTTCAATTGGCATCACACTGTAGCAACACAAGGGTTATTGGCTAATCTACAATTAATAATAATTATAGCTAATGGGTCATTTCTAATTAACGTCGTACTGGAGCAACACAACAGGCTATTGACGACGGTCCGGGATCCATCCCCAGGAGAAAGATCAGAGGACAACACTACGTCATTTTGATCCACAGACAGATGACATGGCAACACCTGAGCTGGCACCCCACTTTCCAAACTTCTACACCCAACGCGAGGACTTTGGACCACGACCGATTTAAGATGCACCAGAAGCCTCTACACTCTACGCTTATAGACATCCATGCACTGACTGGATTTGAATCAGGAACCTTCCCATCTAGAGGCTAACACCTTAACCACCAAACTGGTTGGTCAGTTGACTGGAACCTAAAGAGGGAAAGATCTGAGGACAACACCCCCTTCATTTGGAACCATGGTACAACGAGGTCGCACCGGAGCTGGCAATCCATTCCCCTACTTCCACACCACATCAATGTAAGGCTATGGCGGATTGGAACTCACAACCCTCTGGTTTAGGGTGGCAACAAAACCTTAGATATTCCCTGATTTTCCTGATAGTGTCACAAAAATTTCCCTGATTTCACAATTCCCTTAAGAAATGTAGTGATTAGTATCGATATACAGCATCCACACAATACATTTTAATATTTAGGGTCCAATGGGGTGAAAGGATCATTGTAGTTTGTATTTTTTCTCTTCAGATATTTTAATTATCGTAAGGGTTGGAAACCTTTTTGGAACTCTTACAATAGCAATCAAGAAAACTGGAGAGAAAAAAAAATACAAAATATTTTCATCATGAACTTATTACATTATCATACTACACATCGAAATCAAATGCCAATAGACATAAAAAATTCTACAAAAATGGAAGCAAAAAATATTAATTTTATGCACAAAAAGAACATCATTAGTGACACAAGTGGTATCGCTGGCCTCACAGCGACGAGACGCTGCAGCCGCTTTTCTCAGTGTTTAAAAATAACGACGGCAGTGTTCTTTATTCCAATTTCGGCGAATGCGATTTATTCCATTCTCAAAAGTACTCGTAATTGTGCATCTCTAAATAGGACAAACGTTAATAGTTGCCATTTAAGTTATTAAAATTTCCCTGATTTTTTTGTGAAATTTGGAAATTTATTTCTGATTTTTCCAGAATTAAAAAGCTTCCCGATTTCCTGGTTCTGTTACCACCCTGTTTGTACACGGCGGTCTGGCGTTGGATTCCAATTAGCAACCCTCCGGTTGCGTCCCTGTGGTACAGCGTGGGCAACTCTAAAATGAAATTTATTCCCAGGTGTGGCTCACCTTCGTCCCTGATGTCGATGCGCTGGACCTCGATGCGGAACGTGTGGTAGTATTTGCAGTTCTGATCCATCCTCATCATGACCTGGGGGATGAAGACGCGCCACGCGGTCAGTTTCTTCAGCCTCGGGTCGTCCTCCATGGTGTACGCGCCGTCTGCGTCGCCCAGCGTCGAAGAGGCGTCCGTCTGAAAAGGGACAGTATCGGTCAAACCGCATTCCGAACACTGCGAAACCGACGTCAAATCCAAAGTCGCATTTACGCAGGAGTCGCAAACATTTTTGTGACGGTTTACGATCTCTTTTGTCGGCCCACACTGGTGTAAACATTTTCTCAAATTTTATCTGCAATGCATGGGGGTGAACACTCTTCTCACCCCTTTGTAGAGAAGAGTGTTTACCATTCTTCAACAGGGTGTCTACTAAATTTCAGTTGGTCCATTTTGGGAACCTTTTAAAGACATTCCAAGTTAAATGCATGATCTGATTTGACATGATTATATGGGTCCGTTAGATCAGGGGTCGAAATACCCGGGTGCACAGGTGCACATGAAAATATAATTGTGCACCTAATTTTTTCCCACTAGGTGCACACAGTGCACCTAATTTAAAAACTTAGGTGCACAAGGTGCACCTGTATTAAAAAATCTATTTCGAGGCCTGCGTTAGATGAAATTACACTTAAAAATCACACTTGTTTTTTATTGCTTGCAGTCGAGCCGCGGTAGCTCAGTCGGTAGAGTGTCGGGCTCGCATCGGAAGGGTTGTGGGTTCTGTCCTCGGCGGAGCCTGCAATTCTGATGGTTGCGAGATCGGCGCTTGGACCTGGCTAAAGACCGTCGTGTTCGCTAATGGTGGCTGGGGCACGTTAAATAGGTCGTGGTCACAAAGTCCCCCATGTTCCCATACCAAATCAATACCTCTGGGGGTACCTGATCAGGGGGTTATCGGCCTCCGATTGGGATCTAAATTACAATATGTGTGAGTGAATGGATGTGTGAAAGGGACCTTCCTGTAAACCGGATGTGTCATGTATTGAAGAAGTCCAACCCTCCGGGGCAATGGCACCCCCAATTGGGCCATATATGGCCCAACAACAACAACATTGCTTGCAGTCTAAGCTAGTATCCAAATTCAGCTTTAATAAGCTGTTTTTGAAATAAAAATTTTAATAATAAAGTAAAACCATACATCATGTCACAGTAGATCAATATCATTTAGTCATGTAAATTTTTTTATTTTTATGTTTTATGCATCCAATGAAGTGTGTTAAAAAATTATACATCCATTTGTGTATTTAAAAAAACTGTCTCCGAATAGGATTGGATTTTGGGAGTTTCGTTTTCTTTTCAGTTTGCAGAACTTCTTTGTCTTCTTAATTGTTCAATTTCATCATTTGCAGTTTGGATTTTATTTGCAATTATCTTTTTTTCAAAATTTATGAATTAGGGACTTTTTCGGGACCAGTAGAAACCCAGCATAGTGATAAAAACGGAAATAGCCACCACTAAAATAGGCAGCAAAATACCTCTAGTTGAACATGAGTAGCAGCAAAACTCCTCTAACTTGGATAGTAAAAATTAGAAAATTCAAAATAAAATTTTGTACCTCTGGTACACCTTCCCCTATAATTATACACCTTTAAAGAATATGTGGACAAAATTTTATAGCTGTGGCAACACCATTTAGCGAGGTATTCCAATTTTTCATTCGCATGCAAGGACCAAAGACATTTTGAAGCTTCAAATTGCTTTTTCTCAGCATTTAATTTTTCACAATTAAAGTGTTTAAAATGCTAAGGCTTTTATGATAATTGATGTAGATATGAAACTTTTTGTTGCTGTTTATTAGCTAATTTTTTATAACTTCCAGCATGGAATTAGGATTGGGAAAAAAAAAGTTATTTTTTCAAAAATGGTTGAAATCAACAAGAACTGTTTTGTTGTTTTTCAGTACCACAAAAATATTTCTCTCTATATTAAAAAAATGTTACCGCCGCCACCGCAGGATTGAAAACTGTGTTGTTTAGCTCAATTCTTAGACAATTTCCCGAGAAAGTACTGATCGGGAAAAAAACAAAAGGAGGTTGGCGAGCGTAAGCGAGCAGGTGGCGGAGCCCCCTAGTGTAAAGAAATAAATAACTGTGATAGATGTAATCCCATGCATTCAATTGTGAGGAACACTTCATGAAAGGTAAATAAAAAAATTAGTGAAATATTTTTCATAGAAATTGTATTTTTTAATTAGCATGAATGAAATAATAATTGCTCTTTCTTTAGCAATATATATTTAATGCCTATTGAAATAAGGTACTCTAAAACATTTTGTTGTGAATATTAAAACAAAAAAATTGTTCAAAGAGTGTACAATCAAATTCGTTTTCTCTTCTTACAACAGAAAACAACACAATTGACACATCAAGAGGCATAAATAAAGATACTCACAAACAAGGCCTCTGCCAAGTCAATTCCAGACTCCTCCTCAAAAATCTGCCCATCATCTAAAAAGATAACAAATCTGATTATCAAAAATTAATCACAATAACAAATCTGCCCGTCATCTAAAAACAATAACAAATCTGCCCGTCATCTAAAAACAATAACAAATCTGCCCATCATCTAAAAACAATAACAAATCTGCCCATCATCTAAAAACAATAACAAAACCTGCTCTTCGTCAAAAAACAATAACAAATCTGCCCATCTTTAGCCCCAAAATCTGCCAATCAACCCAATGCATTAATGCTAAAATGGTGGCTTTCAAAGACAGATTTCAAGAGTGTCAACAAAAGATGACAGTTTCAAAGTAACACGCGAGTCGAGTCGGATAAAAACACACTTACCTATGTGCATAGCAAAGACTCCCTTCAGTTTTGTTCCCAACTTAGACATCGTGGAAGGGTTGCCAGCTCCCTTTTTGCTGCCTCTGCACAGAAAGGAATTGGAATTGAAACAGAAATAATGGCACAGATGGAAATAAATCACAGCCTAAAACTATGGTATCCTAAGGAAGCGGAGCCGTTATCTAGCATCTATCATGTAGCTGTGGATGACTTCCCTAAAACATTGTTAACATAAATCAGATGGCATTAATTTCCTAGAGGGCGTTGATGGTGATCAGAGCCGCCATTTGCACGGCAATCGTGAGAGAGGTCTCAAACAGTTGGGGAACGTTTATTTCTCTTGTAGCAGCAACATTTCATTTCCTGCCCCAAACGATTCGAACGGAGGGAAACAAACAAACATTTTTGACTGGCTTTGTTGAGTCTGTTTTTGTAAAATCAGGATCGTTCAAGTTAGATTGAAAATTTCAACGGATTTGAAATCTACGGAACATTTTACTCCAGATCGATACCTTAAATGTGATTTTCTTTCAATAAATAAATAATTATTTAATAAATATAAAAAACTAATCAAATGGTAAATAATTGAATAATAAATCTGTTTTGGGTATCGATCTGAGGTAGAATCTTACGCTGATTTGAAATCTGTTGACATTTTCACCCTATCTTCGTCGATCCCGAAGTTAGAAACTTGGACTCGAGAATAAAAAAGCCACTTTGTTTTGTTTCTCGGATAAAATAAACCATGACAGCAGTCTGTAATGGCACATTATCCACCGTATTCTGCCCGTCTAAGTCGACATCTCTGGTCTCAGTTAAGACGGCCGCCTAGCCTAGCTATGCCCACAGCATCGTGACGTATCACAGCTGCTAGATAATCTGCTTTCTTAGGAAACCGTAGCTTAAGATAATGATGGTAATTTTAATTAATGTCCTACCGGAGCAACACAACGGTCCGAAAATGATCAACCGAGGATAAGAGACGAGGACAGCACCACGAGACTGGCACCCAACTCCTCTAACTTCCACACCACGTGAACATTTGTTGCCATGATCGATTCAATGAGCAAAAGACCAATTTCTACACAACTGTCTTGGGTTGGATTTGTACTCGCAAAACATCCCATTGCTAATACTCTTACGACCAGGATGTTGATTACGATGCTCTTAATATTTTACCTTTAATATTTAATGTGTGATTTCTTTTCATGCTGCTTTTATTGTTGTATATCTCTACTATTATAAAAGGAAGTGTTTAGAAGTGTGGGGGGACTGTTGTGATAAATCTATGGCACTTACAGTAATGCGATTTCGCACACAGGTAGTTAGAATTTATTGCAATTTTTGTGCGAAGCCTGAATTTTAAAATTTAATTTAGAACATTTTAAAATGAATTTAATTGCATTTAATTATTGTTGTTTTCTTTGGAATGGCAACAGCATAAAAGACCGCAGATTCGAAATTTATTTTTTCTGCTTCCGTTTGATTCTACAAGGAACAATTTGTCAGCAGACTAAAAAAAAATCCCGAGTTCTTTTTTTTTTTTATCTCATAGACCTTTATAGATAGAGTAAAAATTTCAATAAATTTGAAATCTGAGGAAAATTTCACATTAGATAACTTAAAAATATAATTTTCTTTTATTAAATCATTTCTAAATTGAAAATTTTTAAATTTTTTCCAATGCAAACGCTGCTGCGCAGAATGACCTTCGTTTGATTCGAGATTCCACAAATCAGAAATTTAATTTCCTGCGTTCAGCAAAACAAATAAAAAACATTTTGACTGGCATTGTTTAGTTCTGTTTTGCAAGATCGGGATCGTTAAAGATAGATTTAAAATTTCAACAGATTTGAACACAGTTCTAGCCATGCAGTGGCTAACTCGTCATAATTTAAAGTGTACAAGGAAAAGGCTAATAGTGCTGGGAAAATCAAAACTGCTGATTTTACGATAGGCATTTTAATTAATGTCGTACTGGTGGAGCAGGGCTATTGATGACCATCTGCGATCAATCTAGACGGGAAAGAAGCGAGGACAACGGCACATAAGTTAGTCCGTTCAGTGAACCTAAAAGACGGGAAAGGAACTCACTTTCCTGCTCCCTTGGCATTGGAACAACCGCTCCTCTCTCCGCACAGCAGGCTGAAGTACTGCAACGAAACAACACAAGTGACTGCAGGGCACCAGTACAAAAATACAATACAACACGATTTCTCAGTGGCATACTCGCAACAAAAACTAAAACTCGTTTTTGGGATTGCAACAAAATCCCTGAATAAAAGTTCCTCATAGTGTCACAAAAATTCCCCATAATTTACAATTCCCTTAAGAATGTTGTGATCCATGATTTGTATTGATATACAGTATCGCGACACATAGGTGCTGATTGCCAAGTTGAAAATAATTCTAAGAAAATTTTACATTTAAAGCAGATTTATTTATATCCACATATCGGTGCTGATTGCTAAGTTGAAGATAATTCAAGTGCAATTGGCAACCAACTATGCACTATCGACCGTGAAACAACTATAGTCGTTTCACAGTTGTGAGTGCATAGTTGTCTATGGCAACGCCATACATTTAAGAATTGGAAGTGTGCACCGGTTCTAGATCATACGAGTGTAAGTACGTATTCTCATCGAGTACTTACCCGATCGCTTTGCAGGAACATGGGGCAGTATGTGTACTCCAGCAGTCGGTAGGCGTGGTCGTAAGCCCTGAAGAGGGGGGTCGTCGTCCGAAGCTTCACCACGTTCTCGGGCGGTCCGGCGATGACTGAGGAAAAGAACGATTCACAATTACACTCTGTAACCATTTTGGGGCGATGGCACCACAATAGATAAAGAGATCGGTTATCATTGTCCATACTCACTACTTTTGATTTCCTGCACAATATCGTCGTCGAAGTTTATCCTGTCCAGTGCGTGGGAGGCGAAGTAAGTGTTGTACATCTGCTGGGCTTGCAAATGGAGGGCTTCCAGCTCTTCCTTGCTCAAGTCGGGATTCAAAATCCTCGTGTTGAACTCGTCTGAAAAACAACAGTTCTTGGAAAACTTTTCATGACAACAAAAGGCGAGAATATTCACTGGACACAAATCCTTCTGTTATAGACCTAAAATAAACATTGGTGCTATTTCTTTTTATCACCCACATACACTACCCTACAATAATGGAAACGGACACCAGCGGATTTGCATAAAATCCGACTATTTTTTTTTTTTTTTTTTTTGGGGGGGGGGGTTTCGTGGTATGGCCTGGACAATTGAACGCCAACATGAACACTTTGGACAATCAGGTGCTTCCTACGCTCTGGCAATTTTATGGAACAGACGAATGTTACTTCCAGGACGATAACGCTCTGTGTCACGTTGCAGCCTTTGTCGAGCAGTGGTATCGACATAGGGATGTAAAACGTCTTCCAGGGCACGCTCAGACTCCTGACCCAAACCCCCGTAGAACATTTGCGTAACAGAGCGACGCTTAAGGACCAGGAAACCACGTCCGAAATCTGCAACCTAGCTGGCAACCTTTTTGCAGCGGGAATGGACACCAATACCTATAGCTGTGTATCAAAAACCTTGTTGAAAGTATGCCCAGAAGGGTTGCTAGCGTCATTGCAGCACGTGGGGGACCATCCCCCTATTAAAGCATGTGTTATTTCCCTTATACTATCACATGTTGTTTTCCATTCCATTACTGTAGGATAGTGTATAATGGGGAACCAAATTGCCCAGTGATATGTGGTGTAAAAAATAAATAATCAAAGATTGAAAAAGTTAAGAACATTTACTATTTAAAAACTGTACAACTTCTAACAAAAAAGAACCAAAAAGATTGAAAAACATAAGTTTACATCTCTTACAAAAGTTTTACAAAAATTTTAATATGATAGAAAAGAACTTTCGTTTTTATACTTCTTGTACATCTAAAAAATAACATAAATGCCTTAATTGAATGTGATTTGCCTTAAACAAAATAATAATACTCTATTAAGTAGATGATTGGTCATATTATCATGACCACATCCATTTAGAGTTGTGATGTCAGACTGCGGCCAATCGCAAATGCATGACAACTCAACTTGTTTGTTTGCTTAGCTAATCATAACCCTACAAGGAGGTGCAAACAGGTGAAGATGGATTACAATAAACATGGGTTATCTTTAACAGTTTCTATACCAGCTTTTCGTTTTTGAGTGTAATTTTAGCTCATTCCCTTGCGAGTGCAACGAATTTCATGATTTTGGGATTTGCCAAAACAAACAAGCAGCAATTCTCCAAGAAAGAAATATTCTTTGCAAAGAAAGATTGTGTTCCAAAAACCACCCAATGGAATTAACAAGCGACTCGCAAGCAGAAACGGCTCAACTCTAATCCAATTGAATTTATTGTTGAATAATATATAGTGTCACACTTCTTTTTGCTTCATGCAAATGAGAGATACAACTAAATTCTGTTTATTTTACTTCTGTTGCTCGAACTCTGTTGTTTACAAATTCTTTCACGTTGTATTCTTTTTATACTGTCAAGCAAGTGATAGTTTTTGTTTCTCTGATTTCAATTTCCTCTTATGTAAAAACGAAATAATTGTTTAATGTTCCCTACTGTGCTATCCTTTTGACTACCGCCAGAAATAGATATAACAGGTTATTGTCTGCGATTCCATTTCAAGTTTCTTTCAAAGTCCTACCCTATGGCCTCCTTGTGGTCAGAGTATTTGATACTTTTTTAAATTTTCGCTACAATGGAGCGACTGAACAGGCTATTGGAGACGGTCCGGTATCGAACCCCGAATTGGAAGATCTGAGGACAATGCCATGCCATTTTGAAGACCCGGACAAATGAGGAGGTCACACCTGAACTTTCACACCAGGTAAAGGTGAAAATTAAAGGTCGCCACTTGCCAAGTGGCAACTGAATGAGTGAATGTGGAAACTGAAAAATTTTGCTAGTCACCACACTTTCTTAAAAACATTAGTTTACATGGTGAAACTTCCAATTTTATGTTTTTTTTTTCTGAGGACCGTAAAAAAAATTTAAAAATAGAAAGAGAAAAGAAGAGAGAGATGTGATGGCATAAGGGAAAGAATGCATTTTATGTTTTTTTTCTTCTGAGGACCGTAAAAAAAATTTTAAAATAGAAAGAGAAAAGAAGAGAGAGATGTGATGGCATAAGGGAAAGAATGCATGTTTTAATAGGGGGATGGTCCCCCACGTGCTGCAATGACACTAGCAACCCTTCTGGGCATACTTTCAACAAGGTTTTTGATACACAGCTATGAGTATTTGTGTCCATTCCCACTGCAAGAATGTCGCCAGCTCGGCTGTAGATTTCAGACGTGGTTCCCTGGTCCGTAAGTGTCGCTTTAACGCGTCCCGCAGATGTTCTACGGGGTTTACGTCGTGACTCTGAGCGGGCCAGGGAGGACGTTTTACATCCGTACCTCAATGCCACTGCTCGACAGAGGCTGCAACATGACAGGGAGCGTTTTCGTCCTGGAAGTCGCATTCGTCCATCCCATAAAATTGCAAGAGTGCAGGAAGCACCAATCTTTCCAGTCAAGTGCAGGAAGGATTGTCCAAAATGTTCATGTAGGCGTTGGTGTTCAATTCACCAGGAACAACATGCAAAGGTCCCAGACCATACTACGAAAAACACCCCAAAACAAGTAGTCGGATGTTAAGCAAATCCGCTGGCGCCCAGTCTGCTATTGTAGTGTAGTGCATAATGTGTGTATTTTACATAATATATGAAGTCTCAAAGGTGACCAATGAATGCAACAAATTCACTGACCACTGTCCACATATAAAATTTCTTAATTTTCACCTCTAACACCATGGCAACGTGAGGACATACAAGACCACAACATATTTGACATGCACCAGCCCCCAGTGTACACAACAGTCATCGGTGGGCTTCGAACATGCAACCCTAGGGTCTCCTATCTGTTGGTTTCCATTATGGATGCAATCCTTTTCAGCTGATTCATGCATATATATCTGCCCACGCACCTATTTGTTTAGTGGTGCCACTGTGTGATCTCCCTTGTTCTAAGCCAATCGGAAAGCTGCTATTGTATGTAATTGAACTTGAATGTCTTTTCTTTTATGTTTTAATAAATTAGTCCGTCTCGTGACTCTGTTGTATGATGTTCTCATTTGGTGATCGCAAAATATATCGGATCTTTGGTGGAGAATCGGCAGTTGGCGGCAAATGCCACTCGACCTGAAGGTAATGGTAATTTTAGTTAATGTCGTACTAGAGCAACACAACGGGCTATTGACGACGGTCCGGAATCAGTCCCTTAAGGCAGTGCTCTCCAACCTTTTTATCGCCGCGGACCGGATCATCGTTTGATAATTTTAACGCGGCCCACTGAGGGGGGGGGGACGTTGATTGTTTATATTTTAGATTTGTTTTGATTTAATAATTTTAATTTAATTGTATTCAAACATGCCTTCAAAATAAAATACAGTTACACTAAAAAATAAACATAAAGTGATTTAACATTTTAACTCACTAGAACGCTAAATCAATGAGAACCCTGAGCTTGTTTCATTGAAATGAGACGGTTTCATCAGGGGGTAATAGGAGACAATGACACCCGAAGTGTGTTGCTTATGTCCAGTTTATTCCGTTGTTTTGTTTTGGTTGCTGTCACTGCAGAAAACCCCGCTTCACACAGATAGGTTGTCGGAAATGGCAATATTGATTTAAGTGCTGTGGTGGCAATCTCAGGGTATTCCGCCATGACTTTAATCCAGAAGAACCGGCAGAGTTATTGTCTCGAACGTAGTTTTAAGGCCGCCTTCATTTGCAATATCCAGCATTTGATCTTCTGGTACAGACATGCTAGATTCGCCTGACTTGTTGGCAAATGGGTTGCGGATCCATTCCTTACTAGTTCGTGGGTCTTTTGTGGATGGAAAGTAGCGATCAAACTCTTTTAAAAGCAAAGACAGGTGATCGTGCACCAACTGGGAGAATGAATGTTTAGGCTGTCTCGTCTAAAATCCCCGCTAATGTCTGAAACATGTCGAAAATGCCTCTGTTCACGCGCCGTCCCCACAACTTCAGTTTGGCTTTAAATGCAGCTACTTTGTCTGCCAACTTGAAAACAGCTATCACATTTATCAAAATTGGAAAATAGAGACATACAGAATTCAGAAGTCATAATTGAAGCTCTAGTAACAGAACAAATTTCAAGTTATGATTTACCGCCTCCTAATTTGAGTGGACATTTCATAGATAAGAACCGCACAAATCCGAGAGAAATACACTACAGTAAATAAAATGGAAATAATTTAATGTTCCTTGGGTGGCCCGGTACCATTTGATCCACGGACCGGTACCGGTCCGCGGACCGGGGGTTGGGGACCACTGCCTTAAGGGAAAGATTCGAGGACAACACCTCGTCATTTTGAACCACGGTCAGATGACGAAGCAACACCTGAGCTGGCACCCCACTCTCCAGACTTCCACGCCAACCCAACGTGAGGACTTTCGGCCACGACAGATTTAAGTTGCACCAGCCGCCTCGACACCATACGTTTACAAACATCCATGCCCGGACCCGGATTCGAACCAGGAACCTTCCGATCTAGAGGCTAACACCTTAACCACTATGCCGGTTGGTCGGCACTCGACCTGAAGGATTCTCCCAACCCAATCCATTACCGTGTGGTTGAAAAGGCAGAGCATACTATTGACAGTAGGGATTGAATGAGGTCTGGAAATGCTATCGAGCCAAGAAGAGAATCACGCAGTGTAGCAAGGGACAAAATGCTTCAGTTAAACTGATGGGAAATCATACCAGTTTAAGTTGATGCCACAAAAAACTCCAATTTAAAAAATATGTGCTGTTACAGCAGTCATTCCAATGAGATTCATTTCTCTTCACGAAATTTCTTTATTCTTCAACACTATTTACAACATCAGCATCACGACTTTGTGCAATGAAGACCGGGCCAACGCCCAAAATCGGCAGGAACAGAATCCTGCGTTTCGCCAGCAAGATCACAGCATCGCAAGTGTGCCTTTGGCTTCTGTTGCTAGCCCCAAACCCTGCCAGGGATTAGGGTCGGGTGACACTCCGGAATCAATCAGAATCCTACACAAATTTCACAACTATCAGACACCCTTCGAACGAAGCACTCGAGACATTCGGAAGCGGTGCCATTTAGAAATTAGAGCATCCGACAAGTGAAATAACTTTGTCATAAACATTCTCACGAAGATGCCTGGCATCTCTCTTTTTCGCCCTTTTAGGTCATCTCGCCTCTTAAAATCTTTGAAATAGAGACGCGTTCCTTCCTGTTTTTAACTGAAAAATGAATTTTGCTACCCTCACATATATTTATTTAAAAAGAAAGTGAATTCAGCACAATAACAATATCAAGTGGCAAGATCAAACCTTCGACGAGCCAACTCGAAAAGTAGTCAAAGATTCTTTCTTGGTGCCAATTCTTGTAACTTTCAAGGTACAACTGCTGTACTGGCCGTAGTCTACACTCCTTCTACATGCCACCAAGTTACAACTGCTGTACTGGCTGTAGTCTACATTGCTTCTAGATGCCATCAAGGTACAACTGCTGTACTGGCCGTAGTCTACACTCCTTCTGCACGCCACCAAGGTACAACTGCTGTACTGGCCGTAGTCTACACTCCTTCTGCACGCCACCAAGGTACAACTGCTGTACTGGCCATAGTCTACATTCCTACTAGACGCCATAAAGGTACAACTGCTGTACCGGCTGTAGTCTACACTCCTTCTGCACGCCACCAAGGTACAACTGCTGTACTGGCCATAGTCTACATTCCTACTAGACGCCATCAAGGTACAACTGCTGTACCGGCTGTAGTCTAAAAGCTAAGGTGTATTGGAATGAGGTACGCTAAAGCATTTTGTTGTGAATATGAAAACAAAAGGAAATTGTTCAAAGGGTACAACTGTGTCCCCTCAATTCTTCTGAGGTTGAAGCCTCTCAAGGGTTGAAATGTAGACATACCAACACTCAAATGGAACTGCAAAACGTTGAGAGATGATTCTTCCTTCAGGAATTGCATGAACACATACAACAGTCTTTGGTCCTCCAAGATCTTTTGGAAATCGGTGTACAGCACCTGCAAAAGTGCAATTGTATGGAACAGGACAAAAACAGACTCTGTGAAACTATTAATATTTACGGATGTAGCACGTAGGTTTAAGCATGCGCTACAAGATTTTCTAATTGTGACTTTAAAAATTCATTTTTTTATAATAGGACATTGGTGTGTACTAAAACTCATTGCAGTGTGAAAGATTTAGATAAATCAAATAATTAATCATCTCATTTTTAGATACTATTAGAATGTTTTTGTACAGTGATATCTTAAATTCTAATGTGTTCAGAAAGAAATTATTCCTAATATCATTCTTCATGTTTTGAATCTCTGTTCAGTTGCTAGAAAGAAAAGTTATTTTCAACAATTTTTTTCTACCAAATCTAAAAAATTAAGGTTTTTTCAAGTTTTAACAGTTAAAATTCGATCAAAAATTCATTTCTTAACTAATAACTTTGACTGGGGGTAAAACCAACTGCCGTAATATTCCGATCACAATGACATAAATATATTTATGCCATTATGTGAAACAGTGTTGAGTCATCACTGTATCAACAAAGCATCCTATTGCAAAAACAGTTCTTCGGAAAAAGAGTTTAAAATTTTGGAAACATGTTTGTACGTGCTGACAGTACCTAATGAAAAACCTTTGGCATTATTTGAAAGCTGAGGCGTTAGACTATATTTTGAATTAATAAAAACAATTATTGATAATCTGGACAAATTAAGCGATTTCTAGATAATACATACACCTTAAAACAATTTTATTTATTTTCCTGCATCTTGTGTGCTTTAGCAACAGTCTGTAATGTAAGAAATCAACATTGCAATATTTCTTTTAAATTAAGTCTTCTATATATATTTTTAAAAAGTTACTGTTGCTGCTGTCGCAGAATTGAAAACTGTGTTGTTTAGCTCGATTCTCAAGAAAGTGCGGATCAGAAAATTATGAAATTAACATGGTTTGTTCTTCATCGTGTTCCCTGGACAATTTTTAAAAATTTTTCTGATGTGGTTATTAGTTTAGAGTTTATTAAGTCAAAATTGAAAAGCGAAATTTCTAACATGAGTGAGTTCTCAGGGTTTGATACAGTGGTATCCCAGATATTCAAGTCATTGTGCAGAGTAATGGTCACATTCACATAGAACGTTACTCTCCTCTACAGAATGGGTCGTCTATAACAGTGCTCCCCAGCCTTTTTATCGCCGCGGACCGGATCAACGTTTGATCATTTTAACGCGGCCCGCTGAGTGAGGGGGGGGGGGAGATACGTTGATTGTTTATATTTTAGATTGTTTTGATTTAATAATTTTAATTTAATTGGATTTAAACATGCCTTCAAAATAAAATACAGTTGCACCAAAAAATGAATATAATGTGATTTAACATTTTATAACTCACTAGAACGCTAAATCAATAAAATAGTTTCAACCACAAAAAACCCACGAAGCGCTCGAACTCTTTTAAAAGCAAAGACAGGTGATTGTGCACCAACTAGGAGAATGAATGTTTAGTCTCAGTCTCGCCTAAAATCCCCGCTAATGTCTGAAACATGTCCAAAATGCCTCTGTTCACGCGCCGTCCCCACAACTTCAGTTTGAATTTAAATGCAGCTACTTTGCCTGCCAACTTGAAAACAGTTGTCACATTTGTCAAAATTAGAAAATAGAGACATACAGAATTCAGAAATCATAATTGAAGCTCTAGTAACAGAACAAATTTCAAGTTCTGATTTACCGCCTCCTAATTTGAGTGGACATTTCATAGATAAGAACCGCACAAACCCGAGATAAATACACCAAAGTAAATAAAATGGAAATAATTTAATATTTCTTGTACGGCCCGGTACCATTTGATCCACGGACCGGTACCGGTCCGCGGCCCGGGGGTTGGGGACCACTGGTCTATAACACCCATAATGTTGAAGTGTCTATTCAGGGTACAGTGGCCGGTTAGGAGGCCAATTGCTATCCTGATTTCTTTCCTACCCAAATTCAGAAGTTCCCTCGATTTATCCCAAGGAGATTGTCAACCGAGTTTTTTGGCTTGTCTTTTATCATTAGATTGAACCCATGTATGGTAGGACTCGGCAAGGAGAAAACCTTTGATGCTCCCTCTAACCCAGGGCTCCAAATACACGGGTGCACAGGTGCACATGAAAATAAAATTGTGCATCTAATTTTTTCCCACTAGGTGCACACAGTGCACCTAACTTTTAAAAAAACGGAGGGGAACGTATTTTATGTTATTATGATACTTGAACAAAATATTAGTATCGACCTCTTTCGCTCTAAGGGAACGTAATAAAAATTCCTGAACACACACTGCGCAAAACCAAAATCACTGGGCCGTAACGGGTTTATACAGGAGGAAGGTTTACTTGTGCCACTGCCACCAGAACTTTCCGATGATCGAAACTTTTTCCAGATGGCTCTGTTGAAGTGACTGTCGCGACAGCCGGAGAAAAGAGAATTTATATCACTTGACCACCCGCAAACGATAGGCATCCCACATTTTTGTAAACACCTCGTGTTTCAATAAAGCGTAAAGCCGTACGAATAGGATTATTATTTATCTTTAAGTACATATTTTATCTACTTAAAATATAGTGTACTCGTTTATTTTTTGTGTTTTTTGCCCACCAATGTCTAATGACTGAATATTTGTAAGTAATAATTTCGCAGATAAATAAAATTGTTTAAATATTTTTATTTATTACCTACTATTAACCTATCTAAACATACCCCACTAATAAAGTAGTTTACATTGCATTAATGCTCTTACATTACGTTTTTTTTAATGTGCACCAAAACATAATCTGTGCACCTAATTTAAGACTTAGGTGCATCTAGTGCACCTGTATTAAAAATACCTGTATTAATGTCAAAAAAAAAGTGAAAGGGTAAATACGTGTTTGATGTTATTTTGATGTTTGAACAAAATATTAGTATTGACCTCTCTCGTTAAAATTCCTAAATACACACTATGCGAAAACAAAATCGCTGGGCTATAACGGGTTTATACAGGAGGAAGGTCTACTTGTGTCACTGCCACCAGAACTTTCCGATGATCGAAACATTTTCCAGATGTTTCTGTTGAAGTGACTGTCGCGACAGCTGTACGCCGGAGAAGGGAGAAGTTCGATTTTTCAATATTGTTATATACTATCTACTACGAACCCCTATATAAACATACCCAACTAATAAAGTAGTTTACGTTACATTAATATACTCTTTTTTTTACGTTTTTTTTTAATGTGTACCTAAAATATAATTTGTGCACCTAATTTAAAGACTTAGATGCACAAGGTGCACCTGTATTAAAAAATCTATTTCGAGGCCTGCTCTAACCCCATTGTGAGGCAGATCCCAGACAGGCCAATCAATGGCGTTTCTAATCCATGTTTTGCCAATGGGTCTGCTGTTTCATTACCCTCAATGCCAGTGACCCAGACAAGAGAGACCTTGTTTCTCTCAGCCAGGTCCTCAAGTGCACTGTGACATTCCCACACTGCTTTTAAGGAGAAGCAGTGACTTTGCAAAGCCTTTAGGGCTGCCTGGCTATCAGAGAAGATTTCTATAACCCTCTTAACTACACCTCTATCGAGGCAGTTGTAAGCACAAGCAGAGATCGCCAGAACCTCAGCCTGATATACAGTGAGACTTGAAGTGAATTAGACAACTTCCGCATTGTAAAACCCTCCTGTCGATTGAAGGCAAGAACTCACCGGTCTTTTGTTGGAGATGTGGGAAGACACGAAACTGGACAGGAACTCCACCGCGGGAAGCTGGCTGTCCGGCAGATCGGACATCTAGGGACAGATGGAAACAGATGACAGAGGAGGAAATTTAGAGAAACGTGAAATCGGAAGCAGCTAAAGACGATACTTACAGGTGTTTTGTCGAAAAACAAGATGAGCAGCAGGTTGATGATGTCCTGAAAGTACACAAAGGTGTTAAGATTCACTAAACTTATTTGACACCAATCGCAACAGAGATGTGTTTTTAAAGGTCATTCGAAAAGTTCTGCGTGTTTTTTTAGATAAATACCAACGAAGCAGTACGAAAACATAAGAAAATTAATTACATTGAATCACATTGGTCCCATTTTGTTCTACGACTGTTAGCCATCTTTCAAGCAGCTGGAAAATTCCCTTTAAAAAAATCATTAGGCTTATGGCTAAAGAAGTTATCGAGGTGCCGTTTGACAGTCTCCGATGAATTGAACTCCAGACCATTCAGAAAACTTTGAAGTGACCCAAAGAGGTGAAAATCTGAGGCGGAAAGGTCTGGTGAATATGGGGGTGACACAAAACATGTCTCGGCCACACTCAATAAATCTTTGTACCGACATTCGACGAAATGTGGGACACCTCAATGATGGGTCGGTTCTAGTCTCTTTGCTTCGATTTCTGCTTTTAATACTGCCACTCGAAAAGAGTATTTTTCCAAATTTATTGTCCGATTTTGTGGCAACAATTCAAATTAAACAATTCCTTTTAAGTCCCACCCTACAGAAAGCATTACTTTCTTGGGATGCAGTCCCCTGTTGATGTAAAGCGGGCATCATCTTCGAGGCTGAAATTTCTGTGCTTAAATTCAACAAATCATGGTTCAAACTGCAGCCTCGGAATCAGCTTATGTCCATATATACGGCACACTTTTTACGAGCAGTCTGACTGGCATTATTTCCTTTCTTAAAATAAAAGAGCAGAATGTGACAAAAATGAACTTTTTGGTTCTCTGTTCTTAGCACTGCAGTGAAACAAAAATGATGCCCCGACACATGCTATATAATGATGCAGTGTCAGCAGAAAAGACTGAATTGAAACATCTGCTTCGATCAAGGTCACTCCTTATCAGCGGTAGCAAAATAATAATAACAAAGCTAGCTTCGATTTGAAAACGCACAAAACTTTCCAGATGACGCAATATAACATAATAAACAGGAAAAGTTTTACATCTCTACATCAATTACACATCAGCATTTTAAGTACACTGTAGCCATAAAAAACAAAAAGACTAGAAAAAGCACTTTGAAGTTTCAAATGGTTTAGGTCCTTGCATAAAAAAAATCAAATATGTTGTACCATATGGTACTAGCCGACACTTTTTCTCTAACACGTGGATGCTGGAATGTGCATCAACATCCAGACAGTGACAATAACAACTGCAGGCTTTGCATGTGCGTTTTTGACAAAATACCGAAAGAGTTTTTCTCATCAGCGGCCTGGCGTTCCATTTCTGTCTGTCCCTTTCCTTCCCCTTGTGTCTGGCAATTGAGTTCAGAGATGCGATAAACCGTTCTGTGCGTTTTCAGGAACGATTTTCCCATCGACACAGCTGGAGTTTCCGTCGGTTCCCTAATCCCATGTCTGGAATGGAGATTAGCTTTTGGGAACTCAAGTCGGCATTACAGACGGTTTTTGCATCTGTGTGGGGGTGTCTTCAGTTCTGTTGAGGACATAAACATCTCTTGCCAGGGCTCGGAATTCATCCCCCTCCCGTTCACAGCTGTGGTTCTGTGGAACCCAAGATAACAAGGACTTTATAGGAGACTGTTTCTGAATTCGACGAGAGACAGACGTCTCCGTTTTGTGGAGAGCCATTGTTGCTTTGGCTACAGGCAGGTTTTTGATTGTCGATGGCTGTGCCCTAACTTTAACCTTGTAAACTTACTTGTAAATATTTCAATTATCTAAATAAATAGTTTAATTTTAAACCAGCTGTCCGTCTAATTCTTACAAAACAGTATAACCTCACTCAATAATGCAGCTACAGCTATGAAATTGTGTGCACATATTCTTTAAAACTGTATACTCAGTACAGAAATAATTGAACTATAAAATTACTTTTATCAAGTGAAGCAAAGAGCACTTACTGGGTCTGCAATGATGTCCATCACCGGCAGAAACACGATGCAGCAGAAAATTTCTCGCACCAATGAAGTAGCAGTTCTTTGGGATGGAACAAAGTCAAATAAGCACACAAATTAAACAGAAACAAATCACAGAGATAAGCTAAAATTGTCTCTGGCGCAGCATTAGAATAAGTAGAGATATATCATGCTTTAGAATCTCTTTTGGTACACTGTAAATAAATCCTCTTTCCTATTTTGCACTTGGAACCGTTCTTAAGTCCATGACACATTAGAATAAGTAGATATATCAAGCTTTAAAACATCTTTCAATTCACTAGTGTAAATATATCCTGTTTTCTATTTTGACACTTAGAAAAAAAAACATTCTTAAGTCTTATGATACAACATTAGAATAAGTAGAGGCATATCAAGCTTTAGAATCTCTTTTGGTACACTAGCGTAAATAAATCCTCATTTCTATTTTGACACTCAGAGAAAAACCTTCTAAAGTCTCTGACACGTTAGAATAAGTAGATATATCAAACTTTAGAATATCTTTCAGTTTACTAGTATAAATAAATCATATTTTCAATTTCGACACTCGGAGAAAAATCATTCTTAAGTCTATGATACAACATTAGAATACATAGAAGTACACCACCCTACAATAATGGATACACGCTTTAATGGGGGGATGGTCCCCACATGCTTCAATGACACTAGCAACCCTTCTGGGCACACTTTCAACGAGGTTTGGATACACAGCTATGGATATTTATGTCCATTCCCACTGCAAGAATGTCGGCAGTTCGGCTGTAGATTTCGGACGTGGTTCCCTGGTCCTTAAGTGTCACTCTAACACGTCCCACACATGTTCTATGATGGTTAGATCGGGACTCTGAGTGGGCCAGGGAAGACGTTTTACATCCATATCTCGATACCACTGCTCGACAGAGGCTGCATTGTGACGTTGAGTGTTGTCGTCCTGGAAATCACATTCGTCTATTCCATCAAATTGTCAGAGCGTAAGAAGAACCCGATGGTTCAAAATGTTCATGGAGGTGCCGGCGTTCAATGGACTAGGAACAACATGCAAAGGTCCCATGCCATACCACGAAAAACACCCCCAAACAAGTAGTTGGATTTTTGCAAATCCACTGGCGTCCGGTCCGTTATAGTAGGGTAGTGTATATCAAACTTTAGAATCTCTTTTGATTCGCTGATAATTGAGATTGCTGGTTGAGTGTAAATAAATCTTTTCCATTAGAGCAATCCTTGCAGCGTCTTTTCTGTAGTGCTGGATGCGGAAATTCCACTGCTAGCGAGTGGACCACACGACGTGAAATAAGAGAAAACGCACCTGCAATCGAGGTACTTCTGCTGCACTATGAAGGGCAGGAGGTTCGAGGTGAGCTCCCGCAGGTAGGCCAGTTCAGCCTCCCTGCTCTGTAGGGCGGGGTGCAGCTTGTCCCCCAGGAAGCAGAGTACTGTCTCTTCCGTGCGTAGGGGGGGCTTGTCCCACTTCTGCGCTTGGAGGAAGCAGTCCAGGTGTTTGCACAAGGCGTTCGTTGCCTTCTCCGTTATTAGTTTTACAATGTCCACCTGCAATGAAAAGGTATTTTAAATTAGAATGAATATTATATAGTTTAGATACAATCAGCTAATTAGCATGTTTTCAACGGTGATAGCTCGATTTCCAATGTGTTCAAAAACACTATTCATGTTGTAAATTGTTCTTAAATTTATTCTTCATGTTTTAAACCTACATCAAGTTGCAAGAAACAATAGGTTTTTTTAGAAATTTTTTTTCACCATTAGTATTTTTTGAACGGTGATAGCTCAAATTCCAATGTGTTCAGAAACACAATTCATGTTGTAAATTATTCTTAAATTTTAAACCTCGAGTTCCAAGAAAGACTAGTTTTTTTTTTTTCAAATTTTTTTCACCAGGGATGTTTTTTATCAAGAATTTCAACACTTATAAATCGACAATAAATGAATTTTTTTACTAATAACTTGGACTGAGGTTCAAAGCATCTGCTGCGTTACACAGATTGTAATGACACAAAAATAATTCAAATAGATCAATTCATTGTTGAGTTTTCACTGTTTGAACAAAGATTTGAACATACTATTGCAAAAACAGTTCATCAGAAATCAAGTTAAAAATTTTTTAGAAAGAAGTCTGTATATGGTGACAGTACTGAACAAAACCCCTCGTAACTGGAAAACTATTTCGAATATGTATAAGATCCTGGCAACGTTTGAAAGATAAGGAATATTTTGAATTAATAAAAAATTATTGATATTCTGGTTAATATAATGTATGCATACACCTTAAACGACGATTGGAACCTAAAAAATCATTTTCCCAAGTATTTCCTATTTGCATGGTCGCAAGTGCTACAGATTGGTCTAAGACAGGGAAGTAATAGTCTATGTTTTCTGTAGTGTTTTAAAGTAAAACTGTACCAAATTTGGAGTGAATGGTTCAAACGCCGCAGATTTGTAAAGAAAATATACAAGCATACACACATATCCATTTTATAGAAAAAGCATTGTGTTTACTCACGTGTGATAATTTCTGACAAAAAAATATATACAAACTTCATTTAACTTCAATCAGAAGTTATTAAACTATTAATCATTTGAATTCTCATTTAAGAGGTATTTTATATGGGGTTGTTTTTCCACAAGTCAAATTCCAACTGCATCATAACAAAGAATACAAAGCAAAAATAGTAATTGCATATTGCTACTCACTTGTAACGCTCTCCGTAAAAGACTAGAGAAGAGGAACCTCAGTGATGTTCTGATTTCTTGAATGAAATCCTCATCTTTACTTAAAGTACTGCAAACAAAAGAGTTGTCAAACAACAATCTGCCCAAAGGCAAGTTACATAGAATTCCGTAAATACTTACATAGAATTCCACTAATAACATAGAATTCCACTAATAACATAGAATTCCACTAATGATTACATCAGGGTGGTAACAAAATCCAAGAAAAAAAGTTTCCTGATGTTTCCATGATTTCCCTGATAGTCTCATAAAAATTTCCCTGATTTAACAATTCCCTTAAGAAATGTTGTGATCCGTGATTGGTATCGATATAAAGTATCCACGCAACACTATTTTTAAATATTTAAGAACAGAGGGTGTAAAAGGATCATTCTCCACAAATATTTTGTATTTTTTCTCTACAGATATTTTAATTGTTATTGTAAAGGTTGGAACCCTTAATGGAACTCTTATAATTGCAATTGAAAAAAATTGAGAAAAAATGCAAAATATTTTGATTATGAACTTTTTACACCTCACCCTACATTATCATACTATTCATCAAAATCAACTGCAAATATACATAAAAATTTCTACAAAAATGTAATTGCAAACAAAAATAACTAATTTAATACACAAAAAACATCATTAGTTATACAAATTTCAAATTGTATACCACCAGCTGCATCGCTAGACGGTACGACCGCGAAAATAACGGCGAAGGTTTTCACGGTGTTTAAATATTACGACGCCATGGTTCTTTATTCAAATTACTATTTTGGCGTACATGATATATTCGATTCTCAAAAGCACGCGTAATAGTGCATCTCTAAATGAACGATAATGGTAGGTAGCCGTTTAAATTGTCAAAATTTCCCTGATTTTTTGCAAAATTTGGAAAATTTTCCTGAGAATTCCCTTATTTTTCCAGAATTAAAAAGTTCCCTGAGAATTCCCTGATTTCCCGGTTTTCCAGGTTCTGTTACCACCCTGTACATAGAATTCTACTAAGGATTACATAGAATTCTATAAATTATTACATAGAATTCCATAAATGATTACATAGAATTCAATAAATGATTACATAGAATTCAATAAATGATTACATAGAATTCAATAAATGATTACATAGAATTCTATTGATTACATAGAATTCCACTGATTACATCGAATTCCATTAATGAATACATAGAATTCCATTAATGAATACATAGAATTCCATTAGTGAATACATAGAATTTCATTAATGAATACATTGAATTCCATTAATGAATACATAGAATTCCACAAAGGATTACACAGAATTCCATAAATGATTACATAGAATTACATTAATGATTACATATGCATAATTGCATTGCATTGTACAGAATTGCATAAATGATTAGATAGAATTCCATTAACGATTACATAGAATTCCATTAAAAATTACATAGAATTCCATTATTCATTAATGAAAACATAAAATTTCAGTAATCATTATATAGAATTCCGTAATCACTACATAAAATTCCAGTAATGATTAAGAATTTTGGTTACAAGTATACATTTTCAAAAACGACATTTAAACATAATTATTCGTTAATTGACCTCTACCAAGCAGTGTGGCAGGCAAACAGATGATCAAAATGATGCACAATGCCTATCTTTTGGTTGACCACAACAGACTAGATTTTCAATAATGGGTATGTTTAAACATAGTTCATACTGTTGACACCACGACAAAGGCATCTATCTGCATTTCAGCAATTTTCACCTAAATGCATTTTTGGAGTCTCCATTTTATGTTTTATGCCATGACAAAGTCACGAATCATCTCAATTCTGAGTGAAAATGCCATTTTCAGTCGTAACTCGATTTTTCCAGACGCATCCAAACTTTGTACAAACGTTGATTTTGCAGATTGGTGCCTTTAGAGTGGTGGTAACAATAAGGAATTGAGTCGAAGCAGACAGTGTGGTCAAATGTGAACGACAAAAATATGATTCATTCTAGAAAATCTACAACCATGTTTCTGACTTATACTCATCTCTACTATTATAAAAGGAAGTGTTGGTGTGTCAGTGTTTTTAGACGATCTAGACCACTTAGTCCTGTAATTTAGCACAGGTAGTAATAATTTAGTGCGAAGCCCAGATTTTAAAATTAAATCTAGACCATTTTTAATTAATTTATTGGTATTTTTCCCCCTTCAGAATGGTAACAGTATGAAGAGATCGTATTCTAAATTCATTTTTCCCCTTTCATTTCCCGGGCACAAACAATTCCAGCGAAACGACACAAAACAAATAAACATTTTTGACTGCCGTCGATTTTTTTTTATTCTTTAGTCCAAGTTTCTATCTTTGCAATCGTTAAAGATAGTAAAAAAGTCAACGGATTTGAAATCTGTGGAAAATTGGACACGGTCGATACCTTAAATGCGTTTTCTTTAAATAAATAATTTTTCAATTGTTACTTTTATATCTTCGCAATCGAATTGGGCCACATTTTAAGAAGATATTTGTTATGAACACAAAAAGGACAATTTGAGGTTTTCTATCTTCAAGATCGTTAAAGATCGAGTAAAAATTTTAACGGATTCAAAAACTGCGGCAAATTTTACACCAGATGGTTATTTTAAATGGGATTTTCTTGAAACAAATAATTTTTCAATTGTAACTTTTATATTTTTGACTGTGCTCAATCCTACATTCTGGACCTTAACTCCTCAGGGCCTAATGAGCATTTACGTCCCAGAGATTAGATTTCATTCCATATAGGGTAAATAAATCTCACTTTTGAATGGGTTCTTACGTTTTCAGTGTTAAGGAATTAGGGAATAAAAACATGACCAAACCAAAGAAACCACGATTATCATTCACGGTCCCCCTTAGCTGAGCAACTGATAAATGTTGGAAGGGAGAAAACAAAAACACAAAATGAACGCGAAAGCATGGTCGTTCGTCAAGAAGAGCAAAAACTTCAGTGAACGTAGGAGAGTCTTCCTGTTCAACAAGTTCAGAGGAAAGGATGTAGCTACTTATATTTACACAATGTGGCTACTTACAAACTTATATGCTGACTCAGATAAAAAAGAATAGGACATGCCTATCTCATACAGACAATTTTGAAACATTAGCTAGACAATGCTAAGTACGAGTTTATAATTTATAAACAAACAGAACTTTGATTTCATAAGCCAACTGTTGTTACCTTCAATAAAATTGAACTTATTTCTTTAGTTCATTAAACTTTAAAAAATCAAATGGGTACAGCTACACTCTACGTTTATGAGTGATGGCAACGGCTTGGCGATTTTTTTTGGCGCACTTCTAGTAACGAGTTACGATAAATTAAGGCAACCCATCTTTCGTTGCTGTTGTTGTGGTTTTCATGGCAACCTCGGCAAACGGAAACTTTTAATTTTCATTTTGAATACTGTAGAAAGTTCTTTCAAAATCCGTTAAAGTCGATTGATTTCATTGGTTCGTTTTAAATTTTTTCTTTCCTCCCATTGGTTATTTTGTTTTAAAAATATCCTTTGATTGCATTGGTCCTTTTAAATCGTTTTCTGTGATACCATTGGTCCATTTATTTGTATTTTGACAGCTGTGGAATTGTTATTTTACTATAATAGTTTTCACGAAATGATTAAGAGTTTTTTTTTTTTTTTACCATTTTCGTTTTCATTATTTCTTTACGAAAGAATTTAGATGTTATCAGGTTGTATTATTTCTTGCTTTTTTTCTTTTGTAGATCTTTTTATTTTTCAACATGCCCACTGTATTTAGTATAATTGATAAGTTTCAGGGTATTCTTACCATTCGTAGCTTAGTTTCTCTGCTGGTTCACAAATGTGTTTTGATACGTAATTAATATTACTACTTTTTGTGAAAGTTTTTTTTAAATATACTTTTTAAAACGTTCTGAAATGTGCTTAAAAAGTGTGTTGAAAAAAGAAAAAAAAATTGTGACAGAAAAAGAGTTAAGAAATAATTCTTTCCTTGGCGACTTTAGAAGTGCGCCAAAAAAAATCGCCAAGGCCATTGCCATCAGTCATAAACGTAGAGTGTAGCTGTACCATCAAATGTTATAACCTTTTAATAATAAAAAATTCATATTTTTTGTCCTACCTTATAAAATAACTGTCGTATTAAAAAGTACAATTAAATGAAAAACATTAATGCTGTTAACTTATATAAATATTTGGCTGAGAAAATGTATGATGAAATCTTTTCTTGATATCAGACTTTTTCTGATCTTGATATCAGAAAAAGTTGTCTTTTTTAAACAAAATTGTCACTTTTGGCCCGTTTTCACAAAAGAGTCGCCCAAGGTTAAAACTAGTCAGAAAAGGTCAGTTTTTTATCGCCAATGACAACCCTGATGGATCAATGATGCGTCTTACCTGTACCAGGAGTAGATATGCTTCTCAATCACAAGATTCAGAATCTGAAAGATAAAAGGGAAATGAGGTTCACTTTCTTATCTTCCGCATGCAAAGTGAACCTATTGGGGCATTCGGAAAGTTCTGCGCGTATTCTAAGGTACATACCAACGAAGCAGTACAAAACACATAAGAAAATTTTATTCAATCACATAAGCACCATTTTGTTCTGCGACTTTTTGCCATCTTTCTGGCAGCTCCAGAATGTGTCTAAAGAATGTCATATGTACTTCAGCAAATTATTTTAAGTTATAAATTTAATAACAGTAATAGTACAATGAGCAATAAAGATGAGTATCAGAAGTTTTAATGATATCAGTAAAATTAAAAATACAGCATCAAATATATTTAATATTAAAATTTGTAAAGCATAAACAATAATTATGTTATAGCTTGCTAATGGGATGGCTGATACCGAGTTTTACTAACTCATTTAGGTATGTTAGGAACAATACTGCTAGTAGAAACTCTCAAGACTGATTCTAACGGCCATATTCACAAGTCTCGAGTTAACTCGAGGATCAGTTGATCCGCGAGTAAGAGTTAACTCGAGGATTATCAAAAACGGTATTCTCAAACGGCGTGTTAAGTGATCTGGGGATTAAAATGAGACGCTAGCTGTGATTGACTACCTCACGATCACGTGGTATTGTTTACATTGGTTACGACGCCCCAATATGCATTCGTACTGATCAAGCACGTACTTCACCGTAGAATTGATTCCAAATTGTGAATAAATAGGACTCGCACAGCATTTTAATATGGGTTTGGGAAAAGAAATGCAAAGGTATTTAATTTCAAATTAAATTTTTATGCAAACCTAAATTTGGCAAGAAAGAATTGTACACAATGTCTTGACAGATGTATGTAATCTGATTATCTTTATACTTGTCAGTATGGGTGTGTGTTGGTGTCGTGAAAAGTAACTTGTATTGTCAATTTTCTTTCATTCGTAATAAATCAACAGAATAATTTTTATTCTACGACGAATTTGTATCTGCCATGGTCGTTTTCTACCGTTCGCTCTCTCCGGCTTATAGGACAGAGGTGGCGCCGTCTATCTTTTCGCTAAGCTGCTTGTTTAAGATTTACGCAGCTACCTTTATTTTCATTTTTCTTTTGAATTTCAATAAAAATATGTTTAAATTTTTCCATTTAAGCAATATTATGATGAGGACATTAGCTGCTATGTAGAAGGTGCTCCGTAATGACAGATCCAGTCCAGTCGTCGAAAGAATACTGTAATTGAGCATAGAATGAAATGTATCCTCCATTTTGCTTTTCCAAAAAGATGGTACTGCGCATGCGTTAAATGTAACTCGCGAGTTAACTCGCCGATTTTGGAGGATCAAAATGTAACACCGAAACGGCAGTTTAAACCACGGATCAGGACTTGTGAATACGGTTTTTTCGATAACTCGCGGATTATCGTTGATCCTCGAGTTAACTCGGACTTGTGAATACGGCCGTTAATGTTTGTCAGTCAATTTGCTTCTTAACTAAAATCCCCTTGGAAGTTTAGTCAAAATGAGTTTGTGAGCCGCAAATGGATAATTCGAGGGCCGCAGGTTGTGCACCTCTACTATAAAAGGAAGTATTTGTTCGTTTGTTTCTTGCACGCAAAGTCCTGACAAATCTATGGCACTTACAGTAATGGGATGAGGCACACAGGTAGTCCAAATTTTTTGCAATTTTTGAGTTGAGACGAATTTTTAAATGTAATCTAGAACATTTTAAAATGAATTTACTTATTATTGTTTTCTATGGAATGACAACAGCGTAAAAGATCGGATTCTAAATTTATTTTTACATTTCCCTTTTCATTTTGCGCGGAGGAATGATTTTCCAGCCGACGATAAAAAACAAAGTTTTAACTTTAGTTACATGGCTCTCTTTTCAATCTCCTATACTGTTGAAGATAGAGAAAAAAATTTCAACAGATTTGAAATCTGAGGAAAATTTCCCATGAGAACGATACCTAAAAATATTATTTTCTTTAATAAAATGTTTGAATTGAATATCTTTAAAATTTTTGCAAGAGTATGTGGCGTCACGCAAACATTTGCGTTCCAAATATAAACAGATTAAATTTCCTTCCCTCTTATGATTTCAGCAAAAGAAAAGAAAAGAAAAAACATTTTGCCTTGCATTCTTTAGTTATTTTTTGTAAAATCAGGATCGTGAAAGATAGATTGAAAATTGCTAAGTTTGAAATCTGAAAATTTGACAGCAGATAGATACTTTATACGACAGCAGATAGATATTTTATACGATTGTGACATCATGCCGTATTGGTAGGTCTCTGGTCAGATTCGCGACCCATCTCCCACTAATCCATTACTCTTCCGACCGGGATACTGGAGATCGAAGGTCCCTTCGGAACCAGGTTCTCCAGAATTTCATTCAGCACCTAGATTGAAGTCAAGCCGATCGACAGTGTGAGTGGGAAACTGAGACAAAATAAATGAAACCTCTTCGAAAGCTTGGTCCACTTCTTTCGGCACCTTCAAGTTCATCCAGGGCTTGGCCGTGTACACATTCAGCTCGGGACGATGGCGCTTACAGTCAATGACCCCGCACCGGGAACACACCGTCCTCAACTTGGAGCCCAAAACCTCCTGTTCAGAAAACGCCATTCATGAATACCATAGCAAACAGAATACAAAATCAGTATGAGCCATCAATTACATGACGAGGCTTGCAATACAAAGAGCAGGGTAACAAACCTGTTCTGAACAGCTTCAGGAGCATTCTCATAAAATTTCAGGAGTTTTGAGGTTGTTTCTGGAGCAACGCGAAAATAAGGACCAAAATTAAAGAAAGGCATATTTTTCTTGAAAAACAGGATAAAATTCCTCTTATTAGTACAAATAATTTCTTTTAGAGAGAGAGCATACACAGTACAAAGTCCCAAATATGGACGTTTTGCTAACCGGAGTTTCTTTTGTTTTTCTCACTTTTTCCATTTTTCAAAGAACAATTAGGTAAACCTGAACCTAATTGATAAAACAATGCAAAATAACGGACATATTCAAAGTAAATACTACACAGAAAAATTATAAGATTTAAAGTAAAATTTCTTTTATTGTATTAAAGCTTTTTTTTTCCTTTTAAGAAAATTGTTCCTATTTATATATCTGCTATTTTACTATTGCAAACGTAAAATTCGGGTGTGGGAGGGTAGATTAAAGTTTTTTCGACACAAAATACAAATAATCGAAATTTGGAATGGCCAAGGTCCGGAGGGATTCTAGATTTTGCACTGTATATATATATACTAGGGGGCTCCGCCCCCTGCTCGCTTACGCTCGCCAACCCCCGGGGATTGCTACGCAATCCCATTTGGTTTGCTTCGCAAACCAACACTCCTTTTACATATGCCATTTGGTTTGCTTCACAAACCAACATTCCTTTTGCAGAGTGAAACTATCTGAATAATTTGTATTATCCTGATTTCACTTTACGGTCCATCACGTCACAGCGAGGGCTTTTCCCCCTGCTCGCTTCCGCTCGCCGACCCTAGGGGATTGCTACGCAATCCAGTTTGGTTTGCTTCGCAAACCAATACCTCTTACGCAAGTGATTTCACTCTTTTTTGCTTTAACACTTAATGCACCCTAAACTAATAGCCGCATTAGTAAAAAAATCTTCTGCATCTTGTTCCCTGTACAATTTTAAGTAAACCCTGTTAATCTCCAAACTTTACGATGTGTACTTTGTACTTTCTCGGTAAAACGTCTGAGAACAGAGGGAAAAAAGCGAGCCTTTTTCCTCGCCAAATAAAAATAAATAGTTTTTATGGCAATTGTTGCTACGATAAATTTGATATCTGGCAAACACGATAGTCAAAAATACAACCCTCCGCAAATTTGCTCCGCAAAATAAAAAATACGAAATTTGTGTCATTAACTTTTGATTGCATCGAATTTATTTATGAACCAATTTTTAAAATAATGGTACCGTAAGAAAGAGTACAGTCTGAAGTATACTGCGCTATTTTTAAAATAAAAAACTAATAGTAATACGATATAGATATGACAGTTTTAGTTATGGTTGTAACAAAAAGTAGCGAAAATATCCAAAGATTAAGAATTTTGTATGACCAACTTTTGATCGCATCCAATTTAATTATTAACCGATTTCAAAAATAATAGTACCGTAAGAAAGAGTACATTCTGAGGTATACTCTTATATTTTAAAAAATTAAAAATAATAGTAATAAAATATGATACGGCAGTTTTTTAAAAAAAATAACAAAAATGTCCTGATTTTTCCCGAATTTCAAAAAAATATTATCAAGAACCAAATTGAAATTTCAAAAAAAACTCGAAGAGCTGCAAAAATTTACGTTGAGAGGTACTCTTTAAAAAAAACTCACGGCTGAAGACTTAAAATTTTTATGTGTTTTGCTCACTCGCGGAAGAAATTTCGCTTCTTCAATTTTAACACTTAATAAACCCTAAACTAATAGCCGCATCGGGAAAAAATCTTAATAATTGTCTAGGGAATACAATGAAGAACAAACCATGTTAATTTTGTTTTTTTTCTATCAGTACTTTCTCGGGAAACCGTCTAAGAATCGAGCTAAACAACACAGTTTCAATCCTGCGGCGGCGGTAACATTTTTTTAATATAGATATATATATATATATATAAAGGATAAAAAAATTACATAAAAGGTTTTATCCTTAAATTATAGAAACAAAAATCTATAATACACAATTTCCCCGTAAGTGAAAAATTTTCCCTTTTCATAAGAAAAAATATCGCAATCCTGATAGAAGAATATGGCAAAAATTTCCCTTGTAAGTTGAAATTTTTTTCCTTTTTTCTGCATCGACGTAATTTCCAGAGTGAACCAAACAAATTGCGGATTTTAGATGTTTTAGCGGAGAAACTCCGGAAGTTCAGTAGCACTTGGCAACTCTGAAAGAGAAAGCATAGTGCCTATTCTCTACTATGAAGGCTGTTCAATAAGTAATGATTTTACTGTCATGAAACCAGTCATTGCGTCATTAAATTCTGTGGAATACAGAAATGTTCTTGGTCTGTTCTAATAAAAAAAGTCGATAGATGGGGTATACGAGTTGATGCGCCAGAGTGTCGCATGACTAAACGCAAGCTTGTTTCGCTGAGCCTGTGAACAGCGTTATGCAATTAAATGTTGTGTTTGTTTGCAAAAATTGGCATCAGACACTTTTAGCACGATGCCCGAGGCTTTCCACAATGAAGCAACGTCAAAAGCAAATGTTTTTCAGGACAACATGCCTGATGGTCATTGGCTCCTCTGTTGATCACTGTCTCTGTGATGAACGTTGAAGACCTTTCATCACGTTCAAGATCTTTCACAGTTTGACTTCCTTCCTAAAAGTTTTAGGCCAGCAAAAAAAACACTTGCCCTCGATATTGCTTCATCGTGAAAAGCCTCGCTTAGCATCATGCATGTTATCCTGAAAAACACTTGCCCTCGACGTTGCTTCATCGTGGAAAGTGTCATGTATCGTGCAAAAATTGTCCAATACCGATTTTTGCAAATGAACACAAAATTGAATTGCAAAACGCTGTTTAAAGGCTCAGCCAAACAAGCTTGCGTTTAGTCACATGACACTCTGGCACATCAGCTCGTATACGCCATCTATCGACTTTTTTGTTAGAACAGACCAGCAACATATCTTTATTCCACAGAAATTAATGATGGTTTTGCAACAGCAAAATTAGTCTTATTAATTATTGAATAACCTACGTACTAAAAGGAAGTGTCTGTGTGTGTCTTGTCTGCAGTGTCCTCTGATGAATCTAAAGCACTTACAATAATGGAATTTGGCACACAGGTAGTCCTAATTTTTTACACGTTTTGTGTCCAGCCTGAATTTTAAAATTCAATCTAGAATGTTAAAAATCTTATTAATTAGGATTTTTCTCTCTGTTCATTATTTTCGTGGACTGACATTAAAGCTCCTCCTTTGAAGAAAGCAAAGGACTTTGCAGTTTTTTGACCTTTGGACAAAATCAATCAACCCTTAAGCCTTTGATGTCCGAGCATTTACCGAGTTTCAGGGTTTTAAAGTCTAATAAAGTGACTAATTGAACTAAAAAGTGACTAATCAAGCAAAAAATTGACAAATAATAATAACGCTAAATATATTCAAGCATAAAGATAGAAAATAAAAAGATCCTCCCTTATCATTTCCTTTCCTTTCTTTGTAAGGATATTTTATTTTCTTCATACTTAAAAAGTACATAATTTTAAAATATTAACAAAAATTAAAAAATTGTAATTATGATTTTTATATTCGTTTATTTTTGGCACAGCTTAAAGAATTTCTTCCTTTTCTTTGAAAGATTATGTGTCCTTTTTTTTGTTGAAAAAGTCTGAAATTAATTTTGTCTTTTTCTTCTCAATAGAAGAATGTGCATTTTTTTAAAGTCTGATTTTGCTGACCAGCATCATCTTAGACTTTAGCCACTCCTTCAGTCATTGCCTAAATAAGTTCTGCTTCCTTAAAATCTTTATTTTTTTATAATTTTAATTATAATTTTTAATAATTTTGAAGCACTGTCCAATGCCTCATATTCTTCCTTACGCATAATTTTAAGTTTTCTTTCTTCTTCTTCTATCACCTTTCTTTTCTTTGCCAGCTGCTTTAAATTGTTTTTCTCTGCTTTCAGTCTATCTTTTTCTTTCCTGTCCTTCTCTAATTTTTCTTGAGCCTTATGTTTTATATCTTCTAAATAGCCATTGTAGGCTTTATATGCAACCCTTCCCATATCCATTAGCTTTGATGTGTACGACACCAAATAAGGTTGATTGTCAAAATTTGCAAAGCTACTTTTGACTGTCATCAATGCATTGAATGTGTGTTCTGACATTGATGCTCTGTCTCCTGTCAAAGTTCTTCCCAAGGCTGAGAAATCATGTTCATTGTCAGCACTACCATCAGAAAGTGACCGAGCAGCCTTCACTAGCTTTGACACAGCTGGGTAATTAGGATCCACATCACTAATGTCTCGCAGTCTGAAGAACTGGTTCCAGTAAACATCAATAGGCTTCATTCTAGATTCTTCTTCCTCAAATTCTCTTGGGAGCAATTTCCACTCATCCAGTAGTCTCTCAGGACATCCCATGGCATTGCTCTTGCAACTTCTAATACTTGCCGAACACTCTCCTATATATAGGACCAAGGATGTGGGAAAATTCGATGAAACAGCGCTCCACTACCTTTTTGGAAATTACGAAGGAAGGAAACTATTCTGCTGCGAAATATTTAGAGGGTTGCTATTGGTATTAATGAATAGATTATCTTATTTGTTGATACTTTAGGCTCCAATTCATTTTGCGAACCAAAACTAAAATTACAGCAGCTGGCACCAGCCAGAGCTTCATATTATGAACAGCTAAAAAAAATGTAAAAAAAAGGTTAGATTTTGATGGAAACACAGGTGTCATTCAGAAGGGGGAGGGTAAGCCCTCCCTTCTGAATGACGCTAAAATGGCATACCTGCCGTGGAGGAAACTAGTCTAGACAAGTTCCAATGCAAGACGAAATTACACAATGTGTACTAGGATGACATTTGACTTTTTATAGATGAAATATGAATTTTTTTAATTGCGCACAAAAAATTGTTCTTCTCTAAATAGAATTTAAGAACTTAAAACTCCTGAAAAAGTGAAATGTTAGAAGCTCTGGACTTTTCATGGATAAAGTTGGACAAACTCATATATGTCACCTCTGGCAACAACGGATTTTTGTGTTCCAACAACACTAGGATAGAATTGCTTAGCCATTATGTCTTGATGGGCAAGATCATGAAAAATAGGATTTACGTTTTTCACAGAGAATTCCACGTGCATTTCAAATGCCATAATAAATGGGTTGTAATTATTTCTATTCTTAGAACAGGATTGGCAGGACAGGAACTTGACAATAAGAATGATTGATGTGTTGAATCACGACCTTCGGTCTAGGTTGAATGCCTTGTTCTTTAGAAATTGTTGGAAGAGTAAAAAGGCAGAAAGATAGAAAAAGCGAGCGAAGAAAATGGCAGATAGCAAAACATCTGGATCTGTGACTTTGTACTGTACCAGCAATTTTACACTTGCATACTCGAGACATAAATATTTGCAACATGAGGATCTGAAATATAAGTTCTGACAGACATAAATCTGAGGAGGAGACTTACCTTTCTTTGTCGCTTGAAAGTCGATATGAAGTTGGGCACACGGTCACGCTTTCTACAAAACAATAAATACTTGCATTTAATTTAATTTGTCCAAGGTAAACACAAAGAAGAATATTCAAATTTTGAATTTTAATCTTAGAAAAGTGCAAATCAGGCTCAAGAATGAACTTTTGTTTCTCATCCAATACTGTAGAAGTCTCGTTGAAACTCATTGGGTAGTAAGTCAACTCACACAAATGACCAGTGATAGTGGACTGTATCAATTTTAGTGTTGAATCATTAATTCAATCACCAATTGGAAATTCTTTCCTGTGAAGAATATGACACAAAAGGGTATTGAACCTTGAGGCACAATCCCTCGTGGATTGCAGAGAACGCTACTGTCTCCCCACACACTCGGAATACGAATACAAAAAGAACGAAGTTGGCGCCTAAAAAACTAAGATATACCTGACCTGTGTTCTGAATGTATAAAAAAAAAGTTTGCTACTGTTACTAGTTTATACATATTTCTGTGTGATCCATCTAGAATATTCCATAAAGAACATATTCCACCTAGAATATTCCTTGCAGAACATTCCAAGAAATATTGAATCATGTGAAAAATAAACAGACTACAAAAGGCGAAGAGGATGGGAAGAAGGCTTCCGAATTACTTTTCAAATTATAACGATCAAACAAATACTAAACAAACATCCTCAACAATCCTTTAACATCGACTTCTCAATAACGTTAAAAAAAAAAGTCAAGTGAAAAAAACGTTTTGCGGAAAAAGTTGTTGTGTCTTAAGACATTACCCTTATTGAATGTAGGTAGGAACTAAATTACATCATCATAGTTAAAATTATTTGTAACGATATTGCATTCTATTGAAATAATGGAACGATTGGATAGTCGTTCTTGTCCGATAGTTGATTTTAAATAATTTTTTATTCATTTCAACTTACTAAAACATTGCTCGCACAAAGCAATAGAAAGAGGAAGAGTTAGAAAATTTCGAAAGCAACATTGATATTTGTGACTCAATTAAACCAAAATCATGAAGAACCTGTCGACTATTAAGCGGAGATGCAATTTCTATGTTTTGCATAAGACATTACTTCGAAATTAAAACTTTGAATTTCACAGGTGAATTCGTACTTTTAAAAACTTTTGCTGTATTTAATAGCGAGATTTGCAGCCAATTTTGTTTTAAATTGGCAACACTCATGTATTGTAAAGACAAGCCATAGAGAAACCAAAAAATCGTCACAAATAGTTTTCCTTTTTTGATAACGGCAATCTATTCGAGACAATAGTGTGTCAAGAACAGTGTAAATTTCTATTTTAAATAATTTTTCAGGTGTCAAGTTACTTCCTTCATCTGGTGTTGCATCTATTTCCATTATCTTAACTCTTCTCTTTGGGTTCTATCTCTCTTTTGGGCCCTTTTCGAAGTGGGCTCTGTGCCTGAGCACCTGATGCACCGGCCTAGTTACGGAACTGGCTTATAGTATAGACTGCTAACAGATTTTTAAGGTTTTAATATTAATTTTAAGTGTACAAGAAAAGACTTAATATTGCTGTGAAATTCAAAACTGCTTCACCCAATTCAAAAGTACATAATAAAAAGCACAACAGATGCATGAAAGAACATTAAACCATCAGAATGAAATTGTGCTGGAAAAAACAATGATACAGCTGCATTGTACACCTAGTGTGGTGGCATTTTTTTTTTTTTTGTCGCCAAGGAAAGAATTTTGACAAAAAAAAACGGGAAAATACTTTCTTAATAAAATTTTACAACGGAAAACAATAAGGGAAAAAACTCTTTACAAAATTAATCAACAGGGGAAAATTCAAAACTTTGAAACACATGTTCTTCTGACAAAAAATAATTAGTAGAAAAAGTTGGAAAATAGGGATTAAAATATATTCTTTTCTTTTAAACTGGTTTAACCTATAATGGCAAAGCCCTCTACAAACCCAAGTGTCACCATCTGAAATAGAATTTCTTGCACAAAAGTTTGTCACAGCATTGCACTTTTCGCATGGAAATTACGATTTAATGAATCCCGATTTCTTAAGGACATTGGCAAAGCTGTTTATACCGTCATAATAGTATGAAAAATAAACAATTTGCCACTCTCACTTTCTAAAGTTTGCATACCAGCAACAAAATTAAACTTCAAATTTCGATAAAGAACACTTTAAACTTATATATCAGGTGTGGGCAAATGCAGCTCCTATTGAAAATTTAAATTCACAGTTTTAATATTATTTCAGAACATTATTTTACGAATGCTGTTAATTTAACTGAGTGAAGCATTCAAGTGTTTCGTAGTTGCTTCGAAAGCAGATCTTCAATTGCATTGAATGTCAGAGCGTGTTCAAAGAGAAAAAGGTAACAATTTTTAAAGGAAGATGGCAAGAAACGATATAGCCTGAAGCGATTGCCCTGGACTGTGACTAAAATCAAACTGAACCTTTAAATTCTTCCAATTGAAATGAAATGAAATAGAACTGGGAAGAAAAACTAAAAAAAAAACAATAACATCAAGGGACAATTGAATTTAAATGTAAGGAACATTCTAGAATATTCTCAATGAAAATTTAAGCTTTCCACTTGCGGAGGTGGCTGCAGAAACGGGAATGACCTTAACAAAGATAGGTTGTCTTCACTTGCCATAATTTACTACTAAAAGACCGCCAAGTGTTGACACCAAACGAGACATAGTATGCAGCTGTACCGAATTCTGTAGTAGTCTTGCTAGTTTCTCAGTCTTTGGGCATGAATCAATGAATTTTGTGCATCTTACAAAGACGTTTTTCAAGAAAACTATTGTGCAAGGAAATTGTTTCCTCGCCCTTTCACTCTGCTCGCAATCCCCAACACATGCTGCTCATTGAGGAGCGCACAAAAACGTTCGATTCCCACGCATCAGTTCGAATCTGCGTGCTAATATCGAACATACCTGATCAAGTAATGGGTTCCGACGCAACCGGCGATGAAACTGGAGAAAACTGCTACTCCGCTCAGAGTACTGAAAACAGATTTCGAAATTGATTGAAGGCAATACAAAACAAACGGAAATGAGACACAGGAGGATTTGAAATGAAATATGAAACGACATTCTTACTCTACTGCAAAGATGAAAGCGAGAGATAGAAAAATAACAAAGCCCGAAACCGCGACGAAGTATCTATCATGGACAACATGTTTCAGTATAGACACCCCTTCGTTCCCATCCATTGCGGAAATCATTTGTGATATTTCTCGATGGGAAGTCAGATTTGGAATCAATTGACATTGCTCCAACTGCGCAACAGTAAGGAATATGTGACAGTTGAAATAATATTTCCCATGTCTTGCGTATTTATTTACAATTTTCCGTCTTCCGAAAACGAAATTCTTAGTCACATTTCTTTACACGGGTACAGTTAAGTAAATAGGTTTCGTTTTTATCTCTTTTTAGAGTTTTTATATTTATTTTTAAAATATTTGATCATTTTACGCCTACGAGACAGTGAATTATTTTATATGATTAGTTATTGCTGAAAATTCATCTCATTTTGAAATCCATGCTGTTATGTCATATCATTGTAATTTCAAAACTATAAAATAGGAAATCACTTTCTCAATAGTAAAATGTCAATAGCGAATAGAAATGCAAGTAAAAGACTCATTTAAATTAATGATTTATCAATGACTATATGTAAATAATATTTTTGTCAAAGTAAGTTAACTGTATCTGTGTTTGAGTTATTGTGTATCAACAAATAACACGTGAATGCGACGCGATTGAGCCGAATTAGAATTCTCAATTGAAAAATCGTTTGTTTTCTGAAGAAAATATTTGTGTTGGAGGTAACTTTCCTTTTTTTTTTGTGAAATTATCAGTCGCATATAGTTGATATCCGAATTAGCTATCGAACTTTAGCGTAAGGATTCGATATCTTTATCTATGTAAGAAATGCGAACTAATCTGAAAGTCACTTCACCTTTGGACCCCGGACAACTGGGGTATTTCAAATAACACTCACTTAATACACTCTCGTTTTTTGCTGCATAACGTTCCGGTTTTAGTTATCTTCCAAAAAATCATAGAATTACACCTGAATTATCCCAAGAACCCTGAAGGGCCCCGTTTTATTAGAAAAATATCCAATAAACGTGTTCAACATACAAATTATTCTGATTACAATTTTCTGAATACTTTTACCATCTGAAACCAAACTTCGTTTCTACTTCGTAAAATTTCTCTTTATATTGACTATAAATGCCAATTTAGCAATTGCCTTTGTTTCAAGCTTGTCACAAAGAATCGCAAGTATGACATGCATTGTATCAAGTGTAGTAGCCAACATGACATCAATTCATGTTCTTCTAATGTCCTAAAGCTTTTCCCTTAAAGTCATACCAATAATCTTGGGTGCATTTTTGCTTTGTTTCTTGGCACTATTTGTATCCATAGAAGCTTTTTTTTGGGCACAATTTTACCGTATTCTTTCGTTAATGCAATTAATTCATGATTTAGGATTTTCCAAGAGGTGAACAAACGGCAATGCTATTTCTTCAACAAAGAAACAGTGTTCAAAAAACCACCTAATAAAATTGAATTGTGACTCAGACCCAAAAGGATTCTGTAATCTTCGTTTATGCCTGGAGGGAAAAGGTCATATCCAAAATGTTGAGCGTTGTGGGGTAGTGCAATAAAATACCCCCACTTTATTTAGGATTATTGCAAGCTTGCAAAGTTTATCTATTCATTTCGAATATTGAATATTCTCTTTTCATTTCATTTCGATGATCGTTTGATTCATTGGTTTTAAAATTGTGTTTCCAAGTGTCCACTTTGATTTTAATCATGTGTATCTGGTTCTATCATTCCTTGCTGTTTTCTACTTTTGAAAACCCTTTTTGGATTTGAACAAGCCTTTTGTATTGAGCCTTGTGGGTAAACTTCAGGGTGTTCTTTTGTGAAAATTTTCAGGTGGTATGGCTTTTAGGAAGTGGCTGATCATTTCTTTTGTGCACATTTAAGTCAGGATAAGCAGCTTTTTTGGATTTCCTTGGGAGATGAATGCAATGTTCCGATGAAGTTTGCTGGAAAAAATTCTATTTCATGTGGTTGCATTTGGATTAGTAGAAGTGTTTGCAATAATAAGGTGTGGGACTAGCAAGGATCATGGTTTAGGTGCAGAAAATTGAGGCTAGACTATATTTTTCTTCTGACTTATTAACTACTGAGGAGAACTAAATCTGGGGCATTGTGGCTGAATATCTCTTTGCTTCAACTACCCTAGTGGATTGGCATTGATCAACTGGCAACATCTTGTGACAACACGACTCAATGTTATGAATGGGCCTCCCGTGGAGACTTGGATCAAACAAATTCAGGATCAATTCCTTTCCTCTGGTATATTGGAGTTGATGCAAAAGCTTGTGCTGCTTTTTTAACATAAACAAAAAGGGAGAAAGATTGTCTTGTTTCCGTGAGGCCAGCTGTAAAACTTGTTTTATACAATTTGAAATTTGAGTGACTAATGAGGATTTTTTTTTGTGCATGAAATTAACATTTTTGCTTGCAATTACATCTTTATAGAATTTTTGGAAAAGCTTCAGTCTACATTTATAGCAGTGGAAACAACCATGGTGCGATTATAAAATCGCTAAAGAAGGAATTATCTCAAATGAACCAACAAAATCAAACAACAGTTTTACGGATTTGAAAAGAACATTCAAAATTAAAATTTAAACTTTCCGCTTGTCAAGGTTGCCATGTGAAACCATAATACAGATGAGTTACCATAACTTGCTACTAGAAGTGCACCAAAAAAAAGCGTCAAGACCATTGCTCCCACTATGAATGTAGACTGAAGCTGTACCCATTTTTTTATGTATATTTGCATTTGATTTCAATGTGTAGTATGGTTAATGTAGGGTGTGGGGTGTAAAAAGTTCATAATCAAAATATTTTGTATTTTCTTCTCCAGTTTTTTTCAATTGCTATTGTAAGAGTTCCAAGAAGGGTTCCAACCCCTTCAATAACAATTGAAATATCTGGAGAGAAAAAATATAAAATATTTCGGAGAACGATTCTTTGACCCCATCCGACCCTAAATATTTAAAAATAGTGTTCTGTGAATACTATCGATACCAGTTACTGATCACGACTTTTCTTAAGGGAATTGTAAAATCGGTGAAATTTTAGTGAGATTATCAGGGGAACTTTTGTTGCCACCCTGGAGGTACTTTTTTGTTAAAGCCATACCAATGAGCTTTAGTCTCAATTTGGCGCATATTTGCTTATTTCGTGGCACTATTTGCTTCCATGCCAGCTTTTTTTTTTGTGTGTGTGCCATAATAGCTTATTCTTTTGTTAATGCTACAAATTTCATGATTTGGGGTTTGCCGAGAAATGAACAAGCAGAGATACTTTTTGTTCTAGAAAGAAATATTCTCAGAGACAGATTGTGTTCGAATAACCTACTAATGAAATTAAAATTGAATCCGAAATGATAACGTAGCCTTCGTTAATGCTGGGAAGGCAAAATAGCATAAAAAATACCAAAGAGCCATGCCCACCAACATTGAGACTCGTATATTTATGATTTTATCAGTGGTTTCATTCTAAGGAGAAAATGGCCTCTAGTAAAGCCAGATGGTTCTATTGTAACAGCAATAGGAGAAAAGCCCTCAAAATTCCCTTGATTAAAAACTTCATAAACTAACTCTCCCGCAAATGTTTCTTTGAAATTGAAAGAATTACCAGCCCTGTAGTAATAAGAATAGAAATTTGTGATCCAACGCTCCCCCAAATTAAGAGCCTTGCAAAACTCTTTTTAGAGACTGAAATCCTGTAACTCCCTCAATTCTACTATTCCTTCCATTTGTCGTTCCCTCAATGATAACAATTTTTTTTCATTTCGTACATGCATTAAGAAGCTCTTATTCATTTTTTTTATTTTATTTTTTTATTTCCAAATTTTAATTTAACAAATACTTTTGTCTAGACTTAACCGAGTAAAAGAAGGAAAAAAACGTCAATGCATTTTTTTATTCCGTTCTTTCATTATCTAACAATTCATTGGGATTACCAAAACAGGCCAATTTATTGAGTGTGTTATGTAAACTCTGTTAACATGTTGCTTCATGTAATAATTACAGATTCACAACTTCTTTTTATATTATTTATTAGAACAACAACACATGCTCAACATTACACACATAACAACCATTGCTAACACACAGTGAAGAACAAGGTGTTGCCAACATGGTAAAGATAAATGTACTCACAAACCAACTGGAGATTGAGGCCCCTTTGGAAGCAGGTTCTCTATGATCTCATCAACACCTCAAATTTTCTCTGGTACTCTAAATGTAAGTGCCAAGAAATAAGCAAAAATGTGCTAAAGTTTATTGGTATTTGTGTCTGTAATGGAAAAGTACACTTCCAGCTCTTTAAATGTCCCCCAAATCATTCTAAAGCTGCAACTTTTTTCATACTGTCATCTTTATTCAATGATTGATGTACTTTTTTTTGAGTCACTTCACTTCCTTCTGCTTCTTGCAGGAATAGAAAATGGATTGTGAACCTGGCAACGTGCAGCACACTGGAGGTTGCCACTGCGGCGCGGTGCGGTTCACTGCTGTGGCATCGTCACGAATAACGGTGTATGACTGCAAGTAAGGAAATATTTCACCACAAAAGGTCATCAATTCCCAACGGGTGCAATCCTTAGTTCAGCAAGCTGCTGTAGTGTAAAGGTTGAACATAGAAGAACATTATTTGTATGAAAATTTGATAACAGGATCTTAACGTACCGAAGAACCTAGCAGACACATCCGGAGTCTACCATAACCACAGACGTTCTTCCTAGTACCACCTACCTTGCGACAGATGGCGTTATCACGCCGGTGGCCCTAACTCACTTGTCTCTACAGTGGCATTTCATCGTGTTGCCGTGGTGTGGAAGTTTGGAGAGTGGGGTGCCAACTCAGGTGTTGCATCGTCACGTGACCGTGGCGTTGACCTTGGTTGGACCTTCGGGGATTGATCTAAGACCATCGTTTATAGCCCAGTTTTGCTCCAGTGCAATGTATTTTAAATACCTGCCCAACTACATCTTATTCAATCAATGCAATGCATCTCAATATTTTGTTTCTAGACCGTAGTGGTTTAATGAAACCATACATAATTTTTTTAGAATATTTTTAAGAACAGAATCGAAATCTCATTTTTTATCACACATCTTAAAACATGTCTCAACGGTATACATCGATTTTTAAAATGTGCAATAATGAAAAGAGATGCAGACTTCAGCACATAGCTGCCATAATAAGAGGATAATTAATGTGTGAATTAAAAGATGCCAATTGGGGGGAGGTGTGAGCTTAATGCCCGATAAATCGACCAATAAAGAAGGGACTAATGAGCTAATTTTGATGATGTGCAACATGAATGAACCATCAGTGAAAGATTTTGATTCCACAAAGCCTGTGGACAAGTGGTATCTCAGTTCTAAAGCAACAAGACATGTTCATGGCCATAAAATGTCAATAGTAAAAATGTCATTTTTTATTGCCTCAGTTACTATAAATAGCATATTATTTACTGTGTGTGTGTAATGAGTTCTGCGATATACTCAGCGTTAGAAAAAATATTATTAAATCTATTGTACGGGTCCTGACTCCTAAATTTTTTAATTTTTGTCATCCCCTGCTGTAATGAGTTTTGTTTTTATTCAGATAAATGTTCTGTATTTCAGCTGCAGCATTTGCATTAAGAAACAGGTGAAGGGCTTTTACGTACCGGACGAAAATTTCGAATTAGTGAAAGGAGAGAACAATCTGAGTGAATACACTTTTAACACAGGAGTCGCTAAGCACTGGTTCTGTAAAACCTGTGGTGTTCAGAGCTTTTATAAACCCCGCTCGAATCCCGACGGTGTGAGTAAGTACTTTGAGATTATTTATTCTTTTCACATACAAGCAAAGATTGAAAATGAAAATCCAGTGCTTCATCTTTAATTGTTTCAGATTGGTGCAAAAGTTTGTCCTGGTTTTTTGACAAAATTAAAATTATTTTATTGATTAAAAACGGTATTTAAAAACCGATAGTATGAATGAAATAATCCGTATTTTCCACACTTTTCTAGAGTATAAATGTGCCAATTTGGGTGTGGATGCATCCAACAGTGTATATTTGTGTAGGGAATATACACATACACGCATACATCCTTTTTTATCTATACACTACCCTACAGTAATGGACCGGACAGCAAGATGTGATGGTATAAGTGGAAGAATACACGCTTTAATAGGGGGATGGTCCCTCACGTTCCGCAATGACACTAGCCACCCTTCTGGGCATACTTTTAACGAGGTTTTGATACACAGCTTTGGGTATTTGTGTTCATTCCCGCTGCAAAAATGTCGCCAGCTCAGCTGTAGATTTCGGACGCGGTTCCCTGGTCCGTCAGCTTTGGCTCTAACATGTCCCACTAATGTTCTATGGGGTTTAGGTCGGGACTCTGAGCGGGCCTGGGAAAACGTTTGACATCCGTATCTCGATACCACTGCTCGACAGAGGCTGCAACGTGACACGGACCGTTGTCGTCCTGGAAGTAACATTCGTCCGTTCCATAAAACGGACAGAGCATAGGAAGATCCTGATGGTCCAAAATGTTCGTTTAGGTGTCGGATTTCAATTGACCAGGAACAACGTGCAAAGGTGCCATAACCACGAAAAACACCCCCAGACAAGTAGTCGGATTTTATGCAAATCCGCTGGTGTCCGGTCCATTATTGTGAGGTAGTGTGGTAACATTCTTTTGTCACACTCTGTATTTATAAATAGACCCGTCCAAAACCGTGGACTGCCTTATTGCTGCAGCTGTTCCACACTAAGGACGAGTACTGACAAGGAGTTTTTTTCTAGGTGTCATGATCTACTGCCTGGATCCTGGGACCGTTGAAGAAGTTTTGGAAATAAAATTTGATGGTCAGAATTGGGAAGACGCCATTAAGACCAAAACACCCCATTCCACCAAAAGTAAGTTTGGGTGTTACTTTTTACGTCCTTTATTGACTTTTAGAAGTGTTTCGCCTTTGAATCTCTTGGGGCAGAGTGTTTGTGCGGTTCGATCCGAATCTCAATTCGAGTTTTCTTTTTTTCTTAGTTGAAGTGTTGTAATCATATCAAACGTGAAATAATCAAAATGCATGTTATTTTGTTCAAATAAGTTTTGAAATTTGGTTCTACTCCATGGTACACACCCTAACGAAGACCATCGTGTACAGAGGGGCTGGTGAACATTCAATCCGTCATGGCCTCAAATGGAAGCCGTGGCGTGGAAGTTTGGAGAGTGGGGTGCCACTTAGATGTGACCTCGTCATCTGACCTTGGTTCAAAATTATGTTGTACTGTCCTCAGATCTATCCCTTTGGGCGTCGGTAAAGAGGGGGCATCGAAGAAGACACATACTATGAATGAACATACTATATGGATTCAGAATGGCACATACTACACTCATGTCCATAAATTAAGGATAATTCAGAATCAAGTGGAAATCGAACTCTAAAGTAAAAATTTCATCTGTAGAATTATTGCATACATCTTCAAAAATAATATCATAATTACAAGAAGCCATCAGATGACGCCGATAGTACGTCACAATGATGAGAGCGTTGGAGAGGTTTATATAAGGAATGGAAGCAACAAAGTAAAATTGTTCACAAGCGTTCTGTAAGCCGCTCAGTGCCACAACCGAATAGTTATGGCACAGAGGACAGTAGATAGGTTTGTAAACTTCACTAGAAAAACCTTTTTTGATTTCCAGTTTCACATAATATGGTAGCAAATGCGTCAAAAGTGATATTTTCAAAATATATGATACATTGCTATAGAATTCACGCAGTTTAAAATACTGTTCAGAATTCATTAACACACATTTGGGGGAGAACTTAAAAGTATTGTCTCTTTTCTGAAATACACATTGTAAAACTAAGTCCATTTCTCCTGCAAAAAACACTTTAGAAAGGCAGACTTCCTTCTCTATAATTTTTACATCGGAGACAGTAGCAAAAGCGAAAAATTTGCGTTGGAATTGTTAATTAGCATGAATAAATAGTTACCAAGGTGAAACATATTGTCAGGAACTGATTGCATTGTCAAATTTAAGATATCTTCTGGAACCGTCTGATTGTTGAAACACATTCTTTTTACATGCTTTGGGTTGATTTGTAAAATGCATCATTTTCAGAACTTTGAAGTATGCGTTTTCAACAAGTAGATGAAACTAAACTAAGGTTTAAAGTCGTTCTACATCACATGATTAGCACTTGTGAGAGAAATTCCTCTTATGACATCACATAACAAGAATTCTCCTGGGCTGCTAAACAAAATAAATTTTTGCCCTTTCTTGATAGTTAATGCATAATATAAAGATTTACTCACACCACTAATAGTTTTACACATGAATAAAATTAAATAACATCCAAAAATTTCAAATACTAATCAATTTTTAAATGAACAAATATTATTGAAATAATGGTTAAATCTGAATTCTCTTCAAGCAATGTCTGCAAAAACAAATTGTTATATAACTCGAACTAAAGAATAAAAAAGAAAAATAAACGCCAGTCAAAAATATTTATTTGTTTTGTTTCGCTGGAGTCGTTTGTGCTCGGGAAATGAAAGGAAAAAATAATTTTAGAACCTGTGATCTCTTTTAATTGTTGGCATTCTAAGAAAAATACATAATAAATAAATGCCAAAATATTAATTTACAAAATTTCTAAGTTAAATTTTAATATTCGGGCTTTGCATAAAATTCGGACGATCGTCTGAAAACACACTCAATCACTTCCTTTTATAATTGTAATAAAAATAATTTTCGTTCAATTTTTGTCAAAAAAAACGGGATGAACTTTTGATTCAAAACCCAGTGTGCACACCCAAGTGTACTTTCGTACTCTGTTCCTCCATTGTTTTGAATGGCGCTTCTTTCTTTCAGATTAGCCATCGTCAGCAACTTCTCGACAAGAGGCAGCTGTGTCTGGATGTCGTACGTCCTTTCAAAATGAGCTTACGATTGGCACTAAAGTTTTTTAATGATTATTGTTTTCCAGCTTAGTTTACTATCAATCTGAGACACTTAAATGGGCATTATAAAAAGCACCAACGTATGGTCCACAGAGACGCCAACTACTGCGGATTCTCCGTAGTTTCTACGGAAGTGAATGAGTTTTCGGAATCGATGATTTTTTTCTACGGTAAAATTCAATTTCATTTATTTTTCACAACACATCAATTAGTTTACTTATTTCTGTAATTTTTTTTATAATGTTTTTGGAAAAAAAAGGAAAGAGTGCTTAAATTTAGTGATGAAATGTTTTTTACAAACAAAATTTTCAATTTTTACCAATGTGATATAGTTTTTTCATACACAATTATTGGTTGTGTATGTTTTCATGTATGACGTCCTTGTGTGTGTGTGTGGTAATTATAAATGATATAATGTATGGCATATATCTTTCATACTTGTAATTAAATATTTGAATGAATGCTATATGCGTCCTTTTAAAGCCTTCTTAAATTTTTACTCGGCTGCTGAAAACTTCTTAAAACTACGGACTTTTTTTCCTTAGTAATACGGAAAACTTCCTCGCAGGTTGGCATCTCTGGGTCCGTGGTTTTGAAGGGGATTTGACAGGCGCCTCAATCCTATGATAGGACTTTACGCAAATCCAACTTGATTGGCTAATCGGATCACATGACCTAGATACGTAGTCATGAGAATTCTTCTGTTGGCGATTTATCACTTCCTTTGTGCTTTCTTCTTTTCTTTTCAGACCCATGACTATGGGTGGGTAGAGGCGAGGCCGTGCGCGAAAGAACAGTCGCTCTCCAGGCCTTAATGTTGGATTCGTGACGTCACAGTCTACAGCCTCTCCGCAGCTCTGTTGTTGATGCAACAAACGCTCATTCCTATGCGGGACACAAAATAAACACAAGATTTTCGGCAGGTACTTTTTACTGAATGAGTTTTTAATATTGAAGATTAATTAATATAAATATTGGGCGAAAATAGCACATGCAAAACAACTTATATTTCATAAATAAAGCTTTGAATTAATTTCAATGAGAAAAGATCAGTCGAAAGCATGCGTTTTGGTTTACATTTTAGATTATCCAGTGTTTTGAGAAGAAATTGTTCCAGATACAGACAAATTAGAGAAAAACTGCACATCATTAAATTTTCATATAGTTCCATCTTAATAATGAAGTTTACATAGTTAAATTTTAATGTTAGAACAGCTTTCCACATCACCTTAGAGGTACTGTTTCAGGATGCACTACCCTTTTTTAAAAATGTTATGAGAAGGCGGGTTCCCCAATAGGCATATTTCCTTCAACTGCTAAATGATTAATTAGTTAATGTTGTTAATTTTCGTTTCAAACTTTTAGCTTAAAATCGGTCATTTTTAACTTTTGTGTAGTTGTTTAAAAATACGTTCGCTGAAACAGAAATACATTGCTTAACAATTGCGACCATACTATTTCCACAGACACACGACACATCTGGAATAGAACATGTCAATTCCATTTTATCAAGGACCAGGTATTCTAAGAGATGCTTTTGATTCTTTGCTTTTAAAAATTTGTCTTCATATTCTTTTTGAATCAATTTTCTAAATACTTGGAAAGTTTCTACAAGTATTTCCAGAGCATATTCAGTTGGCCATTTCAAACCTCCTCGGTCTAGAAGTGATATATATTTGCAAACAGTTTCAGTTTCATATTCTAAATTTTTTGTAGTGATAACTTTAGATTTACAAATATCACAACCTAATTTTTTGCTAACTTGCTTGCCAACATATCCTGATACATATATAAATGCTGGAATTTCCATTGACGATATTTCTACATCAGTATGAGTGTCATAAACTTCATATAGTTTTTCATCAATTTCAAAATCTTCTGAAGTTTCTGCAATTGTTTCAAAGACTTCTAAAGATTTTAATTGAAATACCCCTTTTTTCTCTGAATGAAAATTGATCCAATTTAAGATTTTTAGCTTGTTTTCCGATTCAAATATTTGTAAACATGAAACATTATAGTTTCCCCCAGACATTTGTCGATATTGTCCAAATCTTGCCTCCAGACTATCTGTTTGGAATTTTCCTAATAATATGTATTCTGGTGTATGCACTTTGAAAACATGATTTACTATTTCTATTAAAGATTTTGTTGTGAACTGAAGGGCAAAATGTGTTTCCTTTGACAATTTACCACCCTTTCCTGGTAATCCTAGTTTTTTCTTTTCATTTAAAGGTAATGAATTAATGTTGTTCCAGGAAACAAGCCAATCATAGAAATTTTTCAAGAATGTCATACTCATCTGATCTTCACTCCTAATTGGATCACAAAAATGATTTCTAAGTCTCTTACCTTTCCCAGAATTTTTAACATTAACAATGTTCCACCATTTAAAAAAATGATCAATGAATACCTTAGTTCCCATGTTATCTTTAACATTCTCTTCAGTTCCAAGAGCTAGAGCAGCACTATTAGTTTCATGAAATAAATTCAAGGCCAGTAACACATTTTGTCTTTCAAAAGTTGTGGGGTACAAAACTTTCTGAGATAATTTTGGTGCAATCTTTACAAGATTAGATTTTTCAGATTCATAAATATCTTTGAGATCTTGGAGTTTAGCAGCAGATAGTTTTAAATGGTTATCAGGTGAAGGAAAATGCAAAACTTGTTGAGGTGTTTTTTCATTAAACCAATTATTTCTCACCGATTTAATTAAGTGAACTGTATCGAATAAAAAAAAAATAATTTGTTTTCAGGTTGTACTGGATTTGGAATACAATTAATTAGGTTTCCTTGGCACATATTAGTAAACATATTTCGATTAATTCTATTATTGTCCGAAATCAAACATAAAACATTGTAATTACAATCATTCAGCAGTTTCAAAACTTTTATGGTATGGGAAAAAAGGTCATCAGCTGTTTGGTTTCTCATGGGAACTAAGGCTACTATATCCTTATATTTAGAAAATAGTGAGGTGATCATGAAAGCCTGAATTGTATTGGCAACTACTACTACACAATCAACTACTAAACGATCACATGTGGATACAAATACAATTAGATGAATGCTTCAAAAAATATTCATTAGAAATGAAATTTTTTAAGTTCTAAAGCAAAGTCATTCATAAAAAATTGCCTCCAAAAATGTAATTATGATATCAATGTTCATTGATAACTATTAAAATTAAAGCTTAAAAAAGAAAAGGTTTTCACTACAGGAAGAACATCAACACGTGTTACAATGTAATCAACTGAACACTAAGGAATGTGCACGATAAATAGAAATGAAGAGAAAAACAAAAACTTACTTTCGTAGGCTAATAATCCAGATATAATTCGACACAATTTTAATTCCGAAAAAAAGAATAACGCACTATTTAGGAATAGAAATTCACATGGATGTGACAACAAACACTGCTCTAAAAGTAGGCTTGACCATCGAGCTATCTAATGGAATCCAAATAGAATCGGTGGGCTTTAGACTGTGACGTCACGCATCCCTCAACCCCTAAACCTTCTGGCCTGATAAGAAAAACAGGTTTGCTTCTTTCGCGCACGGCCTCGGTAGAGGTGGGAGCCGAAAATTGTATCCTTTTATAAAAAAGTTAATAATTATATAAGTTAGTGTTTTATGTATGCTTTTTGTTACATCAGAATGGTCCTAAGCCAGCGGTGGATACGACACCATCATCCTAAAGCAAAGGGGACGGCAGAGGGGCGGAAAAATATCAGTTGGTAGTGAGTTCAGGAGTGGTTCTTAGATTATTTATGTAAAATCAACGGAAGCTTGGAAAAATATAAAAAGGGTATTAAAAATTGGGAAAAGTAAATTAGAATGAAAAGGAATTAAATTTGAATTTTTTTTAAATAATTTGGAGGATCTAAAAACTTTTCCGCCAGCTGGGTTCGAACTGGGGTAGTCATCCTCCGCTGCCGACGCTTATCTGAATGTGGATGACTATAGCCGTTAGCCATCGTTGCTTCACGAAAAGAAGCTCTTTAAAGTATAAGTACCCTTTAATATAAGTTTGCAAGAAATACTACTAACAACAACCATACAACATATATATGAGGAGCAAATCAGAGTCAACTTGTCGGACACTTACGCTGTACGCTGAGGCGCTTGTGTATGTATTGTATTTCTACGAAACAACGCGCATATTCAAAATCAAATGGTTACTGCAACAATCAGATTGGCGAGATATCCAAGTGAAGCCAAGCCCGTGAAACTAGCCAATCAAATTGGACTTGCGTAAAGTCCTATCATAGGATTGAGACGCTTCTGGGATTTGTGGCCATATTAGTTCATACTGGTCGTTTTGGATTTCATTCCAAAGTAGGCTCTTCAACTTTTCGTTCCCAAGTACCTCCGAGCTTACCATGTGATGTGCCCCAGTTGTAAGAGTGAAGGACTGGCATCTGGAGGGTCGCGAGTTCGAATCCAACCGAGGACCTTCGTGTACAAAGTAAGGATGCGACATCCACAGAAAAACATCGATGTTTTGAAACATCGATGTTCAAAATTAAAACATCGATGTTGATAATGCCCCGCCCCCAAACTATCGAGGTTTTTAAAATTCAGTGTATTTAAACTTCTTTCCCCTATTTCTTAAAATTGGTTTAGAAACTTTTGATTCACATCGGCAGTAAAACATCGATGTTCAAAATTAAAACATCGATGTTGATAATGCCCCGCCCCCAAACTATCGAGGTTTTTAAAATTCAGTGTATTTAAACTTCTTTCCCCTATTTCTTAAAATTGGTTTAGAAACTTTTGATTCACATCGGCAGTAAAACATCGATGTTCAAAATTAAAACATCGATGTTGATAATGCATCGCCCCCAAACAGTCGATGTTTTTAAAATTCAGTGTATTAAACTTGTTTCCCCATTTCTTAAAACTGATTTAGCAACTAGTGATGCGACATCGGCTCCAATACATCGATGTTTTTTTTATAAAACATCAATGTTTTGAAAACATCGACATCGATGTCGCATCCCTACTTTTCAGACCCTTCACCCTGGGTCACTTTGGTCTAAAAGTATGTTCAATTTGCAGATTATAAAAATTATGCTACTTGGTTATTTTTTAAATTTTTATAACGGTACTTTTTTCATTTAAAAATAAAACATCGACAACGTGTAAACATCGACAAGTATAAACATCGATGTTACAAAAACATCGACCCCAATACATCGATGTTTTTTAGAAAACATCGATGTTTTGAAGACATCGATGTCGCATCCCTAGTACAAAGAGGACTGGATCATGTCAATCTGTCGTGGCCTCAAATACCCTAGCGTTGTAAGTTTTGAGAGTGGGGTGCCAGCTCAGGTTTGAACTCGTCGTCTGACAGCCGTTCAAAATAACGTGGTGTTGTCCGCCGATCTTTCCCTTCTGATTAGATCGATGAGCGTTGTCGATGCCACACTGTGCCGTCCATGAAATTGCCTTGCCTACCATGTCATTGTATTACTGGTGCTTTTTCTAATGTTTTACGTTCACTGAGCTTTGATTTTTGAAAAACTGGTTGGGTTACAGTCTACGTTTATAGCGGTGGCAACGGCCTTAAAAAAGTCGCCAAGATAAAAATTATTTCAAAACTCTTTTTCTTTCAAAAATATTCGACGGAAAATGAAAGCATGAAAACACATTTGAAAAGAATATTTTTAAGAAACTTTCGCAAACAGTAGTAAGCTTAAGCACATTTCAAAACACATTTGTGAACCAGCAGAAAAACTAAGCTGCGAATGTTGGGTAAGAATACCCTGAAACTTATCAATTACACTCAATACAGTGGGACCGTATAAGTGACTGTAAAAAGATTTTTGAAAGAAAAAACCTGAAATATTACAACCTGATACGTCAGAACGGTTCCGGGAAAAAAATTATAAAAAACAAGAATTCCACAAATGGCTAAAAAACAAAATTCAGAAACGTTTCGTGAAAAGTATTATAACAAAATAAATTTCCACAACTCTAGAAATACAAATAAATGAACCTATATTATCACAGAATAAAAATTTAAAAAGACCTATGCAATCAAAGGATATTTTAAAATTGAAATAACTAATGAAAGCAAAGAAAAAACGTTTCAAACGAATCCATGAAATCAAACGACTTTAACGGTTTTTGGAAGAACTTTCTAGATTGTTCCAAATGAAAATAGAGTAACCGTTTGCCGAGGTTGCCACGAAAACTGTAAAGACTGATGGGGTGCGTTAATCTACCGTAATTCGCTACTAGAAGTGCGCCAAAAAAAATCGCCAATGCCTTTGCCACTGCTCTAAACGTCGAGTGTAGCTGTACACTTGTTGGGTCGCACTTTCTATGATTATTAACCACGTTGCATTTTGTATGAAAATTCTATTGATCAATAAAGTTTATTTACACTGTTTAGTTTTCTGTGCGTACTTGTATTGCACACGTGTGCATGACTATTGGAAATTTTTAAAACTTTGGGTCGTTTTCACCCGAGGGAGTTTCGGCCGACTCACCAATCTAGTGGATAAGATGTTAACCTCTAGATCTAAAGGTTCCTGGTTCGAATCCGGGTCAGTGCATGGATGTTTGTAAACGTGTGGCGTAAAGGCTGCTGTTGCACCTCAAATCTGTCGTGGCCCGAAAGTCATCACGTAGGGTTGATGTTATCTCGTTATCTGACCGTGGTTCAAATTCAAAATGACGTCCTCTGATCTTTCCCTTAGTGTATTGATCCCTGACTGTCGTCGTCATCTGACCGTGGTTCAAAATTACGAGGTGTTGTCCTCGGTTCTTTCCCTTAAGGGACTGATCCCGGACCGTCATCAATAGCCCGTTGTGTTGCTCTAGTACGACGTATTAAAAATTACCTTAACAAATATTTCAAATTGTATTATTTTCAAGTATTTTTTTTAAATTTCCCTTCCACGGTTTTGTGCATTGAATTGCACATGCCACGATCATTTAGTGTCATACCCATATTTTTGTACCAAACAGCGAAGAAAATCGGTTGGTTTCAGCCATTTTTGAAAAATAACTCATTTTTCGAAATCTTAATTCCAAGCACAGTGTTTTTAAATATAACGAAAATTTTCATATGTACATCAATTGTTCTGTTTACATGAGCCAAATACCCGGGGAAAAGGAGAGTTCAACCGGTTTTTTCTACTCCGCTTACCCTACGTGGGGGAAATGCGGGGGGTTGATTTCAACCCCAGTCAAGTCCCGTGTTTTTGATGTTAACCTCCTTATCCATAATGCATTTCGTATCCCACAATCCGTTGAGCGTTCGGGCTTTTCTTATTTGGCGACGCGGGTAATCTTCGAAAAACCCTTTGACCCTCGAATTACCCGGTTCGATTGGTTTGGTCATGTAAACGATACTAATGACAACAAAAGCCGTAGCATTTCAAATAAATTATAACCATAAAAAATAAAAAGCTGAGAAAAACCACTTTGAAGTTTAAAATTTTGCGCACGTGCACTCTATGGACAAAAGTATTTGGTGGAGGATCCATCTCAGTGTGGAGTCGTTTTCCTGGATAGGTTCATTGCTTCATGTACCTGGAACCACAAAAAAATAATTCAGCCTTGCCTACATTACGACTGCTATGAAGGTTGCTACTTCCAACAGGATCGAGCTCCGTGTCCTACTGCAAAACGGGTGCTCGACTGTTTTCCTGCAAAAGAGGTGAATTTGCTTGGCCGGCCTACTCAGTGCTTCGATCTCAATCCATTCGAGCACTTGTGGGACGAAGTGGAGCGACACCGCCACGCACGCCCATCTTCACGGCAATCTCTCCTCGCAGCCTTGCGAGAGGCGTGGCGAGCTATTCCTGTCCAGCCTTGCGGCAGGCATGAGAATCTTCCGCTTTTTGTGGGTTTTTTCATGTTTTCTCCGCTTTTCAGTAATTTTCCGCGTTTTTCTAACGTGATTTTGGCCGTTTTTAGGAATATGACATCATTAATGTCTCTAGCCAATGAGAGTATATTTCAAGCTTTGAAGAACCGGATGTACTAGCAACGTTTTTATATACTGGCGGTAGGTCTGGGCGATGTATCGATCCATCGTGAAAAACCGGTGTGAGGTCGACATCGCCGATTTTCACGATGGTGATGCATCGTGACATCGCGATTTTTTCCGATCTCAAACAGTTATCCCTTAAGCTACGGCTTCCTAAGAAAGCGGAGCCGTTATCTAGCAGCCGTGATACGTCATGATGCCGCGAGCATAACTAGACGGCCGTCTTAACCGAGACCAGAGGTGTCAACTTAGACGGACAGAATACAGCGGAGAATGGGCAATACAGACGGCTGTTGTGGTTTTTTATTCCAGAAACAAATTTTTAAAAAACGGCTTTTTTGTTCTTTTGTCCAAGTTTCTAACTTTGGGATCGTTGAAGATAGAGTGAAAATTTCAACGCATTTCAAATGAGCGTAAAAAACTACGCCAGATCGATACCAAAAACAGATTTATTATTCAATTATTTACCATTTGATTATTGAATTGTTTTTTACTAAATAATTAATTATTTATTTAAAGAAAAGATCGTTCTGGTGAAAACAATTTCAGCGAATTTCAAATTCGTTGACATTTTTGAACAACCTTTAACGATCAAGTTTCACAAAAACGGACGAGACAATGCCTGTTAAAAAATTTTGTTCCGCTCGAATTGTTTGGCGCAGGAAATAACATGCCGCCGCTACAAGAGAAAAAACGTTCCCCAACTATTTGAGACCGCTATGACGATCGTCATGCAAATGGCGGCTCCGCTAATATTCGTTGCGCTCACAAACAACGCTCTCTATAAAAAAAACAACGTCATATGTTTGTGTAAACAACGTTTTAGTGACCTCATCCTCAGCTACATTACAGCTGCTAGATAACGGCTCCGCTTTCATAGGGAACCGTAGCTTTAGCTAGCGCAGATCTCTCGGTTATTGTGACATCGCGGGTTTCCTCGATCTCACGGTTTCCCGATGTCAAGATGTTGTCGCTCAGCGCCAACGATTTCGATGCTTTCTTAGCGCATGCACGATATCTGAGTTGCCTAATCAGTTTCCAGAGGAAATTTCATGTTTTTTTTAGCATCATTGGGGGAAAATTTGGGTTTTGGTTTAGACCGACACAACGATTCCGATGTTTATTTATCGTGCGATTTCCATCACGGTACTTAGCTTTTAGATGCCGCGATGAAAGGCTTACTAATGAGAATCTTTTGTGATATCTGCGCTGATTTTTTTTCGGGAATAAGGTAACAGGTCACGTATAAAGATTGAAAATTAAAGTTTCAAACTGCGAGGAAGCGAATAATTCTTCTCTACTTGCTGAACTTATCTTGGTCTTTATATTACATTTTTTAATTAGTTAATGTTTTATTTCCTTGAGAGTACTTACGAACAAAATAATTTTGCAAATTCTGGGAATTTAACCGTCTGTTTTCATTTCGTTTTGAGGAATTTCTCAAGAAACCATTTGTGTCTATAAGATGACTTTCATTTCCAAACTTTTTTTTTATAGAAATAGTAAAATTCAGTACAATTAAAAAAATTTATGACAAAAATAATTTTGCCCATTTGAAATTGAATTTCAAAATCCCATTCTTGTTTCTTAATCTTATAATCAATCCGTTTGCATCCTTTTTTGTTGCGAACTTCTGTGGCAATGTAGGTCATATATGCTGTCATCATTACTCAGAGGAATAAAATGCCCCTTCATTTCTATTTATGCTGAAGTTTTTCTCACTCTAAATAAGCTAATTTTTGAATCTCTACTTGAGCATATATGATGTATGGAACACACACACATATATGCAAAATCTTGTTTTAAATCATGAGTGTTTCTTAAATGTACAACACAGACTTTATTTGTTATTTTTTTTTCCTACCACGAATTTTAAAACAGAGAAGAAAAAAAAAGAACTTAAAAACAAGGTTTTGCTTTTACTATTTATAAAATGCATGGTTAACATCACAATATATCGTGATGTTAGAATGCCGACGTGTCGCAATGTAAAAATTTGAACATCGCCCTGGTGTACTAGGAGTTCCTACCCCTAGAGTGCCTATATAATAAGAGTGGCGACATACGGGAAACACTTTCTGATTGGCTTAGAGACCTTTTACGTGTGTATATTAAATTAAAAAGAAAATATAGCTTATTCGTGTTCCATTCCGTGTTCTAGAATGTTTATTTATAATTATTTTAGTGTTTTGTCAGTGTAAATTTGAAGACTTTTTAAGTAAATAGCTTTTTTTAAACAACATGCTGTTTCACGCTACTTTGGCGATGTAAACATCGCGCCAAAGGCAGTTAGCAAGTTTTAAACTTTTGATAATGCGTTGTTTTTTTAGCTGTTTCCTTATTATAGGTTTTCAATAACCTAAGCCGAATTGAATCATCAGAAAAGCAGAGAGTAAATTGTAGCAATGCTTTATATAAAAAAAATAAAAGAAATGTTTATATAAAAAGTGTTATTTTTGATGCAAACTTTCATCTTTATTTTGCTGCTAGATCTCGGAACAAAACCACCACATCAACATTTATCTGTGAATTTGGATATAAATGCGTACAAATGCTGTTTACTATTTTTTATCTTGAGATTATTCTTGTACGTTTAGGCCAATATTTGCTCATAATTTAGTTTCAATCTGTTAATTCTATTTTTCATATGAAAATGTGGTAGATTTTTTAACAAATGTGTACTGATGGTGTTGATTATTTTTGAAATTACATGTCTTTTGACTTGTATAAATGGATGAAACTTAAAATTAAATTTAAGTGGGTTAAAATTTTGTGTTATGCACTAAAAAGGTCAAATAAAAATGTTCAGTATCTTTTCTGGTTCGGTTAATGTAACGAAAGGATTAATCACACTAAAAAAAACTACATGTGTTGAACAGTTGGTTGAAAGAAAGTTTTATTTTAAGGAACTATCCATTAATAGTAGGACATTTCAAATCTATTTTTTATTTAATGTTGTAAAATTAATGCGTAAACTTCTATCACACAGCATGGAAAGAATTTAAAGAAAAAACTTGTGCCTGAGAGAAACAACACATCAGATCTTATTTTATTTAACACTAAAGTTATAAGCTTAACTTTATTCATTTTCTTTTTAATATTCACGAAAACAAGTTCAATAAGTCGTGAGCATAAAAATTACGGGACATAAACACTATCGCCAAAAGAAAGAGAGAGAGGAGGAAATGTGGGAAACCGATGGAAGAAACATATTCGCCCAGCAACCGATTCTGGTAGAAAAATGGCTGCCGCGCATGTGCATTGGGCCAAATTTGGTCCCTTGTCGCCACTCTTATTATATAGGCACTCTACCTACCCCTGCTCGCAAACCAACACTCCTTTCGCAGAGTTAATCTCCTGCGATGGCGAAACCTCCGAAACTTGCTCGCTTCCATTCATTGACGTCACAGCGAGTTTCATCGAGGCTTTCATACCCGTGAGCCTTGCTGTACACTATCGCAAAATTATACTTTTCATAGCATCGAATCTATTTATGAACCCATTTCAAAAATAATTGTACCATCAGAAAGTACATTATGAGGTTTCCTGCGATGTTTTCAGATTTTAAAACTAATTGTAATAGGACATGGTAGATATGACAGTTTAAAAAAAATATAACGAAAATGTCCTGATTTTCCCGAATTTAAAAAAAAAAAAAAATATATATATATATATATATATATATATATATATATATATATATATATATATATATATATATATATATATATATATATATATATATATATATATATATATATATATATATATATCAGGAGCCACACAAATTGAAATTTCTGAAACAACTCGGCGTTGTGCAAAAATTCACATTGAGAGGTACCTACTCCAAAAAAAATCACAGCTGAAGACTGAAAATTTGTATGTCTTTTGTTGACTCGCGTTAGAAATTTCGCTTTTTTTGGACTTTAAACACCTAATGCAAATTAAACTATAACCCGCATTGGAAAAAAATCGTTTATCTTGTTCCCTGAACAATTTTGAACAAACCATGTTAGTTTCGTTTTTTTTTTTTATCTATACGTTCTCGGGAAACCGTCTTAAAGAATCGAGCGAAAAAAGCGAGTTTTCAATCCTGCAACGGTGGTAACATTTTTTTAATATAGAGAGCCTTCTACCTTGATGTTATTTCGGATGGCCAATATTTAGCATGTGCTCGTAATTCACCACTTTTCCCGATTTATGGTCTACCATTAATTATTGATAAATTCATAAATCAATTATTATAGCTCCGGTCTAATGTTAATTTTTACTATTGCGAAATCCTGCTCACAAACCTGACTTGCGTGTATTTAATTTCACATTTTGGTTTTCCTCTTTTTTGAAATTTTGCATTATCATGCCTGACTTGCGGAGAATTTGTGGGAAGTGTGCCTCCACGTGTTGCAGCTGTAATAGAAGCAAAAGAATAGTAAAGCACTTTTTCTGAAAACATCCAGTGTCCAAATTCTTTTGTCCACAGGGTGTATTGTTTAAAGTTCTATAGTTAATAAATATAATAAAAATTATTAAAACGTTTTGATTCATTTTGCGGTATTGTGTCGCTTTAAATTAGGCAACAGGTCGAAATGGACAGTTGTTTTCCGAGTGAAAGAATCATCTGCGTTGATCCACCTCTGATGATGAGCTGCACTCGAAGTGAATTCGACCAAGGTCATCTGTCCCCTTGAGGTATCCGAACACGTTAAAAATGTCATTTTTGACCGAACAATCCAAAGAGTTTTTATCTTATTTGATGGAGTATATGACTTTCCAAAATGTATTTGTTTTTCTTTTCTTCAAGTTCATTAGTTGCAGGGATATAAAGATTTTAAAAAAGGCTGGAAAACCGGAAATAGTTTTGGAAAACATTGGAAGTGGCCGTTAAAAGACCAAAAACCTGTCACAATTTAAAATTAACTTTTTTTTTGCAAGTATAATTTTAGAAAGGTTTCTCGAATGTTTAAATGCTTTTCTCTTTTGAAAATAGTGTGAACATTTTTAAAGAGAAGTGAAAAAGAAAATTTTTTACATAAACAGTAAAAGCAAGAGAGAGAGAGATAGCAAACGATACAAATCAAATTGTTTTTTACTCTCAATTGATACTTATGCGTTGTTTCCTCACTTCAAATGTTATAACGCAATAAGTTATGGATGGATTCTGGTAAAGCTTTGAGAACGTGTTCTTTCTAATGTTGTCTAGGGAATGAACTAGAATAATGATGCCGAGTTGAAAAGTTTTTAAATTATGGCCATTTATATTTAAGAAATATGACTGTAACTCTATTAAAAATCTTGTATTCATTTTTCGATCGCATGTAAAATGTGTGTTAATATCCTTTTGATTCTAGTTCATTCCCTATCAAAATGCGTGTAGTTTATTTTGGTAGTATCATTTTTTAAATTATAGATTTTCATGTACCACAATTGAAAAATTTGACAAGTCTCTATAAAATTTTGTACACAATTACCATTTTTGCAATGTTATTAATGCTATGTTTAATAACATTTAACATGAAGATATCATTAAAATGTTTCTATACCCACATTTAAAAAAAAGGGTCTCTAATATGTTCGGACACCTTAACGGAGCCAAACTGTACACGAGAGATGTGATGAGGCCATGTCGAGCTTTGAGAAATGTTTAAGTACCATTGGTATCTTTGCGCCACTTTAAATAATATGCAAGAAAGCCATCCAAAAGAACTTTTATTACAAAATGCTTGAATCACCTCCAAGAGAAATGGTTTGCTTTCCACTGCAAAGGGAATCAAGTAGCACCATTGTATACAATGAAACATGGTTTTGGTAAATGGTTATGGTCTTGGCATCCATTACAAAAATTAACTGGCGATGCAATTGTATATGTAGCAGAGTTCCCCCAAGTTTACCATGAAGTACTTTTAAGTAGACACAAAGTTACACTGTTTGACACGAGCTTACCAAAGGCTCACACAAGCACTTGTAAACAGTGAGCGCTTTTCTCAAACAATAATACAAAAACTATATATATATATATATTTCCCTTAACATTTTGTTTAGTCAAACGGGTCAGCAGTTTAAAAACTTGTCCATGTCTATTTCTATTTATCAGTAAACAAAATAGTGCTTTATTAGTGGATTTCTTAACCTTTAGACTACGGTTGGTGTAGCAGTTGTACCATGATCGTGGCAAGAAAGAATTTAGACTACGGCCGTTACATCAGTTCCACATTGCAAGTTATAAGAATTTAGACTACGGCCATTGTAGCAGTTGTACCTTGAAAGTTGTGAGAATCGTGCCAAGAAAGAATTTAGACTACGGCCGGAACATCAGTTGCACATTGAAAGTTATAAGAATCGTTCCAAGAAAGAATTTAGACTACGGCCGGAACATCAGTTGCACATTGAAAGTTATAAGAATCGATCCAAGAAAGAATTTAGACTACGGCCGGAACATCAGTTGCACATTGAAAGTTATAAGAATCGTTCCAAGAAAGAATTTAGACTGCATCAGTTGCACATTGAAAGTTATAAGAATCGTTCCAAGAAAAAATTTAGACTACGGCCGGAACATCAGTTGCACATTGAAAGTTATAAGAATCGTTCCAAGAAAGAATTTAGACTACGGCCGGAACATCAGTTGCACATTGAAAGTTATAAGAATCGATCCAAGAAAGAATTTAGACTACGGCCGGAACATCAGTTGCACATTGAAAGTTGCGAGAATCGTTCCAAGAAAGAATTTAGACTACGGCAGTTACATCAGTTGCACATTGAAAGCTATAAGAATCGTTCCAAGAAAGAATTTAGACTACGGCCGTTACATCAGTTGCACATTGGAAGTTATAAGAATCGATCCAAGAAAGAATTTAGACTACGGCTGGAACATCAGTTGCACATTGAAAGTTGCGAGAATCGTTCCAAGAAAGAATTTAGACTACGGCCGTTACATCAGTTGCACATTGAAAGTTATAAGAATCGATCCAAGAAAGAATTTAGACTACGGCCGTTACATCAGTTGCACATTGAAAGTTATAAGAATCGTTCCAAGAAAGAATTTAGACTACGGCCGTTACATCAGTTGCACATTGAAAGTTATAAGAATCGTTCCAAGAAAGAATTTAGACTACGGCCGTTGCATCAGTTGCACATTGAAAGTTATAAGAATCGTTCCAAGAAAGAATGTAGACTACGGCCGGAACATCAGTTGCACATTGAAAGTTGCGAGAATCGTTCCAAGAAAGAATTTAGACTACGGCAGTTACACATTGAAAGTTGCGAGAATCGTTCCAAGAAAGAATTTAGACTACGGCAGTTACATCAGTTGCACATTGAAAGTTATAAGAATCGTTCCAAGAAAGAATGTAGACTACGGCCGGAACATCAGTTGCACATTGAAAGTTGCGAGAATCGTTCCAAGAAAGAATTTAGACTACGGCAGTTACACATTGAAAGTTGCGAGAATCGTTCCAAGAAAGAATTTAGACTACGGCAGTTACATCAGTTGCACATTGAAAGTTATAAGAATCGTTCCAAGAAAGAATTTAGTCTACGGCCGGAACATCAGTTGCACTCTCAAAGTTATACGATTTGCTCCAAGAAAGAATTGCGCTTGTGATGCTTATAGCCGTAGTCAAAAGGTTCATCACCAGTGTGTTGGACAACGTAAAAAGACTGATGTAGAATTTCCCATCATTGAACGGATGTGTGATTTTGACGTATAGCACATGTTCTTGCACTGCTATTGATCATTTTTATTGATCTACAACTATCAGCAGTTCTATCGTGTTTGTATCTTGGTGATTTTAAATGATTTCAATCCAGTTATATTGTGAATTATCGTCTGTTGTGTTTTGTCAAGTCCATGAGTTTGTTTATTTCCGAGACGAATCCGAATTGAATGAATTCAGGTATTTCCCCTGCGTCTGCGGTTGCATTGGATTGGTTCATAGTGTAAAAATCGAATCCTTACTCTGAAAAGTCAGTCAACTTCGCGTTCAATTGTTTCCTCGTGACATCACTTTCTATACATAAATAAATATACACCGATGAGATCTCTCTACACACATTCGCAGCTTGATTCTTGAACAGATGGTGACATTTTACAGACATGGATGCAACAGTATGTGGTACTTTTCCCGCTATCGCATTCCCATAAACTTTCACTCCAATTTGGCGCCATTTCAGCTTATTCCTTTGGGAGTGCAACGGATTTCTTGATTTGGGATTTGACGCGAGAAGAACACGCGGCACTTCTTCAAAAAAGAGTTTGAAAGGCTACTTGAAGCCGAAAGAAGTTCATCATTTCTCTTTTCACAATTTTCTTTCATTCGTAATAAATCGACACAATAAATTTTATTCCACTCTCTCATTGGATTCTACTATGGCGAGAGAGTTCGAACCAGTACAACACATTTTGGTATTTCTCTTTTGTAGAAAACGAGCCACTGCGTGGTTAGCACGGCATTGCAGTTCTTTTCGTGGAGTCAGGTGTGGCAACAAATCGTTACGGCCGTAACATTCATTCATTTATGGTGTTTAGAGTTAGCTTCTGTATTAAATTCAGAGAATTTCCATTGAATCGCAACACAACGGCCGTTTGGAATAATTATATCGTCACTCAATGCAAAATGTCTGTCAAAAATTCATTTTTTTTTCTTTGATATTTAACTGTAATCATAAAAGGAAGCGTCTGTGCGTGCATGCGGTGTCCAGATGAATCCATTACACTTACCATTCTGAAATTGGGCCGGAATAAAGAGTCGCAGATCCACAGAACCGTTCGTTTCTCTTCCCGCCTGCATCGTCTCCCGCGGACAAGGGAATGAACCACCTCGCGAGGAAAACGAAAGGGTCGGTGACACCGCCGCGGCCAGGACACCGAAACAGCCGTCGACCCGTTCGTTCCTCTTCCTGCCAAAGAGGGAATGTACCGCCCCGCTCATCACCTGTGCTGCACCACCTCCACGGGCAGGGCTGCCGCGTCCAGCGGCTGCAGGGGCGTCGCCGGGTGCACGATCACAGGCGGGGGTACGGGGAGGAGTGCGTCGTGGGGCGTAGCCTCCCTCTCTGCGGAGGATCGGCCGGAGGAGGAGCCTATCCTCCTCAGCTTGATGATGATTTCGACGGAGAGCAGGAGCACGAGCACCCCCAGCACGATGCAGGTGGGCCCGATGACCAGCCAGGGCGTCGGGTCCTGCCGGGGCACGGGCACCAGCAGCCCCACGCACAGGATGACGACGCCCAGGGAGAGCAGGGCGGAGCCGCACACAAAGATGCAGATGAGCGTGCCCCTGGTGGCCGCGCGGTGGCTGTCGCCCTTCAGGTCCCGGTCGTTGATCTTGCGCCGCATGTCGTGTTCGCAGGGGCGGCCCAGCCCCGCGCCCTCATCCGCGTTCTCCTGCCGCTGGCGCTGGTACCGAAGGAGGAGCATGCCTGCAAAACATGATCCACCGTCAGTTCTCGATGCAAAAGGAAATTACGCGGTGTTGTCCTCGGATCTATCCCTTTGGGGTTGATCCCGGACTGTCGTCAATAGCCCACTGTGTTTGCTCCTGTACGACGTTAATTAAAAACTACCATCCAGAAGGTAATTGCTAACAGGAGGAGTCTCCTGTCTGAGCTCAACACACACTCCTTGTTCGCAACTCGGAATTTGACCACACCCACGCTTAACACGTCACATGGTGACATCTGCGCTAGCGACAGCAGCGCACTTTTCAACTGTGGTGAGGCGTTGCACTCAACAACTAGAACATTCTTAATTAATTTATTGGCATTTATTTGTTATTTGTTTAACTTAAAATGGCAACAGTGCAAAGAGTTCACAGATCCTAAATTAATTATTTTTCTATTCATTTCCAAACGATTCCAGCGAAGCGAAACAAAAGAGAAATTTTGATAGGCGTTTATTTCTTTTTTATTCTATAGTCCCAGTTTCTATCTTCCATCAGTCTTATCTTCCCAGTTCAAATCTTCTATCAGTAAATTGTTCTATCCCCATTTTATTTTCCCATTCTACTCTTTCCACTCCCAAACACTCCGAGTATGACTTTCTCTCTTCTGCCTAAACCCATTGCTTTGCAGTTCAGCTACAACGGAGCCCATCAAGCGTATACCACCGCCTGACACCTACCCCCCCCATGTACGCGAACAAAATGTAATTTTTCTCATCTGGAAACTTATCAAGAACACTATGAACTGACCCGGAAACAGAGAGAGCTGCGTTTGCTTGCATCAACCCCCTTCCAGTAAAGATAGAGAGAATATTTCAACGAAATCTGCTTTAAATAAATAACTTTTGAATTGTGTGTATATATATATATATATATATATATATATACAGGGTTATTTTTTTACAACTGACACTATTCAGAGCCACCTGTAGCTCGATCTAGTAACCAAAATGGCACCAAACTCGGTAAGAAGACTAAAGATGACACGGGAAGTAGGATTCCGTGAGAAAATAATTTAGTTCCAAAAATTGGCGATAGGGGTATTTATGGCGCTGTCTAAAGTAAAAAGTGTAATAAAAAAAGAAAAATAATAACACATACAAAATTACAGGCAAGTGTTAAGCTTTATCCTCCACATAGTAGGGGAGAACTTGCTGAAAGACTTTCCATACTGTGGAAAAATTCATGTCCAATTGTCGCACTACACCCCGGTAGCTGCTTCTACCAGCAATGGTTCCCTGTGATCTGTCGACGATTGCAGTTGCAACATCTGTTATCACCTCTCCTAACACAGGTTTAAGTCCCCCTGCTTGCACGAATTGTCAGTGACCCTGTTTCCTCGAACTTCTTATTCATTTCCTTAAAAACATTAAGCGATAAAGGCCTCTTGCGTAGTTTCTGTCGGCTTCTAAACTCACCAAGAGCTGTGGACGCATTGCACTGATTAAGATAAAATAGCTTCACAGGTAAAGCATGTTCTGGTAATGTGAGTCGCATATTCACTTGAGCAGGCTCACTTCAGCTGAGAATATTTTTCGGAGCTGTCTGCATGTATTTATAGCCCAAATTACTGGCGCTATTGTCACATACGAAAGAATAAATTTGCATTTTGCTTTGATACCCGTGTTTTATGCTAATTCTCGGTTTGCTAAGCTACAACAGCGTCATAAATAACCCTATCGGTGATTTTTTGAACTAATTTTTTTTTTCCCACGGAATTCTACTTCCCATGTTATCATTAGTCTCTTTTCCGAGTTTGGTGCCATTTCGGTTGTTAGATCGAGCTACAGGTGACTCTGGATAGTGTCGGTTTAAAAAAAACCACCCTGTATATGTGTGTGTGTATAGAAATCTCCACCGTTTGATTCATCCCCACCCAATTTGGAACACTTATACTTCCGGTTTAGAATACTGCGGAAAGCATAGGTTTTCACTTTCCTGTCTTTTGCAGCCATGAAAATTGGCACTCGGGTCATCCCAAAAGTGCCCCGCGAAGCCTCATGTTTAAAATCGTTTGTTTTCCTGCAATACATGAATATAAACAAGGAAACACGATTCACAGGAAACTTACCACGGGGAAATGTCATATTTGAGCATTCAATTAAATTTCATAAATTATAAATCATTTATCGTCTTTATCACTATTTTTCGAATGTCTTTTTCGAATTGCTCTATTTCAGCTCAGGAAGTCGCATTTGGATACATTCGCACAGTTCTCGTTTTTCAGAATTCTGCATTTTTTCATCGGAATTTCGTTTCTGCTTGTATATGTGTCCTAGTCTTTTGCATGCTGCACTATATTAGTCAGGAATTAAATGTATATATTTGCATCCGATGCCAATAGTAGAAGCTATGAAAAAGATAAACGTTTATTCCGTGCTACTCAAAGTATTGCATTTTTCTATGTAAGAAAAGTGATGATTCGAATTCACTTTTCAATCCTCATTGAACCATTTCAACCCGAGAAACGTTATTCAGCTTGTATTCTTATCCCAACCTTCTTATCTCCGCGGACCGGATCAACCTAAAGGGGCTAGCAAATTTCGACTATAATGAACGTTTAAGTAAGCTAAACATGTATACACTGGAAAGAAGAAGAAGGAGGGGGGATTTGATTCAGCGTTTCAAGTTTGTAAAACAAGGGGACACAGAGGGCTTCAATTTCAATAGGGATAACAGAACAAGGGGCCATGGGTATAAATTGAATAAGACACATTTTAATCGGGATTTAAGGAAAAACTACTACTTTAATAGGGTAATAGACAGTTGGAACGCGTTGCCAGAGAAAATAGAGTTAATTCAAAGGGAGTGTACGAATTTAAGACACAATTGGATAGTCAGTGGTAATTGGGGAATTCATAAACAAAGGACCAGCCTTGTTGGGCTTGAGCCTGTAGCTGGTCGTCAATATTTGCATAACGTTTGATAATTTTAACGCGGCCCGCTGGGGAGGGGAGGACTTTGATTGTTTATATTTTAGATTGTTTTGATTTAATAAATTTAATTTAATTGTATTTGAACATACCTTTTTAAAATAAATTACAGTTGCACCAAAAAATGAATATAAAGTAATTTAACATTTTAACTCACTAGAACGCTAAATCAATGAGAACCTTGAGCTTGTTTCTTTGCAACGAGACGGTTTCATCTGGGGGTAATAGGAGACAATGACACCCGAAGTGTGTTGCTTATGTCCAGTTTATTCCTTTGTTTTGGTTGCTGTCACTGCAGAAAACCCCGCTTCACACAGATAGGTTGTCGGAAATGGCAATAGGGATTTAAGTGCTGTGGTGCAATCTCAGGGTATTCCGCCATGACTTTAATCCAGAGCACCGGCAGAGTTGTTGTCTCGAACGTAGTTTCAACGCCGCCTTAATTTGCAATCTCCAGCAGTTGATCTTCTTATTGCACAGACATCCTAAATTCGCCTGATTTGTTGACAAATGGGTCGCGGATCTATTCCTTACTAGTTAGTGGGTCTTTTATGGTTGGGAAGTAGCGCTCGAACTCTTTTAAAAGTTAAGACAGGTGATCGTGCACCAACTGGGAGAATGAATGTTTAGGCTCAGTCTCGCCTAAAATCCCCGTTAATGTCTGAAACCTGTCCAAAATGCCTCTGTTCACGCGCTGTCCCCACAACTTCAGTTTGGCTTTAAATGCAGCTACTTTATCTGCCAACTTGAAAAAAGTTGTCACATTTGTCAAATTTGGAAAATAGAGACATACAGAATTCAGAAATCATAATTGAAGCTCTAGTAACAAAACAAATTTCAAGTTCTGATTTACCGCCTCCTAGTTTGAGAGGTCATTTCATAGATAAGAACCGCACAAACCCGAGAAAAATATACCACAGTAAATAAAATGGAAATAATTTAATGTTCCTTTGGCGGACCGGTACCATTTGATTCACGGACCGGTACCGGCCCGGGGGTTGGGGACCACTGCTATAAAGCATCTCCAAAACATATACAATAGCCCGTTGTACAGAGGTGGCAGACCTTTTTGGGAAGAGTGCCACTGTCTGAAAATAAAAAATTATGCCTGCCACTTCCAACATACTAAAAAAAAATATATAAAGGTGAAAAAAATGTTTTTCATTGGCTGATTATGAGATTTTTACGCAAATAGCATTTTTTTTTCATGCAAGTCTGAGTAGTGGAGATTTAAAAAATAATATAGTAAATAAAAACAAACTACAAACTAAGGTTTTATTGTTAATAAACATTTTTAAAGGTTCAGTCAGTTTGGTTATGTATAAAATAAAAATAAATATCATTAAACATTTAGTTCTAAAAAATTATTAAACAGTCGGTACTTCATTAAAGTGGCTTTTGAATTCGTAGTTTTTTTAACAAGACATCTATATTAGGATTAGTTCTTGAAGATGCAAATTAGGTTTTATAGGTGCATATCAGTTAATCTTGGACGATATTTGGATTTTATTATGTTCATAATGGAAAACATTTGTTTACAAACATATGTTGATCCAAATCTACAACAATATCTGACAGCCAAATCGTAAAAATTGCTTGTTGCTACACATTTCCAAAATTGAATACAATTTGGATCATTTGCAGTTGAAATAAGTTCCTTAAATTTGCTTTTCAGTATAGTATGCTGCTGTAAGTTCGATTTGTATTTCAGGTGGGTAACAATTAATGTCTTGCAGAGAAATTAAAAAAGGATTTGTGAAAACATAAGCATTATTGATCATCTTGAAAATCATCAAACTTAGCACCGAATGAATTCTGCAAAATGGATATTAAATTTTTAAATCTATCATAGCTCGGAGCGTTAGTGACTTTGGTAGCTAGTTCCTGCATTAATGTGAAATGTGTTAATCTTTTTTCTCTAAAATCGAGATAAAAAAAAAAGTTTGTTCACAAAAGATATATGAACAACTAGGGTAGGAAAAAATATAGTATTTTCCCTGTAATCTTAAATTTAAATTATTTAAATATCCCATAATATAGGTGAGAAAAGCTAAATCCCATAGATAAACCTTCATTCTTGAGTAGCAAGCACTCACTGGCTGTTCATTGTTTTCTTCCAGATATTTTCAAACACTCAATCAAATTCCAAAATCTCGCGAATGCACTTCCTTAGGAAAGCTAGCGTACACTAATATGAAGGAGTAATTCGCCATCCTCTTCCGTTTCTTCCGGGAAAAGCTCACGAAATCGTCGCCGATTCAGATAAGGTATTTTGTTGATACAGCGCGCTACAGGGTCAACAACAGATGACAGGTTTAAGTCCTTGGCACAAAGAGATTCTTGATGGATAATACAATGATATTTATAACTTTTTCTTCACAAATAATTTTCAAACAACAAAACCTTTTATCCTGCCAACCATGCAAGGCGCTCCATCTGTGGAAACACTTTTTAATTTTGTCCTCTCTTTTTTTGTTAACTTCAATTACATTTCTAAGTTCTTTAAAAATGTCCTCACCTGTAGTTAAAACAAGTTGGCGCAAATCAAGAAGTTCTTCCACAGTATCAAAATTATCATTCGTGAAACGAACAAATACGCTTAACTGCGCGTTGTCTGTGATGTCACAGCTCTCATCCAAAGTTAATTAAAAGTATTTGCAATATTGTTGTCCAGAGACAATTTGTGTGCCAACATCCTGGCCCAATATCGTCATTCATCTATCGTATATCCATCTACAGTCATCCGTCATTCATCTAGAATACGTCGCCTGACGGTATTTCTAGACAAAACTATTTTATCAACCATATTTTTGACGTTTATATCGACGACATTTTGGGCAAATATTAAAAGGCTATTTTTTATTATTTATTTATTAGAATAAGGTTTTTTCTAGCGGGCTAACAACAGAGAAAGTTCATAAGAAGCCTTCACCAGTTTCCATTTCGTCATTTCTCTTCTGGAATAAGGATTTTTGGCCGGCTAAACTTTTTTATTGATAAATTCCGTTTGCAAGTGTAATCCGACAAGATATTTGCTGTTGAAATCACTCTGCAGTTGTTTGAAATTTTGGTCTAGGTAAAATATTTTTGGCACTGCTAAACAATTACACATATCAAACAAACTTATTTGGAAGTATTTTGATGCGTAAACAAAAATTGTTCTTCCCAGACAGTTTTAAAATCACGAATTGCAATATCATCTTCATATTTCCTTTTCGATGTCAAAATTTTAGTCATGGACATAGTGAAAATAAAATTTTTAAAACACAGACGCTCCTACGCCAAAATCTAAAAACAGTTTAAAAAAAAGCTTAACGTCTTGCTCGGTAGTTTAAAATCAACTGAGCCAGACAACCAGAAAACGGACCACCATAGCAAAACACTACGGTGCCAACTCAAACCATTGGGCTCGTCTCATGACCACGCAGTCTATTTTGACAAAGTTCCTGAAGACAACATCATTTTTTTTTTTTCAAATTATTATTATTATTATTTTTTTCCCAATAAGTCTTCGCGTGCTACTGCTAAAACTCCGCCGTGCCGCGGGTTGGCCATCCCTGCTCTAGAACGACGTAAATTAAAAATTCCCAATTCCCAAAACATATACAAGATGGATCAATAGCACGTTGAGTTGCTTCAGTGCGACGTTAATTGAAATACCTCAATACCTACCTATATTTGGAGGTACTGCGAATGTCGGACCGAAAGGCGTTACCATAACAACTAGTGTTGACGTGGTAGAGGTCGTTGACCCGATTCGACCACGGGTAGTTAACTAAAGCCGCACAGGAGCAAATCATCACGGGCTATTGCCAGAGGTGGGGGAGTTTCAAGTCAAGCAGGGGGAAGAAGAATGAGGGAAATGTTGACCAGCATAGAACTCACCTCGAGCGCATGTTTCTGGAGTCCTTGCGAGTTCTGATCGACGATTCGGACTGACCGACCCATCTAGGGAACTTGGAGTGCGTTCTCGTCCAGTCAATAAACGCAGACGGGGGTTGCCCTAGGAAAGCTCTCATTCCGTGACACCTGTTCTTTTCATTATTTATTTACTAGACCGGCGTTGCCAGTGGCAGTTGCTTTTGTGGGATTATTGGTATGCTTCGCAAACCAAATGGAAATTCGTAGCCCATTGGATAACACCGATAAAAATCCGAGGACAATACCTCGTCATTTTGAATACGTCAGATGGCGAGACTAGGTTGAGAAAGGTGTGCTCTGTTCTTCCAAGCCCATCGCGTGCGCAAACGGTTCGATAAGTGTCCTTGCAACACAATGCGCTCACACTTGGTCTCAGATCGATTCGAGATGCAAACACGAAACGAAAAGGCCTATCTGTGCAGCTATCGAAAGTGAATCACTTTTGCAGGGATGGGTAGGTATTTGAATCAACGTCTCACTGGGCAACACAACGAACTATTGGGAGCAGCGGTAGCTCAGTCAGTAGAGCGTCGGGCTCGCATCAGAAGGGTTGTGGGTTCTGTCCTCGGCGGAGCCTGCAATTCTGATGATTGCGAGATCGGCGCTTCGACCTGGCTAAAGACCGTCGTGTTCACTAATGGTGACTGGGGCACGTTAAATAGGTCGTGGTCACAAAGTCCCCCATGTTCCCATACCAAATCAATACCTCTGGGGGTACCTGATCAGAGGGTTATCGGTCTCTGATTGGGATCTAAATTACGATATGTGTGAGTGAATGGGTGTATGAAAGGGACCTTCCTGTAAAACGGATGTGTCATGTATGCCGAGCAAAGTCGGACTTCCTCCCAAAGGGGCTCAATAACATGGAAGGAGCACCCCCCTCGCCTCTTGCCGTCTTCGACGGGCCTGGCACTCCCCTGGTCTGCCAGTGTAGGCATAAGAAACAACAACAAACAACAATACGAACTATTGGCAACTCGCGTCCTTTTCGTAATTGAGGTGGACAAAATTCATTTTCTTAGTGTCGCAGACTGTAAAAGTCTCCATCACGTCTTAAGAGTAGTAATGTCCCTTAGCAAGACCACGGTTTTGTTTTTCTAAATAATTACACCTAACGGGTATGAGGCATTGTCCTCGATTCTTTCCTTTCGGGTTTGATCCCGTCACCAATAGCAATTATGTTATGCTTACCTAACAGGTTTGATATTTTTTAATTAACGTCCCACTGGAGCAACACAACGGGTTATTGACGACGGATCAATCCCCCAAGGATCCGTAACCTCTTAACATGAAGTTCCCTTGGGGGATTGATCCGTCGTCAATAACCCGTTGTGTTGCTCCAGTGGGCAGTTAATTAAAAAATATCAAACCTGTTAGGGCCGACCAACCGGTATATTGGTTAAGGTGTTAGCTTCTAGATCGGAAGGTTCCTGGTTCGAATCCGGGTCCGGGCATGGATGTTTGTAAACGTATGGTGTAGAGGCGGCTGGTGCACCTTAAATCTGTCGTGGCCGAAAGTCCTCACGTTGGGATGGCGTGGAAGTTTGGAGAGTGGGGTGCCAGCTCAGGTGTTGCTTCGTCATCTGACCGTGGTTCGAAATTACGAGGTGTTGTCCTCGAATCTTTCCCTTAAGGGACTGATTCCGGACCGTCGTCAATAGCCCGTTGTATTGTTCTAGTACGACGTTAATTAAAAAATTACCAAATTACCCCATAAAATTAAATAAGCTAAACGATCGTTTCACTTCTGAGGTCACTCTCTTGGAAACTACAGCTGGGATGCACAACTAGTCACTTATCAACTGCTCTGTTGTAGGGTTACATACAATTCAGGTAATGGTAATGGTAATTTTAGTTAACGTCGTACTAGAGCAACTCAACGGGCTATTGACGACGGTCCGGTATCAGTCCCTTAAGGGAAAGATTCGAGGACAACACCTCGTCATTTTGAACCACGGTCAGATGACGAAGCAACACCTGAGCTGGCACCCCACTCTCCAAACTTCCACGCCAACCCAACGTGAGGACTTTCGGCCACGACAGATTTAAGGTGCACCAGCCGCCTCTACACCATACGTTTACAAACATCCATGCCCGAACCCGGAACCTTCCGATCCATAGGCTAACACCTTAACCACTATACCGGTTGGTCGGCACAAATATATAATAAAAAGCATTCGCTGTATAAATGTGTTATTAGTGACGAGCCCGTCACCAACTTTCGTCATATGACGGTGGTTTAAAATTACATGGTGTTGTTGTCCTCGGATCTTTCCCTTAGGGGATTGATTCCGGACCGTCGTCGCCGACCAACCGGTATAGTGGTTGAGCTGTTAGCCTCTAGAGCGGAAGGTTCCTGGTTCGAATCCGGGCATGGATGTTTGTAAGCGTACGGTGTAGAGGCGGCTGGTGCACCTTAAATCTGTCGTGGCCGAAAGTCCTCACGTTGGGTTGGTGTGGAAGTTTGGAGAGTGGGGTGCCAGCTCAGGTGTTGCTTCGTCATCTGACCGTGGTTCAAAATGACGAGGTGTTGTCCTCGGATCTTTCCCTTAAGGGACTGATCCCGGACCGTCGTCAATAGCCCGTTGTATTGCTCTAGTACGACGTTAATTAAAAAATTACCAAATTACCCCATAAAATTAAATAAGCTAAACGATTGTTTCACTTCTGAGGTCACTCTCTTGGAAACTACAGCTGGGATGCACAACTAGTCACTTATCAACTGCTCTGTTGTAGGGTTACATACAATTCAGGAACAATCCTTCAAATTGATTTCGTGAAAAGATGATATCAAAAATACAATTAGAAGGGGTCGTAATAGCTATGAACAGAAAATATTCCGACAGTTTTATTTTTATAAATATATCAATCTGAGCAAAGCTGTTATGACGGACCCCTTCCCCCCTCACCCATGTCATTTTACACTGTTTATGTTTTTTATAACAGACACTTTGAATTTATCCACAGTTTAATCCTAAAACATACTCCAAGAGGGACATACAATATGCCATATAACAAACAAGACTTTTAAGTAAAAAAAATATTGAATAAACAAAAATAAACATTTGGTTAATAAACATACAGTTTTAATATCCGGAAATAATAATTGGTAATTTTTAATTAACGTCGTACTAGAACAACACAACTTTTATACCCAGAAAATCAAAATGTTATTTGTACAATCTATCTACATTTGAAATTAAAAATCAAAGCAACTGATTAAAATAGAATTCAAACTTTAATAATACTTAATAGAAAAAGTATGAGTGTCCATCTTGGAAAAAACAATCATTAAATAAATTATGTTACAGTTTATGGATTTTTCCATTTTTATTGAGCATGTGAAAAAGTTCATTTCAACATCGTCACCCGTTATGAATTTCTTTAATACGATTTTTTGGCCCCTTTGCGGGCCTTGTTTCCATGGCAACGGCAGCATGGCCTATGTGAGAGCCCTGGAGCAAAGTGTCCTTTGGTCCTATTGTACCTTTGAAGGGTCAAAATCCTGCTACACATCAACTAGACACTGTCGTTCCATTCAACAAACATCAAAGAGGTAACTATAGAAACACCGCTCCTAGATTTTACTTAGAAATGCTGAGAAGTCAGCTGATACAGCTGGGATTAATGTAATCAAGCTCTACCGAGGTATGTGAAAACTATTTGACGAGGCATCACCTGAGATGACACCCCACTCTCCGAACTGTTAAGTTAAAGTTTGAACTTTCTTTTAAAAAGTCATCAATAGACCAAAATATCAAAAAAAAAAAAAAAAATTTATTAACAGTTCGTTCTGAAGAGTATTGCATCATGAGGCGAGCATAACAAAATAAGACAGGCGCCTCAATCCCATGATAGTACTTTACGCAAGTCCAACTTGATTGGCTAATCGGATCACATGACCTAGATACGTATGTCATCAAGGTTTATAGTTGTTGGCGATTTGTCTCTTCTTTTCTGCTTTCTTCTTTTCAGATCCATGGCTATGGGTGGGTAGAGGTGGGAGCCGAAAATTGTATCCTTTTATTATATAAGTTAATAATTATATAAGTTAGTGTTTTATATATGCTTTTTGTTACATCAGAATGGTCCTAAGCCAGCGGTGGATACGACGCCATCATCCTAAAGCAAAGGGGACGGCAGAGGGGCGGGAAAATATCAGCTGGTAGTGAGTTCAGGAGTGGTTCTTAGATTATTTATGTAAAATCAACGGAAGCTAGGAAAAATATCAAAAGGGTATTAAAAATTAGGAAAAGTAAATTAGAATGAAAAAGAATTAAATTGGAATTTTTTTTTAAGAATTTGGAGGATCTAAAAATTTTTCCGCCAGCTAGGTTTGAAAGCGGGAAGTCATCTTCCGCTGCCGACGCTAATCTGAAGGTGGGTGACTTTAGCCATTAGGCCATCGTTGCTTCACGAAAAGAAGCTCTTTAAAGTATAACTACCCTTAGTATAAGTTGGCGAGAAATACTACTAACAACAACCATACAACATATATATGAGGAGCAAATCAGAGTGAACTTGTCGGACACTTTCGCTGTACGCTGAGGCGCTAGTGTATGTATTGTATTTCTACGAAACAACGCGCATATTCAAAATCAAATGGTTACTGCAACAATCAGATTGGCGAGATATCCAAGTGAAGCCAAGCCCGTGAAACTAGCCAATCAAGTTGGTCTTGCGTAAAGTACTATCATGGGATTGAGCCGCTTCTCGAAATAAGTGAGCTTCAGAAGTTGTGATGACAGTTAACACACACTCATTATAATGCAAAAATTAGATACTCCGCTCCAAGGGTCACAACTGATGACGTCACTAGTAAAGGGGCGTGGATTCTCGGTTCCGCGAAGTTTGTTTCAAATGGTGTGGCCGCACCTCGCCATTTTTGCGAAACTGTTTTACTGATGAAAAACGCCGCTCGGGCGGACATTTTCTTAAAGGAGAAGGAATTCCGGTAAGGAAGGTAAGTACTGACATTTTACACACTAGCCGCTGCGTGGCCAGCATGCCTTTGCCCATGACAGTTCTTTTCGTGGGGTCAAGTGAGACCACTGCTCACTAACCCCCGGTGATTGCTACGAATTCGTAGTCTATTGGATAACAGCCATCATGGCGTGTGGCCATGATGGCTGGAATATATTGGAATATATTGGCCTATTGGAAATTCATTCCAATAGGCTACGAATTTCCAGTTTGCTTCGCAAGCCAAATGGAAATTCGTAGCCTATTGGAATGAATTCCCTGCTAATTCCAATTTGGTTTGCTTCGCAAAACAAATGTGAATATTATGAACTATGGTTTGCTTCGCAAATTGGATTACAACCATAACGGAGCTGCCCGTGGTGTTGGTTTGCTTCCCAAGCCAAATGGGAATCGGCGTGACGTCACAATCTCTTGCGGAAAATATAAATATTTAACTAAAAAGTTATTTATTAAAAGAAAATCAAGCGTATAAGGTATCTTATCTGGTGTCAAATTTTCAGCAGATTTCAAATCCTTTGAAATTTTCAATGTATCTTTAACGATACCGATTTTACAAAAAAAAGAACTAAACAATGCCAGCCCAAATGTTTTTTATTTGTTTTGCTTTCTTTCGCTGAAATGGTAAGAGGACAGGAAATCTAATCTGTTTATTTTTGTAACGCGAAGGTTGATGTGACATCACAATCTCTTGCGAAAATATAAAAGACTAGCCACTGCGTGGCTAGCCCGGCGTTGCCCGTGCCGTTGGTTTACGAAGCAAACCAAACACCACGGTCTGGCGTTAGTGCAGATATGGTGTAAAATTTTCCGCAGATTTTAAATCCGTTGAAGATATATTCAATTTAAAAATTATTTATTTAAAGAAAATCATATTTTTAGGTTTCAAACTCAAGTGAAATTTTCCGCAGATTTCAAATCCGTTGAAATTTTTACTCTATCTCTAGGAGATAGAAAAAAATACTACATAACTAAAGTTAAGACTTTTTTTCATCCTCGGCTGGAAAATTATTCCTCTGCTCAAAATGAAAACGGAAACGGGAAAAATAAATTTAGAATCTGTCTCATCTTTATTCGGTTGCTATTCCAAAGAAAACAATAATAATTAAATTTCATTCAATTCATTTTAAAATGTTCTAGATTGAATTTTATAATTTAGGCTTCCAACAAAAATTGTAAAAAATTCGGACCATTATAGTAAGTGCCATAGATTTGTCAGGACTTTGGGTGCAGAAAACAGACAGACACTTTCTTTTATAACAGAAGAGATACTTGTCCAACACGAAGTGCCAACGCCGGTTGTGTAGCTTTGAATCGTTTGGTTCAAGGAAGAGCAACTCTTCGCCCAGGGAGAGTAAATAAACGACGTAAAGAGTGGGAATGCTGCCAAGTGTCGTTTTGTTTCCGTCATCTACTTTCAGTGGAACAAGCTGTTGGCAACCGCCAAATGTCAAGGGGGAGAGGGGGCGTTGCACCTGAGGGGCACTGAATCGGCGACAGGTGTGAAACTGCTTCTCGCAGAACACGCGTAATTGAAAGAGGCGCAGTGGGAAGAGAGCATCGGACTAGCAAAAGGAGGGTTTTGAGTTCAAATCCAACACAAGACCATCGTGTACAAAAGTGGGCTGGTGCACGTTAAATCTGCTGTGGTCTCACGTTGGCATGATGTGGAAGTTCGGAGAGTGGGGTGCCTGCTCAGAAGTGTAGCCTCGTCACCTGACCGTGGTTCAAAGCGACGTGGTGCTGTCCTCGGTAGGTAGGTATTTGAATGGACGTCATACTGGAGAAACACAACGGGCTATGGACGACGGTTCGGGATCAATCCCAACGGGAAAGATCCGACGACAAAAACACGTCATTTTGATCCACGGTCAGATGACGAGGCAACACCTGAGCTGGCGCCCCACTCTCCAAACTGCCACACCCACGCAACGTGAGGACTTTCGACCACAACAGATTTAAGGTGCATCAGCTGCTTCTACACCATACGCTTCCAAATATTCATGCACTGCCCGGGATTCAAACCAGGAACCTTCCGATCTAGAGGCTAGCCCAGGGGTGGCCAACCTGTGGCGCATGCGCCAAACGTGGGGCATTAAATGATTACAAGTGGCGCATTGCATACTTGCACCTATTGATTCTTTTGGAGTAAGTGTGAATTGAATGAACAGTGGGATAATGAGTTGCTATTTATAGCGAGTCCATCAAGAAAACCATTTTGCAGTGTTTGTGAAAGTACTCTCTCACATAATAGAAGACATGATCTTAAGGGGGTCCGGGACACAAAAATCGTCAAATTTTCGAAATTTTTTAAATTATTTTAAGAAATTCTCTGTGTTTTTCTGCTTAAAAGGACGTCTAAATCCTGTTTCTATCTTAATTAGAACTAGAGATGTAATAATTTTTGTGGTGCGTTGTTTTGAAAATCTAACACTCTTGACAGTGGTTGTCATAGCGACAACATCTGTCTTTAAAACTTTAAATGCGTTTTTCTCCATGATACATTTTTCAAGATTTCCTGTATTCAAATTGCTATAAGTCGAAAACCGATAAAGTTTAAGGGTTGAAATTTGGAATATATCTTTTTCAAACATTATACTTTAATTATGATTCGGCAAATTTGAAACAAATATTTACTTTTAAAACTATGACTTTTTAAAAAAGTACCTTAAAATTTTCATTCAAATATTTTTTATTTTTTATTAAATTAATATTTTTTTAAATTGCTGAATCAAAATTAAAGTTTATAAATTTGTTAATAATTTACTGCAAGAATTTTGAAAATCGACCAAGAATATTTTGAGCCTTAGCAATTTAAAATGACCCCTCTTTTTTTCAAAAAATTTTAATTTAAAATTTTTAAAAAACTTTTGGAAAAATTTTGTGTTTGGATTTTGTTTATTAGTTGGATGGGTAATCAGTACAAAAAAATTCAAAATTCTAAATTTATTAATAAAATTTTTTTTCTGATGTGTCCCGGACCCCCTTAATAGGACGTAGAAGGATAAATGTAGCACGTTCTTTCGTCTGAGTTACGAAAAGAATATGTGACTAAGAAAAAGGAAGATCAGAGAAGAAGACAAAATATTTTTGCTAAAGTAGTGAAGACTTGGCGACGACAGAAGCACCCCATGAAATTGTTTCAGCCCCCCACCCCCCCACGCGAACTATTGGCCCCATTGGCGAAATAAAGAAACCTTATCTGATGGAGAAGAAATTTTTAAGCCTTGTCTCCGAATATTTGCACGCCATCTTGGCAGACAGTTGCGAGACATATCCAGGACCTCTCTCAGCATGTATCTCGGCATCTGGAAGACCTTGTCAATTCTTGTACTTTATCTCTAGCTTAGGATGAATCAACGGATACATGTGATTTAGCCCAGTTAAGGAATAATTTTAATGTCCTTGAAAATAACTTGCCAGTCTGGAGTCATTTCATGGTAAAACAAGAGGATTACACATCTCTCTATATTAAAAAAATGTTACCGCCGCCGCCGCAGAATTGAAAACTGTGTTGTTTAGCTCGATTCTTAGACGGTTTCCCGAGAAAGTACTGATCGGAAAAAAACAAAATTGACATGGTTTGTTCTTCATCGTATTCCCTGGACAATTATTAAGATTTTTTTCCGATGCGGCTATTAGTTAAGGGTTTATTAAATGTTAAAATTGAAGAAGCGAAATTTCTTCCGCGAGTGAGCAAAACACATACAAATTTTCAATCTTCAGCCTTAATTTTTTTTTCAAGAGTACCTCTCAACGTAAATTTTTGCAGCTCGTCGAGTTTTTTTTTAAATTTCAATTTGGTTCTTGATAATATTTTTTTGAAATTCGGGAAAAATCTGGACATTTTTGTTACTTTGTTTTAAAACTGCCGTATCTATTATTTATTACTATTATATTTTAATTTTTAAAATATAGCAGTATACCTCAGAATGTACTCTTTCTTACGGTACCATTATTTTTGAAATCGGTTAATAATTAAATTGGATGCGATCAAAAGTGGGTCATACAAAATTCGGAATCTTTGGATATTTTCGCTACTTTTTGTTACTACCGTTAACTAAAACTGTCATATCTATATCGTATTACTATTAGTTTTTTATTTTGAAAATAGCGCAGTATACCTCAGACTGTACTCTTTCTTAGGGTACCATTATTTTTAAAATTGGTTCATAAATAAATTCGATGCAATCAAAAGTTGGTGACACAAATTTCGTATTTTTTATTTCGCGGAGCAAATTCGCGGAGCATTGTATTCGCGAAGGGTTGTATGTTTGACTATCGGGTTTGCCAGATATCTAATTTATCGTAGCAACAATTGCCGTAAAAACGATTTCTTTTTATTTGGCGAGGAAAAGGCTCGCTTTTTTCCCTCTGTTCTCAGACGTTTTACCGAGAAAGTACAAAGTACGCATCGTAAAGTTTGGAGATTAACAGGGTTTACTTAAAATTGTACAGGGAACAAGATGCAGAAGATTTTTTACTGATGCGGCTATTAGTTTAGGGTGCATTAAGTGTTAAAGCAAAAAAGAGTGAAATCACTTGCGTAAGAGGTATTGGTTTGCGTAGCCATCCCCGGGGGTCGGCGAGCGTAAGCGAGCAGGTAGAGAAGCCCTCACTCTGACGTGATGGACCGTAAAGGGAAATCAGGATAATACAAATTATTCAGATAGTTTCACTCTGCGAAAGGAATGTTGGTTTGCGAAGCAAACCAAATGCCATATGTAAAAGGAGTGTTGGTTTGCGAAGCAAACCAAATGGGATTGCGTAGCAATCCCCGGGGGTTGGCGAGCGTAAGCGAGCAGGGGGCGGAGCCCCCTAGTATTTGAAAAAATAAAACCGTGCCTAGAAAATCTAAAATTAGATTTTAGTAAAGTCATCAGTGTGTGTATTAACGGAGCACCGTCAATGATTCAATGATTAGTAAAGTCAATGACACTACAACTTTGCTTAACAATTTTTTAATCATACATTTTGGAAATTTAAAAATGCTGTTAATAAATTTTTAGAACAGGAAAATGAATTGAATGAACCCTATTATTTGATAGCAATTGTGGCTATCTGAATTGGCATTTTCAGTTGATGTTACTAACCATCTCAATGATCTGTATTCGAAACTACAAGGTAAGAAAAAATTATTTCCTAGCATAGTAATAGCGTCAATTCATATTTAAAGTGAAATTAAAACTGCTCATCTCTCAGTTAGAAAATCAGGATTTGACCAATTTCCACACTTGAAAGAGCAGAGTGAATGTGTTGCAGATAATAGCAGTTTGACCAAATATATTGAAAAATCCAAGTTATTGCAAGGGTCATTTGAAAGTCGTTTCCATGATTTCGCTAAAGAAGAAAACTAAATGCTAGCATTTATAAACCCATTTTCACTTAGTGAACAAAACGTAATGAAGATGGATAGTAACATACAAATGGAACTTACTGATTTAAAAACAAATTCATTATTAAAAATGAAATTTGATGAGCTTTTTATAGATCGAAATGCTTCTAACATGATTAAATTCTGGCGTTCATGTAAACATTTCCCAAAACTAATAAAAAAAAAGCACTCGGAAGCACTTTTCATTCATTAAATTTATTAGAAGCAAAACGAGGTCGCGAATGACTGATTCAAATTTAAAGAATTCTCTGCTGCTCTCAGTAACAAATTTAACAGCAAACATTGAAAGACTAGCGAAATCCAAACAACCTCAAAAGTCTCATAGATGGTAAGTTTATGTGCTGTAAGTAATGTTTGTGTGCTATAATAGATATTGTTTTACATACATTCAATCATTTAAAAATGTTAGTAATGTATCTGAACATACTTTCATTAAAAAGGTTGTTGAGGATATTCCATGGGACCATGAACGTAGGAAGGTAAAAAAGGTGCTCTATTGCGCATCTGAACTCGTATGTGAAAAAGAAATTGCCACATGATATGTAAAAGGTTGGCCACTCATGGGCTAACCCCTTAACCTCCTGGTCTGGAGGACTCCGTAGTCAATGTATGCGCGTGTTTTAATGAAATGGTTCTGGCGTCTGACACCCAAGAGTCCTCGGAAATCCCGCCTCGTTTGTTATTCATGCGGGTCGCCATGGAAACGGGCTCATTGACTACCAAGGTCTGTTTGGACACAAATAATTCTTTTTTACCCTTTCCCCGATCAGGGTACGTCGCTGAGCTCTATTTTTTTTCGCTTTTTGAGGATTACAATTAACATAATTGTAATCCTTCTAACTAATTTAATGACAAATCTACTGCCTTAAAAAATGTACGTTTTCACTGAGCCGCGGTAGCTCAGTCAGTACGCATCGGAAGGGTTGTGGGTTGTGTCCTCGGCGGAACCTGCAATTCTGATGATTGCGGGATCGGCGCTTCGACCTGGCTAAAGACCGTCGTGTTCACTAATGGTGACTGGGGCACGTTAAATAGGTCGTGGTCACAAAGTCCCCCAAATTCCCATACCATATCAATACCTCTGGGGGTACCTGATCAGGGGGTTATCGGTCTCTGATTGGGATCTAAATTACGATATGTGTGAGTGAATGGATGTGTGAAAGGGGCCTTCCTGTAAAACGGAAGTGTCATGTATGTCGAGCAAAGTCGGAATTCCTCCCAATGGGGCTCACTTACATGGAAGGCGCACCCCCTCGCCTCTTGCCGTCTTCGACGGGCCTGACATTCCTTTGGTCTGCCAGTGTAGGCATGAGAAACAACAACAACGTTTTCACTAGAAGATTTTTTTTTTTAAATGGCTTTCATAGTTAAATTTTTTTACAATATATCGTTGGTTTGTACCAACTTATTTCGTTGTGAACAATTCAGATGTGAATGTAATCTTTAATTCTTTAATCTCTACTGTTGTTTGTTGTTTCTCATGCCTACACTGGCAGACCAGAGGAATGCCAGGCCCGTCGAAGACTGTAATAGGCGAGGGGGTGCGCCTTCCATGTTATTGAGCCCCATTGGGAGGAAGTCCGACTTTGCTCTACATACATGACACATCCGTTTTACAGGAAGGCCCCTTTCATACATCCATTCACTCACGCATATCGTAATTTAGATCCCAATCAGAGGCCGATAACCCCCTGATCAGGTACCCCCAGATATCTCTACTGTTATAAGAGGAAGTGTTTATGTGTGTGTGGGGAGAGGGACTGTTGTGATGAATCTATGGCACTTACAGTAATAAGATTTGCAGGTTGTACGAAGTTTTTGCAATTTTTGTGCGAAGACCTAATTTTTAAATTTAATTTAGAACAATTTTAAATGAATTTAATAATTATTGTTTTCTTTAGAATGGCAACAGCATAAAAGATCGTAGATTCTAAATTTTCTTTTCCGCTTCCGTTTGATTCTCCGAGAAATGATTTGTCTCAGCAGAATAAAAAAACAAAGTTTTTTCTGAGTTCTTTTTTCTATCCCGTAGATAGTTCAAGATAGAGTAAAAATTTCAACGGATTTGAAATCTGCGGAAAATTTGACACCAGATCGATACCTTAAAAGAGATTTTCCTTTCATGACTAATTTTTCAATTAAATATTTATATTTTTGCAAGAAATTGTGACGACACGCCGATTTGATCTCTTCGCAATTGGATTTTGGCCGAATTTGACAATGACGAGGCCATCACGGCGTTGCCTGTGGTGTTAGTTTGCGAAGCAAATTATAGTTCATAACATTCAAAATTTGGTTTGCGAAGCAAACCAAATAGGAATTCGTAGTGAATTTATTCCAATAGGATACGAATTTCCATTTGGTTTGCTTCGCAAACCAACACCATGGGCAATCAAATGGGAATTCGTAGCAATCACCGGGGGTTAGCGAGAAGTGGTCACACCTAACCCCACGAAAAGAACTGTCACGATACGCCGTGCTGGCCACGCAGTGGTTAGTTTAGATATAATCTGATACTTTGCATATATTTTTGAACATAAATATCTCAATTTTTATTTTGTTTCGGAAATACAATTCCTGTTGGAAATTATCTCTAATACTAATCTTTATGTTTTGACCATCTGTCAAGTTACAAGAGAGAAAAGGTTTCTTTATACAATTTCTTTCGCCGTGGCAATATAAAAGATGAAGATTTTTTTCAGGAATTGTACTTTAAAAATGAACGAACAGTGCATTTAACCGAAAGTGAAAACTTCCACTGCATTACGTACATTATAACGACACTTCATTGTCCTCGCTGTTGGAATAAAGCATCCAATTTTTAAAAAAAGCCAACCGGTATGGTGGTTAGCCTCTAGATCAGGAAGTTTCTGGTTCGAATCTGAGTCAGTGCAAGGATATTCGTAAGCGTATGGTGTAGAAGTGGCTGGTGTACCTTAAATCTGTGTCGTGGCGGAAAGTCCTCACGTTGGGTGCGGTGCCAGCTCATGTGTTGCCTCGTCATCTGACCGTGCATCAAAATGACGTGGTGGTGTCCGCAGATCTTTCCCCTTGGAGGTTGATCCCGGACCGTCGTCAATAGCCCGTCGCGGTACTCCATTTTTCCTTTTATTAAAATACTTACCTGGCAGCCCATGTAGAGGAGGAACAGCTGTCAACTTCGCGACACAAATCTGGATGGAATTATTTTTAGTGAATTCTTGCGCCATTTGCGAAGAGTGGCGGAAATAAACATTGGACTAAAGGGACGCCAAATTTTGACTGTGTCAGAATGAGAGACTCGAACGTTGTTGGCGAATCATTCGAAGATGTTTCGTTTCTTGCGAAATGAGTGGGAAGATTTACGTCTGTGTCGCAGATGGGGATGCCACAGAGTGATTTCGCAGCAACTGTGACTGCTACCGAAGGATATCTGTGGTTCTGAACTGAGATTTCGATTCTGAATTGTCTGAATCAGTTTGGAGAAGCGGCTCAATCCCATGATAGTACTTTACGTAAGTCCAACTTGATTGGCTAGTTTCACGGGCTTGGCTTCACTTGGATATCTCGCCAATCTGATTGTTGCAGTAACCATTTGATTTGAATATGCGCGTTGTTTCGTAGAATTACAAATACAATACATTCACTAGCACCTCAGCGTACAGCGTAAGTGTCCGACAAGTTGACTCTGATTGGCTCCTCATATATATGTTGTATGGTTGTTGTTAGTAGTATTTCTTGCCAACTTATACTAAGGGTACTTATACTTTTAAAGAGCTTTATTTCCGTGAAGCAACGATTGCCTAATGGCTAAAGTCACCCACCTTCAGATTAGCGTCGGCAGCGGAGGATGACTTCCCGCGTTCGAATCCAACAGGCGGAAAATATTTTAGATCCTCCAAATTGTTTAAAAAAAATTCCAATTTAATTCCTTTTGAGTCTAAATTACTTTTCCCAATTTTTAATACCCTTTTTATATTTTTCCAAGCTTCCGTTGATTTTACATAAATAATCTAAGAACCACTCCTGAACTCACTACCAGCTGATATTTTTCCGCCCCTCTGCATTTCTCTTTGCTTTAGGATGAAGGTGTCGTATCCACCGCTGGCTTAGGACCATTCTGATGTAACAAAAAGCATACATAAAACACTAACTTATATAATTATTAACTTATATAATAAAAGGATACAATTTTCGGCTCCCACCTCTACCCACCCATAGCCATGGATCTGAAAAGAAAAGAAGAAGGCAGAAAGGAAGCGATAAATTGCCAAAAGAAAAATTCTCATGACGTACGTATCTAGGTCATGTGATCCGATTAGCCAATCAAGTTGGACTTGCGTAAAGTACTATCATGGGATTGAGGCGCCTGTTCAGATTGGTTGGATTGGGAGGCTGCTTTTTGTGAGTTGAGATGGTTTGTGCCACACACCGGAAGTACATGGAAGCTGGGTCGCTAACGTCGCGAAACCAAATCACTACATAGTCGCAGTTGGAACTGTCACCCATAACAGTAGCCGATCACAATCGCCGATAGAGGTCAAACGGTATCGGCTGAGGTCACTCAAGCTTAAGTAAGCTTATTGGGGTATATTAAAAAGACTGTAACTTCAAGGGATAAGAATATAATCTTGCCGTTATATAAGGGTTTAGTAAGACCACATCTAGAATATGCTGTACAATTCTGGGCTCCATATATGAGAAAGGACATAGAATCAATTGAAAGGGTTCAGCACAGAGCTACAAAAATAATAAAGGGGCTAGCAAATTTCGACTCTAAGGAACGTTTAAGTAAGCTAAACATGTATACACTGGAAAGAAGAAGAAGAAGGAGGGGGGATTTGATTCAGCTTTTCAAGTTTGTAAAACAAGGGGACACAGAGGGCTTAAATTTCAATAGGGATAACAGAACAAGGGGTCATGGGTATAAATTGAATAAGACGCATTTTAATCGGGATTTAAGGAAAAACTACTACTTTATTAGGGTAATAGACAAATGGAACGCGTTGCCAGAAAATATAGTTAGTTCAAAGGGAGTGTACGAATTTAAGACACAATTGGATAGTCAGAGGGAATTGGGGAATCCATAAACAAAGGACCACCCTTGTTGGGCTTGAGCCTGTAGCGAGTCGTCAATATTTGTATTTGTATTTGTATCCTGTTTTTTCTAAACAGTTGCGCTAACGGAAACAATTATATTATTGATCAGAATTTAATTTATTTAGGTTATTTAAACCATAAAACAAGCATTAAAAAGTGAAGCGTGTTTATAAAAAATGTTTTAACTAACTTAAAATATTTTCCAAAAAGGCGCGATTTTTGCAATTTTTCATAAACTATAAGTACGATGCGCAAACGGAAGATGTTAACCGATTTTGATTTTTTTTGTGCCGTTTTTCTTCTTATTACAATGGTCAACTTTTCCGCACTAAAGGGTTCCGAAAAAAAAAATTTTGATTGTTTTCGACCCACCCTATAGTTGGCCCTTGCGCCATAAAACCCCAACCTATTCGGGACCCTGCATAAGGTTTCAATCGTTCCGAGGTTTCCGGTGGATCGTGCGTCCCAACTATCGTCTGGGCTTCACAAGTGGATCGCTATTCGAATGTTTATCTCCCCGCGTGCCGAAATAGCAGAGCGCGAGCACATTAAAATAAATATTTATTTGTTGCCCTTACCACCAGCGGAGTCTCCCAAGGTTGAGGAATCAACCTGAGATTTCCAGGAGAGAGCTCTCTCTCTGGCCACGTGCCCGATTGGCTCGCGCTTCCAAAAGCGCGAAATGTGCGGAACTCCCTTCTGCAACTTACCGTGGGCACGCGCGAATAGAAAACGGGTCGAAACTGCCCTTGTGCAAGAATGCCGTTACACTATTCCTCGAAACGGCGTGTTCTACAGTGTGTCCTAAAAGTACCCGTACTCCAACTTTAAAAAAAATTAATGACCGTGTTTTTTTATTGAATTGTATCGTCTGCTTATCGTTTTATTAGTCTTTAATATTTATCGTTTGGTTTTATTCGCGCTCGAGTTGTGCGATAATAAAGTTCCATGCCATTTTGTTCTTTATTGCAAGCAGGGCCCGATTTAGAAAATTTGGTATAGTAGGCACAACACGCAGGAAGCCCCCCCCCCATGTTATTTGTTCATCACGAAAACTAATTTTATAACAATTATTGGTACTTACGTATTTGACTGTTGACCGTTTCACAGATGTCACCAAAAAGTTTGAGAAAATCGTGACATCACTTATAACTCTTGGCAAAACAAAATAAAGCAGATGAAAATCAAAAACATAATAATTAGATAATTAATGTAATTACAAGAATGTGATAGTGGGGGAAACGGTCGACGGACATTTACGTAAATACCCAATAATTTATGTAACTACTTAAAACCTTTTTAAAATTTTTAGATACTTTTGAAATTTAGGGGCCCTCTAAATTATGGGGGCCCTAGGCCCGTGAGGCACGGGCCTAATGGTAAATCAGGGCCTGATTGCAAGATGAGTTTATCACGCTTTCAAAGAAATGCGTTGTTTGAGGCTTATTTCGAATGTAAATCATATGAAGGATGTAAAGAATTTTGGCGACATAAATATCCAAATGATGCAATACCGAGAAATGATACGCTATATCAACTCGTTCGGCGATTTCGTGAGGAAGACGGAAAGTCGTTACACCAGACTTTGTGCAAGAAACTCAACGGAGGAAATTGTAGACCATGAGATACAACACATTTTATTTACCCGAGTGTACCATAAACTTGGGTCTTTGTTTGAGAATATCCAGAACCCAATCTTCAAAAAAGTCTTTCTTAAGGTAGGCGAGTGGGGGGGGGGAGTAATGACGTCATCAATATGGCTGCCTCGCAAACGTGTGACACTTTACTTAAACGAACCTAACTCCTCAACAAAGCGTCGTAGAGCATTGTGCTTTTTTTAATTGCTCCTGATTAAATTACCATTGTTTTATGTAATACCTATTAAATTCTCACACTTTCTTACACAAAAATTAAGGCTATTTTATTAAGCAGAGCAGTGGTAATACCGTACACCCAGTACAGGAGCAAATCAACAAACCGAAGTTAACATTGTCAGATGCAAGAGGTAATCCAACTAGCCTTGGTTAGCGTTAACACACAAATAGAAAAGCAATATTCTTGATTAAGGTATATATAGATATGACAAGAAAAAATTAAATAATTTAACTCAACACTCCCTCCATTTCTTACTTGCCAACAAAAATTACATACAAATGAACAAGTAATAAAAGCACAAAAGAAATATCAAATTTAACACTTATCAAGACAGTTTATCAGAGTTCTAAATTTTTCGAATTTATCTCTAGGCAAAGCCTTTGTGAAAATATCTGCTAATTATTCATTAGTACTAATATATTCAATGTTCACAGTTTTATATTAATACTTTTCACGGATGAAATGAAATTTCATATCAATGTGTTTTGCACGCTTGTGGTACACTGGATTTTTGATCAACTTTATGGCACTTTGATTATCAACAAGTAACGTGACATTTTTGTCATAAATTGATGTTTCATTTACACTCATGTCCATAAATTAAGGATAATGCCAGCTCCGGCAAATACAGGTTCATGATTAATACAAACGTGACTTATTCATAAATCCCATTTATTAAGCAAAAGATAAAGAACAAAAAGATGGTGTACGTATGATACCATTCATAAAAACTAGGATTTTTGCTCACTGGAGCAATTACAAAAAATATTGACCTTACCAAAACTTAACATGACATGGTTGGTATGATGGTTAATATATTGTATGTCTCCCAGACGATGAAATACAGTCCGTACAACGCCTAGGCATGCTGAGGATCAAATTATCGAGCTGATCTTGGGGAAGATCACTCCACTCAGCAAGCAATGCTGTCCGAAGTTCCGGTACACATGTAGGATGCGGTTGATGGGCTGCAACTCGTCGACCAAGCATGTCCCACACATGCTCTATCGGATTCAAGTCAGGTGAGAATGCTGGCCATTCCATACTGGTGATATACTCAGATTCAAGGTATTCGTTTACAATGTTTGCACGGTGAGGGCGGGCGTTGTCATCCACAAACACAAATTTTGCGCCCATGCCACCCCCAAACAAACGTACATGTTCTTCCAGAATGATGTACCGATAAATTTGGCCTCTCATGGTTCCGATTTGATCGTATAGATCTCTTCTGGAGCACAGTATAATTCCGCCCCAAACGAGCAATCCTGCACCACCGTAACGATGTCGTTCAATGATGTTGTCTTGGTGGTAGCGGGTACCTGGCGTTATCCATATGAACGTCCATCGTGAATCAGACTGCAAGCTAAACCTGGACTCGTCGGAAAACATCACACAAGCCCACTGTGACGATGTTCACATCGTATGTTCTCTACAGGCTAACCGCTGGTGACAGTGAATTGCCGTGAGCGGAACACATCTGACAGGCCTGCTAGCAGCATATAGACCAACATGTCCCAAACGTCTGTAAACGATTTGCCTTGAAACTGTCCTACCCGTGGCTGATGATAGCTGACGAGAAAGGTCGGATGCTGTCCTCTGTCTGCTTCTTTTTGCAGTTACTGCCAAATACCGGTCTTCATTCGGCGTTGTAACTCGGAGGAGACCTGTACTGTAACGTCTACTGACATTTCCATCATTTTGGAACCGTTGTCAAAGCCTAGAGATGACGCTTTGGGCGATTCCAAGTTCCACTGAAACTTCCGTCTGAGTACGCCCACATTCCAGGCGGCCGATAATTCTACCGCGTAAAAAATCATCGACATGCGTCCTCTGTGCCATAACTATTCAGTTGTGGCACTGAGCGGCTTACAGAACGCTTGTTAACAATGTTACTTCTTTGCTACCATTCCTTATATACACCTCTCTTACACTCTCGTCATTGTGACGTACTATCGGCGTCATCTGATGGCTTCCTGTAATTTGGATATTATTCTTGAAGATGTGTGCTATAATTCTACAGGTGAAATTTTTACTTTAGAGTTCGATTTCCGTGTGATTCTGAATTACCCTTAATTTATGGACATGAGTGTATATCACAGAACAGTTGACGAAGCCACACAATTTCTTTAACAGTAGTAGATGCTGCTACATACTCAGATTCTGTAGTAGATGCTGACACAGTAGATTGTCACATTGTGCACCATGTAATAGCACCACCTGACAATTTAAAAACATATCCAGTGGTAGATCTTATGGTGTCCATGTCACCAGCAAAGTCTGCATCAGAATAACCCACAAGGGTAGGACTATCAGATTCTGGCATATACTGAATACCATGATGTGGAGTTGCTTTTAAGTATTTTTTAATTCCTTTAACAGCATTGCAATGTACTTGGCTGTAGTTGTTTTGAAATCTACTAACAAGTTTTACAGCATACATAATGTCGGGGCGACAAATCCAACGACTTCACGATATGGTACATTTGTTTCTACTAAGATTGTATCAGGTTCGGATGACAAATAACATTGGGATCTGCAGGAACACTAACTGGATTGCATTCTCAAGATTGAACTTCCTTAAAATTTTCTTAATATAGGCTTGAGAATGGATAAAAATTGACCCATCTTTGTTTTGATCAATCTCAATTCCAACAAAGCAACCTGATTTAGAAATGGTGGCTTCAAAGTTCTTATTAAAGTTTTTCATAATGTCATTGAAAATTCCTTCATCTTCACATAGTAAGAGAACATTGTCAACATACAAAATAAGAAACACTTTCTTACCCTGGAAAACACCATGGAATAAACAATGGTCAGCCACACCCTGTTGAAACCCGAAGTTCTTCAAGAAATCACTAAACTTCCTGTTCCAAAACCTTGATGTTTGTTTCAAACCATACAGGGATTTTCTTAGCTTGCCTACTAATTCTGGTTCAACAGCCAGACCTGGAGGAGATTGCATATATATTTCTTCATCACCATGTAGTAGTGCCGTTTTTATATCACACTGCAAGATTTGTAACTTTTGAGCAACAATTGCCAGAACAGTTCGTATTGTATCATACCTTGATGTTAGTGAAAATGTCTCACTAAAGTCAACTCCCTCCACTTGTGAAAACCCTTTAGCACACAGGCGAGCCTTAAAACGCTCAATCTTTCCGTTAAGTAAGTACTTGATGTTGAATACCCATTTCGATCCAATTATGTTCTTCCCTTCAGGACATGCCACTAATTGCCAAGTGTTTTTCTGTAGTGACTCCAGTTCCTCTTTTATAGCGACTTTCCATTTCTTTGACTGATGGGAGTTAACTGCCTCTTCACATGGATTTCAGCGACATTAACGCGTCATATCGTCTAGAAATTCTTAAATTTTGCCTTGGTCGGAGATTATGAGTTTCTTCATCATCTGGATTATGTGATGAATTAACTGTATCACTTTCATTCATCACAAGGTCTGTTTCATTCTCCAAATCATTGACTTCCTCTTGATATCCAGAGCTGCTGATTGAAATGGTCTCTTGTGGATAGATCTCTGATCTATTCAGGCTTTCATTGAATGCAACATTCCTGGAGATTTTTATGGTTCTTATCACTGGATCAAAGAGTCTATAATGTGTTGAATTTCTTTCATATCCCACAAAAATTGTTTTGTTACTTCTGGGCAATAGTTTCTTGCGTAATGGGTCGGGCACATGCATATAAGCTTCAGAACAGAAAGTTCTCAAGTGCTCTAGAGACATCTGCTTTCCAGTCCACAATTCATATGGAGTAGATCCAGGTGTTTGACTAGTTGGCGTGTGGTTCAGAATATCACGGCTGTGTTTACTGCTTCAGCCCACAAAAATAATGGTAATTTCTTGCTATGTAACATTGTTCGAGCACTTTCCATTATTGTTCTCATATTTCTCTCTGCTCTTCCATTTTGCTCGGTGTAAGGAGCTGTGGTTTCAAGTTCTATTCCTTTTACATTAAGGAAATCTTTGAAATTATGGTTTATGTATTTTGACCATTATCTACTCGGAGAGCTTCAACTCTTGTTGAATGTTTGTTTTCACACAGGTACACAAACTTCTTGAAACATTCCAAGGTGCCACATTTATGTTTTAGAAATGCAACATAAACATAACCACTAAAATCATCCTTAAAAGATACAAAGTAATTTGCACTACCTACTGGCATTGTTGACATTGGACCACACAAGTCGATGTAGATTAATTCACCAGGTTTGCAGGCTTTGTATTTCCTTGGTTGAAAGAGAGTTTATACTGCTTACCCTATTGGCAGCCCTCACAAAAGAATTTGTCTGCATCTGAGAAATCAATTTTGTCGATGATTCCCTTTTCACTTTACTCTTTTAGAGCTTTGAGATGAATGTGGCCAATTCTCTCATGCCACAGTTTAATGCTGTCTACAGCTGCTGTATTAGCTGCAATGGGCTTTATTGCTTTGAACAACATTTGATATAGTTTATTTGATGTACGAACTGCTGAGGCAACAAGGTTATCATCACGATTATAAATTTTAGCAACATTGCCAGTTTTGATGATTTTCATATCTTTACTTGTCACAGTTCCTTCAGAGAATAAGTTTTTCTTTAAACCTGGGGGGCATACAGCACGTTTGTTATCAAACCCTCAATCCATGTATTGTCAATGCATTTTAAAATTCTTATATCACCTTTCCTCTTGATTAGAGCTCGGTATTATCTCCAAGACGAATGCTATCATTGCCGTCTAACTGTTTAAAATCCCATAGTGAATGGAGATCATATGTCATATGTGCAGATGCACCACTGTCAAGTATCCACTGGTCTTGTTGCCAGTTCTCCATTTCTTGCACTTCAGCATTGAATGCATTGTAATTTATGGAATTATTGGAGGTACCTGAATCTTGATTGTAGTCCCTACCCCTTCTCTGTTGTCGTGAACGACACTCTTTAGCATAATGTCCTTTCTTGCGACAGGAGTAGCAAATTATTTTTGACTTGTTTCGCACTCTACTGTTGGCTCTTGATTGGTTCATTCTAGGATTGCTGTGGTTCACTGGTGGTCTTGGCATCCTGTGGTTCGTGAAAAATGCTGCGTCATCTTTTTCACACTGGCTCAGATTAGTTTCTTCGTCGATAAGCCTGGCCGTCAAATTCGATACATTATGTTTGCTCTCATCCATGGACAGCCATGCTTGTCGGAAGTTGCGGTATTTCGATGGCAAAGTTCCCAGAATTTTCGTAACGAGTGTGATGTCACTGATGCTCTCCCCGGAGTTTTTGATTTGATAAGCCAAGTTTTCTACCTTGGCGATGTACTGCACGATTGTGTCATTCGGATCCCTTTTGACCTGGTGAAACTTGTCCATCAGCGACATCTTGTTGTCGCCCGAATTGTGTAGGCATACAGAATCCAACTTCTTTAACATCTGCGCAGAAGAACTACAGCTATCAATCAAAGTTATCTGCTTCATTTCCATCGCTGCAGTGATAGTAAACATAGCGACAGCATCGTCCTTCTCCTATTTCTCGGCGTCAGACTTAACTTTTACTCCACTCACCACGCTGTACACTCCTTTCGCTTTTAAAGCACAGTTTATCTGGAAACGCCATTGGGAATAATTTGTTCATAGAATAAATGTCCAGTCCAGCCATGATGATCTCACGGTATTACTGCCTACGGTTTAGGTTGAGGATGCGACGTATTAGGCTTGTCTGTTCGTTCAGCGATCGATCGTAAACGATCAGCGTGTGTTCCAATACACACGATAGCAACAAATGCTCCAAAAATATTTACTTTTCAAACATTAAATATGGGCGTTAATCTGGGCCCATAGCCTATCAAATTATCACACTTTCTTACACAAAAATTAAGGGGATTTTATTAAGTAGAACAGTGGTTATACCGTACACACAGTACAGGAGCAAATCAACAAACCGAAGTTAACATTGTCAGATGCAAGTGGTAATCAATACAGCCTTGGTTACAGTTAACACACAAATAGAAAAGCAATATTCTAGATTAAGATATATATATGACAAGAAAGAATTAAATCATTTAACTCAACAATACCAATATAGTTCGTACGTGTAATAGTTTTCCTGATATTTAGCCCCAAACTTACATTTTACGAGTTTTTCTGATTCATAGCGAATGTTTAAAGCCCAACAACTCTTAAACCGTTATTAAAATAAAAAAATAGGCAAGATTTAAAATGTTTGTTAACATTGCGGGGATTTGAAAAATGCTATAAACATGGCTATCGATGCATAACGAGATAGATGCGCAATGGCGGTTATTGTCTTACTCTTGAAGCCAAGAACTGCTTGGCCAGCCCGCTGTGGCGGAGATATGGAGAATTAACACTGACCTCTCTGATGTATTAGAATGGACTTGTAATGTATTATAATCACAAACAAAGGCTAAATAGCAATTTTTTTTGGATACTTCGTCTATTGTATTGTGCGTGTCTTCACAGTAGTACCTATGGACTTAAAATATGCTTTAATATAATTACTCTAATGTAATATTTACCTGCTAATTAACTAATGCTTAAATCTTAATGTAGCAAGTATAAATGATACGGAAGATCACATGCTATCTAGATAAGTGTTTGAATAGAAAAAGAACATTTTCTAGAGGAAATGTCTCTCAATCCCTCCGGGCAGTGATTAGGGGCGCGCAATGTCCGATGATCTCAATTATTTCAATCTAAAATGGAAGGTATAAGATCGTTTCGTTTTCCAGTTCAAAGATTCCTACTGTGTGGCCGAGACTTTACTTAAACGAACCTAACTCCTCAACGAAACGTCGTAGAGCATTGTGCTTTTTTTTAAATTGCTCCTAATGAAATAGCCATTATTTTATGTAATTCCAATGTAGTTCGTAAGTTTAATAGTTTTCCTAATATTTAGTCCGAAACGGGCAATGATGTTACTCATTCGTAACAAATAGATTGTAAAGGAGAATTCCATCTCAAAGCTATACTAATGATTAATACATTTGAAGACCAAGTATAAACCATTATAGTTATTGAAGTTAATCAACGAAGTTGTACTTTATCAGCTGTTGTGGACGATAAAGCATGTAAAGATCTCCTAAGTGCATATTTCAAAGGCACAGAGGCCTTTGAAAATTTTAAGACGTTTTGTGTTAGTGATCCAAGAAATGTTTAACTTCCAATACCAAGAAATATTGTTTTGAATGTGCGTCTGTGTGTGCTTCTAAAACTATCCAAGGATCAGATAAAAAAACTCTATGTCGTAAAATGTACGCGTGTTCTTTTTGCAAGACCAATATTGCCTCTGAACAGAAGTGTGACATGAGGAATGTTTTGGCCTATCCTCTTACCCCAGTTCCCCTATCTCTTGGACAGATGGATGGGTCACTGAATAAAACATGCAAATCAAAACTGATGCTTAGGTTGGATGAGCTTCAAAAAGAAGATATCGTATCTGCTCCCCTTACTGTGGACACAATAGTCTTTGATGCTCGATTCATCCTGTACACAATTGAATTCCCAGAAAACTGGAGCTCTTGCCAGCAACATTCTGGGATTAATCTGTAAAGGAGAAGCCAGAGAAATGCACTTAGTGTTTGACGTCTATGGCACTCCAACTATCAAGGATACGGAACAAGACATACGTAATGCTAAAACATTAGTGACTGAAATAAAAATGTTTGGACCTAAACAAAAAACTTTACAAAGTAAATCTTCCAAATATTGTCACTTTCTAGGTAATAAAAAGTTATATGTTTCTGCAGAACCAGACTTGTTACATGTACTCATGTATAGGCACCAGCATGAACGTAAATGAGGCGAAATAATTTGCCTGCCAACACAATGAAACAGATACGAGGATAATTTGACATATTACACACACGACTCGCAATGATGAAGAGAAAAATGTTTTGGTGCGAGCAAACGATTCGGATGTTTTAGTGTTAATGATCTATCACCAAAAGAACTTAAAGAATGCACACTTATGGCTTGAATGTGGTGTACCTTCAAACAACTCTAGAAGATACATTAACATCTCAAAAATAGCCAAAGAAATATGAAGTGAAATAGCTGACGACCTACCAGGCTTTCACGTCTTGACTAATTCAGATGACACTGCTGCTTTTACCAGACAAGGTAAAATCAAATCATTTAATATTCTCACTAAAGCATGGCTCATCAACAAAATCTGGCTAAATTAGGAGAATCCGTCTTGGTGGATGAATCATTGCTGATTTGTGTATAGACATTTGTGTGTGGTATGTATGGCCATCGTACGTCTCAGTATCAGAAGTGAGCTACAGTATTTTTAAAAAGAAAACATCTCCTCTGCTAACAAGTAAATCGTTGACAAAACTTAGGCCTGTTGATCCTACTCTTTTTCCTCCTTCAAAAGCTGCTTTGGAACAAAAAGTCAAGCGGAGCAATGTTGTATCTTGGATGTGGAAACGTGCAAACATCTGTAACCCTCTGAAAAGCATTGACCCAACCTGTCATGGATGGAACTTAGAAAACGGGAAATACCAGGTTAAGTGGTATGAATGGCCTATGTCACCTGGTATTATTCTGCCTAAAAATGACGATACTTCTGCAGAGGATCGAGTTGCTTTAAAAAGCAGTGATACTGACACAGACTCCGATGAGTTATAAGGACGGTAGATTAAAGAAATTGCTTAAACAAGAACGCAAGTGCTAATTTTAAATTGTGTTTGTTTGAAGCATTTTTCCAATTTGACATCTTTTGTAAGATTTAGCATTAGTTTTAGATTTAGTTAATTAGCAGGTAAATATTACGCGTGTTAGAGTAATTGTAAAAACATATTTTAAACATCTAAAAACATAATACATCTTTACAGTAGTAATTATATCCATAAGTACTACTGTGAAGACACGCACACTACAGTAGACTGTTGTCATTGTCTGACTTCATTTGCTTGTTACTTAGTCTTTGTGATTATAATACAGTGCAAGTCCATACTAATACATCAGAGAGGTGTTAACTCTCAAGATCCCCGCCACAGCGGGCTGGTCAAGCAGTTTCTGGCTTTGTGACATTCGGCCACCCAGATTCTATACGCGGAGCCCCCACCTCCAACGGAGATAAGGCCAGCGTGTCATCGTACGTGGGGGGGGGGGGTGAGCACAGATTTACCTCACACCATGCCGAGCCGAAAAGGATTGTGATCAACATCGACCGTGAGATTTCGACTCAAAAAGTTTGAGAGTGCGGACTTGATCTGTTCAGACACGGATAACTCGAAAGCCTCAAGCCGAGGCAGACTTCGCTGTTAGCGGCCTAGAATTCTCCTTGTAGCAAGATACTAATAAATCTTGTTACGTTTTAACTGACTTTTTCTGTGCGTCCCCGTCACTAGTACACCAGACGCCAAAGCTTCAAGAGAAAGAAAATAACCGCCATGTACTGTCGCCTTATTCATCCTAGCCATGTTTATGGCATTTTTCAAATCCCCACAATGTTAGCAAACATTATAAATCTTGCCTATTTCTTATTCTATTAAGGGTTTAAGAATTGTTGGGCTTTAAACATTCGCTATAAAACTGAAAAACTCGTAACATGTAAGTTTGGGGCTAAATATCAGGAAAACTATTACACTTACGAACTATATTGGCATTGCATAAAACACAATGGTAGTTTAATCAGGCGTAATTTAAAAAAAAGTACAATGCTCTACGACGCTTTGTTGAGGAGTTAGGTTCGTTTAAGTAAAGTGTCACACGTTCGCGCGGCAGCCATATTGATGACGTCATTACTCGACCCCCACCACTCGCCAACCTTAAGAAAACCTTTTTGAAGACTGGGTTCTGGGTATTCTCAAACAAAGACCCAAGTTTATGGTACACTCGGGTAAATAAAACGTGTTCTATGTCTTGGTTTATTGCAATCCCCTCATTAATCCGTGAGGCGTTTGTCGCAACACTTGGGCACACCACAGGGATCTATACATAAGGCTTTAAGATCTTTGCATTTTCGTGCTTATCGTGTATTAGTGTTGCAGGATCTAAAGCCACTGAACCATGAGAAGCGGCTTTATTATTTCCGATGGTATTGCGATCGACTCATCTCAAGAAACCTTTGGCCACCTCGTTCCCCTGATCTGAGCATCCCTGACTTTTTTCTGTGAGGATATTTAAAGAACAAAGTTTATGAAGATAATCACCAAACAATAGGTTGATCTGAAAATTGCCATGACTCAAAGGATACAAGAAGTCACTCCCAGCATATTGAAACGCGTTTCTAAAAATATGCGCAAACGACTTCAACTCTACCTTCAAGAAAAGGGCAGAAATTTTAAACATTTATTACAAATGTAAGTTCGAATTTTTTTTCCTACGTTAGGTTAAAAGTGCTTTTTATACCATTGGCATAAAAAGAATTGTTTTAAAGTTTGTTGTTTTTGTATAGTAAATTTACGAATCGTCAGAACGAGAATTGTTAGGACACTGTACTTTAGATGCATTGGCTCCATTCCAGTTTGTGTGCTCGCCTTCGCGAAATACCTTTTGAATCGAGAAAGATCTGAAAAAGTTTGTCTCTAAATCTCGTTTGGAATGTTAAGTTTTTCGTCCGTAAACAATGTGTGTCACCTAAAATGGCATCGGCTTGCCATCATTGCACTAGAGCAACACAACGGGTTGGTGGCGACGGGTCGGGATCCATTCTCGAAGGGAAAAGATCCGCGGACAACACTGCCCGCGTAATTTAGAACCACGATCAGATGACGAGGCAACACATGAGGCGGAACCCCAGTCTCCAAACTTCCACCCCACGCCGACGTGGGGACATTTGAGGCCACGACGGATTGAACATGCACAAGCCCCCTCTGTACTACGGATGCGACATGGACATCGATGTCGATGTTTTCAAAACATCGATTTATTGGAGCCGATGCTTTTACGTTGCCGATGTTTTATTTTTGAATAAAAAAAGTACCACAGTAAAAATTTAGAAAAATAACCGTGCAAGTCAGTATTTGTGAGTGATAGCGAAATCTTTCCCATTCGAAAGAGTTTTTTCCCTAACGGGAGTGAGCGAAAAAAGGAGTCGGCTTAAGGGGTAGAAAGTGAACAAACTGCTTTTATTACAAACTGTGAATAACAAATAGTAGGGCGTAAAATAATTAGAGGCCCCAATATTTTTAATTCGCAAGACATAAAAAATAAGTTTATGCCCCCCCCCCGCCATAAGTTGATAAATAGTTAACAACTAACAATAATTATTGTTATGTACCTACCTAAATATACTTATAGTTAGTAATACCTATTTCAATTTGTTGTAAATGTTATTTTCTTTTGTAGCATTCACAATTTGAAAACAAAAGATTATTTTAATTGTTCTTTTTTTATTTTTTTACTTTGTTTTGACAGTTAAAAAAAGTCTTACTTACAAATAAAAAACATGGAAAAGGACACATTAAATCTCCCTCCCCGGCGAACATTAATGTTTAAGAGGTTACTAAACCAGTTTTAAAAAATGTGGAGAAAAAAGTTTAAATACATCGATGGTTTTGGGGCAATGTATTATTGACATCGATGTTTAAAAAAAACAAAAAACATCGATGTTTTGTTGTGGATATCGCATTCCTACTTTATACACGATGGTCTTTGGTTGGATTCGAATTCGTAGCCCATTCGTTCCACTTCCAACTGGGCTACCGCTGCGGTCAAACATTTGTAAGAGGATAGTGAACATTCTTAGTGAGAAACATGAGTGAATCGTTTTACCTGTTCCGAGTTAAGAGCTCCCGGAAGACTGGATGCAAACGATTCCCGCGGCGACAACACCGACACACGAACAAATCATGTCCCTCCTTCGAACGGAGCGAACGCTCTTCTGACACCGTCGAATGTTCGCGAGAGGGCGCGCCCCTCTTTTTTCGATTCCGAGTCGCTTCTCCTTCGGTCATTTCCCCCACGTGTTCTAAACGCGTCGCCCCGTTCTTTATTCTCATTGGGGATGATACCGGGAGCGATTTCGCAGTAATAGTTCCAACTGTGACTGCTACCAAGGACTACCTGTGATTCTAAACCGTAAATTGCGGTTCTGAACTGTTTTTCGTGATTTGAGAAGTTTTGTGCTCCATACCAGAAGTACATTCAGACTGGATAGCCAACGTCGCGTAACCAAATCAATGCTACAGAGTCGCAGTTTGAACCGCCACCCATAACAGTAGCCGATCACAATCGCCGATGGAGGTTAAACAGCATCAGCTGATATCACTCACCCCTAGTGTTGCAAAGGGTGGAAAAAACCCGGCTTATTCCCGGGAATAAACCCGGTTTTTTGGGAAGGGAATTTTGAAAACTTCCAAGAATTTAAAGTTTCGGGAATTTTGAAATTTTTTAATGTTTTGTCTGAAAATTTTAAACCAATAATTTTTTTAGAAACTTCCTACAGTTCATAACAGCAACTTCAAACGTGTACTCTTTTGACGGGCTCTAACATCTGTTTGCATTGACCCTTTTCTATTTTAGAAAATTTTCGTCTCAAAGAAATAGAAATAGGAAAAAAATATCATTTATTTCTAAATTTTGCCATCTTGCAATTTACAAAAATTGAAAGGTAAATATTAATGAGATTTTGTGGATATTACTAGTACTAATAGGCGCATGCGATGACAATATTTTTGAGCTAAATCTTTTTTGTCAATGAGCCATAAGAACAGACTTTTTAAGTGAACCCTTGTGTGCATTCAAACCTTTGCATAGTTCTGACTATATATTCTGAATCTTTGAATAATTCTCTGGATTGGCTGTTTCCTATTTAAATTATCATCGTTTTATGCAAATTGATATCCCAGTGAATTAATAGTTTCTTTGACTAGCTCTTTGAATGTGATTATATTCTAATTTTAAAACTTCAATTAGCAATTGATAAATCTATATTCCCAACATAAAATCAGGTTTTTACTATGTATAAGTTTAGTTGGAAATTTAAAAATCTAATTTGATATTTATTGGAATTCTGAGCATTTTGTTTTTAAATTTTGATTTTGTTGTTTTTACTCAACAGTTTTATGCATGAACTAGAAACATTGAATTTCATGAGTTCATATCAATCTATATAAGTAATACTTATAATGCAATCAATCCTAAGAGCAGCTTAGTTGTTTTGTACCTTTGACAACTTTTAATTGGGAACTCAAGCATTTAAAATTTAATTTAGTGTTCTATTTCATGCTAATGGGATGATTTGTGTTCCAGATAATGGTACGACCAACTTCAACACTGTGGTGTCATTACACATTAGAGTTTGGTCATGGCAATAAAAAGACTGCTAAATGTAGGTATTGCCACAAGAAATATCTGATACCAAATGCTACTAAGATGGCAAAGCATTTAGAAAAATGCGTTAAAAAACCCCAAATAATGTCCTTTCCTATATATTCTTTGGGAGATGCCGATGAACCTTCAGTTATTGTGGGATCCCAAGAGGTGATAACGGATGTTGAAACTATGTATATGGATCCAGGACTATCAGAATCTACAAGTAGATCCTCTTGATATTGCGTTGTTTTCTTCAGCTATTAACCCCTCATAAAAGGCTTAGAAGTGCAGGTGCCAAATTGAATCATCAGTAAAGTAGAGAGTAAATTGTAACTGCTTTATATAAAGATAATATGAAATGTTTACAAAAGTATTGTTTTTGATGCAAACATTCATCTTATTTTTTGCTGCTAGGTCTCGGAACAAAACCATCACATCAACATTCATCTGGATTTGGATATAAATGCTGATGTTGTTTATACAATAAAAATAAACCGATATTTTCCACCAAAAAAGAAAATTTAAATTTTATTGAAACAATTTTCCAGGCAAGAGTTTTATATATATGAGGTTTTCTCTTCATAATTTTACTTAACATCAAACCAAAAGAAGCCACACAAAGTGAAAAAATGGTTGGATTAATTTATTCCCAATGTTCCCCAAAATTCCCGGGTTTATTCCCCAAACTTCCCGTGTTTATTCCCCTCTTCCAAAATTCCCGGGTTTTTTGCATCACTACTCACCCCTCGATCACTGCTACCGAATTCTTAAGATATTCGCACTCACTGTTCCTCTAATCGCTGCTACCAAATCACTGTTACTTTGATCACAGGCGAGAACTACGATTCAAAGGAGTAGCGGTGATTGTGTAGCAGTTCTGTGATTGGCTCAAGGGGACAATAGACTTTCACTCAAATTCGACCCAAAGATCGAATTTTTGAATTTGCTATATTATTTAACAAGACACTAATAGCTACTACTGCGAAAAAGAATGTTTCACTTTTGACACTTTTCAACTGAGTTATGGTCCATTATATGTATATATATATATTTTTTAATCGCGTTTTCTCACATTTGAAATTCTCTTGCATTTTAGGTATTCGAATTGTTCTACGCGCAATTCTAATCATTGTACTCAACTCAAAAATCTGCATGTTCATTCTTAGTAAAGTTAAAAACAAAAGTTACCCAAAATGAATGTTATATTTATACTATTTATATTAATTTCGATTAGAAATTTAATAGATATTTGAATTTCGGATTGAAAAATTGTCTTGCTAGGAAAATAATCTCTCTATATTAAAAAAAAGTTACCGCCGCCGCAGGATTGAAAACTGTGCTGTTTAGCTCGATTCTTAAACGAAAAAAAATGACATTTTAATGATACCAGGTATCTTTTATTCTAAGGTATGTAACGTATAGTGTAAATAAGTTTTTTTTTGTATTCCGAGCCATAGAAATACGCCTGGAGCATTTTGAAAGGTACAAATTTTTTCGCACTATTTAAAAATTAAATTTTAATAACTTAAAATATTTTCATTATTTTGACACCCAATTTCTATGGTAATTATTTGATCTTATAACTAGTAACATATCCACATTTCAAAGGAACCTCTTGAAAATTGAAACTCTACTGTCCCCTTAAGGAAAGCTGACCTTGGAAAACGAGCGTTAAGCCGCGTTTACACGCACAACTTCTCTCCCTCCAAACTTCTAAGCTATTCCGAGAAACGGCATTCATTGGATCGTCAAGATCTGGAGTCGCGATGGCGATGGGGAGAGTTTGCAGATTTGTCAAATTTGTTTTCCACCACAAGTCGGTGAAGATCGAAGGGTCGCAAGTTTTTTGGGGAGGTTTCTCCGAAAAGATTGCTTGACACTAACCGCTGCCCTTTGGCCTCACGTAGAGTGCCTATATAATAAGAGTGGCGACAAGGGACCCAATTTGGCCCAATGCGCATGCGCGGCAGCCATTTTTCTACCAGAATCGTCTCAGAGAAGGTTGCTGGGCGAATTAATATATCATTTCAGGGAGAACAAAAAGCATATGATTGTTATAATACGGATACATTCGGTATAAATGAATCCTATAAACGCTCAATTACATGCGTAATTGATGAGATGGATTGCACAACGCGCTAACTTAGATTGCGGGAAACACCATGTTGTTCAAAAAAAGCTATTTATTTAAAAAGTCTTCAAATTTATACTGACAAAACACTAAAATAATAATCAATAAACATTCTAGAACACGAAACGGAACATGAAAAAACTATATTTTATTTTTAATTGAATATACACACGTTTTTCTCGAACACACAAAAAGTTCCCATGTTAAGTCTACGGGAGCTGGGAAAAGACCGCCTCGAGCGGTAGAAAAGGTCTCAAAGCCAATCAGAAAGTGTTTCCCGTATGTCGCCACTCTCATTATATAGGCACTCTAGCCTCACGTGGTCGCTCACGCCGTCTTCTGTTCGCTCTCTGTGATATTTTGCCCTCGTCGCTTGCCTTGACCCCATCTCCCGCCCAACTGCCAGTGAGTGACTTATTGGATTCAAATGGCGTGGACGAAAGAGCTGGTCATAACATTTATGGAAGTATTTAGAGAGGCTTGTCCTCCTCTGGGACCCAACTACACCCGAGTACAAAGACAAAATGAACAATGCCTGGAGTGAAATGGGTGAGGAACTCGACATCTCGATGAAAAGTGATGACCCGAGTGGACCCAAGCCCCGTCCAAATCATGACATCGAGAGGCTGGCGAACGGTTCGGCTCGCAGATGTTTACGCGGCTTTAGAAAAACTCCATGTAAACAGGGCCCAAGTGGTTGTCACAGGCGCCTCAATCCCATGATAGTACTTTACGCAAGTCCAACTTGATTGGCTAATCGGATCACATGACCTAGATACGTATGTCATCAAGGTTTATAGTTGTTGGCGATTTGTCTCTTCCTTTCTGCTTTCTTCTTTTCTTTTCAGATCCATGGCTATGGGTGGGTAGAGGTGGGAGCCGAAAATTGTATCCTTTTATTATATAAGTTAATAATTATATAAGTTAGTGTTTTATGTATGCTTTTTGTTACATCAGAATGGTCCTAAGCCAGCGGTGGATACGACATCATCATCCTAAAGCAAAGGGGACGGCAGAGGGGCAGAAAAATATCAGCTGGTAGTGAGTTCAGGAGTGGTTCTTAGATTATTTATGTAAAATCAACGGAAGCTTGGAAAAATATCAAAAGGGTATTAAAAATTAGGAAAAGTAAATTAGAATGAAAAGGAATTAAATTGGAATTTTTTAAAAATAATTTGGAGAATCTAAAAATTTTTCCGCCAGCTAGGTTCGAACTCGGGAAGTCATCCTCCGCTGCCGACGCTAATCTGAAGGTGGGTGACTTTAGCCATTAGGCCATAGTTGCTTCACGAAAAGGAGCTCTTCAAAGTATAACTACCCTTAATATAAGTTGGCAAGAAATACTACTAACAACAACTTTAGCCATTAGGCCATCGTTGCTTCACGAAAAGAAGCTCTTCAAAGTATAACTACCCTTAATATAAGTTTGCAAGAAATACTACTAACAACAACCATACAACATATATATGAGGTGAAAGTAGGTGACTTTAGCCATTAGGCCATCGTTGCTTCACGAAAAGAAGCTCTTTAAAGTATAACTACCCTTAATATAAGTTGGCAAGAAATACTACTAACAACAACCATACAACATATATATGAGGAGTCAACTTGTCGGACACTTACGCTGAGGCGCTAGTGTATGTATTGTAATTCTACGAAACAACGCGAATATTCAAAATCAAATGGTTACTGCAACAATCAGATTGGCGAGATATCCAAGTGAAGCCAAGCCCGTGAAACTAGTCAATCAAGTTGGACTTGCGTAAAGTACTATCATGGGATTGAGCCGCTTCTGTGGTTGTCAGGCTCCTGTTGCTCGTGGCAACTCGTGACTCATTACAGCCGATTGTTGTGGTAACTATTATATCCCGCTTTAGCAATCGACCGGAATTGTAATTAGCTTCGCATTGGCGCGACACGATGAGCTATTGGCGATGGGTCCTTTATTGACAATCTCTGAAACAAGTTGAAAGCACACGAACACTTACTATAAAACTGACCTACATTTAACAGTTTGTGTTCTTACAAAATGTGGATTGTTTATTTAACATTGTTATTACAGTCGAACCCCGTTACAGTGAAACGTCAACGGAACCGATAAAAAGTTCACTAGAACCGATAATGGTTCACTCGATCCAATTGTGTTGACGCATACAAATCCCTTAGCATTGGAGGGTGGTTGCGTTGAAAAACAAGCATTGGGGTGTAACACAATTTACTAATACAAATTATTAAATATTCAAATAAAGAATGTTTATCGTGTTTATTAGAAATAAAGAATTTAGTAGTTTTACTTTTATTTTATTCCTTATGGAAAAAATCGTTCGTTTGGATTGGATACATTTCGATTTTAAGTACAGTTCATCCATTTTATTATCGACGATTCCGAAAGATTCCATAAGTCTTTTGTACACATTTACCGTGGGGAAAAAATATTTTAAATCACCTTTGAAAATCTGGAAAAATATATGTGAAAGGGAAAATCCAGTTCACTTTAAGTGAAGTTCTCAAGAGTTCCCTCTAAGCGCGCGTTTGAAATAAAATTAAATAGAAGTTCACTCTAGCGGGGTTCGGCCGTATAATGTTTATTTAACTCTTATTCATTAAATTATTGTTTCTCAACAGAAATGTATCCAATTACAGAGAACAGTAAATGTGATCCGCAAAAATGTGAAGGAAATACGTACGCAAACGCAGTTAGAAAATGAATAAAACACATCATTGAAACAGATCACTTATTGTATTGATCGGTTCCTGGTTCGAATCCGGGTCAGGGCATGGATGTTTGTAAGCGTACGGTGTAGAGGCGGCTGGTGCACCTTAAATCTATCGTGACCGAATGTCCTCACGTTGAGTCGATGTGGAAGTTTGGAGAGCGGGTTGCTCAGGTGTTGCTTCGTCATCTGACCGTGGTTCAAAATAACGAGGTGTTGTCCTCGGATCTTTCCCTTAAGGGACTGATCCCGGACCGTCGTCAATAGCCCGTTGCGTTGCTCTAGTACGACGTTAACAAAAAAATTACCACTACCCGAACCGTTGCCAGTAGCACGTTGTGTTTCTCCAGTGCTACGTTAATTAACTACCTTCCCCTTTCAAATAGCCGACCAACCGGTATAGTGGTTAAGGTGTTAGCCTGTAGATCGGAAGGTTCCTGGTTCGAATCCGGGTCCGGGCATGGATGTTTGTAAACGTATGGTGTAGAGGCGGCTGGTGCACCTTAAATCTGTCGTGGCCGAAAGTCCTCACGTTGGGTTGGCGTGGAAGTTTGGAGAGTGGGGTGCCAGCTCAGGTGTTGCTTCGTCATCTGACCGTGGTTCAAAATTACGAAGTGTTGTCCTCGGATCTTTCCCTTAAGGGACTGATCCCGGACCGTCGTCAATAGCCCGTTGTGTTGCTCTAGTACGACGTTAACTATAATTACCAATTACCCCTTTCAAATAACCGGATTGGAAATCGTGTAGAATTGTGCCGTAACGATAAGGTAATTTTAATTAATGTCGTGCTAGAGCATCACAACGGGCTATTGACGACGGTCCGGGATCAATCCCCTAAGGCAGGGTTTCCCAACCGGTGGTACGCGGCAACGTTTCAGGTGGTACGCAAGGATGATACGAGCGAACCAAATATTCTTCGAAGTTTGTTCGATTTTTTAGTATGTACAACCACGTAGTAGGAAAAATGGGAGTATATGATATCAATTCTGTGATTAGCGTTTTTATTATATTGTAATGCCAAAGAACACATTTTGTCATCCACTGAGAAGCATTGGCTGCTAAAGGTATGCCGGATAATCTACACTGCTGGCCACCGTAAATGCAACACCCTGAAGGAAGCATGCAAATAATATGAAATTTACAACATGCATTAGCGGAGGTGAGATATACAAATGATTAAAATTTCAGCGCAGAAGCACAACACGCGCGCCTGTGGCGCCACTTCAAAGCGCTATTTAAGGCATGGAGATTTCGACGATTTCAAGTACGGCAATTGTGTTTTTCTTGTGGTTATTTTTAAAAAAACGATCCATTATGCCCAGCAAAAAAAATCAGCATCTTTCCTTCAAAAAAAATATCTATTTTGAAGGTTTTTTGCAGATGAATGCAGGTTTTTTGAAGGCAGTTAGATAAGTGCAGATTTTACGCGGTGAAAATGCAGAGGTTTTGAAGGAATAATGGTTTCCTTCATTAGTACTGCAGTTTTTCGAAAAATAAATTTATAATTTTTCCAAATTAATTTTTACCTTCATAAAATCTGCAGTTTTTATAAAGGAAAAATGCAGTAAAAATGCCTTCATAAAATTCCTTCATAAAAACTGCAGTTTTTTTGAAGGAAAAATAAAGTTTGAAGTTAAAGTTTTGTTTCATAAAAAATGTAGTTTTTATGAAAACACTTATCAACTATTATGTTTTATTAAAATTAATATATATATATATATATATATATATATATATATATATATATATATATATATATATATATATACAGGGTGGTCCCGAATTCATGGTACAAACTTTAATGGTAGGTACAGGACATTGTAACAATGATTTATTGTATAGGAATGTATAGTCGCAAGTGACGCGGTGAGGCGAAAACAGGGGAAATAACGGCCGAAAGGAAAAACAAAGATTTTATTGAAAGCGTTGTTGACAAGTGTCATGTTTACAGTAATTGTTCAAAATTGCGTCCACCAGTATCGATACATGCTTGACAGCGTCGGTGGAGCGATTGGCTTACACGTTCAAAGATGCCTGGTATTTCACGCACACCTGCAGCAGCTACAGATAAGCGAGCGACGAGATCCTCATCTGAGTCAACTGGAGTCTCATAAACAAGATGCTTTAGATGTCCCCATAAAAAGTAATCGAGGCTCGATAAATCGGGAGATCGGGGTGGCCAAGGGACTGGTCCACCACGCCCAATCCATCGAGTACCAAACGTGGCATTCAGGTAATTCCGTACATCAATGCTGAAGTGTGCTGGCACCCCATCGTGCTGAAACCACATGCGGTTACGAATGGCGATCGGAACATCATGCAGCAGTTGTGGTAACACTTTTTTCAGAAAAATAAGATAGCTTCCGCCAGTGAGCCGCGTGGGTAGTAAGTATGGGCCAATCAAAAAGTCGTTCACAATACCAGCCCACACATTAATACTGAAACGTTGTTGAAACGCATGTCGACGCGTTGCATGTAAATTATCGGTTGCCCACACATGGGAATTGTGCGCATTAAAGACACCCTCGCGTGAAAATGTCGCTTCATCTGTAAATAGCACATAATCTACGAAATCCGGCTGCAACGCACATTGCTGCATCACCCACAGGCAGTAGTTCACGCGGCGAGGATAATCTGCCGGATTCAATGCTTGTACTTTCTGAAAATGGAAGGGGTGTAAGCGATTTTCGTTTAACACTCTGCATACAGTCTGATGACTCACACCTACGTCACGCGCAACAGTTCTTGTGCTTGACTCGGGTCTATCAGCCACAATGTTCAAGATGCTTTCTTCCAGCCTTGGAGTGCGTACAGCTCTTACTCGACCAGCGCCATGTCTGTTGACGTCGAACGCACCTGTTTCACAAAGTTGACGATGTAACCGTTGAAAAATTCTATGATCCGGCATTCGTCGATCAGGATACTCCGCGCGATACATTCGTAACGCAGCTCTGCCGTTACCATTTGCACGGCCGTACATGTAATGCATGTCTGCTTTTTCTGCATACGTAAAGTCACCCATCGTCTACGGCAGCACAATTGTGAATGGCGCTTTTCCCTACTGCGATGCATCATGTTCAACAGCGGCTAGACATCTACTGCCCTCTACCGGCAATGATACCAACCGATCACTCCATTTCTCTTTCCTTTTATTTCCCCTGTTTACGCCTCACCGCGTCACTTGCGACTATACATTCCTATACAATAAATCATTGTTACAATGTCCTGTACCTACCATTAAAGTTTGTACCATGAATTCGGGACCACCCTGTATATAAAATTTTCCATAATAAAAAAATTGCATTTATTGTCGATTATTTCATTTTTCAGTCCAATCATAAAATGTAACCTTGTATTTGATACTGCTAGCCAACATTCGATTAAAATCTGTATTTCAACGCATCTAATGTATTTCTCCAACATACCAAATATCTGATTTTGGTCTGTTATATTAACTCCCAACAAAATTAATAATTTGCATATATCTTGGAATTATAAAACTAATCTATAATGAATTTGTTGTATGAGATGTTAACATTTTATGACTATTTTCAATGCTAAAATTCAATTGTGAAGACAGGAAATTCCTATCACATACCAATAATATGTGATAAGTTTTTATATTATGCAATATATCACCTGGTTTCTTATTTTGTAAAAGTATGTGGTTCTGTGTCGCCGACGAAGTGATCTCCTCCCGAGATAAAATTGTACGAGCGTAGTGCCGTTACACTACCCTAGAACCGTTCTTCGGTGTAGACTTTTCTTCTGTTGGAGACTTCTCTGCTTTTAGATTAGAATTGAGTTGAGACAACCTGTCCAATCTAATTATTATAGACCTATGTCTAATTTCCGAGTCGTGTACATAACTTACCATTACTCAAGAAAACTGTAAATAAAAATTCTTATATCAATTAAGCTAGACTGTTCTCTGTAGATTCTTCATCTGCACGCTACCCAGAGAAATCATTACAGCATCAATTGAATACGACACATTTGAATCGGGATTAAAGGAAAAACTACTACTTCCTTGTTGGGCTTGAGCCTGTAGCTGGTCGTCAATATTTGCAAAAACTGTATGTGCGTTGGAGAAAAGGGAATTTTTAACAAGACTTTGCTGATCTTGGAATAATATCACACTAAGTAATTTTGAAAAATCGAAATTGTATGTCTTAAGAGGCAGAAAGTCGAGGTTGCTTACTCTATTTATTGAAGCTGTTCTTACGGAACTTAGATGCATGTGAATCGTTCGTTGAAAGTGATTTTCTTTTTGTAAAAGCGCTGTTAAATCAACCTTCTGTTTATTGAAAAATTGTTATCGATTGGGTATAATTTGTGTACTCTGATGACATGTATTCTTAACAAAAGCTCTGTTATTCCACATGACACTGAATGGAATTTTCTGGAAAAAGTGCCGTTTCCTTCAAATTAAATTAGCCACGAATGCCGTAAATTTTTAGCCCTCTTGGACAAATAGAATGCGGGTTAACATGTAGCCTATCATTATCCGCAGGGTTCTAAAATATAAGTGTACCAAATGTGTGGATTGGTCAAATGGTGGATTAGTGTAGAGAACAGACAAACGTCAACTCTGCTTGATATATCTAACAGAAGTTCCGTTATTCCACCTGCAGCTGAATGGAATTTTCAAGAAAAATTGCGTTTGCTTCAAACTAAATTAGTAACGAATGTTGCAACAATTTAACTTACCATCTTCTCATATTGATGATGAAATTCGAAAATAGCGCATACTAGGGGAAAGAATGGCACAACGAAAACATATTCATAGGAAAACTAAGTGCAAGACTATCCACCGAAAATTCGTCAGTTTTACTGAAATTGAATGCACGGGAATATTCGTAGTCACTCGAAAACTTAAAATCAGCTTCAGCAGAAGTGTGACGAATATGAAATGGATTATATGGTTGGGTACAACATATATGCATATTTGCCTCCGAAGTATAAATTGTGGAAGCAATAGAGAAGTTAAATTGGTATTACATTTTTTTCCCCGTACACTTAAATGATGCCAAGATTATTTTATGACAAAGAATTGATAATGACTTTTCAATCAACATATTATTAACTATCAAAATACCCGACCTTACTCGGTTTATTCTAAATTGAAGAGATAATCAAAATATATGACTTACGTTTTTTGTAGTGTAAAAATTTATTTGAATACCTTTCGCTATATTTATAATTTTTACAACTTACTTTGGACACAACTCCTACACATGCATAGCCATTCATGTAATACATTTCACATACATCAAACCCTTGCTGTATGACAAAGGTACAAAATGACGAAAGGTGACTACTACAAAAGACGATTTTAAGGGAGATTTGGAATTCCCTTATTAAGTTCTTTTCATGTTCAACTCAATTAATAAAAATTACGATTTACGGCGAATGCTCTCGCACTCGTAGTCAACAAAATACTATTTTTTTTTACTTATGGAACTCTTGCATTCAGTATGTGACATAATGAAATTTCGCAATCTTCTCCTGTCATTATGATAAAGAATTTTTTAATGTTTTAAAAGTTCTAGTTTGGATTTTTTAAACATAATTATTCTTTTAATAACGGCATTATTCTTTCAAAAAAGGCATTATTCTTTCAATAATGGCATAACTATACTTAAAATTTATTCTGACTTACCTGCCATTTTTATGTCGAATACTTTGTGGTGGTGTTGCGTGTGATGAGAAGGAAAACACATTTATTAAAATAATAAATATTTAAAACAGAAAGCAGCGAAATAAAATAAAAGATGTCGGAAAAAATTGTTCTAAGATATTAATTTGTGATTCATTTTTATCTCTTGATCTCGCACAGTTGCCACAACTTACAACTAAAAGTGCACAAAATTTAGAAATTAATTCTGAGCGAAAGAAACGGAAAATATCACTGCTCGCTCGATCTTGTTCATTCCCGTTCGTTGAAAAATATCGTCTGTCCCAAATATTCGGAAATCGTTTTCATTGCGCAAAGAACAAAAATAAGACTCGAAATATCAGAGCTGAAATTCCATAAAAAAAATAATTTTTTGAAGAATAATTACTTTTTTAGCAGTACTGATGAAGTAATCGTATATTCAATATACGTTCCAATTTTTCCAAAACTACCAAATTATGGTTGATTTAAGTATACTTACTCAGGTGTTTTAGCATGAAACTCAACTAAATATAACAATAAAGAAATGTTTAATATTGCATTCACTAAACTAATAAATAATGTATAAAATAAAACACATTGCAATCAAATATCTTGAATAAAATTCATGTGATGCCTGCACAAACACAAAATCGAACAGAAAGACAGACTTTCGCAACCAATTCCACTCACTAAATAAAGATAAGTACTCACTGTATGCAAATTTCCATGAAAATATATTAAACCGCGTGGACGTGCATAGGGCACATACAGACAAATGGACAGACATACACCAAACGCGAATTTGGCATAAGAAGGGCCCAAAACGGATAGAAAACTTGAAATGGGTCGAAAATATTGAATGTACAAACACTCCATTCTTATTTATATAGATTCAACCCTAGCAAAGTCGGGTCTTTCTGTTAATCTATATAAATAAGAATAGAATGTTTGTTTGTACATTCAATATTTTCGCCCCATATTACGTTGTCTATCCGTTTTGGACCCTTCCGATGCCAAATCCGCCTCTTTCGCGTTTGGTGTCTTGTCTGTATGTGCCCTATACACGTCCACGAGGTTTAATATATTTTCATGGAAATTTGCATACAGTGAGTACTTATCTTCATTTAATGAGTGGAATTGGTTGCGAAAGTCTGTCTGTCTTTCTGTTCTATGTTCGATTGTGTGTTTGTGTAAGCATCACACATGAATTTTATTAGATATTTCATTTTATACATTATCGATTAGTTTAGTGAATGCAATATTAAACATTTCTTTATTGTTATATTTAGATGAGTTTCATGCTAAAACACCTGAGTAAGTATACTTAAGTCAACCATAATTTGGTAGTTTTGGAAAAATTGGAATGTATTTAAATATTACGATTATTTCGATTGCTTTACCAGTACTGCTGAAAAAGTAATTATTCTTCACAAAATTATTATTTTTTTATGGAATTTCAGCTCTGATACTTCTTTTTATTTCGAGTCTAATTTTTGTTCTTTGCGCAATGAAAACGATTTCCGAATATTTGGGACAGACGATATTTTTCAAAGAACGGGAATGAACAAGATCGAGCGTGCAGTGATATTTTCTGTTTCTTTCACTCTGAATTAATTTCAAATTTTTTAAATTTTGAGCACTTTTAGTTGTGGCAACTGTGCGAGATCAAGAGATAAAAATGAATCACAAATTAATATCTTAAAACAAAATAAAAGATGGAAAAAATTGTTCTATTTCGCTGCTTTCTGTTTTAAATATTTATTATTTTAATAAATGTGTTTTCCTTCTCATCACACGCAACACCACCACAAAGTATTCGACATAAAAATGGCAGGTAAGTCAGAATAAATTTTCAGTATAGTTATGCCATTATTGAAAGAATAATGCCGTTATTGAAAGAATAATTATGTTTAAAAAATCCAAACTAGAACTTTTAAAACATTAAAAAATTCTTTGTCATAATGACAGGAGAAGATTGCGAAATTTCATTATGTCACATACCGAATGCAAGAGTTCCACAAGTAAAAAAAATAGTATTTTGTTGACTATGAGTGGGAGAGCATTCGCCTTAAATCGTAATTTTTATTGAGTTGAACATGAAAAGAACTTAATAAGGGAATTCCAAATCTCCCTTAAAATCGTCTTTTGTAGTAGTCACCTTTGTCATACAGCAAGGGTGGGATGTATGTGAAATGTATTACATGAATGGCTATGTATGTGTAGGATTTGTGTCCTAAGTTGTAGAAATTATAAATGTGGCGAAGGGTATTCAAATAAATTTTTATTCTACAAAAAACGTAAGCCATTATATATTTTGACTATCTCCTCAATTTAGAGTAAACCAATTAAGGTCGGGTATTTTGCTAGTATTATAATAAAATTAAAATTCCACATCTGTAGATATGCAAATAAATGAATCAATGGTATCACAGAAAAAAATTTAAAAAGACCAATGCAATCAAAGGAGATATTTTAATAAATAATATCAATAAAATCAAACTTTAACGGATTTTGTAAGAACTTTCTTATTCTAGAATACTTAAAATGAAAATTTCCGTTTGCTATGAAAACCACAACCGTAAAGACAGATGGGTTGCCTTAATTTTTCGTAACTCGCTAATAGAAGCGCGCCAAAAGAAATCGCCAAGGCCGTTCCCACCGCTCATAAACGTAGTGTAGCTGTATCGAAGGTGCGAAAGCAGGATTGGGGAAGAGTATTTTCGGCTTTTTTGTGCGAAATACGTAGTTTTTCACTACACATCCGTAGCTTTCACCCAATTTCCGCAGACGCTCGTCCGCCCCCGGGGGATTGCAAAGCAATCCTCCTTGGTTCGCTGCACACATCTTACTCGCATCAAAGACATTGTTTACAAAATATGATATTCCAATTTTTTTTTTTCAAATACAAATTTGTGGTACCACAAAAAATTTATACAGTACCTATGGAATCAGAACTCTTAACAATTTGGATTCAAAATGAAATCTGAGCTACTTTTTACTTGAAATGTGAGCGCTGCTTTGGAAATCGAATACCCAGCATGTCGTTTGTAAGCTGCAACAGCTCGACTATATTCATTTTTTCAATAAAACTTTATCCGATGACGTTATAAATTCAATTAAGGCGCGAGGCTTCGTGGTAAACAAACAATCGCAGTGTTGCCAAAACGCGATAACAAATAAAGTCTTTTTTGCGTGCTACGTAAGAGAATTATATATACAGATTTTTTAACTGTCGAAACAAAGTCAAAAAAATTAATAAGAACAATTAGCAAATATTTTATTTTTAAATTGAATAATATAAAAGAAAATAATATTTACAACCATCTGACATAGGAACTACGAACTATAAGTTTTTTTAGGTAGGTACATAATAAATAAATAACACTAATTATTGTAAATTTATTTTTTTTTGCGGGGAAGGGGGGGGGGCAACCACAATAAACTTATTTTTTATTTACTGTAAATAAAAAATAGTGGGGCCTATAATTATTATAGGCTTTGTTATCAACCGTTTGTAAAAAGAGAAGTTTGTTAACTTTCTCCACCTTAAGCCGACTTCTTTTTGCACTCACTATCCCACCAGTCAGGGAAACAACTCATTCCGATGGGACAGATGTCGCCATCACTGACAAATACTTAATTGCACGGTCATTTTTCTTAATTTTTTTTACTGTGGTACTTTTTTTATTCAAAAATAAAACATGAACAAACATTGACTTCAATCGATGTTTTTTAATGAAACATGATGTTTAGAAAACATCGACGTCACATCCCTATGTTTCACAGGTTTTAAAACGAATCCAGTCATTAATCGTCGTGTTCTGGTGAGATTATTATATAATTCTCAGCAAGAGACTGTCTACAATTTCAGTCAACGTTGAAACTTCCCAGCTGCAAAGTTCCTCATTTGTGGGTGTAATATAGAAATGATACTACTGCCAGGGTTCCCACTCTATTTCAAGAATAAAATTCCAGTCAAATTTTTACAAAATTCACGACATTTTTAAGGTTTAATTTTTTAGGTGAGAAACCTATACATAATTTTAGCACACATTCAATAGTCAATAATAAAAATTAATACACAAAAAGCACAAGTAATTTTGCATAAAAATGATGTTTTCAAAGGATCCAACATATTTGACTTAAATATCAATTTGTTTCTTTTGAAATCGGTAAAAAATTCAATTCATAAAATAAAGTGGTACGAAACTGTATATGAATCTTATTCGCTATTTTTCTCCAAAGTATCTGAGAAGCCATGATCAATCATTTTCCAGGTCATTGAGGCAATTTTCCAGGTTTCAGACAAAAATTCGTAATTTTCCCCGATTTTTTTTTTGGACAAAATTAAAGTTTCTGAAAATTCCAGGTTTTTTCCGTACCCGTGGGAACCCTGCTATGCCACAAATAATTTTTTTTAGAATGTAGGCAAAAAAAATTCTTTATGAACAAAAAAATCTGTTTTAAATCTGTAACACGATTTCATACATTTTCAGTTTTTGACGCTAAATGGCGCATGTCGTTCAGGTTAAATCAAATTCCTGCAAAAACAGAATGTACACCAAAGACGCCCGTCTTCGTCATCAGTACAGAAAACCCAAACACCCTGAGAAGGTTTTGAAATCAATACTTGAATGCTCAGTCAGAAATAATTTATTGTCAGACAGCAGATGATACAAATATAAGTCACCCATCTGGTAGCATTGCCCAGACACTATTTATACAATAAAGATTAAAAAAAAAAAAAATCGGCATAATACACGTTTAAAAAGGCACAGAATGAAGCACTTCCTAAATTATGAATGGAAAAAAAAAAAAAAAAACTTAAAAATCACAGAAAGTTAATACGATTTCTTTGGTCAAATTTAAATCCACCGCTGCGCAGAGGGAGAAAGGCTTTAAAAATAATAAGGAATAACTATGGGTCGAATCCACGTTTGGGGTGAACCGAATGCGGAATCCATCGCACTTTGCGATCGATCCGTTTCTTAGCACTGTTATCACATCTGCGAATCGGGGTTGGAGAGAATTGTGCCGGCTTCGAATACAAAATTTTCCCTTTTCTTCCATGTACAAAAATACGATTTCCCAAATGAGGAACGACGTGTCTCAAAACCCATCGAACACGGAAGCATCGCTATTTCTCTACAGCAGCCATTCCCAGACATTCTTGTGCGACATTCTGTCGTCGAACGCATATACTACTATTAATAAAATGAAATAATTTATTTAAAAATTATACCAAAGATAAACATATAGATATATCGAGGGAAAAATAGCTTTAGAGTCTTCCAACTTCTCTTCGAAATCCCGATTCGTCACGCAAAAATGAAATGTTGTTACCAGGGTGTCTACTAAATTTCTGTAGGTCCATTTAGAGGACCCTTTTAGGGTATTTCTAAAAAAATTCATGATTTGATCTTACATGATTATGCATATCAGTTAGATGCAATTATGCTTTAAAATCACACTTTTTTTTTATTGCTTTCAGTCTAATATAGAAAAGAGGACTCTGGTATCAAATTTCAGCTTAAAAAAAAAAAAATATATATATATATATAATCTGTGTTCTGAATAAAATTTTAAATATAAAGACAAACCATAAATCACGTCAAAGTAGATGAACATGAAACAAATACTCTATATTATATTCATTATTTTTTTCTCCTAAATATTTGAAATTGTAATAAAAAATCGAAGAAATCAACAATTACTTTAAAAACATTTTGTGTACATTTTTTTTATTTTTTATGCATCAAATGAAGTTGGTAAAAAAATTTTTACAGCAATTAGTGTATTTAAAAAAAACTGTCTCTGGGGGAGTTGCACCGTTTTCATTTACTTTCATCATTTGCAGTTTGCAATTTTTTCATTTGTTTAAGTTCAGTTGCAGCCACTTTTAGTTTCCGCCTTAAAAAAATTGATACATTTTCTGGATCAATAGACACCCTGGTTACCCTGTAGAACTCGTTAGGTTACGATTTTGTTAACAGAAACAAAACCTCACTGGATTCATTTAAAGGAGAGTGAAACTGCGACGTCCCACAGAACAGTTCGGGTGAAGGCTATCGACAGAAAAAACAGTGGACAACGACGAGCATTGCAAAATAATTTTTATCTAAACAGGAATTCAATCGAATGACACATTTATGTTAGAATAAAATACATTTTTCATATAAAAGGCAACATACATAAATCAAGTCCAGGATAGAATTCCCACGCACACCCGTCAGTTCCGAAACGTGCGTGAAATCGGTACTTCTTTTCAAAGACGAGACGTAATAAATTAAAATAATTAAGATACAATCTGAAGCTGCCCTTACATTACATAACAGAAATACACAAAAATTCTATTCTCGAGTGAATCCACAAAAAGAATGCATTTTATGACTCGCAAGGATAAGGATATCTTCGCGTGGTTGAAAGAAAGATTTCTAGACAAGTGCCTTTAATGTTCCATTTTTTAAATATATGTCTTAATAAAGGAAACAAAAATGCATAAGCAATTAGATTCCATTAATGTAAAGCAAGAGGTATTCAAAGAAAGTATTCTGTTGTGGAGAATCCAACATTTAACTCAGTTAACACTGACAAAACTAATTACGATGGAATTTAAATTCATCCAATCTTCAGATCGTAAGTACGTACAAAACTGACGACTAAAATTAACTTTGACGTTGCTTGTCACAAAGAATAGTTTGCTTGGTCTTTCAGACTCGTAGCATTTTCGCAAAATTCCCTTACATTTTATCCAATATTTGTGGTCTGTTTATACGATTTGTATAACGCAAAAAGCATATAAAAATATAAATAATGCGACTCTGCACTTTAATTGAAATGGGATTTTTACAGGATCAAAAGTTGTCAATAGTCTTTTTCAATTCAAGAGTTCGTATATAAAAATTCAAACAGCATACAAATTTCCTTTTAAGCAAACTAACATTACTCAAACTTATAGATTCCTAACAGTGCACCATTTAAGAGGAAGATTGAGAACACAAATGGAGATTAGGTCTTCACTAAAAAATGAAACAATTTCCCCGTCACGAAGAGAGTTCATTGAGTAAGTTACTTTCGGTACATTTGCAAAATAGTCGTTAATCAAGCTTTTGATAGACAACACATACAAACCAAAGCCATTTTAAAAATGATTTTAAAACTTTTATATAAAAAAGCGCGACTACCAAAATTCTGTCATACATTTCTTTACAATGTACACGTTCTTCAAAATCACTCAACAATTTTGCTTCATTTTTAGAAAAAGTTAAATCGAGTCGGTCCCTTTGGAGACCGACTTGCAAAACATTTGCCCTGGAAACCTCAAACCACAAAATGCATTTCCTCGTATTTCAATAAATAACAATTAGCTCATCAGGTTATCAGATTCTGAAAAAGAAAACTCTTATGTACATTATTCCACTACACAATAACAATTTACAGTGAGGTTTTCGCCCCGATGCAGAAGACCGGCTTTCGGCACACCTACCAATCTAAGGCAGAGTGAACTTTGCCTCGCAATCCGCATCCACAACAACTTACAATTTCTAAAGGAACCTTTCCAAACGTCATCCAACTGGGCATCCTTTCTATGGTAAAACGTTCAGAGGTTCCGTTTCAGTTTTTGCAGGATTAGAAAGCTAGTTTTTTAAAATACAAAGTGGAATACATTTTACCAGTTAACCCCGACATCCGCCGCTTTTACAATTTCGATCGGTTTCGACGATCACGGTGGAAAGGTTCTCCACTAAAGGATAAAATAAACAACGAAAAAGCCGTTGGGTTAAAACAGATTAAGATTTTTAAGAGCACTTCATATATTTATCAAATTAAGGAACTCTTGGAGAGTAGTTTTTTCATAACGAGTGCCAGTTTTCTAAACCTCTATCTACACGCAGCTTGTCACAGTACAAGCACATTCTCGCACGCAGAGGCGCAGTGTTTCGTGACGCCGATCGAAATTCGAAACCCCAGACGAGCGGGAAAGGATTCTTTAACAAAATTTCTTTTTAGACTTGTAAAGAAAGGGAACTGATATTTTAAGAAATCAGATTACATAACGAAAGCCAAACAAGTTTTTCAGATCCGTCGAGAAAGTCGGTCGAGTCTGCAGTCGCCGGTCGACCAAGTCTGCTGCAGTCGGGGTGAAGGGAACAGTCCAATTCATGTGCTCTTGTTACACCCCAATTTTCTTTTTGGAATTTCCAGATTTTTCTTGCGGAGAATGCCCTGAATATCAGGGAATGTCGACGGCAGATAGGATCAATTAGAAGCTGAATACGATCTTCCTCCACTCCCCTCCAGACCATTAATTCTCTTCTGAAAGAAACAAAGCATCACGTAATCAGAAGTCGCACTCGAGAGCAAATTGAATATGCAACAGCTCTGGGTGGAGAACTTCTCAGTACAAATTAGAGATTTTCAAAAACTAGGCATTTTCTTGGTGTGAAATTTTTTGGACGTAACACTCCTCGATATTTGGAATTAACTTTTCTTATTGGGTTGATGTGAAAGTGTGTCACATTTTTGGCAACCGATGGTCATCTTCACACGTGTCATGTTGGGAAGAAAGAATTTCAGCAAGTACTCAAAGAAAAAAAAGTGCATTGCGTTAAGCATTTAAAATGGCAGAAAAAAAGAAGAAAAGATTGGTACAAATAACTTTTTCGATTAACATTTAAAAAGCACTGGAATTGTGTCATGCGAGTCTTTTTTCATGCAATCGAGCATTTTGCTGCTGTCGCGAGATCTGCTGCATTTTCTAGAAGCGGCAAATCGCCTGACCGGATTGCATGCTATTTGGGTGGTACTAGACCACTGGTGTTGTTTAAAGAAAAAGTTGCCAGTGAGCAGAAAAATGTTACACTTAGCATAATTTCAGTTCGTAAACTCGAGTGTCCCGGCTGTTTCTCTAGATTTGGGGAGTCTTGCACATACTACCGATTTCAAACATTTCAACACATTAAGAAAATAAAACCGAAACGTTGAATCAGCATTTTCTTTCAATACTGTAGATATAAGCCAAAAAATTAAAAATGAATGTCTTGCACTTTTATCATGATGACCACGGTTTGGACTGTACTTATTCAAAATGATGTCACTAAACGTATTGAGTAGCTGTCCATAAAAATAGGGAACTATATCCACGGTACTTTTACATTTTGAGAGCGAACATTTAATAGTGATTGTATACCTAAATAAAAAACATAAAAATTACAGACTTCTAAACACCAAACACAATGAAACTGGAATTCAAAAGAATTTTCGTTTCTTAGAGAACAGACATGTTTTCTTTTTTTGAAAAGAGCAACTGCGGGATGCTTTGAATTCTGTCAAACATTGCAAGTAAAAATAAATATAAAACTCAATACAGAACGCTCAAGGAGTTTAAAAGATCATTTTAATGTTGTCGTTCGGTACTGGGAAAAGAAACAGAAGCAAAACAAAGCTGATTACCTTTTGAATTTTTATTAGTAGAAGAAACGACTCTACGGCCACCTTTGATAGCTGAAGGATCTGAGGGTCAAAACAAAAGAAAAGAACATAAGCAAAACTTTTGGGGTGACAAGTGCTAATCTTTCTCGTGAAAAATCTCGGGTTCAGAAAACCTCATTCACTAACTACACTGAAAGTAGTTTGTAACCATTAAAAAGTCAGCAGAAAAATCACACTAGAAAGGTGATTTTTCTAACTGGAATTACACAGTAATGCCTAAAGTACTTTGTCTATACAAAATTAAAAATACACCATTCTCTTATTACAACTACATCTCTCACTTGAACAGAAGTGGTAAAAACCTTCAAGCATCTCCTTCATTTCGAGCACTATTCGTACTAGAGCAAATTCAAAGGCATCATTCAATAGGGGATAACCTCCTCTACGGATACAAATAAATTGCATTTGGGGACGTCTTCAAGTTAAATTTTGCTCAAACAATGAAATTTCTAAAGGAAACGACATGTTTTGAAGTCATGATCAGATTTTGCATCGTTAAATTTACTACCTATATATCCGGCGATAATGAATATTAAAGTAGTTGTTTTCGAGTATAATCTTCACACCGAAAGTCGCCATTCGTAAATCGATTGCATTTATATCTACCCGAATTCAAAATTAGAACACTATTTAAAATTTATTTTTTAGCGATACGAAAATTATAATACTCGCAAGTGCAAACAAATTATTATACTTATTACGCAAGTGAAAACAATTTGAGAGCTACATTATTATATCTAATTTGCAAGTGCAAACGATCCTAGAATTATTATACTTATTACAGAAGTGCAAACGACTTGAGAGCTACATTACTATATCTAGTTTGCAAGTGCAAACAAATTATTATACTTATCATGCAAGTGCAAATGATTTGAGAGCTACATTATTATATTGAATTTGCAAACAATCCTAGAATTATTATACTCTTTGCCCAAGAGCAAACGATCCTAGAATTATTATACTTATTACAGAAGTGCAAACGATTTGAGAGCTACATTATTATATCTAATTTGCAAGAGCAAACGATCCTAGAATTATTATCCGATGTTTTTAAACTTTTGGTTGCCCCTGAAATGGCAATAACGAGGATAACTTATTGTAGCTCAAAACTAGTTATTGGAATGAGCTGAAATTTAGTATGACCAAGTCCTTTGGACTATTTTAACTATGCAGAATCTGATTATGGCATTGAAACATGGCGTTTCCATTCGAAATGTTATTGTTTGTACAGAATTCTATACAAAGACGTCCCCTTGTGCTATTATTTTGGATTTGAATTTAAAGACGTTATTCTTTATGGAATACCCTTGAAATTGATCTGGTATGAATAGTGCACGAAATAAAGGTAGTTTCGATTTTTTCCAGCGACTACCTCAACACAAGGGGACAGTTCCCTCAATATAATTATTTACCTCTAACAGAAATGACACATAATTGTCAGTCTGGTCTTTTGACATTAAATAACGAAAAGGGTAATGTATTGGGTCATCCGGAAAAAGGAAAGTTCAGTGCCTTTTTTAAGATAAATACCAACAAAGCAGTACAAAAAAAAAAAAAAAAAAATTTTATTGAATCACATATGCCCCATTTTGTTCTATTACTTTTTGTCTTCTTTCTGGCAGCTGAAAAATTCCTTTAAAAAAAAAAAAAAAAAACATCACTTTTATATTTGTAAAGTTATTGAAATACTGTTTGACAGTCTCAAAAAATGTGAACTCCAGGCCACTTCAAAGACAATTATACATATCCAATCTTCTTCAGATGATCATGAACTGCACTTTTGAAATATTTAGACTGTGTGATAGTTCCTAAACTATGTAACTTGGAATTTCAGAGATCTTTAAATAAGCATTTCTTCCTTTCTTAAAATAAAAGAGCCTAATGTAACGAAAATGAACTGTCTGGTTCTCCATTCTTAGCACTGCAGTGAAACAACAATTATGCCACAACACACGCTATACTTATGCAGTGTCAGCAGAAAAGATCGAATTGAAACATCTGCTTCAATCGAGGTCACTCTTTATCAGCGGTAGCAAAATAACAACAAAGCTAGCTTCGATTTGAAAACGCGCAGAACTCTCCGGATGACCCAATACTTGAAAAATAAATAGTGGAGGCAGTAGGAATTTGAAAATATTGAAATAATTTTAGAAATTGAATTTATAAATTATTGTGAATGAAATACTAATTGCTTTTTCTTTTTCGATGTATATTAAATGTAATAAGGTACGCTAAAACATTTTGTTGTGAATGTGAAAACAAAAATTGGTCAAATGATACCGCGTCCCCTTAAAATACACAACTGAGCAAATATCAGATCATGAAAGCAAAAACATTCAAACTGTAAACTAAAAAATACGCTAATAACTCGAATATTCAGCTGCACTTGGTTCATAATGGGGAAAAAATCTCATCTCACCAGATAAGGTTCTGAACTCACCCCCACTGTTTCTGAAAAGAAAGAAAATGGCACATTAGGACAGGATGCTAAGAAATCAAATACATTTTTGAACATGACACTATTATATAAGCTTTATTGTCTACTTTTAACCTTCGTTTTAAAGCAATCAGAAAGTCGAGAACAAATCAAATATCTACACTGAAGATTCCCTTTAAATGCATTGACTACCTTTGGGCAGAATTTAAATGAATTTCATTCAGATGTCCATATGTAAAGTTCATAAAGTTACAAAAGCATTTAGAAATTTTCTGTCAAAGATATTGTTTTCTGATAAATAGTGGTCAAGTAATATTATTTTTTTTTTGCTACAGAATTTGAAAACTGGACACATGACTACGAGAACACCTGATGTTGCACCAGAGGTTTGGATCATTTCAAATTCTGTACCATAGATAGACTTCTTTAAATGACCCTAACTTGAGAAATAATAGTTTAAATTTCTTAAATTGGGTACCAAGTTGAAGTCATTCATTTTAGGTGTATTTAAGCTACAAAAACAATGGACATTTTAGTGGATGTTAAGTGGAAAATGACCTTCTAGAAGTATTAATTAACAAGTTTTTTAATATGAAAAAAAAAAAAATATTCTAATGAAAGCATATGTATTTCAAAACGGTAATCATCTTATAGTGCAATAACCTCAGCTTAAAAAAATGGTCAAAACTGGATTTTTATAACATACTAATTTAAAGGCAACTGGCATTAAATGTAAAAATAACAACTTGCCATCCTATGTAGTTTTAAATTTATTTTATCACATGGTGTCACTAAAAAAAGTATATTAAGTACCATTGAAAATAAATCGTTCCGTTTGTTTAAATCATTTAAAATATGCTTTACAAAATGTCACCAGTTTTATAACAATATTTCTGTTTAAAAATATGGACACGTATGCTAAGGCCCTATTGTTAGTAAAAATGGTACATATTTTCATTGACAATTTGTTTGAAAAACTCGTTGCCTTGTACACACATCCTTTTTTTAAACAAAATTAAATCTCAATACCATTATTTTTTTTGAAAAGACGAATTGGCATCTGGATGTCCCAATCATCTTGACAGATTTTTCTGAAAAGTTCATCCTTTTCTATCGAATGTTGAGGATCTTGTTCGAGTGAAATCTGTTTCATTGTATTGAAAATGGAAAATTATGGACTTGTATCATGAAACACAACTCAAATGTAATAAAAGCAACAAGGCTTTTATTCCATTTATAATTTCAATGGTTTTGATGCAACAAAATATTGCTCTGCAATATACCCTAAACCTAGAGATGTGAGCTGAGAATATTCTCAAAAGAATGTTCACTGATAATGAGAATATTCTCCTAAGAAACACCAAATCATTTTGAACCACGGTCTGATGACCTGAGCTGGCACCCCACCCTTCAAACTTCCATGCCATGTTCTAGAGGGGATTTTCTCCAAACAAACCTAGCCCATTCAAAATTTCAAAAAGTCTGAACCGTCGACGATTGTCATGACACCAAATATCAAAGATGCATCCTTACATGCTAGAAGGCCTGTTGCCAGGATTACCGCTACCACTATGAGGTTGACCTGCTCTAATGGGTTTCGCTGAAAGAAAAAAAAACACCAATCAGGGTATCGCTCATTTGGTTGCCATGCCAACAGCAGTGAAAGTGTCTGCATACCAATATGGGCCATGTTTCCTCGTCTGGCGAGATTCTTCTGTCGCACCGCCTCCTTTATGCGATCCACCTCGTACTGGTATCTGGGGAAACAAAGCATTACATTTCAGGTTTCAGAATTCATTCAATGTTCATGCATGTATACACTAGAAATCACAAAAATTGACCCCAATGCCGATTATTTTATTAATTCAAAATATATTCCAATTCATCGGCTTTCAAACGATGTAGAGATCTAGTGGATATTTGGAATAGTTCTCTAGTTATGAAGGTTTTCGTCGGGTGCGGTCACCCTGCACGGACACGTTTCATGAATTTTTAAACTCTATTTCCGAAGACAGTGTTTTTGCAGCGAGATGCTTTGTTCAAACAGTGATGACTAACAACGAATCCATCTATTATAATTATACTTGTGTCACTGCAATCTGTATAACATAGCAGATGTTTATAACCTCATAGTTATTAATTTCGATACACCTTGCACATTATCCCAGTCTGTTAGGAGGATAACGTTCTTTATTTTAAGTATGTTTTTAGTTTAATGAAAACTTTGTTTTATTCGAGTTTGTTGGGTCAACCTTCTTTCAGTTAGCTTTATAGACGAACTAGTTGTGTGCTCGGACCCACCATATAACGCTTGTTGGGTTACAATCTTCTACATCATTGCAAATAGATATCACTGTCCAAAATACATGCTAATTAGATCTAAATTGGAAGGTAATTAGTTTAATCTTGATTTTTCCACACTGAAATGAGTAAGTAGAAACCAATGACTTAAAACTTTCTACTATACTCATAGATCCAACATGAAGAAATCAGCATTTTGCTTACAAAATACGTTAAAAAATATCCGCATTTTCACAACTTTTCAATTGAGGTAAATACAACGAAGCTCTAGTTCTCTAACGCAACTCGTCCAATTGAAATAAGAGCGGGTCGTGCTTACCGTTTTCTGTCACGCATTGCACTCTCCTTCGCCTCCTTGAGGGCCTGCTCCAAGGCTTTCACGCGCTCCATCGTTGCGCGCAACCTCTTCTCCAGCTTCGGCAGCTCGCAACGCAAGTCGGCATTGTCGCGCACCAACTGAAAGAAACCACACGGAAATGAACGACTCCATCGAACGAACACGGGCATTCATTTCACTGTATCGACACTGCCAACCGTCTCTGTTATAAAAGGAAATGTTTCAGATTATCTATAGCCCTTACATTCCTGAAATTTGGCACATAAATAGCCCAAATTCTATGTGAAGCCCCGAATTTTAAAATTTAATCAAGAACATGTTTTAATTAATTTATTGGCATTTATTAATTATTGTTTTTTTTTAGAATGGCAAAAGTATGAAGAGATCATATTCTAAATTCATTTTTTTCCTTCCATTTTGTGAGCACAAAAATATTTTTTGGTCCAAATTTCTATCTCTGCAATTGTTAGAGTGAAAACTTCAACGGAGATTTTCTGTAAAAAAATAATTTCTCAACTGTGTTTTATACTTTTGCAGTACAAATTTGGCTGCATTCCATGAATGTTGGATACTTTCCTGTTTGTACACAATTTGACTCGAGATCAAGTCGCTATTGATAGAGAGCGAATCTTTCAAAATATGCAAATCTGGCCTGATTTGCACATGGAACGCCCCCTATACTTTGATTGGTCAGACCACTATATCAGCAGAGTTGTTTGATATCCACACAAGTCAGATCTTAGTACTGGTCATCTCTATGATTTCTTCTGGTATTAAGCATACAAGTCTGTTAATCAACTGTGCTATATCACACACTGCATACCTTCCTTTGCTAAATTGTTGGCCTGTTTAGTTAACAATGAAGATATGCATTACACAAAACAGACTATTTGAGGTTTTCTATCTTCACAATCGTTATGGAGAAGAAGGAGTAAAAATTCCAACTGATTCAAAATCTGCGAAAAATTGTACACCAGATCGATATTTCGGGTAGTCCAAATTTGCGGCATGCCCATATCATGTCAAGTGAGACTCCTTCTTAATTTTTTTTTTATTATTACTTTATTAAATGTTTTCAGTATTGCAAATCTGGTCTGATTTGCATATGAAATGTCCATTTAATTTGATTGGTCAGAGACTTACATATGAGCCGTTTAAAGCCAAAGTGGTGTAAGTCCATTAAACATTGTTACGAGACAGAGACTTTTAGTGGAATAATAGTTAGATAGCCAATGAACTGCATAATGTAATGCCATCGGTGTGGTTATTTGGGGAATTAGGAGTTACACCACCTTTCCTATAAGTAGTTTTCCATATTCAGAATTTGTTACCAGCATTCACTCAGATTTTTCAGAAAGTGGAGTTACACCACTTTGGCTTTAACATGCTCATATATAAGTAAAGTTAGTTTATATTCTTATCTCCCCGATCCAAATACTGTATATTCATGGTTCCCACACCTTTATCCAAAATAAATTCAAGGACTTTTAAGGACTTTTCAAAACCAAAAAAATATTTTTCAAGGACCTAAAATTTTTTATAACGACCTAAAACAAGGCATACACAAAAGTTGTCACTTAAAAAGAAAAATATAAAAATAAAAAAATAATTTTTTTATACAACTGTTAGTCAAAAAAGGGAAAGGTTATTGTCAATTTTGGGAACAATTTGGATTTTTTTTTGTTGCAGAGAGGGCTTCTTGTTTCAATGCTAACTTTCAGGCTACTTGCACTCATATCGATTTCCGTCGTGCGATAAAATATCGTACGATAAATTCTTTTGGTGGCACGAAGAAGAGTATGAGAAGCGGCAGTCTTAATGGAGACCAGAAGTGTCAACTTAGACGGATAGCCATACTGTGGAGATCTAGACCTAGTATTATAAGTATATCACATAGTGTCAAAGCGTGAAACACCGGTTTCATTCAGAATGAGGCTCAAATGGCACACATGCTGTGGAGGAAACTAGTCTGGACAATTTCCAATGCAAGACGAAATTACACAATTATGTACTTGTTAAAAAAAATCAAGTACTTTCAAGGACTTTTCACCAAGTTCCGTAATTTTCAAGGACTTTCAAGGGCCCCTAGTTAGGAAAAAATAATTCAAGGACTTTTAAGGACTTTTCAAGGACTGTGGGAACCCTGATATTTGTATGTTCTTTTATAGGTTGCTGTTTTACTGTAAAGTTTACATTTTAATAAAATTTTAAGTCTCACCTAGGCAGTATATTTGTAAACTGTGCAGCATTATGCATCCTGCACTCCGCACCTTTGCTAGATTGTTAGCCCATTTACTCAACAAGTATCAGTAAGGACACGAAAAGAAAGGCAACGCCGTGCTGGCCTGCTAGTCAAATACAGTAAAGAACAAGTTTGTTATTGAAAGTGATTGAGAGAAATTCACATTTAGAGTGTAGTAGCAGCTTGCTTCAATGCGAAAGCCAAGAGAAACCTGGGTCACGACCGATATAAAATGGGGTAAAATGAAGTTTGCCAAATGATCAAGGCACCACAAAAGAAGCCTTCTAAAGAAAATCGGTGTACCGATCAGGGTGTCAAGATTTAAATCACTTGATTTAAATCAACGATTAAAATCATGATTTTAATCAAATGATTTTTTTTTTAAATCATTGATTTAAATCACAACCAATCTTACATTTTTATAACTAAGTAAATACACTCTAGAAAAATCACAGAATTTGTCAAATGCTTTGAACTTTCTGCACACATGGTGATTTCAGCACTAATGTCTACAGCTCGTACTGACGAGCTTTTAAAAAAAATGTTTGGCACTGGACACTTGCAAATAATCTGAGGTGTCTATGGACTAAGTAATCTGTTGAGTCAGGGATTCTGCCAAACAGTAAAGTAAAAAATAAGTTGACATCTATTTGAAAGTTTTTACAATGTTCAAGCATAATTTTATGTTACAAACAATAAAGCAGTAGGCCTACATCTACGTAAATGTCAAGACAGCCAAAGAAAATCCTCACAGAGTAGGCCTAAACTACTTGTTACCCCTTTAATTGATTGACCAATGGCTTAGCTATAGTGATTTTTCAACTATTTTTTTTAATTGAGACATAAATACAAAATAACACAGTTTATAATGTGATTAATAATTTATTAAATAAAAAATTCAACTGAGCTTTCTATTTGAAAGGATGAAAGTTTAAACACAATGAACATCTTTTATTTGCAAAATGCAGCCTGAAACAGTCACCTTTCACTTTAAGAGTAGTGACCCATAACAAATATTTATTTAATCAGACAAATTTAGGTCTCACTTACACTTACTGATACATTTGTTAACATGATTATGTTAATTTACTCAAGAAAAACTATGGAGGATGTCAACTTGTGTTTTAAAGTTAAACAAATGTCTTATCTTTTGCTCTTGTTTTGAAAATTCATTTTTTAAATGTATTGTCATGTAATACACAATGATATTAAGTAAAATAAATATTAATTTACCATATCACAAATTCCGATTGTTTACTTAATTAAATATTAGTTTACACATGTCATGTCAGAAACTCAATTTTTTTATTTAACAAATTTATAGGCCCTACAGAAATTTAAATTAAAAAAATCCGATTTTTGATTTAAATCAAATAAATCTGATTAATTGATTTTTTTGAAAAAATCATGATTTTTTTTACACCCTGGTACCGATCCTGATACGGTTATCCTTATCTAGCCTCAAAGTGGCAGCGGTAATCATCACACCTGTCCCTTCGAGCCCTCGAGGGTAACCGTATCGAGATTCACGTACTGTTACTGATGAGGAGGGCCATGCAGCAAATCAGACAAAATAAGTGATGGAGTATTAAAAATAGTTGATAAAACTGTCCAAGACCAAAAGAAGATGTTAAATTGCGACTAATGGAAAGAGATTGCACAACTCTGGATGGGTCGACGAGAAGACAAGTCGAAAAAGCGTCGATACAGTAGGAGCGAAGATTGAGTGGATGTGAAAAAGTGTCGAAGATAAGCTATGTGTATTACAATCCATCTTCACATGCTTGCACCGCTTTCTTGTGTGGTTATGATTATGTAAACAAACGAGTTGAGTTGTCATGCTTTTGTGATTGGCCACGGTATGACATCACAACTCTAAGTGGGTGTAGTTATAATAGTATGGCCAATCGTCTACTTAGTATACAGTATTATTGTATTGCTTGAGGCAATCATTCTATTGAGGCATTTGTGCTAATTTTTTAGATGTACAAGAAGCATAAAAACGAAACTTCTTTCTTTTCAGATTACATTTCTTGTTTTCTTTAATAAGAGTATGTAACTATTGATATTTATAGAAAACATTAATCTACATCGATTGCTACCTTTCATTTTGTTCTGCAACGTAAATTGTGCAAATGCGATCAGGTGAGTCATTTTTTTTTTTGCGTCTGTATTTCTTGGAGCAACGCCGCAGTTGCACGCATGGTATTCGTGGTGACATAAGTTCCGTGATCACATCAGGGATATTGAAAATCAAGTAAACTTTGACAACAGTGGTGTTTCATTCGCGATTTGTTCTACAACGACCACGCGTCACGAAATCATTCACATTGGAACGAAGAAACTCGTGGCAGAGTAATGATATCACTCCAGAGTTTACTCCACATCGCGACGTAGATGTATTGTAACTGGTGCATTTGCTGCTGATGGTTATGTTTCATTACCTACCTCCATGCGTCGAACTCCACCACTCGCTAATGAAGCGATCATGTCTTCAGGTACGCTATTCGCATCAAACTGCGCGGTGGTACGACTCGGCACATTCGCATCGGGCATCGGTTCGTTTCGACGGCAGGACGCCTCGACTTCGAGGCGTTCTCGCCCGGTTTGACGACGCTCGGCATCAGACGCCTGGATCTTCTCAGATACCCAGTCTCGCAATCTTTCTTCCTGTTGATGTTTTCCATAATTCTTCTTGTGTTAAAATGCATATATTTGGACAATTTGAAATGTGTGCGAAATTTTCACACTTCGCAAAGTTCGACATCTAAACAAGTATATTAAGTTTTTAAGTTTTATTTCTATTATTATTTATAAAGCGCAACGAGACGAAACAAATGACGCCTCAAACGTTGTGCTCGCACACAGGGGGCAAGCTAGACTAATTTTATGCGAGTGGAAGTGAGCATTTTCATGAAATTGCGTCGGTCGACGATGTCAGCGCAAGAGCAACGAGGACGTACAATCTTTGATTAATGCTGGATTGAACGTGATAGCGTTCATTCATATACATCAGTTACATTGTTAAAGATAACCTGTATATTAGAATCCATCTTCACATGTTTGCATCTCCTTCTTGTAGGGTAACGATTATGTAAACAAACAAGCGAGTTGACTTGTCATGCTTTTGTGATTGGCCACGGTATGACATCACAGCTATAAATGGGTGTGGTCATGATATTAGGGCCAATCATCTTTCTAATACAGTATTATTTTGTTTATGGTAATCTTTCTATTGAGGTATTTATGCTCATTTTTAGATACACAACAAGTATAATAATGAAGGTTCCTTTCCTTCAGATTACAATTTTTGTTATACTTTGGTAAGAGATGAACCTCTGGTTTTTCAATCTTGGTTTCTTTTCAGTAAATAGTTTTACAGCTTTTAATGAATAAATCTTTTTAACCCTTTGAATCTTTGATGATTTATTTTTTACTCTACATATCACTGGGTACATTGCTTCCCACTATATGTGGGCGATACATATACTTCAAATTATTAAATTTTCTGTGCGTACCTTTTTCGATACTCGTAATAAATTAAGCGTGGTGCCCCAATTTTAAAAGGCGACACATATTCCCTGTCACAACTTGTATGGATTTGGTCATAAATCCATGAAAGATATATAAAATCCATCTCTCGTAAGCCTTAAAGCAGGAAATGAATGTATCCAGTAACATCTATTTCCTTTCAAAATATATCTCCTGTAGACCAAGCAAGCGAAACAAACACGCTTTATTCTATAGACACCCATCGCAACTGGGTGTAAAAATCGTATCCTGTGCAACTTTTCATAGTCTTCAGCAAACGTCACTGGCAGAAAGAGGTAGTTTACTAGGTAGATGCTCTCCCCAAGTGAAGATCGCGACAAGTGTTTACACACAACAATGTAACGAATCCATTCTTCCCAGTAACTTTTATGATAAATCAAAAAGGTCTGTTTATGCAGACAGACTCTTAAGCCCGTTTGTCAAAGCGGAAAAAATCGCATCGGTCGTACGAGTCTTTCGAACAGATCGTTTGATTAAGTTTCTTCTAGTGTGAAAACTACCGTTTCAGGAGTCACCGATAGTGAAAAAAAAATCGTTTGCGGTATCAGGGTTGCCATCATAACTATACATGTAAAACAGTTGCTTTAGTAGCCTGAAAAGTCGAAAGTACTATTCAAAATAGTGCAAAAAAATCCTTATATGCTGACTCAGGCAAAAGGAATAGGACATACATATGCTGTACAGAAAATTTTGAAACAGCTAGACAATGCTAAGTATGAGCATAATTTATAAGTAAACATAACTTTGATTTCTTAAGCCAACCTTTGTGAACTTCAATAAAATTGGACTTATTTCTTTAGTTCATTAAACTTTGGAAATCAGCCCTTATAGTAAAAAAATTAATATTTGTTGTCTTCCTTTTAAAATAACTTGTCGTGAATAAAAAGTACAATTAAAACAAAGATGTCAATACTGTTACCTTATATAAATATTGGGTCAAGAAAATGTATGATGAAATCTTTTCTTGATATCGGATTGGACGCAATTTCGCTACAGTGACATTCGAAATTGCTGTAGTCATTTTTGTTACCAAAGTTATTTAAAAATGGATTTAATGCAAATTTTTTTTTAAATAGTCACTTTTGGGACCGTTTTTTACGAAAACCATAGTGGGCCAAGGTTAAAAACAGTCGGGAATAGTTGCCAATGGCAACCCCGAATACGTTTGAAAACCGGATGTGCTCAACGGCCCTAAAACTCGGTGATACAAACAACCACCTGCGAGGCACAGAAAGAACGACTCACTTGTTTATGAACTTTAGTCAGTTGGTCCAAATTGTTCTCCAGGAACGAGATCTTCTGCTTCTGTGCGAGGCTCCCTCCGTTGTCTTCCGTGTCCTCCCCCACCGCAGACTTCTTGACGCGACTCTGCAAGTCTTGCACAAACAGCTTCCGCAGGTTGTGCAGAGTCTGCAGCTCTTTGGCCTGCAAAGGAACGGGGCGTAATTGGAGGGGAAACGGCAAACACAAATGTATATATTTTAAATAACGCCGAACTCCAGTTCAGTGCTAATTAAAAAATGCTACGCAAGGGGCTATTGGCAATGGGAAGTGTATACTCACGACTGTCTCCTCCAAGCCCTTGAGATCCTGTCGCGCCTGTTCTCTACGGTCACTCATCAACCTAGGAAAAATAAACACTCGTCGATCGGGTTTTATGGCATGAAAAAGTACAAATACAAAAGAGAATTTAAAGACCAATAAAAGTTTCAGTTTATACAGGGAGTATCTGTATCATCCTGTGAATAAGTTCCCTGATAACATCACACAAATTTCCCTGATTTCACCTACTTCAACCCCCATTGCACATCAATACGGTCATGACCTAGTATTACCACAGATAAATCTTCCAGCTGAAGACAACAAAACTCCTCCATTCCTTCATCAAGTCCGATAGAAAATTTTAGCGGATGGTTGCAAAGAATAAAATATTTCGATCGCTCGATCGAAAAATTAAAAATTCATTTTAAAAAAAGGCAGACTTGTCCGTAAATCAGTAAAATTAATTGGAAATCCATAAAAATTATCGGCAACAGTCTGGGATCGATCCCCGAGGACGACGGCGCATCAATTTGAACCACAATCAGACCCAATCGAATGCTCTGAACAGAATACACGAATGGATAATTTCAAAGCAGCAGTTTGAAATTTCCCCACAATTTCACTTCAGTAGTTGCACACCGAAGCAAGTCATATTCTTTCACATAAAACCCCTGATTCGTCTACGCATCTCGGAATTGTTACGCAGCTCTACAGTATCGATACAGCACAAACCCTTTAATAATATCCATGGAAAATTATCCTACTCTGGAATGCGGTCGAGGCAAATTTCAAGTGTACTTACGTCAGTTCTTGTAGTTTCTGGGTCTTTTCCTGGTCTTCCTGTTTTAACTTTTCATAATCCAGCTGCAGCCTTTCTTGGGCCAGAGATAATTTTTGATTGACGCTGAAAATAAAAGATGACATCTTGTTAACACAGATTTCATATATGGACGTACAGTGGTGCAAGTCACTTTTTCAACAACAAAAAAGGCATATAACCAAATAAAATAAGATACACATAAAACCAGATCAAGATAAGTCAATCTGTTCACTGAAAACGTGAAACAAGTCAGATCTCTATTCAAGGGCCATTGCTAAGGCGGGTCAATTCAACACCCCCATTGGTGACACTGGCCACTAATGAATGAAAGATGAAGATGGGAATATTGCATGTGTCCAATGTGAAGAAGGGTCTGTTTGACATCCATCCTCCACATCAATGACACTAGTCACAATTTATGTGATACAATTTGTTAGTGATTTGGAGGTCCCACGACTCTTGCCACAAGGAGTCGATGAACTCCTTCGTGGACATCTCTAATGGGAATGTTTTAATAGTCGGACGTCAAACAAACTTACTCCTTGAGCGAGTCGATCTGGGCCTGCTTCTCCGAGATCTCGTCCCTGAGCTGAGCAAGCTGCTTCTGGTGGGCCTCCCTGTGCTTCTCGATCTGCTGTTCCAGGGCTTCCTTCATCTTCTCTGCACTGTCCTTTTCTTTCTCCTTCTCCTTCGACGCCATGATGTGCATCTCCTCTGAAAAAAACCATGCAGGTATATTAATTAACGGTGCACTAAAGTAACGCAGCTAGCTATTTACGAAAGGTCACGGATCAATCCCAAGGGGATAGAACCGACGTCGCTGTCAGATGACGATGGGGTCCACACCTGAGCAGGCACCCCAAAATGGATCAGCTGTACCACATGCAGGATAAAAATAGATTTCAAGACATAATTATTACCAGACCAAGTTTCAAAGCATGAATGAGTAATTAATTTGTATTAAACACGCATTCAATGAGGTGATACGTTTGAAACGAGCCATCCAGCGATGCAATGTACAATCAGGGTTCCCACTCTATTTCAGAAATAAAATTCCCCAACTTTTACAAACAGATTGTTACAAAATTCTAGATCATTTAACCAATTCACGACATTTTAAAGGTGAAAAACAAAGAAATAATTTAGCATTCAATAGCCAATAATAGAAACCAATTTAAGAATTATAAACAAAGAACAAGTTTTGCATTGAAATAACGTATTCAAATAAATCCAACATATTTAACTTAAATCAATTTGTGATTTAATGTGTCTTTAGCAGGAAATTCTTCAATTTATGCCAGTTCTTTACCTGTTAAATACTGTTTCTTTTAAAATGGGTTGAAAAATTATATTCATAAAATAAAGTGATACGAAAGTGTACAAATCTTATTGGCTAGTTTTCTGCAAAGCATCTGAGAAGCCATGACCAATCATTGCAGCAATTTTCCAGTTTTTAGACGAAAATGCATAATTTTACGACTTTTCTGGACAAAATGAAATTTTTTGATAGTTCCAGGATTTTCCTAACCCGTGGGAAGCCCGACAACATATGGGGGAAAGTCAGACCGATTATACGAGATACTTGCGTAATGAGCTACTCCTGTATCTTTACCGTACGGTGTTGGCATCTGCTGGAAGTATCACGAACTATTACCTAATGACATTAGCGTGATTCTAGATGGCCTCTCCAATTGCTTTTTCTCGCACCACGACCCGGCCAAAGGCAAGTTGTTCAACGAACGTCACACTGGAGCAATACTATTACTGCTATTGACGACCGCATGCCCGGGATTCGTCCCCATGGTAAAGATACAATGACGACGGCTTGCCATTTTGAAATGCGGTCCGATGACGAGGCACCCCGCTCTACAAACGTCCAAACCGGATTTAACATGCACCAGCCCCTTTGAACACGACGGTCTTTGGTCGGATTCGAACTCGCAATCCTTTGCTCTTCCGACAAAATTCAATTTATTTATATGTGGGGAAAATACGAGTTTTCGTGAAAAATGCGAATAGATCCAGATATATTTTATATTACGTCATTCGCGGTAATATGAACAGAAGGTTTGGCAGGGCTCTGCGTACTCATTTTGTACATGTTACAGGCAATGTATGCAAAGCAGGCAATGTATAGAGGTATCGTATTTTATATACACTACCCTACAATAATGGACCGGACAGCAATATGTGATAGTATAAAGGAAAGAATACATGCTTTAATAGGGAGATGGTCCCCTACGTGCTGCAATGACACTAGCAACCCTTCTGGGCATACTTTCAACAAGGTTTTGATGCACAGCTATGGGTATTTGAGTTCATTCCTGCTGTGTCTTCAGCGCGAATGCAACAGCGGGCTAGCCATGCAGAGGCTAGTTTTAAATAAAATACCAGAACTCTCTTACAGAAAAACAAGATTTCTACTTTGCCTGTCTTTTGGCTTTGTTACAAAATGCCTAAGAAATCTTTGAAAGACGAATTGTTTCTTGCTTTGCCTTCAAACACCAGGTAATATGAACAGCAACAGCTTTTCGTACTCTGCCGGTAACACACACGCTTCCCGAGTGGACAATTCAAAGAGAGAAACAACACTGTGGTACTCACTGGCCGATTTCAGCTTGGCACACTCTTCCGTCAGGGCGTCCACCTCCTCCTCCAGGCTCCTCTTCTTGTTGTCGTTGTCTCGTATGGTCTCTTGCAGAGACTTCATTTTGGCCTCGTACTGAAAGAATGCCTTCATTAATACTTCACTGCATAACACTTTGTTACAATTTATGGTGAACTTCCACCACGATTTCAAGATTTAACTTATGATGCAATTGTATTGGGTCATCCAGAAAGCGTTTTTAAGATAAATATCAACAAAGTAGTAGAAAAACATAAGGAAATGTTATTGAATCGCATAAGCCCCACTGTGTTCTATGACTTTTTGCCATTTTTCTGGCAGCTGGAAAATTCCTTTTTGGAAACAATCATTACGCTTATGTGTAAATAAGTTATTGAGTTGCCGCCGTTCAACAGTCTCCGAAAAATTTAACTCCAGGCCGCTAAAAAGTAATTTTGACGTGACAAGGAGAGGGGAAAATCGGCAAGGCCTGGTGAATATGAGGGTGACACAAAATACCTCCCAGCCATACTCATTTCGTTGCAGCAAAGAATCACATACCAAAATTCGAGCAAGCATATTCTGCTGCGTTAAAGTATGGGGTACCTATACAGTGTAGCGGCTTACAGATCCAATCTTCTTCAGATGATCATGAACTGTACTTTTTGGAATATTTAGACTGTGATATTTCCTGAACTGTGTAACGTGGATTTTCAGCGATGGCATCTTTTAATAGGCCGTCGTTTACAGAGGAGGGTCGTCTACAGTGGGCATCATCTTCGAGGCTGAAATTTCCACATTTAAATTGAACAAACCATCTTCGAACCGTGGCCTCGGAAACAGCACCGTGTCACGGCACGCATTTTACGAACAGTCTGACTAGAATTGTTTTTCTTCTTAAAATAAAAGAGCGTAATATGATGCAAATGAACTTTCTGGTTCTCCATTCTTATCACTGCAGCGAAACGAAAAGGATGCCACAACACATGCTATATAATGATGCAGTGTAAGCAGAAAAGACCGAAATGAAACATCTGCTTCAATCGAGATCACTCCTTATCAGCGGTAGCAAAATAATAATAACAAAACTAGCTTCGATTTGAAAACGCGCAGAACACGATTAGGAGTTTTTAAGGAGTAGCACATAAAAATAAGTAGTTTTAAGAGTGCTTTAAACTGAAAGTCCAATTCAACAATTTAAGGAGCTTGCGAACCCTGTGAAAGAATGCCTCTGTTCGAGTTAACACTTCACTAAATAACACTTCCCGTTCTTTCAACTGTTTAAATGCAGCAAATCTTTCATTTGCATATGAAAGGCCCATTTAATTTGATTGGTCAGAGACCTATATATATAAGAAAAGTTAGTCTATATTCTTGTACTGGATATTTGTATGTTCTTTTATAAGTAGCTGTTTTACTGTAAAGTAACCATTTTAATAAACTTTTAAGTCTCAGCTCTGCTGCATATATATATAAAATGTACAGTATTATGCATCCTGCACTCTGCTCGATTCGTAGCCCATTTGTACAAGTGGGTCGTCTGGACAAAGTTGCACTGCTGCACACCAAATCAGTGAACGACAGACGCTATTCGAATCTGCAATGGAGAGTACGCGATGGGCAGTTGAATATTGCCCTTGCAATGCCACTCACTTCCGACCGAGGCTCAGACGCCACTCGTTCTCTCGACGCGGTTTCGCTAGGCTGCTCGAGCCAACAATCTCGATCGTAATATTAAAATAGCTCACTGCTCATGCTACTGTTTCACACAAAAAATTCAAGTAGAAATCGATCATCGAACCGATTCCATGTAGGTTTCACTTTGGCTGGTCGAATGCTTCACTCGATCACGGTCTATTGCGTAAGATTTTGTTAGAGTATATTTTGGATGTTTATACACAAGAACTAATATGCAAATCAAGCGTATCACATTGAGTCCCGCCCACTTCAGGCTACGATGGGTTACTACGTTCTCTATTTGAAATATATGTATTGGTTGACGGTGTGTGAATCTTTGATTCTCTCTTTTTCTAAAGCCTAAGGGGCAGGTGAGGTACACCTACTTGTATGCATTTATGAATTCCTTGTAAACTGGTCATTTTACATACATAAATGAGGATTTATTTTATGTGATAATGGATCCAGCTATGATTTCCAACAGACTTAAAGGGAAGTTCTGGGAAGTAACGCATAATGTCAGCAAGGATATCATTGCGAAGCAGAAGGCACTCACTTGACTGATGAGGAGGCGACATTCGGCGAGTTCCTTCTCGTAGCTCTCCACCTTCCTGTTGCTGTCCACTTGAAAACTCTCCAGCTGACTGCAACGCTGGAAGAGGAAAGACAATCATTTAACCCTCGGGACACGGAAGCGGACTCCCCCACACGGATGGAGATAGAAAATACTGGGTAATAATCTTTTGGAGAATTTACTTTCCCAAATGCATAAAAAAATATGGCATATATTTTTTAAATCTAAGGAGATGTTTTACGTTTAGTAAGTTTTCTTACCACAGAAGCCATATCTTTTGATGCATTTTTTAATCAACTATCTATTTACAGGGGTCAAAAAGAGGAAAATATACATGTTATTTTGAACTACAAATAAAACTGAATTAGAATATTCTATTTGAGTACTCAAATGTGTACAGAACAGTAGTGCAGCCTGAAATTTTTTCTGAGAGGAGTGTGTAGGCAAATTTAGTCTGATAAACCCCTACTAAGTCCACTGTAAACAATGAAATTTGTCTTTGGAAGCACAGAATATGTGTTAATGAAAAGCATGTATTTTTATAATTCAAAAGCATTTTTTTCAATTTTTCTTTTGCATCTTTTCAAACATACACTTTATAGTTAGGATATTCACACTTTCCTGATTATTATTTTTTTTAACATTTATTTTTTGGCTGTAATTCTACGATATTATTTAATTCTAAAGAAAAAAATTGTAGGAAAAGCGGAACTTCTTGGAAGAAAGAGCAGAAATCCGAACAAACGCGGAAGATTTTCACCCCTGTATTTAAGCATTTCTCTGTCTGAAAGGAATCCAGACAATGGAGGACAGTAATGATGGGACACAAGGCATTGAAGCACTGTTGCCAACTCAGAAGACTGAAAACCCCCCATAATAAACACATTTTAGAACCAAATCAACTAGATTTATAATTTTTGTAAAACAGGAACAAATTTCTATTTGCGATTTTCTTCACAGAATTAAAAAAAATATTAAATATTTATATTGGCTAGAAAAACCATATTTTTTAGTAACAAATTCCTGGTTTTTACTTTCACAATGCTTTATAAACCTACAAATATAGTTCTAAATAAAATTTTTCCTTAGAATAAAAAATCTTCAAAAATTTTAAAATCAACTCTTTTGGCAAAGTACGTGTTGGACCAACACGAATGCAGAGAATGCTGATATTTTGGAAGCATTACTTACTTGGGACAGTGCTTTGACTTCAGATTTCATTTTGCTGATGTACAAACGAACCACCGTGAATTCCTCGTCCACTTTACCAGACAAGTCTCCGGCGGCCTGGAAAACAAAGAAAGTCAACATAAATTTCAATCGATTATTAACAACAATGGCTTATGTCATTTGTTCTTGCTTTAGAGTGAGACGAACACAATATTTCCATCCAATCGTCTTAAAATAATCAACGAAAGAACAACAGGACTTCGAGAAGCACGCATGCATCAATAAACGTTTCTTTTACTATAGCGATGGTTCGATGAGATTCGGAATTAAAACAATTTAATTTCAAAGCAGACTGTTTAACATTTATAAAATAATTCCAACCCTAAAATCTACCTGTTTTTGAAGCTAAACCTGCATTTTCTTAACAGCAGGTAAGTGAGGATTTACTTCATATAATACTGGATACGGCTTTTATTTCTCTCATAACAATAAATTGGTACAAGTTCTATTAATTGGTACATTGGTAATAAAAAAATATATATATACTAATTTGCTTTAAAGATGCAAACAAATCGCCACATGCTGTAACGATTACAAGTCCTTTTTAGTCAATAAAATAGTTTTACTCCTTGTTTTGAAAAAAAAAAAAAGATAAGAGGAACTCTTTTGCATTAAGCCAATGTAAAGTCAAAATAATTGAGTGTAGGATCATGTTGAGTTCCTTTGATGCACCTCAACTGCTCATGCTCGCGCATCCGTGAGATATGCTCTTCTGAAACGAAGTCAATAAGTTGGTTTCCGGACTCTCGTTGTGCTCTAAACGCACTTCCCTTCCTTGGGAATTATGTTCCAATTTGTAAGAAATAAAATAAGGTCTACCCAATTAGTAGATTTACTGGCGGCCAAAACAGCGCACACAAAATACTCCTGGAAAGAGTGAAAACACGTACCCTGGTGTCCGAAACGTTTCCTCCCAGCACGACTCCGATCTCCCCGAGGTCTTTCAGCAAGTTGGTCAGCATCTCGGTCATGCGCTTCTTCTGATGCACTGTGTTGTCCTTCAGCTGCTGCAGCTCGTTCAGAGTGTTGTTCAAGTTGGACTGGAAAGGCACAAACAATCATTAGACAAAGCACACACAGCTTTCCAAATCTATTTCAGAAACAAAATTCCCGAACTTTTCCACGTTTTCAGATAAAATGTTATGAAATTCCAGGTCATACTCGAGCAATTCATGACATTTTAAGGTGAAAAATCAAGAAGTAATTTAGCACATTCATAACCAATAATAAAAATCACAACTTAAGAATTATGCACTGTAAAAATTAATACACAAAACACAAGTAATTTTGCCTATTTTTTGCCAAGTACATTTGTATGAGCATTAAAATAACTCATACAAATAATCCAACATATTTGACTTAAATGAATATGAGATGAATGGATCTGTTCTTTCGCCAACCTATCAGAAGCAAGAAATTCCTCAATTTAAGCCAGTTCTTTATCTGTTTCTTTTAAAATTGGTTGTTTGGAAGAATCCCAGACTCAACACTCAATAGATTACTTAGTCCATAGACACTTCAGATTATTTGCAAGTGTTTAATGCCAAACATTTTTTAAAAAGCTGATCATTATTTAGCCATTAGTGCTGAAGCCAGACAGTGTAGCCATTAGTGCTGAAATCATTAAGAGTACAGAAAGTTCAAAGCATTTGATGCGTTCTGTGATTTTTCTAGGGTGTATTTACTTAGTTATAAAAATGTAAGATGGGTTGTGATTTAAATCTTGACACCCCTGATTTTTTTTATTACATTCAAGTTATCACTTTCATAGAACTAGGCACAGAAAACAAGTATACAGTCATCCAATTCATAACCTGCTTGCAACATACTGTTTGTGAAAATTGAAATGCTGTAAAAGTCATCAGAAATAAATGACGTTGATTTAAATGTTGACACCCTGATTTCTATACAATAAATTATATTTTCAAAAGAACTGCGTTCAAATGCTTTGTCAGTATCGGTGTATTTGATGATTTCCGACCCAGGGGCAGTGTTTCGAGCAGGCTCATTCGTCGGCTTACGAGAGGGGCGGCATTCGCGGAGGGAAATCACACTCGAAAAAGAGAAGTCTTACCAGTTTCTGACTGTGCTCCTCGCTGAGCTGCTCGAACTCCCGGTTCTTGCTCTCCACCTCCTGCGACTTCTGGTCGTAGTTGACGGCCAGCTCCTCCAGGGCCTGCAGCACCTCCTTTACCTCCTCCTTGGCGGACTCGTTCTCCTGCTGGATGCGGGCCATCTCCTGCTGCACCAGCTCGTAGTCACGGCGAGACGACGAGATCAGCTGGAAACAGAACACATGGCGTCAACCACGATGCGACAGATTCGGAAACAGTACTTAACTTATCGCAAGACTCGAGCGTGGATTACGAAGAAACACATTCTCAAACCACGGTTTGGATGATCCATGGATTAACATGATACGCTCGCTCTGATTGGCTACTACCGTCTCCTCGCGATCACGTGCTACAGTTTACATTTGTTACGACGCCCGAATTTTAGTTCCAGTTGATCGAGCACGTGCTTCACCGGCAAAATTTATTACAAATTGTGATTTTAATAGAACTAGGGGGCCTGCCCCCTGTTCGCTAACGCTCGCCAACCCCCGGAGGATTGCTTCGCAATCCTCATTGGTTCGCTGCGCAAACCTATGCTCGCTTCGCTCGCCTCAATGAAGACATGTGTCCTAGCAGAAGGGATTGTTTACAAAATATGTTACCAAAAAAAGGTTTTTCAAATCTAAATTTGCTGTATTACAGAAAAAAATATTTACAGTATCTCTAAAATCAGAATTCAAATGAAAACTTTGTGCAAATTTTGACTCGAAATGTGAGCGTTGCTTTGGAAATTGAAAACCCAGCATGTTGTTTGTGTGTACATTTTCCCAGCACTCAAACGATCTACACTCTTTCATTGAGTTTGTTGCCGAAAGTTGTAGTGCAAGCGTCTTGTTGAACTATAATTGTTGGCCCTGAAAAGGACCGTTTTTTAAATGGCCCTGAAAAGATCCTCCGCTTTCTTTGATAAACTAACTGCAACAGCTCATTAATATTTCCTTTTCTTTTTCAATAAAATTTCATCCGATAACACTATAAATTCAATCGATGCGCGAGACTTTGCGATAAATAAACAATCGTACAGTGTTGCCAAAACGCGATTACAAATAACGTCTTTTTTGCGTGCCACGTAAGAGAATTATATATATAGATGCATCAGCATTTTTATTTGGGCTTGGAAAAAGAAATGCTAAGGTATTAAAGCTAAATTTTGCAAGAAAGGATTGCACACAACGCCTAGACAAATCAATGTAATCCAATTACCTTTATACTTGTCAGTATGAGTTGATGTAAAGTAACTTGTATTGTTAATTTTCTATCATTTGTAATAAATCAACAAAATAATTTTTATTCCACGATGCATTTGCATCTTCCCTGGTCATATTCTACCATTCGTTCTCCCTACTCTGGTGAGCCAGAACAGAGTTCGAACCGAAACACATCTGAGCATATCTATTTTACAGAAAATGTAATCATGTTCTTGTTCCGATTCAGTTGAATGCGCGTCGTCGCAAGAATACTGTAATTCAACACGGAATGAAGTGTGGCGTCCATTTTGTTTCATTTACAGTCTATTTATCTTCTTTCGCAAAAAGACAGCACTGTGCACACGTAGCTCTCAACCGAGACTTAATCCACTGATTTCAGAGGATAGAAATGTAACACCGAAACAACAGTTTAAACCTCGGGTCGGGCATTGTGAATACGGTTTATCGATAACCTGAGGATTATCGTTGATCCGTGGTTTAACTCGGACTCGTGAATACCCTGTTAACGTTTCCAGAGAATGTCGATCTCTGCGATGGCGAAACCTCCACCCCTGCTTGCCTACACACGCAATCCCATTTGGTTTGCTTCGAAAACCAACACAAAATTTTGAACCAGTCGATGAGTTTCAAATTCATTGCTTCACTACAAATTTTAATTCACTATTGTATAAAAGTACATAGTCTCAAATCCGGACATTTTGCTAATCGGCAGAATTTTTATTTCACTAAAAATTAGAAGATTAGTAAGCCAAATTTGTTGCCTTACGGATTTGAAATCAGCGGAAAATTTCACATCAGATCGATATATAAAAAAATAATTTTCTTTAAATAAATAAAAATTTTAAATTTAATATCTCTCTAATATTAAAAAAAGTTAACGCCGTCACCGGCACAGGATTGAAAACTGTGTTGTTTAGCTCAATTCATAGACAGTTTCCCTAGAAAGTTTGGATGAGAAAAATACGAAATTAACATGGTTTGTTCTTCATTGTGTTCACTGGACAATTGTAGAGATATTTTTTTGATGCAGTTATTAGTTTAAGGTTTATTAAGTGTGAAAGTTGAAAAAGCGAAATTTCTTCCGCGAGTGAGCAAAACACATACACATTTTCAGTCTTAAGCCGTGAGTTTTTTTTTAGAGTACCTATCAACGTAAACATTTGCAGCTAGTCGAGTTTTTTTAGAAATTTGGGACATTTTCGTTACTTTTTTTTTAAATATCATAACTATATCTTATTACTATTAGTTTTTAATTTTGAAAATATCTCAGAATGTACTCTTTCTTACGGTACAATTATTTTTGAAATAGGTTAATAAATAAATTTGATGCGATTAAAAGTCGGTCATACAATTTTCGGAACTTTCAGATCGTAATTTCCGATACAAAACTAAAACTAAATTTCCATTTGGTTTGCGAAGCAAACTAACACCACAGGCAACGCCAGGATGGATGTTATCCAATATGCTACGAATTCCTATTTGTTTCGTAAACCAAATGTGAATTCGTAGCAATCACCAGGAGTTAGCGAGCAGTGGTCACACCTGACCCCACGAAAAGAACTGTCACTGGCAATGCCGTGCTGGCCACCTAGTGGCTAGTTCAAAACAAGAACTGCGGGTCTTTCCAGAACTTCTCTCACCTCCTCTTGCTCGAGCATCTGTTCTTTGATCTTCTCGATCAGCTGGCTCTGGCGGTCGATCTCGTCGTCCTTCTCGTCCAGCTGTGCGTACAGTCGCATACGCTCCTCCTCGAACTTGAGCCGCTCGTCGTTGCCGACCGGCTCGGAGGACACCTGTTGGATCACGGCGGGAATATTGGTCACTGAAGAAGTGTCGCTCAGAGACAAAGTACTGGCCTCGAGATCCTTGGTGAGCAGCTGCTCGTCTTGGGGAACCGATTCACCTGGAAGGAGGCAACGAAACATTCAGCTGCGGTTTGCGATTCGACTCCTTTGATCGGGTCGAACGCTTCGATTGGTTTTTATTGAGAGAACACGCCATTTAATTTAATACTCAAGATTCTTGATAATCTAGTACTTGGATAGAAATGGATGTGTGTACTCTGGAACAATTTCAACCAAACTTGGTACACATGACTTTATAATCTGGAAATAAATACTGCAGGGCAAGTCAACCCTAGGGGTGGGAAGTAGGGATGCGACGTCGATGTTTTATAAAAACATTGATGTATTTACCATCAATTTATTGTATTACCAACAATGTTTTAACACTGTCAGTGTTTTATTTTTAAATGAAAAAAGCACCATTGTAACAATTAGGAAAAATAACAGTGCAACTCAGTATGTGCCAGTGATGGCGACATCTGTCATATCAGAATGAGTTTTTTCCCCCCAACAGGTGGGACAGTGAGTGAAAAAAGAAATCGGCTTGTGGTGGAGAAGGTTAACACACTTCTTTTTTTATTACAAACTGTAAATAACAAATATTTGGGCATATAATAATTATAGGCCCCCATATATATATTTTTTTTTTGACAGGCAATAAAAAATAAGTTTGTTGTGTTTTTCTCCCCATAAGTTGATAAAAAATTAACAATAACCAACAGTAATTATTGTGTGTATACCTACCTAATTATACTTGTATATAGTTAGTACCACCTGTGTCAAATGGTTGTAAATATAATTTTCTTTTATATTATTCAATTTGAAAATAAAGGATTTGTTAATTGTTCTTAGTAATTCACTTGACTTTGTTTTGACAGTTCAAAAAAAAGCTTTACTTATAAATTAATAAACACAGCAAATGGTAAATTAAATTCCACTGGGAAACATCAATGTTTGGGGTTGCTAAACCAGTTTTCAGAAATGGGGGGAAACGTTTAAATACATCGATGTTTTTTGGGCGATGTATATTCAATATCTCAGGACATAAAAAAGTAAAGTCACGAAATTTAGTTTAGCTGTAGAAATTAGTTTGAAATAGTTTAATGATCCAGAATCTGATTATGGCATCAAAACATGGCGTTTCCATTAGAAATTTCGCTGTTGGTGCAAAATTTGATACAAAGAAGTTCCTTATACAACTATTTTGGATTTGCTCCAGTATCAATAGTGCTTGAAATAAAGGAAATGGTTCATTTTTTTAGGCCAAGACAGATTTAACATAACCTTTGCACACAACAGACTTTGCCAGACTCGCAACCCTCCGGTCACGAGTCTGGCACTCTTCCGACCGGGGAACCTGTTCCAAAACAATCCCTGCAACGGGACGCTACTCACCGTTCCTCCACCGGTTGAGTTCAGCCTCGGCCCGCGAGAGCTGACCCTTGATCTTGACCACCTTCTCTTTCTCCTTCTCCCAGCGCCGCTTCCACTCCTCCGCAGTCAGCTCCTCGTTCACGATGACCACGTTCTTAATCGTCTTGGCCCTGGGGAGATGCAACAAATTCCACGCTTACAGATCATTTAAAAAAAGATCGAGACCCGGTGCACACATCCCATTTTTTAATGTGCGGCCGTGAAATGACGCAAGTAGTACTCATTTCGCGCCATTTGCGATACATATTTGTTAAGTTCTGGTTTGAACTTTCTGATAAAATCATCAACGGGCAAAATAAAAACAAAGTTTTTATTCAAAAACAAGTCAGGAGAGCAGTTACAACGTTAGGTCAGCATAACTGGAGAAGAGTACTTGAGAAACAAAATATCAACCTTATATATACAAAAATACAGTTATGAACACAGTTAATAAGATTTAATTATATGCAATAATAGGATACTCCGCTCCCATTGGTCACAACTGATGACGTCACTGAAAAAGGGGCGGGGTTACGGTTTCCCGCGAAGTTTGTTTTTAACTGGTGTGGCCACACCTCGCCATCTTGGCAAGACTGTTTACCAACAGGAAAAACGCCTCTTGGGCGGACATTTTCTAAACGGAGAAGGACGTGGGAATTCTAGTAAGTTCTGATAATATAACTTATTTAAATATACTTAACCAACAATATTTTATCGAAGAAAACGTGTTTATTTTGCTTACGTGGTGTAAAAAAAGTATATTTTGAGACAAAATAGACGTTTAACTGGATGCAACCATTTATTAACTATCCTTTATATTCCATTTATTTAAGCAAACAAGGTACTTTAGACCAGAGAAGCGTGTAAGGCGCCTGGGATAACTGCGGTACCAATTCCACGGAAGTTGGACTAGCGGCACAGGAGGCATGTGTGTATGACTCCATTGGATCCAATGTATCTCAGACTGCTCTTGCGTTGCCACACGTGGAATAACCGGATGTCAGCACCGGGCCTAAGACAAATTCAGCCGCATCTTTGAGTTTGAATCGGTCCGAGAGTCGGAGTCGAACCGGGGAGTATCCCGGAACCGCATCGCTGCTAGAATAACGCAATTTATCACAGAAGAAAGTGTCGTCCATTTTGTTTCATTTTACAAAGCGCATGCGTTCACTCTCGACCGAACCTCGGAACGAGCATCACGGTGAGCGCGGTTTCTTCGACAATCGGAGACGAACGCCGATTCGAGGTTCGATTCGGACTCGTGAATATGGCCGCGGTTTAGAAAAACATCATTGCTGCTTCAATGGTGGATGCAAAAGTTTTTTTGTAAAAAGTTTTACAGCTTTTAATTAAGAAATGTTCTTAACTTTTAGAATCTTTGATGATTCATTTTTACTCCACATATCACTGTGCACTTTGCTTCCTCTTTACATATGGGGGATATCTTCTCGAGCAAGAAGTCTCGAAACTTCTACGAGCGATGCCGCTACCGCAGAGAGGTCACCCAACAAAAAACAGCACATTCCATATGGAGTCAATAAAATTATTTCTCTCCCATTTTTGTCAAAAGAAAAAAAACGGGACACACTTTCGCATCAACTCAACACAAAAAACTTGGGCTTTTAAAGATTTTTAGGTTTAGGGAGACAAAAACCGATACTACGATCCCAACGAGGATCCCCCCGAGAAAAGGAGACGTACCTGCGACCGAAATCCAGCGTGGACTTTGTTTCCGATTCATTGTAGGATGCGGGAGAGCAGCAGATGATGATGGTGGTACGAGAGTTTCCCCCCAAACTCTCTTGGAGGATACGCGTCAGCTTACTATCACGGTAAGGTATGTGGCTCTTCTGCAAATACAAACTCATTTACTTGCTTTCCTTTTCACTCCATTCAAACATCAAAATATCCTGAAATGCCCAAAGGTTTCAATTGAGCGATACAAAGTGCCTTTTGCATCGTGACATTCTCCGAATGCCTCGATGGGATACGCGGGAATTGTCGTGTTGAATGGACCCATCAAAAACAAAAGAATTCTTGGTCTTTTTAGAATACTTTTTCCTTTTACAGCATAATAGAAAATTCACAAAGCCCTTTCGTTTAAAATTTACAAACAGAAAATTATGTTTTAAAAGAGAAACAATTACTTTCAAAGAGGAAGAAATCCTCAAACAAAAAACTAACAAGTCCGAAGTGAAATGTTTCATAACTAAACACATGCATGAACTCAATATTTGAAAGCTTATAAAGTGAACTCGCAAATAATTATGTTAGCAAAAATATTTTTTAATTATACCTATAATTTTTCTTCTTAACAATACCCTTTTCAAACATATATTTACGGGGAATCCCGACACAAAAGATCGTAATCATTCAATGCACATAAAAATCCCCTCACGTGAATTGAACCGATATAATCAACAAATCGTTGCTACCAAGCCAAAGGCATCCATCTGCAGTTAGACAGTTTTTGCCCAACTGCAATTTTTGAGTGGCCATTTCATGTTTTATGCTATCATCCACACTAAAGTGTTTTGTACCAAAGCCACAGATCGTCTCAATCCGAGTGGAAAGGCCGATTTTCAACGACCTTTGAGACGTTGACGAAATTTTCCCGAAGCATCGAAACTTCTAATGCTGCTTAGTAAAAACCTCAATTTTGCAGATGGGTGCAATTTTGCTTTGGTGTGGATAAGAAAGGACACAAATTATGCTTGACTACTAAGAAGCGTATATACAACTAAGAAGCAAATATACTAAAGTACTAAGTCCAAAATCCTTGCAAACAGGCAGATTTGTATCTCTTTCACTTTTTCCTATCTTTCCACCCCTCTGACAATTTTTAAAGAACAAGACGTTCACCTGGAACCAAATTGATGAAGCAGCACAAAATTACAAACACGTTCAGAGTACAAACCGCACAGAAAAATTAGAAGATTTGTAAGTAAAATTTGTTGCATTGTATTAAAGAGTTTTTTCCTTAAAAAAATTATTTCTATTTTTATATATGCTATTTTAGTATCGCAAATGTGTTTAGGACATGAATAACGCGTGTGTTAGATTAGGGTTTATGACAAAAAACTGCAAATAATACAAAATAGCAGAGGATTCCAGATTTTATACTGTGCTACTAAGAAACAAATATACAACCAAGAAACATACAGCCACTAGTAACACTGCTCAAAACAACACTTCCAATCCAAACTGCTCAAAACTGTCCGATATTCTCCACTTTGTAAACAATGCGAGTTAAAAAGATACAGTGTTGCTATCGATAGAATCGCAGTGGTACGTGAAGCTATTTGCTCTGGATCCGATGTTTCACTAGATATGCAAATTGGCCCGTATTGCATGTGAAACATCCTGTACCACTGTGGCGACAAATCATTGAAAAAAAGTTCCCTTAAGAAATGTAATCAGTGATTGGTATCGATATACAGTATCCACACACTATTTTTAAATATTTAGGGCCAGAGAGGGTAAAAAGATAATTATCCACAAATCTTTTGTATTTTTTCTCTAGATATTTTAACTGTCATTGTAAGGGTTGGAACCCTTCATGGAACTCTTACAATAGCAATTGAAAAAACTGGAGAAAAAATACAAAATATTTTGATAGAGACCTTTTTACACCAGACCCTCATTATCCATACTATTCATCAAAATAACATGGAAACATACAAACAAAAAATTCGAAACAAATATAATTGCTAACAAAAAATATTAATTTAATACAAATAAACATCATTAGTTACACAAATATCAAATTGTATACCACAAGTTGCAGCCGGTTTTCACAGTGTTTAAAAATTATCACGCCAGAGTTCTTTATTCGAATTACAATTATGGTGAATACTGTTAGGAAAGCCTTCCTTTTCTCAATTTTACTAAGCCAACATATTTGATTCGTACTTTATGCAAATCTTGTCACGGTTATGCAAAACTTGTCACGTGATCTTCCATACTATTATAAAAGCGGTTGCAATCTGTTGCACCAGTATTCCCGCTTTAATTCCCGTTCTCACTTGTTTGATCACGTACCCGCTTACTTCATCTCTTCGATCAAGTTATTAGATTTACCTTTTAATGTAACTATGTGTCGAATGTAATCTTTTAATCTTAACTTAAATTCATTTCTTATCTTTTGAATAAATTCTAGTTTGGATTTTTAAAGACTTCCTCATGTGTACTTTTAGTAACTTAAGTTCATATCAGCCTAATAGGTGATAGTTTATTTCAATTCACTGCGTGGTTACTCTAATTGATCTTAAAATTCAATCAAATACAATTGATTCGATTCTCAAAAGCACTTGTAATCGCGCATCTCTTAAAAGGACAAATGATAATAGCGGTCATTTAAGTTATCAAAATATTATCTGTGAAACTCGGACATTTTCCCCGACCTTTCCAGAATTAAAAATTTCCCTGATTTTCCATGTTCTGTTACCACCCTGTGTACTCTGATGAGTCAGAGACCGATATTGGTTTGTATTGCAGTCAGATACCAGAACCGGTCATCTCTTCACGATGTTTCCGAGTCGAATTGGCTTCCGTTGGATTTGCATCCGATATTTTACTTAGTTTCTTTTTAAGCATATTCATTTCTATTAAAAAGTTTTGAAGTCTCGCCGCATTTATTTTTTGACTGTGCCGAATTCTACCTTGCTCTGCCTAATCATTACTCCGTTTAGTTCACAATGGGGATCAATACTCACGTTGCCGTCGGCCAATGCAGATATCACGTTTCCAAGTGCCGAGAGGGACTTGTTAATGTTCTTGGCTTCGTCGAGGACCATGCCTTCAGCACCCGTTTTACTGACCTGGAGAGAGGGAGACGAAACGAAAATGAACGAAAACAAATCACACGAGTCTTTGTATAAAGAAATAGAGCACAAAAAGGCTCACCTTTTCACTACCAGCTAAATCTACTAAGTACAGTTTTCCACTAAGCTTCTTTTGATTTTCTAAGTTTTCTTGCTTCACGTTGATGAGGAAGACACTGTGACTTCGAGAACTGTGTTCGTTCATGTCTGCGGATAAAAGCGGCACTTTAGCATACGTAGAATTACAGGGAGAAATATACACAATGCAGGGTATGAAGAAAACCAGTTTTTTTAAAACTTATTTATACGATTTAAATCAGATTTTTTTCCTATTTAATCGGTATTTAATGATTTAAATTAATCTGCACAATGCTGGGTATGAGGAAAATAATCACTAATATTATAAAAGGAAGTGTTTGTCTGTTTGTTTCTTGCACGCAAAGTGACACACAGGCAGTCCAATATTTTTTTCAATTTTAGGGTTGCGGCGAATTTTAAAACTCAATCTAGAACATTTTTAAATGAATTTAATGAAATTAAATTATTATTGTTGTTTTCTTTGGAATGGAAACAGCATAAAAGATCATATTCTAAATTTATATTTTCCATTTTCATTTAGCATGAGGAATGATTTCCCAGCAGACGATAAAAAACAAAGTTTTAACTGAAGTTAATTAGTTCTTTTTTTATATCTCCTAGACCGTTAAAGATGGAGTAAAAATTTCAACAGATTTGAAATCTGCGGAAATTTTCACATTAGATCAATACCTAAAAATATGATTTTCTTTAACTAAGTAAAATTTTTAAATTGGATATATTTTATATTTTTGCAAGAGAAAATGTAACGTCATGCCAACATTCATGTTCCAAAAATAAACAGATTACATATCCTGCCCTCTTACGATTTCAAATCGCATTTTGATGATTTTATCCACTCAATGCACAGTATGAAAAGATAATTTCTTTTAAATAAAACTTATTTGATTTAACTCGGTTTTTTAATATTTAAATCAGACTTCTATGATTTTAATTAATCCGCATAATGCAGGGTATGAAAAAAAATTTTTAAGAGGATTTTCGTGATTTTAAAAATAACATTAATGTATTAGGACAGGGCTCGAAATACTCGGGTGCACAGAGCACATGAAAATAAAATTGTGCACCTAATTTTTTCCCGCCGTGTGCACGCTATGCACCTAACTTTAAAAAAAAACGGAGGGGAGCATATTTTATGTTATTATGATACTTGAACAAAATATTAGTATCGACCTCTTTCACTCTAAGGGAACGTAATAAAAATTCCTGAATACACACTGCGCAAAACCAAAATCACTGGGCCGTAACGGGTTTATACAGGAGGAAGGTTTACTTGAGCCACTGCCACCAGAACTTTCCGATGATCGAAACTTTTTCCAGATGGCTCTGTTGAAGCGACTGTCGCGACAGCCGGAGAAAAGAGAATTTATATCACTTGACCACCCGCGAACGATAGGCATCCCACATTTTTGTAAACACCTCGCGTTTCAATAAAGCGTAAAGCTGTACGAATAGGATTATTATTTATCTTTAAGTACATATTTTATCTACTTAAAATATAGTGTACTCGTTTATTTTTTTGCCCAACAATGTTTAATGACTGAATATTTGTAAGTAATAATTTCGCAGATAAATAAAATTGTTTAAATATTTTTATTTATTACCTACTATTAACCTATCTAAACATACCCCACTAATAAAGTAGTTTACATTACATTAATGCTCTTACATTACGTTTTTTTAAATGTGCACTTAGAACATAATCTGTGCACCTAATTTAAAACTTAGGTGCATCTTGTGCACCTGTATTAAAAAATCTATTTCGAGGCCTGTATTAGGAAATATAGCAGAGTAGGAAGTTAATCCTTGCGTTTCCATGTACAAGTCACTGAAAGTTTATTTCTATGAAATGTAGATCTGATAGCTCTACAGGACTGTATTCTATAGCACAATTCCTTGCAACAAAAACTAGGTTTATTGACAACAAATGTAATGTACCTTCATGTAAGAATTTGACGGACAACTGATTTAAAATTAAACTATTTATTTACATAAATATTTACAAGATAATTATGGGCACAGCCATCGACAACCGAAACCTGCCTGAAGCCAAAGTAACACAATTGGCAAAACAGAGACGTCCGTCTCTCGTTGAATCTCGAGTCCGAATTCCCTCAAAATCCACGTTCGCTTCGCAGAACCGCCGCTGACAACGAGAGGGGGGTGAATTCCGAGCCCTCTAGAGATATCTATGTCCTCTCCCGAACAGAAACACCCCCACACAGCTGCGAAAACCGTCGAGGAACCGCACGTGCAGACTAAAGTTGTTTTCGCATTCCGAAACATTCCAGCGTCCACGTGTTAGGGAAAAGGGTCGGCAAGTACCATATGGTACAGTAACAAGACTGTGGTTGGCAAAGAAAGCCACTTAGGCATTAAGGCTAAGAAAGCCTTGCTTTCATAAGGTCTAAGAGAGCACCTCTCTCCCAAGTGTCTCATACCTGAATGCTCACACAATGCCCTTTACCACATGTGGATTTTTCAAAAAGTATGAACACTTTGTCAACGAGAAGTTCCAGAACGCTGTTGAGTTTGCGCCAGTTTGAGAAACGGGTCTCTGAATGAAATTCCCGTCGCAAACATGTTAACTTTGACTTGACTGTAATTTTTATTAATTTTCTATTTGCTAAAGTATACTCACTGGTGACAGCAATATGCCGATTTGATTTGCCCTCGTCTATTACTTCCATCACCTCTTCTGGGCTGGTGACGAATCTTTCCGTTGCACCCTACAAAGGGATTACAATAACAAAATTGAAATCAACATTTTCTAACATAAAATCTAAACTACAACACTCTTCTCATTCACAAACTCCTGCTAACACACAAGTCATTCCACATTTTGGCCTTCAACCTCTTGCCAGATTATCTTTGTTTTCTTAACCATTTCTATTGACACATCTAAAACAATGATAATGGACAAACTTTAAGCCGTATTTATCAGAAACCAGACGATTGAATTTCAGTCACGATACTCGTAATTTCAGTAATGATTTTAAAAATACCATTTAAACAAAATTCATGGCACCTCAAGACAAAAATATTGCACCGATTCAAGAAAATCTGCAATCACCGATTTATATTTGCTTTACAAAAAGGCGTAATTTATCAGACACACAGGGGGGCAAAAGAAATAATTGTAACACCAACAAAAGTTTTTTCAGTCAGTAAGGGGTACAATTCCCTTTGACACTCAATACAACTGAAATACACCTAGGAATGTATTTCCGGAAAGTTCTGCCCGTTTTCAAATCGAAGCTAGCTTTATTATTTTGCTACCGCTGATAATGAGCAACCTCGATTGAAGTAGATGTTTATATTCGGCCCTTTTCTGCTTACGCTGCATAATTATAGCATGTGTTGTGGCATCATTTTTGTTTCAATGCAGTGCTAAGAACGGAGAACCAGAAAGTTCATTTGCGTCACATTATTCTCTTTTATTTCAAGAAAGGAAAAAATACTAGTCAGACCGCCTGTAAAATGTGTGCTGTATATGGACACGGTGCTGTTTCTGAGGCCACATTTCAAAGGTGGTTTGTTAAATTTAAGCCTCGAAGATGATGTTCACTCTGGATGACCATCCTCTGTAAACAAGGACCTATTAAAAAGATGCTATCGCTGAAAATCCACGTAACACAGTTCAGGAACTATCACACAGACTAAATATTCCAAAATCAGACAATAAATTGGGAAAAATACTGTTCTGAAACGGCAGTATTAAAAGCAGAAATCGAAGCAAAGATGCCAAAACCGACCCATTGCTGAGGTGTCATCTTCCAGCACGGCAATGCCCGGCCCCACACATAGCTGAATGTCGGACAAAGACTTATTGAGTATGATTGTTCCCTCTTTAGGTCACTTCAAAATTCTTTGAATGGCCTGAAGTTCAATTCTTTATAGTGTCAAACAGCACCTCGATAACTTCTTTACAAATAATCCTGACGATTTTTATTAAAAAGGAATTTTCCAGTTGGCTGAAAGATGGCGAAAAGTCATAGAACAAAATGGTGCTTATGTGATTCAATAAAATTTTCTGATGTTTTCTACTGCTTTGTTGATTTATCTTAAAAAACGCAAAGAACTCATGGATGACCCAATATTAAGGTATTTTTTTAATTAACGTTGCACTGCATCGGGTTTAATAACGTTGCACCGGGCTATTGGTGACGTTCTGGGAACAATCCCAAACGGCAAGTTCAAGGACAACACCACAGTCAGATGACGAGGCAACATGAGCTGGGCCTCAACTCTCCCAACTTCCACATCACGCCAACATGAGGACATTTGAGGCCACAACAGATTGAACGTGAACCAGCCTCCTTTGTACACAATGGTCTTTAGGGGTTGGATTGGAACACGCAATCCCCTGGTTGGTAATCTGTTACTCGCGAGGAATATACTTGAATATAAATCATGAGCATTCATTTTGCAACACTCTTGAGACCCAACACTAGAGCAGATTCTAGAAAAGAACAGCATGCAAATGATAACTAGAATTCAATTAAAGAAACACTAGAGCAAAGCTTTACCTTAACATAAGGTACTCTGTTTTTGTCTTCGTGTACAGACAAATTTGTTTTGGAAACTATTGGAAAGAGAAAAAAAACGTTTTAGAAACACTTCACAGCATAAAATAAAGCACATAATTTGACAATGTGATGAGAAATGAACTCTTACCATCAAGTAAATCCCTGATTTTGTCCAAGTAAATTTCAAAATAGGATACCTGCAGGATAAAACAAACTAGTTTCAAAGTTCAACACCAAAATTGATTTCCGTGTATCATTCTGAGAAAAAGTAAATATATTTCACTGTATAATAATTATAGAAACAGACGAACTAACATTTTCGTTGATAAAAAAAGAACACAAGTATGACTCGCTGCATTAAAAATTACTACATAATTTTGTATATAATCGCACATCTACAGCCAAGAAACCAGCAAATTGACAAGTTCTTAATATTCTAACAAAATACAGGGGAAAAAAAATTAAAAAATAAAACATCTTTTAGTAAAAAATTTTCTAAATGCATTTTTTTAAATTCTAACAGTTCCCCTCCCCCCCCCCTCCCTATGTAAAAGAAAAAAGAATTAATTTTTTGGGGATCCATTTGTTGTTCCAGTTGATCAAACTACTGAAAATTTTCCAATTGGAACATATAACATTCAAGATTTATGTTTTTTAATTTTTTAAAACATTGCCAACAGAATATTCTAATTTAAAGCATGTATGTGTGCTACAATGTTTGGAAGTACGTAGATATGCAAACAAACCTTTTCTGTCAACATTAATAAATCAAAGTTCAGAAGCAAATTGACTGACAAACATTTAGAATCAGTCTTAAGAGTTTCTCCTAGCAGTATTGAACCTAACTTACTTAAATTAGTTAGTAAAACTCAGTATCAGCCATCCTATTAGCTGTATCATATTTAACATAATTATTGCTTATATATGCATCAGAAATTTTAATATGAAATTTATTTGATGCTGTACTTTTTATTTCTAATTTTACTGATATCATAAAAATTTCTGATACTCATCTTTGTTGCTCATTGTACTATTAATGTTATTAAATTTATAACCTAAAATAATTTGCTGAAGTACATATAACGTTCTTGAGACACACATTCTTAAAAGTAATTTTAAACGTTTGACCATTGCAAATGTTCTAAAAAAAATTGTTAACTTTTTTTTAAACTATTCACAATTCCATTCATTTAGCTCTATAACAAAGCTCCTAGATTTTTGGAGAAAACATTTGTACGTTTAATCTTAAAAAAATAAGTGATTATTTTTTTCACTAAACATATTAAGTGTAATAACAGCTGTACATAATTGGGTAGTAGCACTTTAATTGTGTCTGTGCTGTAACTTCATTTGCGGCCCCACATGTCTCAATTCACCATACTTTGTTGTCTTTGGAATTTATCTGTCTTTACTCACTTCCACAAATAAATGTTCCACAATTTTGGAGTCACTTAATGTTTCTTATTAAAAAATTGAAAGGAATCTGTTTACCCTCAGGTTAGGAAAACTTGTTCATCTAAACTGGCAACTAGAGTAACCAGAATTCATCTTAAATAATATTATTTAAACAGACATTCTGATGGGATCGGAATTTAGCTCGTATTATCAGCAATTCCTACCAAGTGAAGTTGTCTTTATGAGGTTCGGCTGTATATCCTAAACAGTCGTTGCGGTAAAATAAAATCTGGTATTTAAAAAAATATTTTTGATGCAAAAATAATCAAATTGAACTTTAACAATGTAGATAAATTAAATGTTTTTAAGTTGGGTAAATGCATTTTAGTACTTTGTTAAGTACTCCAATATGGCATTTTGAGAATATGTTCAGAAAAATTGAGTAAATGACGTTTTTGGGAGTAAAAAATATGTTTTTATACTTCGAGTTTTCAAATCAGTTCTCCTATTTACAGTAAAGAATAAATGCACCTTTCCATTATATATATCCATACCAATAAACATCAGCGCCAATTTGGTTTATCTTGGCTTATTTCTTGGCACAATTCTTCACATACCAACTTTTTGTTCTTTGGCACCATTTAGCTTATTCTTTTGGTATGGATTTCATGATTTGGAATATGCCACCATCAAAGAAATATTCTTCACAAAGAATGTGTTTGAATAACCACCGAATGCAATTGAAAACACGGTTTACCTTTCGTTACTACGGTACGATTAACTTATTTATGGTGTCAAGAGTTAACGTCTATTGAATTCAGTGAATTAGACTCAAATGAATTGTGAGAAGTATGTGTTAATTCATTTTTTTGTCTCGTCCTAATGGAAAGCTCAAATGGCGCCATAGACAAAAGCTGGTATGAAAACAAGTAGTGCCACAGAATAAGAAAAAATGCAAAGTTTATGTGTATGGCTTTAATGGAAAAGTACCCAATAAAAGCTAAACCAATAAGCATTTCTAATGTTTCGAAAAAGAAATGACTCAAAATCTTTAAGTATACTCACTTTGATATGGAACTCTATGTTTTCATCCATTGAATAAATATGATTAAATATGTCATTAACAATCCTAGGAATTATCCCTTGATGTACAGGATCACCAAGAACACCCTAAAGGAGAAACAAATTACTTATAGAACAATTATGTGAAAATAAAACACTGTAAGCTTGACTAACTGTAGGATTTCTTAAGATACGAAAAAAAAAATGTAACAACAAATTTGAAAACAAAGTTGGTGTATCCACCGTTATCTTTCGTCAACATACATCAGTAATGAAAATTGCAGCCATTTATTTTAAATTAAATATTACTCATTTATTACGGCTAGGATGTTCTCAATTTACAACTGCACACTCTTTATCTGCAGACTTCTATCCATTCCATTTATTATGAGATGGGTTAATTAATTTATTCTAGTTAGTTAAAAAAATCAAAAATTAAAAGCAAGGCAATGGTCACTCAAGTAATCATACATAAAATGTTACAAGCTCTTGTTGTAGCAGTTGAGAACTATGCACAAGTTGCATTGGATGCAAAACAGTATATAAAATATTTAAAAAAAAAAACATCGCCATTCGTAAATTCATTTTTTCTACTGCCATTTAAAGTCGACTGTTTTTAAGTCATTTTTTCATTTTACATGTAAACAATTCACTAAAATTGAAATAACTGGTTTCTATTTGGTACTACATTTGAACTATTAGTTTTCAAGTTAAGTTCATTAAAAGACAGTGCAGCAAATCCAAGATGAATGTCATTTTGTAAAATTGACATTTTAAAATTCCCTGTATCTAAGCTAATATTTTTTTTTATTCAGCCTAAGCTGTAAACAATATTTCAACACAATTACAAAGACACTTTCATGAAGAACAAACAAAACTGAGTAGGTAGACAAACTAACAAACGTTCATTTATAAAATTAGGTTGGTGAGACCCAACCAACCAAACTAAAAGATTACATACCTCCATAGTATGGGTCTTTCCACTAGATGTTTGACCATAGGCAAATATTGTACCATTGTAGCCCATAAGAACATCTGGAAAAAACACAATGCATCAACAGATCACAAAATTTATAGGAATCTTCTAACTAAACATAGTAAGAAAACATGTACGGCTATATTCACGAGTCTCGAGATGGATCAGTTGATCAGAGTTGAATAGCGGATCGTCGATAACCGTATTCTAAAATGGCGGGTTAAGTGATCCATGGAAGTAAGATGATACGCTCGTTTTGATTGGCTAATATCATTCATCTCCTCACAATCATGTGATATTGTTTACACTTGTTACGGCGCTCGAATCTGCATTTATAACAGTCAAACACGTACTTTGCCGCCAGAATCGACTACAAATTGTGATTTTAATAGAACGCATACAGCATTTAAATTTAGGTTTGGAAAGAGAAACGCAGAGGAATTTCATTTCAAATTGGACTTTTATGGAAACCTTAAATTTTGCAAGAAAGAATTGTACACAATGCCTTGAAAAATCAATGTAATCCGATTATCTTTGCACTTGTCAGAATGGGCGTGTTGTTGTAAAGGGGAAAAATAACACATTGTCAATTTTCTTTCATTTTAATAATAAATCAAAATAATTTCTTTTTTTCAAAAAAGAATTTGGATCTTCCATGGTCATATTCTACTGTTCGCTTTCTCATAAAGTTCTACTCTGGCGAGCCAAAATCTAGTTCAAACCAGAACACATACATCTGTGTGGGGGCATATCTATTTTATAGAAAATATAACCCCGTTCTTGTTCTAATTCACATCAGATCAGCTGAATCCGGGTTGTCGCAAGAATACTGTAATTTAGAACAGAATTAAGTGTGCGTCCATTTTGTTTCGTTTAAGAGTATATCTTGCTTCTTCACAAAAAGACAATAATGTGCATGAGTAACACTCGACCGAGAGTCAATTCACCGATTTCGGAGGATCAAATTGTAACACCGAAACAGCGGTTTAAACCTCGAATCGAGCGTTGCGAATACAGCATTTTCGATAAACCAGATAAAAGATGGGGTTTCATATTGAAATGATTGGATCAATCACCCAATTTAATATGAAGACGGCCCCTTAGGTAAAAAAAAATGGTTTGTTTCCTGTAACCCGACCGACCCTGAAATTACAGTACAAAAATTCAGATCCAAAAGTTTTTTTAGACGTTTTTTTTAATTTAATTTTTTTTTAAATCGTTAAAACGATTAATTGATTGTGATGTCACAGAAATCGTAATCGATTGATAATTGTTTATTTTATATTCAGTTCAGACATTATAAGTCATAAATAAACTCTTTAGGGGTGAATGTGCAGTTAAACATGAAGAAAAATTATAAATACCCAATTTGGGTAAATACCCGAGTATATACCCAGGATATTGACCCACAATAATAAATATACCCAGGTATTTTGCATCACTGATCACACCTCTGATCCATTTTAAATCCAACATTAATACTCAGATATTTCCTTCTGCCTATTTGCTAAAGATATTAGAAAGAAAAAAACCTTTTACAACCTACTTCCCCCAATATTTTTGCTCATGTTACAGGAAACAAACCTTTTTTTTAGACAGACAAATTTTAAATATTGATATTTGTAGAAAACATTCATCCCTATGATGCCTTCTGTTTTGTTTAATGATGTAAATTGTGCAATTGCAATCAGGCGAGTCATTCTTTTCGACGGCCGTACACTAAAACATCTTGTTTAAAATTATGAAAACAAAAGTACTGTTCAAAATTAACAGTGTCCACCTTAAAAATGAATACCAACAGAATCGTCAAAAAATAACACTTTCAAACATCATGCTGAACAAAACAGAATAAACAGTCCAAACTGAACATGAAGATGGAAAAAAACAAATATAAAAATGATTGTTACCTTTGACAATAGCTTTAGCTGCCTCGCTGTACACCTTCTCTTGAGTTGCATTAGGTTTAAAAATTTTATCAAACATATAGAGTTTACCCTGAAAGAAATTCGGACAGGAATAAGTACAGTGAAAATTAACTGTTATTTCAAAGAATGGTAAATATTACGAATAAGGTGAATTTTGATACTTGGAACAGATTGTTCCAAACCACTCCTTACAAGTAAGAATAAATTTCACAAAATTTTAGAACAAGCAAAATATTTTATAATTCAAAATCTACTCTAAATATGCAATTTTTAAACCCACAATACTCCATACCATGGGGTAAAGTGGGTATAAAATGGAAAAGGGTGATTTATAAAAGTTTTGAAGTATTAAATGAGCTGTTATTTTTTAAAGTGGTACAAGCCCATTTTTTCATACATCGAGATAATCAAGGGTTTGCGTTTAAATTAATTTTAAAATATTGGCAAACGTTACTCAATTCGGATGATGATGTTTTCTACATTATAAACCTGTTAAATGTTATTATGCAATAATAATTATTAAAAGTGTTGAAGAAAATAAACTATTTTTTTTGTGGACTTGAGTAAAAATATTTTTGAATGCTGCAAACAAGATGCATTTGTACTATTTTTGGGTGTTTCAGTCCAATGCAAAAACTCAACACAATACAAAACCTGAATTATTATTTGAAATCAGGTTGTAAAAATTCATACAAGGTGGATTTTTATGATTTAATTAATGCCTTGCCCATACAATCTTTACAGGGTTTGTAATTAATGAGGTTCCATGCTTTCAGAGCAGTTAATACGCAAGTTTGCAATTCGTAAACGAAAAGATTAGGAAGCTGGTTTCTGAAAACTTTCAGACTCCAAGACGAAAATTAACTTCCAGTAAACAAGACCAATTCTTTGGAAACAAAAAATAGCAGGTTCATTCAGTTAAGTAAAACGTTTCACAGAACAAGTACATTATACCAATGGGAGTAATTTAAAATGTTTAAAAAATCAAAACACATATTTTATTAAGGTATGTGCCTACCCCAAAATTCTTGTTTTGATAAAAAGTTTTCATTTATATATATATACTAGGGGGCTCCGCCCCCTGCTCGCTTACGCTCGCCAACCCCAGGGGATTGCTGCGCAATCCCATTTGGTTTGCTTCGCAAACCAACACTCCTTTCACAGATGTCATTTGGTTTGCTTCGCAAACCAACATTCCTTTCACAGAGTGAAACTATCTGAATAATTCGTATTATGCTGATTTCACTTTCCGGTACATGACGTCACAGCGAGGGCTTCGCGCCCTGCTCGCTTACGCTCGCCGACCCCGGGGATTGCTACGCAATCCCGTTTGGTTTGCTTTCTCAAACCAATACTTCTTTCGAAATTGATTTCACTTTTTTTTGCTTTAACACTTAATGCACCCTAAACTAATAGCCGCATCAGTAAAAAATCTTCTGTATCTTGTTCCCTGTACAATTTTAAGTAAACAGTGTTAATATCAAAACTTTACGATTGTACTTTGTCGGTAAACTGTCTTGAGAACAGAGGGAAAAAAGCGAGCCTTTTTCCTCGCCAAATAAAAAGAAATCGTTTTTATGGCAATTGTTGCTACGATAAATTTGATATCTGGCAAACCCGATAGTAGAAAATGCAACCCACTGCTGTTTGCGGAACCAGCTATGCGAACTGAAAAATACGAAATTTGTGTCACCAACTTTTGATTGCATCGAATTTATTTATGAACCAATTTTAAAAATAATTGTACCGTAAGAAAGAGTACATTGTGAGGTATACTGCAATATTTTTAAAATTAAAAACTAACAGTAATACTATATAGATATGACCATTTTAGTTTTGTATCGGAAGTTACGATCTGAAAGTTCCGAAAATTGTATGACCTACTTTTAATTGCATCGATTTTGTTTATTAACCAATTTGAAAAATAATTGTACCATAAGAAAGAGTGTAATGTAGTGTATTCAGTGATGTTCTCAAATTTAAAAAATAATGGTTTTTGCCGTAGACATAACGGTTTTAACAAAACGTAGCGAAAATATCCGAAGATTCCGAATTTTGTATCACGAACTTTTGATCGCATCCAATTTAATTATTAACCGATTTCAAAAATAATAGTACCGTAAGAAAGAGTATATTCTGAGGTATACTGCGATATTTTAAAAATTAAAAACTAATAGTAATTAGATATAGATACGGCAGTTTTAAAAAAAAGTAACAAAAATGTCCCGATTTTTCCCGAATTTCAAAAAAATATTATCAAGAACCACATTTAAATTTCAAAAAAAACTCGACGAGCTGCAAAAATTTACGTTGAGAGGTACTCTTAAAAAAAAACTCACGACTAAAGACTGAAATTTTGAATGTGTTTTGCTCACTCGCGGAAGAAATTTCACTTCTTCAACTTTAACACTTAATAAAACCTAAACTAATAGCTGCATCGGAAAAAAATCTTAATAATTATCCAGGGAATACGATGAAGAACAAAGCATGTTAATTTCATATTTTTCCGATCAGTACTTTCTCGGGAAACCGTCTAAGAATGGAGCTAAACAACAAAAATTTCAATTCTTCGGCGGCGGCGGTAACTTTTTTTTAATATAGAGAGATATATATTTTTTTTAATGACTTTTGAAAAAATGCGATTTAAAAGTGAAAAAATTGACTTTTTGTACAAAGTTTGGAATATTTCAATAACTTTTTGAACTGCAAATATTTTGGTTTACAACAGAAATCGCTATAGAATGTGGGACGTAAAAGTAAATTTCCTTTAAATTCAGCTTTATCAAACATTCCATTTTAATTAAAAACATGTAGGCTTCATTAAAATTTTTACGTATTTAAAAAAATGCTTCAAAGGTAGGCATCTGCATCTTAAGCAATGCTATAGGAGAAAAGACTGATAAAACGTTCTGTGAAATGCAAAAAGAAAATAAATAATTTCAGTTTAGGGAGCAAATTTTTAGAAAAGTTGATGCTAAGAAAGAGAAAAGTAAAAGCTTTTTTTTTTTAGTTTGTAGCATATTGATACATTCTTTTGAGAATTTTTATTGAAAACTCAAAAACATACAATTATAAAAAGTTTCGAATAAAAAAAATTAGTAAAATCCTTTCATGTCCTCAATGAGGCGATAATGGACAATATGCATGTTTTTCAAATTCATTTTAAAATGAAAGAGCACGAAAAACTACGCAGAAAAATGCCACTTAAACTGCAATCTGACAACATTAATTATATTTAAAACGCTTTTTAAATTGCTCTGACGTCACTTTCAACTAAAAACTGTAGTCGCTGACGATTCTTGCCTGTGACGTCATAGTACACGATTTTCCCATTGAGCGTTTCTTGAACTGTGTTGTCTCTATGGGTATCTTTTTAGTAGTCTTATTTTTATAGATTTTTGATTAATTCAGCAATGGAAGATTCGAAAATAGTTAAAAAGAAGAATTACAAATATTGTATTGTTCCATTTGTGTCATAATGCAACGATTAAAACACCAAAAAAGTATTTCTTGTTATATTAAAGTCTGAACAAGTTCGTAGAAAGTGGTGCAGCGTTGTGAAAAGAGATTAAAAGAAAAACAAAAAGCTGTCTTCTTCTTGCTTGCATTGCTGTAAAGATCATTTTTCGGTAAGTTCAAAATACCAAAAATTATTTGTATTTTTAATTGTTTTTAAATAAGAATTGTGTGATTTAATCTTGTGGATGACTACTCGTGTTTTTGCTAAAACGAAAACATTCTTTCTGTATCAAGTCACTCATAATGCAGAATTTCTTGTTTCATGAAAAAGAATTTAATAAATAAATATAGGAATACTATATATTTATAAATCAAAACTGGTTAAAAAAATATAGAGAGAGCTAACATTAATAAACATTGAAATATTATGTTTGATACTTAATTTGCAGCTATTCATACACTTGGTAAAACTGTGTCATATTTCTCCTTTAAACTGAATGATAAGTATCATGGAATAAGTGTCATTAGAATTAAGATTTATAATTAAGTAATAATTCTTCTAACATAAATGTTATAACATTCTTACATAAATGAAAAAATGTAATTATTTTAAAAGTGAAAAGTTAGAATAAACGTAAAATTAATTTATTAAAAAAAAGCATTGTACAAATATTTCTTTTAAAAATAAGAAATTAAAGTTAAAAAGTGTTAACAAATTTTGATAAATAGTGCTACAAGTTTCTACTTTTAATTTATATATTACTTTATTTTATAGTTGGAGAATGAAATGGAAAACTACTGGGAGTATCGTCTCTCTTGCAGTACGAAGCAACATAGCTTTCACCTCGTTTGTTTAGAAAAATTAAAACTAATATTTTAAACAATTACGAATTTTGTTTTCAATTCGCATAATTTCATAAAACTGCACTAACAAAAATAATTTTGCTAAAAAATGAACGTAGAAAATTAATATTAAGTTAGCTTTCAAAATTCACTATTTTGATACCCCTACAATTTTAACCTACTTTGAAATTATTTTCCTAATATAAAGCTCTTATTTGATATACTATTCTAATTATCTAAAAAAAAATCTATTTCAGAATGAATTGTGTTACTTATTAAGGAAAAGAGAACAACTATTAATATTCTATTTTCTTAAGTACAACTTTTTGATAATAGCAATACTCTTTAAAAGCAATATAAAAATACATTTTTTTTTAAATAAATATGTTGTACAAAATATTATCTTACTTTTCGCTTTCACGCCTTTCTTTTCTACTCCCATAAAATTTTAATGGTTTCCCAGAAAATAAAACATGAATATACCATCCAATTTAGGTAGATTATCCGACTGGCCTTTTACAAAGCCTTGTTCTACAGTCATTTTTAAAGAAGAAATCTGCATAATAATAATATTGTAAAGACTATAATTCAACACAATTATTTAAAAAATAAAATTGGTGTGAAATCAATGAAAGCAACCGAAAATAACATGCAGCCTGCGAATGTAGCGAGAAATTTCATGTACTATGACGTCACGCCAAGCTCCGCCCCGTTTTCAGTCACGTGACTTTGACGCGTTTTTTAGTCGCTTATAACGCTTAAATTAAAACTTTTTCTGATTTTTAAAGTTGATTTTCGGATTGTTCATGATCGGATTGTTCATGATCGAATTGGTAGAATATGTACCATTTTGTGACATAGTGCAAAAGATGCACAAATAAATACCAAAGAGCGATTTTTAAAAACGATGTAAAAGGAGTGAAAAATGCGGTGTGAAACACCAAAATTAATTTACAAAATAAAATCTTCAACATCGCCGCAAGTCTTTGCCCTCGGTATATTTTGGTTTCTTACATTCTGTGTTATAGAACCTAATCGTATTCAATTTCTGTATTAACCTTTAGACTACAGCCAGTACAGCAGGTGTACAATGCCAAGAAATAGTTTAGACTACGGCCAGAGCCGAAATTGTACCTCAAAAGATATAAGAATAGTACCAAGAAAGAATTTTGACCGGCCGATACAGCAGTTGTAGCATGATTGCACCAAGAAAGAATTTAGACTAAGGCCGGAACAACAGTTGTACCTTGAAAACTATAAGAATCGTGCCAGTTATATCTATAGCCGTAGTCAAAAGGTTAAAACAGTGCGTACTTGATAATAGTATTTTCGACAACCGAAAATTAAATTCCCGGTTTTTCATTTTGGTAGGTAGGTATTTAATTAAACGCCGCACTGGAGCCAACACAAGGGCTATAGGCGGCGGTGCGGGATCAAACGTCCGAAGGAAAAGTTTTGCTGATAACTCCACGTCAGATGACGAGGTAACACCCGAGCTGGCACACCAGGCCAAGGTGGGGACTTAGCATTGTGGAATAAGCCAAGTCGAACGAAAGCTATTTTTGCGCCTAGACCACAATTGAGGACTAAAGTATCCACGTTCTCTAACATGCGTGCAATCAGTACACATTGTAGTGTAATAAACCTAACCGCAAAACCGCCAAGTAAAGGTAAAAATTAACTTTTAAAATAATCTCCCACTCGCCACGTGGCGACTGAATGTTTGAATGTGGAGACTGAGACACTTTGCTACAGTCGCCAAATTTTCTGATAAACATTACTTTATAAGGTGGAAAATCCGATTTTACGAAGTTTTTTACTAAGGACCGAAAATTTAAAAAAAAAAAAAAAGTTAAAGGTTTGAACACACATATCTATAACGTGTGTATATTCTACAAAATATGTGAGCGATCGTAAGTGGCCACTGAATGAAACAAATTCAGTAGCCACTTACAAAATTTCTCCATTTTCACCTTTACCGCCCAGTAACAAAAATGATCTGGTCTACGCATTTTTTTTTTTTACGAGCAAGAATTATTCTGAAACATTGTTTCTAATTTATGAGGAGACGCCATCCAAACTGGTACCAGAGATGTTAAGCGAATCACGGAACTCATATTTAATCTCTACTTTTATAAAAGGAAGTGTTTGTCTGTTTTCTGCACGCAGTCCTGATGTATCTATGGCACTTGATAAATAATTTTTATATTTTTTTCAATACGAACGCCGTTGCGCAGAATGACATTCGTTTGATTCGAGATTTCAGAAATTGCACAATTCATTTCCTGCGTTCAGCAAAACAAATAAAATACATTTTAGCTGGCATTGTTTAGTTCTTTTTTGTAAAATCGACATCGTTAAATATAGATGAAAAATTTCCACGGATTGGAAATCTGCGGAAAATTTGTCACCAGATAGATACATTATACGTTCGATTTTCTATTAATAAATAATTTTTAATTAAATATTTAATTTTTCGCAAGAGATTTTGACGTCACGCCGAATTCCCATTTGGTTTGCGAAGCAAACCAACATTACAGGTAACTCCGTTATGGCTGTAATCCAATTTGCGAGGTTAACCATAGTTCATAATTTAGTTAGCGAAGTAAGCCAAATTGGAATTCGAAGGGAATTCATTCCAACAGGCTACGAATTCCCATTTGGTTTGATATTCGTAGCAATCACCAGGGGTTAGCGAGCGGTGACCTGATCCCACGAAAAGAACTGTCACGGGCAACGCCGTGCTGGCCACGCAGTGGCTAGTCACCGACACTCTTGAATTAGTTCTTACCAGCTACTGAATTATAAAAATAACAGTGATTTGGTAATTGATTGAGAATGTCATTCGGTATCAGTGATTGAGGGTTAACCACATATTAGGGATGGTTTGCGAAACAAACCAAATGTGAATTCGTAGCAATCACCGGGGGTTAGCGAGCAGTGTCACACCTGACATCACGAAAAGAACTGTCACGTGCAACGCCGTGCTGGCCATGCAGTGGCTAGTTATTTCTATAGCCGTGGTCAAAAGTGAGACTGAAAAGAACAGACCGCCGGGAATTTGTGCCAATAAGTTCAGAAAAGCGAGGCTCCAAAACAAACGCTTGCATAAAAGCACCTCGGACATTACAAGGGATTCACAGGTGCAACACGCGATATTCCAAACCACGGAAACCAATCCTCAAAACCCTCACCCAAAAAGAACACTGGTCGTCGAAGAATGTGGGCGCTCCGAGTAAATAAGGCGTGGAATAAAAACAAAAACCCAATCGCACCTGCGAAGGGATCCCGAAACAGAGCAGCACCGAACGAACGCACTCTGCTGGAAAGCGTGGAATATAAAAAGTGCAAGAAGAGGTAAAAAAGCATTCGGTTTGCAATCTCAAAAGGAACCAAAAGCTACGCAGTGCCTGACCAAGCGAGGCAACATTCGTCAAGAAAGAGGCATGAAGACGTATCAGAGCACAGGAATTGGATACGCCAAGAACAAGCGATGCGAATCGGGCTTGTCTCGGTTCTAAATGCACTCGCATAATCAGACTTGCGCACGTTCGCATTGCATTTTTCGAGGAAGCGGAATCGCATTGCGGTCAAATGGAGTTTCCCATGCAAAATTAAGATCCGATCACATTTTTAAAAGGTCTATTTATGCCATAGGTTGAGGCAAACGTTCGCCCCCTTTTTTTCTACTAGTGTTCAAGAAAGTACCCGGAATCTAAATATAAAACTAGCCCGGCGTTGCCAGTGCCACTTGCTTTCTTTTGTGGGGTTATTGGTTTGCGAAGCAAACAAAATGGGAATTCGTAGCCTAATGGATAACAGCCATCACGGATTCCCATTTGGTTTGCGTAAAAAGTATCTATCTGGTGTAAAATTTTCCGCAGATTTCAAACCCGTTAAAATTTTTACTCTATCTTTAACGATCGCTGAGATAGAAAAAAAGCGACGAAGAACGCCAGTGATAACTTTAATAATTTCTTTTGTTTGTTTCACTCGATTCCGTTTCTCAGAAAATCAAAATGAACGAATCTCGAAGGAAACGAAGGTCATTCGAATCTGTTCGCTCACATTCAAGACAGAAGGTGAAAAAAAACTTAACATGGTTCCAAAGGCTGACGTCAATAGTGACGCGAGGGAGAAGAGTCTAAATTTTGGCGCTTCTTCATTTCCCGAAAGAAAGAACGGTGAAAAAAAAACCCAATTCATTTTAAAATGTTCTAGATTGAATTTTAAAATTCGCCAAGACCCTAAAATTGCAAAAAATTGGGACTACCTGTGTGCGAAATCCCATTACTGTAAGTGCCATAGATTTCTCAGGACTTTGCGTGCAAGAAACAAATACTTCCTTTTATAATATTAGAGATAGGGTGTTTTCTATACAAATCAACACCTTTTGACTAATCCACACCCGGTACGCTTATACTTTAGAGCAGTGTTCCCCAACCTTTTTATCGCCGCGGACCGGATCAGCGTTTGATAATTTTAACGCGGCCCGCTGAGGGGGACGTTGATTGTTTATATTTTAGATTGTTTGGATTTAAAATTTTAATTTGATTGTATTTAAACATGCCAATAAATTACATACAGTTACACCAAAAAATGAATATAAAGTGATTTAACATTTTAACTCACTAGAACGGTAAATCAATGAGAACCCTGAGCTTGTTTCTTTGCAACGAGACGGTTTCATCTGGGGGTAATAGGAGACAATGACACCCGAAGTGTGTTGCTTATGTACAATTTATTCCGTTGTTTTGTTTTAGTTGCTGCAGAAAACCCCGCTTCACACAGATAGTTTGTCGGAAATGACAATAGGGATTTAAATGCTGTGGTGGCAATCTCAGGGTATTCCGCCATGACTTTAATCCAGAACACCGTCAGAGTTGTTGTCTTGAATGTAGTTTTAAGGACGCCTTCATTTGCAATCTCCAGCAGTTCATCTTCTTGCACAGGCTTGCTAGATTCGCCTGATTTGTTGACAAATGGGTTGCGGATCCATTCCTTACTAGTTCGTGGGTCTTTTGTGGTTGGGAAGTAGCGATCAAACTCTTTTAAAAGCAAAGACAGGTGATGGTGCACCAACTGGGAGAATGAATGTTTAGGCTCAGTCTCGCCTAAAATCCCCGCTAATGTCTGAAACATGTCCAAAATGCCTCTGTTCACGCGCCGTCCCCACGGCTTCAGTTTGGCTGTAAATGCAGCTACTTTGTCTGCCAACTTGAAAACAGCTGTCACATTTGTCAAAATTGGAAAATAGAGACAGATAGAATTCAGAAATCATAATTGAATCTCTAGTAACAGAACACATTTCAAGTTATGATTTACCGCCTCCTAATTTGTGTGAACATTTCATAGATAAGAACCGCACAAACCCGAGAGAAATACACCACAGTTAATGAAATGGAAATAATTAAATGTTCCTTGGGTGGCCCGGTACCATTTGACACAGACCGTTACCGGTCCGCGGTCCGGGGGTTGGGGACCACTGCTTTAGAGCACTGCGGAAAATATAGCTGTTGTACCAGATGAAATGGTAGCGTAAAGGAATAAGATCTTTGGGTTTCACCACTGCAGTATTTATTCCAACACATCCAACAGTTTAACAGATATTTACAGCAAGGTTACAGATATTTTGGGACAAGGGTTCGGCAGAGGTTAGCGAGCGTGGTCTTCTCGCTCTCGGTTCTCAGTGGTCTCTGGAAAATTCTAGCGTCTTTGAGGTCGCCTTTCAACTGAAAACCACATGTCGAAGGAATTTTGAGTATTCTCAAGGGGCTTGAGATTTATGAGATCGTAATGCCTGTGTAACGTCAAATGAAGAGGGTTTATTTCAAGTGCCCAGAACTTTATGACAGATGTCATGTCAAATAGAGTGCTGTAATAGTACTTCAAGGGTTAATTATGGACAGTTGATCACTTGAAAGGAGTTTTTTTTATCTCCAATTAGGGAATTCTTGAATATATTTGTTTTGTGTCAGCTTGATCAGAGAAGCCGCGTTTAGAGCGGTACACTGTATTCCGACAAATCTATAGCACTTACAACCATGAATATTGGAACACAGGTAGACCCCTCGAATCCTCAACTTTAAAATCTAATGTTTGTTTTCTTGCAATAAATAAATATTGACAAGGAGACGTTTCTACAGGGTTTGTGTATTTGAGTTAAATACAGGGCATTTTCTTCTAGATTTTTTCATCGGAATTTCGTTTTTGTTTGTAAATGTTTTGTATATCTCTATTATAAAAGGAAGTGTTTGTCTGTTTCTTGTGATCAAAGTACTGACGATTCTATGGCACTTACGGCAGTGAGATTTGGCACACAGGTAGTCCACATTTTTTGCAATTTTCGGGCCGCGGCGATTTTAAAATTTAATCTAGAACATTTTAAAATTAATTTAATGAAATTTTATTTTTTTTGTTCTTTGGAATGGCAACCGCATAAAGATATGACAGATTCTAATTTATTTTTCCCGTTTTCATTTTGCGCAGAGGATAAAAAAAAAAGTTTTAACTTAAGTTACGTAGTTCTTTTTCTATCTCCTAGACCGTTAAAGATAGAGTAAAAATTTCAACGGATTTGAAATCTGCGGAAAATTTTACACCAGATTAATACCTTACACCACGGGCAACGCCGGGCTAGCCACGCAGTGGATAGTTGTAATATATTATTCAGGAATTAAATGTATATATTTGCATCCGAAGTGAATTGTAGAAGCTACGAAAAAGTTAAAACGAAGCTAAACAGTAAAATTTCCGTACAACTTAAACTGTTGCAGTTTTCTATATTAAGAATACTGATTATTCTAATTCATTTTTCAATCAACATTTAACCCTTTCAACCCGAGCAACGCCAGGTTATTCAGCTAGTGCTCTCATAAAATAAAAGGTATCAATTTAAGGGTCAAAATTTATTATATTTCCTCCGATTTCACTGTACTTCTGCCAATGTTTTTTTCCAATCCTCAAAAGGTGCCATATCAGGTGAATACGGAGTTTGTGGAGCCGTATTTGTTGAATACTTAGATTAAATTGAAATCTTTCTGAATGAGATTTGAAATCTGCGGAAAATTTGACACCAGACCTTATAGACACCTTATACTTTTAATAAATAAATTTTCAATTAAATATTAATATTTTCGTAAACGATTGTGACGTCACGCTGATTGGATCTCTTCGCAATTCGAATTTGGCCGCATATGACAATGACGAGGCCATCACGGCGCAGCCCGAACAAAAAGATGAGGTGTTAACAGAATCTGGGCCCCTGTGTGTGTCTACCATGAAAACTCCTGCCATAAAGTTGGCGGTTGCTTTTGGAACAAGGCTCGTATGTCTTAAGTTGAATGCGAGAACAGTTGTGGGCAGAAGAACAGGTTAAAAAAATAGGAACAGGAAAGAACGAACCTAAAAATATAGGAACAGGAAAGAACTGTTCTCCTTAACGAACAGTATTTCCCATACCAACTTTCGTTACTGCCATAACATGACATACATTTATGGTGTAAAGAATTAACGTCTATTCCGTGAATTACAGCTTCAAATGAATCAATGGTGTGGCTTTCAAGAAATGAGTGGTTCGTCTATACCGAACAGAGAAATTAGCAAAAATGCGGCAAATTTGTGACGAAATTTATTGGTATTGTAAGGTTCGCCATCTCGCATCTTACAAGAAGTGAAACGCCAAGTTGGCAACCCTACATAGAAAACGCCAAGCTGGCAACCTAAGAACAAAGCTTTTTCAATTAAAAGAAACGTCCACAAGATTTCAAGCCGAGGAAGTGCGGCAAAAGCCAATTAAAAAAGTCAGAGCAATAAACAGTTACCGATGCAACTAAAAGATAAAATCCATCTTTAGAACAGGAGGTCAAGTGAAGATTATATACAGCCGGTGGGAGGAAAGTTACACTTTTCAATGCCTATCCAAATGTAATTGCTACTTTATACTACATGTAACTTACGTGACGTGACCGATTAAATTTAGTAAAATATACTCCAAATATGGAATTTTGACTCTGTGTCTTTTGAGTCTTTTACTGAACTTTCACGACGGAGTTCATCAACAACCATCGGCCTCGGACCACTACTGGTATGGGTACAGCTACACTCTACGTTTATGAGTGATGGCAACGACTTGGCGATTTTTTTTTGGCGCACTTGTAGTAGCGAGTTACGATAAATTAAGGCAACCCATCTTTCGTTTCGGTTGTTATGGTTTTCATGGCAAGCTCGGCAAACGGAAACTTTCAATTTTCATTTTGAATATTCTAGAAAGTTCTTCCAAAATTCGTTCAAGGCGTTTGATTTCATTGATTCGTTTGAAATGTTTTCTTTCCTCCCATTGGTTATTTTGATTTTAAAATATCCTTTGATTGCATTGGTCGTTTTAAATTTTTTTTCTTTGATACCATTGGTTCATTTATTTGTATTTCTACAGTTGTGGAATTTTTATTTCATAATAATTTTTTTTCACGGCAGAGTTCTGACATGTATTGTTTTTTGCATTTGTGGAATATTCCTGTTTCGTAATTTTTTTTTCTCGGAACCGTTCTGATGTATCAGGTTGTATTATTTCTTGCTTTTTTTCTTTTAAAAATCGTTTTCTTTTTCAACTTGCCTACTGTATTTAGTGTAATTGATAAGTTTCAGTGTATTCTTTATCCAACATTCGTAGCTTAGTTTCTCTGCTGGTTCACAAACGTGTTTTGATATGTGCTTAAGTTTACTACTTTTTGTGAAAGTTTTTTTTAAATATTCTTTTTAAAACGTTCTGAAAATGTTTAAAAAGTGTGTTGTAAAAATAAAAAAAGTTTTGACAATAAAAGAGTTAGGAAATAATTATTTCCTTGGCGACTTTAGAAGTTCGCCAAAAAAAAATCGCCAAGTCGTTGCCATCATTCATAAACGTAGAGTGTAGCTGTACCCTGGTATGCTACAAAGGAAAAGTAACTAGGGATGTTAACTAATTTGTGATTTCACAGTAACAGTTTCAACTATGACAGCTACCGAAGAATATCTGATTCTAAACTGATGAATCAATTTGCTTGGAAGAGAATGCTGTTTCTTGTGGATTAAGAAAATTGTTGCACAGTCGTCAACGTCATTTGCATACACATTTCTCTCCCTTTTTGAGGCGAGGACGTTTAACGTTCCCCTATGCTGACCCCTTTTCGTCCCTTTTTTCGAATGGTGTAAACACTTCGTGGACTTGATCGGCAACCCTCCGAGCGCACTCTTCTCACCCTTTTGTAGAGAAGAGTGATCAGTATTCATCAAGATGTCGAGTTCCTCACCCATTTCACTCCAGGCATTGTTCTTTTTGTCTTTGTAATCGGGTGTAGTTGGGTCCCAGGCCTCTCTCTAAATAGTTCTATTAATGTTATTACACCAGCTCTTTCGTCCACGTCATTTTAATCGAATAGGTCACTCACAGGCAGTTTGGCGGGAGATGGGGTCGAGGCAAGCGATGAGGGCAAAATATCACAGAGAACGAACAAAGGACGGCGTGAGCGACCACGGGGGCCGAAGGGCAGCGGATATTGTCAAGCAGACGTCTCGGAGTAATCTCCCCCGGTACAGCTACACTCTACGTTTATGAGCGATGGCAACGGCCTTGGCGATTTTTTTGGCGCATTTCTAAAGTCGCCAAGAAAGAATTATTTCTTAACTCTTTTTCTGTCGCAAATTTTTTTCTTTTTACAACACACTTTTTAAATACATTTCAGAACGTTTTAAAAAGTATATTTTTTAAAAACTTTCACAAAAAGTAGTAAGTTTAAGCACATATCAAAACATATTTGTGAACCAGCAGAGAAACTAAGCTACAAATGTTGGGAAAGAATACCGTGAAAATTATCAATTACACTAAATACAGCGGGCATGTTGAAAAAGAAAAAGATTTACAAAAGAAAACAAAAGCAAGAAATAATACAACCTGATAACGTCAGAATTCTTCCGTAAAAAAAATAATGAATACGAAAATGGTAAAAAAAAAAAAAAAAACTCTTAATCCTTTCAAGAAAACTTATAATAAAATAAAAATTCCACAACTGTCAAAATACAAATAAATGGACCAATGGTATCACCGAAAACGATTTAAAAGGACCAATGCAATCAAAGGAAACTTTTAAAAACAAAATAACCAATGGGAGGAAAGAAAAAATTTCAAACGAATCAATGAAATCAAACGACTTTAACGGATTTTGGAAGAACTTTCTAGAATATTCAAAATGAAAATTGAAAGTTTCCGTTTGCCGAGGTTGCCATGAAAACCACAACAAACGTAACAAAAGATGGGTTGCCTTAATTTATCGTAACTCGCTACTAGAAGCGCGCCAAAAAAAATCGCCAAGCCGTTGCCATCACTCATAAACGTAGAGTGTAGCTGTACCTCTCCCCCAAAAGTGGCAACCCTTTGATCGTTACCGACTCATGGTGGAAAACCAATTGGGCTCTGCAAACTCTCTAAATCGCCACCCCGACTCAAGATCTTGACAATAAAAGGAATGCCGTTTCTCGGAATAGCTTCGATGTTTGGAGGGAGAGAAGTTGTGCAAATCCTTTACAACGCCCAAAGATTACCACCGATTAGGGCTACCAAATCACTGATACTACTCAGCAGCAGTTTTCACTGATACCGAAGTCACTGATTGCAATCACCGATAGAGGTAAAATTATATCAGCTGTTATTATTTTACCAAAATACAAAAAACCAAATCAGATCACTTAGAACTCAGCCCCTTCTTCCGAATCATAGTCGCTATTTCGGGATCAGACGATATCCCCTGATATCAGTTAACCCTCAATCACTGCTACCGAGTGACATATTCTCAATCACTGTTCCAGTGGTCACTGCTACCGACGCACTGTTATTTTGATAATCCAGTAGCAAGTAAGAACTGATTCAAAACTATCAGTAATTTTGTAGCAGTTCCGTGAATCCCTTAACATCCTTAAACGTAACCCATTTTGTAGCAAAACATGGGACTTGGTCAAAACAATCCGAGAAACATTTTTGAAGAAAATCTCCATTGTTATAATCGTTCAAAAATCAGGAAGCAGATAAAGAGGCAAGAGATAGGGACGATGGTGTGCTACTGATAGCGCGTGAATATGAAAAGCTAGATCACGCATTGTTCCGAAGTTTGGTCATATCTATTTTCGAGCGGAGTTCGAAAGGAATGTGCTGCGTAAGAAACAACAAAAGCTTTTGCATCAAATTTAATTTGTTCGCAATTTCCACACTAAATGTTAATTCATAACTTTAGTTAATTGGAGGGAAAGTGGGAAATTTAACGTAAGCGGAACTTACAAAACAAATAATCCTTTAGTGCCAGATATTTTAAAAGTCAGGTACTACTTATCTATTAGTCACAAATAAATTTTGGCGCATGTTTGTTTATTTCTTGGTGCTATTCGTTTCCATACCAGCTCTTAGTTCGTTTCCATACCAGCTCTTAGTTCGTTTCCGGTAAAATGACGAGTCTAGCTCGTCATTGGTTTTCCATGCACAATGACGAGTACTACACTCGTCACGTTTTCTACACTCGTCATGCGTCTAAAGAAATCTGGGTACAGCTACACTCTACGTTTATGAGTGATGGCAACGGCTTGGCGATTTTTTTTGGCGCACTTCTAGTAGCGAGTTACGATAAATTAAGGCAACCCATCTTTAGTTGCTGTTGTTGTGGTTTTCACGGCAACCTCGGCAAACGGAAACTATCAATTTTCATTTTGAATATTCTAGAAAGTTCTTCCAAAATCCGTTAAAATCGTTTGATTTCATTGATTCGTTTGAAATTTTTTCTTTCCTCCCATTGGTTATTTTGTTTTTAAAATATCCTTTTATTGCATTGGTCCTTTTAAATCGTTTTCTGTGATACCATTGGTCCATTTATTTGTATTTTGACAGTTGTGGAATTTTTATTTTGTTATAATAGTTTTCACGACAGGATTAAGAGTTTTGTTTTTTTGACCATTTTCGTTTTCATTATTTTTTTACGAGAGAATTCTGACGTTATCAGGTATTATTTCTTGCTTTTTTTCTTTTGTAAATCTTTTTCTTTTTCAACATGCTCACTGTATTTAGTGTAATTGATAAGTTTCAGGGTATTCTTACCATTCGTAGCTTAGTTTCTCTGTTGGTTCACAAATGTGTTTTGATATGTGATTAAGCTTACTACTTTTTGTGAAATTTTTTTTTAATATACTTTTTAAAACGTTCTGAAATGTGCTTAAAAAGTGTGTTGTAAAAAGAAAAAAAATTGTGACAGAAAAAGAGTTAAGAAATAATTCTTTCCTTGGCGACTTTAGAAGTGCGCCAAAAAAAAATCGCCAAGCCGTTGCCATCAGTCATAAACGTAGAGTGTAGCTGTACCAAAAATATAAAACATAAGGAAAGGCATAAGATATATAAATAAGGAAGGATTAAATTTAATTTTTTTAAATAAATATTGATTAGTTTAATGTTCCTTTATTTTTATAACTGAACTGGGGATCATATTATGAATAAATTGGAGAAATTCTTTTGTAATTTTTACATAAAATAATTGGTTACCTGTCTTCAAGAAAAAATCCAGTTAACAATAGAAAATAAAAAAGGAAGTTGCCCTTCAATTTTCATATGTGGTTTAAGTGAACAGTAAAGAATGAGGCAAAATATGAAACATAAATTCAAATAAAATTTGCTTATTTTTAAAATTTTATGAGCATTGACAAGTATTCCATAAGTATATTCCAAGCGCATAAAACAGGTTATACACACAGTACAAAGTCCCAAATTCGGACGTTGTGGTAACCAGCATTTTTTCCCACATTTTTTTCTATTTACCTCCTATTTTAAGAACAAGGCGTTCAACATGGCCCAAACTGACAAACAACGCAAAATAATGGATATGTTCAGAGTAAATACCACACAGAAAAATTAGAAGATTTGTTGCACTGTCTTAAAAGAATTTTTTCCTTTTAAAAAAATTATTCCTATCTATATATCTGATATTTTAGTATTGCAAATGTGTTCCAGATGTAAATAATGCGTGGAAAAACTGCCGCAGGAGGTAGATTAGGGGTTTTTTTTTTAATCAAAAAACACAAATTCAGATGTTTTTGCAAATAATCCAAAATCCAGAAGATTCTGGATTTGGTACTGTAACATACAAGGAAATTGAACTTTTTTTTCTTGTGAACAGCATAGAATGAGTGTTTTAGTATTCATCCAGAATATGGAAACTGGAGCTTGCAACAAAATATTCATCATTGCAATCATAATTAAAATAACTTTCTACGTAATCTACTTAGTTTGTATACTCACTTAGCTATCAGATGGGCTAATGAATGTTTACATTCCTAATTTAAATTGCACAAATACAGAATAGCTCTATATTAGCAGAAGCATAAAAAATTTCTGGGGATCAAAGCATGAAATTTCCCAATAAAATATACATAAAAATCAACGGACTTATTGCACAAAACAAAATGAAAATATTAATGCACGGAATTACGGAATTTCTGTTTTCGCACGAACCTTTTCTACACTAATTCAAAATTAATATTTCATTCTCTTTTTACGCAAATCAGTTCTAAGAATTTTTTTGCCTAAATTAAATGAAATTTTTTTGTATTTGTGGCACAGTAGTATCATTGCAAGTTATTGACAGCCTCTTACAAAGAAATATAACGCCTGACCAAAACACAGTTAGTAACTAAACTCCTTCGTAAAACCGGTGAAACATCAATAACAGAGCAGATTCGTGATGACTCTGCTCAAAAGATCACAGAAAGAAATTCATTAATACAGGGGTCAAAATGTAAAAAAGAGGAAAATATACGCAGCGTTATTTTGAACTACAGAAATAGCTGAATAAAAATAGTATATTTGTGTACTATTGTGTGCACGGAACAGTGCTTTTTTCTGACCAGATTTCAGCCAGAAATTTTTTCTGAGCTGGGTAGACAAATTTAGTCAAATAAATCCCTACAAAATACACTAAAAAAATAAAACTTGTCTTTGGAAGAAGGGAGGTTAAGCCATAACCTCCCATGGCTGTGTCACAAGTACAGAACATGTGTTTATGATAGGCATGTATTTTTTCCTATTATTTAGCTTTATAAAGTCCACTGTAAACAATGAAATTTGTCTTTGGAGGGGGGTAGCTTTAATCCATAACCCCCTCATCAAGGCTGCACTGGTACAGAATATGTATTTATGACAAGCATGCATTTTTATAATTAAAAACCACTTTATTCATTTTTTTATTTATTTATTTATTTATTATTATTATTATTTTTTTTTTGCATCTTTTCAAACATACTTTTTATAGTTAGGATATTTACTTTCCTTATTATTTTTTAACATTTATTCTTTGGCTGTAATTTTATATCATTTAATTCTAAAGAAAAAAATTATAGAAAAAGCGGAACTTCTCGAAAGAAAAACAAAAGCGGAAATCTGCGTAATTGCGGAAGATTTTCACCCCTGTTAATAGAGGAAGACAATGTTCACAGCATTTCTAGACAGCAGTGGATATTCTAGTCGTATGTGTCGTTTGTTGTCAAAAAGTGAATTCAAATGCAAATTTACATTTTCATTCAATTGTGTTATAGTAAAACAAATTGTTTTGTTAATGAATAATATTTTTGAGCAGTATGTAGCATATGCTACGTTACAACATATGGAGATATGTAGCCAAATGTTGTAACCTTCATCCAGTTTTAAAGCAACCCTATTCAGATTTCTTCCTTCGTATTTTTTGCAATTTCTTGAATTAATTTTACGTTGGTTTCTTACGTTTGTTGGATTTATATGGATTGCAGTATTTATTCGTTGATTATTTTAAGTATGTTGCACTTTCATTTGGTTTAAAAAACGAATTTTGCGTTTGCAATAGTAAATTATCAGATTATATAAATAGGGAAAAAATTTTTAAAGGAAAAAATCCTTTTAAAACAATGGAATAAATTTTACTTGCAAATCTAATTTTTCTGTGTGGTATTTACTCTAAACATGTCCACCATTTTGCGTTGTTTCATCAAGTCCAGGTATAACTCCTCAATTTTTAAAAATTATCGGAGATGTAAGAAAAAAACACTGGTTATAAAAATGTCAAGATTTGGGACTTAGTACTGTATAACTAATCGTATTAATTCTTATTTTTTGCAAAAACATCCGAGGAGAGTATTCATGGGGGGCCATGTGTTTATATGCTGTGACTTATCTACAAAAAATTCCTCTCGGTACAATGGTTACAAAAAAATTTATCATCTTCAATTCCATAACATCCATGTCAGACCAGGAATATGCCCATCAAGTAGCACACTCAATGCTCAGTAAATTGCTACAATTCTGCAATGAAATTCCATCGCACTTATGGATGAGAGAACAAAGTTCCATTGATTTTTGTTGCATCCAAAAATATCTGGTGAATTATCAGGATCCCAGAAAAGGACTGTGACTTATCTACTAAAAAAATTCTTCATTTTTAATTCCACTTATGCAAAGGTTCACTGTGTGTGGACTGGACTGAACAAATCATTTACACAGTTCATCTCTCCACCATACTGTGTGTGTACCCAAATTAATTGGCATGATTTTACTGAGGAAATTAAAATAAAAGAAATCGACTGGATAAACATAAAATGAAAATCAGTCAGTTGAAGGTTAGATGGCGCCACATCTGTCCACGGAACCATCAACTCATTCGGTCACCCTCTCACGTGGGGCAAGCACACTAGCGCGTCTTTTTAGTAATGGCTCTTCGTTACGTGGACGATTCTATTTAGGACCGTAGGGAGGTCGGTAGATATTAAACTCGTGATAAGTGAATCGATTCTTCAGTTTGATTCTTTCGTAACTTGTTTTGATCATTTGATCTACAGTGAGCTATGATTATTTACTTGTCTGGTAGTCTTTTTTTGTGTGTCTTCTATGATTTTTTAAAGCAGATTGATGGAATGCATGATTGATGGAAGGGTACTTATACTTTAAAGAGCTTCTTTTCGTGAAGCAACGTTGGCCTAATGGCTAAAGTCACCCACCTTCGGATTAGCGTCGGCAGCGGAGGATGACTTCCCGAGTTCGAACTCAGCTGGCGGAAAAAATTTTAGATCCTCCAAATTATTTAAAAAAAATTCCAATATAATTCCTTTTCATTCAAATTTACTTTTCCTAATTTTTAATACCCTTTTCATATTTTTCCAAGCTTCCGTTGATTTTACATAAATAATCTAAGAACCACTCCTGAACTCACTACCAGCTGATATTTTTCCGCCCCTCTGCCGTCCCCTTTGCTTTAAGATGATGGTGTCGTATCCACCGCTGGCTTAGGACCATTCTGATGTAACAAAAAGCATACATAAAACACTAACTTATATAATTATTAACTTATACAGTGTGTATCGAAATGATAGGTCCACCCGCATTTTTCAAAGTTTCGACTCTTAATTTAGAATCAGAATCACTTTTTTGGTGGAGATAATTATACAATAATCGTTATAACTATTTAGGAAGCAATTTGTTAAAAATAAATAATTCATTTTTATTTTACGCAAATTTTCATTTTGAGATCGTTTCGAAAAGATAGGTCCACCTTTATAAATCTTTGCACCAAAACGCTTATTTCCACAAAATTTGCATAAATATCACAGTTTAGTCTTAATGATTGATTACGCTGGCTGCTGTGGAGGTATTTAAACAGATTTGAACATCACATTGCAATCAAATGAAATGGTTCGTCATTGCAGTCTTCCACTGATTGAGCAGGGGGAAATTGATGTATTTAAGAAGTGTGGAAAATCAAAAAGAGACATAACTAAACTTTTAAACAGATCGCATAATGCTGTAAACAATTTTGTGCGACTTGGAAATACTTATGGCACTAAAAAACCATCTGGGCGGCCATCAAAAGTGACACCTCGACAAAGAAGGAGTATCGTAAAGGATTTAAAATCTGAAAATACGAGCTTATCCACGTTGGTCAGGCAACAAAACCCTCCAATATCAAAATCTACGGCCCATAGAGTGGTAAAGAAGTTCGACAATTTAGTTTGCTGGAAGAGGAAAGCGGCCCCGAAATTAACTAAAGAGCACAAAAAAAAAGTGATTGAAATTTGCACAGGAAGTGATGTCCTGGAAAGAAGACTGACATCGAGTGACATTCAGTGATGAAAAAAAATTCAACCTGGATGGTTCAGATGGCTGGCAGTATTACTGGCACGATCTGCGTTCCGATAGAGAGATATTCTCGAAGAGGCAAGCTGGAGGTGGTTCCATTATGGTATGGGCGGGATTTGGACGTGCAGGAAAAACTGATATAGCATTTGTAGACAATCGTTTGAATGCTGCAGCCTACCAACAGCTGCTTGAACAATATTTTCTTCCACAATCAGAGCACATTGGAGGCCCGTTCTTTATGTTCCAACAGGGCAATGCTCCTGTGCATACTGCAAAGTCCACTTTTGAATGGTTTCTGGATAATGATGTACATATTATCGATTGGTCACCTTGCAGCCTCGACCTGAATCCGGTAGAAAACACATGGGCCATACTCACAAGATAAATGTATGCAGGCGGAAGGCTGTACAACTGTACTACAGACTTAAAAAACGCTATTTCCTCCGATTGGGCAAAAATCGAGACAAACTTTTTACAAAAACTTGTAGAAACTATGCCGAATAGAATTTATGAGCTTATTCTAAAAAACGGTGGGAAAATTTCGTATTAGTTGAAGACTAATTCGATGTTTGGTTCAGTGGACCTATCTTTTTGAAACAGCTGTTTCACATAATTTTTATCTTCCGTATAATTCCTATGATTTGTATATTATTTATGCATAATTTTTTCATTTTATGAACTAACGTAGTTTATAAAATAGTACTTTGTACACAGTAAAACTTTTTTTACCAACATAACTTTCGATTTTACTAGTGGACCTATCATTTCGATACGCACTGTATAATAAAAGGATACAATTTTCGGCTCCCACCTCTACCCACCCATAGCCATGGATCTGAAAAGAAAAGAAGAAAGCAGAAAGGAAGAGATAAATCGCCAACAACTATAAACCTTGATGACATACGTATCTAGGTCATGTGATCCGATTAGCCGATCAAGTTGGACTTGCGTAAAGTACTAACATGGGATTGAGGCGCCTGTCCTCCCCACGGTCCTAAATAGAATCGTCCACGTAACGAAGAGCCATTACTAGAAAGACGCGCTAGTGGGCAAGCACTACCCTCCTCCATACCACAGCGGTTTGCCGTACAAGCATTCGGTCTCCCTCCCAAGTGACGACCGCGTCCTGAGGTGCTTAACTTGGACGATCCATCAAGCTGGGTGTGACCAAGCTATGTCTAATTTCTTAGACAACTAGGGGGCTCCGCCAACCTGCTCGCTTACACTCGCCAACCCCCTTATCTCGATCTGTACTTTGTACTTTTTCAATAAACCATCTGAGAACAGAGTGAAAAAAGCAAGCCTTTTCCTCGCCAAATAAAAAAGAAATCGTTTTTATGGCAATCGCTGCTACAATAAATTTGATATCTGGTAGTCAAAAATACAACCCACAACTGCATGCAGAACCTGCTCTGCTAACTACAAAATACGAAATTTGTGTGACCAAGTTTTGATTGCATCGAATTTATTTATGAACCAATTTTATAAATAATTTTACCGTAAAAAAGAGTACATTCTAAGGTATACTGTGATATTTTCAAAATTAAAAACTAATAGTAATACAATATAGATATGACAGTTTTAGTTTTGTATCGGAAATTGCGATCTGAAAGTTCCGAAAATTATATGATCAACTTTTAATCGCATCAACTTTATTTATTAACCAATTTAAAAAAGAAATGTACCATAAGAAAGAGTACATTCTGAGGTATACTGCGATATTTTAAAAATTAAAAACTAATAGTAATAAGATATAAATACAACAGTTTTTTAAAAAAAGTTTTAAAAAATGTCACGATTTTCAAAAACATATATTAACAAGAACCAAATGGAAATTTATAAAAAAAAAAAAAAACGACAAGCTGCAAAAATTTACGTTAAGAGGCAATCTTCAAAAAAAAACTCACAATTTTGTATGTGTGTGAAAATTTGTATGTGTTTTGCTCACTTGTGGAAGAAATTTAGATTTTTCAATTTTGACACTTAATAAACCCTAAACTAATAGCCGCATCGGAAAAAAATCTCAACAATTGTCCAGGGAATACAATGAAGAACAAACCATGTTAATTTCGTTTTTTTCTGATCATTACTTTCTCGGCAAACCGTCTAAGAATCGAGCTAAACAACACAGTTTTCAATTCTGCGGCGGCAGTGGAAACTTTTTTTAAATATATAGAGATCACTCAATATTAAATATATAGAAAATCACTCGATTTAAATCAGTATTCTTTGTTAAAAATACTTATAGTCATACAATTCCAGTTTCATTGAGTTTGTCTTCTCCATGAGTGTACAATCTATGTACAATCAGTATCGGTTATATAGTCAGCTCAGAGGTTCAGAAAAATCAGACCATATATGCTGAACAATACTACACTATTTAATTATGGCATGATTATATTCACCTTCAGGATATAGTGCTCATAAACAAATAATTAAACTTTTGAGAACAATTTAAAAATTAATTCGCCATGTAAAAACTACAGTAAGAAATATGCAATATTTTTTAGTGAAATGTATTAGCTTACCCTTTACCAATCTAAGTACAGTATGCATATGTACGTGCATCCACATTCAATACACTTATCACTACTATTATAAAAGGAAATGTTTGTTTTAAGGTATCACAGTCCTGACGAATCTACGGCACTTACAATAATGGGATTTAGCACACAAGCAGTCCAAATTTTTTGCAATTTTTTGGGTCCCAGAGAATTTTAAAATTTTATCTAGAACATTTTAAAATGAATTTAATAAATGTTTTCTTTGGAATGACAACAGGCAACACCATAAAAGATGGCAAATTCTAAATTTATTTTTTTCGTTTCTGTTTTTATTTCACGCAGAGGAACAATTTCTCAGCAGACTAAAAAAAAAAAATTTAACATAAATGAACGTTTTTATTTGTTACGTATGATACAAATGAAACAAAAATTTGCTTTGCTCTTTACCTCTCAATTTCAGCGTACTTTTCAAGGAGATATGACTTTAACCAAGAAACAGACAGATGTCCAACTGTTGTGCTTGGTAGAATTGAAGGTGGGTGGGTATCACCAATGATGATTCAACGCAAAAGAGAAAGGAAGGGATGTAAAGGTGTAAATTTAGGTCCTCCCTAGGGTCACAAAGAATTTTTTTTTTCTGGTCATTCCCTGTGTTGCTCTCTGCCTCAAAAAATGTTACAATTACTATTTTTCAAAAAAAAAAAAAAAAAAAAACGATAACCTCATTGATGAGATGAAAGAGACTGCCCCTATAACCAGGAAAATAAAATTACAACATAAGCGGTGCCCTTTAACACATGGTCCCTATTAAGTTAGACAGGAGTTTAGAAAACTGACCATATAGCCGTTACTGACTGTATTAACATTCTGAAACTAAACTTGGAGCTATGATAAAACAATAAGGACATTGGTAAAAAAATCCTGTTTACAGGATAGCAACAAAATCCTCGAAAAAAAGTTCCCTGATTTTACAATTACCTTAATAAATGAATTATGAAGCGTGATTGGTATTGATATACCTACAGTACACACACATTATTTTTTAATATATTTACGGTCAGATGGGAGGGAAAGCATCCACAAATATTTTTTATTTTTTTCTCTTCAGATATTTAATTGTTATTGTAAGGGTTGGAACCCTTAACAGAACTCTTGCAATAGCAATTGCAAAAAATGAAGAAAAAATACAAAATATTTTGATTATATATGAACTTATTACATCTGACCCTACATTATTATACTATACGCACGAAATCAAATGCAAATATACATATAAAAAATCTACAAAAATGTAATTGCAAGCAAAAAATATTAATTTAATACCCAAAAATAAACATCTTTAGACACAAAAATTTCAAATTGTATACCACAATTTGTATCTCTAGCCTCACGGCCACAAGACACTGTTCAAAAATTACGATGCCAGAGTTCTTTAGTCGTATTACAATTTCAGCGAATGTGATTTATTAGATTCTCAAAAGAACTCGTAATCGCACAACTCTAATAGGAAAAACGATAATAATGGCCGATTAAATTATCAAAATTTCCCCGATTTTTTGTGAAATTCAAAAATTTTCCCGTGATCTTTCCACAATTAAAAGTTTTTTTGATTTACCAGTTCTGTTACCATCCTGATGTATATTCATTAACATTCTGAAACTAAACTTGAAACAATGTTAAGCAGTAAAGAACTTGGTAAAAAAAAATCATGTTTATTTCAATGCAGTGATTTCCTGCGCGAAAGAAGTCGTGACATAGTTCTACTAATCAAAAAGCTGATAGTTTGGAACTAAGCGCTTCCACAACTTCTCTTGTATGAAATCCAGTTCTAAGTTTATTATTCAGTAGCATAAGCAATTGTTTTATGAGTGATTGCCATTTGTGCTTTTACGTGGGACAGCCCTTTTCCTAACGACCTTTCCCATCAATTCCGAAATTTAATGACACAAGTTCGTTCATCTTCTTGTTCGAGCCACACTACCAAATGTAAACATTGTGGGAGGCAAAGTATTCATGTTTATTTTTGTCGTCTGGCATGTTTGCACTCAATTTCAAATAAAAACGTGGACGCATTGTTTTTGACATCGAAAAAATCTGGTTTTCGAAGAAACGGATCGTCGGATTAGGAGTGGAAGTAGGTAATCAAGAATATTTTCCTTTTATTCAATCTATTCCTGTGTACATTTGAATGATCATCCCGTTCAGAATAATTCCTTAAAACTGGATCAACAGCGACAGAAATTCCACTAAATAAATATTTTCATCTAATCTCATTTCAAAAGAACAGTTGCACTCCCAAGCACCCTAACATCACTTGTTAACTAAAACTACATAATATAAAGGATTCTTACCGTCATGGAAAGACAATCCTCTGTTCCGGGTGGAAATTTCGCGATGAATTTACTTCCAGCCTTTTCTTCGGCATCGTTGAGCGGTCGAAATCGGCAGACAACTTTAATGCTGTCTTCAGCCGGGGGTTCATGGGGCAAGTTCATTTTATTAATTTCACAATTCCAATCGGACACGATATACTATACAATATACTTTCGACTGATAACAATATTATGCAACTTCAGAGATATCGAACGCAGACATTTAAAACAGTAAGTTTCCTAATAAAATCATCGGGAGGTCAGTTTTATCCTGGAACAGTGAAAACACAAGCACAATCGACTGCCACTTTCATACATACAGGCATGTAAAAAAAGATATAAACGTTTCGATTTCCTGAATAAAACTTTAAAAAAACCGGAAAAACTTTGGAGCTGAATAGAACTGATCAAAATTTATGTGTAGGGCGATTTTAATAACTTATAGCACAACGTCAACCCCCTAATACTGAAAGGCAGCCATTTTCTGTTTGTCTCTTAAAATATAGTCACGGTCACGAGATAAGGATAGGCAGGAACAATAAATAAAACAATAAAGAAAATTACAAATTGTTTTTATGTATTCCTGTTTCAATACGAAAATAACTTAAATTGACTTCTTGAAAACGAATTTGTCACAACTTCTTGGTAAAATGTTTTCAAAGGTAACATACGTTAGAGAAATGTAGAATACCCGAACCTCATTACAAACTTCCTGTGGATGCCCTGTTGGATAACCATTGGATTCAGGGCCCGATTTAGAAAATTTGGTATAGTAGGCACAAGACGCAGGAAGGGGCCCCCCCATGTTATTTGTTCATCACAAAAACTAATTTTATAACAATAATTGGTACTTACGTATTTGGTTGACCGTTTCACAGATGTCACCAAAATGTTTGAGAAAATCGTGACATTACTTGTAACTCTTGGCAAAACAAAATAAAGCAGATGAAAATTAAAAACATAATAGTTAGATAATTAATATAATTACAAGAATATGATAGTGGGAGAAACGGTCGACGGACATCTACGTAAATACCCAAAAATTTATGTAACTACTTTTTTTTTCGATAAAATTTTTTCGATACTTTTGAAATTTAGGGGCCCTCTAAATTATGGGGGCCCTAGGCCCGTGCCTCACGGGCCTAATGATAAATCAGGGCCTGATTGGATTAGAAAGAGAAAGGTCGCGAGTTCGAAACCAACCAAAGACAGTCGCGTACAAAAGGAGCTGGTGCATGTTAAATCTGTGGTGACCTCAAATGTCCTCACGTTGGTGTGGTGTAGAAGTTTGGAGTGGGGTGCCATCTCAAGTGTTATCTGGTAATCTGACAGTGTTTCAAAATAACGTGGTGTTGTCCTCGATTCTATCCCTTTTTGATTGATCCTGGCCTTCGTTGAAATCCATTGTGTTGCTCTGTTACAAAGTTAATTAAAATACCTACCTACCTTATTAAAACTTAATAAATATTGTTGCAGGAGCTTTGAAATAATTGTATCGTATTTTTTTATTTGTATGTAGTATACGAATGGTAATGGTAACTTTAGTTAACGTCGCACTAGAGCAACACGACAAGCTATTGACATCGGTCCGGGATCAGTCCCTTAAGGGAAAGATCTGAGGACAACACCTCGTAATTTTGAACCACTGTCAGATGACGAAGCAACACCTGAGCTGGCACCCTACTCTCCAAACTTCCACACCCACCCAACGTGAGAACTTTCGGCCACGATAGATTTAAGGTGCACCAGCCGCCTCTACACCATACGCTTACAAATATCCATACCCGGACCCGGCTTCGAACCAGGAACCTTCCGATCTAGAGGCTAACACCTTAACCACTATACCGGTTGGTTGGCAGTATACGAAAAGAATAAACAGAAGCAATGAAAACTTTTCGTCAAACTATCAATTTTATGGCAACCATTGCTATCCATCCAATATGTATTTATACAAGGTGTCTTAAAAGTTCCCGTACTGAAGATTCGTGAATTTATTAAACAAAAACAACAAACTTTAAAACAATTCTTTTTATGCTAATGGTATAAAGCACTTTTAACCTAACGTAGGAAAAAATGTGAACTTACATTTATAATAAATGTTCAAAATTTCTGCCTTTTTCTTGGAGGCAAACCTGAAGTCGTTTGCGCATATTTTTTGAAACGCGTATCAAGATGCTGGGAGTGATTTCTTGGTATCCTTTGAGTCATGGCAATTTTCAGATCACATATTGTTTGGTGATTACCTTCATAAACTTTGTACTTTAAATTGTTTGAATAATTCTTTGAAAGATGTTATTTAGCAGAGATAATCTAACGTTACTTTATTGAAAAAAGAAAGAACCGTAACAAAAAAGAGATCATAATTAAAGCTAGCGAAAAACAGCACGAGCCACTTAAAAGATAGAACTAATACAAAAAAGTTACAGTTATAACAAAACACGTTAACACTTAGAATAACTAGTTACAACACTTTCCCTTGTTAATTGTTTTTTTGATTGATTAGTTCATAAGTCCCTTTTGTTGACACAAGATCAATAACCGAGGCTTGGTTAATGGCTTGGTCATAATATCAGCAAGTTGTCTTTCGGTTGATACTTTTTCAATATGCACCTTGCCTTCCATCACTTTTTCACGAATAAAGAAATGCTTGATTTCGATATGTTTGGTCCTTCGATGATATTCCGGATTGTGGGCAAGCTTTACAGCTGCTTGATTGTCTACTTGAAGTGAGGGCACTTCTTTTAGGTTCACTATTCCCTGATACAGTCTTGTAAGCCAAAGGACTTCTTTGACTGCCTCAGATGCTGCCACAACTTCAGCCTCTGTGGTTGAAGTGGCTACAATAGATTGTCTCTGACTGTGCCAAGAAATTGCACCTCCGGCGTATACCATTACTGAACCAGATGTTGATCTTCCTGTATTAGAACATCCACCGAAATCTGCATCACTGTAGCATTCCAGCACTCTACTTCTACCAGTTACATGGTAAGTGATTGCCAGATTAGTTGTACCTGCTATGTAGCGGAACACTCTCTTTACTCTCATAATATCCTCTGTAGATGGATTTTCTAGTGACTTGGATAGAAACCCAACACTGTAAGCTATATCTGGCCTTGTTCCCACCATCAGATACATTAAGGCACCAACCGCCTGACGATATGGGAAATCCGGTCTTTTGGTGTCCTCAGGTTTCTGGAACTTTGATTCCTTCAGCATGGGAGTTAGTGCAGGTTTGCACCCTTCAAATCCAAACCGCTGGAGGATTTTTCTGGCATATCCTTTCTGATTAATTTCAATAGAGCCATCTTTGTGACGTTCAATTTCAAGTCCCAGAAAGCAGGAAACTTTTCCAATGCACATCTTAAATCTAGCTTTTAATTCTTTAAGGAATGCATTCATGTCCTCTTGGTTAGTTGCAGCAACCAGTCCATCGTCAACATATAACACTATGAGTACTTTATTACCGTTCTCTTCTCTAATATATAGACACGGGTCAGCATCACTTGCTTTAAAACCATGTGTCAGCAAAAACTGGCCAAAACACTTGTTCCAGCAACGTGGAGCCTGTTTCAGACCATACAAGCTGCGCTTGAGCCTGCAAACGCGTCCTGTTCCATCCTTATAACCTCCTGGCTGTTGCATGTAGATGGTTTCATCAAGTTCTCCATACAGAAAGGCTATTGATACGTCAAACTGCGACAAATACATTTTCTCCTCAGCAGCAATGCTCAATATTGCACGTATTGTTCCCAACTTAGCTACTGGACTGTAAGTTTCACTGTAATCAATGCCTTGGCGTTGACTGTAACCTTTCACGACAAGCCTAGCTTTGTATTTGTTGATGCTGCCATCTGGATTTGTCTTGATTTTGTAGACCCATCTGCATGGTATAAACTTGCTTCCTGCTGGTAGATCAGTCAGCTCCCATGTTTGGTTTTCTTTATGAGAAGTCAATTCATTGTCCATGGCTTTCTTCCAGTTTACACTTTCTTTGCCATTAACTGCCTCTTCAAATGTTCCAGGACTATCAGTCTCATAAATAAATGATTCGGCTTCCATAATGTAGTCCTCAAAACGCGCAGGCTGGTGTAATAGAGAACGGTTTCGCAACTGTCTATCACCTGAATTTTTGAGCTCCTTACCATTGTCTTCTTCGACATCACTTGTCCTTCCTGGCTCATTTTCTTCTGATTCATCTTCAGAATCGCTTTGAGATTTTTGTTTTCCAATCAATTTCTCCTCATCGGACTTTCCCTCGTCAGGAAGTCCTTTTATCATCAGTTCAATGTGGTGATATTTGCTAGATTGCTCTTGAAAAATTACATCTCTTGAGAAAAAAACTCGGTTCTCTCCTTTCAACCAAATCCTGTAACGCTCATCACCGTCATATCCAACAAGATAGCCCTTGACAGCTTTCTTGTCCATTTTCCTCCTCTTTTGAACAGGAACATGAACATAGCAAGTGGAACTCATCACTCGCAAATGTTTCAGGCGAGGTTTCTTTTTCATCCACAATTCATATGGGCTAGCACCTTCCACTGATGATTTGCCTGTTCTGTTCAAAATATATACAGCAGAGGTAACGAGTTCAGCCCACATTGCAGCAGGATAATTGGCATCAGGATTTGAATATTTGAATGTTCTTGCCATTTCTACAATGGTGCGCATCTCACGTTCACTGGCGCCAATTTGCTCTGGCGTGTAAGGTGCAGTTAGTCTTTGCGTGATTCCTTTTTGGCATAAAACGGCACAAACTTCTTTGTTGTCAAATTCACCCCCATTGTCACTGAGAAATTCTTTAACAGAATGCCCTAAGTTTTTAGCATGAGCGAGCATTTGCTTAAGCCCATTCTTTACTTCTGATTTTTCCTTAATTACAAAACTATAGCGAAATTTGGTATAACTATCTTTGAATACAACCAAGAATCGTTTCTTTTGAAATGAGTAATCAAAGGGTCCACACACATCAGCTGAAACCAGTTCACCAGGATGGGAAGCTTTCTTTCTGGTTCCGAATGGTAATCGATGTGCTTTGCCATAAACACATGATTCACAGGGTTCGTTATCTAGGCGAACACTGATTCCCAGTTCTTTTTGCAATATATCTTTGATGTGGCGTTTATCTTGACGTCCCCATCTTTCATGATACAGCTGCAACAAGGAGCTGTCTTCCACAACTGCATTTACTTCTGCTCCTTTCTCAGGCACAATCGGTTCAATAGCAGCCTTGAAGAGAGTTCCATTTACACTTCGTGTTCCATATAGTACAGCTACTCCATTGACTATTAGCCAACACTCAGTAGGGGATGACCTGAATTCACTATTGACATTCCTATCTTGAGCAGCCAGCACTGAAAACAAGTTTCTGCTTATCTCGGGCACATACCAGACATCTTGTAGTTGAATTTCTTGGCATTTCTCATTAATAGTGGTCTTTACACAAATAGTGCCTTTTCCGAGTGCAGCCAAGGTTTCTTTTCCAGCAGCCTTAATGCAACAAGGACTATGGAAACTAGTAAACTCTACAAAATACTCTGGACAATTTGTGATATGACGAGTTGCTCCGTTATCAACCCAGAAGGATGTTAAATCCATTTCAGCAGCACAGACTTCACCACAGATGGACATCAGGGACACATTGGCAGTCTCCATGTTTCCATTCACTGGTTTTTTCCTGCTCGGTCTTCCATCGGAAATCCACTTTCGGCAGTCCTTCACCCAGTGTCCCCTTTTGTTGCAATAGTTGCAGACGTCTTCTTTTCTTGATTGCTTCAGGAATCTACCCTTGCCATCTTGCATATGCCTGTCTTGGTTAGTAGCTGGCAAAGCTTCCTGAATGGTTCTTTCACTCGTTTCAGATTTTGCAAAATTCCTCTCAAACATGCACAGTTGATTTGTAAGTTCATCGAAAGTCCGGTCCTCATTTTTGGCTAACAACATCCAACTGGACTTAAACGTCTCAAAGCTGCTTGGCAAAATATTTAAAACTTTGCACACTAGCATTAGATTTGGTAGCTTGTTTTACTTAAACATATTACCTAAATGTAATAAGTAAAACAGTTAAATAATAGTTTATTGAAGATATCGTAAGGACAAGAACAGCAATCAAAAAAAAAGAACAGCATAATAAAAAGACTTGACTAACTGTAGTGAAAGTTGTAGTTACTTTGTTACAGTTACCGAGGTATATTTAACAGGTATTGATTTATAATTTAACACTTCCCCTAAATCCATACCTACAATACACCTAAGGAAACAAAACAAACAAAATATCATATATATAATGAGGGGGAAAATTAAATTCCAGTGTCAACTTGACACATTCCAATTAATTCACGAAGTTTCTGGAAACGAAACTTGGGTAAAGGTTTCGTGAAAATGTCTGCAGCCTGACATTCACTGCTACAGAACCGAATGTCCAAAAGTCCATCCTGGAACTTTTCTCGTACAAATTTGTATCGAACATCAATATGTTTTGTTCGATTGTGGAATTCAGGATTTTTAATCAGTCTTATAGCACTTTCATTGTCCACCTGAAGTACAGGAACACTGATGGAAGAAATATCCAGGAACAGTCTGTGTAACCAAATAGCTTCTTTCGATGCCTGACTGGTAGCAACAAACTCAGCTTCTGTTGTAGACAATGCCACACATTTCTGTCGTCGGCTGGCCCAGGTAATCGCTCCTCCACTAAACTTGAAAACCATTCCTGAGGTGGATTTTCTGGTAGTGGGATCGCCAGCGTAATCAGAATCACTGAAGGCTTCTAATAGTGATGAGCTTTTGATATTTGACTGATACAAAATACCCCATCTAGTGGTTCCTCGCAAATACTTCAAGACTTTCTTGATTAAACACCAATGTCTTTTTAATGGCTTGTCCAAGACTTGAGATAACACACTAATTGCATAAGCAATATCTGGTCTTGTGACAGTAGCCAGGTACATGAGGCTACCAACGGCTTGTCTGTAGGGTGTTCCACTGTCAAGTTTTTCAGATGATTCTACTGATAATATATCCTTATCAATAGGAACACAGACAGGATTGGCAGTAGACATGTTGAAACAGTCCAAGACTTTCTTACAATAACTTTCTTGATGAATGAAAATGGACCCATCCTCTAAATATTGGATTTGCATGCCTAGAAAATAATTTGCAGATTCAACCTTGATACTAAACTCTTCTGCGAGTTTTCCAAAAAACATATCGAGCAATTTTTTATCTCTGGCAGCAACAATTCCATCATCAATATAGAGAACTAAGAACAAAGATTTATCGTTGTTCACAAACAAACAAGGATCACTATTCATCTGCTCAAGTTTACAGTTCTGAAGAAAGCTCTTGAACCTTTGGTTCCAACATCTGGGAGCTTGCTTCAATCCATACAGGCTTTTTAATAATTTGCAGACCCGTCCAGAACCATCTTCATATCCTTGAGGTTGCTTCATATAGATTTCTTCACTGATTTCTCCATATAGGAATGCACTCCTTACATCAAACTGTGCTAACTTTAAATTATTTCTTGCAGCAACACTTAAAACAGTTCTGATGGTATCCCAACGAACAACTGGACTGAAGGTTTCTTGATAATCAATTTCGTGCTTCTGTGAAAACCTTTCACCACGAGTCTGGCTTTTAAACGCTCTACTTCACCATCAGCATTTCGCTTTATCTTGTAAACCCAGCGATTGTCGATGGCTTTTCTACCATCCGGTAGGTCCACTAACTTCCAAGTGTTATTTTCATTCAGTGAACTCAATTCCTCTTGCATTGCACTTTTCCACCCACTTATGTTAGCTGAATGAACGGCTTCTTGAAACGTTGCTGGCTCATCATTTTCAGCAAGCATAACAAAATCATCAAATCTTGATGGTTTCTGCATTCGAGCTCTGTCTCGTAGATTAATTTGGTTTTCATCATCTTTAATGAAATCTACATTGTGAATTTCAGCAGCTTCCCCATTTCTGGTACTATCTGTTTCACACAAGTTTTCTGTAGAATGCATAGGAATCTGATTCACTAACATTTTCTGTGAAGTAACCTCACTTTTAAAAACAATGTCCCGTGATAAAATAATTTCATTTTTATCTGGAATCCACACTCTATATCCTTCATTTCCACAGTATCCCACAAGATGTCCCTTCAAAGCCTTTTTGTCGAATTTTTTCCTTTTCTGTTTAGGGATATGCACAAAGCACTCTGTACCAAAGATTTTCAAATGATCAATTGCTGGGGCTTTACCAAACCACAGTTCATATGGTGATTTACCCTCTTCTGGAGAAGGACCTGTGCGATTAATCACATATGCAGCTGAATTAACAGCCTCACCCCACAGTCTTTCTGGTAAATCCTTAGCATGCAGCATGAATCTTGCAGCTTCAACTAAAATTCTATTCTCCCTTTCAATTACTCCGTTTTGTTCAGGAGTATAAGGCATGGATGTTCGATGATTGAGCCCAGATTTCTGTACAATATCATGCACTTCAGAGTTGTTGAACTCTCCACCTCCATCAGTAAATAATTGTTTCAATGTATAACCAGCAGTCTTAACTTCTCTCAAAAACCTAGACAACATGATTTTAACCTCAGACTTTTCTTTTATCGTATAAACAGTCCTGTATTTGGAACAATCATCTTTAAATGCCACAAAGTATCTATTTCCACCTAGTGACTTTTCAGGCATTGGTCCACACACATCAGCATGAATAAGCTGACCAGGTTTTGTAGGACGTTCTTGGCGTGAGCCAAAGCTAAGCCTATGCATTTTGCCATACATACAGGCATCACAAAATTCACTGTCGAGCTTTACATCAATACCTTTAAGTTTTAGAAACTTTTGAACATGGCGCTTATTTTGATGTCCCATTCACTCATGCCATAACTGAAGACTATCATTGTCGACAGCCACACAAGCAGATTCTGGAACTAAAACACATAAAAGAAGTCTGTAAACACTATTGTGTCTTATGCCAACAGCTACAGTTTCACCACTTTTGTTTTTGAACTGTCGTACTTTGTTATTAGCATATTCACAAAGTCCATTGTCTAATGCAGAACCAGATGAGAAGAGATTTTGATCACAGTCGGGAACATACCAAACTTTAGTGAGTTTACCAGGTTTCCATTCACCACTAACAAGCATTTCAATTTGTATCTCACCAATACCTTTGGCAAACATAGATCTTCCATCGCCTAATCGTAATGGCTTTGGGATATCAAATTGTTCATAACAGCAAAACCAATTTAACTTGGATGATATGTGATGAGATGCACCTGAGTCTATAAGCCAGTAATCTTGACTTTTCAGCTCAGCGATTGTCATAAAGGCTTGACCAGACTTTGATTCGTCTTTACCAGCGTTATTGCCACCTTTTAGTGAATAGCAATTCTTTTTCAAATGTCCAGGACGGCCACAGGCATAACACTTAATTTTCTTCTTCCACTCTTTTTGACTAGTCGCTACTTTTTCAGGGAACTTTCTACCATAACTGCTATTTGGCTTCACTACAAAAGCCACATTTTTGCTTTCAACAGGAGGTTTCACTTCTTCCAAACGTTGCTCATGTAGGCGTAACCTTTCAGTAAGACTTGAAAGAGTTCTTTCACTGTTTGGAACAGATTCCCAGGCATTTTTGAACTCAAGGTATTCATTGGGTAATGTATTTAAAATTCTGTTGAGCAACATAGATTTTGGTAGCTGCACATTTTCATTCTTGAGTTCTTCCTGCAGTTCCTGCCAAATTCTTTGCAATTTAGACACATGGGTAGCAATATTGTCCAAAGGATCTTTTGTGTAGTTGAAAAGTTGGGAGTACAGCAAATCCAACCTTCGCTCGTTTTTCTGCTCGTTCACAGAATGAAGAGAATCCCACATTTCTTTACCAGTTTTACATGTTAAAATGTGCTGCTTAGGCTCAGGCCTAACACTCGAACCAATTACAAATCGAGCAATGGCATCTGCTTCTTGATAAGCTTTCAAGCTTGCAGCATGGGCTTTTCTTTCATCTTCTGTAGTAAATACTGTGGTCGATTCAGGCCTAGTCATTTCACCCAGTACTATGGGCATGGCTTTCTGAACAGTGAGCTGCAGTTCAATATCAAATTTCCAGCTCACCCAGTTCCTTTCACCTTCTAATTTCTCAATGAAATTAAATTTCTCCATGTTAGAGTTCATCGACAAACAACTGTACAGAGCGCACTTGCCTTTGACGATCAGGAACTTAAGCCTATCGACTTGCCGGTCACGATATTTACCTCTTTCAAAGACTATTATTCAACGATGCGCAAATCAGCATATCTGGGCCCATAACCACTTAAACATATTACCAAAATGTAATAAGTAAAACAGTTAAATAATAGTTTATTGAAGATATTGTAAGGACAAGAACAGCAATAAAAAAAAAAGAACAGCATAATAAAAAGACTTGACTAACTGTAGTGAAAGTTGTAGTTACTTTGTTACAGTTACCGAGGTATATTTAACAGGTATTGATTTATAATGTAACAGTTTTCACCTCTATCTTTGAGACCATTGTTCAGCTCGTTCCACAGACTCCTGAGTTTAGCAATGTGTGTGGAAACATCATCGCAAAGTGACCAGTTAAAAGCAAAAAATTTTGTACAAATTTTGAATAGCTGATGTTTTGAAGTGGCTTCAAACTGCTGTTTTAGAGCTTCCCAAGCCTCACATGCAGTCTCTTTGTCCATGATTTTCTGATACACTGTATCAGTAACCGTACTTGCGATCATAGACTTGGCATAACTATTTGCCTTGCGGTAGAAATCACTCTGTTGCTTGTGATCCTTGATTGCATCTGCATTTTCTGAGCTGAGCAAAGGTTCTGGCTTGACTAGCTTGCCATCAATCACTTCTAGAGCTCCTTCATGGTAATCTAGCAAGTCTCTAATTTTTCTTTTCCAAATTGGCCAGTCAGATTATCCAGTTAATAATTTAACGTGTCTTGTTAAATCCATTCTTTCTGGAATCGTTTGCTTGAGGTGAAACGAGTTCTTAATTATAATCACAAATACTGTCGAACTAGACACAAGTTTGGCTAAGCAATAGCAGTCTATCGTTAGCGGTATAGCTAAGCCTAATAGCGGTAGCAATTGCTTCCAAATGTAGTGAATCTATTATTCTATTAAAAAACTCATCGATCTACTTACTAGCACAGGTTCCAGCGAGTTGATGGCCCATAACCTGTTTGAATAATTCTTTGAAAGATGTTATTTAGCAGAGATGATCTAACGTTACTTTATTGAAAAAAGAAAGAACCGTAACAAAAAAGAGATCATAATTAAAGCTAGCGAAAAACAGCACGAGCCACTTAAAAGATAGAACTAATACAAAAAAGTTACAGTTATAACAAAACACGTTAACACTTAGAATAACTAGTTACAACATAAATATCCCCACAGAAAAAAGTCAGGGATGTGCAGATGAGGGAACGAGGTGGCCAAGGGTTTCTTGAGATGAGTAAATCACCAGAAAATACTTGAAGCATGCCCAAGGTATAGTAGATTACAACGTCTTATTGTAACCATCTCCTCTATGGTTGGTCAACCGGTATAGTGGTTAGCTTCTAGATCGGAAGGTTCCTGATTCGAATCCGGGTCCGGGCATGGATGTTTGTAAGCATATGGTGTAGAGGCAGCTGGTGCACCTTAAATCTGTCATGGTCGAAAGTCCTCACGTTGGGTGGGTGTGGAAGTTTGGAGAGTAGGGTGCCAGCTCAGGTGTTGCTTCGTCATCTAACAGTGGTTCAAAATTACGGGGTGTTGTCCTCAGATCTTTTCCTTAAGGGACTGATCCCGGACCGACGTCAATAGCTCGTCGTGTTGCTCTAGTACGACGTTAACTAAAATTACCATTACCATTACCTCTATGGTTGGAACCAAGAGTCTAGTTCTTTCACTTCTAATAATGCTACAAATTGTTGAATAAGTTGATATAGCGTATCTTTACTCGGTATTGCATCATTTGGAAATTTATTTCGCCAAAATCTATTACAACTTTCATATGATTTATGCCGACCAACCGGTATAGTGGTTAAGGTGTTAGCCTCTTGATCGGAAGGTTCCTGGTTCGAATCCGGGTCCGGGCATGGATGTTTGTAAGCGTATGGTGTAGGGGCGGCTGGAGCACCTTAAATCTGTCGTGGCCGAAAGTCCTCACGTTGGGTTGGCGTGGAAGTTTGGAGAGTGGGGTGCCAGCTCAGGTGTTGCTTCGTCATCTGACCGTGGTTCAAAATTACGAGGTGCTGTCCTCGGATCTTTCCCTCAAGGGACTGATCCCGGACCGTCGTCAATAGCCCGTTGTGTTGCTCTAGTATGACGTTAACTAAAATTACCAATTACTTTATCATATGATTTATATTCAAAATAATCCTCAAACAATGCAATTCTCTGAATGCGTGATAAATTCATCTTGCAATGAAGAAAAAAATGACATGGAACTTTATTATCGCACCACTTGAGTGCAAAGAAAATCAAACGATAAAAATTAAAGAGTCGGTAAAACTATAAGCAGACGATAAAATTCAATAATTAAAAAAAAACACGGACAATAAATTTTTAAAAAGTTGGAGTACGAAAACCTTTAGGACACTCTGTATAATGTGTTCGGGTGTGGCAACACATTTCTATATTGTTATTTTAAAATATTATTTACTTCAAAATGGCTAACCGTGTACGTCGTGTTGTGGAAGCCGATTTATCTAATGTTGAATTTGATACCAGTGAAGATGTTGAAATTATTCCTACATTTGATGCCATAGGTCTTAGAGAAGATCTACTTAGAGGAATATATGCTTACGGTAATTTGATTTTCTATACTTGTTGAAGCACTTTATTCTGACCCCAAGCTCAATCGAAATTCATGTTTAGTTAGTGGTTATTTAAACGGTGAGTCGCACCTAATAATTTGGGGATGCAGTTCAAAAGATAACCTGTTTCAACTGAAAAATTACGTGAATGTTCGTTCGAAAGCAACGCAGTGATGTATCATTTTGTCCCACTTTTTTAAGTATATCACCAACCATTCTTTACAAGATTTCGGAGTAATTTTTTTAAATTTTCTTCCTTTTTTTCTTTCTACATTTGCAATAGTGTATCGTGCTCAGTCAATGTCTGAAAACTGAATCATTTGATGATTAAAATTGATATGAAATTCCTTTTCAGGATTTGAGCGTCCATCGGCCATTCAGCAAAGAGCCATCACGCCAGTCATGAAGGGACGAGATGTCATTGCTCAGTAAGTAAATTTTGAAATGTTTAATTGTGTGACAAATGTTGTTGTCTTGTTCAAACCCTACTGGAAAAGATGGATGTTCAGCTTTTCTAATGTGTTTCACCTAGGTGTTCAACATGTTTAGACAATACCTGTCTAAACATGTTGAGCACCTGGGTGAAAATTGTTTAATGTGGTACTTGGTGGAGTGGTCGTTCACGGTAAGACGTTTGTCGCCAACTAATTTTTGTCGCCAAATCAAGATGGCGACCAAATTCCGTAACAGCAGATGGGGTTGCCATAACAAAAACGGCAGTTGTGAAGAAAATCCACAAAAGGTGAAGGTTACCATATTTGGCGACAAATCGCCTTCTTACCGTGAACGACCACTCCACCCTTTGGGCTAGTGTTAATCAATGTCTTGTCTATGTATCATGTGTTCGTTGGATACTATATAAGGAGCAATTTTCTTTATTAACCCTCGGTACAGCTACACTCTACGTTTATGAGCGATGGCAACGGCTTTGCCGATTTTTTTGGCGCACTTCTAAAGTCGCCAAGGAAAAAATTATTTCCTAACTGTTTTTCTGTCACAATTTTTTTTTCTTTTTACAACACATTTGAGAACGTTTAAAAAAATATATTGAAAATAAAAAGGAAAAAAAACGCATAAACTAAAATGTTTTTACAAAATAAGTTCTTTTTACAAAGGAAAACAAAAACTTCAATACACAATTTAGAACTTTTTGAACTATATATTTTTTAAAACGTTATAAAAAATTAATATGCTTTAAGATAAATTTTTTTTTGACATATGGAAGTAATACTGGTTTTAAAGGAATAGGGTCAACTTAGAACCACTAATTTTTTATGTTGCTTTAAACTCCTCCCAATTCATGTCCCTAACTATTTCCAAAAATTTAGTAAAATAATCCTGTTTCAAATCATTACACGAATTTTTGAATAAGTATGTGGCCAAATAAAAATGAAACGGGGTCTGCCTATTATGTGTAGGCAGCGTGCTTTTTACGTGCCTCCACATTGTCTCAATGGTATTTGTGTGGCATTTTGACACCGGATCAACGAATGTAAGAGAATAGTTTACGGTTAAATGAATGGAACCAGCATTCTCTACCCCCATGTACCCTTTCCAGCAGTCGGAATGAACAGTGGTTCCAGGCTCAACACATTCTGTCAAAACTTTAATGAGGGTATCTTTCGAACGATTGTGAACTGCAACCAAAAACATTTTCCCCGAGCCTCTTTCAATTCCCCCGAAAACCCATTGACCCTCAACTTAAGGACCGCGGTTGTATTTTCTTTTCCCAAATTTAGACTCGTCAATTTCTACAATTTTTCCGACCCCGCATATTTTTACTGATTGCAATTGAACGAAATCAGCGATAACCTCGTTAAAAAATTGCTTCCAATCCGCTATGGTAGTTGGTGAAAAAGAATACTCAACCCCAATATCACTAGATTTTGTCCCCCTCACTATTTCATACGTCAAAAGAAAGATCTCCTCCAGCTTCAAATTACTACCCATAAACCATGAACCATACCTTATGGTTTTATGAGTAGTACATTTCTTATTACTGTCAGAAGTTCCAGTGCAAACCCAATCGTATCCATCTGAAATGGAACTTCTGACAGTGAATTTCATAGGAGCGTTGCATTTGGGGCACAATAATTCTGACTTAAGCAATCCTGATTCCTTTAGGAAATCCAACAGGAGTTGCTTATTCATACATAAACGAACACAAAACAAACGATTAGCCACTCCTTCAGTGCCAAACGTTTGCCTTCCAGCAGAAAAACTGAGCTGCGAATGTAGGGTAAGAATACCCTGAAACTTATCTATTATGCAAAATACAGTGGGCATGTTGAAAAAAGAAAAAGAATTGTAAAAGAAAAAAAGCAAGAAATAATACAACCTGTAACAGCAGAATTCTTCCGAAAAAAATAACGAAACAGAAAATGGTTAAAAAACAAAACGCATAATTCTTTCATAAAAAGTATTGTAATAAAATTAAAATTCCACGACTTTCAAAATACAAATAAGTGGACCAATGGTATCACTGAAAACGATTTAAAAGGACCAATGCAATCAAAGGATGTTTCAAAAACTAAATAACCAATGGGAAGAAAGAAGAGGTTGCCATGAAAACCACAACAACCGCAACGAAAGATGGGTAGCCGTAATGTATCGCAGCTCGCTACTAGAAAAGCGCCAAAAATATTGTCAAGCCGTTGCTATCGCTCATAAACGTAGAGTGTAGCTGTACCTAACCCTCTTATTCCTTTATTACTACCTGTTAATGCTGCAGCGCAGTGAAAACATTGACACAGTGTGTCCAGGTGTAAGGTCATTTGTTTCAAAATATCTACTAATAATTTCCAATATTTTCTCCATTTGTTTTTCCTTCCCATTTTTCACAACATAAAACATCTTCTGATATGTTTTAAAAGTATCTCACATAAAAAGACAGTTCAGTAATCTGAATAGTTTTGTCAAGCTGTTGAGCTAATACAGAAGAGTTTAGTAATCAATTTAACAGAACTGATTCTATACTGTGCGAGAAATGGCATCTCTTGATAGTCGTAATGTTTTTAAATCGTTACCAAATAACAAAAGAATCAGAATGCCCTTGTGTGAAGGGGGTTGGTGCATGTTCAATCTGTTGTGGCCTGAAATGTAGACGTGGGAGTTTGGAGAATGGAGTGCCAAATGGGTTCAAAACGATTACACGTACTCGAATCTGCCCCTTCGAGGGTTCGTCCAGGACCGTTGCCGATGGCCTACTTGCATTACTCCATTGCAACGTTGATATAATAACTATTTTTAATGTTTGTCTGATTATTTGATCAATCTGTTTACTCATTTGATTGACTTGTGTTTGGTGCTGATTGTCACCGAGTCGAACACCTGTAAATTCATTAAGAAGTCAATCTGCCTTTACTCAAGTTGGAGTGTCCTGTGTATCGAATTCCCTTATTGTAACAGGGTTGTAACAGAACCGGGAATTCTCAGAAAACTTTTTATTTCTGGAAAATTTCCAAATTTCACAATAAATCAAGGAACTTCTGAAAACTGAAACACCAACTATTATCGTTTGTGCTATTTAGAGATGATTACGAGTGCTTTTGAGAATCAAATCAATCGTTTTCGCCGAAATTGTAATTCGAATAAAGAATCCTGGCGTCATAATTTTTAAACACAACTGAAATCAACAACAACTGCAGCATCGAATTTGTTAAGGGAAAGTAAAATCAGGGAAAATTTTGTGACACTGTCAGGGAACATTTTTTTGAAGATTTTGCTGCCACCCTGTTATTGATACCAATCACGGATCACAACATTTCTTAAGGGAATTTGAAAATCAGGAAAATCTTTGTAAGGCTATCAGGGAACCTTTTATAAGGATTTTGTTGCCCCACTGTGTAAAGATCTTCTCCTAATCTTCGAATGTCTCTTCCAGGGCTCAATCAGGAACAGGAAAGACGGCGACCTTTGCCATCGGCGTGTTGCAGATGCTGGACACTGAGATGAGGGAGACGCAGGTGCTCGTCCTCTCCCCCACCAGGGAGTTGGCCGTCCAGATTCAGAAGGTGAGATTCTTTGCCATGTGGAATCAACGTTGAGGGTCACGTCTTTAATTGATCCTTAGGACAAAGAAAAAAATGTTTGTTTCCTGTATCCCGACCGACCCTAAAGTTTTTATTAGACTTTTTTTCTGTAATTTAATTTTTTTTTAAAATCACGTTTGTTAAAACGATTCATTGATTATGATGTCAAGGTGATCGTAATCCAGGCTTCGAAATAGATTTTTTAATGCAGGTAAACTTAGGTGCACCTAAGTTTTTAAATTAGGTGCACATTTAAAAAAAACGTAATATAAGAGTATTGATGTAATGTAAACTACTTTATTAGTTGGGTATGTTTATATAGGTTAGTAGGAGAAAGTAAATAAAAACACTTAAACATCTAAATTCTCCGGCTCACAGCTGTCGCTTCAACAGAGCCATCTGGAAAATGTTTCGATCATCGGAAAGTCCTGGTGGCAGTGGCACAATTAAACCTTCCTCCTGTATAAAACCGTTACGACCCAGCGATTTTGTTTTCGCATAGTGTGTATTTAGGAATTTTAATTACGTTTCTATAGAGTGAGAGAGGTCGATACTAATATTTTGCTCAAACATCAAATTAACATAAAGCACGTTCCCCCCTTTTTTTTAAACTTTAGGTGCACTGTGTGCACCTAGCAGGGAAAAATTAGGTGCACAATTTTATTTTCATGTGCACCCGGGTATTTCGAGCCCTGGCGTAATCGATTTAATAATTGTAAAGAGCTTGTTACTTGACTACTGAAAAATTCTTAAAACGACTAATTTTTTCCTTTGGTACTAGTGATAACTGCCATCGCAGGTTGACATCTCCATGCTAGTGAGATATTTGTAGAAAAAATAACCTGTAGTCTAATGTATTGAAATGACCTCTTGCATGCTCAGCAATTCCTCGAATGCTTTAAGTCTTGTTGTCTGTAGGTCATTTTGGCTCTTGGGGATTACATGAACGTCCAGTGCCACTCCTGCATCGGAGGCACGAATCTCGGAGAAGACATTCGAAAGTTGGACTACGGACAACATGTCGTGTCTGGCACGCCTGGACGTGTGTTTGGTATGTATTCCCTTTTACTCTTCCTTCTAACACTAGTTTCACGACCTTATTTTTTTTTTCTGTGTTGTAAGTGCAGTTGTTTATTAAAAGCGTTTGAGTATCCATATCAATTTGCATGCAGGGTGTCTACTAGTCCCAAAAAAGTCTCTAAATCGCAAATTTTGACTTGAAAATGTATAAAAAAATTTTAAGACGAAAACTAAAGGTAACTGCAGCTGAACTTACACAAATGAAAAAATAAAAATGGCGCAACTTTCCAATCCAAGCCTATTTAGAGACAGTTTTGTATACACAAATTGATATATAATTTTTTACCAGCTTCATTAGATGCATAAAACATAAAAATAAAAAATTTACACAGCAAAATGTTTTTAAAGTGATTGATTGTGTAACTCGGTAATAACAAACCATGGTTTCAATATTTAAATCAACGATTAAAATCAAGTGATTTTTTTCAAAAATCATTGATTTAATCACTCTGAAACAATTAAATGCCACATTAAGAGTAGTGACCCATAACAAATATTTATTTAATCAGACTAATTTAGGTCTCACACTTACTGATACATTTGTTAACATGATGATGTTAGTTTACTCAAGAAAAACTATATAGGATGTCAACTTGTGTTTTAAAGTTAAACAATTATTTCATCCTTTGCTTTTGTTTTGAAAATTCATTTTTTAAATGTATTACCATGTAACACTACGATTTTTAGTAAAACAAATATTAATTTACCATGTCGCAAATTCCGATTGTTTACTTTAAATAAATATTGGTTACATGTCATGTCAGAAACTCAATTTTTTATTTAACAAATTTATAGGCCCTACAGAAATTTAAATAAAAAATCCGATTTAAATGAAATAAATCCAATTACTTGATTTTTCACACCCTGTAACAAACACACAACTATTAGGTGAGAAATGTCTTCCGGACACAGAAAGTCGGAAAATTCCGTACTTTGTCGAAGATGAAGCGTTTGGACTACGTAATTGTTTGTTGAGGTCATCTGGGGGGCGTGCCTAACGCTAGACAAGACGTTCCATCTCTTCAAAATCCTTATGTAGTTCACAACTGTCGCCTTTCCATGCATCTTTGGTGGCATTCCTATCTTTGTACATTTTTAATGTTTTGTCCCATGACACTGGTCTTATTTCTACCAATGAAACAAAGATTCCGTTATCAACACTTTCTGTCCTGAAAAGTAACACACTAAAAATACTATTTGAATACACAGATAATATTTGGAATGCTTCCTTTAAAATACATGTATAGTAGATATTGTCTGCAAAGTTTTTTCAAATATTTTTAGAACTTTTATAAACATGTGGCAGCAAGCAGGGATGTATTTCATTTTATTGTCTCAAAATAATTTGTTTTTAATAAGAGAAGAATTTTCACCTGTCGATTTTCCAAACTCTCAAATGTCCTTGAGACATTCAATTTTGTTTCTGCAATGCAATGTCTGCTACAAACACATTTGAAATGTTGCAAAAAGCTAGCTTGTACAGGCGACTGATTATCGAAAAAAACGGTATTTAATTGGTATAAAAAGATTAAAGAAGATCTGTCGAAAATGATTCGCAATCTGATGGACCCTCCACTTGGACTGATGATAAACACGTCAATCAGGTCAAAGAATGGATGCTTAGTGATCGTCGTTTAACACACAAGAAGAGACATTATTGAACATGTTCCTGTATCAGACATCGAAAACGACCCGATCATGGGTTTTCCATCGTGATAATGTGCTTTCTCATAATAGCATTATTTTTTTGACAAAGCATTCGACTAATATGGGTTCACAAGCTCTGTATTCACCTGATAGGGCATCGTGTGACTTTTTCTTATTTTCAAGGGTGAAGCTCCTTCTTCGTCGTCGCAGTTTTGAGTCCATCGATGCAATAAAAGAGGATTCGACGCGAACCCTGATGGGATTCCACTACACCGACTTTAAGGCATGTTTTGAGGATTTTTTTTGGGGGGGGGGAACGGCCAGAAATGCATTGAAGTCGGAGGAGATTACTTTGAAGGAGGTGTAATAAGTTTTGACCAATAAATTGATACCTTTTATTTTATGCCAGCACCAAGGTACTTTTTGATCACAGTAATATATGTGTCGGTATTTTCATGATCTGATTAACTACAGTCATAGTTGAATCTTTGTATGCTATCTAAATTCTCAGTGTATTCTTTTTTCAGATATGATTCGTAGAAGAAATTTGCGAACACGTTCAATTCGCATGCTCGTATTGGATGAAGCCGATGAAATGTTGAACAAAGGTAAGGTTCTTAATGTGTTAGGAGATTAATTGTATTGATTCCATACGAAAACGTAGTTTCTACGGAAGTGAATCGAGTTTGTTTGGTAAAATTTGAGTTGGCCAAAGTAGCACAAATTGTATAGTGGCTAAAATTCATAGTCTGTCCAGTGGAACAGAGGGGGCAGTCAGCAATGCCTTTCACACTATTCCGATGGTGATATGTCCTTGGAGATAGTCATGTCCATTTAAAATTCTGAAGTTGGCCACAAAGATCCGTCTATGGACTCCATTGGGACCGGATTCCATAGGCTTTTACACTTAGCATCAGTCTTGAGTTTTGCGTATTTATCGCCTCGCTCATTGTATGCTAAGGAAATAAGTGGCTGTACGAGTTTACATCTATATTCAGCCAGCGAGTCTGCCTTCTCATTGCCTGGCTTGTTATCCATTGGAAGAGGCCAATCCAACCAGCACAGTTTGAATTCACAGAGAATTGTTTGATTTGCCTCTTCTACGTGTGCCGAATTGCTGTTGTGGAAAGAGCAGAGCAGGGTGGTAACAGGTCAGATAATTACCTTACATCACGGAGTTGCCCGTGGTGTTCGCAAACCAGGGCTAGCCACGCAGTGGCTAGTTTTCTATAAAACTAATGGCTGATATGAGTAACCTAAAGTTTTTATTTTAAACTAAAACCAAAAAATAAAATATAAGTAACACATAAATATAACATAATTAATATTTCAAGTCATTAATTTTTTCCAAATTTTTGCTCATGCTATATAAAAAATTTTTTAATTAATATATTTTTAGCTTTTAAGTACAATTTTGGTGTTATTTTAAAGCCCTTTCGATCTATTTTCATTCAAAATTTGAGGAGTCTATACATTTATTAGTTGCAGAGTTGTAGTGCATGCGAGCTTGAAAATTACTATTCTGAGATAAATCGAATTTAAGTTTAAATAGGTATTTTTAGCATGGTAAACAAACAACTAAATATAAATGTTTGAAAAATCCTTATTATAAACAAACAAATGCAAATTTTTTCGTACATTTTTTTTTACCAGAATCGGAACATTTTTAAACTATTAAAATAGATCAAAATTGGAGAATCGATTTTTTTTAAGGGTTTTAACAGGGTGTCAAGATTTAAACCGATTTAAATCACAATTAATCTTACATTTTTATAACTAAGTAAATACAGGTCTACAGTAAATACTAATAGAAAAATCACAAGAAGTGGTCAAATGCTTTAATTTTTCTGCACTCGTGGTGATTTCAGCACTAATGGCTACACCAAGCTCAGAGGGAACTGGGTCAATTACTGCATATTATAAAAGATTGCAACAGCCAGTTGTGTAACATATTAGAATATACTATATATTGGAAACAGTAATGTAAACACATGACATAAAACTATGCCAGGAAGAGTAATGTATAAACATTTCTGATAAACAGCAGTCAGGATGATTGATTTTATTAGCTAAAAAAAACACAAGTGGGAAGTAAATTTTTTTAGGCATTTGTCAGTTAGCTCAGGGGTTTCCAAAGTGTGTGCCGCAGCACCCTGGGGTGCCACGTAGAGAGGTGCTGCAAAGCGCCCGTAACCTCCAATCTAAGCTATTTCTAACCAACAGAAAAAAGGGTTAAGGTCACTCGTCAAAAATTGGTTCACTCCCCAACCCATGTTTTCTTAGTAAGTAAAATGAAAGTGTTTGTGTGTGAATTTTAAATACCAGTTGTATTTATGAATTATGTTTATGTTCTTTGTTCTTTAATTTCTTTTTCAAAGTGGTACTAATATGAAATATGTATATATATGTAATAATATACCACAGATAAATATTACATGACGACGAGGGTGCAGCCTATTCTTCTGGTGTGCAATAGAGATTACAGAGTAGAAATATACATTTTCACACACAGCCGTTAAAATGTCAGCACGAAAAAAGATAGATCCAATATGAATTAAAACTAAGTGAAAATACATTTATTATTGCTGCTCGGCAGTTTTATTAACAGAATTTACTATAGTCTGATTATTTCTGTCCTCTATTCTACTTCTCAGACTATAGTTTAGGTCTGTCACTTACACTTACTGATAAATTTGTTAACATGATGGTGTAATTTTCTCAAGAAAAACTATGTAGGATGTCTACTTGTGTTTTAAAGTTAAACAAATGAAGTAAATATTGATTTACCATGTCACAAATTCCAAAAGTTTACTTAAAATATTGATTTACATGTCATGTCACAAATTCAATACAATGTATAGGGCCTGCGGAAATTCAAATAAAAAAATCTGATTCAAATAAAAAAATCTGATTAATTTTTTTTTTAATTTGAAATTTCTTGGGTATTTTTGGTAGCACTGTTATTTCAATAGAAAAGATGAATCTGTTTGTGAGTGAGTACAATATGGTGTGTTTTTCTTTAGCAGTTTTGTGTGCTTTTAGGTTTCAAGGACCAGATATACGATGTGTACCGATATCTCCCGCCCTGCACCCAAGTTGTTTTGATATCTGCGACACTGCCTCACGAGATTTTGGAAATGACGAGCAAGTTCATGACGGATCCCATCCGAATACTGGTCAAGCGGTGAGTTTGTCGAGTCGTTTGGCTTATGTGCAAACTGGCATTGCCCGGGACAGAGTTATGCCTTTAAAAAGTCAACCTCTCTGATTCCGACAAATCCGTAGTTATAAACAAAAGGCTATTGGGTCATTCAGAAAGTTTAGCTCATTTTTTTAAGATAAATACCAACGAAGCAGTACAAAAACATAAGACTATTTGATTGAATCGCATAATCACCATTTTGTTCTATGACTGTTTGCATGGTTCCCACACCTTTATCCAAAAAAAATTAATGGACTTTTCAAAACCAAAAAAAAAATATTTTTCAAGGACCTAAAATTTTTTATAACGACCTAAAACAAGGCATACACAAAAGTTGTCAATTAAAAAGAAAATTATAAAAAAATAGTAATAATTTTTTTATACAACTGTTAGTCAAAAAAGGGAAAGGTTATTGTCAATTTCGGGAACAATTTGGATTTTCTTTTCTCACAGAACCTGATTTTTTTTTTTGCAGAGTGGGTTTCTTGTTTTAATGCTAACTTTCAGGCTACTTGCACACATATCGATTTCCGTGATGCGATAAAATATCGTACGATAAATTCTTTTGGTGGCACGAAGAAGAGTATGAGAAGTGGCCGTCTTAATGGAGACCAGAAGTGTCAACTTAGACGAATAGCCATACTGTGGAGATCTAGACCTAGTATTATAAGTATATCACATAGTGTCAAAGCGTGAAACTCCGGTTTCATTCAGAATGAGGCTCAAATGACACACATGCTGTGGAGGAAACTAGTCTGGACAATTTCCAATGCAAGACGAAATTACACAATTATGTACTTGTTAAAAAAAATCAAGTACTTTTCACCAAGTTCCGTAATTTTCAAGGACTTTCAAGGGCCCCTAGTTAGGAAAAAAAAAATTCAAGGACCGTGGGAACCCTGGTTTGCCATCTTCCTAGCAGCTGGAAAGTTCCTTTTTTTTTTAAAATCATCAGGCTTATTTGTAAGGAAGTTTTTAGATGCTGTTTTGACAGTTAATCTTAAGAGGCTAGGTTCGTAGTTACCCCGCTACTACCTTGGACCTTCGATAAAATTTTGAACCTTGTTAAGTAGTTGCTTTTGAGTATGTACAGTACAAAATCCAGAATACTCCTGATTTTAGACTTTGGCCATTTTTCATTATTTGCAGGTTTTTTTTTGTCTTAAACCATAATCTTACCCCCTGCGCGAATGTGAGTTATTTATGTCCGGAACACGTTTGCAATACGATACAAAATCCTCGGAACCCTAATCCAACCCTCTGCAAATTTGTCCATCCGCTGTTTATGTCCAAAACATGTTTGTAATACTAAAATAGCAGACAGATAAATATGAGTCTTTTTAAAACAAAGAAAAACTTTTAATAAAAAATGCAACAAATTTTCTTTCAAATCTTCTACATTTTTGTGGCATTTACTCGGAACGTGCCCGTTCTTTCGCGTCGATTCGGTCGAGGTGGAATGCCTCGTTCTTTAAAAAATTGGCAGAGAGATGGATAAAGCGAGAGAGAAATGCCGATTCGCAAGACGTCCGGATTCTGGACTTTGTACTGGGTTTCGAATAAGAACAATCTCTATTCGGTCCCAAAAAAATACTGTTTTAGTGGTAAAAAAATTAATTTTGTGTGGACCTTTTGAATCCAATTTGGTTTGCACCTACCACACTTTACCTTATCTGAATGTCATTATGTAAGCTCATTTTACTCTGTTTGTGTAGTGATGAGTTGACCCTGGAAGGCATCAAGCAGTTCTTTGTGGCCGTGGAGCGGGAGGAGTGGAAGCTGGACACACTGTGCGACTTGTACGACACCCTCACCATAACACAGGCAGTCATCTTCTGCAACACAAAGAGGAAGGTACGTAATCTTTTTATAAAACATTCGAAATCGGTGGTGGTTTGAGACCACCCGAAGTACGATCGGACCGGGAGATTAAAAATCTGGGTGGTCCGTTGCATCGGTACCTATTTGATCCTAAATCGAGTGCATGTGTTTCTTTTCAAATGAGTTTCAAACTCCCAAAACTTACTTTTGGCAAGTTGTCGAAATTTATTTTGGTCACCCAATCGCAGAGTGCTTTCGGAGTTTCTCCGGCAAAGCATCGAAAATCCACGTATGTACGGTTCGCTCTGGAAATCGCATCGATGCAGGGTAAAGGGAAAAAATCTTCCTCCTACCTGGGACATTTTCACTCGATTCTTCAATCAGGATTGCAATATTTTTTCTGATGAAAAGGGAAAGTTTTTCACTTACGGGGAAATTGTGTATTAGATTTTTGTTTCTATAATTTAAGGATTCAACCTTTTATGTATACATGTGGTTTTGTATCATTTATATGTGTGTGCAAAATGAAATTATTTTTAGTTGTGAATTTTAGGACTGTTTTTAAAGAAAAGTAAGAGCTCCTCTTTCCTTTTTGTCCTTATTTTTGCGTTGCTACCAAAACAACCTCCTGAAATTTTATAAGGTTGCTCAGAAAAGGTTGAATACATTGTGTCTGAACTGTTTTCGATTAAGGACTGGTTTTGCAGTAGTTCCTTGAAGTAAGAGTTCAATCCTTACGAACAATTTTTGCATGGTTCAGGAAAATCCTCAAGTTGTCAGGGGATATAATTTTGTACAAAAAAAAGTCAGGACCTGGAAAATGATTGATCATGGCTTCTCAGATGCTTTGGAGAAAAGTAGCCAGTCATAAATTCAGATCCTTCATGAATAGAATTTTTCAACCGATTTTGAAAGAAACGGATAATATTTAACAGGCAAGGAATTTTGTTTCGGCCACTGGCTTAAATTGAAGAATTTTATGCTTTAAGATAACTAAATCCCAAATTGAGTTTAGTCAAATAGGTAGGATTATTTGAATGCAAAATTATTTGTGCTCTGTTTATTCATTTTTTACAGTACATAATTCTTAAATTGGTTTTTATTACTGGCTATTAGATGGTTATTTCTTTGTTTTTCACCTTAAAAACATGAATTGCTCAAGTATGGTCTAAAATTTTGTAAAAATTGAGTGGGAACCCTGTTTGAACCAGGTGGTAGCGGAACCTGGAAAGCCTGTAAAATATGGAAATTCCTTAGTATGGAAACTTCTGTGGAAATTTCTCAAGTTTTACAGAAAATGAGGGAAATTTTTATATTTGAATGGCCACCTTTATCGTTTGTCTTATTTAGAGATGCGCGATTATGAGTGCTTTTGAGAATCGAATCTATCGTATTCGCTGAAATTGTAATTAGAGTCTGGCATGGTAATGTTTAAACACTGCAAAAAACTGGCAATTTTATATTTGTGTCACTAATGATGTTTTTTTGGGTAGTAAATTGATATTTTTTCTGGTAATTATATTTTTGTAGAATTTTTTTTTAATGTATATTTTCATTTGATTTTGATGTGTAGTATGGATAATGTAGGGTCGTGTGTAATAAGTTTATTATCCAAATATTTTGTATTTTTTCTACAGTTTTTTCAATTGCTATTGTAAGAGTTTCATGAAGGGTTTTAACTCTTACAATGAGAATTAAAATATCTGTAGAGAAAAAATTCAAACTATTTGGGGAATTATCCCATCGGACACTAAACATTTAAAAATAGCGTTGTGTGGATACTGTATATCGATACGGATCACAACTTTTCTGAAGGAAATTGTAAAACCATGGAAAATTTTTGTGAGACAATCGGGGGAACTTTTTTGTCAAGGATTTTGCTGCCACCCTGTTTGAAATTTATCTTGAGCTTCGTACTCCCTGACATTCTGGAGCATTGAGTGAAATGTGATTTTCTTCTTCAGGTGGATTGGCTGACAGAGAAGATGAGGGAGGCCAACTTTACCGTTTCTTCGATGCATGGCGACATGCCCCAGAAGGAGAGGGACGCCATCATGAAGGAATTCCGATCGGGACAAACGTGAGTACTCGGGCAAACGGTGCAACTTTGATTACCTACAAGTACTTATCACCTACATATTGTGGGGAAGCAAAGTGATATGTGGAGTAAAAAATAAAACATTTATTCATTAAAAGATGTAAAACTATTTACAAAAAAAAAGTGAAAAACCAGCAATACATCTCTGTCCAATGTATGACCAAAATTGTGATCCGGTGTATTTGATTTTATTTGCTACTTTATTTCAATTGGACATACGTTTCTTTTGTCGTCAATTCTTGTGCAGTCAGTGCATATTCTCTATTTTTATTTTCCAGGCGTGTGCTTATAACTACCGACGTGTGGGCCAGAGGAATCGATGTTCAACAGGTCTCGCTGGTCATCAATTACGATCTTCCCAACAACAGAGAGTTGTACATCCACAGGTAGGTGCTACTGTAACTGTGCCGAAGGAGTGGATTGTAACGAATCGCTTCAAAGCTTTTACGTCAGTCACTCCTGCGCGATACATTTTCAACCACAACGTTCCCACTGTATTTGCCATCTGGACGGCTACGCGTTTCCGTTACGCCTCTTCGCATTTGCTGCGAAAGGTTGGTCGAGCAACCGGAGGGCCGCGAGTTCCATGTGGGGTGGTGCGTGTTAAATCTGTTGTGACCTCAAAGCGTCCTCCTGTTTGCATGGTGTGGATGTTTGGAGAGTGGGGTGCAAGCTCGGGTGTTGTGATCGTCATCTGACATTGGTGTCTTCAAATCTTTCCCGGATTGTCATCCATAGCCCGCTTTGTTGCTCCTGTACGACATTGATAAAATACCTACTGTTTTTAAAGTTGTTCGGATTATTCGATCTGTTTTATCGGCTTGTGTTCGGGGCAGTTTATCCTTTTCTGGATCTCGCCATTAAACGCATTAACCAACCAGTCCTGGAAATTTATTAACCCCTTGGGTACAGATTTATTTGAAAAAAAGTAGTTTGGATTATCGCGTTTGCACATTAGTTACTGTTATATTTTCATATTATCCTTTGCAAACTAGTTACTGTTATATTTCCGTATAATTTCGTTTGATAAGAATGGCAATAGTGTGTGAGAGATCACACAGCTTCTGATCTCTGCGTTCATTCCAAAAAATAATAATAATGTCCGATAACACAGCCGTGTGAATATTTGCATGTATGGAGTCGGATTAAATAAAGTGTATTTTTGTAGAGAACAATTCAATAATTTCACTCAAGGAGTCTCATAACAACAATCACTCTTGCCACAAACAAAAATGTACTAGTTTAATTTTGTCCTGTTTTGAATGACAACGTAGACTTGTCCGTAACTCGGGCAAAACAAGTGCGTGACAAGTCTCAGTCATCAAATGTACCCAAGGGGTTAAAAAAATTAATTTGCCTTTTCTCAAATTTTACACCAGTGTTTTAAAAGATATCAGTAACTGCTCATTTATGGCATGCAATTATAAGATTGCTAGCTATGATCTTTTAAAAAATTGCTGGCTTTCTTAGCCTGATCTGCTATAGTTGACACTGGCATTTTCTTGTCCCCGATGTTTCGTTTTTGATTTGAATGTTTTCCCTTCATTTACAGGATAGGCCGTTCTGGACGATTTGGACGCAAGGGTGTTGCCATCAATTTTGTGAAAGATGATGACATTAGGATTCTGAGAGATATAGAACAGTACTATTCGACACAGATCGACGAAATGCCCATGAATGGTAATTATACGCCTCTGAATCCAGCCGACAAGAAATCGGGAAAAATTGTCATTTACCTTGTTTATTAATTTATAACTGATTTTTTTTAACTGTCGTGACAAAGTCAAAAAAATTAATACGAATAATTAACAAATATTTTATTTACAAATTGAATAATATAAAAGAAAGAATATTTACAACCATTTGACATAGATACTACTAACTATAAGTATAATTTGGTAGGTACATAACAATGATGCATTAGCTATTATTAATTATTTATCAACTTCAGGGAGGGGGGATATAAATATTTTTTTACTGTAAATAAAAAATATTATGGCCTATAATTGTATGCTCCAATGTTTTTTATTTACAAAATGTAAAAAAAAAGTTTAACTTTCTTAAGGGGGTCCGGGACTCAAAAATCGTCAAATTTTCGAAATTTTTTTTTATTATTTTAAGAAATTCTCTGTGTTTTTCTGCTTAAAATGACTTCTAAATCCTGTTTCTATCTTAATTAGAACTAGAGATATAATCATTTTTGTGGTGCGTTGTTTTGAAAATCTAACACTCTTGACAGTTGTTGTCATGGCAACAACATCTGTTTTTAAAACTTTAAATGCGTTTTTCTCCATGATACATTTTTTCCAAGATTTCCTGTATTCAAATTGCTATAAGTCGAAAACCAATAAAGTTTAAGGGTTGAAATTTGGAATATATATATTTCAAACATTATACTTTAATTTTGATTCAACAAATTTGAAACAAATATTTACTTTTAAAAATATGACTTTTTAAAAAACAAGTACCTTAAAATTTTCAGAAATTTTCATTCAAATATTTTTTATTTTTTATTAAATTAATATTTTTTAAATTGCTGAAACAAAATTAAAGTTTATAAATTTGTGAATAATTTACTGCAATAATTTTGAAAATTGATCAAAAATGTTTTGAGTTTCAGCAATTTCAAATGACCCCTCTTTTTTCAAAAAATTTTAATTTAAAATTCTTAAAAAACTTTTGGAAACATTTTGTGCTGTGATTTCGCTTATTAGTTAGATGGGTAATCAGTACAAAAAATTCTAAATTAATTAATAAAAAAAATTTTTGAATGTGTCCCGGACCCCCTTAAACCAACTTCTTTTTTTTACTCGCTATCCCACCCGTCGGGGACAAAACTCTTTCTGATGGGACAGTACTAACCATCACTAACAAATACTTAGTGAAAATTAAGAAAAATAACCGTGCAACTATGGTACGTTTTTCATTCAAAATTAAACATCGGCTCCAATAAATGGATGGTAAATACATCGATATCATATCCCCAATACTAATTGCAAGGCTATTTTTCTTAATTTTTACTATGGTGCTTTTTTAATTCAAAAATAAAACAGACAACGTAAAAACATCAATGTTAAACAAACATCAGCTCCAATAAATCGATGGTAAGTACAACAATGTTTTTATAAAACATCGATGTTTTGAAGACATTGACATCGATGTCGTATCTATCTAGGGAAGCATGAGGCAGAGCCCCCTAGTCTTTAAAAATAATACAGAATTCTGAAAAAGACGCTTGAAATTAGAATTTATAGACGCTAATGGATTGTTTAGAAACGCTCAAATGTGACTTGACATTTTAACTCAAATAAACAGTTCTGAATCTGCATGTTTCCATACGTGATGCAATCTAATGCCGTTTGTCTTTCTTTTCAGTTGCTGACCTGATTTGAAAGGCGTCGCCGCCTATCATTATGTACATACTGTGTATATATCGACATCTCAAGCTATAAAAACTGTCCTGTGAAAAAATCAACTGTCATCTTCGATACTGCCATCTGATTTGTGTTGGACATTTTAAATTTTCTGTAGGACACCAGTGCAACAAAATAAAAGATGCCTTTGTACGATCAACTTGTCTCATTGAGTTGTACAATAATATTTTTAGCCCAGTCACAAAAGTAAAGGATTGGCAAACCAAAGGGGGCTGGTGCATGTTTATGTTGTGGCCTCAAACGTCCTCACATTGGTGTGATGGAAGTTTGGAGTGTGACCTTGTCGTCTCGTTCAAAATGACAGTGTTGTCCCCCGGTTCCATCCCGTTGGGATCGATTCGCCGACCGTCGTCTCTTGCTCCAGTAGAACGTTAATTAAAATACCGACCTCCGAATCTTTTATGTCACAATAGGTTTCTATGACAACAATTGGTATTGCTAATTATAAGTCTTATAAAAATAGTTTATTTTATTTTATATTAAATGAGGAGGTTGGAAAGTTTTTTTACAAGCATTATATTTTATGTGACGCTAGCCACCTGTGACAATTCTAAAAATGTCGAAAACGCTGGTTCAAGGGAGAAAGAACTAATAAATCTATATAAAAAACCATTTGGTTTGCAAAGCATTTTCTGCCTTTCGTGTCAAAGTAAAAACAGATTACATTTCACTGAAGGAGAGCAGAAAAACATTGACTGGGATTGTTGAGTTCTTTTTTTGTAAAAGAACCTAAGTACACAGTATGCCATTGCCATCCATTAAGTCTCGGAAATTTTGCATTGATCTGCGGACCATGTCCTGCGGAATCACCGTGATTTCTTGCAAAATTGCTGCTTTGAGTACTTGCAAATTTGTTGGTCTGTGTTGGTACTCTTTTGATTTGAGATAGCCCCACAAAAAAAATCACATGGGGCCGAATCCGACGAACACAGTGGCCTACCAATATCACCCTGTAAAGAGACAAGTTTCTGAGAATTCTAAGTGACCTTCTAGGGCAGTGGTTCCCATACTTAGTATGTCCATGGACCCCTTGTTATAGAAAAACTTGACCATGAACCCCAAGTAAAATAACTCTACCTAACTGCATAATAGAAAAATTACAAATTTAACTTGCATGTCTTGAAAGGTATTTATTGAAATGTAAATTTTTTTTTACTGTAGTAGTAGTAGTATTTACTAAAATACTACTACTACTGCTAAAATATATAGTAGTAGTAGTGAATAAATATTAGTAGTATTTTAGTAGATACAAAATATTTACTAAAATACTAGTAGCTAGTATTTTTATTTAAATTATAACTTTTGTTTTAAAATGCAAAAACACATTTTTTTTAATATAAAAATGAGGTGAGTCTCCACAAACACTAATTTCTTGTCAGTTTCTTTTTTTCGTGATGAAGCTCATAGCAGCACTAAATCCACGTTCTACTAAATAGGAAGACAGGAAAGCAATTAACACCTTCAGTACATTAAACCCATAATGCAGGATATAAAATTGGTCTGTTTTGTAACCAGAATTGGTTTTGGCTCCTCATTTGTAAATAATTCAATATATTCCTCCTGTATTAGTATGGATTCATCTGAATTAGTGGGTTGACTTACTAAACATCCGATCGGGGATAACCAGGTGAAAAATGTCTTCAAATCTTTGGCTGAGTTAAAAAGGTCAGAATAAAGAACTGTTAAGCAGGCATGAGAGTAGGAAAAGGACAAAAGGTCTGAAAATACACGTAAACACAAATTTTGCAAATAAGAAGAAAAAACGTATTTCGCACAAAAAGAAAAAATATCTTGCAATTCTGTAAATAGTATAAAATAAGTTGCATGAAGTTGAAAATGCCATTTTTATGCCTATGTTTGAACTTTTCACCAATGGTGCAATTGTTTTAACAGTTGCAATTTTTCCAAAACCTTGATACAAAAATGATATTAACAGGAAATAAAAACGCTATGTTATACAAAATAATAAATCAAATAACTGCTAATTTTATTAAATAGCATAAAAGTTATGAAAAAATAAACTGACTATAAATAAAAATTAGCGTAATTATAGCTTTTCACCGATATTACCTTAATAAATCATGAAAAATATACTTCATTTAAAACAAATCAAAACCTGTTTTGCTACAAATTGTCTGTTTATAGCGGTGGTAACAGTATTGGCGCACTTCTAGTAGCGAGTAATGACAGGTTAAGGTAACCCATTTATATTATGGATTTTAAGACAACCTGGACTAGTGGAAAGTTTAAAACTTTCATTTTGAATATTCTAGAAAGTTCTTTCAAAATCCATTGAACTGTCATTTGATTTCATTGGTTCATTTGAAATAATACTTTCCTTGGTAATTTAAGAAGTGCGCCAAGGCCATTGCTATAAACAGATTGAAGCTGTACCCCTGTTTTAAATAAAAAAATTCTTATTCAGTTTAAATTAACCTATTTTCGAATATAAAATGACTTTTCAAAATCTCGAACCAATTTCAATCGGCTTATATTTTCCCATAAATATTCTATTTTGTCAACTTAAAATTAATAACCTATATTATCAAAATTAATTTTTACTTATTAAAACAATCAAAAATATTGCCCTTAAAAGAAGCAACATTTTGAAAATTTCCGTTGCAAAAAATAATTGCAGTCTACGTTTAAAGCGGTGTCCACCGCCTTGGCGCACTTCTCCAAAGAAGTTTTAACGGTTTTTGAAAGTACTTCCTAGAATATTCAAAAAGAAACTTTCAGGTTGCCATAAAAGACGAAATAACTTTATCGGTTAAATAACCAAGCATCTTATTTGAAAGAAAAACCGTCCATTAAAAGCTGATCAACTTAAAATATTTCATTTCTACCTTTTCCGCCGCATCATGATGTACCATGGCCGCTAGATAACAGCTCCGCTTTCTTATGAAACCGTAGCTTTACCTACGAAATTTACAGCAACAACGGACGTTAAAAATCAATGTTCTCCAGGTTTCCAATGAAACTTATTTGCTTCTAAGGATTCTTTTAAAAGAGGAATTTGCAGACTTAACAGCTTGGCAAAATTTAAGAGTGCAATGTTGGCGAGATATGTCTCATTTTAAGTTTAAAGACAAAAAATTTCAAAAGTCTGAATTTTTTCTGAAAATAAGATAAAAATCGGTCATTTTCTCAAAACTTTAAGAAAAGTCGGAAGAATTTCATCCCTGGTTAAGTGTTCTTGTTTTTTGAAAGATTTGGAAACTGAGAATATTCTTTTCACCCCAAGTTGAATAACAAACGCAGGTATTATATTTTTAATTTTGATTTAAGTTAATTGATCACCTTGTAGCTTTAAATTGGTATAATTAAATTTGGCAAATAAGTGAGAAATATAAGCTGTCATTTTTTTTAATTGAGTCGCAAATCAGTATATTCCAGGAATTCCAACACTGAATCAAAGGGTGCATAAAATCATTCAAAACGCACTTTTAGATAAACAATGAACTTACATGCTAAGTAATAAAGTATTACAATCTTCGTCATTTCCTAAGCAAAGTTGAGCATATAATCTCTCATTTAAGGCATTCCTTTTGATTTTATTAACTCCTCTAACTACATAATCTAATGAGCCATGAAAGCGTTCACTCAGATTTCTGGCGACTAAATGTTGACAAATGACACAATGTACAGATACTGGTTTCCAAAAATTAAGGAAAAATCACAAAAATAGTGATTACTCAAAAAGTTACATTTGGAATTTAATGAAACTGAGCCACAGTATACAGCAGAGAGTAAGATATAAAATAACATACCAGACAATTATGGTGTTTTAGAAATAGCTCATGTATAAAATTAACAAAGTGAATGTGTCAATTTGGTGTAGGAAAAGTACCTTTAATGTGGAGTATGATCACCCCTACAAGCAATGTACGATACTGGCAATTATGCAATCGATGAGTTTTCTGGAAAGTGCCAGCCATTGCTCTTGCAAAGCAGTTGTAAGCATGGCAAGGGTTTGAGGAGGAAGATTAAGAGCAGAAACACGTCTTCCTAAAACATGCTGGACGGAATTCAAGTCCGGTGCTGACCAGTCCATGCGCCGAATTGTATGGTGCTGAAGATACGACAATGTCTCTTCCATCATCATTAACGATGACAATCTTCCATGATGTGAGCCCTGTGCGGTCTAGGAAATCATTACCTGTTGCACCGGCATAAGAGTGCACATAAGCATCAAGGATGTCATCTCTATTGACGTGAACATTCACAGTTCCACGTGGAAAGACGTGGAGGTCTGTGCGTCCACCGAAAGAGATACCACCACAGACACTGCCTCCTCCGTATGAATCTCTCAGAAATGTTTGATGGAGGATAACTGTGTTCTCTCCAAATCAAACAACGCCCCACTATCGCTTTGAAGGCTAAATGACTCATCTGTGAAGAGAACACGCCTCCATTGATCAGCCTTCCAGTGGACATGTTGACGTGAATACATCAAACGTTCTATCCTGTGACGTGAGGTGAGCGGCACACAAATGGCTGGTCACCTCGTGTAAAGACAACCTTCGTGAAGCCTTCTACGCACGGTAGATGTTGACACCAACCGTCCAGTGGCTCCAGCAAGGGAGGCTCTAAGATGAGATGGGGTTGTGGTTCTATTCCTTTGTGCACATAACTGAAAATATCGGTCATCAGCACTTGGCTGAACCTTTTGGATGCCGAACCAGTTGTTTGAAATTGTTGCCAAAGTCTATGAACCACAGGGCTCGCATTTGGCTACCTCTGTCTGACTTTGCCCTGCCTCCAGTCTCACAATGGCACTAAATCTCAGTTCTACGGGCAAATACCTCAAGGTCATTGTAACGAATTGGCTGTACCAGATTTCTTATCTCACTTTCACAGCGATATCTGTAAGCCTTACTCTCTAGCTTGCATTGTTTTTGCTCCTCACAGATGATGCAATCCGATTGGAGTGCCACTAATTTGCAGTTTTATTCAACATCTTTTATTTACATATGTAAATTTCATACGGATTGGTTTCTTTTTGATCGAGTTATCGCTCTTTTTGTGATTTTTCTTCCATTTTTGGAAACCAGTGTACATTCAGTATAGCTTGTTTTAAGAATGCCAGAAAGCATTGGTGTCATCATTAGCAACTAAGAGGATATTACTCAAGTGTATAGCTTTTAAATCGAAAAATCTTTTTAATTCCTTAAATATCGCTTCAACTTGTGTATCAGTTTCCAAACATTTGATAAGTAACAATATTCATGAAAAAATTTTCTTTCACAAAACGAAAAAAAAGCTAAAGGTTAAGCTTCATTCCCTGGAATAGTTGCCGCGTCAAGCTGAAAAGAGAATTAGGATGTTTTTAAGTACTCGTAAGTAGTATATAGAATTTTCTACGCACTGAACCATTTCGTCAATCTTTTGTACTGTATTAGTACTCAGTGAAATACTTATAATATCGACAGCTGGTTTATGCAGCACGGTGCGTATTACCTAAATTACAGCTGGTGTAATACGTTCTTCACCAATAGTGTGCGGCTTTTCGGACTTAGCAATCAGTAAAGAAATGTTACAAGAAGCACGCAGTCCATCGTCGTCTCGCTCAGATGTTGTCGCAATGACAGTGTTTTCAACTATTTTTATTTGATTGCATTAAAGAAGCTAAATCTTTTACCTTTTTAGGCGCTGTAAAAGTAAAACCCAACGACGAATTGTTGGTGGAACCGGACCATGACGCCTGAGCTGAAAGCGTATTCGGAAGACCCGTTGCGTCGTCATCAGATTCACCGTTCGTAACAAACTCTTCCACAACAAAAGCACGATTCTTTTCGTAACTAAAAATGGCATACGTAAACAAATCAATAGAAACCACTATCACTGCTATACCTCTATAAGCGAAGAAACATTTCTGCCAAATCAGAACGTTCTTTCTGCCGCACCAATCCCGAGACAACTTTATAAGATGTTCAAAGAGGCGGAACTCTTATGGTATTAGTTTATACCAAAAGCAATGGATAATTTTTAGTTAATGTCGTACTAGAGCAACACAACGGGCTATTGACGACGGTCCGGGATCAATCCCTTAAGGGAAAGAACCAAGGACAACACCTCATAATTTTGAACCACGGTCAGATGACGAGGCAACACCTGAGCTGGCACCCCACTTTCCAAACTTCCACATTGACCCAACGTGAGGACTTTCGGCCACGACAGATTTAAGATGCACCAGCCACCTCTACACCATATGCTTACAAACATCCATGCCCGTACCCGTATTCGAACCAGGAACCTTCCGATCCCGAGGCTAACACTTTAACCACTATGTCGGCCAAAAGCAATGGGAGACGACGCGACAATGAAACATGGTTTCTGACCTTCAACTGTGGTTGGTCTGATACATATCACTTATTGTCAAAAGCGCATAACACAGGTTTTATTCCGAATGGCGCACCTGCCGTGGAGGAAACTAGTCTGGACAAGTTCCAACGCAAGACCAAATTACACAATTATGTACTTGACAAAAAAAAAATCAAGAACTTTTGACCTAGTTTCGTAATTTTCAAGGACCTTACTTTCATTGACCTTTACAACGCGGCAGATTGACTTTTGTTACCACTAAAATATCACTTACACCAGCGGCATGGTAGCGGTGATGTTATCCCCCTTTTAAACGCCCGCTGGCATTGATCCTCCTTATGATCTCTCGGCGACAGACCTTCTAGAGGATCCCTCCTACTCTGCCGAACGTTAGGTGTGAACGCTTTGGGGAAAGCAGAAAGTCGTCGGGTGATATCTCTTCTCACGCCAAACGATACTATGAAAGGAAATCGTCAGTCGTCAATGCCAGTCAAGGCTCTATCGCTCAAGTTAGGTAGGGGGGCTCGGACAATTGGGAGAAAAGCCTAAAAAAATCTTAAGCGCCACAGAGTAAAGGTTAAGTAATTTTTGTATTGTCTTCCAGTATGTGACACGAAAGACTTACAACTGCGTGACACAACAAGATCCATATTTTATTGATATTTACAAGCAGTGTTCAGTTGCACGAGTGTCCATCACCTGTAAAGTCTCAATCAGCAGGCACACGGGAACTGTTTAAAATGTCCTCGAAAATGGCCAGGCACGATTTCGACTCGCTGCCATCACTGAACAAATTATCCTCGTCTTCGTTGCTCAGGGTCACGGTTATGGTTACGTAATCGGATAGATTATCTGCTTGCACCACCAACTCCTCGTCCGCTACCTCCTGCAACGGAGAATCGCTGTGTCCGGATTCGAGTGCTGGTTTCCTGTCGATGGTTTTGGGCGACACACAACCAGCTAATTTAGCAGCAAAAGTGGGTTTGGGTTTCTTTTTTTTCTGAAAATAATACAAAATTTCACATCACTGGAACTAAGCCATGCAGAATTTTATTCAGTTGCAACATGGATTATTTTTTATTTGAAAAAGCCATACCAATAAAATTCAGCTAGGTGCCATTTTAGCTTACATATAGTAACAACATGGAAGATCGTAACCAAATAAGCAGTATAGGATGCAGCAGTGGGTGTCGAGCACCTAACTACAGAGGGTCCTAAAAGTTCCCGTACTCCAACTTTAAACCAAATGTGGACTAATTTCAACATCTTCGCTGATATCAAATTCAACATTAGATAAATCGGCTTCCACAACACGACGTACACGGTTAGCCATTTTGAAGTAAATAATATTTTTAAATAACAATATAGAAATGTGTTGCCACACCCGAACACATTATACAGAGTGAGTGTACTAAAGGTTCTCGTACTCCAACTTTAAAAAAATTTACCGTCCGTGGTTTTTTTTAATGATTGAATTTTATTGTCTGCTGATAGTTTTATAGACTAATTTTCTTCGCACTCAAGTGGTGCGATAATAAAGTTCCACATCATTTTGTTCTTCATTGCAAGATGAATTTATCAGGCATTCAGAGAATTGCGCTGTTTGACATTTATTTTGAATGTAAATAATATAAATGAAAGATGTAAAGAATTTTGGCGATGTACATATCCAAATGATGCAATACCGAGTAAAGATACGTTATATCAACTTATTCAACAATGTGTTGCATTATTAGAAGTGAATGAACGAAACTCTTGTTTCGAACAAGAGGTTGCAACCTGACATGCAAGTTATGAAACCATGGGCCTGCTTCAAGGTTTTTTTGGCGATCGACTCATCTGCAGAACATTTGGCCACTTCGTTCCCCGTTCTGCGCATCCCTGACTTTTTTCTGTGAGGATATTTGAAGAACAAAGTTTATGAAGATAATCACCAAACAATAGGTTGATCTGAAAATTGCCATGACTCAAAAGATACAAGAAGTCACTCCCAGCATCTTGAAATGCGTTTCTAAAAATATGCGCAAACAATTTCAGCTTTGCTTCCAGGAAAAAGGCAGAAATTTTAAACATTTATTATAAATGTAAGTCCAAATTTTTTTCCTACATTAGGTTAAAAGTGCTTTTTACCATTAGCATAAAAATAATCTTTCTAAATTTTGTTGATTTTGTACAATAAATTCACGAATAGTCAGTATGGGAACTTATAGGACATCCTGTACTTCGTCTATAAAGTAAAGCTAACCAAAAGAAGGTTGACGAAACAAAATTAAATAAAATAAAGTTTTTATCAAACTAAAAACATACTTAAATAAAATAAAGAACGTTATCCTCCTAACAGACAGCGACAACGTGCAAAAAATAAGCACCAACTACCGGACTGAGTATTTGTCAGCGTAATGTGTTAAGGCCTTTTGAATAACAACACATCAACTTCCAATCAGAAAAATATACCTTGAATTGCAGTCCTACATGCGATAGTATCGACGTCACGGCTGATCGAAGAATACTGCAAGAGTGCATGTGTACTTTGAAAGTTGCAAACATGAAACTTTTTGATAACAAGATGGTGGCAAAAGCAATTTGCTGAGACTTAAAATGTATAGTTGTTAAATAACTTAAGACAATTACTAATGCAACGAAGTTTTATGTTTAAATGCTTAAAAATATATAAAGTTGCCGAGATAGGTACAGCTACACTCTACGTTTACGAGCGGGGGCAAAAGCCTTGGCGATATTTTTTGCCGCACTTATTTACGGAACGGTCTTATCTGTATTTACGGTCACTGTGGTTTTCATAGCAACCTTGGCAAACGAAAACTTTAAATTTTTATTTTGATTATTCTAGAAAGAACTTTCAAAATCCGTTAAAGTCGTTTGATTTCATTGGTGCATTTGAAATTCTTTCTTTGATTCCATTGGTTATTTTACTTTTAAAATATCCTTTGATTGCATTGGTCATTTAAAATTTTTTTCTTTGATTTCCTTGGTACATTTAATTGTTTTTCTCCAGTTGTGGAATTTTATATATTTTATAATAATTTTTTCACAGTAGAGTTCTGATATTTATTCATTTTTTTGCCATTATGGAATTTTATTGTTTGATAATTTTTTTCTTGGAACAGTACTTCTCTGATGTATCAGGTTCTATTTTTTCTTTTTTAAATCTTTTTTTTTTTTTTTAACATGCCGATTGTATTTAGTGTAGTTGATAAGTTTCAGGGTATTCTTACCTGACATTTGCAGCTTAGTTTTTTTGCTGGTTCACAAATGTCTTTAGGCTTATTACTTTATTTAAAAGTTTAAAAAAAAAAAAACTTTTCAAAACGTTCTTAAATGTGTTTTGGTTCAAGCTTTCATTTTCCATTGCAAAAAGAAAAACATTTTGAGAATAAAAAGATTCTTTCCTTGGTGACATTAGAAGCGCACCCCCCCCCCACACACACAAATCGCTACTGTAGACTGTAACTGTACCAAATGCTTAAAATTGTATAAAGTTGCCGATATATAAAAAGTTAAGGGAGGTGACGAGAAATTAGCAATTTGCCATAAAATGGCACTAACTTCTTATTCCTTTGTGATTGCAATGAACTTCAAGTCATGGATTCCGAAACTTGGTTTAATTCCTTTCGTTACTGTCGTACGATTAATTTGTTAAGGAGATCGAGATTTAATGCCTATTGATTTTTGTGAATCGTAGCTTCAAATGAATCAACAGTATCAGAATAATTGCGTGCAAGTAGTATGTGTCAAATTCTTTGTTATCCCACGGAAAGCTAAAATGGCGGCAAAAACAAAAAGCCTGTAGGAAATAAGCAAAAACATGCCATATTGGTGCTGCAGTTAACGGGGGGGGGGGGGAGCATCGATTTTTTATTTTTATTACCTAATCAATATCTCCTATTTTAATGTTGTAAAATGAAGTTTGTTTTGTATATTGCATTTGTTTCGTATTTGTTTGTTATAGTGAAGAACTATAACTAGAATTTTTTTTCATGCACTTATAAAATTAAGTTACATACATATTCTAAAAAACAGTTTGATTGCAGTCACTGAATTTTCAAACTGGTGGATTTTACTTGAAACGACCTAGAGTTTTAATCTAAAAATACTGAACTCATACTGGGCTTAAGACATTGACTTTTAGAAAAGAATTAATTTAGGCATTTGTTGGAAGTTTTGTTTGTTATAGTGAAAAACTTTTTTCAAACCCCTAAAATACTGACTTTTTGTTCAGTGCATACATAAAAAGCTTTTCCACACATAAAGCCATTTTATCAATAAACCTCTTTTTAAGGTTACATGAACAACATTTGCGAAACTTACATACCTTGCGTCTGGGCTTCTTAGAATCGTGATACAAAATATGATCTGCCAGCAACTCCTGAAACAAAATTAAAAACAATCAAATACTAAAATTAATGTTTTTATCCATCATATATAAGACAAAGGATTCACTGAAGTTGGTTCTATTCAACAAAAGTAGTAAAAATTAAAAAGCACTGAAGCATAAACATTAGTCTTATTGGTCAGCATTGACATTGTGCAAAGGGATCACAATATCATGCTGTGGTTCAGATAACTCTTTTAATGGAAACAAAGAAATGCACCAATTTAAATTTTGTTCAATAAAAATGATGGGAAACTACAAGTTGAAAACAAAATAAGTGGCTGAGTTTCCAGATCCTGGGCATAAATCCTGTGGACATGAGAAGTCGAAAACCAATAGGAGATCACTTGGACAAACACCACCTGCAGAGGACGCTCTATTTCACCTCTTCTTCTCGATTCGTCATAAACTGTGTGTCAGAAGAACGACAGCTGGCGACAAACAATAAAAAATCGGAATATATTCGGCATTCAGATAACACGATGGAGTGGGAACCTGCCTCACGATGTCGGACTCTTAGCAAAAATGTTATTGACGTCGTCATTCAAAGAGTACCGCATTCCACTCACCTCTGTCTTGAAAGTCCGGTGGCACTGTTCCCTCTCGCATGCAAACGGCCGTCTGCCGTGGAAATATTTGACGTGGTGGTTCAGGTTGCGTTTGAGCGTGTAGAAGCGGCTGCAGGCAGGAAATTCGCAGGCGAACACCTGACGCTCGTCTTGGTGCACCAGTTTGTGTTTCTTCAAGTTGCCTGAGCAAGAAAATGTCTTGCCACATGCATCGCATTCGTAGACTGGAATACAAAAGTGACATAAAAGTGAGTTGGACTTAAAATTTACCAGAATTACCAAAGTTTTTAACTTGAACAAAATAATGTGTAGCTTCTTCATAGTTATTTCATTTTCAATAGTATTAACCTTTACGCTGTGGAGCTTAGATTTTTTCAATCGCCTCGCAGAATGGCTCTTTCACCTGCATGTCCGACCTTCTTACCTAACTTGAGCGATAGAGCCCTGAGTGGCATTGACGACTGACGCTTTCCTTTCAGAGGGTTGTGTGGCGTATTGTTTGGCAAGAAATAGATATCATACCTTCTGCCTTTTCCCCCAATGCGTTTACACCTCACGGTCATCAGGATAGGGTACCAAACAAAAGGAGGAACCTTCTGGAAGGTCAGTCGTCGACAGCTCGTAAATGGCGATCGATGCCAGTGATCGCTTAAAAGGGGGGAAACATCCACCGTACACAGATGACAAGGCAACACCTGAGCTGGCACCCCACTCTCCAAACTACCATGCCAACCCAACATGAGGACTTTCGGCCATGACAGATTTAAGGTGCACCAACCACCTCTACGCCATACGCTTACAAACATCCATGCCCTGACCCAGATTCGAATCAGGAACCTTCCGATCTAGAGGCTAACATCTTAACCACTATACCGGTTGGTCAGCCCCTAGCTTTTGGACTTTTGTCCCGCTGAATATAAAATGTTCAATCCTTACCTATGGGATGCGATTCTTTGATGTGTTTGACAAGAAAACTCCACTTTGGGAATACTTTATCGCAGTTGGGTTTTCCACAAGGGTAGCCTAAAAAAGGGAGAGCAAAATGTGAGTGAACTGTTTCAGAAAGAGACAGTTTGGTAAATGGTGGATACACTTGGGAAAGAGTCCACAAACGTATTGAGGAATTGCTTCAGTGAATACTGTGCAGGCAAGACTGAAGATACACATTCCATATCTCTTATTCTATAAAAAAATCTTCAAAATTGTCCAGGGAACAGAATGAAGAACAAACCATGTTAATTTCGTGATTTTCTGATCCGTATTTTTTCAGGAAACCGTCTAAGAATTGAGCTAAACAACTCAGTTTTCAATCCTGCGGCGGTGGTAACTTTTTTTAATATAGACACATAGGGATTATTGTTGATCTATGGTTTAACTCGGACGTGAATATGGAAGTTACAGTCCTGAAATTTGGCACAGGTAGTACTAAAAATGACTGAATGCACCTCCAAGCCCAAATTTTAAAATTAGAACATTTCTTAATTTATTTATAATTGTCCCCCCATCGTTTCTTTACTCGCGGAGCCGACGGCACAGCTCTTTGATTGAAGAAAGCAAAGGATTATGCATTTTTCATCCTTTGGAACGGTGCCAAGTTTAAAGTCATGTTTTGTGAGAGAAATAGCAGCTAATTCTTAGTCAAAGTTTCTATCTTTGTGATTGTTAAAGATAGAGCGAACATTTTAAAGGATTTGAAGTCTGCAGAAAGTTTACACCGTATCGATAAAGTGATTTCTTTAAATAAATAATTTTTCAATTGACTTTTAGTACTTTCACAGTGTACAAATTTGGCTGCAATTGGCAAAGATATTCATTACGTACACACAAAAAAACTAGTTGAGGCATTCTATATTGGCAATCATTAACGATAGAGCAAAAATTTTAACGGATTCGAAATCTGTGGAAAGTTTACACCTTATCAATACCTTAAATGTGATTTCTTTAAATATATAATTTTTCAGTTGACTTTTAGTACTTTTGCAGTAGACATTTGGTCGCATTTGATAAGATATTCATTATGAACACAAAAAGGACTATTTGAGGTTTTCTATTTTCGTGATCGTTAAAGATGGAGTAGAAATTTAAACAAATTTGAAATCTGTGGAACATTTTACACCAGATCGAAACCTCAGGTGACATGCCCGTGTCATGTCGGGTCTTTCTCTTTTTAAGGTTTTCAGTATCATAAGGACACGAAAAGAACTGTCACAGGCGATGCTGGCATGCTAGTATATTTATATCGAATGTTAAGCAACCTGCCTTTGTGGTAGCGCATGTGTCTTTTCAGTCTGCTTGGGAGCAGGAATTCTCTCCCACAGTCTTCCACTGGGCACCTGGAAAATATTTCCGATATTAGTCACACTTCTACCTGTGTCCAGGTGCTTTCACTTACAAGGAACCTTTGCACATGTTCGTCGCATTTGGATTGGACATCAAGTGTATTTCATAAATTTTTTTAACGCTGAATACGAGATCAGTTTTTTTTGCAAAACTCCTTTTTAAAACACCTATGACCCCCTTAAATTTGGCAATTTCTTGGTGAAATGTTTCTGTTCTTAAAATTTTTTAAGTGTTTTCTTCCCGTTGAAATCCATTAGCCACTTGCAACACAAGTTAGAGTTGTCCAGACTAAAAACATTTCTAAAAATCAACAACTAAAAAATGTTGCCATACTCATTCCCTTAAAAGAAATGAAATGTTTTATTTTAATAGTGACAGCTGATATCAAGAGAAATAATGAAAGTAGGCTAAAAAAATAATTGTTATAAATCAAACATATCTTATCCCTAGATTTTGAAAAGAATATGAATACAGCTTGTATGGTCCATCGATAGCTCATAATTATTTTACAAATACTCTAGTGGACTGTATCTTTATAGCTCATGACAAAACTCAAGATTGAGGAAGATATACCTCCTCACGATACATGCTCAAGCTCCACTGGCTGGGTGCCAGATTGTACATTTCCACTGTTTTATATAGATGGCGCTGGAGCATTACAATCTAAGATTTACTCACTTCAACACAGCTTTTCTTACATCAAAATTGTTGTTCAAAATCTGAATGTTACACGAATAGACGCCCCAAAAGGCATCAATCTATCACCATGTGTTAACATTCTAAACCGTTTTTCATTTTTGTTTTATCTTTAATGATTATTGTCAGCAATTTTGTTTTCTTCCGAGTAAAAAGTTTTGGAGTTTTGTGTACTACAATTATTTTAAATAACTTTTTTATAACATTTCTCTCACACACTTATAAAATTTAACTATGGCAACAATTTCCAGAAAAGTTTTAAATAAATAAAACCGGGAGGTTTAAGAATGTTTTCCCCGATGACTTTCATCCAAAAATTCCTATTTCAAGAAATGCACAACTATCATTTCTCGCTGAAGGTCGCCAAGTTTAATTTTGGGGGGTCACCATTTCTCGTAAAATGAGTTTTTCAAAAATCCGATCTCGTATTCTGAATCAGCATAAGAACGAGACAAATTGTGCCAAGTGTTGATTCCTAATACGATGAACATGTGAAAAGATTCCCTTGTTAATACAAGTACTTACATATGTGGCAATTTACCAGTGTGCCGAACCATGTGACTTTGTAGCCAGCTGTGCTTGTTGAATTCCTTATCGCAGAGAGAACACTGCAACAAACCAGATATCAGTTACATCTTTTCTACATTTCTATAAGGTAAAAATAAGTATTTTTACGCGTTTCGTTGGACATATGTATCTATATGCAAATAAATATTTTCAAGTAAATTCTGATGTAAAAAAATTTATTATTTTTAAGTAAGGCAAGTGAAGAAACGTGTCTGCGATGATTTCTTTGAAAAGATTCGAGTCCAATGCAATATACTTGCAATTCAAAGTGTATTTAAATAGAAATTATCACAAAGAAAAAAGCTGAACATAAGGGAAGTTTTGAATTTTGTAGATAATGGCCGAGTTATTTGAAGTGTTTTTGTATTTGAATTTTAATTAACCTTGCACTCTGGAGCAACACAAAGGGCTAGTAGCAATGGTCCAGGATTAATCCCAAAGGTAAAGATCTGAGGACAACACCACATAATTTGGAACCATGGTCGGATGACGAGGCAATACCCAAGCTGGCAACCCCACTCTCAAAACATCCATGCCAATGTGAGGACATTTGAAGCCATGACAGATTGAACGTGCACCAGTCGTCAAAAGGTACCGAAGACGATTGTATAAACATGCTAAGTGAAGCGGCATCGGAACTAAGGCTTCAACTTCCTGAAATTGAGCTGGAAAAGTTCAATGGTGATGTTAAGGAACGGATCGGTTTCTGGGGTCGATGGATGGATACACAGGGTGTCTACTAAATTTCCGTTGGTCAATTTAGGGTCTTTTTTGTAACCTCTTAGGGACTTTCTAAAATAAATGCATGATCTGATTTTACATGATTTTGTGGGGCAGTTGGATTCAATTATACTTTAAAATCACACTTCATTTATAGCTTACAGTCTAATCTCGAGAAAAGAGGACTCTAGTATCAAATTTCAGATTTAATATCAGCTGTTTTCTAAATAAAATTTTTAAAATAAAGACAAAACATAAAACATGTCAAAGTAGATGAACATTAAACAAATACTCCATATTATAATCACTATTCTTGTTTTCTGAACACTTGAAATTTTAATATAAATTGAAAAAATTAACAATAACTTTAAAAACATTTCGTCGTGTAATTTTTTTATTTTTATGCTTTATGCATCAGATGAAGTTGGTAAAAAAATTGTACATCAATTTGCGTGTTTAAAAAACTGTGTGGTGTGTGTATACATGGTTGGACTGGGACACCATTTGCATTTTCGTTCCAGTTTGCATAATTTCTTTGTTCTAATTGTGCAATTTCATCATTTGCAGTTTGCAATTTTCTTTTATTCAATTGTTTAAGTTCAGCTGCAGCCACCTTTCGTATTTGCATTTAAAAAAAAATTTGATAAATTTTCAGGACGAAATTTATGATTTAGGGACTTTTTCAGGACCGGTTTTCTGTATATTTTCGAGACAAGTAGACACCCTGATACATTGCAGTACATAACAGCATTTCAAAATTAGACACCACATAAGAAAGTTTAAGGGTTCTACTTTGTAAGTCTTGTGCTTCTTCATAGAGTGTACGTCGTCCATGTGGTTCCGGAGGTACGCTTTAGTTTTCAAAATTTCAGAGCAACCTGCAACACTGCACCTACAAAATGGTGAGAAGTTTATTTAAAAAATATGTTTTCACATGGATAAAAATGAAGCACACAGGAATGCTAATTTAAAGGGCTTCAAGTTTCACCATTAAGAGCGCTTATGGCTGCATCAATTCAAAAACGTGTCTCAAAATTTGAAAGGGACTTTTTGAAGTCGCTCTTCTCTAAAACTGCCATTACTACCAGCAGATTTAGAGAAGATCTCTTCAGTTTGTATCAAACATCTCCATAGAATCTCCCAGTATTGGTTTTTTATCACTAACTGGTACTGGTATTTTTAATTAACGTCCCACTGGAGCAACACAACGGGCCATTGGTGACGGTCCAAGATCAATCCCAGAAGGGAAAGACCGAGGACAAGATCACGTAATTTTGAACCACGGCCACATGACGAGGCAACATCTGAACGGGTGACCCACTTTCCAAACTTCCACACCATGCCAACATAAGGACATTACAGTCCTTGGTAGTTTGAACGTGCGCCAGCCTCTTTATATTGGCGGTCTTTGGTTGGATACAAACTCACAACCTTCCGATTCCTCGTCCAAAATTCTGGGCTACTGTGGACCTTCAAAATTAGGGATTTTCTATGATGCATTTGATATACTTTTTTTAAATTATTTCATGCTGAAGAGCCTCTTACTAGGCAAGTCTCAAATCAAGACAAGATACTGTTACAGCATGTATCAATTAGACACTGAATTATAAATACCTGAAATTCCCTTCATGCGATTCCTCATGTCTCTTTAGATGAGAGGGCCTTGTATAACTCTTATTGCAACCATCAAATGTGCAAATGAAAGGACGCTTTAAAAAGAAAAACAAATCAGCTATTCAAAATATGTAAAATTACAAACAGTTACAAGCACAAAAGCAACAAAAGGTACAGCTGCATTGCAATGCAATGCCTTGTCTGGTAGCAAAGCTCTCGGTGCACTTTTAGTAGCTAGTTACGACAGGTGGAGTCAATAATAGACGATTGCCATTATTATGGCAACCTCAGCAGGCGGAAATTTCTAATTTTTATTTAAAATATCCTTTTTATTTCCTTTAAATTCATTTGTTCTTTTAATTTTCCCCCAATTCTTTTCCGTTCAATGTAAATTGGAAGAGTTAAAAAATTCAGTTTGATTTGAGTCGCAATCGCATTGGGTTAAATTGTTTCTTGCTATTTTCGTCTAAAATTAGTTTTTCTATTTGAACATGCCTTCTGTCTTGAGTGTTGTAGATATGTTCCTGTTAATTACTTTTCGCTGAAGCTTGTTATTTTCTGTCATAGACAAAACCCCAACTTTTTCAATATCTTGGCGACATAATTGGATTTTTAAATTTCTTATAAAGAATTATTTCCTTGGTAATATAAAAAGTGTGCCAAAAAACACTCCAAGAGCATTGCCACCAAATAAGACTATAGTGCAGCTATACCCAATATAAGGTGGCAACAAAATCCACAAAAAAAGTTCCCTGATATAGTCACAAAGATTTCCCTGATTTCACAATTCCCAAATAAATGTTGAGATCCATGATGGGTATCGATATACAGTATTCACACATTATTTTTAAATATTTAGGGTCAGATGGGGTAAAAGGATCATTCGCTACAAATATTTTGTATTTTTTCTTTTCAGATATTTTAATTGTTACTGTCAGGTTTGGAAACCTTCATGGACTTTTCAATCGCAATTGAAAAAGCTGGCGAAAAAAAAATATTTTGATTATGAACTTATTACATGTAACCTTACATTGTCATACTATACATAAAAATCAATATAAAACATCAAAATCACAATATGCATATAAAATTTTACAAGAATGTAATTACAAACAAAAAAATATTAATTTAATGAAAAAAAAAACATTATTTGTAACATGTTTAAGTAAACATTAATTTTTAATTGCATAGCACAAGTTGTATGGCCGGCCTCACGCTTACAAGAAAAAAACAGCAGCGGCAGTTTTCTTGCTGTTCTATATTAGAATAAAAATTAGGGCGAATACAATTCATTCGATTTTAAAAAGTACTTGTAATCATGCATCTCTAAATAGGACAAGCGATAATAGTTGTTTACGTTATAAAAATTTCTGATTTTTTGTGAAATTGGGAAATTTCCTACGATTTTTCCAGAACTAAAAAGTATCCTGAGAATTTTCTGATTTCCCGGTTCTATTACCACCCAGCAATAAAATAAGATAGCTGGTATTGGTCCATGCTGTTAACTTTATGTAGCTATGATAAAAATTTGTCTTTGTGTCCATTCATTACATGGAAGGGTTATATTAGAAATTAAATACATCTGTTGTAAAAGATATAAATATGTGATAGTCAAAGCCACGACTATGATACAAGATTTGTGTATCAGACCTCTGTAACACAAAATTGATTTCATAAAAACTATATATTTAAATTTTAAGAGCATTTTATATTTGATTTTGAAAAGAAATTAAAGAAATGTTTCATATTCTCAATAAAAGCAAATAAGATTGATATAACTATGCACACATTTTACGAAATGAGCCAATTCTTCTCTGGTTCATTGTAAGAGATACTTAAGAGACGTCACAAACATAAATGCCTAGAACAGGATTCTAACATAAGGATTGATTACACCAGAGCCTTAAAATACATCATAAACATCAATGCCTAGACTAGGATTAAAACACAAGGATTGATTACGCCAGAGTCAGAGGCTAAAGCAATGTCACAAATTCCAGACCAAACCAATCTAAGAACATGCGAGGCCACAACAGATTGAATGTGAACCAGCCTCTTTTGTACATAACGATATTTAGCTGGATTCGAACGTACAACCTTCGGATTGCTAATCCAATGCTCTTCTGACCAGGCTAGGGCAGCCCATTATTTTATTTCGGAATTGAAGAGAAACAAAAGTGACAGCTCGGTGGTCTTCCACAGAAATTTATGTTGAGCTAGAGTAAACAGTGCAACTTGTGTCCAGCAAAATGCACTCCATGGTAGAGTTGTCTATATATACTATTGCATCGAAAGCTAAATTTTGTAGTGGTGGCTGTTCACCACAGAACAATTACAATTAGATAAAGGGCGATATATTTAAAAAAGTTTTGTGGCAGCAAAAAGAAACACTGCTTGTAAAGTGACACTAGTGAATTTCGCGAACTCGTGGAATATGATCCTATTTAATGCCACCGATACACATCCTCTGGTACAGCTACACTCTACGTTTATGAGTGATGGCAACGGCTTGGCGATTTTTTTTTGGCGCACTTCTAGTAACGAGTTACGATAAATTAAGGCAACCCATCTTTCGTTGCTGTTGTTGTGGTTTTCATGGCAACCTCGGCAAACGGAAACTTTTAATTTTCATTTTGAATATTCTAGAAAGTTCTTCCAAAATCCGTTAAAGTCGTTTGATTTCATTGATTCGTTTGAAATTTTTTCTTTCCTCCCATTGGTTATTTTGTTTATAAAATATCCTTTAATTCCATTGGTCTTTTTAAATCGTTTTCTGTGATACCATTGGTCCTTTCATTTGTATTTTGACAGTTGTGGAATTTTTATTTTGTTATAATAGTTTTCATGACAGGATTAAGAGTTTTGTTTTTTTTGAACATTTTCGTTTTCATTATTTTTTTACGAGAGAATTCTGACTTTATCAGGTATTATTTCTTGCTTTTTTTCTTTTGTAAATCTTTTTCTTTTTTCAACATGCTCACTGTATTTAGTGTAATTGATAAGTTTCAGGTTATTCTTACCATTCGTAGCTTAGTTTCTCTGCTGGTTAACAAATGTGTTTTGATCTGTGCTTAAGCTTACTACTTTTTGTGAAAGTTTTTAAAAAATATACTTTTTAAAACGTTCTGAAATATGTTTAAAAAGTGTGGGTGGAGTGGTCGCAAACGGGACTGTAGCGCCAAGGCGTTTGTTTTGGTCGCCAAACCAAGATTTCGGAGATCGCCATAACAAGATGGCGCGGTGTCCATGTAGCAAAATTCACACTGTGAACCTTTGCATAAATGGATTTGACAGTAATTTCTATGGATTTGATAGCAATTTCTATGGATTTTATAGCAATTTCTATGGATTTGATAGTAATTTTTTGCGAAATGGTATAGAAAAATGAAACTTACCCTCATTTTGTCGCCACATTATAAATCGCTAGAAAATTTGATGCACGAAAGAATATGCCCAGATAATCTCTCTCAATGTCACCGTGTTTTAGCGGCAGCAAGTACATCTGCAAATTTGCTACTGCCTACTTTAGTTGCGGGAAGAGTACCAAACTCCTCGAATATACCATCATTTCGGCAATATGCTGCACATTCCGCTGGTGATCCACGAACAGCCTCAAAATTCGAATCATTGTCAAGCTTCTTGATCTCGGATATTCTACGCCGTTGTTTAAAATAAATATAGCCCTGACAATGGACGCGTTTAGTCTTCGGACAGATCTCCCTACCGAAGCAAATATATTCATGGCAATCCGAGTTCGCGAACGGCTCATTCTCAACTTGAAAAGAAGTAAACACCAACCATTACACACAAAAAAAAAACACGGTAATTAACTGGTAATTTTTAGTTAACGTCATACTAGAGTAACACAACGGGCTTTAAAAAAAAAAAACGGAGTAGTTAAACAAGAAAAAAATGCACGAGGAACGATAAAACACAGACCACGGTGAAACGATAAAAAACAAAGTGGCGGATTAAGCGTCGTTATCTCTTATCGTTAAACGAGAAAAAAAAATCTAAACCAATCAGAGCACGTTTAATTTCACTTCAAAACACGGTTTAATTCCAATCAGATAGCGTCTTTAATCCACATCTTCTTAATAGGGTTGCCATAAAAATACTAAAAGGGAAGGTTACCACTTTGGCGAGAAAAAAGGACTGTCCCGTTTGCTACCACTCCACCAAAGTGTGTTGTAAAAAGAAAAACAAATTGTGACATTAGAGTTAGGAAATAATTCTTTACTTGGCAACTTTAGAAGTGCGCCAAAAAAAATCGCCAAAGCCGTTGCCATCACTCATAAACGTAGAGTGTAGCTGTACCCATCCTCTTTAAGTGAGGACCAGTCTTAATAGTCCTAAAATATTTTCACACCATTAAACTTTGAAATACATTCCTTTAATGCAGATCTTGTCTGAAAGGATAATTGATACACAAAAGGGAAACAAGCAGAACAATATGTAATACCTCTCCGGTGTGTGTCCTCTGATGACACGTGAGTTTATCCAAGCGTTTGAACTTGGCAGAACAATTTTCGAATGCACAAAAGTAAATTTTGGGTATGCGACCCATGTTGAATTAGTTGGAAGTTTCTGATAAAAATTACAAACAGGCGACGTCACATTTCTTTTGAAATAAAACACAGAAGTTATTGTTTAAAAAAGATGATTGAGAATGACATCGAAATTTTCCGAGCACACAGCATGGCATTAAAATTTTTGAAATCGGAGACGAAGCAGACAACAATCTTACATCACTTCAGTTGGTATGAAACATCTACAAGATTTGTCAAAGAATATTTTTTTATTACTAACTGGTATTGGTATTTTTAATTAACATCACAACACAACGGGCTACTAGTGAATGGTGACGGTCCAAGATCAAACCCAAAGATAAAGATTTGAGGACAATACCACGTAATTTTGAACCATGGTCAAATGACGAGGTCCCACCTTAGAAGGCATCCCACTCTCCAAACGTCCACACCACGCCACCGTGGGAATATTTGCGACCACAACAGATTTATCGTGCACCAGTCCTCTTTATACACGACGGTCTTGGTTCGAATTTGAACTTGCAACCCTCCGGTTGCTAGACCGCTGCTCTCCAAAGCGGACAAATGCGGACCTTATTACTGACTGATTGAGCGAAATAGCAAAATACAAAAGACTTTTCAACAGTTTAAAATTATTTTAACACTACAGGACAATAATTTACCAATTAAATCAAAATGATTATTTGCAATCACTTCTCTGTGATTTGCAATTTTGTATATTATGCGCCTCAAGAGCACTCTCAACTCAACTCCAAATTCTCTATATTGTGTTTTTGTTTTGTGATTTTCGGAATTGGTGTTCATCTCTCTTCTAGTTAAGATATTGAATTTTAAGTAATATTTATCTGTTTTTGACTGTCGGTGTTGGATTTTTTTATTCGCTTCTTGACTGTGAATTCGAAAGCGATGGATGCTACAATGGCTCAGCGGACTTGGGAGATGGCGAATAATATAGAGAACATACAAAGTGTTGATGATATTTACTGCTATGATAAAAAGACTCAGCAGGATATTTTGACTGCAAAGCCTTGGGACAGAGAGTAAGTATGTTTCCGTTTCGTAGGAAGTGTTCTAATATTGCTACAAAATGTTGTGAGCAGACCAGACACAGAGTGAAGAAATGCATCCAAGTGTCAAAATACGTAAAGACGTTCCGTATTAAAAAAAAATTATTTTTGGGAGACAGTACTCAAATGCATTACTCGTGAGTTCGAACGGAATGATTCTTTTACTGTTTCTTTTCTTGAAGGTTCATTATACACCTAAAATGGGTAAAATGATAGGCTTGGGTACTAAGTTAGAAATTCGGCATCCTCTTTTCATAAAGAATATTTTGAAAAGCAATGAAAGAATCTCAAGCTATTAATATCATTTCTACACTATAATATTACCATCAGAAACAGTCAACATCACAAGAAGCACTAAAGAAAACTAGGTACACTACTGTTTGTGAAAATTGCGCTATGAAAGAATGATCAGAAATAAATAAATTTCCATGCAAAATAAATGTTATTTGGGTATAATGTTAAATGAATATTGGGTTTGAATAAACAATCCAATTTACAGAGCAATAAAACAAAAATAATGCCTAAAATCAATATCTTGTACAGACTACACACACAGCGATGAGAGCCGTACACGTTGTGCCATCGAATCGTACAGATTCTGAGTGTCATGCTGAGGAATGGCATTCCAGATGACCTTTATCTGATACCAAAGTTCAACCATACCTGCTCGACAAACGAGTCGTCGACCAATGTAATCCTAGACATGCTCAATGGGCGACATATCTGGGGAACATGCAGGCCATGAAAGAAGCGGAATTGTCTTTAGGAATCAGTAAATATTTGGAAGGCTTGTGTCCTGCTACTTTTGTATATTAATGTTTCTTATTTTGGAAAATTATTTCAGAATTGGCTGTCTTCTCACTATTTTAACTTATATCATCAACCAAGTTTGATTTTCAGCTCATTAAACTTCTTTCTCTGCTATGCTAAATGCTCTCTGAACAAAAACATAGTTTCCTAGATGAGCCATTTCTCGTTCGGTAACCAGAAATAATTTAAGAAATTTTTAAAACATTAGCCGAGTGGTTAATGGTTGGGGGTATGTTCTAACCTAGAGGTGCACAACCTGCGGCCACATGCGGCCCGCGAATCATCAATTTGCGGCCCACAAGCTAATTTTCACTATAAACTTCCAAGAGGACTCAGTATCAGATAACCAAAATAATTTGCTGAAGTACATATGCCGTTCTTAAGACACATTCTTAAAAGTAATTCTAAATGATTGATCATTGCAAATGTTTATTAACTTTTTTTAAACTATTCACAATATCATTTATTTAGTTCTGTAACAAGCACCTAGATTTTTTGAAAAAACATTTGTTTGTTTAATCTTAAAAAGAAAAATTATTATTATTTTTACTATACATATTAAGTGTAATAACAGCTGTACATAATTGGGTAGTAGCACTTTCATTGTGTCTGTGCTGTAACTTCAATTGCGGCCCCCCCATGTCTCAATCAACGGTGCGAGTGCCCTTCTCCCAAAAAGGTTGTGCACCCCTATTCTAACCCAATAATCAAAAGAATAAAATGTTAAGAATGCATAACATAAGAATTAGATGACATTATTAGTAGTTGAGTTTTATGTTTTCTCTAATCTGACCAGGTTTTAGTATTTTAGAATGGAAGTTGTCAGAAATTTATAACAATTGAAGAAGCTACTACACTTTCCATTTTGAGTGACTTAAACGTCGCTTTCAATGCAAAATTTCACTCAAGTGCTTAATCACTTATATCGTTATATAAAATTTAATTCCAAAACATGTTTTGTACCTACGCATATATAATAGTAACTGAAAAAGAAAAAAATTTTAAGAATGAAATTGAATTACTAGGCTAGAAATGCTACTTTTTCTATTTATTAATCAGAGTTTGGTGATAGCAGTAGTGTGTGAAATTCATTTCTAATAAGCAAAAGTTTTCACACTTAAAGGTTTGCCTATCTTAGTGTTTTTAGGAAAACCTGCATATTTTTAAAAGTTCTCACAAACCAGTAAAACTTCCATTTCAAGGACATAATTTTGGCGTAATTCTAGTTATACTTCAGTTATGTATCAAGATATGCGTTTGGTCTACAGTTTTAAAAGAAACCATTATCAAAAATTTATGTTGCTTTGAGATAATTTAAGAATTACTTAGATAATCTAATAAAGACTTTTAAAATATCAAAAAATTTTGATATGTTGCTTTTAAAATAAGGTAAAAAATTGCAAATTAATTGCTGAGAGATAACACCACAGAAAAAGTATAAGAAAGATGCTTTTGGTAATATTTGAGGGTGACGAGTTGTAAGGAGTAAAATTAAATTTGGTGACGGGTAAAGGAGAGTTATTTTACATTATTGTGTATGAAACCCTATCGTGACCAAAGGAAAACGACGAGTTATTGAGGTTTTACTGTATTTACACTTCAAGATCAGTATCACCATTGCCATCTCTGAAGATTTGAGAAAAGGAATCTTAAGAAATCATTTCTAACTGCAACTTAAGTTTCTAGTTCTATTGTCTGGCTTGTGTGTGACCGATGCACACATCTGATTTCGAAATGTACGGCTCTGTAAGTGCGGTATGATATACACAAGATCAGATAGTGCAGTATGCATTATTCTTCCGGCATGCAGCATATTATTTTTGATGAATTAGTAATACACAGTACTAAATCCAAACCTTAGTCATTCTTGATTTGGGGATTATTTGTCAATCAACCCCCCCCCCCCTGAATCTCAAGCAAGAATTTTTCTACCCGTTATTTACGTCCGGAATACATTTGCAATACAAAAATAGGAATAATTTTTAAAGAAGGGGGAAAAGAATTTTTTTATTGCAACTGCAACAAATTTTCTAATTTTTCTGTGTAGTAATTACTCTGAGCACGTCCGTTATTTTGCGTTGTTTCATCAATCGTGTCCAGGTTGAATTCCTTCTTCTTTAAAAATTGATCAAATTTAAGTCTGGAACACATTTGCAATGCAAAATAGAAGATATATAAATAGGAATAATTTTTTTTAAAGGGGGAAAAACTTTTCAATACATTGTAACACAAATGTTCTAATTTTTCTGTGTGCTATTTACTCTGTACATATCTGTTATTTTGTGTTGCCACCCTGTAATGTGCCGCATTTGCATGTGTGTTGCAGCCCCCACTTCTTCAAGGACATCAAGATCTCCGCCCTGGCCCTGCTGAAGATGGTGATGCACGCCCGCTCCGGGGGCACCCTGGAGGTGATGGGTATGCTTATCGGCAAAGTGGACGTCACCACCATGATCGTCATGGACTCCTTTGCCCTGCCCGTGGAAGGGACTGAGACCAGGGTCAATGCCCAAGCACAGGCCTACGAGTACATGGCTGCCTACACAGAGAGTGCCAAACAGGTGAGGACAGGATCCTTTTGGTGCCGCTTAACAACTGTGCTTTAAAAGTCTCTCATTGATTTCACGCTGACTGGCGAATCGCTTTTGACGCCATCGCGTCATCCAAAAGTTTCGTGTTCGCAACTTTCGCAGTGTTCTTCGATTGGTTGTGACGATGACAAAATTTTCAATCATTCGCTCCTACTTGAATTCAATAGATAGTTGTCTGATTGGGGAATTAATAATAACTTCTACCAAATCTGTTGAAATTAGCATCAGTAGGAAAGTATAGGGAATTAAGTTATTGATTTCACACGTAAGTATGTACCCATTTATCACGTTCATATCTGTATTCAGTCAAACCTTGCAAGCACGCATAACATAAACTGTTCTGAACCTTTGTCAAAATGAATAACAGTAAAATGATTCCATTCTTTCCGGATAGATCAAATTACTTTCAACGCCAGCAAATCGTTTGTCACAGTGGATATGCTCACGTTAACAAGGTTTGACTGAATTTAATTTTTGTTTCAATTTTTTGTACACACAGGTATACATAAAACAAGTTTGCTTTCATGAAATCATTTTAATGTGTATAGTGGATTTGAAATTATAACACAGCATATTAAACACAGGATTGCAATAACAATCTAATGTATCGCGATTTTACCCTGGTGATGTATCTCGATGTAGAAATTATGACATCGTCCGGTCAGTGGTCACTTAAAAGTTAGCCAAAGAGAGGAAATTCTCATGATACGTGATAAAAAACATTGTGCCAGCCGTAGTCTGACGGTTAAATGGGTTTTATCTAATTGGATTGCTTAATATTTACTTTCAAATACTTTTCTCCGCAGGTGGGGAGGCTGGAGAACGTGATTGGCTGGTACCACAGCCATCCTGGCTATGGGTGCTGGTTGTCTGGTATCGACGTCAGTACACAGATGTTAAACCAACAGTTTCAAGAGCCTTTTGTTGCCATTGTTGTAAGAAACTCTTTTGTGTACTAAGCCTATTGGTTAGAGATGAGTTATTTTCTTGACATTCAGTGTAAAGTTATTACAGTAGACCAAAACAGTGGGATGCACTGTTTCAGTCTCCCGTGATAATTTTCTTTTGTCACATCATATGCTGTCTATGGATCGAGTTGAAAATATCTTAACCAAAATTATGTTCTCTTTACTTCTGTTTTTTTCATTTGTACTGCTCCTTCAAATTCTTTTTTGGACATATTGAGTTGTATAGATGCTTACTTGTCATAAAACATTTTGAATTTGAATGGCAGGTTTGATACTTCAAAGTACTTGATTCTGCCCATCGCTAGGTATAGCCATACCAATAAGCTGTTGCCGATTTGGTGCGTTTTGCTTATTTCTTACCGCTATCTGTCTCAACCACTGCTTTTTGTTTTTTGTCGACATTTTGGATTATTCCTTTTTTAGTGCTAGTGCCACGTACTTGTGAAGTTATTCCAATCTACTGTTGTGTTGCTGTAATTCACAGAAGGGTCATTCCATGCTGAAAGGGGAAAACTTGAAAAATAAAATAATAATTATAGATATATTTTTGGGTTTTAAAAAGTCTCAAGTTCTTTGGAAGGTACTAATTTTATAAAAAAATTCAATTGTCACTTTGGCTAGCAACTATATATATTTATGGAATATATATAGTTAATTTTTTTTTCTCCCCCCTTTGGAGTGAAGCAAATTTTCAAATGGTTTCATCTTCCTATTTTATGACGTCAAATGTGATTGACAACCTTCACAAACAGACAAGAAGGCTAACATTTCTTGGTAACAACTAATAGAATCCATCAATGTAAATTTTTTTTTGAATAAATATGACTTTTTTTAAAATTTGTAAGGCTTTAGGAGAGTTTTTAATCATCTACATTGTAATCTAATAGTCGCTTAAACTGGAATGAAAATATGGAGGCGTTTTCATGGAAATTTGGGACAAAAAAATTGTGTTCTGGGGAAATATTGGACCCTGAAACATTTTCTGCACCCCTGTTTAGAATTTTGAATTAGAATTAGAAAAAATGAAGAAGTGTTATGTAAGTTACTGCAAGTTACTTAAAAAAAAATTGTATCAAGCTTAATTGATGAATGATAGTTTTAAATTGCATGACTACAATGAGGTATTTGCATGTGCGAGGGTTTTGCTTACAAATAATCTTTTCTAGTATTTCTAAGTTTAAAAATCCTTAAATATTGCGTTTAAACTTTCAAAATAATTTTGAAATGATTCTAAAACCAATTTTAATTTTGTTGAAAACGAAACAAAGTCACGTGATCCGAAAACAAGCCGCCATTGGATGTGATGTCATTGCGCATATCTGAGCTTTTGTTTACATCGCTCATCTATGCTCCCTGTACACTCGCAATCGCTCTTGTATGAAATCAACACGTGTCTATAATGATTCGCAAATTTATTTCATAAGCAGCAGTAAATAAGATAGTAACTGTTTATAAAAAGTACTTCATGAACCAACAAATCACTAGTACAAATACTGTTTACAAAAGGGCAATCATAAAAAATAAACAAGTGAAAAGTTCAATTAATCATTTAAAATATTATGAAGAACAGAAATATTTGACGAGTTTTGGAAAAGGTTTTAGAAATGCATAAAGCCCTTTTACACTAAGTATCATTACTAAACTTGTCCAAATTATAAACAGTTATAAACTTGTTCACGTTATAAACAACCATAGCAACGACGTCGCAGTGGGTTACTATGCACTGTGACGTCACAGAGCAGCCATTACGAAATTCCTGTTTTTCCCGCCAATACCGGAAACAAAATTTTAAAATTAATATCTCGGGGAATAGTTTTCCAATTTCAAGAAATATATGTCATTTTTCATGATTTTTCGTCCTCTAACATAGTAAAATTGAAAGAAAAAAGGTGAAAATACCTCATTATGAAAGGCTCTATAAAGGAATGTATATACTTTTCAAACTATATCATGGGGAACAGAATTTTATTCAAATGTTCATGAACCTTTTCTGTTATTCCTCTTTACTGTAACTTAAGTTTAAATTTAATTTTCTGAACTTAAAAATATCATTAAATTACTAACATTCCCATCAAAGTTTAGCTTTTTATTAGTTTGTTGAACAATGCAAATTTTATATTTTTGTTTTCCATTCTTCTTTCTAATATATTTACACATCAAGATCAGTATATTTGTCTAAATGTAATGTAAGTTACCATGAAATAGCCCAGAATTCACTTGACATGATCCAGTAAACCATGTTTTGGTTTGGATACCACGAACGAAGGCCACGTCGCCGTTTCAGCTTCGAGTCGCATTTCAATTTTGTGAGATGGCTATTCGAACAAAACCTTTCTTTGAGGACACTATTTCCTTCTTGAAGAAGTAGTATTGCCGCATTTCCAGAGTCATGAAATATTTTGCACTCACAAATTATAGGCTCAAATGGTGCCAAAAACAAACTGGTATGGAGGTGTTAGGTTGTAATATGTACAGCTCGTAGAGTGAAAAAATCTTTAAATAATGACTTGCCTTCATATGAACAATAAAGCACTGAATGCAGTTCTCTTAAATATTAAAGAGAATTTATTAACAGATTAATAAAAGGGGTCCCCAACAAGAACAGAAAAATCACTGTTCATAAATAAAGATTAAGCACAAGATAATAGAAGATGGGGACCTGTGGTAAAACCTGAAGAACGGAACAGACTGACTCACCCTCCACGAAAAGGTCTTGGGAAAACGCTCCGAGATTTCCATATGTCAGGCATGGGGTTTCGTTGTTAAGGAGACGAAGAGGAAGGCACGAAGGAGTGTCGTTTCCTGTTCCAACAGGATTCTTTTTTCTTCCAAGTGGTCCACGATGTCGCTGGAAAAATCTTTTAGAACATATCCTTCATGAGGTCGCCAGTAAATTGTATCAGGCCCAATCTCCTGTGTGTTTTGCAAGACTCCTTCCAAGGCATAAAGCGTCCTGATTGTCGGTGAGTCTCTTTATTTATATTGCGATTCCAACTTGAAAGAACCCACCAAATCACTCAACCCCCATCCAAAGGTAAGCCCTTAAAGGAGGAGCCAATCCATTCAAAGAGTAGTGGGCCATCAGAACCGCCCCCCCCCCCCTCCTATTGCGAGTGGACAGTACTTCCGGGGGAAAATCCACACCTGGGCTGGAAAAATATCCTATACTGCCAACTATGCCAGTACTGATGAGCGCTTTTTCCCAAGGCCACAACATTCTTCACCCACGGGATTCCACTGATAACCTTAAAAGTGTTTTCTTTTCTCACGGCTACTGTGAGAAGATTTCCAAGCGCTCACAGTTGGCGTAAAGGCAGTACAGAACAAATTATAAATACACACATATGCACAAAAGTTAATTTCTTAAAAATTAACCCAACAAAGTCAAATTCCACCAAGAAATTAGCAAAATGTGCGAAATTGTCCCTGAAGTTTATTGGTATGTCTATAACGTAACCCTTTAAAAATAAAAATCCCCCAAGAGGGCCCCAATTGTTTTTGTGAAAACCATCCCTGTTTGAACCATGTACTGCATTCTTACCTGTTATTTCTAATTGTTTCTTAACCTTTTCAGATTGATCCAGTGAGGACCATTTCAGCAGGAAAGGTGAATCTGGGAGCTTTCAGGACTTATCCGAAGGTCGGTGCAGACAGTTGCTACAGTAAAAATGCAAATATGCTATTTTGTTAAATGTCGAAGCTCGGTGGTTCTAACGTGCTTTCTCCGCAGGGCTACAAACCGGCCGACGAGGGACCCTCCGAGTACCAGACCATTCCCCTGAACAAGATCGAAGATTTTGGAGTCCACTGCAAGCAGTACTACTCTCTGGACGTGTCCTACTTCAAGTCCAAGCTCGATCGGAGACTGCTGGATTCCTTGTGGAACAAGTATTGGGTCAACACGCTCAGCTCGTCTAGTCTGCTGACGGTACGGCTTTCGTCTCTTACATTACAAACGAAAGTGTTTGTCTGTTTGTTTTCTGCACACAAAGTCCTGACGAATCTATGGCACTTGCAGTAATGGGATTTGGCTCTCAGATTGTCCAAATTTTTTGCAATTTCGGGGTTGCGGCGAATTTAAAAATTCAATCTAGAACGTTTTTTAAATGAATTTAATTAGTATTGTTTTCTTTGAAATAACAACATAAAAAATCTGATTAAAAAAAAAAAAATGTTTTCGTTTTGCACGGAGGAATGATTTTTCTGCAGAGTATAAAAAACAAAGTTTTAACTTTTGTTATGGAGTTTAAACACTTTAGTTATTTTTTGTAAAATCGGGATCGTTAAAGATGGATTGAAAATTTCAACGGATTTGAAATCTGCGGAAAATTTTACACCAGTTAAGATACCTTACACGTTTGATTTTCTTTTAATAAATAATTTTTTAGTTAAATATGTACATTTTCACAAGAGATTGTGAGGTCACGTCGAATTCCCATTTGGTTTGCTTCGCAAATTAACACCACGGGCAACTCTGTTATGGCTGTTATCCAACAGTCTACAAATTCCCTTTTGGTGTGCAAAGCATACTAATAAGAACATAAAAGCAACTGGCACAGACAACGCGGGCTAGCCACGCAGTGACTAGTGTTTTCTATGGGGCAGCGGCCCACCAAAGACCTTCATGTCCAAAGGGGACTGGTGCATGTTCAATCTGTCATGACCTCACATTGGCGTGGCATGGAAGTTTGGAGAGTGAGGTGCTAGCTCATGTGTTGCCTACTCATCTGACTGGTTCAAAATTACGTAGCGTTGTCCTCGAATCTCTCCGGTTGGGATCGATCCCGGAAATAGCCCGTGGTGTAGGTCCGATACGAATTGAAATACCTCCACTAAAAGAATACGATGACATCCGGCAATATGTCCGAGGTAGGCAGGTGTTTAACGATTGTCGCACACACGAGCTATTGGCGAGAGTCCTGTATCGACCCCTGAAGGGAAGGATTCGGGGACAACACGTAATTTGGAACCACGGGCAGATGATGAGAATGCCTCAGCTGGCACCCCACTCTCCAAAGTGCCACACCAAGCCAACATTTGAGGCCCTGACAGATTTAGCCCACACCAGTCCCCCTCTGTACACGCCGGTCTGCGGTTGGATTCCAACTCGCTGACCTCCCGTTGCGAGTCTGTTACTCTCCAGTCTACCGCGGTTGTTATGGTTGAGACAAAGGAACCTTAAAAATTATTTCTTGCCTCTTATTGGATACGATGTGACACGGTAGTTCAGTCGAAAGAGTGACCGGAGGGAGTTCTAAACCCAAGACTGTCGTTTACGGAGGGAACTGGTGCATGCTAAATCTGCCTCCGATGTCCTCGGATCTTCAACTCAAGGGGTCGATCCCGGACCGTCGGTCTGGTAGTGGTGACGAACCTATGACACGCATGTCAAAGGTGACACATATTGATTACCGTCTGTCTACGCCCAAGAACTGCGCTTACTTCGCTCCTAGTGCATTGAAAATGTTAAGAGACTAAATCTTGCTAATTCCTTTGTCGAGTAAAAAGTATTTGAGAAGGCCAACACAACTAAATTAAATGGATCCCATGCATATAAAGTACCACTCTATTGTGACAAAACGCGTCTGCTAATCTTTACGCTGCGGCATAGACAATTGTCACCACTACAGTTTCGTTTACACCGGCGGTATGGTAGATATCTGAACAAAGGAAGAAATCTATGTGCTGCAGCGTAAAGGTTAACCAATTCATCAAAAGATTTACTTTATTTATCTCAATGAAATAGCAACCTTCAAATCACATTTAAGGTATGGATCTGGTAAAATGTTACGCAGAAATTTTCAATCTATCTTTAACGATCCCGATTTTACAAAAAGGAACTCAACAATGCCAGTCAAAAATGTTTGTTTTGCTTCCCTTCGCTGGAATCGTTTCTCTCAAGAAATGAAACGTTGCCGTAACAGGAGAAATAAACGTTCCCCAACTGTTGGAGACCGCTATGACGATCGTCATGCAAATGCTCACGATCAACGCTCTCTAGGAAACCAAAGCCACCTGTTTGTATAACCAGCGTTTCTTAGGGAACCGTAGCTTAACGGCATCTCTTTTTTTCTCCCCCGTAGAATGCCGACTACACCACGGGCCAGGTGTTCGACCTGTCCGACAAGCTGGAGCAGTCGGAGACGCAGCTCGGTCGGTGCGGTTTCGTCCTGGGCATGGACCCCCACGAGAAGAAGAGCGAGGACAAGCTGGCCAAGGCCACCAAGGACAGTTGCAAGATCACCATCGAGGTCATCCACGGACTCATGTCTCAGATCATCAAGGACAGACTCTTCAACCAAGTGAACAGGAAGTTCTGAGCTCCTGCCTTCACTGCGCCTTTCCAAGTGTATTTCTATTTTGTAAAATAATAAAGCCGATTTCAAAACTGTCACGTTTTTTTTTTTCAAAGATCGTCGAAGTGGACTGCTTTTCTAGGAATTGTATCGCTCTTTTTGACGGACGACGAACCAGATCTTAATCCATTTCTTCCCTAAAGGCTTTGGAAAGTCACCGCTTCTCTTCAAAAGCAGTGTGGGAATGTCTCATTTGGCCTTCAAGTCAAATATAATATCTTTCCAACCAGAGAGGAATGGAGATTCGACTCCGGGCTGATCGGGGAGGTGATGAAATTTGGTACAGATAGTTCAAAAACATCTTATGGCACTGGTTCAGGCGCCTTCTGTCTTAATCGGATTATAAGGCTATCCTTCTCCTTGGGTATGTTGGTCACTGTATATCAGGCTGAGGTTCTGGCGATCTCTGCTTGTACTTACAACTGCCTCGATAGAGGTGTAATTAAGAGGGTTATAAATATCTCTGATAGCCAGGCAGTCCTAAAGGCTTTGCAAAGTCACTGCTTTCCTCAAAAGCAGTGTGGGAATGTCACAGTGCACTTGAGGACCTGGCTGAGAGAAACAAAGTCTCTCTTGTCTGGGTAATGAAACGGCGGACCCATTGGCAAAACATGGATCAAAAACGCCATTTATTGGACCAGAGCCTGCTTTGGGCCTGTCTCACAATGTGGTTAGAGGCACACAAGGGATTTGCTTGTTGCCGAGTCCTACCATGTATGGCTTCAATCTAATGATCAAAGAACTCGATCAGAGATCTCCTCGGTATGGATCCAGGGAACTGCTGAATTTGGGTAGGCAAGAAATCAGGATGGCTATTGGCCTCCTGACTGGCCACTGTACTCTGAATGGACACCAACATTATGGGTGTTAATCGATTACCCATTCTGTAGAGGTTGTTGGATGGTAGAGGAGAGTTCTGTACATGTTCTATGTGAATGTAGCCATTACTCTGCACAACGATTCGAATATCTGGGTAATTGGTAATGGTAATTTTAGTTAACGTCGTACTAGAGCAACACAACGAGCTATTGACGACGGTCCGGGATCAGTCCCTTAAGGGAAAGATCCGAGGACAACACCTCGTAATTTTGAACCACGGTCACATGACGAGGCAACACCTGAACTGGCACCCCACTCTCTAAACTTTCACGCCAACCCAACGTGAGGATTTTCGGCCATGACAGATTTAAGGTGCACCAGCCGCCTCTACACCATACGCTTACAAACATCCATGCCCGGATTCGAACCAGGAACCATCCGTTCTAGAGGCTAACACCTTAACCACTATACCGGTTGGTCGGCCTCGAATATCGGATACCACTGTATCGAACCCTGGTAACTGTCAAACATTCCCATCGGATGCTTGCTGAAATTTATTTCGGTCTTCAGTGGATCGGCAGGGTCTCGATACAATGAACTATTGGTCGCGGTGCTGGAACTCTTCGGAGTCACCCCAAAAAATAAGTCATAATCCATTTCTTTATATAGCCAAACCCAGTTATAACTGATCCAGAGCTTCGCTATAACCGAGGATTGACTATCCTATTTTTCAAATATTGGCAATACAAAATTTTCTAAATTCCTTAAAAACATTTCTTTGCTGAAGAAAGTTAATTTGAATTGCAATTAGTAATGGGCTATATATAATAAAGTAGAATAAATCTTAGTTCTTAAAAATAATTAAACGATGAAATTCAATTGTACTTGCATTTATTTCTTTAAAGTATGAAAATAAGTGATTTTTGTTGAAACCATCTCGATTTCATTTATCATCAATAATTACGAGTCCATTACAATCTCATCTAGTTTCTGTTGCAAAGAAGAGGGTGGTAACAGAACCGGGAAATCGGAACTCTTTAATGTTGTTATCTTGTAAAAATCGGGGAAAATATCCAAATTTCACAAAAAATCGGAAATTTTGATAACTTAAACGGCAGTTATTATAGTTTGTCTTATTTAGAGATGCGCGATTATAAGTACTTTTGAGAATCAAATAAAAAGTATTCGCCGAAATTGTAATTCGAATGAACACTGGCGTCGTAACTTTTTAACATCGCGAAATATTTTTTGTTCGCAATTACGTTTTTGCAGAATTTTTTATGTATATTTGCATTTGATTTTGATGTATAGCATGATATCTAGAGAAAAAATATTTGTGGAGAATGATCCTTTCACCCCATCGGACCCTAAATATTTAAAATAATGTGTGGATACTGCATATTGATACCAATAACGGATCACATTTATTAAGGGAATTGTAAAATCAGGGAACTTTATTTCGAGGATTTTGTTGCCACCCTGAAGAAATTGTTCACAGCTGCCTTCGCATCTGATGTCGAATTGTCAATCTCTTTTATGAGCGAAACAGGGATTTTAACATGGGTCATCAATGTTCAGCTGCGGGTAAAAAGGCTAATAGGTTACTGGAGTATATTAAAAAGACTAACTTCAAGGGATAAGAATATAATCTTGCCGTTATATAAGGGTTTAGTAAGACCACATCTAGAATATGCTGTACAATTCTGGGCTCCCTATATGAGAAAGGACATAGAATCAATTGAAAGGGTTCAGCACAGAGCTACAAAAATAATAAAGGGGCTAGCAAATTTCGACTCTAATGAACGTTTAAGTGAGCTAAACATGTATACACTGGAAAGAAGAAGGAGGGGGGATTTGATTCAGCTTTTCAAGTTTGTAAAACAAGGGGACACAGAGGGCTTAAATTTCAATAGGGATAACAGAACAAGGGGTCATGGGTATAAATTGAATAACACATTTGAATCGGGATTTAAGGAAAAACTACTACTTTAATAGGGTAATAAACAGTTGGAACGCGTTGCCAGAAAATAGAGTTAATTCAAAGGGAGTGTACGAATTTAAGACACAATTGGATAGTCAGTGGGAATTGGAGAATTCATAAACCAAAGGACCAGCCTTGTTGGGCTTGAGCCTGTAGCGGGTCGTCAATATTTGTATTTGAAACTTCGTCGTCATCGCAACATTAGAAATGTTATATTCCACCCCCCCCCCCCTTTTAGAAAAAGCACCAACTCACCAAAGATCAACCATTATATGCATCCCCCCTTCTTCCTGTAGACTTCTCGTAAACCCGGTTCGAATGACAAAACAGTTTCTAATCGTGGTTTCGGCGACCAGACCCCAAAACACTACATCCAGAAAGAATGTCAACCCATGTGTTTTCGTAGCATTTCAACGCAATATCGATTACTTCTGTAGTGACATAGGCACTGATGTCTTTTTGTTACGGCGGACACTTGATTATTGATCATTTGTTACAAGACCAGAGCCAATTGAAAAGGGGCCCACTCTAACTAAGAGCATCACATTTTACGTCCATGCCCTGACCCAGGAACCTTCTTAACCACTAGACAGGTTGGTCGGCACACTCATGTTGTATGGACTAGTAAAATTCCTGCGAAATACTTGAACAGGGTTCCCACTCCATTTCAGAAATAAAATTCCCTGACTTTTCCAGACAAATTTTTACAAATTTCCAGGTCATACTCGAGCAATTCACGACATTTTAAAGGTGAAACATCAAGAAATAATTTAGCATTCAATAGCCAATAATTAAAAACCAATTTAAGAATTATACTTTATAAAAATAAAACCTAAGTAATTTTGCATCAAAATAACTTATTCAAATAATCCAACATATTTTACCTAGAGTGCCTATATAATAAGAGTGGCGACATACGGGAAACACTTTCTGATTGGCTTAGAGACCTTTTCTACCGCCCGAGGCAGTCTTTTCCTAGCTCCCGTAGACTTAACATGGGAACTTTTTGTGTGTTCGAGAAAAACGTGTGTACATTAAATAAGAAAGAAAATATAGTTTATTCATGTTCCATCTAGAATGTTTATTTATTATTATTTTATTGTTTTGTCAGCATAAATTTGAAGACTTTTTAAGTAAACAGCTTTTTTTGAACAACGTAGTGTTTCCCGCAATCTAAGTTCGCGTGTTGTATAATCCATGGGCCCTTAGAAATGGCAGGTCAAAATAAGCACCGTGGGAACCCTGTGGTACTAATATTGTATCTGCTAAATTCATTTCATTTTTTGATAAAAAAAACTATCAATCTGGTGAAAGGAGATTGTACTTAATATTTTTTTTTTATGTTTGGGACATCGGCAAAAAAAATTGGCAATGCGATCGTTACGCGATTTTAACATCGCATTTTTTAAAATAAGAAAAGTATATTTACAACAAAGAAAATGCACAAAAATACATGAAAAAATTCCTTAAAACGTTTAAAAAGTTTTTTAAGACAAATAAATGCAGTTTAAGAAACTTACCAATTTATATTTTGCTTCAGGTATAGCTATTTGGATCGTTATTTTTGGACATCGCGAAACATGCTGGATGGCTTAGTATTGTTTCTTTGTTAATTCTTCAAAATTTTAAACTAATGATGACATCTATTGATCAAAATAGTAAACAAACTATCCTTATACTCTATTCATTTTTTTTCTGCAATTCTTGAAAACACATTAGAATTTATTTTCTTGGTGATGTATTGTATCAGTTAACATTATAGATGTCCAAAATCCGACATTTGTAACTAAAGAATTTAATTTTAAGGATACTCACACCACAAACTGTTGTATTAAATAATACTAATTCTTGTCTCTGAAGAGAACTAAAAACCCATTGGGAAAAAAATTAATTTTAAGAATTAAATTTATTTGCTGTCAAAGCTTAAAGTTGCGAAATGTGTCTTGTTCCCACCTTTGAGAACTACCCACATGTCACAGTTAATAGCGCATGATCATCCTTGTTTGGCTACTTAACGGGACAAACAAAGCATTGTTAAAAAATGAAGCAATCCGGTTATAAAACAATAAATATCTTTATTTACAAGAAACAGTTTGTGCATCATTTCCTCATATTCGCCGGTCTCCTGCACTTGGCACGCTCCTTGAGGTGGGCCTTCCTCTCGGCTTCCCGCTTGTCGCTCTTCGCAGACTGAAAAAGATCGAGAAAAAACTTTACATTCACAAAAAACAAATCCCCAGACAGTTAAATCATATGGTATCGAATTTTAAAGCAAAAATAGCATTTCTATCGTTGTCTAGCAAGAAGATGGACAATTTCCATTTACATCAACTGGGTAAAAAAAAAATAACTGTCTGCAATGCTGTGAGGACTAGTTTCAAATGTAATGGTGTAGTCATTAGGCATGAGACACCTACAACACAACATCCATGTTAATAATATATCGCCCAAAAACCATCGATGTTTTTAAACATCTCGATATGTACAGGGTGATTCATAAGAACATATACAGTTTCCAGACGCTGTAAAACAAGAACAATTTAAGACACGGTCCCTTAATGCAAACTGTTAGCTAGGTATAAAGTTTGTGTCCCCCTCCAGAGCGAAGTGACGTAGGCGATAGTGAGCGTGCCACGTGACTAGTCAGTGGAAATGGCTGCTTCTGTAGTGGGGAAGGCGTTTTGTGTTCTTGAACTGAACCAAACGGAATCTGTCACCCTTTTGCAATGGCAGTTTCAATCACGATTTGGAAAAGAGCCTTCAACCAGAAAATTCATTTATGATTGGTTTAAAAAATTTGAAACTACGGGCTACGGAACAAAGCCAGGACGACCGAGATATCGGCAGATGTCGTCGAAAACTTTATTCATCCAATTGGATAATAAAGTCGAAAAACTTTATTCTCCAACTGGATGGTGCACCAACCCACTAGTCGGGTGACATGCGAAATTACTTCTATCAACATCTTCACGAATGGATTGGACGAAACGCCGACTACAGCATGACATTAACTCAATGGTCACCCATAAGCCCTGATTAAACACCATGTGACTTTTTTCTTTGGCGCTACATAAAGGATGACATATTTAACCTGCCCCTTGTTCATCTAGCAGAGTTGAAACAGCGTATCGCAACCACCAACGTATGACAGAGGGTGCACACATAGAACATCTGTGACTGTCTCTAAAAAAACTTGGGTACAGCTACACTCTACGTTTATGAGTGATGGCAACGGCTTGGCGATTTTTTTTGGCGCACTTCTAGTAGCGAGTTACGATAAATTAAGGCAACCCATCTTCCGTTGCTGTTGTTGTGGTTTTCACGGCAACCTCGGCAAACGGAAACTTTCAATTTTCATTTTGAATATTCTAGAAAGTTCTTCCAAAATCCGTTAAAATCGTTTGATTTCATTGATTCGTTTGAAATTTTCTCCCATTGGTTATTTTGTTTTTAAAATATCCTTTGATTCCATTGGTCCTTTTAAATCGTTTTCTGTGATACCATTGGTCCATTTATTTGTATTTTGACAGTTGTGGAATTTTTATTTTGTTATAATAGTTTTCAGGACAGGATTAAGAGTTTTGTTTTTTTGACCATTTTCGTTTTCATTATTTTTTTAAGAGAGAATTCTGACGTTATCAGGTATTATTTCTTGCTTTTTTTTCTTTTGTAAATTTTTTTCTTTTTCAACATGCTCACTGTATTTAGTGTAATTGATAAGTTTCAGGGTATTCTTACCATTCGTAGCTTAGTTTCTCTGCTGGTTCACAAATGTGTTTTGATATGTGATTAAGCTTACTACTTTTTATGAAATATTTTTTAAAATATACTTTTTAAAACGCTCTGAAATGTGCTTAAAAAGTGTTGTAAAAAGAAAAAAAATTGTGACAGGAAAAGAGTTAAGAAATAATTATTTCCTTGGCGAGTTTAGAAGTGCGCCAAAAAAAAATCGCCAAGCCGTTGCCATCAGTCATAAACGTAGAGTGTAGCTGTACCAAAACTTGAAGCATTCATCTGCACTTCTGTTACAAGTGACAGAAAATATCTTACATTGTCACTGTTATATTGTGCGTTGAAGTTGTATACTCACTTATGAATCACCCTGTAAGTTAACCCCCCCCCCATTATTTAAAACTGGTTGAGCAACCTCTATTGCCGTGTTTATTAATTTACAACAAAAAAAATTTTTAACTGTCAGAAAAATTAATAAGAACAATTAACAAATATTTTGTTTTCAAATTGAATAATACAAATGAAAATAATATTTACAACCATTTGAAATAAGTACTACTAACTATAAGTAGATAGGCACATAATAATTATTGTTCGTTATTAATAATTATTCATCAATTTATGGGGTAAAAACTTATTTCTTATGTCTTGCAAATAAAAAATATTGGGGTCTATAATTATTGTATGCCACAATATTTGTTATTTACAGTTTGTAAAAAAAGAAGTTTGTTAACTTTCTCCCCTTAAAAGGACTTATTTTGTCACTCACTATCCCACCAGTTAAAGAAAAAAACTCTTTCTGATGGGACGGATGTCGACACCACTCACAAATATTTAGTTGTACGGTTATTTTAAAAATTGTTACAATGGTACTTTTTCATTCAAAAATAAAACATCGGCTCCAAAAAATCGATGTTTTTATGAAACATCGATGTTTTGAATATGCTGACATCGATGTTGCATCCCTTGTTTTCAGATCCTAGACCACTTAGGTCTAAAAGTGTGTTCAATTTACTGATAATTACAATTATGCTATTGGTTATTTTTTTAATTTTTACAATGGTACTTTTTTCATTCAAAAAAAAACATCGATATTAAAAAAACATTGATGGTAAATAAATCAATGTTTCGAAAACATCGATGTCGCATATCCCTAGTAGACATGAGTCTTGGAGTTTGCTTCTTTTATTCCGAAATTGTTTCTGTAAAACTAATTTTTTCTAAAGTTATTTTTTCCAAAATAATAAATATTTCAGAGTAATTTTTCTACACCATTAAATCTAATAGCATAGAAATTTTATTGATTTAGACTATTTTATTTTAGTTACTTGATTCTAAAATAATACAATAGCAGATTTCAGAGTAGTTGAATCGAAGCATTTCCACAAAAACAGCCAGACATTCCACCGTCGGTGATGTGTAATCTATTGCATATTAACGAATCCATTTATAATTTTTTTAAATAGTTACTTAAGCTTTCAGTAAAGTTACAAATCAAGATTACTTTTGAAAGAAATAATATCGAAAAAAAATTAGAAACTTTTTTTAAATATGAAATACACTCGTCAGAATTTATTTCACACGGGCTTGTGCAAGAATAATTAACTAAAAGCAGTTTTTACCTTTTTCGTACTCCACGAAACGATTTTGTTGCCAGCAACAGAACTTGCTTCTTTCATAAATGATTCACTCTTCTTCAGTCTTTCTTCAATAGGGATTCTACACAAAAAACAATTTCATTTTACTTTTTAAACAAATCAAGAGGAAATTAAGTCTCCTTTCAGTTTTAAAAGGGACCATAAGCTCTATGGCATTCATTGGAGCATTTCAATTGAACATTCTGACATGTTTTTGACTACACCCATTTTACATCTTTTATTAGGAGTGCCTCTGTGCGGTCCCTTTTACTGTTCATACTTTAACAGTAAAAGGGACCGGTCGTCGACACTTATTTAGCAGTCCAATTTTAAATTTGTGGGATTTGGCGAGGGAAATTCTCCATACAAATCAACCAATTTTTATATTTAATTTTTTTAAATTTCATGAGCATAAATACCATGTAAGGAGTATTTATACTAGGGTTCCCCTCCATTCCAGAAATAAAATTCCCTGACTTTTCCAGGCAAATTTTTACAAAATTCCAGGTCAAACTGAAGCAATTAATGACATTTTTAAGGTGAAAAACCAAGAAATAATTTATCAGTCAATGGCCAGTAAAAACCAATTTAAGAATTACACTGCAAAAATTAATACACAAAGCACAGGTAACTTTGCATTAAAATAACTTATTCAAATAATCCAACATATTTAATCAATTGGTGAATTTAATGTATCATAACCATGAAATAATTCAATTTAAGACTGTGGACGAAACAAAACTATTGACCTGTTAAATATTAGCTGTTTCTTTTGAAATCGGCAGAAAAATTCTATTCATAAAATTAAGTGATTGAAAACTATGTACGAATCTTATTGGCTACTTTTCTCTAAAGCGTCTGTGAAGCCATGATCAATCATTTTCCAGGTTATTGAGGCAATTTTGCAGGTTTTAGACGAAACTGCGTAAATTTCCCGGACTTTATCCCCTGATGTTTTGGACAAAATTAAATTTCCTGACAATTTCAGGTTTTTCCTGACCCATGAGAATTTTGTTATAGATGATTTTTTTTATTTTGACTTTCAAAATGCAATTTTTTTTATTGGTCATTGATTTGCACCTAAATTTATTTCAGTTTTGAAAAATTCAGATGAATCAGATCATTTATTATCTAATCTTATCTCATAAAACACTCGATTCTTATGTGGCCATCAAAGTTCCCATTGGTTGTGTGACATCACGAGTGGGCTGGGTTACTAATTGTTTTGAGCGGTTGTGTTATGTTATGAGCGAAACGAGATACCTGTATCATCATATTCAAATTCACCATGGAAATAACATTGAGCATAAAAATATGACCGTACGTAGCTTGTACGTAGCTTGTATTGCTTTACCAGTGTTGATCAAAAATGAAGTTTTCCAACACTATTGTTTTACCAGCATTGCTAAAAAACAACATGATGCGAAAGCAAGGAAATAGGGTTATAGATAGCCAGTGATCAACAAAAGTTGACAGTGATTTAAAAAAAGTTTAGACATTATCTGATTTTACATGATTATGTGGGTCAGTTAGATGCAATTACACTTTAAAATCACACTTTTTTTTATTGCTTAGTCCAGGCCTCGAAATAGATGTTTTAATACATGTGCACTCTGTGCACCTAAGTTTTTAAATTAGGTGCACATTTAAAGAAAAAAAATAATATAAGAGTATTAATGTAATGTAAACTACCATATTAGTTGAATATGTTTATATAGGTTCGTAGTAGATAGTAAATGAAAAATATTTTGACATATAGAAATTCTACGGTGCACTGTTATCGCGACAGTCGCTTTAACAGAGCCATCTGGAAAATATTTCGATCATCGGAAAGTTCTGGTGGTAATAACACAAGTAAACCTTTCTCCTATATAAACCCGTTAAGGCACAGTGATTTTTTTTTCGCTTAGTGTGTATTTAGGAATTTTAATTACGTTCCTTTAGAGTGAGAGATGTTGATACTAATATTTTGTTCAAACGTCAAAATAACATAAAACACGTCCCCCCCCCCCTTTTTTAACGTTATTTGCACCTAGCGGGAAAATATTAGGTGCACAATTTTATTTTCATGTGCACAGTGCAACCTGGTATTTCAAGCCCTGGCTTAGTCTAATCTCGAGAAAAGAGGACTAGTATCAAATTCAGCTTCAATAAGCTGTTTTTTATATTAATTATTCTAAATAAAAGCTGCTGAACATTTAGAATAATAAATATTCTTAATAAAAATTTTTGTCTAAATAATTTTTTTTTAATTATTTAGAATAAAAATTTAAAAAGACAAACTCTAAATCATGTCAAAGTAGATGAACATTAAACAAATACTCTATATTATGTTCATTATTTTTGTTTTTTAAGAAAACAAAATCAATAATTACTTTAAAAACATTTTGTAACGTAATTTTTTTATTTTTAATGTTTTATGCATCCAATGAAGTGGGTAAAAAGATTATACATCCATTTGTGTATTTAAAAAACTGTCTCCAAATGGGGTTGGATTGTGGGGGAGTTACACCCTTTTCATTTTCTTTTCAGTTTTCATAATTTCTTTGTCTAATTGTTCAATTCCATCACTAGAAGTTTGCATTACTTGCAATTTTCTTTTTTTCATTTGTTTAAGTTCAGCTGTAGCCACCTTTTGTTTTTGCCTTAAAAAATGTGATAAATATTGGGGACAAAATTTATGATTTCGGGGCCAGTAGACACCCTGAGCTATTTATTATCCACTTGTTTCCCTCCCACAATGACATTCGTGAGGTCTGGGTATCATGGATGCTGACCACCTGCTTCAGTGTCCAACCTTGAACCAGACATCGAGGAAGACGAGGTGAGGCGACTTTCCTATATCTACTGGACAGCCCCACCAATGGCCAAGCAGCCAAGGGAAGACATTGGCTGCCAAGCAAGTTTTATTGGGGGCAAAATTTCCCTTGAGGATGGATTATTGTCGAAGACTAGCGGTCCCGAAAATATGGCAAAAACAGAAAACGTGTCCCGAAAATTTATCACATTTTTTTAAGGCGAAAACAAAAAAGTGGCTGCAGCTGAACTTTAATAAATAAAAAAGAAAATTGCAAATGATGCAATTGAACAACTAAGACAAAGAAATTATGCAAACAGAAAATAAAATGAATATGGCATCACTCCCCCAAACCGAACATACATTTGCAGACAGTTTTTTAAATACATGAATAGATATATAATTTTTTTATCCACTTCATGTGATGCATAACACATAAAAAAAAAAAATTACATTACGAAATGTTTTTAAAGTAACTGTTGATTTCTTCAATTTGTATTAAAATTTCAAGTATTCAGAAAACAAAAATAATGAATATGATATAGAGTATTGGTTCTATTCTGACATGATTTATTTGTGGTTTGTCTTTATTTTTAAAATTTTATTTAGAAAACAGCTTAAATTTGATACTAGAGTCCTCTTTTCTCGAGTTTAGACTGTAAGCAATAAAAAAGGTGTGATTTTAAACGTTTTCGTTTAACTAATGGGACATATGCTACTAAAATTCTAGAACCTCCGTTTTCTTTTAAATTTCCTTTAGAATTTGCGTTAGTATTGAATAAAAAACAAGACATGGCAATCCTGAATTCTGACTATCCATCTTCAAAACTTACAGATGGTCCTCTTCATCTTTGTTTCTTTTGACCATGCTGAAGTCTTCTGAACTGATCGCCTCAAACGTTTCTTTGACCTTCTTCTCGGCATGCTCCTCTCCAGAATCTGACTCTTCCTCCTCTGACGACTCTTCTTCCTCTGATGACTCGTTCCCATGATCTTCCTCCTGTCGAAAAACCCACTCAATTACTATTCTTACAATATCCATTTTTTCAGTTTAAACATAAATTACTGGAAGAAAAAATGCTTCCCGTTAAGAACTATTTATTTTATATACAAGCTAAATACTTATTTGCAACCTAAAAAATTGTTTGATTAATTGCAGATTGGGCGTGAATTCCACTTGGAACAACCAGAGCCAGACTTCAAGAAGGAGGCATGTTCAAAACATGTACATGACATAATTTTTATTTGAATGAAAAGACTAGATAGCAACATTCTCAAATTTCATTTCAATAAAGTAACTTCATATAATTCAAAAATATAGACACTTTTTGAATGATTTTGATGGGCTGTAAAAAATATCGTATACTATGAATGAATTGTGTTTTCACAGCATTTAAATTGTTAAAGTATAACTTACCACCTGCTAATTCAGTTTCGTTAATTTCAAAATGGCTTTTTTAAATAAGCAATGGATGGAAGGTTCCGCTTTTTCTGAAGAGAATAATGCTTATCTGAAAATGCTGTAAAACTCATATTTTTCCATGTGCACAGTCCAGGTACATTAATGTGACCACCGCCTACTTTCGACGTCAACGTGAAATAACCAATCACAAAAGGCAGGTGGCAGCACATTATAGTGGATTGTATATAAAGGATGTCCTAGGGCATCGGAATGCATTTCAATCGTTGGCGTAATGCAGAAACGTAGCGATTTATCCAACGTCCAAAATTGCATGATTATTGGCTTTCGGGCTAAGGGTGGAAGCATTTCGGAAACAGTTCATTTCGTGAACTGTTCGCGTGCCGCTGTGGTAAAAGTATACTGTGCATGGCAAAATGGCACTATCCAAAATCAGCGCCATGGCACATGTCACATAGCACCACGGGCTATAGATGACAGAGGCGAATGAAAGCTATGGAGATGCGTTCGGGTGATTAGACATGCAACTGTTGAGCAACTGACCGCCCAGATGAACCAAGGGGCTACCAAGAGTGTATCCTCAACAACGGTTCAGTGAACGTTGCTGTGCATGGGCCTCCACAGCAGACGCCTGGTTAATGCACCTATGCTGACTGCTATTCATCAGCGACGAAGGCTGGAATTTGCACGCCAGTATCGCAACTGAACGTCCACAGAGTGCCGACAGGTGGCTTTTCCCGATGAATCACGTTTTATGCTTCATCGGACCGATGGACGTTGGCGTATACGGCGTGAAACATCTGAAAGCAAACACCCTGCAACAATTGCCATGGATCCTAAACCGCGTAATCTAGCGCTGCTGGCTCAACATCCCAGTGAACACCTTCAGAAACCTAATTGACTCTCTTCCTGCACGTCTTGCAGCGGTCCGCTCTGCCAAAGGTGGTTATTCTGGCTTTTGACAGGTGGTCACATTAATGTGACTGGATTGTGTATAAAGGTACAATAAGTAATATCATTGATAAGAAAAAAGAAAAACGCTAAGTGGAAAAATATTTCCAAATACATATCCACAAAAGAAAAGAATTTACGAGAATATGTTTAACACAAGTAACTAAATATTTAATGATTTAACGCAAGTCATTAAATACTTAGTTCAACTGTAAATAAAATAATTAAGTGATTTGAATCTTAACCAGGCCAAAAATATAATGTTCAGCATCTACTGCAGAGTATAGAACTCACTGCAGAATTCTGTATGAGAAGCATTTAGCTGGAGAAAGATGGGAAAATGTTGTGACGATAGACGAGGTGTAGGTGTGTATTTAAATGATCGAAATAAAAAGGAACAATTTACTCTATGTTTACAAATCTTATTGTAAACATAGCAAACACAACTTTTTTTGGACAAAATTTAATTTTCTGACAATTTCAGGTTTTTTCTGTGGGAACCCTATTATAAGCTACCACAACTTTTTCCATAAAACTCTTCTACGATATTCGATCCTCTCCTGAAAAATCACGGAACAGTTTACAGATAATTCCAAAACTTACGTCCAAGAAGTCCATAGGCAGTTCCTCAGAAACCATGGTGACCTTCTTCTTGTTTGCTCTCTCCACAGTCGCCTTCACTCGCGTGTATTCCTCGTCGGTCTCCTTGATTTCAAAGTCGGGATCCGCAAACAGATCTTTGAAACGATCGTCTTCGAATGGCGTGGAAGTCTACGAAACAGGTCATTCATTAGAAAACACTAAATCAAATATACAGGGGTGAAAATGTCAAAAAAAAGGAAAATATATGTAGCGTTATTTTGAACTACAAAAATATCTGAATAAGAATAGTATTATATTTGTGTACTAATGTGTGTACAGAACATTGGTGCAGTTAAAAAAAATTTCTGAGGGGGAGGGTTTTAGGCAAATTATGTCTGATAAAGCCCTATAAAGACCATTAAAAACAATAAATGTGTCTTTGGAAGTTGAAAGGTTAACCCATAACCTCCAATGGATGAATTTAATCTAGAACATTTATTTATTTATTTAGTGGCATTAATTATTATTAGGTTTTCTAAGAATGGATTCTTTTGTGTTTCTTCATTTTTTTTTTAGATCAGGGTTGCTGAAATCGGAATATACTGCCAATTCTCCTTTGAATTCATTGGATTGTATTTTTTCCCTTTCAGAACAGATTGTTTTTTGTCCACAGTGTTCATTTTTGTACGCACGCCAAGCCACGAAATACATTTTTTTCTTGCTTTTTTTATCATTGTCGCATTGGAATTCTGATTATCCTTTAATTTCATTGGTTTAGAACATTTTTTAATGAATTTATTTGTTTTTTTCTTTAGCTTTAAGAAGTTTTGAAGTTTTGATTTACGTTGTTTGCTGGAATCAGTGATTGATTAGCTTATAGTTTCTTGCTTTTTTCTTTAGCTTTAAGACTTTTTGAAAGTATGGCGACATTTAATTTTTATCATTTATGCAACTTTTTGTTTATTACAGTTTAATTTGGTTTTGTCGGAATAAGTAAAGTTGACTTTTTAAAAACATATCTTTGTCACAGGCTAGTACTGCTAGTTTCTTATATAACTGTAATTGTTTATCTTTTTCCTTGCATTTTTTTGTTCCCTGTAATTGAAGAGAAGCAATTAAATGTTGTAACAATGAATTCATTTCATAGAAAGCAGAAAGATCTAGGTGATAAAATTGTCTTAGATTTTATTTCATGGTGTCCACTAAATTTCTGTAGGCCCATTTAGGGATCTTTTAGGTGCTTTCTAAAATAAATGCATGATCTGATTTTACATGGCTATGTGAGTCAGTTAGATGCAATTATACTTTAAAATCACTTTTTTTTATTGCTTAGTCTAATCTTGAGAAAAGAGGTCTCTAGTATCAACTGTCAGCTTTAATAGAAGCTGTTGTCTAAATAAAATGTTAAAAACAAAGACAAACCATAAATCATGTAAAAGTAGATAAACATTTCATAAATACTCTATATTATATTCATTATTTTTGTTTTCTAAGTATTTGAAATTTTAATAAAAATTGAAAAAAATCAACAATTAATTTTAAATATTTCATTTTGTAAATTTTCATTTTATATTTTATGCATCAAATGAAGTTGGTAAAAAAATTATACATCAATTTGTGTATTTCAAAAAAAAAAAAAAAAAAAAAAAAACGATTCCGAATGGGGTTGGAACGTGGGGGAGTTACACCATTTTCTTTTCCGTTTGTATTGTTTGCAATTTTCTTATTTTTTTCTTTAAGTTCAGCTGCAGCCACCTTTAGTTTTTGCCTTAGTATTTTTTCTCCCATCCATGACTTTTTTCTGATAATAAAGAGAAGATAAATTTTCGGGACAAAATTTATAATTCTGTGACTTTTGGGACTGATTTCCGTTTTTCGAAAAGTTGTAGGACATTCGGGATCAGTAGACACCCTGTATTTCCTCTAAATGCTAGGGATAGTGGTTCTCAGCAAATCAACTTGTCAATGTTTTGGAATTCTCTTTTATAAATTTTGTTCTTTCTTTAATTTTATCTACTGTCAACACAATAATTTTACAGGTTAAGTTTTTTTTAAATTTAATGCTTGAATGAAATTAAAAACTTTTGTTTCGGCAGACTCCTCTACTTGAGGAACAGGGAGGTATTTTCAGTAACGTCGTACCGGAGAAACACAGCTGGCTTTGCTGATGGCCCACGATCAATCTCAAAGGGAAAGAATCGATGACAATCACGTAATTTTAACCAGTCAGATGACATGGTCACGCCTAAGCTGGTACCCCACTCTCCAAATTTCCACACATCGTCAATGAGATGACATTTGAAAGCCACGACAGATTTGACGTGTACCAGCCCCCTTTGCAAAGTATAGTCTTTGCTTGGATTGGAACCTGCTAATCCTATGCTCTATCAACTGGACTACCATCACCTCCCGTTCGCAGAAATCGGACCTCCTCGACAATCTAAATATCCAAAACTTCTAGTGCTGACAGCGTGTTCTGGTCAAGCAATTTCTTTGGTGACGCATGTTCTCAAATGGAGTGCCATTTTGAGACAAAATGATTTTCAACAAATTGAGATAAAATCACTGGCAAAGAGACAAATGCTAGTTTGGGACAAAATGAGAACAGAAAAGTTTGTTAGGGTGACAATGCAATTCTGATGCCATAAAACATCCCTAATGTTTTTTTCCCGTGAAATTAATTTCATTCCCATGGGCTCATTAAGACTCTCTGAAAATTTAGCGACTATAGATTTTTCCACATACTTCTTAGAATAGATGAACTTTAAGTAGAAACCCTGTATACCCTACCCTACAGTAATGGACTGGACGCCAGAGAATTGGCATAATATCCGACTACTTGTTTGGGGTGTGGTATGACCTGGGACCTTTGCATCTTGTTCCTGGTCAATTGAACGCCGACACCTATATGAACATTTTGGACAATCACGTTCGTCCTACTAGGGATGCGACATCGATGTTTTTTGAGCATTGATGCTTTATTTTGAATGACAAACGCACCATAGTCAAAATTAAGAAAAATAACCCTGCAACTAAGTATTTGTCAGAGATGTCGACATCTGTCCCATCAGAAAGAGTTTTTTCGCCAACTGGTGGAAATAGAAGTTGTCTTAAGGTGGAGAAAGTTAACAACCTTCTTTTTTACAAACTGTAAATGACAAATATCAGGGCCTATAATAATTATAGGCCCCAATATTTCCTATTTACAGCAAATAAAAAATATGTTTGTTGTGTTCCATCCACCCACCCCATAAGTTGATAAATAATTAATAATTATTGTTATGTATTGATGTATTGTACCTACCTAATTATAGTTATAGTTAGTAGTACTTATGTCAAATCGTTGTAAATATTTTCTTTTATATTATTCAATTTCAAAATAAAATATTTGTTAATTGTTCATATTAATTTTATTTACTTTGTTTTGACAGTTAAAAAAAGTCCTAAATATAAATTAATAAACATGGCAAATGACAAATTAAATCTACCCCCCTCCACCGGCAAACATTTAATTTTTGAGGTTGCTAAACCAGTTTTGAGAAATGGGGGAAAAAAGTTTAAATACACTGATGATTAAAAACATTGATGTTTTTGGGACTATGTATTATCAACATTGATGTTTTGCTCTTGATGTCGTATCCCTACTTCCTACGCTCTGGCAATTTTATGGAACGGACGAATCTTACTTCCAGGATGACAACGCTCCACGTCACAGTGCAGCCTCTGTCGAGCAGTGGCATTGAGATATGGATGTAAAACGTCTCCCCTAACCTGCCCAGAGTCCCGACTTAAACTCCATAGAACATTTGTGGAACCCATTAGAGCGGCGCTCACAGACCAGGGAACCGAGTCCGAAATCGACAGCTGAGCTGGCGACATTCTTGCAGCAGGAATGGACACAAATACCCATTGCTGTGTATCAGAACTTAGTTGAAAGTATGCCCAGAAGGGTCGCTAGTGTCTTCGCAGCACATAGGGGACCATCCCCCTATTAAAGCATATATTCTTTCCTTTATACCATCACATCTTGCTGTCCGGTCCATTATTGAAGGGTAGTGCATGTCCTTGCTTGGTAAGATTGCATGTTTGTATTTAGATTCTGAATGTGTACAGTCAATACATATTTTATTTGAATACTCACAACTTGTTTGTCGTTTGTTTTCTTTTCCAGAAGTTTCTGTGCATATTCTCTATTCACATTTGGCAATTGCTGAAAAAGAAATTAGAACATTAAAAAAATCAAACACCTTGAGAAATTTATCCTATATAGATTAATAAAATGATAGTTAAAAAAATAGTATAAAATGATAGAAAAAAATCATATTTAACTAATTATTAATTAGATATTTAATATATAATGGGCTAACTACCATGTTTTTTAAACAGTGATATCTCAAATTCTAATTTGTCTAGAAAGACAATTCTAGTTGGAAATTATTTCCAATATTATTCTTCATGTTTTGACCTTCAATCAAGTTGCTAGAGAGAAAAGTTTTTCTGTTACAACTTTTTTCGCCAAAGATGCATAAAAATTCAAGACTTCTGGAAATTTAATACAAATATTGACGACCAGCTACAGGCTCAAGCCCAACAAGGCTGGTCCTTTGTTTATGAATTCTCCAATTCCCACTGACTATCCAATTGTGTCTTAAATTCGTACACTCCCTTTGAATTAACTATATTTTCTGGCAACGCGTTCCAACGCGTAGGATTTAAAAAGCCATTAAACATTTTTATTTCTCAACTAATAACTCTGATTGAGGGTCAAAATATCCACTGTATTATAATATAATTTGTATAATTATAATAGGTGAATTCTTTGTTGAGTTACCACTGTTTGAACATCCTATTGCAAAAACTTGTTTCTTCAGAAATCGAGTTATTTAATTTTATTTATTATTTAATTTTATTATTTATTTTCTAGTTGAAAGTATTAATTAATACTAGCTAGTATTAATTAATTTTATTATTTAATTTGCATTTTAAAATTTTGCAAACATGTCTGTTCATAGTGACAGTACCCAACAAAAACACCTGCAACTAGAAAACTATTTAGATCTTGGCATCGTCTAAAGAATTGAAGAATATTTTGAAACAATAAAAAAAATTTAGACTTTCGGGTTGATTTTCAGGATTTCTAGTGTGTGCATACATTTTAAAGCTAAATACAAGACTTTGGTAGTTCATTTCTAAAATTGTCAGTGATTTTGTACAGTTATTATCTTCTTAATTATTGTTCAGTGCAGCCTCTGAACTGAGCTCCTGGGAAAGAAAAATCTCACAATACAAATAATGTAACGCTGATAGTATAAAGGTGAAACAGGGTGGCAACAAAATTCTCGAAAAAAGTTCCCTGATATTTCCATGATTTCCCCGATAGTGTCACAAAAGTTTCCCTGATTTTACAATTCTTTTAAGAAATGTTGTGATCCCTAATTTATATTTTTTCTCTTCAGATATTTTAATTGTTATTGAAGGGGTTGGAACCCTTCATGGAACTCTTACAATAGTAATTGAAAAAACTGGAAAAAAATAAAAACATTTTGATTATGAACTTTTTACAACTGACCCTACATTAACCTATAATACTTCAAAATCAAATGCAAATATACACAAAAGAGTGGTACGTCTTCAGTCTACGTTTATAGCAGTGGCAACAGTCTTGGCGCTTTTTCTTTTGCTGCACTTCTAGTAGCGAGATATGGCAGGTCTAGGCAGCCCATCTGTATTAAGTTTTTTATGGCAACCTCGGCAAGCTGAAAGTTTAAATTTTTATTTTTAATATTCTAAAAACTTCTTTCAAAATCCGTTAAATTGGTGTTAGATTTCATTGGTTCATTTGAAATATTTCTTTGCATAGCGACTTTACATAATCCAAAGCACCAAAAAAAGTGCTAAAGCCTTTACCACCGCTTTAAACATAGACTGAAGCCGTACCAAAAAATTCTACAAAAATGTAATTGCAAACAAAAAATATTAATTTAATGCACACAAAAAAATACATCAAAAGTTACACACAAATTTCAAATTGTATACCACAAGTTGCATCGCTGGACTCATGGTAGCGAGCCGCTCCGGCTATGAAAATCACAGCAATGGTTTTCGCAGAATTACGGCAGAATTACGGAATCATAATTTCATCGAATACGATTTATTCGATCCTCAAAAGTACTCGCATCTCTAAATAGGACAAACGATAATAATTGCCATTTAAAGCATCAAAATTTTAAAAATTCCCTGATTTTTTGTGAACTTTGAAAACTTTTCCTGACATTTCCAGAACTAAAAAGTTCCCTGATAATTCCCTGATTTCCCTTTTCTGTTACCACCCTGTAATAGATTTTTGTAGCAAGGGTATTTGAAAAGTTGGGAGTTTTCTTCCAAAATAATGACATTCATTCCAAAGTATGTAAAAAATATCTTTGTACCTTAACGCGAATTTGTTCGCTACTTCTTTCTTTCTCCAGCTTGTTGAGTGCCATCTTCTTCTTCAGGTCCTTGTAGGCTTCTGGTTGGACAATGGCTTTGGCCTGCGGGGAAGAAAACAATGAACGATTCTCTTTCGAAAGGAAATCAATTCAACAGAAGATAAAAAGTATGAACAGCTACATGTAAGAATTTAGTGCTAAGTACTTGCGGCCAAATTCACACTCAAACTATTGAGTCAATAAAAAAGTTAGTCCCAATTTTTTTTTTTAGCAAAATTTAAAGAAAATTATTTTATTGCAGGGTGGCTATCATAACTATAAATGTAAAATAGTTGCTTTAGTAGCCTGAAAAGTTAAAATAGTAGTGAAAATAGTCTCCTCTTAAGAGATAATTTAGTAGTCTTTTCCGTTATCCTTATATGCTGAATCAGATAAAAAGAATAGGACATACATATGCAGTACAGAAAATTTTGAAACATAGCTAGACAATGCTAAGTATGAGTTTATAATTTATAAGAAAACAGAACTTTGTGATTTCCTAAGCCAACCTTTGTTACTTTTAATAAAATTGAACTTATTTCTTTAGTTCATTACACTTAAGAAATAAACCGCTATAACCTTTAATTATAAAAAAATACTTTTTAAAATAACTGTCGTGGCTAAAAAGTACAATTGAATGAAAAACATTAATGCTGCTTATATAAATATTTAGCCGAGAAAATGTGTGATGAAATCTTTTCTTGATATCGGATTGGACGCAATTTCGCGATAGTGACCTTCGAAATCACTGTTGCTATTTTTGTTAAAGTTATTTAAAAATGGATTTAATGCAAAATTTTTTTAAATAGTCGTCGTTTTTTTTTAAATAGTCACTTTTGGGTCTGTTTTTGACGAAAAAAGTCGCCATAGTCTCCCAAGGTTAAAAATAGTCGGGGAAACAAATCACCTATTAGTCGCCAATGGCAACCCTGCAAACACACAATCCAAATGTGATGATGAAGTAGATAACACTTCATTTTTTCGATGCAATGCCATTGAGCATCATAAATGGTACACATTTTTGCATCAACCCAATATAATAAAATGATAGAATCCTTTCATATCAACTTCATCCACATCAACATTTGTAACACTACAGTTCACCTTTATGCTTAAAGCGAGGACATTTTATGGCACAATCTGAGGTACTGATTTTTGATGAAATTTATTTATTTTTAGAAAGTTTGGGTTGGATCTTTTATACCATCTTATTTTTTAAAATTTTCTTTAATGGAAGCATTGAACTAAGAAACAGCGGCAAATAGCAAAATTCTGATCATAATTTTTTTCATAAGTTTGTAACAATTTGCAGAGGGGGAAAAAAGTTAGTTTAAAGTTTATAGATTTTTGGTCAGTTTTGGTCATTGAGAATGGCAACAGTGTGATGAGATCAGATTCTAAATTTATTTTTTCCTTTCATTTTTTTTTTAGCAAAACCAATTTCATTGAAGGGAAACAAAACAAATGACAATTTTTTACTGCATTTATTTCTTTTTTATTCTTTAGTCCAATTTTCTATCTTTGCGATCATTATAGAGAGGAAAAATTTCAACGGATTTGAAACTTGCGGAAAATTTTACACCACCTTAAATGTGACTTTCTTTTAAAAAATTATTTTTCAATTGAGTTTTTATATTTTCTCGATACAAATTTGGCCTTATTTGACGAATATGTTCATTGAAAACACAAAAAGGACTATTTGATGTTTTCCATCTTCGTGATCATTAAAGATAGAGTGAAAATTTCAACAGATTTTAAATATGCGAACAATTTTACACGATCAATACCTCAGGTGACATGCCCGTGTCATGTCGGGTGGAGATGGGACTCAATCTTTAAATTATTGTTTCTCCTTTTAATGTTTTTGGTATCAGTAAGGTCACGAAAAGAATTGTCACAGGCAATGGCGGGCTGCTATCATACATATAATCTGAGAGAAAGGGCCTTAAAAATCGAAAGCTTACCTTGTTGTACAGTCGGATATCCATGAAGTAACCGTGCATGTACGCACGCAGGAGATTGGTTCCTATCAGATGTTCCAAATGAAGCTGTTCCAGCTCTTTGGGCGTGATGAATTTGTAGTCGTTATAAACTAGATACAAAAGAAAAGATCGGTTTAAATGCTGTATGAAAAAAACCTTTTCTATCATTAGTAATTTAATTTATAACTTATCTAAAGGTACCAAGCATAGAATGCAGGACAGACAATATCAAAATGAAGAATGTATTTTGTACTTACAAAAATAATGACTATTTTTACATTAGGCTATGAATGTATATGGAAATACAGCCATAAGGAATTAATTTCTAATGCCATACTGCAATATAGGACTGCAATCAAATTCTCTGAAGTGTGAAAAGCCAACGGCAATGATACAATTTCATCACTAGGGCAACTTTTAGCAACAAATGCAATTTTTTTTCAGGTGTTCTATGCTTTATGTAAAGTACTAAAAACAAAATTCCTCCTACATGGAGTGTATTGTAAGTGAGTTATAACCGCAACATAAATGCAACTTTTTGCATAAATGCAACCAAATGAAACTTTTTAAATTTTAGCTTAAAATTAATTAATATGAAATTACTATTTCATTTTTTGCCCTCTGAATCAACCCTTCGATCACGTGTGTCCCACCTTGAGAGCGCCGAATACGAATCCAACAAGAAGTTCATGGAAAGAAGGTATTCGGCCTAACAGACGAAAGTGAAATAAATAGCAAGAAGTACTTTAACACATTGGTTGGCACTCATGATAATCCAGAGCAAACTTAATTTATTGGCTGCAGAGTTTGCGAGGTGAGTTTCGATCATCAATACGCTGTTCGCCTTGTAGATGACGTTTTAAAATCTCTGAATATTGAGCAAAAGGATTCTGCTATTCGATACAGTGTATTATATGACTGCAGCTGGAATCACACTCAAGGTGCTTTATCTGCAGTTGCTTCAAGTAACTTGAGTGGTACACTTGTTTCACAACTGTAGAAAAAGTCCAATGCTACAATGTCAGGCAACGTCAGTCTCTGTCGAGTGCAGTTTCTCAATGTTAAAGAAATTACTGACCAAGGATAGGCCATTCAACAACATCAACGTTCTTCTGTATTTAATAATGTACAAATAAATTTTGAATTTTTTCATTTTTTACTAATAATTTATTTTAGACTTTAGTGTATCAAAAATAAATGTAACTTTATTTTCATAAATGCAACATTAGTGAATGATAAATGCAACTTTTCCCATTTTTACTGCAACAAAAAAGTTGCCCTAATCATCACACCTATTTCCACATCATTTTGGAGGTATGGTTAGTGATGCATTACCCTTTTAGCAATCAGCAGGGCAGGTTCCCAGGGACATACAATAATCTACAAAAATGGACCGGACGCCAGAAGATTTGCATAAAATCCGACTACTTGTTTCGGGGGTGTTTTTCGTGATATGGCCAGGAACCTTTGCGTTTTGTTCCTGGTCCATTGAACGCTGACGCCTACACAAACATTTTGGACCATCAGGTTCTTCCTACGCTCTTGCAATTTTATAGGACAATCGAATATTACTTCCAGGACGACAATGCACCATGTCATGGTACAGCCTAATAGCGCGTCTTTCTAGGAACGGCTCTTCGTTACGTGGACGATTCTATTCAGGACCGTAGGTTGGTCGGTAGATATTAACTCCTGATAAGTGAATCGATTCTTCAGTTCGATTCTTTCATAACTTGTTTTGATCCACAGTGAGCTATGATTGATTATTTACTTGTTAAAATATTACCAAGACCGGACTGAGGGAAACCTCAATAGTTTTTGTGCATCTCCCGTCTTAGCTCTGTTGGTAATTCTTGTACTGCTGTCACCACGCAACACTTAAATTTTTTTCTCCAAGTTTGTATTTAGACGATTTTTAACTGTATCTTCAAATATTTCTCACTTCAGATTCATTTTCCTCTTTTAGAAGTAAAAATCTCTCATCTTCAATTGATTGAGTCCATATATATCTGCATGTATTAGTTCACTAACTGTTAAGGCTCTACTTTCCATGAGTTTAATATCTACTGACGTACCTACGTTCCAAATAAAATCGTCCACGCAACGAAGAGCCATTCCTAGAAAGACGCGCTAGTGGTACAGCCTCTGTCTAGCAGTGGTATCGAGATAGGGATGTGAAACGTCTTCCCTGGACTGCTCAGAGTCCTGACCTAAACCCCATAGAACATGTGTGGGACGCGTTAGAGCGACGCTTACAGACCTGGGAACAATGTCTGAAATCTCCAGCTGAGCTGGCAACATTCTTGTAGAGCAGGAATGGACACAAATACCCATAGCTGTGTATGAAAACCTTGTTGAAAGTAAGCCCAGAAGGGTTGCTAATTGTCATTGCAGCACATGGGGGACTAGCCTCCAATTAAAGCATGTATTCTTGCCCTTATACCATCACATCTTGCTGTCCGGTCCATTATTGTAGGGGAGTGTATTTTATTAGCTATATAGGATAAGTAGGCATTTCATTAACATCACACAGGAGCAACACAATGCGTTATAGATGACAGTCCGGGATCAAAATCTGAGGACGACACCACGTCATCTTGAACCACGTTCAGATGATGAAACAGTGTTGCCAGATCGGCTACAATGTTGTCATATCGAATCGCTGAGCTTGTGCCAGTGTTGTCAAACCAAATTAGATTGCACTACACGAAAGTTATAATACAAGATTACGTGCTGTGAATTTGTATTATGTTATAGTTTTAGAAAGTAGGCTATGTAGAAGGACTAAAACATATTTTTAAATAACATGGATTCTTAAATTCGTACGGAAAATATTATTAAAGTCTGAAATACTTCATTTGAACTTTTGAATAAATTGCCAAACTGCCGCCCCTGAAAAATTTGCCACTCTAGGCTGCAGCCTACTTAGCCTATTTAGAAATACGGCCCTGCTCCCCACTCATGTGCATAGTATTGCAGAGTGGAGAATCAGCAAGTCCAATCCCAAAGAGTAATCATGTCCAGTGATGACTCTAAAACACACCACCCCCTCCGCTCGAGGGAGGAAGGAAAGCTGTGCGCGCTTCTGGTTATCAAATAGACGAGTCCAAGACTTTCCATCCGCCAACTCTCCAAGAGTAGAAATTCTTTTGTGTCGGATATTGCCTCCGAGAAGTGGCTCGACATTTCGAAGAGGAGTCGGGAGACGAGGTGGATGTTAAAGTGTCGAAGGCTCCTTAGCCAACAAGTCGGCTTGCTCATTTCCATAAATTTTGCAGTGGCTAGGAATCCATTGAAGGACGACCTCTCTTCCTGTACCAATAATTGAGTGTATACACAGTTTACATTCAAACTCGATTTCTGATGAGTATAGACTACAGTCAGTAATGGCCTGTATTGCAGCCTGAGAGTCGATGACGAAGACAATGTTTTCTTGAGGAATTTTGCCAAAATCTCTAAGGGCCGTAGTCTACTTTTTCTGAGTTGGCAACTGTATTTATGTAAATTCTATACATCTGAGTGTGTAACGATTGTATATACATGTGTATTTCTACAACCCAATGTTGGGGGGTTTACTTTTTGAGTTGGCTCGTCGAAGGTTTGACCTTGCCACTTGATTGTTATTACATTACATTTACTTTCTTTTAAAATACTAGGGGTCTCCATCCCCTGCTCGCTTACATTTGCAGCGCGAGTTTCACCCAAAGGTCAGTTGGAAGGAAGTAACATTTCCTCCGCTGTACACAATATACACCCTATCCCAAAATTATATTTTTCATCGCATTGACTTTGTTTATTAACCAATTTCAAAAATAACTGTACCGTAAGAAAGAGGATATTCTAAGGTTTCCTGTCATGTTTTCAAATTTAAAAACTAATAGTAACAAGATATAAATATGACAGTTTTAACAAAAATGTCCCAATTTTAACCAATTTCAAAAAAACTTGACGAGCTGCAAAAATTCCCATTTAGAGGTTCTCTGAAAAAAGAAACTCATGGCTGAAGACTGAAAATTTGTTTGTGTTTTCACTCGCGATAGAAATTTCGCTTTTTTCGACTTTGACAATTAATGCAACCTAAACTAATAGCCGCATTGGAAAAAAAATTTCTCCGTGTTGTTCACTGCACAATTTTGAACAAACCATGTTAATTTCGTAATTTTCGGATCTGTACTTTCTCTGGAAACCGACTAAGAATCGAGCCAAAAAAGAGTTTTCAACTATGCAGCAGTGGCAACTTTTTTTTAATATAGAGAGAAATATATTTTTAAAGTTTGAGTTTTCTGTGGCATCAAACTCCACTGCTATAGTTTCCCATGAGAAACAAATAGCTCACCAAGAAACAAGCAGGAATGCATCAAAGTGTAGTGGTATGGCTATAACGGAAAGTCTTCAAAGAAGCAATGCAGAAAAAGAGGTAAATTCAACTCACCTGTATCCTGCTTGGACTCCTCGAGTTCCTCGGTAATGCTGTCTAGGAAGCTGCACCACTGGGGGGCGTGGCCAATGCTCTGTCATGCATTGAGAAAAAGAAAATGAATTAGAAATCGCCACAGAATCTGATACCGAAATCTATTGGGTCATCCGTAAAGTTCTGCGCATTTTCAAATTGAAGCTAGCTTTGTTGTTATTATTTTGCTACTGCTGATAAGGAGTGACCTTGATTGAAGCAGATGTTTCAATTCGGTCTTTTCTGCTTACATTGCATAATTATAGAATGTGGCATGATTTCTGTTTCACTGTAGTGCTAAGAACGGAGAACCTGAAAGTTTTTTTTGGGTTAGATATGCTCTTATATTTTAAGAAAGAAAAAAATGGTAATCAGACTGCTTGTAAAATGTGTGCTGCATATGGATACCGTGCTGTTTTTGAGCCCACATAGTTCAAAGGTGGTTTGATAAATTTCAGCCTCAAAGATGCTCTAGACAAAAAACTAATGCTTTCTGTATAGTGGGACTACAAAGGAATTGTTTATTATGAATTGTTGCCACAAAATCAGACAATAAATTCAGAAAAATACTGTTCTCAAACGAAAGTATTCGAAGCAAAGAGGCCAGAACCGACCCGTTGAGGTGTCGTCTTCCAGCACGACAATGCTTGGCCCCACATTTCGCTTAATGTCAGACAAAGACTTATTGAGTATGGCCGAAATGAGTTGTGGCATCCCATCTATTCACCAGACCTTGACCTCTGAGATTTTCAAATCTTTAGGTCACTTCAAAATTCTTTGAACGGCCTGGAGTTCTATTTCTTGTTGTGTTAAACAGTACTTGATAACTTCTTCACAATAATCCGAATGATTTTTTTTTTTAATTTTCCAGCTGCCGAAAAGATGGCAAAAAGTCATAGAACAAAATAGTGCTTATGTGACTCAATAAAAAAATTTTAATGGTTGCGTACTCCTTCGTTGAATTTATCTTAAAGAACGTGCAGAAATTTCCGAATGACCCAAAACATTATTCCATCTAGTTTATCTGACAAATACGAAACTCATGACTTCAAAAACCATTTTTTGAGAAAGTGACACTTACGAGGTATCTCATAATAGCCAACGATACACTTCGGTTTTAAGATGCCATCGAGTGACCAAAAACTGGACGAAATTTTGGATCAACCCCATATACGAAAACAAAATTATTATCAATAATAATGAACATTATCAGCAAATACGTGATGAACGTTCGAACCATTTACTGTAACTGACATATATACAAGTTGTGCATACTTACAGGAATAAAATAGGATAGTATTTTCTTTTCTTCATTGGCCATGAATAAAAGTCCTGTAATACAAATAGGCATGTTCGTTTTATGCTATACGCAAAACATAAATTTCACACAATACAAAACCAAATATTTTCTCTTAGAATTACAATATTTCTTAGATGCTGCTTTTGCATTACAACTTATTGAATGGCGTAACACACATTACCCGTAACTTTAGGTACATTACAAATTGCAAATTTTGTACCAGTTCATTTTTACCCGAATTATAAAAGAATACTTATTTTTAAGCACATTAAACAATCAAAATTGCTGTGTTCATGTTACTGTAATCTAAAAGAAGCATTAGCTTTACCAAATGGTGAATTAGTTTCAAACTGTTCAAAAGATTCCAACAATTTCTTAGAAATGGGAAAAATCTTGCATGTTTTTCAACAAAACCCCACTATTATGAATCTTTTATATACATAAAAAAAAGGATGTGTGTGTATATTTCTATACAAATCTACACCATTTGACCCATCCACAACCAATTTGGTACGTTTATATTTTAGAATACTGTGGAAAACATAGGCCATTTCTTTCCTGTCTTCAGACCTATCTATAGCCATGAAAATTGGCATACAGGTAGTCCTAAAAATGCCCCTCGAAGTCCCAATTTTAAAATCTGAAGTTTGTTTTCCAGCAATAAATGGACATGGACAATGAAACACATTCTACAGGGTTTGTGTATTTGAGTTAACACAAATAACTGTCAATAAACTACAATTTCATAAAAAAATAAGGTTTTAAATAGAAAATACCGGAGTGTAAAAAATCATGATTTTTTTTTAAATCAATTAATCGGATTATTTTGATTTAAATCAGACTTTTTTTTTTAATTCTGCAAGGGTGATATATTGTTTTTATAATAATTATACATAAATTTGTTAAATAAAAAAATTGAGTTAGTGACATAACATGTAAACCAATATTTATTTTAAGTAAACAATCAGAATTTGTGACATGGTAAATCAATAATTACTTAACATTTGTGTAACTTTAAAACACAAGTAGACATCCTACATAGTTTTTCTTGAGAAAATTACATCATCATGTTAACAAATTTATCAGTAAGTGTAAGTGACAGACCTAAACTATAGTCTGTGAAGTAGAATAGAACTCAGAAATAATCAGACTATAGCAAATTCTGATAATAAAACTACCGAGCAGCAATAATAATTGGATTATCACTTAGTTTTAATTCATATTGATCTTTCTTTTTTCGTGCTGACATTTTAATGGCTGTGTGCGAAAATGTATATTTCTACTCTTTAATCTCTATTGCACACCACAAGAATAAGCTAACACAGGGGTTCCCAAACTTATCCAAGTGGTGGCACCTTTAAGATAATTATATTTTTCTCATGGCCCTCGTCATCATGTAATATTTACCCTCGTTGTCATGTAATATTTATCTGTGGTATATTATTACATATATATATATATACATATTTCATATAAGTACCACTTTTAAAAAGAAATTAGAGAAGTAAGAACATAAACATAATTATTGCAACTAATATTTAAAATTCACACACAAACACTTTAATTTTACTTAAATACTTTAAAGAAAACATAGGTTGGTGAAAATATAAATAAAACAAATAAAATTACCTTCATCATGCTCTTGGTTGGGGAGGGAACCGATTTTTGATGAGTGACATTAACCCTTTTTTTTCTGTTGCTTAGAAATAGCTTAGATTGGAGGTTACAAACGCTTCGCAACACCTCTCATCTCTCTATGTGGCACACACTTTTTGAACCCCTGAGCTAACTGATAAATGCCTCAAAAACTTTACTTCCCACTTTTTTTAGCTTATAAAATCAGTCACCCCTTTAGTTTATAATTTTGAATCCAACTGTTGTATACTTCCTTTAAGTGTTTATATTATGAGTGCTGTTAACCAGGAATGTTTATACATTAGTCTTCCTGGAATTTAGATTTATGTCATGTGTGTTTACATTACTGTTTCCAGTATATAGTATATTCTAATAAGTTACAACTGGCTGTTGCAATCTTTTATCATATGCAGTAATTGACCCATTCCCTCTGAGCTTGGTGTAGCCATTAGTGCTGAAATCACCATGAGTGCAGAAAAATTTAAACATTTGACCACTTCTGTGATTTTTCTATGGTGTATTTACTTAGTTATAAAAATGTAAGATTAATAGTGATTTAAATCAGTGATTTTTTTTTTAAAATCATTTGATTAAAATCATGATTTTAAGCATTGATTTAAATCAAGCGCTTTAAATCTTGACACCCTGGAAAATACTTTAAAAAAATAGAATTATTCTCTCTTTTTGACATTCTACCTGAATGAGGTTATTGTGAAATTATCTTCAGAGTATTTTCTCTGCTCCATACGTACCTGAATTAGGAACGAAGCACATGTCGTTAAGGTGAGCGGGCGCTTGAATTGCTGTGTATGGTTTGCCCTGAAAAGTAAGAAATGTAAAGCACAAAAAGTAATAAAAAATGTGGGAAAAGTAAACAAAATGTAAGATGCAAAATTTATGATGTTTGAAGTAGTCAACAAAAGTTACAAACAATCGGGAACGACAGAAAATAACATGCTTGGAAAAGTAAGACATGTAGCCAAAAAAAGTAATACAAAACTTTTTAACTTCACATTACTTTAAATTTTCATTTTTAAAGATGTGTTTTTTTCTTCGAGACAATTTTGATTTAAAAAAAAAAACTAATGTATAGGAGTGTAATGTATGTGAGGATATACAGAGATAAAACTTAAATGCAATCAACCAATTCACTTTTCAGATCTGTAGGATAAGTACGTTTAAACAAGTTAAATTATCAATACTTACTAGAATTCCGTCCTTCTCAATTTAGAAAATGTCCACCCGAGAGAAGCGCTTTTCTGTTAGTAAACAGTTTTGCCAAGATGGCGAGGTGTGGCCACACCAGTTGAAACAAACTTCAAGGGAAATCGTAACCCTCCCCCTTTATAAGTGACGTCATCAGTTGTGACCAATGGGAGCAGAGTATCTTATTTTTGCATAGAATTAGTTCATGTTAACTGTTATCATAACTGTATTTTGTGTATATAAGTTGATATTTTGTTTCTGAAGCCCCTTTCTCTAGTTATGCTGACTTCACAACGTAACTACACTCCTGAATTGTTTTTATTTTGCCGTCGGTGATTTTAAAAGAAAGAGTTCAAACCAGAACTTACTGACCACTGAAGTTCCCACCTCAGCCGTCAGAAGGTGGAAATTAACCGTCAATTGACAGCCCGATTCGTAACCAGCCAATGGTGAGAGGACAAGTGTGACGAATGAAACGAGAGGAGGGCCCCGACAACCCCAATGGAACTTTCAGAGTCGAGGAGGGAAGCGAAAAAGATTTCGGAGAGAGGTCAGCAGACCCGAAGGATCATACTGATACAGTGAAGTGGTCACCCATTCATGGTTACCGATATCCCATTCTCTAGGGATAAGTGTTCATCCGAGCTCTGGAAAAAGGCTAACCTAGCCTGTGGGAGTAATGACTGCTGTTCGTGGACTCTGACAAATTCCCGATCCGAGAAAGCTCAAACCTGAGTTGTGTGTTATGTTCTGTGGAGAGGACAAAGAACAGTGGCTAAGCTCACAGGAGTTGTGAATCACTCAAATGAGTGTCATTTTAGTGAGCTCAACTGAGCGCCCCTTTAGCGAGCTCAACCGACCTGCGAATCTCACTCACCCGAGAGAGAACCCTTGGAGAGGCTCACCCGAGCTAGGGACCTTACTTGACCGAGCAAGTACTGGAGAAGGGCTCACCCGAGCCGGATAGTCAGGTTGGAGTCCCGAGACCAAGGACAATTCACTGTGTTCGGCAAATCAGTCACCTGGACTCTGCCTGTAAATATTCGTGAACTCAAACACTGTTCCTAATTTTCCATAATAAACATATTAGCCCAGAACACTGAGAACGGTCCCTTCTAGTAAACTATGCTACCACTTCCAACACGTTACAATATCTTTGAATTTTCTCTAGCTTGAATAGTGGTCGACATAAAGGAGGTGATTCAGGTTTTTTCTTGCGACAGTACCCATAAATCCATGCATGAAATCTGAAACTTCCAATGGAATAAAATATTAGAACTCACCGTATTTTGATTCCACAGTTTGACACACTTGGGATCCAAGGAGGCCACGAGTTCTTCGCTCTCGATGAACTCAACGTTCTTAATGGGTAATCCGTACATGTGATCCTTCACGAGGTAAGGCTTGTTGCTCCGGATGTCGTACAGCATGATCTAAACAGAAACAACAATACTTTTAGTCAATTCTTTTAAGACACCCCTGACAGTTCAAAAACTAATTTCAGTTATTCTGGGGGTAGAAACGGACACAAAATAAGTGAAGTTTTAGAAATTAAATAGATTACTTGTCCCGTAAATGTCCCCACAGCCAATGTGAGGTCTCCTTTGAATTTCAGGGACGTTATTGAAGGGAAACCTTCAACTCTGTAAAAGAGAAAAACATGAACAATTGAAAAGCATCTAACTGTCAATAAAGCAAATTAAAGTAGACAGTACAACAGTTTGAATACAGATGTAGTACAAAGTCCCAAATTCGGACGTTCGATATCTGCAATTGTCCCAAATCCGGATGTTTTGCTAACCAGCGATTTTTTTCTCTCACTTTTTCTATCTTTCCTCCTCTTTTAAGAACAATTTTTAAGGAACAAGATGTTCAACCTGGACCAAATTGATGAAACAATGCAAAATAACAGACATACTCAGAGTAAATACCAAACAGAAAAATTGGAAGATTTGTATGAAAATTTGTTGCATGCTAATAAAAAGGTTTTTTTGCTTTTTTTTTAATTACCTATTTTTATTTATGAAACTGCTATTTTAGTATTGCAAATGTCTTCCAGACACAAATAACAAGCGGAAAAATTCACGTTCGGGGACAAGGGTTAGATTAGGGTTTTTTTGACAAAAAAAACTGCAAATAATCTAAAATCCGGAATGCCCGAGGTACGGAGGATTCCGGATTTGGGACTTTGATCTGTACTGTGATTAAAAAGCAGTGTTGCCTGAGATTTGATGCAAAAGCTCATCTTGTTATTTTGACAAAGTTTGAAGAAAAGTTGTTTTATTGACTAAAAATGGAATGGTTTAGTCAGTAAAGTGTGTGAAGTTCTGTTCGATGACCTTTCTCCGTCTCGTCAATGGCGGCATCGTCCAATGCTCCCACAAGTTCCGAGGTTAAAGATAAGTAGGTATTTAATTAACGTTGCTTGGGAACAGCACAACGCTATTGGAGACGGTTCGGCATCGACCCCTGAAGTGAATGTTGCGAGGACAACACCACGTCATTTTGAACAGAGGCCAGAGCAGGATGTCTACTAAATTTCTGTAGGTCCGTTTAGGGACTTTTTCGGAACATTTTGGGGACTTTCTAAAATAAATGCATGATCTGATTTTACATGATTTTGTGGGGCAGTTGGATTCAATTATACTTTAAAATCACACTTCTTTTTATTGCATACAGCTTAATCTCGAGAAAAGAGGACTCTAGTAACAAGTTTCAGCTTTAATAAGCTGTTTATGAATAAAAAATGTTTAATAAACACAAACCATTAATCATGTCAAAGTAGATGAACATGAAACAAATACTCTACATTATATTTATTATTTTGGTGTCAAACTTTTGCATCAACCTAATACTACCTTTTCTAGGGTGGCAACAAAATCCTTGAAAAAAAATTTACTGATAGTCTCACAATAATTTCAATGATTTTACAGTTCCCTTAAAAAATGTTATGATCCGTGATTGGTATCGATATACGGTACCCAACACAACACTATTTTTATGTATTTAAGGTCAGATATGGGTTAAAAGGATCATTCTCCACAAAAATTTTGTATTTTTTCTGTACAGATATTTTAATTCTTATCATAAGGGCTGGAACCTTCAATGGAATTCTTACAATAGCAATTGAAATAACTGGAGAAAAAATACAAAATATTTTGGTTATGATACTGATTAACCATTTAAATTAAAAAAATTTCCCTGATTTTTTGTGAAATTATGAAATTTTCCCTGATTTTTCCAGAATTAAAGAGTTTCCTGAGAATTCCCAGTTTTCCATGTTCTGTTAACACCCTGATTTCAAAAGCTGGACATGCATGTGGAATCACAATGTACTCACACTGTATTGTCTGCCATGCAGGACATAGCGCAGTCCATCACAGAAACTCTCTCACGCATGCGTGGGTCCCACGACTCCACAGTGCCCTGAAATTGAAATGGTTTCCATGTTTAAAAGGCCACATTTATGTGTATTACTTACTATTCAATGACAATAACAACTACACAGAAATTTTGTAACAGAATTATATCTCAATCACTGTTGCTAATGTTTTGGGTGTCACAATTTTGGTTCTGAACCTTTTTAAAAGGCTGACTTAACCAAAAAATGGTTTGTTTCCTTTAACCCGACCGACCATGAAAATTACAATACAAAAATTCAAACCCTGAAGTTTTTTTTAGACTTTTTCAAAAATTTAAGTTAATTTAATTTTTTTAAACGTTTGTTTAAACAATTAATTGATTACGATGTCACAACAACCGTAATCGATTCATAATTGTTTATTATATATTCAGTTCAGACATTATATGCCATAAATAAATTCTCTTTAGGGGTGAATAAGCAGTTAAACCCAAAGAAAAATTATAAATACCCACTAAATATCCAATTTGGGTAAATACCCGAGCCTATACCCAGAATATTGACCCACAAAAATAAACATACCAGGTATTTTACATCACCTATCACACCTCTGATGAATTTTAAATCTGGCATTAATACTCATATTTCCTTTTGCGTATTTGCTAAAAATATTTAAAAAAAAAAAACTTCTTCCTACGTACTGACCTTTATATTTTTTCTCATGTTACAGGAAACAAACCTTTTTTTAGGCCTTATTTTATGTTCCAAAGGCCTTAAATATTAAATCTCTTAGAGTTCAAATCAAACAATTTTCGCTGCAAGGAAACTTAAATAAAAAACCGTAAACAGATTCTAAATAAAAAGGTGAAAATTGAAGGACAAAGTGGATAGTAATTTCCCAGCCAATATGAACATTGACACTTACTTCCATCGTTCCACATGCAATGACATCTATCGCTTCAAGGATGGCAACTTTATTCACAGAACTGAAAACAAAATAAATTATCTTTCAATCACATTTTTTAATGCTTTTTGTGACAATAATTTTTACGATTCTTTTTGCTGTTCCTCTAAAGAACAAAGCATTGAACATAAATGTCAGGGGGTATAATATTGGGGTGATTCAAAGTTTGTCCTATTTTGTTTTGGTCAACAACAATAGAAGAAAAACTATTTTATTGAGTAAAACTGATATTGAATCAGTACAGTATGTGCCTTTCTATTCTTTCTTTCTCCATGTCTCCGGTAGCTGCATCATCTCGCAGAAGTTCAGAGATTTCTGACAAAAGAATTGATCCAGGCAACTGAACTTTCTGAACCAATTGTAGCACATTGAATCGATCTTCAAAGGCATCATGACCCTACATGACACCCATTTTCTTTTGCATCTGAGTATTCTAGACTTCTGGGAAATAAAAATTCATCATACATCAAAAAGGCTACTCATTTTCTGCTATTTTGAATGCCTAACACATTTAAAAACACACAACACAATTTTTCCCTCGAGTTTTGCTGAAATTCCTTCTTTCTGACGACATCACACAAGCAAAATATTGGGTCATCTGGAATATTTTGCGCGTTTTTTAAGATAAATACCAATGAATGAGTACAAAAACATTATTGAATCACATAAGCACTATTTTGTTCTATGACTTTTTGCCATCTTTCAGGCAGCTGGAAAATTCCTTCAAAAAAATATCATTAGGATCATTGTGAAGAAGTTATCGAAATACTGTTTAACACAACAAAAAATTGAACTCCAGGCCTTTCAAAGAATTTTGAAGTGACCTGAAGAGGTGAAAACCTCAGGGGGCAAGGTCTGGTGAATAGGTGGGATGCCACAAAACATTTCAGCCATACTCAATAAGTCTTTGTCTGACATTCAGCGAAATGTGGGGCCGAGCATTGTCGTGCCGGAAGGCAACATTTCGACCATGGGTCGGCTCTGGCCTCTTTGCTTCGATTTCTGCCTTCAGTACTGTCATTTGAGAACAGTATTCTTCCGAATTTATTGTCTGTTTTTGTGGCAACAATTCACAATGAACAATTCCTTTGTAAGACCCACCATACACAAATCATTACTTTTGGGATGCAGCCCCCCTCTTGATGTTACTTGGGGAGGTTCATTTGGTTCACCCCATGATCTTTTTCCTTGTAACATAACACTTTTCCTTGTATAGCATTCCTCGCCAATGCGTCAGTTCTGGCCTCTTTGCTTCAAATTCTCCTTTTAATACTGCCATTTGAGAACAGTATTTTGGAATTTTTAGACAGTGTGATAGTTCCTGCACCGTGTAACGTGGATTTTCAGCAATAGTATCTTTTAATAGGTCCTCATTTACAGAGGACGGTCGTCCAGAGTGAGCATCATCTTTGAGGCTGAAATTACCATGCATAAATTTAACAAACCATCTTGGAACTGTGGCCTTAGAAACAGCACTATATCCATATACAGCACACATTTTATGAACATTCAAACTAGCATTTCTTTCTTTCTTAAAATAAAAGAGCATAATGTGATGCAAATGAACTTTCTGATTCTCCATTCATAGCACTGCAGTGAAACAGAACTATAACTAACACACGCTATAATTATGCAGTGTAAGTAGAAAAGACCAAATTTAAATATCTGCTTCAATCAAGGTCACTCTGTATCAGTGGTAACAAAATAATAACAAAGCTAGCTTCTATTTGAAAACGCGCAGAACTTTCCGGATGATCCAATAAAAAACACTTTGGTTCCGCCCTGCAATGCCATCAAGCGCCCAAAACAGTGCCAACTTTTGTATCAACTCAATAAAAACAAGTACTATTCTCTCTTGATCACCAGTTCATTTCTCTTCCAAAAGTTACTAATACTTTTAATAGAGAACACCGATTACTTAAGGAGTCTCCAAACACCCTGTGAGGTACTTGAAGCATTTGCTACGAGTGAAATCATATGGTTCAGTATGAGATTTGCAAGTATTTTGTAGCCACAGAAGAAAAAAAAACACCCTTCTTCATTCGAGTAGTTTGAAAAGAAGAGAAAATTCAAAGACTGTGTTTGACAGGAACTAACGTCTTCTATCAATTCAAAAATATAAAACTTGCATAAGCGGCCGTCTTCATATTAAATTGCGCACCAACCTCATACTTTTCAATGGACACCCCCTATTTATACGCACCATTTCGAATCAATATCAAAATTTAACTTCAGATACCAAACTTCATGTCATTAGGTCATTTGGAAGTTATAAATACAGTAAGATGATTGGAGCTCCTAGTCCTAATGTGAAATCAGTTTCTCAGACTTTTATGGGTACCTTCTTAAATAATATATCTATTAGCACTGATATTTGGTATAATGTTACTGTTAAATAACCCAAACAAAATTCACCCAGTATTACATTTAAAAAATATTTTTCGTATGCAATAATAATTAAATTAATGTTTGAAAAATTATGAATTGGAAACTTATTAAAATTTCAAGAGAATCAATTAAGGTCATGCGAAATTTCATCTCATTCCAATAGTTAGTTTTTGAGTTGCATTAAAATTTTCTCATTATTGCCATTTTAAGGAACAATCAAAAGTTTAGAAAACGTGTGACAAACGTTGGATAGTAAGATCCTTTGCACTTGCATAGTAAAAATAACAAGGTAATTCTCAAATTGTTTGCACTTACTATATAATAAAATTAACTTATAATAATACTTAATACTTATAATAATACTTAAATATAATAAAATTCTTGAATCACTGAAAAATATGTTTTATATAGTGTATAAATTTGAAATTTGGGTAACTATAACTACAGTTAATCTCCATCTACGAATAGCAACTTTCTGTGTTAAGACGATCCCTGAAATTGAGACCAACTTTAGGGTTGAATATCTTTGGATATAAAGATAATAAAGTCATGAAATTTTATATTTAGACTAATTTAAAGATGCAGAATCTGCTTATAGCATCAAAACATGGTGTCTCCATTAAAAATTTCATTGTATGTGCACAATTTCATATGAAGAATGCTTTTTTGGGGTTTAATTTTGTAGAAGACGTTACTTCCTGCTGAATGATACCTTTGAATTTGCTCTAGTATGAATAGTGATTGAAAAAAAGGAAGTGATTCATTCTTTGTTCCATGATTGTACAATGGAATTGGAGTATGTTGGATAGTTGGAAACCCGAAAATCTAACAAAACTGCACCTTGTATCCTTTGCACGTGAAATAATGTAGTCTTGTATTATTTTGGCAAAATGCACACTTTTTTAGTTGAAAGTACTTTGTCAAAACACTAAGAATTCGTCCTTTTCTAGAAATTTGAAGCAAATTAATAAACGCACGAGTTTTCTAAAAGGAGATGCCTTAGAACAATGGTCGTGTATCAATGATTACTTGAAATAAGATACTACAAATCTAATTAATGATGTATTGTGCTAAAATGTAGAATTGAGTGTTTGAAATTGGCAATATTTAATGATAAAAAAAGTACTTAAAACAAAGTTTTTGAATTTTAAAAGGAAATCTGACTTCATTTTCAAAAGATTTGTTTGTCAAAAGCTGTGACATGAGAGAAAAAGATAAAATAAGAAGCTAATGACATTAAAAATGTTTCTTAACACGTAACACCATGCTATTTTTCCTTTTTTCTCTTTCAGCTAAAATTAAACAACAGCTGAGCACATAGAATATTAACTGATTTTGGGAATCAAATACGCATTAAACAGGGTTCCCACTCTAAGAAATAAAATTCCCTTACTTTTCCAGGTCTTCCTGACAAATTTTTATGAAATTCCAGGACATAATTAAGCAATTCACGACATTTTTAAAGTGAAAAACCAAAAAATAATTTAGCATTTAATAGACAGTAATAAAAACAATAATAAAACAATTTAAGAATTATGCAATATAAACATTAATACATAAAGCACAAGTAATTTTGAATTAAAAAATAACTTATTCAAATAATCCAACATATTTTACCAAGTAATACAATGTATCATAAGCATGAAATTCTACAATTTAATCCAGTAGACGAAACAAAATTCTTTACCTGTTAAATATTAGCAGTTTCTTTTAAAATACGTTGCACAATTCTATTCATAAAATAAAGTGATACGAAAATGTGTACAAATCTTATCTGCTACTTTTCACCAGAGCTTCTGAGAAGGCATGATCAATCAATAATTTTCCAGGTCATTCAGACAACTTTTCCGGATTTGGACGAAAATGCATAATTTCCCCCGATTTTTTGGACAAAATTAATTTTTTTTTATCATTTTAGGTTTACTTGACCCATGGGAACCCTGATTAAAACGTCTTAATGCAATGAAAAATGTTACTGAATTAATTATAGCATACCTTGCATTTGTTCTGTAAGGATTCAAAAATCTTCCCTGCTCCAAGTTAAAGCGATATATATCGGAGCTGTAAGAAACAAAGCAAAAATTTTTATACATAAATGCTTGCACATGTGAAATCAATTTTTAAAAGAATTCATGCATCTGTCTCTCCTAAACACAAACTGTTAAGACAATAGAAACAAACTGTTAAGACAGCAATTAAATGCTGTTGCAGCGGTTAATATTTTCTTAGTCATAGAAAAAGAGAAGACTACACTAGAAAAAGGTATTGAGAATTATACACCATGGTCAAAAACAACCTGCGCTCAAAACATAAACTGCTCTTACTTGAAGAAATGGCAGGTGGTTAATTTACATCACACTGGAGCAACACAACGGCCAATCGACAACCGAAGGGAAAGATTCGAAGACAACACCATGTCATTTTGGGCCACTGTCAGATGACTAGGTCACACCTGACCTGGCACTCCACTCTCAAAATTTCCACACCACCATGAGGACACAACAGATTTAATGTGCACCAGCTCTCTTTGCACATATGGTCGTTGGTTGGTATCGAAAACTACCAAAAGGGAAAAAGAATAAACAAAATCACTTACCTAGCACCAACAACTAGAAGATCGGAGGACGCTCGATGGTGCACCATATCTCTGCCGAACTTTGGAATCCGCATCTTGGAGTAGGACCCATACTGCACGTGAAGTTCGATCGTTCTGTCGCACTGGAGAAGGGCAAACTGAGAAACAGAAAACAAATTAGAGCAAATGAATCGATGGTATAACTGATATTCCTGAAACACTTGAAAAAAGTTTGGATCGTGTTATAGTATCTGGGGCAAAGGCAATTTTTCGCCAAACATGGTAACCTTGATACAGTCCTCCTGATCTCAGCCATTCTGGATTTTACCTTGTGCACTATTTAGATCAGGACCACATTTGCAATACTAAAATGGCAGATATAAATAGGAATCATTTTTTTTTAAAGAGAAATTTTTTTTATACAATGCACCAAATTTTACTTCTAAATCTTTTAATTATTCTTTGGGGCATTTACTTGAACATGTTCGTTTTCCAATTGTTATTTTGATGTGTTAATTAATTACGGAAGTCATTTATTATTTTGTGAGCTATATTTGGCGATTTATCGCTTGCGTAAGGCTAACGGAATAGTACCTTTGTTTTTTGCGAAATTAGCGGATACATATATAAGTCAACGTTCCCACTTTAGCTTCAGAAAAAGTTCCACAAATTCTTGGCTTATACACAGAAATATACAGCAACTTATTTTTAATCACATCTTACATTTTCATAACTACGTAAATACACCCTAGGAAAATCACAGAACTTGCCAAATGCTTTAAACTTTCTGCACTCATGGTGATTTCAGCACTAATGGCTACACCCAGTACTGATCACCTTTTGAAAAAATGTTTGAACTGTTTGTTATAAAATGCTGCACTAGACACTTGCAAATAGTCTGAAGTGTCTATGGATTAAACAATCTGTCAAGTGTTCAGTCAGGGATTCTGCCAAACAGAAAGTAAAAAACAAGTTGACATCTATTTGAAAGTTTTGGCAATGTTTATGCATAATTTTATAATATGTTATGAACAATAAAGCATTTATTCAACTGTGGGACACATGGGAAAATATTATACATTAACGTTATATTTAAGAAAGTCTTTAGCTATTTATATTGTCCATGACCAACTTCTAAATGTCAAGACAGCCAAAGAAAAAACCCCACTAGTAGGCCATAACTACTAATAAAAAAAATCAGATTACTTGATTTTCACTGGTTTTTTCTTCTCTGTGCTTGCATTTGTGTGCTCGTTGTTCCATTGGATTTCAATAATCTTTAAGTAAGTTGCACAATTGATGTTTATTTGTTTTTAATCAAAAATTAAATTAAGTAATTATTGTTTGTTATTATAGATTTATTAGCTGCTCACTTACCCTTGATCAGGTATGGCAATGGATGGTTTGACCAAACGTTTAAATTTGTATTTTTGAGGGAAAATGTATGATGAATCTGTCGCTAATGATGCTTAAGCCACTTTTATTAAAACGTTTAATCTGCGGTTGTTGTTGTTGTTCCCTGGATTTTATCACGTAATCATGTATGTTTCTTTTTTGCCACTAAATTTTGAAACATTGATCTTGAAGTTTCGATAATGTTAAACCAGAGTTACACGAGTCCCTTGTTTATGGCAGAGAGACTTGCCAGACTTTGTCTCGAAAACATTGGCAGGAGTATGTAATTTATTCAACACGGATACATATATCTGAGTTCAAGAAAAATGACGCAACTTCTTATTTTGAAATTGCTTGTGAGACATTTAAAGTAGCGTTAGCTTAGGTACTGTTAAAAGGATGGCGTCTTTACAGAGTATGGTACATTACTCTCAGCTTATAAGGGATCTGATGCATTTGCGCCTCTACTTGGGTTAGTTTGAGCGTTAAATAGGTTTAGAGAAGCCAATCCTGTAGACGGAGTAACCAGAATGAGGGTATGTTGCATAATTCCATACCCTTTTAGTTTATTTGTTAATTCTATATATGTGCAAAGATTCACTGTGTGGATCTTGCTTTACTGCCATGCTTAATGCAGCCGACGCCATCTTGATCTGGCGACAAACAGGCATATACTACATACCTGCTGATAGCTGAAGTGTATCCATGTCACGACCCATGGAACAATACAGTTAAACTTTAAATAATTACCTCTAAATACTTGCAACTAAGTTTTGTGTTTAAATGCTTTAAAATGTATACAGTTGCTGAGATATAAAAAGTTACGGGAGGTGGCGAAAAATTAGCGCTTTGTCATAAAAGGGCATCAACTTCTAACAAGGCAGGTATTATAATTAATATCGTACTGGAGCAAAACAATGGCTATTGTCGACGATAATCGAAGTCCGGGAACAAACAAAGAGGGAAAGATCTGCAGACAACATCAAGTAATTTATGAATGATGGATATTTTTGATCATTTATATTTATTTATCTATGTGCTATGTGGCAACGCTGTAAAATGTTAATTCGATTCCTTGAGTTTTGGATAGATGATATGGTTGTTGTATAACGAGATAATCTTTCATCTCAAACTTATTTAACCAAGTATGTTTTAATTATTTCATTTGCATAAATAAACAAGAATTTATCATGTCATACTTTCTTCAATGAAAATAGGAGAACAAAATCTCTAGCAACAAATAAATACTCGGCTTACTTTGGTGTAGTCATCGGAAAGAATTTCAAAGTGGATTGCTTCGGCGTCAAAGCAACGCTCGAATTTCATGGACAAGTTGTTGACGTCGTAGCATCGAATACGAGGCTTGTAGACACCTGTAGCGAAGATGTACCTTCCGTCACGAGACATTTTTACACCCGTGCTCACCCCCGGCATTTCAAAATCTTGAATGAGCTCGATGCGGCGTCTGACATCGATGTCTTTCTTCTGCATCATGCGTCTTTTCCTTTCTGAAAGCCATTCTGGCAAGGATTTGCCACAGCTGAGGTTGTAAATATTAACGTTGTTAGAGTTTGAAACTTGCATCGTGAAAGTTTGTTTGGGGAATTACCAGAGTCACAGTAGATTCGTGGATCACACACAAATGATCGAAACCGACGGTTGTCGTTTTCAGGCAGACCAGGGATCTCAATGCTAGTCAAGATTTCGTTCAAATCAAAATCTCAAACATTAAAAAAATCACGAAGCCTAGAACTTAGTAAACAAAACGCACATGGTGGTACATTAATTAAGAGTTGAGACATATAAACCTGCTGCAAAGACTGTTTTATTTATTGAATAAACAGGCAGTTAAGAAAAACACATGCTTCACTCAAAAATTATTTAAAATTTTATATTTCAAGACTACTTTTTTACAGTTAGTCTGGTTACATATGTATTTTTTACTTGGTCTTGTTAAACATAGGAAGGTATTTTACATAACGTCTTACTGGAGCAAACAGCAGGCTATTGACTTCGGTCCGGGACAATTCACGAAGAAAAAGATGCGAGGACAATAACCACGATAGATTGAATCAAAAGCCCACCACCGTGAGCACATCTGAGGCTACAACAGATTGAATGTGCACCAGCCCTCTTTGTACACGACAGTCTTTGATTGGATTCAAACTCCCAACCCTCCGGTTACTTTCGATTAATATTGTACGTGGCTAACTGTCAACCGGGTATATTTTATAGTTTGTAGGCAGAATTATTCAATTTTACCCAATGTTGTCATTGGTCAATTTATAGGCCGGTCATAATTTTTACTTGCTCTGACCACTACCCGAATCACCCAACGATAGACTCCACCCCTTTTCATTTCACACCTACGGACTTCCTTCCAAGAAAAACCCTGACTTTAAAGCAACTCTCGCGCAAATCAAAAATCCAAAACATGAAGGTCGTCTGAAATTTTAAACTCAAACAATTGAAAATGATTTTTAAATTAATAAATATAAAATTGCATTTAAATTGTGTGCGGTACAACAGCTACAGAAAAGGTAGGTGAAACTCGCCTCGCTTCCTGGTGATTGTTTTTCCTATTTCTTTATTACTCTTTAAATCTTTTTTTTGTACATTCGTCAGTTTTTTATTCGGTTCGATTGCCTATTGCTGAAATGAAATTATTTTCTCAGACATCCTGTTAACAAAAACTGACTTTTTTAATGTTTTTAAAATAGAAGTCTTTAGATTAACAGTGCTGTATAATTTGAGGATAGTTTCAGTCCACGACGCGTATATTGTCATCTGAGATTTTGTAGTTCATTATTTATATATTTGACAACAGGGGAACGGATAAATTAAACAAAAATCCAATACAATTTGTGGAAGAAATGAAATTTCACTTAAAGCAACTATAATTTTGTAAATTCCGACAATGTTCATATGTTTCTATCGTGTTCATATATTCCTATCCTATATATATCCTTTAAAATCTTACATTTCTTGTGTTTTGTGGCAAATTTTGAAATTAAAAATTCTTAAACATTTGCTAATAAACTTGCTTCTACTCTTCATCCAAACATGCATCTTAAAAATGAATGTAGAAACACAGGAACAGGATAATTTAGGTTTGGGAAATTTTGTCATGAAATTATTAAACATGAATTTCAACATTGCCTCATGAAATTTCCCTTAAATTTTATTGAAAAGACAGAAATTACTGCTTATTAGCACAAAATGTGTACCAGCCTTTGCCCTGATTCCTTCGCAGCTTGTCTTAATGTGTCCTATAGTTTTTAGGTTTGGTGTTTTTGTAAAATTTATCAATTAATTTATGGAAAACAAACCAATTTTTTCAAATAGAATAGATTAGTGTAGATATGATTGAGAAATTCTCGAAAGTTCAAATAATACTCTACAACTTATGAATTAGCAAACATAAACTTATTATCTGTTTTGTTGTGTTTAATAGGTAGTTTTTCTAATGCAAAACAAATGGAGATTGGTTATTGTTTTGGAAGTGTGAGAAGATATCGACATCAAAGTTTTGAGGTATGATCATTTAATCAACGGATTCGTCGCCTCAAATGGCACCTTTTTATGTATTCTGACTCTTTGGAAACTTTCTAAAAATGTGATGAGTTTAACTTTCCATTTGTTAGAATGATGATGAGGTTTCAATATATACATACATGTGAGTGTACTTTATTAACATCTTTGAGACTAAAATGGATTTTCTTCACTTCCGGAATGATACTGATTTCTGTTTGAAGCAAAATAAATGTCTTGTGTGCATTCTTTTTATCTGTAAACTTGAATTATTTTGAACTCAAATGTTCAAAATAATTCAAGAGAAATTAAAGAATTTATAAAAACTTATAAGTAAGTGTTGGTGACACATAAATACTGTGCAAAAAATACCTGAATATTCAGGGAATTTAGCACTGTAGTTTACCACTCTTATTTATCTTGTGTTTCTATATTTTAGTTCTACATGCTTAAAAATATGGGATGTACGATGAAAAATGTTCTAATACAACCCAGAATGAAATTAATAAGTAAAAATTTCCATGTGTAAATGTGTTTTGCAGTTCATCTTAAGGTATGGAAAACTTTTTAAACTATTTCAAAACTTATTGGTATCTGAAAAAGAAGCCACATTCATTTTCTTATTTAAACTATATCTTGCTTCCACTCAAAAATAAACTCGAGAGCAGCTATGATATTGACGCTGATGAGCTTATTTTCCAGTAACTTTTTCCTTTGTGATTAATTTTAATTCTTTAAAAGTACCCTAAAATTGTTCGAAATGTTAAAAAAACAGTTTATCAACATTTATTAATTATTAAGATTATATTACTGATATTAGGATTGGTGTGGCTACCTCCATGATCTGTCCGCTTTGTTGCAATGGTGTTATGAACAGACAACACCTTGCGGGGTGCTCTAATTTGCAGGATACTTCTCCCCATGTACTTTCTTCTCTATATTGGACGTCAAGACAGCTTATGGTCGAAAGGTCTTGAGCTGGGCGTAGGATAAAAAAAACATTTATTAATTATAATGGTATTGGAATGAATTCCCTGCTAATTCCAACAATTTGCGAAGCAAACCAAATTGTTTCCTATAACATGAACAAAAATGTTAAGGTCGGTAAGTAGGAAAAAGTTTTTTTATTTGCTAAATATTTTTAGCATGTGTATTTGCTAAATATTTTTAGCAAATACACAAAAGGAAATATTATCCAAGTATTAAAATGTTAGATTTAAAACAGATCAGAGGTGTGATCAGTGACATATAATATATGGGTATATTTATTTTTGTGAGTCAATATCCTGGGTATATACTTAGATATTTGCCCATATTGGATATTTTAGTGGGTTATTTATAATTTCTTTTCAGGTTTAACTGCTTTTTCACCTCTCTAGACTTTATTTATGACATAATCTCTGAACTGAATATATAATTAACAATTAATTATCAATTACAATCACTATGACTTTTTAATCAATTAACTGTTTTAACGAATGTGTTTTTTTTAATTCAATTAAATTTTAAAAAAAGCCAAAAAAAACTTTATGTTTGATCACGTTACAGGAAACAAACCATTTTTTTGTTTGGCCTTAGGACATAAAAATCCATTACGACTGGGGGGTTTTTTCTGTTTTTCGGTGTTTGTTACTAAAATATTTGTTTTAAAAAAATCTATAGTGTATGTAATCCCATGCATAAAACTGAGGAACTTCATAGAGGTAAATACAAAAAAATATTTGAAAAAAAATGCAAAGTAGCAAAAGTTGAAATTTATAAATAAAAAATATTTTTCAAAAATTGAATTTTTAATTACTGTGAATGATTAAATGAGTGTTTTTCTTTTGTTTTGTATATATGTATTTAATGCGTGTTGGAAAAAAGTGCACAAAAACATTTTGCTGTGAATATGAAAACAAAAAAATTATTCAAAGAGTACTGTGTCCTCTTCAATTGAAATTTGGTACTTTCAGAATATTGATATGAGCTTAATTGAATCCTGCAGGTGATATTGTTTTCCAGAAATAGGAAAAATTACACTATGAGACTTGAGAAAGTTCCCTATTACGTTGCTAGGTGAGTGAGAGACAAGTCTTGCATTGCTGCAACAAGATAAGACTTGGTTTTGGAATCCCTTGTCAGGGGCTATCGGAGTCTCTATTTCTAGCTTTTGAAATGCTGCGAGATAAGGAAACCCCTTATCACTTTGATGTCATAAGTACTGACAGCATCTGTCTGGATACTTGAGTAATATCATCTGCTGTGATAACAATCAGATGAGCTGATAAAATTCATGTGCGTCAAAATCTTGCCTCCTTCAATGAATGCCTGAAAGTCAAACTATATTAAATCTGTTCCAATAATTTTAATTAGTAAAAAAAAAATTATTTGATGGTACTTTCAGCTATTTTTTATTATATTTACTGAATCATAATTAGACCATTGTTCCTAATAATAGTGCCCACATGTCTGATGTTAGTCTTTACTATTATAAAAGAAGGCATCTGTGTTTTCAGACAATCTATACTGCTTACATGCCTGAAATTTGGCGCACAGGTAGTCCTAATTTTATGCGAAGCCCGAATTTAAAGATTTAATCTAGAAAATTTTTAAATTAATATATTGGTTTCTATTTATTGTTTTTTTTTTTTTTTAGAATGGCAACAATGTGAAGCTATCACAGATTCTAAATTTATTTTCTCTTCCTAAACTCAAACAAATCCAGCGAAATGAAATAAAACATTTTGACTGGTTTTTATTTATTTTTGCAGTTTCTATCTTCCTGATCGTTAAAGATAGAGTGAAAAATTTTACCGAATTTGAAATCTGTGAAAAATTTTACACTAGATCAGATCAAGACCTTAAATGTGAGATTCTTTAAATAAATAATTTTTCAATTGTAACTTCTATATCAGTTCAATGAATTTGAAATCTGCAAAAAAAATTTATACCAGATCAATACCTGAGGTAGTCCGAATTTATGGAAAGCCTGAACTCTGTCCCAGGCAACGCCTTGCTGGCCTGTTAGTTCAAATACTATTTGATTTTTATCTAAGTCACTGGACCCTTAATAATATTTATCCCTCAAATATGAGGGAAGAATATTAAGTAACCACAAAATACATACCTCACCCAATACTTTATTATGGTGGTACCCAAACATTAGTGATCATTAGCAATTACAGTTTTAGTAAAATTCAAAACTGGTTTTTCGATTTCATTTTTACTGAACCCGTAAAACTAATTTTATGAAAAATCCAGTCGATGGATTCGTGTAACAAACATTGAAGTGAATTTTTAACACCAAAACAACAGTTTAAACCTAGGATCAGGCATCAGTTTCTTCAGTATTCCGGGAAAACCGTTGATCCGTAGTTTAACTCGGACTCGCGAATACGACCATTAAGTTTCTGAAGTACACTTACCTGTTATTTCTGAAAAATAGGTTATGGTTGAGCGAATTTGACAGTTAGTTTTTTTAATCAGAACTTACCTAAAATACAGCAGTAATTAACAATGACATGTAATAAGGACAAGTAAAAAAAAGAGGTTTGTTTCCTGTAACATGAGCAAACATATTAGGGTAGATAAGTAGGAAAAAGTTTTTTTTTGCTAAATATTTCTAGCAAATACGCAAATGGAAATATTATCCGAGTGTTAATGTTCGGTTTAAAATGGATTGGAGGTGTGATGGGTGATGTAAAATACCTGGGTCTATTTATTTTTGCGGGTCAATATAAAAAACTTTAGGGTTGTAATTTTTTTATTGTAATTTCAGGGTTGGTCGGGTTACAGGAAACAAACCATTTTTTCTTTGGCCTATTGATGAATTTTTATTCTGATTGGTTGGTAAACACCAAACATTTAGTTGTTTCATCAATATGCAACATGCGTAGTATGGTATACCGTGTTGTGGTGAGTTTCTCTTTACTGTTGCCAATGCATAAAACCCAGTTCTTCGGTTTCGAAATTGGGTCGGTTTTCCAGTTAACTCATTTCCCTGAAACCAGTTTTACAATCGCCAGTCAAAATCAAATTGACGATTCCCATATATAATTTACACCTGCCAATGAAAGTTTTTCAGTAGGAGAAGTTTTTTTTACATACTTGTGTGTGTGTGTGTCATACAAAATCTTTTTCATACATTTTCAGGTGGAACTTTGGAAGCCTACTGGAACAAAGTGCGTGAGGGAGAAATCTCTCTCGATAAAACCCAGCTGAAAGTCATTGATGTTTTGGAAGACCTACAAGAGGAGCTCAAGTCCTACACCGTGATCAAGCCTACTGTTTTTTCAAAGGTATTTTTTGCCTACTCTTTGAATGTGCTTTTGATTTAAGTATGGATTTTATTCGCCCTCCCTTTTTGAAGAAGGGACTCGAAATAAAAGAATATTGTTGTGAAAAAGTATCGAAAAACATTTTTTACTAAAAATGTGTTGGTGGCCAAACAAACAGACAACAAATAATACTTTATTATCCACAAATTATTGACTAACGAGTCATTTATAAAGAAAACAGAGGATATGTAGGTGATGCCAAATAGTAATGACTAGGGCAACTTTTTGCAACAAATGCAACTTTTTTTCACGCGTTCTACGCTGCATGTAAAGTACTAAAATCAAATTTCCTCCTGCATTATAAGTGAGTCCTAGATTATAAGTGAGTTATAACTGCAACATTAATGCAACTTTCTGCATAAATGCTACTTTTTAAATTTTAGCGAAAATTAATTCATATGAAATTTGTTGGATATTCTCCTGTTCTTAACTGTTTAAATATGTGCAAATCCATCGTATGCAAATCAGGCTAGATTTGCATATGAAACGCCATTTGATTTATTCAGAGTTATATATATATAAACGAAGTCTGTTTATATTTCTCTGCTCTCACTGATCCAAATACTGGATGTTATGTTCTTTTATAAGTTGCTATTTTATCTGTAAAGTCTTATTTTTATTAAACTTTTAAATCTCCTCGTGGCTGTCTATTACTAAACTGTGATATATTATGTATCCTGCACTTCTCACCTCTGCTAGATTTTTAGCTCGTTAACATAACAAAATTAATATTTCATTTTTTGTCCTCTCAATCACATGTGTCTGATCTTGCAAACGCCGAAGTATTGCGGATCAAACAAGTTCATGGTTAGAAGGTGTTCGTCCTAACAGACGAAAGTGAAATAAATCGCAAGAAGTACCTTAACACATTGGTTGGCACTCTTGATAATCCTGAGGAAACTTGCATAATGAACTGCAGAGTTTGTGGGATGAGTGTCGATCATCAATACATTGTTCGCCTTGTAAAGTCGTTTTAAAATCTCTGAATATTAAACGAAATGATTTTGCGCTTCTGCTATCCGATACAGCACATCATATGACTGCAGCTGGCGCAGTTTTTCAATGTTAAAGAAATGACTGGCCAAGGATCGGCCATTCAACGTTCTGCATTTAATGATGCATTATAATACTGTTGTACATTGTCAATATATATTGAATTTTTTCAATTTTTACGAATAATTTATTTTAGATTTTAGTGTATTACAAATAAATGCAACTTTATTCCCACAAATGCAACTTCAGGGAATAATAAATGCAACTATTCCCAATTTTACTGCAACAAAAAAGTTGCCCTAGTAATGACGTAGATTGACACAAGACACTATTGAAAAGGGTTGATGACAGACACTAATGTCGTTGGTTGACGCCAGACACTAATGACGTGGATTGACGCCAGACAGTAATGACGTGGATTGACGCCAGACAGTAATAATGTGGATTGACGCCAGACAGTAATGACGTGGATTGTCGCCAGACAGTAATGACGTGGATTGACGCCAGACAGTAATGACGTGGATTGACGCCAGACAGTAATGACGTGGATTGACGCCAGACAGTAATGACGTGGATTGACGCCAGACAGTAATGACGTGGATTGACGCCAGACAGTAATGTTGTGGATTGACGCCAGACACTAATGACGTGGATTGATGCCAGTTGTGACATAGATCGACTCTATACAGTAATGTCGTTGATCGACGCCCGTCAGTAATGACATGAATTGATTCCAGACCGTAATGTTGTGGTTTGACGCCAGACAGTCGTGACGTGGATTCACGCCCGTCAGTAATGACATGAATTGATTCCAGACAGTAATGTTGTGGATTGACGCCAGACAGTCGTGACATGGATTCACGCCCGTCAGTAATGACATGAATTGATTCCAGACAGTAATGTTGTGGATTGACGCCAGACAGTAATGTTGTGGATTGACGCCAGACAGTCGTGACGTGGATTCACGCCCGTCAGTAATGACATGAATTGATTCCAGACAGTAATGTTGTGGATTGACGCCAGACAGTAATGTTGTGGATTGACGCCAGACAGTCGTGACGTGGATTCACGCCCGTCAGTAATGACATGAATTGATTCCAGACAGTAATGTTGTGGATTGACGCCAGACAGTTGTGACTTGGATTCACGGCCGTCAGTAATGACATGAATTGATTCCAGACGGTAATGTTGTGGATTGACGGCAGACAGTCGTGACGTGGATTCACGGCCGTCAGTAATGACATGAATTGATTCCAGACAGTAATGTTGTGGATTGACGCCAGACAGTTGTGACTTGGATTCACGGCCGTCAGTAATGACATGAATTGATTCCAGACAGTCGTGACATGGATTCACGCCCGTCAGTAATGACATGAATTGATTCCAGACAGTAATGTTGTGGATTGACGCCAGACAGTTGTGACTTGGATTCACGCCCGTCAGTAATGACATGAATTGATTCCAGACAGTAATGTTGTGGATTGACGCCAGACAGCTGTGACTTGGATTCACGCCCGTCAGTAATGACATGAATTGATTCCAGACAGTAATGTTGTGGATTGACGCCAGACAGTCGTGACGTGGATTCACGCCCGTCAGTAATGACATGAATTGATTCCAGACAGTAATGTTGTGGTTTGACGCCAGACAGTCGTGACGTGGATTCACGCCCGTCAGTAATGACATGAATTGATTCCAGACAGTAATGTTGTGGATTGACGCCAGACAGTCGTGACGTGGATTCACGCCCGTCAGTAATGACATGAATTGATTCCAGACAGTAATGTTGTGGATTGACGCCAGACAGTCGTGACGTGGATTCACGCCTGTCAGTAATGGTATGGGACAGTAATGACGCAGATCAACTCCAGACAGTCCTTATAGGGATCGACATAGGGTTTAAAATTTCAGAAACAAGTTTGTGCAGGGTGCCTAACAAAAAATTCTCCTAGCTAGAGAACTATTTAGAATATTTATAAAATCTTGACATCGTTTGAAAGCCAAGGAATTGGAAATTTTTTTTTGTACTTGCCTGGCATTGGTCAGTGCCAGTTGCTTTTGTGGGGTTATTGGTTTGTTTCGCAAACCAAATGGGAATTTGTAGCCTATAGGATAATAGCGGAGTTGCCTGTTCTTTTGGTGGGGGTCACATTGCCCATGGTGTTGGTTTGCTTAGCCAACCAAAAAAAATATAAATTTATTAAAAGAAAAGTATCAAGAATCTATCGAGTGTAAAATGTTCCGCAGATTTCAAAGCCGTTGAAATTTGTACTGTCTTTAACGATTGCTGAGATAGAAAAAAGCAATGAAGAATGCCAGTGATAGCTAATAATTTCTTTTGTTTCACTCATATCCGTTTCTCAGGTAATCAAAACGAATGAATCTCGAATCAAGCGTTCATTTGAATCTCTTCGCTCCCATTCGAGATGGAAGGTGAAAATAACTTGCAAAAGGTTTCAAAGGCTGACATTATTGAGACGCGTTGGGGGCAAAAGTCTAAATTTTTTTATGCTTCTTCATTTCCTGAAAAAAGAAAGAACGGTGAAAAAAACTATTAAATTCTTTTTAAAATGTTCTAGATTGAATTTTAAAATTCCCTCTGCCCAAAAAATTCGGACTTCCTGTGCACCAAATCCCATTACTGTAAGTGCCATAGATTCGTCAGCACTTTGCGTGCAAGAAACAAACACTTCCTTTTATAATGGAAAAGATCTTTTTAAAAAAAACTATTGCTATTCTGGTCGACTTTCATGATTTCTAGTGATACGCCTTAATGCAAGGACTGTATCAAATGCTGGTGTGTCTGAAATTCAATTTCTAATACACTCTTTTGTATCTTTTAGATCTTTGGACAAGCGAAAGAAAAGACACCAATAGGCATCTACCTCTATGGATCAGTAGGTGAGTCACATTTCAGCTCAATCTTTTCGGTCTCGTTTGCGTGTGTTGGATTTCAGGTCGATCGATCGGTATCGCGTTTCGTATTGTTTTGTGCCGTAAGATAGGAAGATGTTAGGTTGAAATATTATTTGGTTTGTATAATGGAATATCTTTAACTGAAATAATGATGTGCCTAATTTAGAACAATAAAGCGACCGATCACAGTTTTTTTTTTTTTAATTTAAAACAGAATTTATTACATAAGAATTCAAGTATGAAATAGTATTCGAAATTAACAGTTAAATATTAGGTCATCCGGAAAATTCTGTGTGTTTTTTAAGAGAAATACCAACAAAGCAGTACAAAAACATACGAAAATTTTTATTGAATCACAAGCCCCATTTTGTTCTATAACTTTTTGCCTTCTTTCTGGCAGCTGGGAAAATTCCCTTTTAAAAAAAATCATTAGGCTTATTGGTAAATAAGTTATTGAGGTGCCGTTTGAGTAGAAAGATTTGAACTCCAGGCCGTTCAGAGAATTTTAAAGTGACCCGAACAAGTGAAAATCTGAGGGGGCAAGGTCTGGTGAATATGATAATAGAATCCAACATCCCTAAACATCCCAACCATACTCGTTTCACTTCAGCAAAGAATCACATGCTGAAATTTGAGCAAGCATATTCTGTTGTATTAAAGTATGGGGTACCCATACATCGCGTAGCGGCTTACAGATCCAAACTTCTTCAGCTGTGTCAGCTCAGATTATGAGCTGTACTTTTTGGAATTTTTTGACTGTGTGACAGTTTCTGAACTGTGTAAAGTGAATTTTCAGCGACAGCATCTTTTAATGGGTCCTCGTTTACAGAGGAGGGTCGTCCAGAGGGGGCATCATCTTCGAGACTGGAATTTCGACGCCTAAATTTAACAAACCACCTTCGAACTGTGGCCTCAGAAACAGCACTATGCCCATATACAACACACATTTTACGAGCAGCATGACTGGCATTTTTTTCTTTTCTTAAAATAAAATAGCGTAATGTGAGGCGAATGAACTTTCTGGTTCTCCATTCTTAGCACTGCAGTGAAACAAATATTATGCCACAACACATGTTGTAATTAAGCAGTGTGAGCAGAAAAGACCGAATTGCAACATCTGCTTCCATCCAGGTCACTCCTTATCAGCGGTAGCAAAATAATAAGAATTAAGCTTGTTTCGATTTGGAAACGCGATTCGATTCGATTTAGAATTTTCCGGATGACCCAATAAAAGGGTCCCCCGACACTACACACAAAATTCTATTATCACACACACAATGGATTGAACCGATAGCAAAACCTGAAGAACAGGTAAACTCGCCCTGAGCATAAAGGTCTCGGGAAAATACGGTGATGTCTCGGCAGGTCGGGCTCGGAATTCCGGTTTCGACAAGATGATCCTCTTTGAAGAAGTATGTGATGTCACCGGGGAAATTCTTGTAGACAAAGTCCTTTGGGAGGTCGCCGAGAAATTCCACTGGGATGTCCTCCCGAGTTCATGATCGTCTTCTTACGAGGCAAAAATGGTTTGCGATTGTTGGCGTGTATGACTATTTATACTGTGATTCAATCCTTCAATAATCACTCAACCCTCATCCAAAGGTAAACCCCTTAAAGGGGAAGTCAATCATCAGAATCCCTTGTGAGTGGACAATGCACCCAGGGGAAACCCACACCTGGGCTTGGAATCTTTCCCAGTCTTCCAAATACGCCAGTACTGATGAGTGCTTTCCCCTCAATGACAACAGGCTCCATTCCTCAGCCACGGGGATGGCTGATGACCCTAAATGTGTTTATTTTGTCCTCACTGCTAACTCGGTGAGAAAACTCTTGTAAGCGCTCACAGTTGGCGTTTACGCAGTACACAACATAATATACAGGGTGGTCATAAAAAAACTTGGCCGATATATGGACCTCTAGCGGCCGTTCCGTTCAACCGATCGAGATGAGATTTCAGATATAGTTATTCAGAGGTATGAGCTCGGGATTCTGTGAACGACAACAAAGTGGCACTCACGGTTACCGTTATAGGTAGAGAAACTCGAAATTTTCGAATGGCAACGCCCACTTTTTCCAGTCTCAAAATGCTCAGTGCATGCTAAAACCCTAAAGAGCGTTGAAACGGTACGTGTATCACAAAACACGGACGCGTTATGCACGCACAAAAAAACAGTTCTGCGAACGGCCAACAAAACCACGTTCTGGGCGCACGGAGAAAATTTGCATATACCAGAGGCAAGACACCAACCACAGAACGCTTTTCGCCAGATACATGGGCCTCGTATGTGGCGATGGTTTCGACGGTAAATACGCAAGGTCCCTTCCACGGCATTCATCCCATTTTAATAATATAATTTTACCAATTTTCCATTAACTTTCGCTGACAGAGTCATTTCGTTGGCATGTACGAGCTCCCGACTGAAGATTTGGCGAAAGGCGTTCTGTGGTTGGTGTCTTGCCTCCAACATATGCAAATTTCTTTCGTGAGCCCCGATCGTGGTTTTGTTGCACGTTCGCAGAGCTGTTTTTTGTGAGTGCATAACGCTTCCGTTTTTTGTGATACACGTACCGTACCAACGCTATTTAGGGTTTTCGCATGCGCTGAGCATTTTGAGACAGAAAAAGTGGGTGTTGCCATTCGAAAATTTCGAGTTTTTCTACGTGTAACCGTGAGTGCCACTTTGTTGTCGTTCACAGAATCCCGAGCTCATACCTCTGAATAACTATATCTGAAATCTCATCTCGATCGGTTGAACGGAACGGCCACTAGAGGTCCATATGTCGGCCAAGTTTTTTTATGACCACCCTGTATATTGGGTCATCCGAAAGTTCTGCACGTTTTCAAATCGAAGCTAGCTTTGTTATTATTATTTTCCTACCGCTGATAAGGAGTGACCTTGATCGAAGCAGATGTTTCAATTCAGTCTTTTCTGCTTACACTGCATCATTATATAGCATGTGTTGTGGCATCATTTTGTTTCACTGCAGTGCTAAGAATGGAGAACCAGAAAGTTCATTTGCGTCCCATTACGCTCTTTTATTTTGAGAAAGGAAGAAATGCTAGTCAGACTACTGCTTGTAAAATGTGTGCTGTATATGGACATAGTGCTGTTTCTGAGCCCACAGTTCGAAGGTGGTTCATTAAATTTATGCGTGGAAATCTCAGCCTCAAAGATGATGCCCGCTTAACATCGAGAGGGGCACTGCATCCCAGAAAAGTAATGCTTTCTGCATGGTGAGACTACAAAGAATTGTTTATTATGAATTGTTGCCACAAAATCAGACAATAAATTCGGAAAAATACTGTTCTCAAATGAAAGTATTCGAAGCAGAGGACAGAACCGACCCATCGTCGAGGTGTCGTCTTTCAGCACGACAATGCTCAGTACCACATTTTGCTGAATGTCAGACAAAGACTTATTGAGTATGGCTGGGATGTTTTGTGTCCCCCCCCCCCATATTCACCAGACCTTGCCCCCTCAGATTTTTACCTCTTCGGGTCACTTCAAATTTCGGAATGTGATTCTTAGCTAAAGCGAAACGAGTATAGCTGGGATGTTTAGTATCACCCCCCTTATTCACCAGACCTTACCCCCTCAGTTTTTCACCTGTTTGGGTCACTTCAAAATTCTTTGAACGGCCTGTAGTTCAATTCTTTGTAGGGTTAAACAGCACCTCTATAACTTCTTCACAAATAATCCTAATGATTTTTTTTTCAGGAATCTTCCAGCTGCCTGAAAGATGGCAAAAAGGCATAGAACAAAATTGGGTGTATGGGATTCAACAAAATTTTCTTATGTTTTTGTACTGCTTCATTGGTATTTATCTTAAAAAACGCTCAGAACTTTCCAGATGAAACATCATATACACACATAAGCAAAAAATAATATTTAAAAGCATACACAACAGAGAGTTTTATGTTAATGTTTCTAGTGAGAACATTCAGATTTCTGCCCTGAACAGTTACATATTTGTATCCTTGAACCTTAAAATTGATAGTCGTTTTCTCGGATGTTGCTAGTCGTAGTTCTAGTTTCTTGCTCTAGATGTCTCGATCAAACTGTAAAATTGTATCAGTTTGTGTTCGTAATAAACTCGAAATCTTTTTAAATATTTTGTATTTATTTCTTTTTTGTAATATACAGTACAAAGTCCCAAATCGGGACGTTTTGCTTACCAGGTTGATTTTCTCACTTTTTTACATCTTTCCGACAATTTTTAAAGAACAAGGAGTTAAACCTGTATCTAACTGATGAAACAAGGCAAAAAAACAGACCTGTTCAGAGTAAATACCCCAGAGAAAAAATTAGAAGATTTGCAAGTATAATTTGTTACATTATGTTAAAAGGGTTTTTACCTTTTTTAAAATTATTTTTATTTATACACCTGCTATTCTGCTATCACAAATGTAAAATTCGAGCAAGGGAGGAAAGATTAACCTCTAGGCTGCAACAGGTAGACAATTGTTAACACTACAGTTTTGTTTACACCAGCGGTGTGGTATAGATCTGTGTACGGTGGATGTTATCCTCCTTTTAAGAAACCGCTGGCATCGATCACCATTTAAGAGCAGTCGGTGACTGGCCTTCTAGAGAACCCCTCCTTTTGTTTGTAGGACCCCCACCCTGGCAACTGCGAGGAAAGGCAAAAGGTCGCTCTAACGCCACGCAATTCTGTGAAAGGAAAGCGTCAGTCGTAAATGCCACTCAAGGCTCTATCACACAAGTTAGGTAATTAGGCCTTAAAAAAAGGTTTGTTTCCTTAACATGAGCAAAAGTATTAGGTTAGGTAGGTTGAAAAAGTTTATTTTTTTTTTTTGCTTAATATGTTTAGCAAATAATAAGCAAAAGGAAATATCTGAGTGTTAATGTCAGATTTAAAATTGATCATAATTGTTATCAGTGATGTAGAATACCTCGGTTTTATTTATTTTTGTGGGTCAATATACTCAGTTATTTACCCAAATTGGGTATTTATAATTTTTCTTTGGGTTTAACCGCTTCTTCACACCTGGATAGTTTATTTATGACACATAATGTCTGAACTGAATATATAATAAACAATTATTAATCGATTACGATCGTTGTGACATCGTAATCCATTAATCGTTTTAACAAACATGTTTTTTAATTTAATTAAATTAAAATATTTCAAAGGTCTAAAAAAAAATTCGGATTGGAAATTTTGTATCGTAATTTCAGGGTGGGTCGTGTTACAGGAAACAATTTTTTTGTTTGGCCTTAGATAAGGGGGACATGCAGGCGAAAGATGCGTTCCTGGAGACGATTGAAAAAATCTAAGCGTAAAGGTTAAGGTTTGTTGACAAAAAATGCAATTAATCCAGAGATCCGAAATCCTTAATGGTCACGATCAGGAGTGTGACTTTGTACTGTACGAACATTTAGATTCCAGCTTTACATCTTTTTGAATGAAACCAAATTATGCTTGCCACAAATGTTAGAATTGAATGTGTTTTCATGAGTATTTTCCTAACATTTCTGTTTGTTTTCAGGCTGTGGGAAGACAATGCTGATGGATTTGTTTTATGAAAACTGCTCACTGGAAAAAAAGAAACGAACACATTTTAATTCCTTCATGCTGGACGTTCATTCGCGTTAGTAACGTCTTTATCGTTCTTTTCCCGTTTGTCCTCGTTGCGGTCAGAAGAGCATCGAACTAGCAACTGGAGGGTTGAGGGTTCCATTCCAACAAAGGACTGTCGCGTACAGAGGGGGCTGGCGTATGTTAACCTTTGCGCTCGTTGCTCTGATGTGATGTTAATTAAAATCCCTACCTGCACATATCTTATTTTGCAACTATGAAGCATTCTTGCCTTTTGGGATATTAAAAAAGCATAAGTCAAAAATGATCCATATTGTCTGCCATTTTCAATGCTTAACGCAATTTAAAAAACAACAGAAGAAAAAAAAAGCAGTGGCGAATTCACTACCTTTTGGTTGCGAGCTCGAATACGACCTGACCGTCATGTACAGAGGGAACTCAAAATCTAAGTGTGCAGTTTATTCAAAACAACTATTCTAGTTGCATAGCCAATTACTTTTGAAATCTTGAATATCGAATAAGTGGGGTGATCCTACTTATTTGAATTTGAAAAAGTCAGTACGAATGAGAAGAAAACTTGTTTTTTAAATACGTCAGGGTGGTAACAGAACCTGGAAAACCGGGAAATCAGGGAATTCTCAGGGAATTTTTTATTTATGGAAAAATCAGGGAAATCTCAGGGGAAATTTCCAAATTTTACAAAAAATCAGGGAATTTTTGACAATTTAAACTGCTACCATTGTTGTTTGTCCTATTTAGAGATGTGCGATTACGAGTGCTTTTGAGAATGGAATAAATTGTAATTCGAATAAAGAACCTGAACGTCATGATTTTTTAACACCGCGAAAACCGCCGCCGCCATTTTTTTCGCGGCTGCAGCATCTTGGTCGCCGTGAGGCTAGCGATACAACTTGTGGGATACAATTTGAAATTTGTGTAACAAATGATGTTTTTTGTGTATTAAATTAATTATTTTTTTTTACATTTACATTTTTGTATGTTTGCATTTGTTTTCGATGAATAGTGTGACAATGTAGGGTCAGGTGTAAAAAGTTCCCAATCATAGTATTTTGCATTTTTTCTCCAGTTTTTTCAATTGCAATTTTAGAGTTCCATTAAGGTTTCCAACCCTTACAATAAGAATTAAAATATCAGTAGAGAAAAAAATACAAAATATTTGTGGAGAATTATCCTTTTACACCCTCTGACCCTAAATATTTAAAAATAGTGTTGTGTGGATACACTGTATATCGATACCAATCACTGATCACAACATTTCTTAAGGGAATTGGAAAATCAGGGAAATTTTTGTGAGACTATCAGGGAAATCATGGAAATATCAGGGAACTTTTTTTCAAGGATTTTGTTGCCACCCTGTACGTGTTCCGATCGAAGAAGACTCGTTAATATTTTGGGTGCTTTCTTGCAGGTATTCACGAGTACAAAAAGAGGACTCTGAAGCAGGCTTCCGGTCGAAGAGCAGTCAGCTATAACGACCCCATCGTGCCCGTAGCTCAATCCATCTGCGACGACGCGTGGCTCCTGTGCCTCGACGAATTTCAGGTTGACTTCGCATTGTCTCGTAAAACATTTAGAACACATGCATCAAATCTATTCTTGTTGGGCAGAACATTGAGAAATGGAGTTTTTACTTGTGTACCATCTGAGATACAGATGTTATCGACACGCTATTGAAGCTACACAATCTAAGGTCTAATGTCACCAATGCGGAGGACGGTTGTCAAAGTGACCGGTCTTCCCATCCGACGCATTTAAAATGTGGGAAGCCGATGAACTCTGACTAAAAGGCAGATGAATATGTAAACTGCAATTCTGGAATGCAAAGTGCAGGCACACTGGATATTTATCAGCCCGGTATAGCAGACCGTCAGACAATTTAAAATGTCGGATAGCGTGTTTGGCGGATCCAATAATTTCGGATGGCTGTGTTCAATGTAATTTGAAAGGGTCCAACTCGCACATCTGATAATTTTGGGTGGGTATACAGGGTGGTCATAAAAAAACTTGGCCAACATATGGACCTCTAGTGGCCGTTCCGTTCAACCGATCGAGATGAGATTTCAGATATAGTTATTCAGAGGTATGAGCTCGGGATTCTGTGAACGACAATAAAGTGGCACTCATAGTTACGGTTATAGGTAGAGAAACTCGAAATTTTCAAATGGCAACACCCACTTTTTTCTGTCTCAAAATGCTCAGCGCATGCGAAAACCCTAAAGAGCGTTGGAACGGTACGTGTATCACAAAAAATGGAAGCGTTATGCACTCACAAAAAACAGCTCTGCGAACGTGCAACAAAACCACGATCGGGGCACACGAAAGAAATTTGCATATGGGAGGCAAGACACCAACCACAGCATGTTGGGCATTATTCACCAGGTGGCAAAATCCCTTATGTCATCAGCTGATCCAATAAAAGTTACAACCAAACGTTTTTTAACAATACTAGAATCAAATCATGAGGAAAATTACAAGTTTTTGGCTCTCCTGAAAAATGCAACTTTTTGACATACTCTACCTTACAATAATGGACCGGTAGCCAGCGGATTTGCTTAATAAATTTTTTCGAAGATTTTTTCCGATACAGCTAAAACTATTAGTTGTATAGCACTGTCAAAGTTTGTTCAGTGTCAAAAATGAAAAAGCGAAATTTTTAACGTGAGTGGGCAAAAGAATGTTTCAATCTTCAGTCGTGATTTTTTTTTTTAGATTACCTCTAAACCTGAATTTTTGCAGCTCATCAAGTTTTTTTAGAAATTTCAATTTGGGTCCTGAAAATATTTTTTTGAAATTCTGGAAAAATTGGGAGATTTTTTTTTTTTTTTATATGTCATAATTCTGTCTTAATACTATTAGTTTTTAAATTTGAAAACATCACAGTGTACCGAAGAATGTACTTTCTTACGGTACAATTCTTTTTGAAATTGGTTCATAAATAAATTTGATGCGATCAAAAGTGGGTCATACAAATTTTGCACTATTTAGATCACAGAGGGATAGGCGTTCATTCTTATTCACAGAAATTAAAGTTACATTTTCTGACTAACGGATTTGCCCTTGAAACTCGTTGTGACATCATGCTCTTTTTTTCGCTCGATTCTCAGACGGTTTGATGATTAAGTACAGATCAGAATGTTATGAGATTAACATGGTTTACTTAAAATTGTACAGGGAACAAGATGGAGAAGGTTTTTTTTACTGATGCGGCTATTAGTTTAGGGTGCATTAAGTGTTGGGTAGTAAAAAGCGAAATCACTTGCGCTCACTAGTTGGACAAAAAACAACACCAGACAACACAGCCAGTGATGATGTACCATCAGGTTTTTAAAAATATATAAATGTAGGAACGGAATTCTTTCGTCTCCCCACCTACTATCGAAAGGAGAAAGGGACTATTTCATCCAGGAAACGGAACACCACGAACGCTAGGGGGAAAAAGGCTTGAGCCCTTGCCCGCGGCGGAGGGTCTTCAGTTTTTTGTGTGATCGGAGAGAGTTGAGACCTGTGTGGCCGCTCTTCCGTGCTTTTTTTATGCGAATCTATTGAGACCTCTGTGGCTCATATGTGTACCATCTTCAATTATTTTAATAAATGTTATGTTTTACAACACGTGGACTCATTCCAAAATACCATATCAAGTAATAGCTACAGTGCCATTCCAGTGTTGACATCACAAAATGGGGGCTCGGCCGGGATTACCCCATGCAAATTGAACGTGGACTAGAACCCTAGAGAGCCATCATCATCGCAAACTGTGAGTACATTTTGCTCATTTTTAAGATAAAGATGTCATATTTTGGTAAAGCAAGAAAGGACGATATTTACCGTCTTGCAACGGAATTAGATATAGAAATACCCTCAAATGCGACAATTTCGAAATTAAAAAAGTTAGTGACGAACCAACTCGATTACGATGAGGAGTATACAAAAACACTTCTGGATACAATAATAGTTGAAAGAATCGAAAAAGAGCAGCTGGAGAAAGACAAACAGCAGTTAGAGAGGGAAAAAGAAAAAGAATTACGCCAATTTGAATTGGAAAAACTGAAACTGCAAAATGCGACACAAACAGTTAGGGAAAATCACATGACAGAATCGAACACTGCATGGGATAGAGGAAAGGAATTATCAAAGATAATTAAATGTTTTGATTCGAATGAATCCAATGATATAAGTACGTATTTAGCGCTGTTCGAGAGACAAGCGACGAAAATCAAAATCGAAAGTGAAGATTTTGTAACGCATTTACTAGGTTTATTACCCTTAGAGATAGCACAGAATTTAACTCGCGAACCGGAGGAAAGATCTAATGACTATGAACACATAAAAGAAATCTTACTCAAAAGATTTAAACTTACGTCTGAACAATTCAAACAAAAATTCCTGAATCATAAAAAGGAAAGTACAGCCACTTGGCGAGATTTTGCGTTTGAAATAAGTCATTATTTTGACGAATGGTTAAGAGGACTCAAAATAACAAATTTTGACGAGCTCAGGGAACTAATGGTATCCGAGCAGATAAAACGTAGAGCGCCGTTTGAAATCAAAACACACTTCATAGATGACTGGCATCAATTAAAATGCGCAGAAGTTATAGTGAAAAAGTTAGAGGAATATGAGAGTGCGAGGTTGCAATTAGGAAAAATGGAGATACGGAATGTAAATAAATACAGAAAAAATGTTTCGCAAGATGAAACTCGATATAAAGGTGAATCGTCGAACTTTCGTGCTAACCAGAATAGTAGAAATGTTGATAATTGTTATAAAACTGTTGGTTATAGTACAAATGTCAATAAGTATGTTAATAAGGTTGATTATGATGTACCAAATAGAGATCCATATAAAAGTAATAGAATTAAGTGTTATGCATGTGGAAATTATGGGCATAAGAGTAATACTTGTACATATAATTTTAAAGGTGAAAATGCAAATGTGAATAAAACTGTAAACCAAATATATGTAGCAACTCCTAAGAAAATTGAAAAGAGTGTTTATATTGAAAAGTGTTATATTAATGCAGTAATAGACACTGGATCTGAAATAACTCTAATTAATGAGGAATGTTATCATAAAATAGGATCTCCTATATTGAATGGTAGTAAGATATATTTAAATGGAATAAGTCAACACAAAATAAGTACCGAAGGGTTTTTCCGATCAGAAATTGTTATTGATAATATTTCTTTGTGTTCTGATGTGCATGTCGTTAAGAATTTACAATTTGAAGCAATAATTGGTATGAACGTATTATCAAGGGTAAAGTTTGCATTTTCTGGGGGAACATTAAACGTTACCGATAGAGACATAAATGAAATAAGGAAGTCAGAAGTAAGGGGCGAAAACGGAAGCGAAATAAAAAACAAAGCAACAACAACTTCAGGCGTTGTCATAAATCACGGGGAAGAAGAGCGCGTGAGTTTCCCTCAACATCCCCTCGTAGACTTTCAAGTATCGAAGGCGCATGAAAATGATTCATCAGCAGGTGCTTTTGTTTACACTTTAGGCGCCGTAGCGTTGGATATGTCTAGCGAAGAGACAGATCTCTCCCATATAATGAATCCCTGTTTACGAGAAAGAATCTGTCAAATTGTAGGAAATTATGTGCCTCAGCAAGTAACAAACACGGATGTTAAGATGAGAATTCTTCTGACGGACGAAGTTCCAGTTAGTCAGCGTGCTCGGCGGTTGCCGATTACTGAACAACTTATAGTTGAAAAACAAATCCAAGAGTGGTTAGAAAAAGGGATAATTAAAAACAGCTGTTCGGAATATTCTGCCCCTATAGTGCTTTGTAAGAAAAAAGATGGGAATCACAGACTTTGTGTCGATTTCCGAAAGCTCAACGAAAAAATAATTAAGGACCGTTTCCCGTTACCTCTAATCGAAGACGTGTTGGACAAATTGGAGGACTCGCAAGTCTTCACAACGTTAGATTTGAAAAACGGCTTTTTTCACGTCGACATAGAAAAGGAGAGTACAAAGTACACCTCTTTTGTTACCCACGAGGGACAGTATGAGTTTTTAAAGACACCTTTTGGATTGTCAACCAGTCCAAGTGTATTTGAAAGATATATTTTTCACGTTTTTAAGGATTTGTTAAAAGATAAAACTGTTATTATTTATGTAGATGATATTATCATACCAGCCATGAATGAGGTAGAGGGTTTAGAAAAATTAGAACGTGTTTTAAATACGGCGTCAATGTACGGATTAGAACTAAACTTAAAAAAGTGTCAGTTTCTAAAACGAAAGATAGAATTCTTGGGTTACGTAGTAGAAAAAGGAACTATAAAGCCTTCACCTTTAAAAACTGCAGCCGTACGGAACTTCCCACAACCCAAAAATGCCAAACAAATACAGAGTTTTCTGGGGTTGACCGGTTATTTTCGAAAGTTTGTTCGAGATTATGCCAAGATAGCGAAGCCCCTCAGTGATTTACTTCGTGATAATAGGGAATTCCATTTTGGGTCGAAGGAGAAAACTGCATTTCACGAATTAAAGCAGGCCTTGACTGGCGAGCCGGTGCTACAAATTTTCAGACAAGGACCGCCACTGGAACTTCATTGTGATGCAAGCTCACACGGATTCGGAGCAGTACTATTGCAACAGGCAGATGACGGAAAGATGTATCCAATTCAATACATGAGTAAGAAGACAACAGCACAACAAGAAAAATACGGCAGCTATGAATTAGAAATTCTAGCAGTGATCGAAGCTTTGAAAAAATTCCGGAATTATCTACTCGGAACCAAATTTAAAATAATGACGGATTGCTCAGCCTTCCAGCAAACCATGAGCAAGAAGGACTTAACCCCTAAGATAGCGAGATGGGCGTTAATCATGGAGGAATTCGAATACGAAATAATTCATCGACCAAGTGCTCAAATGAGACATGCAGATGCTTTGAGCCGAAATGTCGCTGTGATAGTACCGCAACCAACGGGTGAAGAAATAACGTGCAAATTAGCAGCAGCCCAACGACAAGATGAGTATATTCAAGTTATTAAAGAATTATTGATGAGAGGGGAGAAGAACGACTACTTGATCAAAAACGATGTATTATATCGATATGAAAATGGAAGTGAACTGCCTGTCGTCCCCGAGAGGACGCAATCAGATATTATAAAGGAATTCCATCAAAAAGGACATTTTGCCGTGGCGAAGACCGAGGAGTTAGTGAAAAGAGATTTTTCCATTCCAGGACTCAGGAAAAAAGTGGAGAACGTCATAATGAACTGCGTTAAGTGCATCTTGACGAATAAGAAAAGGGGCAAGCAAGAGGGTCAGTTAAATCCAATACCCAAAGGGAGTGTACCGCTTAGTACATACCATATTGATTTTCTGGGACCTCTGGCGACAACAAATAAACACTATCAACACATCTTCGCTGTGATAGATGCCTTCACTAAATTTACTTGGCTATATCCAGTAAAATCAACTTCTACACGTGATGCGTTGGAGAAGCTAGAATCGCAGTCACATATTTTCGGAAATCCGTCAAGAATAATTTCAGATCGAGGCACCGCATTCACATCCAAAGAATTCGAAGGTTACTGCGACGAAAGAAGCATTGAACACTTCAAAATCACCACAGGAGTACCTCGAGGAAATGGTCAAGTTGAACGAATATTTGAAACTGTGATACCGGTACTGACGAAATTAGCGATCAACGAACCAGAAAAGTGGTTTAAATATGTCAACTCAATTCAAAGAATTTTGAACAGCACCTCTAGTAAAAGTACAAAAATCACACCATTTGAATTGCTAACAGGAGTATCAATGAAGAACAAAGAAGATCTGAAGGTCAGAGAAATGTTGGAACAAGAATATGAAGAATGGTTCATAAGAAACCGAGAAGGACTTAGGGAAGAAGCTAAGGAACAAATCCTAAGGATGCAAGAAGAAAACCGAAAACAGTATAATCGGAAGCGGAAACCTGCAAGAAAGTATGCAGAAGGAGACCTGGTAGCGATACAGAGGACCCAATTTGGAGCAGGACTCAAATTACGACCAAAATATCTGGGCCCATACGAAATTATCAACAGGAAACCACACGACCGTTGCGAGGTGAGGAAAGTGGGCAGTCACGAAGGACCTATCAACACGTCCACTGCTGCCGAACACATGAAACCATGGACTAATTAACTTTAAAGAACTCTGGGAAAGAGAAACTAATGTGGAGAGAAAAATGATGTTTATTTTCAGCAATTCTCTCAAAAGTGAAATAGATACTTTTTTTTGTTTTTTTTTTATTTTTTTCAGGTCCCATTGTACGTGCCTAAATGAGTGCAGTGATGTTCGGGGCGAACACCGTCAGGATGCCCCAGTGTAGGAACGGAATTCTTTCGTCTCCCCACCTACTATCGAAAGGAGAAAGGGACTATTTCATCCAGGAAACGGAACACCACGAACGCTAGGGGGGAAAAGGCTTGAGCCCTTGCCCGCGGCGGAGGGTCTTCAGTTTTTTGTGTGATCGGAGAGAGTTGAGACCTGTGTGGCCGCTCTTCCGTGCTTTTTTTATGCGAATCTATTGAGACCTCTGTGGCTCATATGTGTACCATCTTCAATTATTTTAATAAATGTTATGTTTTACAACACGTGGACTCATTCCAAAATACCATATCAAGTAATAGCTACAGTGCCATTCCAGTGTTGACATCACATAAATGAAATTTGACCAAAATAAATAAAATTTGTCAAGCACCCATCATGACGTACGTGCACTAGATGAAATTCCTTCTTTCGAAGGACATCGAGAGGCGACACGGTGGTAAAGTAGATAGCGCTTCGATTTCGCTACGCCATCGACCGCCCGAAACTAGACTAACTCTCGCATCCACCCGATAGATTGATGGAAATTATTACCTTCTTGACAACATGGAAATCTCCCCTGGTTGTTGAGCCGGAACCAGCGCAGTAAGAAGTCTTGCAACCAACATCCCAAGTTTAAATTTTAAATGCGAGCTTGAGCTCAACTACGTGTCCCCTTTCTGTATAAAACATACTGAGTTTCCGATTGACTTTTAAGATGAATTTCAGTGTCCACACGCTGCGAGTTAAAATAAACGTTCACCTTCTATTAGGCTGATATAAACTTAAGTTAATAAAAGTACACATGACAAAGTCTTAAAAATCCAAACTAGAATTTATTCAAAAGATAAAAAATGGATTCAAGTAAAAATTAAAAGATTACAATCAACGCATAGTTACTTTATAAGATTGAAAAATAAATCTAATAACTCGATCAAGAGAGACCAAGTAAGTGTGATCAAACAAGTGAGAGTGGGAATTAGAAGAGGAATTCTGGTAGAACAGATTGCAATGGCTTTTATAATAATATGAAAGATCACGTGACAAGATTTACATAAAGTACGAATTATCAAATGTGTTGGCTTTATAAAATTCAGAAAAGAAAGGTTTTCCTAACAGTTTCTTTCTCTAGGTTACCGACATTGGTGATGCCATGGTCTTGAAGAGGCTGTTCACTGAGATTTTCAATAATGGCACCATCCTCTTTGCCACCTCAAACAGACCGCCAGACGGTAAGTCCCCACAGATTCTTGTTGATGCGTAAAATGATTCTCGAGAGCTTTTACTCTTTCCACCCAAGTGTCGGACTGCCGTAGCCAGGTTGAAAGGGAGATGCGCTGGCGACCGGAGCTCGGGCGAATCCAACCAAAGACTTTGGCTGCTGAATGCCGTAATCGTAGGATCATTAAAGTTAATTGGGCAGAGCCAAGTTCAGTTTGTTCTCTCCCAGGTTGCGGTAGCCCAGTCCAGGGTTTCGAGTTCGAATCTATCACCCACATATTGTAGATAAGCAAAGTGCTCAGTGATATGTGGAGAAAAAAATAAATCATCAGATTTAAAGAGCTAAAAACATTTATTCATTAAATACTATTTACAGAAAAAGAAACAAAGATTGGAAAACCAGAGATACCACTCTGTCCAATGTATGACAACAATTGAGAGCTGAAAGAAAGGAATTCTCACTTTTATACTTCTTGTATCTCTAGAAATTAGCATAAATATCTCAATGGAAAGATTGCCATAAACAAAATCATAATACTGCATTAAGTACATGATTGGCCATAATATTATGACCACACCCCTTTATAGGTGTGATGTCATACTGTGGCCAATCACAAAAGCATGACAACTCAACTTGTTTGTTGTTTGTTTACATTATCATAACCAAACAAGAAGGAGGTGGAAACATGTGAAGATGGATTCGAATAAGCAAGTTATCTTTAACAGAATCAAACCGAAGACAGTCGCGTGCAAAGGGAGCGTTTAATCTGCAGTGGCCTCCGCTGGGGTGCCAGCTCAGGTGTTGCCTCACTATCTGACCATGGTTCAAAATGGCGTTGTCCTCGAATCTCTCCCTCGAGGATTGATCTCGGACTGTCGCTGATAGTCCGTCTTGTTCCTCCAGTGCAACGTTATCTAAAAATATATAGAGCAAGAACATTTCCTCTGTACCCATTAGTGCAGATAGATAGGTGGATAGACGTTTTAATTAATGTTGCACTGGAGCATTACAGTGGGTGACAGTCGGGGACCCATCTTGAGGGAAACTGTCCAAGGACAATGCCACGTGATTTGGGACCAAAGTCGATGGCAGCAGGAAAGAGTAATGCCATTGTGATCGAAAAGTATCCAGAATGCTTCCTTTAAAATGCATATATAGTAGATATCGTCTGCAAACTTTTATCACATTTTTTTCCACCTAAAAGAAACATGTGACAAAAATCAGGAATTTATTCAATTTTATTGTCGAAAAAAAAAATTTTGAAAGAGAAATATTTTTATTTTGTGGATTTTTTAAATGTTGAATGTTGTTGAGCAAAGAACATGCATTCAATTTTGTTTCCGCAATGGAATTTCTGCTACAACACATTTGAAATGTTGCAAAAAGCTTTTACAGACGACTGTTTGTCGAAAAAAGTGTTTGATTGGTATATAAAGTTTAAAGAAGGTAAGGAATCCGTCGTTGATGATTCGCAATGTGGTAGACTATCCTCTTCGACTGATGGTCAGCATGTCATTCAGGTCAGAGAATGGGTGCTTAGTAATCGTTTTTTAACAATAAGATACTTTAATGAACATTACATAAATTCTCAGTTTAAGAAACAAAGAAAACTGCAGTATCAGAGGGATATACAGGGAAGGAGTTGGGATTGCCTATTGAGTAACAAGGGAAGAATCCCTACTGATCTACCAAGAGGAATTGGAGTGGCCTGTTTCCGCTTATTAACCGGACATGACTATCTCCAACAACACCTACATAAGATTGGGGTGGCTACCTCCCCGATCTGTCCACTTTGTAGCGATGGTTTTATGAACAGACAACACCTTGCGGAGTGCTCAAGTTTACAGGACATTGACACCAGGGATACTTCTCCCCAAGGACTTTATTCGCTATATTGGACGGCAGGACAGCGTATGGCCAAAAAGCCTTGAACTGGGCGTAGGATAAAAAAAAAACTTTAATGAACAAGTTCCTATATCATTTGGTTCCTGTCAAGCAATTTTGAAAGATCATTTAAGTTTACGTCGCTTCTCAAGTTGTACTGAAAAACCGTAAATTTGTTCCAAAAACAACAACGTGTTCTAGTTTCCAGAGAGATGCTTTCTCTGTATATTTCCTCTGATATTGCACAGAGACTTTTTCATATTTCCACAGGTGAAACTCTCTTCGTGGTCACCGTTTTGAGTACATTGATGCAATAGAAGAAATTTCTATACAAACCCCGCGAAGGGGTTTCACAAAAACGAATCCGAAGCTACAGTTTCCTAAAAAAGCAGAGCCTTAATGTAGCTGTGGATGACGTCACTATGAGGTTGTTTATATAACCAGATGCCGTTAGTTTCCCAAAGATATATGTTTGTGAGCATAACAAAAATCAGCAGAGTCGCCATTTGAATGACAATCGTCATAGTGGTCTCAAACAGTTTGTGACTGATTTTTCCCCTGTAGCGACAACATTTCATTTCCTCCACCAAACAATTCGAGCAGAGGGAAGCAAAACAAACATTTTTTGACTGGTATTGTTGAGTTTGTTTTTGTAAAATAGGAATCGCTAAAGATAGATTAAAAATTTCAACGGATTTGAAAACTGCAGAAAATGTTACACTAAATCAACCCCTTAAATGTGAATTTCTTTTTTTTTTTTAATTAATTATTGAACAAATAATTAAATAATCAAATGGTAAATTATTGAATAGTAAATCTTTTTTTTTATTGGTCTAGCATAGAATTTTAAGCCAATTTGAAGTTTTTACTCTTTCTTCGACGATCCCAAAGTTAGGAACTCGGACTAGAGAATAAAAAAGCCCCTTTGTTTTGTTTCTCGAATAAAATATACCACGACAGATGTCTGTATTGCCCATTCTCCACCGTATTCTAAGTCGACACCTCTGATCTCTGTTAAAAGCGCTGCCTAGTTATGCCCGTGGCATCATGACGTATCACGTCTGCTAGATGACGTCTCTGCTTTCTGAGGAAACCGTAGCTTGGGCCATGTTTTAAGGATTGGAAAAAAACGTTGGCAGAAGTGCATTGAAGTCAGAGGAGATTACTTTGAAGGAGATGTAATACATTTTGACCCATAAATTGATACCATTTGTTTGCGGTTACTTTATCACTAGTATAGACATTTGTGATTTACAGCATTCATTAATATAAGCAATGCATTAATATGTGCAGCATGTATCATGTCACTCCCCTGAATGATTTGTTTATTCTTCCCTTAGATCTCTACAAGAACGGTCTTCAGCGCAGCAATTTCGTCCCTTTCATCTCTGTGCTGAAAGTAAGTCTCATTTTCACTTTTCACAGTCTATGCTCATGCCCCTTTGAATGATGCCCATGCTTTGTCTTTAGGAATTCTGTTTGCCCATGTGGCTTGATTCCGGGGTGGATTACAGGACCAAGTTTGCTGGCTCTCGACACAGATTCTACGTGTAAGATTCTTTTTTTCTCTTCCTAATTCCACTCAAATATCTCCATTCTTTGATTTCAGAATCAGTGAAACCTTTGAGATTTGGTGCGGCTTTGTTCTGGAATTTGTTTTAGTGGGAATGCCTTTGGCAGACGGTTTTACAGCCATACCAGTAAACTTTGGTGCTTATTTCGTGGCACTTGTATTTAGCGTGGCAGAGGATATTTTGTGTTTGTATATAACAAACGGAATGAATCCATAATCTACTAACTTAAAACTATACAATTTTACAGCTCAAACGGCTTATCGAATGCACGAAAATGCTGAACTATGACTGAGAAAAGAAACTTAGAAACGACTCTCAATTTAAAGTTCACGCATACAAATCTATAACTACTAGCCAATGGGTGGCCAGCATGGCGTTGCCCGTGACAGTTATTTTCGTGGAATCAGGTGTGACCACTGCTCACTTACACTGGCCAACCCCAGGTGATTGCTATGCATTCCCATTTGGTTTGCTTAGCAAATCAACACCACAGGCAACAATCATGATGTCATTTTCTAATATACCCATACTCATGTTGCAAAAATAAAAACTAACAGTTGAAAAATTATTTATTTCAATCAAATATAATGTACCAATTGGGTGTAAAATTTTTTACAGATTTCAAATCCGTTGAAATTTTTAATCATTTTTAATGATTGCGATTTTACAAAAAATAACTAAACAATGCCAGTCAAAAAAAAATTATTTGTTTTGCTTCCCTTGGCTTGAATTGCGTGTGCGCACGAAATAATCTGATCTCTTGAACGATCACGACGGCTAAATTCATATTGGATAAAAATATAAAAGTTACATTTGAAAAATTATTTATTTTAAGAAAATCATATTTTTAGTTATCGAAGAAATAAGCCAAATTGTTGTGAAGTTTATTGGTGGTGATGAAAGAAAAGTACTTTGCCGACTAGAGCAACCTTTGCTCTATTAGGATTACGATGACTTTGGGATTGCTTGAATCTTGTATTAAGCTTTGCATAACATTTTTTAAATTTTGCCCTGCCAAAATAACTCTAAAATTTTAATAACATTCGTTTTATACGGCCTAGTTCCATCAGACTTAGAACTAATAATTTACTTGGATAAACTTCTCTGACAATACTTCAGAAGTAATTACTTACCGAGTAGTAAGAATTAACAGCAGTGTGGAGTTGCGATTTCAAATCCGATCAAAGACCCTCAGAGTGCTCAGGGGGGCTGGTGCCCGTTCAATCTGCATGGCCTCAAACATCTTGAAGGTTTGGAGAGGGGGTGCCAGCTGGGGTTTTACATACTCATCTGACAGTGGTACAAAATTACTTGTTGTCCTCAGATCTTTCCCTTCTGGTTTGATCCTGTATTGTCAACAATAATCCGTTCTGTTACTCCAGTGTATCATTAATTAAATATCTACACAATTTTTCCTACAAGTAAATTGACGAGCAATTTTCTATTAGTTTAAAAATAAATTTTGTGATGTGTATTAATGTACACATCGTAATTATGTGGTTATTGCACAAGCCTTGAAGCTCAGGTGTGTATACCTGTTCATAAATCTGCTTTTTCAAATGATTCAACCTGCAAAGTTCAAAATTTTTATTTTAAAGGGGCAATATAACCTAAATTTAACTAAAATGTTGAAATATCTTTGAAAAGCACAGAATTCTATAGTCGTAGCTACTTTATTGAGCGAGATGTTCGAGTTTTTCTATCGAATGCTAGAAAGACCGAAAGCATTTGAAACTTAATGGAAATTTTCCCTGTTTATTATGTTATATTTGGTGACTTTGTAGATGGAATAAGGTTTTTTATAGTTTTTCTTTTAGTTTTTTCTTTAGTAGGGTTTTTTTTTTAATGGCTGAAATCAACTATTGCTATGTTTTTTCACTGTTTGTTACAAAAGTTTTCGTAAAAAAATTAGTTAATGACTCTTATATGTAATCCAATGCTTAAAATAGTGGGAAACACTTCATGGAGGGTAAATAAAAAAATGCTTGAAAAAATAGTAAAATATGCCGACAGAGTAGGGATTTCAAAATATTGTAAAGATTTTATAGAAATTGAATTTTTTAATTGTGAATCAAAAAATTATTATTTTTTATTGTATACTAGCAGTAGCAGCATGCTGTTGCCCTTTACAAAGTTATGCTTTTAAAAACTCAACCTCGCTGATTCCGACAAAACCAAAATAAACAGAAATTGCATAAATGATAGAAGTAAATATCGCTATACTTTCAAAAAGTCAAAAAATAATAAAAGCCAATGAAATCAAAGAATTGGCAGAGTATTCCGCTTTCACTTACCCTGATCTAAAAAAATGAAGAAACATGAAAGGAAAAAAAACTTTGCAAAAGAAACGCAAGATTTCACACTGTTGCCATTCTTAGGAATCCAGATAATAAAAGAAGACCACTCCATTAAAAAAAGTTCTGCATTAAACTTTCAAATTCGAGCTTCAAGGTCCAATCCGTTAACTTTAGGACTGACTACCTGTGTGTCAAATTTCATTACTGTAAATAGTATAGATTCGTCTGAAAACACAGACACAAACACTTCCTTTTATAATAGAGAATTAATGCATATTGGTTCACTAAAACACTTTCTTGTGAATATGTAAACAAAAAAATTGTTCAATTCTCCCCTTAAAAAATTTTTGCAAGCGTTATAATACTTTGAAGCTGTAGCATCCATGTATGTTGGAAACATCTGTATATTCTGGGTTCAACGTGTGTAGCATCTATGATTACGGACTATAGTCTTTCTTTTCTTAAAGCTCTACATCAAAACCTGGCAACACCCATTAAAAAAAGAGAATAAATTCTTACAAACAAAAGAGTGTTCTGCTTGTTTGTCTTATTCCAAAAGATAAAATTATCAATGTTTCACAATGTAAATGTGCTTAAAGTGTAAAATATTCTTAGAATTATCTTCAACTGAGCAATCAGCACCTATAAAGCAAATGCAATTTTCAATAGTGTCCATATTTCTTAAAATATATGTATATTCTTTCATCATAAAGTCTTTGAGCACTGCTTTATTTGATGTAGTAACGTAGATCAAACAAAAATGTAAAAATTTGTTTTCTGAGTACATTGATGTCTACCGTTAATTTCGTAATTCTTTAATGTTGCGTTTTTCCTTTAGTTTGTCAGAAACCAATGCGACTAGAGAACTCGACGAATCGTTCAAAGTTTTAGCTAGCCTGGAAAATGATGGTAAGGAGAATATCGAAACGAGTCCGACCTTATTCGGAAAGAACCCTGTTCCTTGATTTGCTTTTAGATCCTCCAACGTGTATTTCGTCTTATCCTTCCAGTGATCCGACCCAAGACGTTGACGATAAAGAACAGGAACGTGACGTTGAAGAAGACATGCGGCCGCATTGCAGACTGCACTTTCGAAGAACTTTGCGACAGAGTAGGTTAATGACTTTTATAGTACGGTTTATTGGGTTGGTGCAATAGGTCGTTCCGTTTTTTGACGCCAGGTGGCATTGCATTCGCGGAACCGAAGCGTTGTCTATGTCACGTGTTAAGTTTTAATTATTGAGAGTAGGAATATCAGTGAGTACTGGGGGGGGGATTCTGCTATTGTGTTGCATTTGTTAAATTGTGTTGAGCACTTAAAATGGCAGAAAAAAGGGGAGCATTTTCGACCTATCGTGCTTCTTTATTTCTGAAAAGGCAAGGATGCTCCACGGACACAGAAGTGTTGGGGAAAACCTTACCTTTATTCACTGAATTTTACTGAGCTGACATATTTGATAATTCATTCTTCGCGGCCACCAAAACAAGATAGTAATTCACTTCAGTTCTTTCCCGATAGTGGTGAAAGAACTTGAATTAACACCTTCTTTATAATAATTTATCCTTAATGATATATACTAATTTATTATTACTTAAGATTTGACTTTTTGACGTTAATATTATGGAATCAAATAGACAACTGCAAGTTAAGACAAGGATACTTTATTAATTAAAAGGGACTTGGGACAAAATAAGACAGTTAAAACAAAAAAGGAAGAAACATCGACAATTAACATCGTCAGATAACATTCAATAGAGCTCGTCATAGCTCAGTTAGTTAAAGCACGAAGCTCTTGCTTCCGCGGCTTACGTTCAACGTCTGATTAGTTACAATATGATGCGGCGCGTCACAGCTAATGTATACATACGTGCGTAGAATGGGAACCGACAGGACTATTTTCCCACAATATTTTTCAATATTTCTTTTGACATTTAATTATTGCTATGTAAATCTTGCCATGGCCAAGGTCCCACCCCAGAGCTGTATTTCAGTATGACAATGCCTGTCCACATGTTGCTTGGAATGTACAAGCCTTTTTCATTGCATGACAGGTTCTGCTTTTTCCATGGCCTACACGTTCCCCAGATTTGTCACCTTTGAGTATGTCTGGAATTACATTGGTCGGTGGCTTGCTCATCGTACAGAGAGTACAGACTTTGGCATCAGATAGAGGCCATCTGGAATGCCATTCCTCAACGTGACATTCATAATTTTTATGATTTGATGCCACGACATGTACAGGCTCTCATCGCTACGCGTGACGGCTGCACAAGATATTGATTTTTGGCATTATTTTTGTTTTATTGCACTGTAAATTGGATTGTTTGTTTAAATCCCTATAAGTGATGCCACTAAACTATAAGTAATACATGGAATAAATTTCACTTGATCTGATGACTTTTTCCATGTTGCAATTTTCACAGACAGTGTATGTTGCAAGCAGCATTATGAATTGGATGACTTCATACTTGTTTTCTGTGCCTTGTTCTATGAAAGTGATAACTTGAATGTAATAAAAATCAAGGTGTCAAGTTTTAAATCACTTGATTAAAATCGTAATTTTAATTAAATGATTTTTTTTTTAATCATTGATTTGAATCACAAACAATCTTACATTTTTATAACTAAGTAAATACACCCTAGGAAAATCACAAAATGCGTCAAATACTTTAAAATTTCTGCACTCATGGTGATTTTAGCTCTAATGGCTACACCCAGTACTCATCAGCTTTTTGAAAAAATGTTTGGCACTGGAAACTTGCAAATAATCTGAAGTGTCTATGGACTAAGTAATCTGTTGAGTCAGGGTTTCTGCCAAATAGTAAAGTAACAAACAAGTTGACATCTATTTGAAAGTTTTGACAATGTGCTCATGCATAATTTTATACTATGTTAGGAACAATAAAGCATTTATTCAAGTGTGGGAAGCATTGGAAAATATTGTACATTAATGTTATACTTAAAAAGAGTCTTTAGCTATTTATAGTGTCCATGATCAGTAGGCCTACTTCTAACTGTCAAGACAGCCAGAGAAAAAACCCCACTAGTAGGCCTAAACTACTTGTTACCTCTTTCATTGACTGTGGCCAATGGCTTAACTATAGTGATTTTTCAACTCTAACTATATTTAGGATTTTTAAATCAGACTATAATTTAAGTCTGTCATTTACACTTTGTGATAAATTCGTTAACATGATGATGTAATTTACTCCAGGAAAAACTATGTAGTATGTCAACTATTGTTTTAAAGTTAAATAATTGTTAAAAAGTTTTTTAGTGTATTACCATGTTAACAAACTGGGATTTTTAGTAAAAAAAAATATTGGTTTACATGTCATGTCAAAAACTCAATTTCATATTTAACAAATTGATATATAATTATTATAAAAAGAGTGCCTATAGAAATTAAATAATCTAATTACTTGCTAATGCTAAAAACTAGTTGATAGTTTTCCCCCCTCTGATTGCATTGTGTGCTTGTAGCCCCTCGGAGCGATCGACTACCTGATGATCAGCCAGGTGTTCGACGTGGTCATCATCCGAGACATCCCCCAGATGACGAGAAGACAGAAGTCTCAAGCCAGGAGGTTCATAACACTCATTGACACCTTCTACGACAACAAGGTGATTGGGGCGGCTCTTCTGACCTGGAGTTTCTCCTTTTTCATGTCAACACACTTTATTTCTACTATTATTAGCATTGCGTTGCCCGTGATAGTTCTTTTGGTGTGACCACTGCTCGCTAAAGCTTTGGTTTCCTAAGAAAGTGGAGCCGTTATCTAACAGCCGTGATACATCATGATTCCGCGGGCATAACTAGACGGCCGTCTAAACAAAAATCCCGACGTGTCAACTTAGACGGACAGAATACGTTGGAGAATGGGCAACACAGACGGCTGTCGTGGTTTGTTTTATTCGAGAAACAAAACAAAGTGGTTTTTCTATTCTCTAGTTTAAAGATTCTAACTTCGGGATCGTTGAAGGTAGAGTGAAAATTTCAACAGTTTTCAAATCAGCGTAAATTTCTACGCCAGATCGATATCAAAAACAGTTTTATTATTCAATTATTTACCATTTGATTATTTAATTATTTTTTAAATAATTATTTATTTATTTAAAGAAAATCACATTTAAGGTATCGATTTGGTGTCAAATTTTCCGCAGCTTTCGAATCCGTTGACATTTTTATTCTGCGTTAAACGATCCTGATTTTACAAAACCGAATTGATCAATGGCAGTCAAAAATGTTTATTTATTTCGCTCCTCTCCGTTCGAATCGTTTGGAGCAGGAAATGAAATCTGGCCGCTACAAGAGAAAAAACGTTCCCCATCTGTTTGACACCGCTATGACAACAGTCATGGAAATGGCGGCTCCGATCATTTTTGTTACGCTCACAAACACCGCTCTCTAGGAAACCAACACCATGTGTTAGTATAAGCAACGTTTTAGTGACGTCACCCACCGATATATCACGGCCGCTAGATCACAGCTACCGTTTCTTAGGAAACCGAAGCTTAACCCCAGATGATTGCTATGAATTCGATAGCAGCTATAATGGCGTTGCCTGTGGTGGTGGTTTCCTTTGCAAACCAAATTATGAATATCATGAACTATGGTTTGCTTTGCAAATTCGATAAACGGCCATAGCGGAGTTGCGCGTGGCGCAAACCAAAGGGGAATTCGGCGTGATGTCATAATCTCTTGCGAAAATATAAATATAGAATTGAAAAATTATTTATTGAAAGAAAATCAAACGTATAAGGTATCTATCGGGTGTCAAATTTTCCGCAGATATCGAATCCGTTGAAATTTTCAACCTGTGTTTAACGATCCCGAGTGTACGAAACAGAAGTAAACAATGCCAGCCGAAATGTTTTTTTATTTTCTTTGCTTCCTTTCGCTGAAATTGCGAGAGGGTAGAAAATGTAATGTGTTTATTTTTGGAACGCAAATGTTGGCATAACGTCACATTCTCTTGCGAAAATGTAATAGCTATCTATATATATAATTCTCTTACGTGGCACGCAAAAAAGACGTTATTTGTAATCGCGTTTTGACAATACTGTACGATTGTTTGTTTATCGCGAAGTCTCGCGCATCGATTATATTTATAGCGTTATCAAATGAAATTTTATTGAAAAAAAATGGAAATTTTAATGAGCTGTTGCAGTTAGTTTATAATAGAAATCAAAGAAAGCGGAGGATCTTTTCAGGGCCATTTAAAAAACGGTCCTTTTCAGGACCCACAATTATAGTTCAACAAGACACTTGCACTACAACTTTCGGCAACAAACTCAATGAAAAAGTGTGGGTCGTTTGAGTGCTGGGAAAATGTACACACAAACAACATGCTGGGTATTCAATTTCCAAAGCAACGCTCACATTTCGAGTCAAAATTTGCACAAAGTTTTCATTTGAATTCTGATTTTAGAGATACTGTATATATTTTTTCTGTAATACAGAAAATTTAGATTTGAAAACATTTTTTTGGTAACATATTTTGTAAACAATCCCTTCTGCTAGGACACATGTCTTCATTGAGGCTAGCGAAGCGAGCATAGGTTCGCACAGCGAACCAATGAGGATTGCGAAGCAATCCTCCGGGGGTTGGCGAGCAGGGGGCAGGCCCACTAGTTCCATTTAAAAACTTTATTTATTGAAAGAAAATAAAATTTTTATGTATCGATCTGATGTGGCATTTCCTCAGATTTCAAATGTTAAAATTTGTACTTTATCTGTAAGGGTCTAGGAGACAGAAAAAAGAACTACTATCCCACCCGCTGAGGAAAAAAACATTCTGATCGGATGTATGTTGCCATCCCCGACACATGCTCAGTTGCACGGTTATTTTTCTTAACTTTTACTATGGTACTTTTTTCATTGAAAAATAAAACATCAATGTTAAACAATCATGGGCTCTAATAAATCGATGGTAATACTTGAATGTTTTGAAGACATCGATATTGCATCCTCCGCTAGCTTGGACGTGACCTTTGTCATCTGGCCATGGTTCAAAATGGTGTGATGTTGTCGTCGGATCTTTGGGGGGGGGGGGGTCGACCGTAGTCTGACGTGTTTCTCCAGTCCAACATTAATTAAGTACACACCTGACGTAGGCACCCTTCCTGATGTCTTTTGTGTGTTTAGGTTCGAATCCTGTGCTCTTCTGCCGTCCCCTTGAAGAAGATGTTCCTCCCCGCCGTCACGAACCCGGTGCTCTTCGAAGACGAGAACAGGGCTTTGATGGACGATCTCAACATTACGAAAGGAAGCGTGAGTATTGAATGAGAATGACTGCTAAAGGAATGAATTGCTTCTGTTGCTTGATTTCATTGATTAAGAGACTGATTTATTTGCTCTCAATTGGATAGAAATAGCTTTAAATATTTTCTTTTAACATTTTATTCATTTCCCTGGAAAAATTCTGTCACTGTAAACATTTCTGTATTTTACACCGCTCTATTTTTAGAAGCAATCTAACTACGTTTTGTGCTGAAGATACACTCTGAGACAAAATAAAAGTTGCACCTAGAAGGAGTAGTCAGAATGCAATGAAATTTATATAGTTGGAAAAGTGCTTATGAATGAGCAAATGATTACAATTTGAGACTGAAATATGCAAAATTTATTGAGAAAAATTCAAAAAAGTGGTATCATTTAGTATTGGTTACGACTCACATTATTCCTAGTGCAGCATGCCAAGCGCCTTGGTAGTGAGTCGAACAGGCTCTTATAAAGTCCTGCGACCGTCCATCCCATGTGGCTTGAACTCTGTCACGTAGTTCCAGCAGATTACGCGGTACGGTTGGAGTGGTGACATTCTGTCCAATGACATCCCACGCATACTCGATCGGGTACAGGTCCTGTGAGTGTGCTGGCCACTGCAAGATGTCGTGTTGTAGACGAGCTCTAGAGATGCTAGCAATATTGGATCGAGCATTGTCTTGTTGGAAAATGGGGTGAACCTGGAAGTTTAGGAAAGGGAGCGTAACTGGCTGTAAAATTTCTTGTACATAACGCTGGCCTGTCAAAGAGCCTGTAACGAATACCAAAGGTGATTTGGCATCATACGTAATTGCACCGTAACACCAGGTCTTCTGGAAGTGTGACGCTGCACAACAAACCGCGAATCTTTGCGCTTCAAGGTGCAGCTTTTCTTTGTCTTCAACTGTATTAAGCACTACTGTGAATTTTTTTTTTTTTTTGTCCTTCATATGAATCATTAAATTTTAAGCCAGGCTGTACAGTGTTGCCATTTCCAAAAAAATATATATATATTCTAAAAAAGAATAGGCTAATCTTAGAATGATAAAAAAAAAGGCAAGACTGACAGTTACAATATGATAAACAGAAAAGGAGTTGCTATTGAGATCGTGCTCTCCCAATAAAAGATGATTACCCATGAATTGAAGACTGTCGTGTACCGGGGGGGGGGGGGGTATGTTAATGTGTTGTGGTCTCAAATGCCCTCATGTTTCATGGAGTGGAAGTTTGGATAGTGGGGTGCCAGCTCGGGTGTGACGTCATCCTCTGTCCGTGGTTAAAAATGATGTGTTGTCCTCTGGCCTTTCCCTTCGAGAGTCGATCTCGGATGGTCCAGCAGGACGTCTATTCAAATAGCTACCAGCCCATGAATCTAGTCGGCAACGTGTCCGAATTTATTTCTGTAAAGCTGCAAGCGTCGAATGTGTCTTCCTAAAATGGGACCTCTGTCGATTTTTCAGGAGAACGCCGACGCCAGCCTCTTCAGCGGGGAGGAGGAGGTGTTCGCTTTCGACCGGACGGTGTCCAGGCTGACCGAGATGCAGACGGAAGAGTACTGGAAGCTGAGGTCTGGTTCCTGATGCCTCCCCTTCTCCAAATAGCCTTTAATAAACAATAACGTGCGTGTTCATGGGACAACTCAACTTTACTCTTAATCTTTAGCAATAGCTCATTTAACGTCTTCTATAGCGTGGATCTTTTGGTATTTTTTACTGTGATATTGGCGACACCTGGTGTTTTACCTAGCGTATGTACAAAAACTTGCTACATTAGAGTAGTATACTCAAACGTTGTATACAAGAACAGTTAATATATATACTTGGGAGTTTTTCCCACTGTACATTTGTTAATAAATCTATGAATTGGTTACTTGTTGTGTGTGTCTTGCACGTGTCTGCTTGAAAAGAAACGACTGCTGGAACACCTTCGTAAAGCAATTGTCCGTCAGAACCAGGCATGAGAATCTTCCGGATTTCCGCTTTTTGTGTTTTTTTCCATGTTTTTTCCGCTTTTCAGTAATTTTCCGCTGGTTTTTTTTATGTGATTTTGGTCGTTTTTAAGAATATGACATCAACAGTGTTTCTAGCCATTGAGAGTGTATTTCAAGCTTTGAAGAACCGGATGTTCTAGAGTAGTTTTTATATAATCAAAGAGTTGCCAAGTGCTCCGGAATTTCTCCGCTAAAGCATCGAAAATCCGCAATTCCGCGTCATATATGGTTCACTCCTGAAATCGCGTCGATGCAGGCTCGGGCATGAGAATCTGCCAGATTTCCGCTTTTTGCGGGGTTTTTTTTTTTTCAGTAATTTTTCGCGTTTTTCTAACGTGATTTTGGCCGTTTTTAAGAATATTATGTTATTAGTGTTTCTAGTAAAAGAGAGTATATTCCAAGCTTTGAAGAACCGGATGTCCTAGTGACGTTTTTATGTACTAAGGGTAGTCCTGGTCCATGTATCGATACATCGTGAAAAACCGGTGTGAGGTCGACATCGCCACATCGGTTTCGCGATTTTCACGATGGCGATGTATCGTGACATCGCGATTTTTTTCGATCTCACACAGCCATCCCTTAGCTAGCGAAAGTCTCGCGGTCATCGTGACATCGCGATTTTTTCCGATGTTACACAGCCATCCTTAAAACTACTGTTTCCTATGAAAGCGGAGCCGTTATCTAGCAGCTGTGATACGTCATGATGCCGCAGGCATAACGAGGCGGCCGTCTTAACAGATCAAAGGTGTCATCTTAGACGGACAAAATACGGCAGCGAATTGGGCAATACATACGGCTGGCGTGGTAAACAAAACATAGCTTTTTTATTCTCTAGTCCAAGTTTCTAGCTTCGGGATCGTTGAAGATAGAGTGAAAATTTCAACGGATTTCAAATCAGCGTAAAATTATACGCCAAGTCGATACCAAAACCAGATTTCTGTTTAAATTATTTACCATTTGTAAAATAATGAATTATTTATTTAAAGAAAATCACAATTAAGGTACTGATATGATGTAAAATTTTCCGCAGATTTCAAATTGTTAAAGTTTTCAATCTACCTTTAACGATCCTGATTTTAAAAAAAATCTAAACAATGCTAATCAAAAATTTTTGTTTGTTTTGCTTCCCTCCGCTCGAATTGCTTTGCGCGGGAAATAAAAATGTAAATGCGCGGGAAATAATGCTGCCGCTACAGGAGAAAAAACGTTCCCCAACTGTTTGAGACCACTTTGACGATCGTCATGCAAATGGCGGCTCCGCTAATTTTCTCGTTACGCCCACAAAAAACGCTCCCTAGGAAACCAACGCCATCTGTATAAACAACGTTTTAGTGACGTCATCCACAGCTAGATAACGGCTCCGCTTTCTTATGAAACCGTAGCTTTAGCTACCGCAGATCTGGCGGTCATCGTGACATCGCGATTTTCCCCGATCTCGCTGTTTTCCGGTGTCACGATGTTGTCGCTCAGCGCCAACGATTTCGATGCTATCTTAGCGCATTTTTGATATCTGAGTTGCCTAATCAGTATTTCCAGCAGAAATTTCGTGTTTTTTAGCATCATTGGGGGAAAATTTAGGTCTTAGTTTTCCTTTAGATCGACACAACAATTCCGATGTTTATTAAAGCGCATGTAGGATTTCCACCATGGTACTTAGCTTTTCGATGCCGCGATGAAAGGCTTACTAATGAGAATCTCTTGTGATAGTTAATTTTTTTATTTCTGCGCTGTTTTTTTTTTGGAGGGGGGGAAACGTCACTAGTCACACATATAAATATTGAAAATTAAAGTTTCAAACTGCGAGGGAGCGAATAATTCTTCTCTACTTGCTGAATTTTTTCTATGTTTTTTTTTATTAATTTTTTTTTTAATTAGTTATTTTTTTTTCCTTAAGAGTATTTAACAACAAAATAGTTTTGCAAAATCTGGGATTTTAAAACGGTCTGTTTTCATTTCTTTTTAATAAAGGAGGAATTTTTTCAAAAAACCATTTCTAACCTAAAGATGACTTTCCAGTTCCTTTTTTAGTGAAATTAAAATTCAGTATAATTTAAAAATGTCAAAACAAAAATCATTCCACTTTATTTTACTGATGTGTCTTTTACAGATTTTTAATGTTTTGATCGAGTAATCGAAATATTTCAACTAAATCCATAAAAACCCAAAACCTTGTTTAGAGCAGAATTATTAAACAGAGTTCCCACAGGTGCTTAGAAAGTGCCTTTTTTGACCTTTCATTTCTAAGAGCCCTTAGAAGTACTTATTTTTCGGCAATAGTCCTTATTTTCCTTTGAAAACAAAATTCAGTTTTCAAATGACAATATTTTATCACAATACTTCTGACCTTTTTTAAGAGGCAGATAAAACTGCGTACGAGTACGGCATTCGCGATGATTCGGGAACTGCCCTGCTTGAATGGCAACCCTTCATACGCGATATACAAATCGTCGATCGACTCTTGATGAGCACGTAAATACACTGAAAACTCATGAAAATCGGTCTGTTTTAAATTTGCGATGCGTGTGGCCTTTGCAACGCACAAAATAGTTGCCATACTAGACGTACTAGAATACGATCATCAAATGTTAATTAATTTTGTTTTATTCAGTTACCCGTGAGTGCAATGTTTTAAAAAGTTATAATTATTGGGAAGGGAATTTTTGAGTTGGTTGGTGAAATTGATCACACTTCGGCTACAATGACATTGGTCAGAGCACATTAAATCTCATCCCAGGGTGGGATATCTGCGAAAAGTGTTCAATAATACGAACTCTGGTAGAAGTTGTACCACAAATAGTTTCCCAGGATGGGAGCCAGAACAAAACGTTGTTCTCTCATCAATTTTCAAACCATCATCTCCCCTCGAGAGCTTCCAGCCTTTCCATAAAGAACTATCATCGATACCAGAACAGAGTCGCCATCTTTTTCGTCTCCCCAATGCCGCGTCTAGACTCGATGACACCTGTCTAGGGTTATGGGATGACAGGCGCCTCAATCCCATGATAGTACTTTACGCAAGTCCAACTTGATTGGCTAATCGGATCACATGACCTAGATACGTAGTCATGAGAATTTTTCTGTTGGCGATTTATCTCTTCCTTTGTGCTTTCTTCTTTTCTTTTCAGATCCATGGCTATGGGTGGGTAGAGGTGGGAGCCGAAAATTGTATCCTTTTATAAAAAAGTTAATAATTGTATAAGTTAGTGTTTTATGTATGCTTTTTGTTACATCAGAATGGTCCTAAGCCAGCGGTGGATACGACACAATCATCCTAAAGCAAAGGGGACGGCAGAGGGGCTTAAAAATATCAGTTGGTAGTGAGTTCAGGAGTGGGTCTTAGATTATTTATGTAAAATCAACGGAAGCTTGGAAAAATATAAAAAGGGTATTAAAAATTGGGAAAAGTAAATTAGAATGAAAAGGAATTAAATTGGAATTTTTTTTAAATAATTTGGAGGATCTAAAAAGTTTTCCGCCAGCTGGGTTCGAACTGGGGTAGTCATCCTCCGCTGCCGACGCTAATCTGAATGTGGGTGACTCTAGCCGTTAGGCCATCGTTGCTTCACGAAAAGAAGCTTTTTAAAGTATAAGTACCCTTAATATAAGTTGGCAAGAAATACTACTAACAACAACCATACAACATATATATGAGGAGCCAATCAGAGTCAACTTGTCGGACACTTACGCTGAGGCGCTAGTGTATGTATTGTATTTCTACGAAACAACGCGCATATTCAAAATCAAATGGTTACTGCAACAATCAGATTGGCGAGATATCCAAGTGAAGCCAAGCCCGTGAAACTAGCCAATCAAATTGGACTTGCGTAAAGTACTATCATGGGATTGAGCCGCTTCTTATGGGATGTCTTCAACTTACAGTGAAACTCCGCTCGGCTCTGTAACCAGTAAGGTTAAAAAATTCCTGAGGGCAATTACTTTATTAGGGTATGGATCTTTAAGACAATATTTGACCATACACTAAAACAAGTAAAAGTTGGGTAGCTGACTATAACCTCAATGAATTCCACAACTTCAGTTTTGAAACATTGAATTTCATTATCTAAGTTTTCAACATTATTATCCTTCGAATACTAAAGCCCAAAATCCCCCCTCCCTTCCGACTGGATTTAATTCTTTTGTCATGATATGCCGCCATGGACGGTGTTTATTAATGAGGTTTTACTGGGTCGCCAATCGGCGCCTTTTTATTACGGGCGCCCTTCGTGGGGATCCGTCGAGCCCTTCATACGGCATGGGCCTCTGACCGGTCCTGGGTGTCAACTCTAAGAAAATAATCGGTTATTATTTAACCGATTTGTTATAAGTCGGGTTATAACTAAGGTTTCCAGGACATTTCTTAAAGAGAACATGTCTAGGCGAGGATTCATATCCTTAATCCTAAAGCATTATTTGTTCCTTCTACTGTGTGGAGTGCAATTTTTTTGCAACTGTTTTTCAATGTGTAACCTTTATGGGGACCTTAGAAAGTCTACTGCTTTTTCTCAGTTTCCACACAGATGGACGATCCTTGTAGCTTATGCAAGAGATTTTCAGATACACTACGAAGCTGTAAAACCTGTATGCTAATTTCAAGAAGATTGTTTATGCCATAGAGAAGAACTTTGTGATCCCATAGAAACTGTCGAAACCAGAGGAGCAGCGCAAACGCTTTTGCCAGCAGTATGTGATTTTTTTTTTTTTTTTTTTTCTGGAAGAGTGTTTTAGAAGTAAAATGAGATCGTGGAGAAAACACTGAAGTTTTGAGAAGTGTGTTATCAAAATGGGAAGATATTTTTGAAAGATAAAAAGAAATGAGATCGTGGAGAAAGCACTGCAGTTTGCAACAAACACTAGTGAAGAGATGGACATTCCTTTAGTGAAAAGAAGAATAGTCAGAAAGAAGAAAATGATGACTGGAGAAAAGGCTCAAGATGAACCACTGACATTAAATAAAGAATTGAAAAGATCAATGTTGGAGTGCATTGACAGGTTTTTATGAAGAAATAGACACTCGCTGTGAAGACATGGAAAATATAACAGCTCGGTTTGTAGTTTTGAAGCCCAAGAATCTGATTACAGCTTCAGAAGACGAACTGCCATAGCTAATACAAAACTTAGTCGTAAACTATGAACTTTCTGATGATATTCTTAGAGAGATTCTACAACTAAGAAGACATATCTACAAGCTGCCAAAGTTTCAAAAGAAGATTCTCTGGAATGGTCTTCTTTGAGATTTTTAGTTTGTTGTTGAATATAAATTTTCAGATTTTGTACCAAATCTAACTTTTTGTCATCTGACCGTGGTTCAAAATGACGTGGTTTTGTCCTTGTATTTCCCTTGGGGGATTGATCCCTGACCGTCGTCAATAGACCGTTGTTTTGCTCTAGTACACATACGGCGAACCTTTTTAAGAAGTGGGTCAAATTTTGTTCATTATTTTTTTAGTACTAGCTCGTGGGTCACTTGGAAAAGAGAGCATGGTAAAAAAAAATATTATTTTGGGGGGATTCTCAATTTTTTAATTAATCAATATATATGATAATAATCAATCAAATCAATTTTTTAACGATAAAAGGGTAGAAATCATGCCCAGCCCCCTGAACTGAGTTTTTAATGAGCAAGGAAAAGAAAACATATATGTATGAAATATTATACTTAAACTTTAATAGATAATATACACAGTCCAGTCACATTAATGTGACCACCTACTTTCGACGTCAACGTAAAATAACCAATCACAAAAGGCAGTTGGCAGCACATTGCAGTGGAGTGTATATAAAGGATGTCTTAGATCATCGGAAAGCATTTCAATCGTTGGCGTAATGCAGAAACGTAGCGATTATTGGCTTTCGGGCCAAGGATGGAAGCTTTTCGGAAACGGCTAATTTTGTGAACTGTTCGCGTGCCGCCGTGGTAAAACTATACCGTGCATGGCAAAATGGCACTATCCAAAATCAGCGGTGTGGTGCACCACGGGCTATAGATGACAGAGGCGAATGAAGGCTACGGAGATGCGTTCGGGCGAATAGACGTGCAACTGACCGCCCAGATGAACCAAGGGGCTACCAAGAGTGTATCTTCAACAACGGTTCAGCGAACGTTGCTGCGCATGGGCCTCCGCAGCAGACGCATGAATGCACCTATGCTGACTGCTGTTCATCGGCGACGAAGGCTGGAATTGGCACGCCAGTACCACAACTGGACGTCCACAGGTGGCTTTTTCCGATGAATCACATTTTATGCTCCATCGGACAGATGGACGTTAGCGTATGCGGCGTGAAACGTCTGAAGGCAAACACCCTGCAACAATTGCCGGAAGGATCCAGGCTAGAGGAGGGAGCATTATGGTTTGGGGAATGTTTTCCTGGCATACACTGGGTGCACTCATCATTGTGGAAGGCACGATGGATCAGCACAAGTACGCATCTGTCCTTGCGGACCATGTCCACCCCTACATGCGAATTATTTTTCCTCAAAATGATGGCATCTACCAGCAGGACAATGCGAGGTGTCATACAGGTCGCAGTGTATGTGCGTGGTTTGAAGAGCACCAGGATGAGTTTACCGTACTCCCCTGGCCAGCAAACTCACCGGATTTTAACCCAATCGAGAATCTGTGGGACCACCTCGATCGGGTTGTTCGCGCCATAGATCCTCAACCGCGTAATCTAGCGCAGTTAGCCACAGCACTGGAGTCGGCATGGCTCAACATCCCAGTGAACACCTTCAGAAACCTAAATGACTCTCTTCCTACACGTCTCGCAGCGGTCCGCTCTGTCAAAGGTGGTTATTCTGGCTTTTGACAGGTGGTCACATTAATGTGACTGGACTGTGTAATTACAGGTATGTGTATGTACAGTAAAGTTAAAGTATACTTAATGAGAAATCTTTTTTTTTTTTTTTTTTGTCAGATAAATTCTTAATATTAGGTTCAAATTCAGTATTCATTAGTTTAAAGCCATTCTGCAGTCAATTCATTTCGAAGTTTATTTCTATTGGTAGACTCTTTACAAAATTCGTTGAAGAAAACAATTTTTTACATGAATATGTGAATCCAAACATCTTTCAAAGAGCATTAGCCAGTTTCTTTTTTGATATAAAATTATTTGGTAAAGAATCATACGTTTAATATAATATTTTCAATTTTTAGTGTGGGATCATTGTAATTTGCACTCATTTCGGACATTTTTCCTTCTACTTCGGAAATCAAGTTAACAAATTTATTTTTCCAAACTCTGCTGCTTTGAAATTCAACTAATTCCGCTTCTAAATCATGGATACCTAGCCACTTAAATTCGTTTAACTCCATTGTTTCGAATTTCGTTTTGTATGGATATAAAATAAAGTGAAATGTATTTTCCATACTTTTAAATTGGTTACATCTCTCCCCAAAGGCCTATTTTATTTCCTGTATAATTATTAAATACTTTTTATTGTATTTTCTTGAACGTCAAGCGTATTTTCCGTTGTTATTGTGTTTTTGAAAATGTTTTTGTAATTAAGGAAAATATTTCATGATTTTCATTTCCAAATCCCTAGTAAAGGTGTCAAGTTTCGTCATAAATATCCTAATAATCTCACAAAAATCTTAAAACAGCATTATGTATAATCAATAAATCTAAAACATTTTACAAAAATCATTTATGCATTTTTTTATTTTTAAGTGCTTTATTAACACTTGTAATTTATTCATATTTTTAAAAGAGGGGTTTGAAAAATAATCAAAAATATTTATGTATGTTATGAAATATGATAAGTGCATAAAAATCAACGCATGGGTCATTTAAGAAGTATCTGTCGGTCAGTGTCTGACCCCCGGGTCATAGGTTCGCCATCCCTGATCTAGAACGACGTTAATTAATTACTAAATCTAACTTTAGCCTTAAGAATCTTGTTAACGTCACGTGTTTCCGTAGCATCATATGAGAGGACTTTTGTCAAAACTGAAATTAATCAAGAGTTATCTTAGGTCCACTATGAGTCTAGCTCGGCCATCTGCATTAGCTATCTTGTCAATTGAAAACAAAGTAGCTAAAGGAATTGATTTTGATGATGTGATTTCAAAATTTGCAGAGTACAAAGTTAGGAAAATACGTCTTTAATTGCTTATTTCTCAATATTAAGTAAATAAACCAGGAAACAACGTATGTAGTTGTATATTATTTTTTCTTTTAATAACTAGGGGGCTCCGCCCCCTGCTCGCTTACGCTCGCCAACCCCCGGGGATTGCTACGCAATCCCATTTGGTTTGCTTCGCAAACCAACATTCCTTTCGCAGAGTGAAACTATCTGAATAATTTGTATTATCCTGATTTCCCTTTACAGTCCATCACGTCACAGCGAGGGCTTCTCCCCCTGCTCGATTACGCTCGCCGACCCCCGTGGGTTGCTACGCAATCCCGTTTGGTTTGCTTCGCAAACCAATACCTCTTACGCAAGTGATTTCACTCTTTTTTGCTTTAACACTTAATGCACCCTAAACTAATAGCCGCGTCAGTAAAAAATCTTCTGCATCTTGTTCCCTGTACAATTTTAAGTAAACCCTGTTAATCTCCAAACTTTACGATGCGTACTTTGTACTTTCTCGGTAAAACGTCTGAGAACAGAGGGAAAAAAGCGAGCCTTTTTCTTCGCCAAATAAAAAGAAATCGTTTTTATGGCAATTGTTGCTACGATAAATTTGATATCTGGCAAACCCGATAGTCAAAAATACAATCCTCCGCAAATACAATGCTCCGCGAAATAAAAAATACGAAATTTGTGTCACCAACTTTTGATTGCATCGAATTTATTTATGAACCAATTTTAAAAATAATGGTACCGTAAGAAAGAGTACAGTCTGAGGTATACTGCGCTATTTTCAAAATAAAAAAGTAATAGTAATACGATATAGATATGACAGTTTTAGTTAACGGTAGTAACGAAAAGTAGCGAAAATATCCAAAGATTCCGAATTTTGTATGACCCACTTTTGATCGCATCCAATTTAATTATTAACCGATATCAAAAATAATAGTACCGTAAGAAAGAGTACATTCTGAGGTAAACTGCTATGTTTTAAAAATTAAAAAATAATAGTAATAAAATATAGATACGGCAGTTTTTAAAAAAAAGTAACAAAAATGTCCTGATTTTTCCCGAATTTCAAAAAAATATTATCAATAACCAAATTGAAATTAAAAAAAAAAACTCGACGAGCTGCAAAAATTTACGTTGAGAGGTACTCTTTAAAAAAAACTCACGGCTGAAGACTGAAAATTTGTATGTGTTTTGCTCACTGGTGGAAGAAATTTCGCTTCTTCAATTTTAACACTTAATAAACCCTAAAATAATAGCCGCATCGGAAAAAAATCTTAATAATTGTCCAGGGAATACAATGAAGAACAAACCATGTCAATTTTGTTTTTTTCCGATCAGTACTTTCTCGGGAAACCGTCTAAGAATCGAGCTAAATAGCACAGTTTTCAATTCTGCGGCGGCGGTAACATTTTTTTAATATAGAGAGATTTCATTGGGGGCGACAAAAAATTTCCCGCACCGGGTACCACCTGACCTTGCTACGCCACTGGTTTTGTCCGCCGCATCATGAGGTATACTAGCGCGTCTTTCTAGTAATGGCTCTTCGTTACGTGGACGATTCTATTTAGGACCGTGGGGGGGACAGGCGCCTCAATCCCATGATAGTACTTTACCCAAGTCCAACTTGATCGGCTAATCGGATCACATGACCTAGATACGTATGTCATCAAGGTTTATAGTTGTTGGCGATTTATCTCTTCCTTTCTGCTTTCTTCTTTTCTTTTCAGATCCATGGCTATGGGTGGGTAGAGGTGGGAGCCGAAAATTGTATCCTTTTATTATATAAGTTAATAATTATATAAGTTAGTGTTTTATGTATGCTTTTTGTTACATCAGAATGGTCCTAAGCCAGCGGTGGATACGACACAATCATCCTAAAGCAAAGGGGACGGCAGAGGGGCGGAAAAATATCAGCTGGTAGTGAGTTCAGGAGTGGTTCTTAGATTATTTATGTAAAATCAACGGAAGCTTGGAAAAATATGAAAAGGGTATTAAAAATTAGGAAAAGTAAATTTGAATGAAAAGGAATTAAATTGGAATTTTTTTTAAATAATTTGGAGGATCTAAAAAATTCTCCGCCAGCTGGGTTGGAACTCGGGAAGTCATCCTCCGCTGCCGACGCTAATCTGAAGGTGGGTGACTTTAGCCATTAGGCGATCGTTGCTTCACGAAAAGAAGCTCTTTAAAGTATAAGTACCCTTCCATCAATCATACATTCCATCAATCTGCTTCAAAAAATCATAGAAGACACACAAAAAAAGACTACCAGACAAGTAAATAATCATAGCTCACTGTAGATCAAATGATCAAAACAAGTTACGAAAGAATCAAACTGAAGAATCGATTCACTTATCACTTACCGACCTCCCTACGGTCCTAAATAGAATCGTCCACGTAACGAAGAGCCATTACTAAAAAGACGCGCTAGTCATGAGGTATCACGGCTGCCAGATAACGGCTTTCATAGGAAGCCGTAGCTTTAGGGAAAGATGCGAGTACAACACCACGTAATCCTTGAGCATAGAGACACGTTCGCACAGGAACGAACTCTCAAGGTCAGGGTGAGGTCCGGAGAACACTGCACCTGAACATCTTCTACAGGGAACCAATAGCTTTGCCAATTCCTCTCGGACTCCGCCGCCAGTGAAAGTGAACCCACCGGGGGGGAGCGACAGCTTTGCTATTTCATTTTCGGTGACTGTCATGTGCCTAGGGGTCACAAGAGATCTCTTTCGACCGATTCCCTGGGTTCCACGTTCAAACTTTGGAATGAATACGAGGAAGGTTTTTCTGGCTGGTTCAGGGCGCGTTCTCACGAATCATGTTGAATTGACCGATTATAGTTGATCAACTAAAGTTGAATCTACTATTATAAAAGGAAGTGTTTGTTTTCTGCCCGCTTAAGTCCTGACGAATCAATGGCACTAGCAGCAATGGGATTTGGCACACAGGTAGTCCGAATTTTTTGCAATTTTAGGGTCGCGGCGAATTTTAAAATTCAATCTAGAACAGTTTTAAATGAATTTAATGAAATATAATCATTATTTTATCATAATAAATCAGCAAAAGTATAGAAGATCACAGATTCCAAAATTATTTTTTTCGTTTCTGTTTTCATTTTGCGCGGAAGAATGATTTTCCAACAGAAGCTAATAAAAAAATTTTCTTTTAACGAGAGAAACTTAGTTCTTTTTTCTATCTCCTAGACCGTTAAAGATAGAGTGAAAATTTCAATGGATTTGAAATCTGAGGAAAATTTCACATTAGATCGATAGCTAAAAATATGATTTTCTAATACTTAAATTGAATACATCTTTTATATTTTTGCAAGAGATTGTGACGTCTCGTCAACTTTCGCTTTCCAAAAATAAACAGATTGCATTTCTCTCTCTTCAATTTCAGCGATAGAGAGGAAACAAAGTAAAAAACATTTTGACTGGCATTATTTTGTTCTTTTTCGTAAAATCGGAATCATTTAAGATAGATTGAAAATGTCAATGAATTTGAAATCTGCGGAAAATTTTACACCCGTTTACTACCTTCCATCACGGCGTTGCACGAAGCAAACCAACACCACGGGCTAGTGAAAACAAAAATGAGAACCTCGTTTCAACAGAGTCCATCCACTTTTCAGTGGATCAAGAAAAGTTTAACCCATTCAAACTTTATCGTTCTAGGGATGAGTCATCTGCTTTCCGAGTTGCAACTTGTCTTGAAGCATGTGAACTTGAGTTGAGTGTCAAGGTCGCTTTCACCTAGTCTCGCCACGCGTGCTGCATGTGTTTTGTTTTAAGGTTTAAAAAATGAGCCTCAAGTGGTCTGAAAGTGTGATGCTAATATTTTTAGAACTGTATCGTAACCCACTGACTGGATAAATATAAAAATAAAGATGCAAGAGTTGCAATTTATAACCTTGATAAAGTAGTGGAAAGTAATAAAAATTAGACTGATGATGAATTCGACGTATTTGCTAAATCTGTTCTGCTGAAACAGATGCAATCATCTGGCAGGAAGCCATTCAAACTGTAATGAGACAAAAGCGATTGGAAGTCTTAAAAACACCTGCGTTTTCACCTTCTCGTCCTACTTGTACAGCTCAATAGTCGTCCGTTTCAAATGAATCATGCAACAGAGAACCATGCGGAGATGATTTGCAGGAGCCACCTGATATGCAATACTAGCTAAAACGACGCTTCTTCTGCCATGTTAAATAAAATTGTTTTTTGTTCTTTTATCAAAAGTGTTACTGTATGTACAACTTCACGGACAGCCGCTATCGACGCCCTTTTCAAACAGTTGATCTGTTTCTATTGAAATGTGTGAACAAAAACTGATATTCAAGTCATTCAGAGTTTTATGGATCCACTCGAATCGGGCCATTCAACTTGATTCGTGAGAACGCACCTTTAATAAGACATTTTTATCTTCTAATGTATCGTTATAACTGAACAACTAACTACACACTGATTAACTTATTGGATGATCACACATGCTAGGCCTTTGATGATTCGAAAAGAATTTCCTCACCTAGCAAATATTTCTTGAGGCGCGTTCTCACGAATCAAGTGTGATGGACCGATTCAAGTGGATTTATAAAAGTTGAATAGGATTTGAATCCGTTTTTGTTCACACATTTCAATAGAAACAGATCAACAGTTTAATAAGCAAAAATATAAATGTTATAATTGAATAAAAAATTTTTTGTAGAAATTCACATTTTAAGGTATCGAAGTGGTGTAAAATTTTCCGCAGATTTCAAATCCGTTGAAATTTTTACTCTATCTTTAACGATCACGAAGATAAAAACCTGACCTAGAGAATAAAAAAGCACTTTTGTTTTGTTTCTCGAATAAAATAAACCACGACAAATCGTTATCGAGTTCGATATTGAAACATCGAGGTTGCATCTCCCCACACCCAACTCTTTTCTTAACTCCTTCGGGCCTAATGGGCATAAACGTCCCAGAGATTAGATTTCATTCCCTGTTGGGTAAATAAGTCCCACTTTTCAATGGGTTTTTACGTTTTCAGTGTTCTTAAGGAATTGGGGAATAAAAATAGGACTGAAGAAACCGCCATTATCATTCGAGGTCCCCTTAGCTGAGCAACTGATGAATGCTGGAAGGGAGAAAGCGAAAGCACCCAAAGAACGCAAAAGTACGGTCGTTCGTCAAAACGAGCAAAAACTCCGTTGAACGTAGGAGACCCTCTTCCTGTTCAAAAAGCTCGGAGGAAACGACGTAGCTACTGTTCATCGAGAGAAAGATAGAAACGGGAACATTTACTATTTCTTAACTTGTACTGCAAGAATACAACATTCGGTGCTTTTCATTTAATTTTATTATTTATCCACATGCAGTGTGAGGTTATTAACATACTATCCTAGAGGATTGGGACAAATAGTCCCAGTTGACAATCGATTGGGACGTCAGTGTTACGGAAGATTTCCAGGAAACGGGAAAAGTTAAAAACTTCAAACTCGTAGTAGACATCTTTTAGCACATCAACATTAAATTAAACTACTTTTCATAGTTAAATTGTAATCATGCAAAAGTCGGGGCGAAAGTGATGAAACAGGTTTATCAACCTCAAGCATTAATGTTCGCTCGGGAAAGGTTGATTTAATTTCTCAGTTATTAATTTATAACTAAGATTTGTTTACTCTCAAAGAAAGTCAAAAATAATTATAAGGTAATATTTAATTAGCGTTGTACCAGAGCAACACATTGTGCTATTGACGACGGTTCGAGATCAATCCCCGAAGCTAAATATGATCCGAGGACAACACCACGTCATATTGAACCAAGGTCAGATAACGAGGCAAGACGTGAGCTGGCACCCCACTCTCCAAACTTCCACGTAAGCCAACGTGAGGACTTTCGGACACGACAGATTTAAGGTACACAAGCCGCCCCTACACCATGCGTTTACAAACATCCATGCACTGACCAACCAGACAATTCAATCTATATATATAATTCTCTTACGTGGCACGCAAAAAAGACGTTATTTGTAATCGCGTTTTGGCAACACTGTACGGTTTGTTTGTTTATCGCGAAGTCTCGCGCATCGATTGAATTTATAGCGTTATCGGATGAAATTTTATTGAAAAAAAAAAGAAGAAATTTTAATGAGCTGTTGCAGTTAGTTTATAATAGAAATCAAAGAAAGCGGAGGATCTTTTCAGGGCCATTTAAAAAACGGTCCTTTTCAGGGCCAACAATTATAGTTCAACAAGACGCTTGCACTACAACTTTCGGCAACAAACTCAATGAAAAAGTGTGGGTCGTTTGAGTGCTGGGAAAATGTACACACAAACAACATGCTGGGTATTCAATTTCCAAAGCAACGCTCACATTTCGAGTCAAAATTTGCACAAAGTTTTCATTTGAATTATGATTTTAGAGATACTGTATATATTTTTTCTGTAATACACAGCAAATTTAGATTTGAAAAACATATTTTTTTGGTAACATATTTTGTAAACAATCCCTTATGCTAGGACACATGTCTTCATTGAGGCGAGCGAAGCGAGCATAGGTTCGCGCAGAGAACCAATGAGGATTGCGAAGGAATCTTCCGGGGGTTGGCGAGCGTTAGCGAGCAGGGGGTAGGCCCCCTAGTAAATGATAATAGTTGAGTCTGACTGCAGAAACAAGTTGGCGAAAGAATTGAACTGAAGAATCAATTCACTTTTCACGAGTTTAATATCTACCGACCTACCTACGGTCCTAAATAGAATCGTCCACGCTACTGGCTCCGACTCGGAGTCAGTTCAGCAAAGACACAGTCCAGACTGATTCTTCGCTTGCTTTCGCAGCCGATTGGGCATTTCGTTCGCAACTTCATATTCCACGGTCTCCAGACCCAACGAATTTTCTGTTCCAACAGCCCCTGCACCCGTCCTGTGGAACGAACGGTTCTCCCGCCAACTTGGATTCGTACTTATTTCTGTAACTCACTCCGGAGGCTGAAGAATTTGGGCATGGATTCGACGACCAACTCACTCCGAAATAACTCAGCACGTACGCGGGGGAACGCCGAAGTCATTTGGGGCCCCTTCGGGGTGACTTCCTGCATTTCCTTTGTTCTTGGGGCCCTCAGTTAAGAACGAAATTCGCTCGACTTTCGAAGGGGTGGCCCGGATGAGACCGCTCGAAACGAAATTCAGTGTTCTGAAATGAAGTTCAGTTCCTTAAGTAATTTGGATGGTTGGAAGGTAATTTTAATTAACTCAAGAGAAACGTGCTTGGATGTTTGTAATCGTATGGCGTGGAGGCGGCTGGTGCACCTTGCCGCTGGGTGGGTGTGGAGAGTGGGGTGCCAGCTCATGTGTTGCCTCGTCATCTGACCGTAGTTCAAAATGTCGTGGTGTTGTCATTGGATTGATTCCGGACTTTTGTCAATTGCGCGTTGTGTTGCTCTAGTACGACGTTAATTATTGGATCATCCGGAGAGTTCTGCGCCTTTTCAAATCGAAGCTAGCTTTATTGTTATTTTGCTACCGCTGACAAGGAGTGACCTGGATGGAAGTCAGATGTTTCAATTCGGTCTTTTCTGCTTACACTGCATAGTATAGCGTGTGTTGTGGCATTATATTTGGTTCATTGCAGTGCCTAGAATGGAGAACCAAAAAGATCATTTTCGTCATACTATGCTCTTTTACTTTAAGGCTACACAGTACCCTTTTCCAAAAAAAATTTCTACGGACAGTAACATTAAAAATAATTAATGACTTTTTTTCGGCTTATATTATTTAACTAAATCCAATAAACAAAAGTCAGTTTAGCAATCACCATTGTTTTAAAATTTTTGAAGTTTTTTTAAACTCTTATAAATTATTCAATTATTAATATTTTTTTAGTTACTTCAAGTGATTTAAATTTTTTAGATAATTGGGAACAAAAGCTAGTATGGAATTGACCATCAGTCTCATTGTTGAATTTTAATAATTATTTTTGTAGCTAAACTTGAAAAAAACATGAAAATTCTAAAATTATTAACTTTTTTTTTTTTTGACATTAAAAAAAAAAAATACTAGAACTCTCAGGCCTTAATCCATTCTACATTTTATAGTACATATATATGAAAGTATATAAAAAAACTTCTAGACTGTATCTTGTACAGAAAAAAAGCTTTAGGGATTTTAAAACACTTGCATCCACAAAAATAAAAGTCTGAGAAAAATGCATTTTAAGTTTTTGAAGTCATAAAACAAAAACTAATAATGCTTGTAGAGCTCTAATTTTTTAATATGTAATTTACCAACTTATAAATGCACTAAAACACTAATTTAACTCAATGTGATTGAATACATTTTTTTTAATTCAAAATATTATGTTTTCCTATGATGAAAAACATTTGATACGGCAGCGACAAATTATTTATCTAAATCCTAACTAAATATTTTCGAACCAAATATTTACCAAATTTTGATTATAATATATTATATATAACAATCGTAATCAAATATTGGTTTTGAAAAAGACCTTTTTACCAATATTGGCTAGCTAGTAATGAGACTCAGAAGAGAACGCAGAACATAAACTAACAGATACGATTTTAGTAGTGAAAGTTGAAGATAATAGCCATTTCACCTAAGGAATTGATTTTATTCAAAAATATTTTTAATTAATTGTAAGAATGTAAAATTACATCAAAACAAAAACGAATTTAACCACGCCCCCTCCTCTATGCTGTCAAATTTTGACACTGACAACACTCAGAAAACTTCAAAAATCTTTAAAACTAATTGGATATCAGATCTAAAATTTTGTGTCAAGTTTCCCAACTGTATGGGCCATCGAAAAATGCAAAAAAAATATTTTTCGATATTTTTGTCATTTTTAGGGTACTGTGTAGCCTTGAGAAAGGAAAAAATGCCAGTCAGACTACTCGTAATGTGTGCTGTATATGGACGTACTGGTTTCTGAGGCCACAGTTCGAAGGTGGTTTCTTACATTTAGGCTTAATTTACAAGTTTTGTAATAAACGATAACATATCGCTCGAGAGTAGCGTCAGCGAACAACCGCTAAGAGACTCTTCTGACCCCTCACATTCCTTTCAACCCCTCTCGTCTTAGGGGAGAAAGCTTCCCGCTCCAACTTGGAGGTCGATGGCCCTGACGGCGTGACGTCGTCGGAACCTTACAACCGTCCTCTGTAAACGGCTTTGAGTATGGTAGGACTACAAACGAATTGTTTATTATGAATTGTTGCCACAAAATCAGATAATAAATTCGGAAAAAAACAGTTCTCAAGTGGCTGAATTAAAAGCAAAAATCGCTGCAAAGCGGGCAGAACCGACTTCCAGCACGACAATACTCGGCCCCACATTTCGCTGAATGTCAGACAAAGACTTATTGAGTATGACTGGGATGTTTTGTGTCACCCTCCATATTCACCACACCTTGCCCCCTCAGATTTTCACCTCTTCGGGTCACTTCAAAATTCTCTGAACGACCTGGAGTTCCAATTCTTTGGAGACTGTCTAGCACTGAATAGCACTTCTACAACGTCTTTAGAAATAAACCTAATCTCTCTATATTAAAAAAGTGTTACCGCCGCCAACGCCGCAGGATTGAAAACTGTGTTGTTTAGCTCGATACTTAGACAGTTTCCCGAGAAAGTACTGATCGGAAAAAAACAAATGTAACATGGTTTGTTCTTTATCGTATTCCCTGGACAATTCTTAAGATTTTTTTCCGATGCGGCTATTAGTTTAGGGTTTATTAAGGGTCAAAATTGAAGAAGCGAAATTTCTTCCGCGAGTGAGCAAAACACATACAAATTTTCAGTCTTCAGTCGTGATTTTTTTAAGAGTACCTCTCAACGTAAATTTTTGCAGCTCGTCGAGTTTTTTTGTAAATTTCAATTTGGTTCTTGATAATATTTTTTTTGAAATTCGGGAAAAATCGGGACATTTTTGTTACTTTTTTTTTAAACTGCCGTATCTATACCTTATTACTATTAGTTTTTAATTTTTTAAATATCGCAGTATACCTCAGAATATACTCTTTCTTACGGTACTATTATTTTTGAAATCGGTTAATAATTAAATTGGATGCGATCAAAAGTGGGTCATACAAAATTCGGAATCTTTGGATATTTTCGCTACTTTTTGTTACAACCGTTAACTAAAACTGTCATATCTATATCGTATTACTATTAGTTTTTTGTTTTGAAAATAGCGCAGTATACCTCAGACTGTACTCTTTCTTACGGTACCATTAATTTAAAAATTGGTTCATAAATAAATTCGATGCAATCAAAAGTTGGTGACACAAATTTCGTATTTTTTATTTCGCGGAGCATTGTATTTATTTGCGGAGGGTTGTATTTTTGACTATCGGGTTTGCCAGATATCAAATTTATCGTAGCAACAATTGCCATAAAAACGATTTCTTTTTATTTGGCGAGGAAAAAGGCTCGCTTTTTTCCCTCTGTTCTCAGACGGTTTACCGAGAAAGTACAAAGTACACATCGTAAAGTTTGAAGATTAACAGGGTTCACTTAAAATTTACTTACAGGAAACAAGATGCAGAAGAATTTTTACTCATGCGGCTATTAGTTTAGGGTGCATTAAGTGTTAAAGCAAAAACAATTGAAATTACTTGCGTAAGAGGTATTGGTTTGCGAAGCAAACCTAACGGGATCGCGTAGCAATCCCCGGGGGTCGGCGAGCGTAAGCGAGCAGGGGGCGAAGCCCTCGCTGTGACGTGATGGACCGTAAAGTGAAATCAGGATAATACAAATTATTCAGATACATGGTTCCCACACCTTTATCCAAAAAAAATTCAAGGACTTTTAAGGACTTTTCAAAACCAAAAAAAAATATTTTTCAAGGACCTAAAATTTTTTTATAACGACCTAAAACAAGGCATACACAAAAGTTGTCAACTAAAAAGAAAAATATAAAAAAAAGAAATCTTTTTTTTTTATACAACTGATAGTCCAAAAAAGAAAGGTTATTGTCAATTTTGGGAACAATTGAGATTTTCTTTTCTCACAGAACCTGATTTTTTTTTTGCAGAGTGAGCTTCTTGTTTCAATGCTAACTTTCAGGCTACTCGCACACATATCGATTTCCGTCGTGCGATAAAATATCGTACGATAAATTCTTTTGGTGGCACGAAGAAGAGTATGAGAAGCGGCGGTCTTAAGGGAGACCAGAGGTGTCAACTTAGATGGATAGCCATACTGTGGAGATCTAGACCTAGCATTATAAGTATATCACATAGTGTCAAAGCGTGAAACACAGGTTTCATTCAGAATGAGGCTCAAATGGCACACATGCTGTGGAGGAAACTAGTCTGGACAATTTCCAATGCAAGACGAAATTACACAATTATGTACTTGTTAAAAAAATCAAGTACTTTCAAGGACTTTTCACCAAGTTCCGTAAATTTCAAGGACTTTCAAGGGCCCCTAGTTAGGAAAAAAAAAATCAAGGACCGTGGGAACCCTGAGATAGTTTCACTATGCGAAAGAAATGTTGGTTTGCGAAGCAAACCAAATGCCATATGTAAAAGGAGTGTTGTTTTGCGAAGCAAACCAAATGGGATTGCGTAACAATCCCCGCGGTTTGGCGAGAGTAAGCGAGCAGGGGGCGCAGCCCCCTAGTGATTAAAAAAAAATTCCAGCTACTGGAAAGATGGCAAAAAGTCATAGAACAGAATGAGGCTTATGTGATTCAATAAACATTTTTTATGTTTTTGTACTGCTTCGTTGAAATGTATCGTAAAAAAGGTGCAGAACTTTCCGGATGACCTACTACAATACCTACCTAGCTTTCAATGCATTCTGATGTGTGTGAGTAGATACCTTCTGGAAGGTTCCAAAGGCGAGCGAGAAGAAGGGTTTTTGAGATAAGATATCGGACAAAGAAGTCTGGTTGAGAATCCGAAAGAGCCCGAAGAATGTTCGGGGTCGAAGACTGCACTCTCAAGACTGTTATCTCCCCAGATAAGGGCGCCTGTTGCTGAGGCTCAGACCGGTTCCGACACGTTTCGCTTTTGGGAGTGGAATACGGATCTTGTTTTTGGTTCAGCAAAACTTATTACAGCGCGTCGGCATCATTTAATCGTGGAAGAAACTCACTTCCCCCCACGACACAAGGAATCTAATATTATTTATTAGATCATTTTTGCTATCTAGGTGGACACAATTATTGTTTCAAAAATACACTGCTTTTGGGTTATTATAAGAGGCTGCGAGTGATGAAATACTGATGGGTTGTACATTTAGCTTTTGTTTAGTTACTATTTGGATGCGGAAATATGCTAAATTTAAAGAAATTTATTAACTTTGCTCCTTATATTAAACTGTCCACTACGTGTCCAGCACGGCGTTGCCCCTGGTAGTTCTTTTCGTGGGGTCAGGTTTGACCACTGCTCGCTAACCTCCGGTGATTGCAACGAATTCCAATTTGGTTTGCCTGCTTAAGTCTTTGGTCTTTTGATATTATTTTTTCCCTAGTGAAATTTTCCTAGGGCTTTGATTTCATTTTCCGCTAATACTGGAGCGAAAAGAGATTAACCCTGTTAATGGGTGACGACCATACGTCGTAGTCAACAGGTAGGACACTTACTCCTGAGCTTTTACAGGATAATGAACTTATTAATTATTGCAGTGATAGTTGGAAAATATATTCGCTTTTATCATACGCCCAACGCAACCGATCTATATATATATTTCTCTTACGTGGCACGCAAAAAAAGACGTTATTTGTTTCCGCGTTTTGGCAACATTGTGCGATTGTTTGTTTACTAGGAGCCTCGCGAGTCATTTGAATCTATAGCGTTATCGGCTGAAATTTTATTGAAAAAAAATGAATTTTAGACGAGCTGTTGCGGTTTGTAATAGAAATCTAAGAAAGCGGAGGATCTTTTCAGGGCTATTTAAAAAACGGTCCTTTTCAAGGCTAACAATTATAGTACAACAAGACGCGTGCACTACAACTTTCGACAACAAACTCAGTCAAAAAGTGTATGGGTGGCTCGAGTACTGGGGAAATGTACACACAAACAACATGCTGGGTATTCAATTTCCAAAGCAGCGCTCACATTGCGAGTAAAAATTTGCTCAAAGTTTTCATCTAAATTCTGATTCCAGAGGTACTGTATATATCTTTTATGTAATACAACAAATTTAGATTTGAAAAATATTTTTTTGGAATATATTTTGTAATCAATCCCTTCTGCTAGGACACGTGTCTTCATTGATGCGAGCGAAGCGAGCATAGGTTCGCGCAGCGAACCAATGAGAATTGCGAAGCAATCCTCCGGGGGTTGGCGAGCGTTAGCGAGCAGGGGGCGCCCCCCCCCCTAGTACTTAATGAATACCCATACACAACAAAAAAGAAAGTATGTAAACATTCTTTTGTACCCCAGAACATCATGGAATGCCGACGAACTAGAAACAACAACATTGTGATCACGGTAGAAGGGAAAACTCGCCGCCCGCGAAGCTTCCGAAATAAAAAATATTTTGAATATAATAGTAGATAATAAATTAAGGAAAGACAATCTAATGACACAATATATTATTAAAGGAATAGAAATTGAAATAGCATTAGATGGTAATGGTAATTTTAGTTAACGTCGTACTAGAGCAACACAACGAATTAGAAGATATAATTAAGGACTTAGAAGAACAAGGTAATAATATTGCAAACATAACCATATATGAAAAAAAATGTTAATCAAATAAAAATATTCGGCACTCCCACTCCTCGAATTAAAATTGAAAATAAAGTACGCATTGGAATGATGATGCACCAACTAAAACTATACATCGAAATACCAAGGGACTGTAAAAACTGCTGGGTATTCGGCCATGGCATAAAAGGATGCAAGTTTTAAAAAAATGTAAAATCTGCTCAGAAGAACACTCAGAAACAATATGTTCCAATCAAGAAAAAAAAAATGTTACAAAAACTGTTCGAATCGTTCCTTTCAGGAGGTTTATCCAACACCTCCTATAGAAGATGTACTTATCTATAGTTCGTGTTGGTTGATCCAGTAACGTTGCCAATAGCCCTATAGGTGCTGATTGCTCAGTTAAAGATAATTTTATGAAAAGTTTATATTTCCAGCCCATTTACATTGGGAAACATCGTTAATTTTATTTTTTGGAATCAGAAAAATAAGTAGAACAGCATTCTTTCGTTTGCAAGAATTTATTCTCTTTTTAATTCGTGTTGCCAGGTTTTGATGTAGAGCTTTAAGAAAAGAAAGATTATACTCAGCATTCATAAATGCTACATACGTTTAACCCAGCATATACAGATGCTTCTAAGATACATAGATTGCTACATTACTCCCTTCCCAGTAACTATGTTACGATGAAGAGAGGAGCAAGAATATGAACAATTTACAGTTATATACAAATTATTAAAGTATCTAAAGAAAATCTTATTTTACAATAATCCAAATATCCTTTTGAAAACATCTTGAAATATGACAATATATGTATATACAATATATGATATGGACATTCAGTCTCTAAAACAAACAGGTCGTTGAATCTTTCTTCCAATATGGGAAAATCTTTGTTCTAGAGGCTTATCTTTCGTAACGTCCGGTGTATCCGCTTGCGCAGGTACTGGTGGTTCTGGATTTTCATCGGCGGCCAAAAAGTTAGCAGGTTTAAGCCGGTCAATAGAAATTTTGACTTATTTGCCTTTTATGCAGACTAGGAAGTATTTCTCAGTTTTCCGAATCACTTTGAAGGGTCCTTCATATGCAGGCTCAAATGGTTTCTTGACTCTGTCTGTTCTCATGAACACATGAGAACACGTTTTGAGATCCTTATGTATAAATGCTTTGACGTTATTTCTGTGCCTTGTAGTTTTAGGTTTGAAAGACTGCATCTGCTCTTGTAATTTGTGCAGAAACGTCTCTGGCGTCGTAGAAATAGTTGGATCATCAAAAAATTCTCCAGGGAGTTTTATGGTTTTTCCATTTGCGAGATTGAATGTTCAGAATCCTCTTTTATAGCTGCTCTGAGGCCCAAAAGTATAGTTGGAATAGATTCTGTCCATCGAAGAGTATTGTGTGACCGTATAGCTGCTTTCATGGTCCTATGAAGTCTTTCGATTTTGCCATTACACTGTGGGTGATATGCAGTTGTGTGTTTTAGTTTCATTCCACAAATAGCTGCCAAAGTTCGGATGTAAATTGCAAACCTCGGTCTGTGATGACTTCGTAAGGTACTCCAAATCGGGTTATCCAACCTTCATAAAATGATCTTGCTACGGTTTCAGAGGTTATATCACGTAAAGGGATAACTTCCATCCAACTAGTAAAGCGATCTATGCAAGTTAAACAATAAACAAAGTCATTAGATGGTGAGTAAGGTCCAATGATATCAATATGAACTGTGCTGAATCGTTCATCCAGTTTTTTGTAGGTTCCTAATGGTGAGTTAGTGTGCCTTGTAATTTTGTTTTTCTGGCAACTGATGCATGTTTGCGACCATTTTCTTACGTCTTTCCGAATGTTTTTCCAAATAAATCTTGATGTCATTTGTTTCACTGTTGCTTTGATACCGGCAACCTCCGGTCCGGGGGCCGGATGTGGCCTGGCCCGCGGAACATTTTAAAATCATGCTCGAAAAGAAGTAAATATTCTCTGTTCTCGCCAACAAGAGAGTGAGAGGGGGAGGGAAACAAAAGCCTGAACTACGTGGGTTAGTGTTTCTCAGTCTTTTTCAGTTGACGGCACACTAAAAATATCTTGAATTATTTGCGGCAAACCTGAATATAAAAATGTAAAAGTAGGTATTTTCAATACTATCTAAAAAAGTTATTATTACTAATAAAATTAGTATTGGATATATGAGATGGATGAGCCTGTTTTCTTGAATAAATTAAATCAGAACGAGGTTTCGAAGTCGCCAGACAAGTTATCGGCGACACATCACGCCACCCAATTCTACGGATAATCGGGAATAATAATTATAAATTGCGTTATTGATTGTATCCGAGAAACGGCCTTGCACTTATTTATTCCATTCCTTACTAGCGGATGTGATTGTTAAAAAAACACTGTTACAAACCAACAATACTCGGATTTGTGGCGCCCAACGGCATAAAATACTGATACTTCCTGTGCAGGTGTCTCGGTCACATTCTGAAACTTAGGCAAATAGGCTGACGCCCGTCTGGCTGCCGATTTGAAGCGACTGTGGTTCATTATGTTAAGAAAGTTTTCCCTCAGAAAAGTTGAACTGTCCTCACATAGCATTTAGAATACAATAAAGATTAGTTGTTATTGTTAAAGAGGAGTAAGATATTTTCATTGTGTCATTGGTCTCTCTTCCTCCAAGACAGCCAAGGAGTCATCATCAACGATTCTACAGGATAACGATAAGTCCTCTTATTTTTATTTACAATTTTTTCTATCTTATGTTTTTTCTATCATTACAACTAGGTCTTATTTTAGAGGTGCTAGGGTTTAACTTTTGATTAGGTCCTATTTTCGGAGAAATACGGCACTTCAAAGTTACAATTTTAATAATTTGTCAAAAACCATCTCGGTTCGATTTTACCGTCTTTCAAATTGTTTTGAAATATGTCCTTGGAACCCCTGCATATCCCCCTTTTTTGTGGAATGTCCGATCACGAGCCCAGTCATATGTCCTACTCCTCTTAGGTCCGTGGTACACTCATCGCCTTACGTTGCTTGGAGTTCTTAGTTCGGAAAGTGTATGAAAGGATGTCTGGTGTTAAAAAGCGAAAAGTAGACACGGAATGTCGCCAATTTCAAGAAAGATGGACTGATGAATACTTTTTTATCATGCATAATTGTAAGCCTATCTGCCTGTTGTGTAATGAATCCATATCTGTTTTAAAAGAATACAATATGAAGCGGCATTATTACAGTAAGCATATTACTCAGCTAACACTCACGGGTCAGTTGCGAAAAGATAAAATTCAAAAGCTAATCCCCAATTTGGACAAACAGCAACACATTTTTAGTAAACAAAGGACACAACTGGACAATGTTGTGAAAGCTAGCTTCATAGTCAGCTCAAAAATAGCGAAGTCATCGAAACCATTCGGTGAAGGAGAATTTGTCAAAGAGTGCCTGTTAGAAATTTCAGATATTTTATGTCTCGAAAAGAAAAAGGAATTTGAGAAAATAAGCTTATCAAGACGTACTGTTGTTCGACGTATAGATATGATGGCTGGTGATATCAAGGAAAAATTGGCTGATCGCGTGACTGATTTTGAAGCATTTTCAATTGCTTTGGACGAGAGCACCGACTTGTCTGATACAGCGCAACTAGCTATTTTTATATGAGGCGTTGACCAAGAATTTACTGTATCTGAGGCATTGCTGGCTTTACAGCCTCTAAAAGGGACCACTACTGGAGAAGATATTTTTCATGAGGTTAAAAGTGCTATTGAACAGTATCGTTTGCAGTGGTGCAAATTAATTGGGGTTTGCACAGATGGTGCACCTTCTAGGGTCGGTTCACGAAAAGGTTTCATAGGAATTTTGAAAGAAAAAGCAATTGACTTGAATGTGCAAAAAGACGATTTAATAATCCTACATTGCATTATTCACCAACAAAACTTGTGCACTAAGTCAATTCGATTGCAGAACGTTATGGATGTGGTGATAAAGACAATTAATATTATTCGATCCCGCGCGCTTAACCATCGCCAGTTCAAAGCATTTTTGGATGACCTTTCTTCAGAACACGGTGGACATATTTTTGCGAAGTAAAGTGGTTAAGCAAAGGCAAAATGCTGAAAAGATTTTACGATCTTAGACAGGAAATAGCCGATTTTACGGAAATCAAGGAAAAATCATTGCCTGAAGTCAGTGATCAGAAATGGTTATGTGATTTAGCATTTCTTGTAGACATCACGGGTCACTTAAACGAGTTGAATTTGAAGCTTCAAAAACATGGTCAGTTGGTAAACGAATTGCACAGCCATCTGAAAGCGTTCCAAAACAAACTTCGCTTGTGGGAAACACAAATGCGATCTGGAAGCTGTTATCATTTATCAACACTATCCGGTCACGAAAATATTGATTACGCTCAATATACTGAAGAATTAAAATCACTGTCGGAGCAATTTTTTAATAGATTTTCCGACTTTAAAAACATGGATAGCTGTTTTAACCTTTTTGCAACTCCGATGAAAAGTGACGTAGGAAAGGCTCCCACACACCTACAAATGGAGTTGATCGAGCTTCAATAAGACGTACATTTGATGTCAAAATTTGAAGACGTGTTGCTAAGTGATTTCTACTGGACATACCTTGCCAAAGAAAAGTACAAAGCGAAGTACCCACAGCACAGAGCATTTGCAAGAAAAATGATTTGCGCATTTGGAAGCACTTATAAATGTGAACAGTTCTTTTCCATGATGAAAACTAACAAATCGAAGTATCGAACCAGGCTTACAGATGAGAATTTGGAAAACACTCTGCGCCTGTGTATTAGTGGGATTGATCCCAACATTGATTTTCTTGTTTCTCAAGTTCAAGCGCAAACTTCTCATTCATTTCTGCTGATTGTAAGTAAATACTTAATCAATACGATATTATTCTCTTCACGTAACTTTACCATTCTACTTTATAAATATATAAAATAAACGTCATTATTATTACTTTTTCACAACTATCTATTCTATACGGCCCGCGACTTCATTAATATCCTAAAGTTTAGTCCGCAAGTTTCCAAAGGTTGCCCATATCTGGGCTAAACCATGGATTGCTTGAAACATTATCTTTCTAAATGATTTAGGTATCTATGTTCTTACATTCAAAGTTGAAATGTCACACCAAAGAAATTTACCAGATGGAAGGTTATTTAGTTTAAAATTTAAAGATTTGTTGTTACGTAATTCATTCAATTCTTCATCATTAATTTGATCTTCAGCTATTTTATCGAAATCTATTACAGTTAATTCTTCAACTCTTGACAACGTATCAGCAATAATATCATCTTGTCCACTAATATGAACTATTTTCGTTGTGAATTGAGAAATGTATTGTAAGTGTCTTAACTGTCTTGGAGATGCTTTTTCATTCTTTTGTTGAAAGGCAAAGATTAGTGGTTTATGATCGGTTATTATTGTAAAATCTCTTCCTTCTAATAAGTGTTTGAAATATTTTATAGATTGGTATATGCCTAAAAGTTCACGATCATATGTACTGTAATTTCTTTGTGCATCGTTTAGATTTTTGGAAAAGAATGTTATTGGTTTCCAGCCATTTTTGTCATGTTGTTGGAGGACTGCTCCTGTTGCGAACTCTGAAGCGTCTGTACGTAAAGACAGTGGTAATTCAGAATTAGGAACAGTTAATAACGCAGTATTTGCTAAGTCCAATTTACATTCTTCAAATTGTTTCTTCGCTTCGTCAGTCCAAGGAATTTTTCTTCGATCTTTTTTTCCAGCACCTCTTAAATATTCGTTGAGTAAAGATTGCTTGTGAGCAGCTTTCTTCAGGTACCGACGGTAAAAATTTAGCATTCCTAAGAAAGTGCAAAGTTGATGGATAGTTTCTGGTAATGGAAAGTCAGGGATAGCTTGAACCTTTTGTGGCAATGGGCGAGAACCTTCCGGAGTTATTAGGTATCCTAAAAACTTGAGGCTATTTACTCCAAAGATGGATTTTGACAGATTTATCCGTAATCCATATTTAGCAAATTGGTCCAAAATTATTTTCAGGTGTTTTTGATGTTCTTCTTCCGTTTCGGATGAGATAAGAATGTCATCGAAGTACGGGAAAACAAAATCCAATCCGTGCAGAACTTCATTTATGAACCTTTGAAAGGTGGCAGGGGAATTTCGAAGGCCAAAACTCATTACATTAAATTCGAATAGTCCAAATGGGGTAATAATGGAGGTTTTATGCTTGTCTTCTTCTGCTATCGGAATTTGGAAGTAGGCTTTGAAGAGATCAGTTTTTGAAAACACACGTTTATCTTATGATGGAAGTATATGATGGAAATCTTCAATTCTGGGGATTGGATATCGGTCTGGCACTGTCCTATCATTAAGTCGGCGATAATCACCACATGGACGAATCGAGCCATCCTTCTTTGTTACAAGATGGAGAGGACTTGCCCATTCAGATTTTGATGGTCTAATAATGCCATTGTTGATCATGAATTTAAATTCTTCCTTGGCTATTTCCAAGCGTTTGTTATCCAACTGTCGTGCTTTACTATAAACTGGTTTTCCTTGAGTAGTAATATAATGTTTAACATTATGATTAACATTTGATATTAATAAATTCGGTTTAGTAATACTGGGGTATTGTGATAATGAGATAGAAAATTTAGAGTTTTTATCAAAAATGCTTACACTTATTTCTTTAATTACTGATGCGGCAGTGCCCAAAACATCGAGTTTGGTTACACCATCAATCAGTTTCCTTTGTTTAATATCCAGCAATAAATTAAATTGATTTAGAAAAGCAGCACCTAAAATTCCTTTACTTATTTTGGCTATGATGAAAGGCCACTGAAAATCACGACGAAGACCTAAATCGAGCGTTAAAATTTTGTATCCATAACAAGGTATTTCCGTACCATTAGCAGCATACAGTTTGAAATCACTATTGAGGGTATCAGTGGATTGAGCTGGGATGATGCTCACGTCAGCTCCACTATCCACAAGAAAACGCAAGCCCCTTTTTCTGTCCGAAACAAACAGTCGGTACTTGCGGCAATCATGCATATCATTTGCAACAGAGCTTGCCGCTAATTCTGCTGCGCGGTGAAGTTTTCCGTCCTTTTCCAACTGCAAGGAGAAACACATTTGTCTGGCAAACACTTGTCACCAAATTTAAAGGGATAATAGCAGTATTTTCCGTTACGATTAAATTTTTCGGAATCTGCTACGCGATCTAGAACGAGTACGTTTCATAAAATTTTCAATCGATCTCGAAATACGATTTACAGTTAATTGAGCAATTTGCTGTTCCAACGATGTTATTTTGAGCATTAAATCATTAATTGTAGGAGTAGAAGGTTTTTCATTATTGACAGTATAGATGTCACTTCGGGAGCTCATATCGCAGATTTTATCAGCCATTAACGCCAATTTATTCATATCTTCATCACTAACAAATAAAATGTGTTTCATTACTTCTGGCAATTTGTCGAGCCAAAGTGTTTTTATTAAATTTTCAGATACATCTGGAGTAGCAACCGCACGTAATTTTTGCAAAAGTTGGCTGGGTTTCATATCTCCCAGTTCAATTCCAGTTATAATACGTCTGATTCTCGTGCTTTCACTCTCTTTAAAGAGATTTAATAGCCTTGTTTTAGAATCAGCATATTTACAACTACTTATACTACTAACAATGTCCCAAATGTTGGTACAGCTACACTCTACGTTTATGAGTGATGGCAACGGCTTGGGGATTTTTTTGGCGCACTTCTAGTAGCGAGTTACGATAAATTAAGGCAACCCAGCTTTCGTTACTATTGTTGTGGGTTTCTTGGCAACCTCGGTAAACGGAAACTTTCAATTTTCATTTTGAATATTCTAGAAAGTTCTCTCAAAATCCGTTAAAATCGTTTGATTTCATTGATACGTTTGAAATGTTTTCTTTCCTCCCATTGGTTATTTTGTTTTTAAAATATCCTTTTATTGCATTGGTCCTTTTAAATCGTTTTCTGTGATACCATTGGTCCATTTATTTGTATTTTGACAGTTGTGGAATTTTTATTTTGTTATAATAGTTTTCACGACAGGATTAAGAGTTTTGTTTTTTTTGACCATTTTCGTTTTCATTATTATTTTACGAGAGAATTCTGACGTTATCAGGTATTATTTCTTACTTTTTTTTCTTTTGTAAATCTTTTTCTTTTTCAACATGCTTACTGTATTTAGTGTAATTGATAAGTTTCAGGGTATTCTTACCATTCGTAGCTTAGTTTCTCTGCTGGTTCACAAATGTGTTTTGATATGTGATTAAGCTTACTACTTTTTGTGAATTTTTTTTTTAAATATACTTTTTAAAACGTTCTGAAATGTGCTTAAAAAGTGTGTTGTAAAAAGAAAAAAAAAATTGTGACAGGAAAAGAGTTCAGAAATAATTCTTTCCTTGGCGACTTTAGAAGTGCGCCAAAAAAAATCGCCAAGCCGTTGCCATCAGTCATAAACGTAGAGTGTAGCTGTACCCAGAAATAGGCCGCCATCTTGATTTGGCGACAAACGTCTTACCGTGAACGACCACTCCACCCTCACCTTGTGTAGTACCGAAGCAAAAGGTTTGGTTTCAGTTTCATTTTCAGTCATCTTGTTGTCGTTAATCCAGGGTCACCAATTCATATAGGTGCTGATTGCTCAGTTGATGATAATTTTATGAAAAGTTTATATTTCCAGCCCATTTACATTGGGAAACATCGTTAATTTTATCTTTTGGAATCAGAAAAATAAGCAGAACAACATTCTTTCGTTTGCAAGAATTTATTATCTTTTTAATTCGTGTTGCCAGGTTTTGATGTAGAGCTTTAAGAAAAGAAAGATTATACGCAGTATTCATAAATGCTACATACGTTTAACCCAGCATACACAGATGCTTCTAAGATACACAGATTGCTACAGCCCTTTATTGTGTTTTTTCATTTATGACGTTTTTTAAATACCTCCTAACGAGTTTTGCTGGTGCTCTGTCGATAGCACTTAATGCTAGATGGCGCTCCGAATGGCTACTTGAGCGAAAGAGATACTAGTTCCAGACTCGCCATTTAGAGAGCGACATCGTAGCACAGAGGTTGTAAGTTGTAACGAAATCTACAGAACCGTCCAAAGCTCGCAGGTGTCCGATCCCTCAGACGCATCAACGACCGAAAGAACTCTCCTTCGGAAAAGCGCAAATCGAGCCGGAAGCAGACTCGATCAGCCATTAGGCCTAAGACCCCACTTGCCTTCAAAGCTGGAACCACCGAGGGACGCCACCTCCCAACCACACCGAAGAGTCCACCGACCGCCAAGATGAGGACCGAGATCCAGAGCGCCTCCAATTTTCTCACCAACCTGCTGCGGCTCCGGGGCCCGCGGAATGCTCGCTTCGAGCAGTTCGCTGCGCGCCTGGAGCAGCTCCTCTGCGAGCACTACTGTCACCACTGGTTCCCGGAGAAGCCGAACAGGGGTTCCGGGTACCGCTGCATCCGCATCAACCACAAGATGGACCCGATCCTCTCCCGTGCGGGAACTGAGTGCGGCTTCGACGACGATGGCCTGAGGGACTTCTTCCCGAGCGAGCTCACTCTCTGGATCGACCCCTGCGAGGTGTCCTACAGGATCGGCGAGAACGGCAGCATCTGCATCCTGTACCAGGCCGACACCCCCAGAGTGACCCTCAGCCCCTGGACGCCCACGCCGCCCAGGCCCGTCGCCGGCCGCCGGTGGGGCGGCAGCAGCGATGAAGACGACAGCTGCAGCTCCATGAGCGTCTCTCCGCCCTCGCCGAACGTCTCCTGCAAGGAGAGCGTCGGCTTCATCATGGACCCACGCAACATCAATCTCGAACTCTCCACCTACGTCGCCAGCTAGAGATGTCCCACCACCGCAGCGTCGCCCCACCACTCGTGTCCAACTCCCCGACCGTTTGTCGTCTTGCCATGGTTCGAAATTATATCATGTTGTCCCTGAATTTCACCTTTTGAGATTGATCCTGCACAGTCACCGTGCTACGGTACGATGTTAATTAAAAATGCCGACCATTCGAGAATTTTCGCCCCACAAGATTTAAAGAATCCTAAGTAGCTCCATTCGCAAGAACGAAAATATTTTTTAAATTCATCATATTCTTAAGAGTCGACTGGATCACTAACGTCACTTTTAAAGTTAAATCTGCAATGATTGAAGAAATAGAGTTGTGGCGACGCTGTCTTCTCTCGGGCACAACGGATGCGAGTCTGGTGGAAGGTACGACCCTCGCACGTGTCTCGAAACGGAAAGTGATTCTCTCGCTATAGTCCTGCAATGCCATCCCAGTGATGCGTCTTGACGTATACAGTACAAATGTGAAATTCTTCATGAAAGGACCACCCATGTGATAAGTCCTTGAATGAAGCGAAGAAGAAAATTTTTAAAAAGATAAATTTCAAAATAGGTGCTTTTTAATTTCTTTCAACTGTTGGTTATAGAATTTTCTCATGGGTAAGTCACCTTTGTTCCTCAAGAGCTCGTTTATTCTGAATAATGTCTTTTAAACTTTAAATTGTTTCTCTTAATTTGGAGGTGTAAATTCTTAAATTCAATATGTAGTTTGTGCTCATGTCAAGGTATGCCTCATTTTTGCCGACACTTTCCGAGCCAAATCCACACAACGTATAATTTCTGAATCGGAATTGGTTCGTGAACTGTCGTCCCGTCTACTCGTATGTAATTGCAGTGCAATTCCTGTGTTTAACCTTTTGACTGGCCAGGGATCGCTGGCTTGTTGTGTGTAATGGTAATCGCATGGTTCAACTTTCAGACCATGCGAAGTCAAAGGGTTAAAATCTGTATTGCATTTATTTTCTGACCTTTTTGATGATCGTTGCGAGGAAATTAAATTACAGTTGGACAAAGTTACCTACCTTCAAGTATAAAACATACTTAACTGGCGATTCCAATAGCATAAATGTAAATGTTTCTTCAACTTGCAAGTTATGTATTGTGTTCCATTGGCTACATTTTTTAAAAATTCTGTTTGAATGTATTAGACTGACGTCCACACTATAGGTACCCATTTGCAAAATTGACGTTTCTATGAAGACGCTCTGGAACTTTCAATGTTTCGGGAAAATCGCCAAATGCAGATTCGTGCCTTTGTGGAGGTTGGTAACATGTGGCATATCGTCGGCTAAGATGCGATACCTTGTTAGCCAATTTCTTGAAAAAATGGTTTTTGAACCATGAGTCTCGCAAAAAAAAATAGCCACTTCAATGGAGACCTTGTATTTGATTTTATACAGTTTTCTGCTACTCCTGTAAAATTGGTATTTTGGTATCACATCATAATCAACGATATGGTAACTGAGAAGATTCGAGAATGTTTCTGCACCTGCCACTCAGAGAAGGGTGAAATTTATTCCGAAATAATCATTTCTTACGAATCAATCCCTTTTGATCGCCCCTTTCGTTCCCTCAAATATTGATTTCTTAAAGTGAATACTTTCAAGAGCTTTAAAATGTTCTCATTTTCTCCAAATTTAATAATTTTGAAAATGGCAAATCTATCTTGTGGCCAACTTTCCTATTTAAAAATAATTTGCATAACTATTCTCAATGTTTCCCTCCTCTTTATCTGAATCTTAGTTAATGAGCAATTTTGTTCAATGTCATGAAAGTGAAGTGGGTGCGTGGTAAAGGTGAAAATTAACGGTCACCACGTGGTGTCTGAAAGTTTCAATGTGGAGACTGAAAATATTTGCTACAATCGCCACACTTTCTTAAAAACATTAGTTTATATGGTGGAACCTCCTATTTCCCTTTTTTTCTTTCTGAGGTCCTTAAAATAAATTAAAAGAAAAAAGTATGGACACACATATCTATATATATAATTCTCTTACGTGGCTCACAAAAAAGACGTTATTTGTTATCGCGTTTTGGCAACATTGTACGATTGTTTGCTTACAACAAAGCCTCGCGCCTCGATTGAATTTTTACCGTTATCGGATGGAAGTTTTATTGAAAAAACAATGAATTTTAGTCGAGCTGTTGCAGCTTATAATAGAAATCAAAGAAGGCATAGGATCTTTTCAGTGCCATTTGAAATACAGCTTTTTTCAGGGCCAACAATTATAGTTCAACAAGACGCTTGCACTACAACTTTCTACAACAAACTCGATGAAAAAGTGTAGGTGGCTCGAGTGCTGGGAAATGTACACACAAACAACATGTTGGGCATTCAATTTCCAAAGCATAGCTCACATTTCGAGTCAAAATTTGCTCAAAGTTTTCATTTGAATTCTGATTTCAGAGGTATTGTTATAACTTTTCGGTAATACAAAAAGCTTATATTTGAAAAATATTTTTTTGATACATAATATTTTGTAAGTAATTCCTTTTGCTAGGACACATGTCTTCATTGATGCTCGCGCAGCGTACCAGTGAGGACTGCAAAGCAATCCTCCGGGGGTTGGCGAGCGTCAGCGAGCAGGTGGCGGTCCCCCTAGTATATATATAACATGTGTGTATTCAAAAAAATATGTGAATGCTTATAAGTGGCCACTGAATGAAACAAATTCAGTAGTCACTGACCACTTACAAAATTTCTTAATTTTCACCTTTAGTGCGTGGTGCAGATTCTTTCCTTCCTGTACTTTTATTCTAAAATCTACAGTATATAGAACCTTTTTTCTTCAACTTTTAGAAAATATATGTTTTGGAGAAAATCAACAGTACATTTTGTGATTTTTTTTGATAATTCCATTATTTTTTGTGTTTGTTTATGTGTAGTGGCAAATTATCTAGCAATTGGTGTTTTTTTCTATTTCAATCTTTTATCATTGTATTGCATGTATGCGCTTTAATTATAGGTATATATATTCTTATAGTGTCTGGTGATATCTTAGTCCCATTTTGCTTTTATATTTTATAGTTATGACCTTAAGAGTGTATTGAAGTATTGGTACACTTGCATTTGTCCCTCCGGTGATGGCAATGCTCTTGGCATACCTTTTATGTCTCCAAGGAAAGAATTCTTTTAAAAATCTCTTTTTTTTACAACAGAAAAAAGCTGAAATTAATTGATGTGAGTTACCTTCACATGTCGTGACTCGCCACTAAAAGTGCACCAAGAAACGCCCCATGAGCATTGCCACCAAATGAGGTATAGAGTGTTGCAGAACTGAAATGTTTAAAAAGTGGTGAAAAATTATTATAGTAAACAATTATACAAAGAAAAAAAACAAAAAATAAAGTCTAAAAAAAGACAAACAAAAAGAAATAAAAAACGAAAATACTGAGAAAAACATTTTGCTGAGCAAATACTTGATTGACTTTATTGAATCAACTTCTTTCGCTTTCATTTTTTACCTGCATTTCGAATGAATATTGATGCACAGCTTTTGTTAAAAAGTTGTTTGTAATTCATCAATCTGTTATTCCTTAATTATGGACAAAATTTGAATTATCTTTAAAATACAGTGGCTTTAAATCTACAATGTATTCCATTAAGAAAATGGCACAAAATGTTTTTTCGCCTGATTCTTTAAAACTTCCGTAACCCTTCTTTATTTTGCGGGGTTTTTTCCCGCAAAAACAATATTACCACACTTTGGATTGTTTATAAAATGTTTATTAAATATCGTACAATTGTACCCATTTTTTCCAATTAAATCGCTTCAAAATACGATGGTCACTCCTTTTGAATTCTTACTAAATGAACATAATATTTCTTCAAACTTAATGTTGATAGGGCCATTATTTCTCAACTGTTAAATCTGTAACAAAATTCAATGTTTTACCAGCTAATAAAGAGTGGTAACATTTTTTTGCGATTCCCTGTAGTTTGGAAAAGGTACACTTGAAAATAGCCATAAAGCCTGTTAATGTATTTCTGCAAAATGTCTGGTATTTTCTTTAAACTGAATTTAGAAACATACAGTGAAAGGATTGAGGTTGAATTCAAACTGTAGGAGTAACATTAAATTAATGTCACGGTGTGAGGATACTACTTATTTTATTGGTTGAAGTTTAGATGAATTTATGTTTTAGGAATTTACGTTTTAGGATATTTATATTTTCATTTGATTTGTGCACAATTGGTGACTTCATGTATTATTACCTATCCAAATATGCTACTCATTTTAATATTTTTTGTCTTGGTCTTCTAAATATGCTATTTTTAGTTGCTATAAGATTTTGTTGTGTGGTTTATTTTTTTTAATTTTCTGACCCATTTTATTTGTATTATAAACAAGAGTATGAAGTCATGGTTATATGAGAAATTTCGTTTTGTTTTGGATATCTTGTAACAAATTTTGATTGCTAAAGAGAAAATAACTTGTGTGTTCATGGTGTATCACCCACTAGGGCTATTTTTTATATATGGGCCACAATTTGCTCTAGTTCCAAAATTTGTTTATTAAGTTTTCAAAATGTCATGATATAATTAAATTTGCATTTAACTTTTTATGTAATAGGTTTAAAATTGATTTTCAATTTCAAAAATTTAGAATTTTGAAAGAATCGTAAACAATTATTTAATTTTTTTATCTGATTACTATATTGGAATTTCTCCAATAATAACTGTAAACTTAATGAATTGCATGGTTTCTATTTTTTTTAAATATTAATAATTGGAATGATTAATAGTATTTTATTGAGGGTTCATAAGATAAGTAGCTGCTAATTGGCTTGATCCACTACTGAACATTTCTTTCCTTGTTCTTGTACTTTGTTATGGTTCTTTCTTGGTTGCATGTCTTGAACATCCAAAAAAGTTATTTTCATATTGCTGCACATTTGAGGTAACATTTCATAAAAGTGATTCTAAAATATCCTAGAATAAATTGTAAAATAATGAAATTTTTACTTAAAAATTAAGAGTCATGTTCTGACAATTGCTCAGTTTATAAAATCAACTATTTAACCTGTTTTTGCAATAAATTAATTCTATACACGACTCTAATATTTTAAATATTTAATTGTGATTGCATGTTCTCTTTTCCGTGTTTTTTTGACACAGAAAATGTTTAAATTAATCTTTTGCAAGAGTAGTGTTTATTAATGATTAACTGACAACAGATAAAATTACTAATTAGGATTTTTAAGTGATCTAAAGCATGAGTTTTCAAGGTCTATAGTTCATTTTATTCTACAGAATACAACCATGCAACCAATAAGGGAATCTGTACAATGAGTTCTAAAACTTGCTTCTTAATATTCATTTTATTTTTGTCAATTTGGAAATACTAGGTATATTGGCTGTTTGGTGATTTCACTTGACAACCCATTAATTTGCAAAAGCTCAAATTGTTTATTCTATTGTTCATTTTCGAAAACATGGTAGTGAGTGGTGTTCCATTTTAACGATTGCAAGTCGTCATTTTCACCAACATAGTCATATTTTTGATGCATCGTCTCGTGCAGTCCAGAGTAGTTTCTTCCTCGAAGGTGTCTACTGTGATCTCTGTTTTCCATTTGAAAAGAAAAAAATGTGCTCAGCGCTGAACTGAAGAAGAGGAATCTTGTGATACGCATCAAGCGATTTCGATGCTGCGCGTCTGGACTCGGTGACTTTTCCTCTCAAGTCTCGTTGGATTTGTTAATTTAGAATGCACAGTAATATCCATCACTTCCACGTGTCGTGAAATCAAGACAGACATGACTTTGCTAGTTCCGTAACAGAATATCTGTGATTTTTGCTTCGAAAAGGGCCACTGTGTGGCCGACCTTGGATATTTTCAGTTGACAGTAAGTTCATATTCCTATTTTCTCTTGTAATAAAAGTTTTTAAAACATGTTCACATTATGTGCCGTAGAGGGATTGAGCGGCAGATGGAGGATTGGCATTGCGGTACAGTTACTATTCGAGCTGCTCGGTAACTTGGCATCGTGGTGCTCACGGCAGTCACGGGTTCTGCGAGAAACCCGTTTCTCTTTGGGAAATGCAGTAAAACCTCTGGTTCATTATGAACCAACCGAATGTTTGCTTTTATGGGGCCAAGTCTCCAAGCAAAATCAGAAGGCATAGAAATTAAATTTTAAGTATTTACATACACTTGTAGATGTGCAATTATGCATGTAAAAAAGTAGACTGCTGTGTTCTTTACTATTTGTATCTCAGGGTCAATTAAGTGCGCATGTTAAACGCAAAAGCTATCTTGTCTGATCTTAATTATCTTTTAATTGCTTCGTTGGAATGTTTGGCAAGCTTGTACTTCAAACTTGACAAAAGTACTTCATGGTGGAGTTGGGTTATACTACTATATATAGTATTGCATTGTAAGGTCCCGTCATAGACCAGCCATTAAAGTTTTTAAGTTTTTGAATCATGTCCATTGCTCACCAATTTGATGTGAAACAGTGCAACTAGTCAATGGTTCTCAATATTGATAAATTAAGTTGTCTCTCAAAAGATGTTTTGAATTGCACATCATCCAAAGTTCTCGATTCCATTTAAACTTTTCTGAAATATATAAATGATCGATGAACCATGTCCTGTCACTGAGCCAGCTCGAAGAGTCTCGATTTCCCCAGGTCAATGTAAATAATGTACATTCATGCAATCCATATGTATAGTACTCATTCTTTTTCTTAAAAGGACATATTCGTGCAAAGGCAGTAGTAGGCTGCAAACTACTACATAGTGCAATAAAAAAAATTTCATTCATATTTTTTCGCAAGCCTAGGACACTGTTGCCCTTATTCATTTCTACCGGTTCTACACATCATTGAATGACTTCAACTAGAGCTTAAATGCCAACCTCCACCTGTTGCTCAATTGTGAATGCTTGTACAGTAATGTGAATGCAGTCGACATTTTTTGTATGAAGCAGAAATGTCTCGTGATGTGGAGGAAATCTCCATGGAAGCCTTGCTGTGAAAGGATGAAATGATGTTGCTGAGGCAAAGATTGTATTGCACCATCCTAGTCATTTTGTACGGTGGGGTGTGCTAGAGCATGTGTTTATTCCTACCGAAAAAGAAACCACATTTTCATGAATCATGACGCACAAACTCAATGCGGCGAGTGCCTCAAGAGGCTCTGCCGTCGAGAATTTTAATCCGAAGTCGGAGACGCGTTTCTCGTCGCACCTTTTTAAATAACGTGGCTCTTTTCAGTTCTGGGCCAAGCACAATTTTTAAAGTTTTAAAAACGACTGTTCTGCTTTAGAGCTGTAATTTCACTAGTATTGAATGTGTCAAATAAATTGCTTTGTAAGCGTATGCTTTACTCAGTTAGCCTTGCTGTCAAAACACTTTTCTTTGAATGCTTCTCGAGTCACAACGCAGAACAGAATTACGAGCTTGCGTTTCTCGACCTTGCTTTCGAGATTTTTTTTTTTTTTAATTTACCTGACTAGAAATCTTGTGGTGCTCTCTTACCTCAGGAAACCAATAATGATCTTAATTTTTTTTTAAGCGGACTATCGGTTCAATTTTTTTATGAAATTTCCTTTACCTGAAATCTAGTTTCGAATGGTTACATCCTGCTATGCCAGATTTAGAAGTGCGTCTGTAGAACTAAAATTTTACTTAGAATTCCAAGCGATCGCAAGGCTGATGAACTCTTTGGAGTTGAAGTTAACTTTAAATAGTAATTAAACTAAGTGTTGGGAAAATTAAAAATTCCTTTATTATAACAAAAAATTTCTTTAATATAAATAATTACCTTTTTTTTTTAGTCAAGATGAGTAATTAAATTTTTTAATCAAGGTTGAGTAATTATTTTCTTTAATTACGATAATTTATTAAATATTTTAATTAAGATAAAAGTATATTGTTGTGTGGGAAGTTTCTCTGACAAAGCAGCACTTCAATGAAGTTTTATTTATAAGAAACTTGTATTTGTTCTAAAGTGTGAGCAATTTCATAACATTCGAACTGTTCTCTTTTGAGATGTGTGCCCTTGTGCTTAATTGGAACATTTTAACCCTTTGTGTCTTAATGCTAGAGATGGAAGTTGTGTTGGTTGGAGGTGTCTTTTGCATGCTGTTGTACTTCCGTTTCGACGGTCTCTGGCAGACTGTCGCGTGTTATTGTAATTTGTCCTGTATTTGTGTGTCTTCTTGGTGGCAGTCTGAAAAGCTGTACTCTTCCTGTACAATACTGTAAAAAGCTATTTTTTTCTTTGTATAGTGGTCTAAGATAAATGGTGGTTTTGTACAGTAAGAAAATAAAAAAAAGCATGATTAAAATGTAGCGTTTCTTTGTTTACAGTCTAAAGCTATCTGCACCTGTCAGAATTCTTTGTTGAGTTCTATCAAGAATCGTGATAAAAAAATGTCTAATGTTTGGGGACAAAGTATGAAGTATCCTAATCATTTTAATATATATACTTTCCCTAGGCATTCTATGTAAAACCTAGTCATTCTTTTAAATGAGAAATGCTGTTGAGGCAAAGTATCTAGTCACAAAAATGCTTTTATCATCGGAAAGACATATGGAAAAGAAAAAATAAAGTTTAAGACTTTCTTAGAGGTAAATAAAATATGAACCTATATATACACTTGTTGCAACCAGGAATTAATTTCATATAAAATTACTTGCAATTGTATTTCTCACAAAAAGCAAAATTGAAAGAGTCATGAGAAGGCCTTTATTAAAAATACATAAATGAAAAAAAGAAAATGTCAAATAAGTACAGAACTTTCTCACTGAAAAAAAGCGAAATGCAGTCTGTATCGGTTATATGGTCAGCTCAGCGGTCCAAAAAAATCTGATTATATATGCGGAACAATACTACACTATTTAATTAGGGCAGATTATATTCACCAATCAGAAGATAGTGCTCATAAACAAATAATTAAGCATTTAAAAAAATAATTTGTGAAGTAAAAACTACAGTAAGAAATATGCAATATTTCTAAAATTGAAATGTATTAGCTTACGTTAGCAATCTAAGTACAATACGCATACGTATGTGCATCCATACTCAAAGCACTTATTTCTACTATTATAAAAGGAAATGTTTGTTTTCGTTACCACAGTCGGGTCATTCCATGCAAAATGAGCAAATCTGGTGTGGCTGACACATCATCGATTTTGATGAAATTTAGTTTTTAAATAGATCACGTATAAGTAAGGAGGAAATGCCAAGTATTAAATGTCAGAATTTTATTTTTTTATTGGATTTTAAATTTCAAGGTCGCACAAATGTAGATTTTTTTAGCACTAATAGTAGCCTGTTTGAGACCCTATTTTTAACTAAGTTATTGACACAAATTATAAATTTTTATTTTATTACATTCTTCAGTAAAAGTTCTTTTAGAAATTGACAGAATATAGCTTAATATCCGGCACTTCTCGTTCTGAGGGATCGGCGAAAATCGAGATTTGTCCAATATGATACCAATTTCAACTTGCTCTAGTACCTCTAAAAATGGAAAGACAATATCAAATATAATTCTTAACGAAGTCCTATCTAAAAGTTGGGAATAATTTAGTGATAGTGTTAGTGGTAAATATTAATAAAGAAAAAAAATAGTAAATTAATTAAAAACGGCGATTTTTTTTAAATTATTTTTTTTAATACGTATTTTATTGTGAAGGACAACTTTGAAAACCTCACAAATTTTCAGTATTATGCGTCCAGATGTATATTATCTGTTCTGAAATATTCATCATTGTGATTTGCTTATTTTCGTCTCAGAACATTTTTAACTAGATGAAAACTATAGTTTTATTTTATCGCATGGATGAATCAAAGCAGGCGAAAACATGCCAGTAAGACATCCATTTCCTCCTTGAAAGAGATGCTATTACATTCAATGACCAGATAATAGAATAAATAAACACTACTAAATTAATTATGGTTACAAATGCGCTTGGTTTGCTATAAACTGATAATTTTTGCTGAACCGAAAGCTTTTGAACAACGGTGAATGTTCAAGTTGCAATCCATAAGTGTTCCATCCAGTGAAATGATCAATAGTCGGTTAGAGAAGTCTGGTTTTCTTGTAGTTTTCAGGAAATATTATTACCATGTCTGATTGTGATAGTAAAAGAGATTTTAAAATTCCTGAACTTTCGAACTGTGACGTTTGAGAAATGTTGCAAGAAAACAGCCATAAAATCCATTATATATATATGTAGAAGAAACCGGTTTAAATAAAACTTACAGATAAAGCCAGAGAACTGTTATATTAGAGACTAGGTAGGAAGTTTGAAAACATTTGTCTTTACCATGAAGAAAGTGTATTTACTAAAGTATACTTACTTATTCGGACGAACTTGTAATCCTTTTAAGAGTCACAAACGTGCAGTGAAAAAGTTCCTACGAATAATAACACTGGATAATGCCAAGAAATCAGCTGGATTGTTCTCTCCAGGTAAAAAAATTTGTCTCGCATGTGAAATTGATGTTAAAAATTTTTTTGCATAAGAGGATGCAACCGATTTTAATTTTGAAACGTAAGCTTTAGAGAAGCTCTATAACAGCCTACAGAACATGGAAAATTCGCCTGTTAAAAAGATTATGACAGAAGAAAATTGTTTCAACTGCTAAAATAAATTTGGTAACTGTTTTGCAAGTAAACCTCAATGAAATTAATAATACACGTGCGACTGAAAGTAATGAAGATTTTTATTGTTTAATAGAACAACTGAAAGCAAAGTTTGCTGAAACAACATCCCCAGCAGAAAAAGTTCAAATTCTAACTCTTGTTCCAAAGAGCTGGAGTCTGGAAAAAATAAGGACAGAATTTTCCACCACATTGTATTTAGCAAGAAGTGTTAAAGAGGCGTTTAGAATTCTTGGAAAACCTGCGAAGAGACGAGGCAAAAAAAAAAGGAATGACAATGTTATTGCAATAGAGTTAAAAACTTTTTCGAGTCTGATGATATAAGTCGGCTTTGTACAGGGGAAAAAAAGACTGTTAATATAAACACAGATGAAGGTGAAGTCCCAAAACAAAAAAAGATCGATTCTTAGTAAATGAAAAGAAGGATACCATCAGTTTAAGGAATTACATGGGACTGCCAAGATTGGTTTTAGTAAATTCGCTGAATTAAGATCGAAACATTGTGTACTAGCTGGAAGTAATGGTACACATTCTGTGTGTGTGCACCATACATCAAAATATGAAAATGATGTTACACGCTATTAAACCTCGTTATTCTTTGCTAGAGCTAATGAAATTATATCTTTGTAACACATTGAAAAGAAAAATGTTTGTTCGGAGAATTTAATAAGTGTCCAAAAGATCAATTTCGTGCTCATATAGAAAAGTTTGAGGTTTTCCAAAATTTAGAAGAAATTATTTACAAGAGTTGGATTTCGACCAACAGATCTATACTCTAATCACACTAGTCCACTCAACAGAAGAATTCCTTGACTCACTTGTTGAAAGTATATCTGGATTGACAAAACATTTATTGCTAAATCGCATTCTTTTTTGGAGGAAAAGAAATTGACTATTTCCCAGGAAGAGCATTGTACTCTTCGATTTTTCAGAAAATTATTCATTTATTGTTCTGGGTTCAATTCAAGGATTCCATTGGGAAACTACTCAAGCTACACTGCACCCATTTGTACTTTATGGGAAGGATAACGAAAACAGGTTTCAAATGCTTTCAGTGTGTGTGTACTGTAATTAGTGACCATACTAGACATGATACATTGAGTGGATTTGCATTTCAGACTGCTGTAATCCCTTTTATGAAAGAAATGTTTCTTTCTGTGAAGAAATCTATTTCAGTGATGGGTGTTCAGCACAATATAATAGCCTGAAAAACTTTTCCAACATTTGCCATCATGAATCCGATTTTGAATTGAAGGTAGAATGGCACTTTTTCGCTACAAGTCATGACAAAAACCCATGCGATGGAATCTGTGGAATTATCAAATGGTTAGCCACAAGAACAGGTTTACAGAGACCATACAATAATCAGATATTAAATGCAAAATAGCAATTCTCCTTTTGTACTTCAACCATTTCAAACATCAAATTCTTTTATGTGCCGTCAACTGTCGTTATTCAAATTGAGTCTAAGCTTCAACAAAGGTGTTTAATGAAGTAAACGCAGCCATTACAGGAATGCGTAATTATCATTGCTACATTCCTATTCAAAATTGTACGTCACTAATTCTAGTTTCATATTTGTCGCAATCGCCTGCAAAAGAAGTAAAGAGTTTAATAAGAATTCAGCAGCACAAAAAAATCACGATTCAATAATAGAAGAGGCAAAGTTTAACATGGTAGTTTTACCAATAGTGAATTTGAAAAGGTAATTAGTTAAAATTCATAATGTCTATGATACTAAGTTGAAATTTGTAAGCTTGTTTTGACACTCATTTTTTCTGCTTTTATAATTCACCTTTTTAAGTTAAAAATGATTTGGTATTTCTTTGTTGAATTAGGGTTTCATTATCTATATTTAATTTCACTGTTATCACTGAAGATATCGTAACATGCATAGAGTGGGAAGCAAATGTTGTGATTTAGTTTTATAATTGTTACTTTAGGACTCAGATTACAAACCCTATTTTTTTTTAAGTAATAAACATATAAAACTGTATTCCTGTGAAATGTCGGTTTTGTCAGAGCTGTCCTTCATTTGATTTCTTATGCCTATTTAGAGTAAAAAATTATCATTTTGTAATTTTCGTTGGCTATTTTGAAGATGAAAGAATTAAAATGCGACTTCCAAACTCAATTGTAATATTAACATACCTAGCACTGTAACAGGCATAAATTTAAAGAATGTCGTAAAATTTCTTTAGCCCATAGAAATGTTTTTATTTCTGTCAAAAATGACAATTTTCCATTTTTTGCAACCAAAGTTTAGAATATGATGCTTAAAATTGTTGTTTCCACAGTGAAAGAAAGAAAGTTTTATACTGATTAAGTAGTTTTTGTGAGAAACAGAATTTCAACCATGCAACATTAAGCGAACTCGCAACTACTCTTCAAAGTTGCAAGTCCTAAAAATGCCTCCAACTTCGCAAATATTTAATTTTGATCCTAATTCTTTTGGATATCGTTATTTATGCATAAACTTAACCCCTGTACCAAATTTCATGAAAATCCATTACCATACGGCGACGGGTTTTTCCTGATTTTTGCTCATTTCACGTGGAATGACCCAGTCCTTGCAAATCTACGGCACTTATAAAAATGGAATTTGGCGCACATGTAGTTCGAAAATTTTGGGTCGCGACGAATTTTAAAATTTAATCTAGAACATTTTTAAATGAATTTAATGGAAGTTAAATATTATTGTTTTCTTTGGAATGGCAACAGCATAAAAGATTGTAAATTTATTTTTTCGTTTCAGTTTTCATTTTGCGCAGAGGAACGAATTGTTAGCAGACTAAAAAAAAAAGTTTTTAACAAATGAACGTTCTTATTCGTTAGGTATGATCCAAAAGAAACAAAATTTTCCTTTGTTCATTTCGTCTCAATTTCAACGTACGTTTCAAACAGAGAGATATAACTTCAACCAATAAACAGACAGATATCCACTTGTGCTTGGGAGTAAGAGAATTTAGGGGGTATGTAATGCTGACGATGAATCAACGCAAAAGAGAAATGGGGTAAGAGGGAAGTTCTCTCCGGGGTCGAAGATACTTTTTTTCTTCTGGTCATTCCTTGTGTTGCTCCCCGCCTCAAGATATGATACAATTACTATTCAAAAAAAAGAACGATCACATCATTGAAAAGATAAAAAAATGACCCTATAACCAGTAAAATAAAATGACTTTATAAGCGGTACGCTTTAACACATGTTCCTTATTAAGTTAGGCGGAACTTTAGAAAACTGACTCTATAGCCGGTACTGACTGTATTTATGTTTTGGCATTGCTTAGAATGCCTAGGAAATGTGTGAAACATGAATCGTGTCACACGCGTTGACCCCAAACGCCTGGCATTCTACACAATGCCTACTTTGCCGGTAACATCCATTAGTCTTGTATATTTCATTAAACGTGTTTTTTCTATAGCTGATGTCAAGCACTTAAGAATAGAAAGGTATTGAAGTATAAAAACTTATTCGTGAGCGGTTCATTACGCAATTTTTTGTTTTGCATGAGTGGCAAGTTAGAGCCTTTGCAAATTGCTCCGGAATTGACATTGATATCTCCAAATGAAATGAAAACAAGCATGCCTTTGTGTTTGCAAATACTTGATATTGTATTTCATATTTTCAAGTTATTTGTTCCCAAAAGAAAACGTATTTTTGTGCGATTTCTTACACAATTCTTGAACATGCTAGTTGGAACATTCTTTTTTCTCAGGAAGTGACATTAGTAGAGTGCCTATATAATAAGAGTGGCGACATACGGGAAACACTTTCTGATTGGCTTAGAGAGCTTTTCTACCGCCCGAGGCGGTCTTATCCTAGCTCCTGTAGACTTAACATGGGAACTTTTTGTGTGTTCTAGAAAAACGTGTGTATATTAAATTAAAAAGAAAATATAGCTTATTCATGTTCCATTTCGTGTTCTAGAATGTTTATTTATTATTATTTTAGTGTTTTGTCCGTATAAATTTGAAGACTTTTTAAGTAAATAGCTTTTTTCGAACAACATGGTGTTTCCCGCAATCTAAGTTAGCGCGTTGTGCAATCCATCTCATCGATTCCGCATGTAATTGAGCGTTTATAGGATTCATTTATACAGAATGTATCCATATTATAACAATCGTATACTTTTTGTTCTCCCTGAAATGATATATTAATTCGCCCAGAAACCGTCTTTGAGACGATTCTGGTAGAAAAATGGCTGCCGCGCATGCGCATTGGGCCAAATTGGGTCCCTTGTCGCCACTCTTATTATATAGGCACTCTAACATTAGCTGGTTAAGGAAATAACAGGGTGGCAACAACCTGGAAATCAGAAAACTTTAAATTCTTAAAAAATCGGGAAAATTACCAAATTTAAAAAAAATAGGGGAAATTTTAACTTTTACTGAAACTATTATCGTTTGTTCCGTTTAGAGACGCGAGTTTACGAGGGCTTTTGAGAATCGAATCAATCGTATTCGTCGAAATTGTAATTTGAATAAAGAACCCTGGCGTCCTAAACTAACTAATGTTTTTTTTTTCTGTATTTAATTAATATCTCTTGCTTGCAATTACATTTTTGCACAATTATTTATGTATATTTTATTTTGATGAATAGCATGATAATGTAGGCTCAGATGTATAATGGTCATAGTCAAAATAGTTTGTATTTTCTCCAGTTTTTTCCAATTGCTATTCTAACCCTAACAATAACAATTAAAATATCTGTAGAGATAAAAAATACAAAATATTTGTGGAGAATGATCCTTTCACTCCATCTGACCCTAAATATTAACAAATAGTGTTGTGTGGATACTGTATATCGGACGGATCACAAATTTCTTAAGGGAATTGTAAAATCAAGGAAATTATAGTGAGACTATCGGGGAACTTTTTTTCAAGGTTTTTGTTGCCACCCTGAATAAAAACAAACCTGCATTTGAAATATTACTAATGGCCCCTGCATTCCAAAGTGGTATTATGTTTTTTATTTATCATTTGGCTTTCTTTACGATAGGCCTAAAAAAAAGGTATCCTGTAACATGAGCAAAAATATTAGGATCGGTAGATAGGAAAAAGTTTTATTTTTTGCTAAATATTTTTAGCGAATACGCAAAAGGAAATATGTATTTTCCGAGTATTAATGTTCAATTTAAAATGAACCAGGTGTGATCGGTGATGTAAAATACCTGGGTCTATTTATTTTTGCGGGTCAATATATATATATATACAGTGTGTATCGAAATGATAGGTCCACCTGCATTTTTCAAAGTTTCGACTCTTAATTTAGAATAAGAATCAATTTTTTGGTGGAGATAATTATACAATAATCGTTATAACTATTTAGGAAGCAATTTGTTAAAAATAAATAATTCATTTTTATTTTACGCAAATTTTTAATTTGAGATCGTTTCGAAAAGATAGGTCCACCTTTATAAATCTTTGCACCAAAACGTTTATTTCCACAAAATTTGCATAAATATCATAGTTTAGTCTTACTGATTTATTACGCTGGCTGCTGTGGAGGTATTTAAACAGATTTGAACATCACATTGCAATCAAATGAAATGGTTCGTCATTGCAGTCTTCCGCTGATTGAGTAGGGGAAAATTGATGCATTTAAGAAGTGTGGAAAATCGAAAAGAGACATAACTAAACTTTTAAACAGATCGCATAATGTTGTAAACAATTTTTTGCGACTTGGAAATGCTTATGGCACTAAAAAAACATCTGGGCGGCCATCAAAAGTGACACCTCGACAAAGAAGGAGTATCGTAAAGGTTTTAAAATCTGAAAATACGAGCTTATCCACGTTGTCCAGGCAACAAAACCCTCCAATATCAAAATCTACGGCCCATAAAGTGGTAAAGAAGTCCGGCAATTTAGTTTACTGGAAGAGGAAAACGGCTCCGAAATTAACTAAAGAGCACAAGAAAAAGTGATTGAAATTTGCACAGGAAGAGATGTTCTGGAAAGAAGACTGACATCGAGTGATATTCAGTGATGAAAAAAAATTCAACCTGGATGGTCCAGATGGCTGGCAGTATTACTGGCACGATCTGCGTACCGATAGAAAGATATTCTCGAAGAGGCAAGCTGGAGGTGGTTCCGTTATGGTATGGGCCGGATTTGGACGTCCAAGAAAAATTGATATAGCATTTGTAGACAGTCGTTTGAATACTACAGCCTACCAACAGCTGCTTGAACAATATTTTCTTCCACAATCAGAGCACATTGGAGGCCCGTTCTTTATGTTCCAACAGGGCAATGCTCCTGTGCATACTTCAAAGTCCACTTTTGAATGGTTTCTGGATAATGATGTAGATATTATCGATTGGTCACCTTGCAGCCTCGACCTGAATCCGGTAGAAAACATATGGGCCATATTCACAAGAGCAGTGTATGCAGGCGGAAGGCTGTACAACTATACTACAGACTTAAAAAACGCTATTTCCTCCGATTGGGCAAAAATCGAGACAAACTCTTTACAAAAACTTGTAGAAACTATGCCGAACAGAATTTATGAGCTCATTCTGAAAAACGGTGGGAAAATTTCGTATTAGTTGAACACTAATTCGATGTTTGGTTCAGTGGACCTATCTTTTTGAAACAGCTGTTTCTCATAATTTTTATCTTCCGTATAATTCCTATGATTTGTATATTATTTATGCATAATTTTTTCATTGTATGAACTAACGTAGTTTATAAAATAGTACTTTGTACACAGTAAAACTTTTTTTACCAACATAACTTTCGATTTTACTAGTGGACCTATCATTTCGATACGCACTGTATATCCTGAGTATTTATAATTTTTCTTTAGGTTTAACTGTTTATTCACACCCCTAAAGAGTTTATTTATGACATATAATGTCTGAACTGAATATATAATAAACAATTATGAATCGATTACGATCGCTGTGACATCGTAATCAATTAATCGTTTTAACGAGCGTGGTTTTTTTGAATAAAAATACATTAAATTTTTAACAAATTCTAAAAAAAAAAAAAAAAAACTTTAGGACTTGAATTTTTGTATTGTAATTTCAGGGTCGGTCGGGTTACAGGAAACAAACCATTTTTTTGTTTGGCCTTATGAAAGTGATACTCGACTCCGCGATAATTGGAAAGCCATTCCATTTTGCTGTTGATTTTCGCAATCCTCGAAAATATAATACAGCAGTCAGTCGAGGGAAACGACAGGTGGTGGACAGAAGCAAACAGGTTTTCCCTCGGGCATTTCGTTCCTTCTGTCAGAAACTCAATTCGCCTGTTTTCCTTGGCCCTAATTCGAGCCACTTTCAACTTACGAGAAGTTCTGCAATCGTCATGGGAAGCTTTATCCAACAGAAATTGTAAGGTGTTATTTTCTTGATCGGTATGTTCCTGGTTCGAATCCGGTTCAGTGGACGGGTGTTTGTAAGCATATGGTGTAGAGGCGGCTGGTGCACCTTAAATCTGTCTTGGCCCGAAAATGCTCACGTTGGGTGGGTGTGGAAGTTTGGAGAGTGGGGTGCCAGCTCAGGTGTTGTATCGTCATCGGATCTTTCCCTTAGGTGATTGATCCCTGACCGTTGTGTTGCTAAAGTACGACGTTAATTAAAAATTACCAAATTACTAGAAGTACGTTAATTAAAAAATTCTGTGCTCCGATGGCAAAATGTTATAAGTTACTTTTCCCAAACAATTGAGTAAGTCCCAACCTGGAGTCTGGTTTATTAATGTTAAGAAGGTGGCAATATGTCGCAAGTCTTTTTCTTTCAGTTTATGAGCAAACAAAGGGGGAAAATTCTAATAAGTCAAAACCCACAGAACCACATGTTGAATCTTAAAATTACTGTCACGAAAAATTAAAAAAATGACTCATTACATTTTGCGTGTTTAAAATCTACTTTCTTGTCTTGGACTTTGAATTTTTGATTGTTATTATTTTTGGTTCTTTCGTCTTGTGAGACACTTTTGAATCTTTCGCCCCATTCGAATTGAACCCTGTGGCAAGCTAGAATTCGTCGAGACGACAGGAACCTGTTCGCAGGAAGTCAGTGGCCTCGCGATTCGGTTTCGTTAGATGCCCCAGCAGAAATCGTTTGTTCTTATCAAATCCATAACCTGGCAGCACTCCAAGATGGCCTGCTGCCAGATGACGCTCGCGGAACTTGGGGGCATCTTTGCCTTTCGATCAGAACAGATTCTCCACGTTGTCGTGGTAATTTTTAATTCACGTCGTCCAGAACAAATCAACGGGCTATTGACGACGGTCCGGGATCAATCTCCTAAGGGAAAGATCCGAGGACAATACCTCGTATTTTTGAACCACGGTCAGATGACGAGGCTACACCTGAGCTGGCACCCCACTCTTCAAACTGTCACACCCACCCAAAGTGAGTACTTTCGGCCACGACAGATTTAAGGTAAACCAACCGCCTCTACACCATACGCTTACCACCATCCATACCCGGATTCGAACCAGTAAACGTCCGATCTAGAGGCCTTAACCACCAAACCGGTGGGTCAGTCACCTAATGGAAGGAACCGAGGACAACACCTCGTCATTTTGAATCACGGTCAGATTGGACTTCTGACTCTGGTGGATCCCATTGTGTTGCTCCTGTGGGACGTTAATTAAAAGACCTTTAAGATATAAAATGGGGTCCGCAAACACAGTCGTGTACAAAGGTGTCACCTTAAATCTGTCGTTACCTCAAATGTCCTCACGTTGGAGTGGGTTGGCTTCGTCATCTGACCGTGGTTCAAAACGACGTGGCTTTGTCCTCGGTTCTTTCCCTTCGGAGGTTGATCCCGAATCACCCAAAGCTTATGGTGACGTCAATTAAAAGACATTCCTTCCTCCAAAACTAAACTATTTTTTTATTTTGTGTTCGAAAACACTCTTTTTTTTATTTTTAAAGAAAGTTCTTTGTCTTTTGATTGCCGCCACAGCAATTGCACCTAATTGGTTTATAAAACCTTTTCTCCGGTAAATGAACATAATGTGAGTAAAAAAAAATTCGGGTGTTGCGGCGTGCGCCATCTGCCGGTGAAGGTCAGAGGGATCGATATTTCCCCGAGTTATTTATTCATGGGTCTCTCCATCTCTTTTTTAAAAAAAGGAAAGTGTTTGTGTGCTTCCTGCAAGCAAAGTCCTGACGAATCTATGGCACTTACAGTCATGGGTTTTGTAGTCCAAAGTTTTTGTAATTTTGGGTTTCGCGGCGAATTTTAAAATACAATCTAGAATATATTTGGATAAATATAAGATGAAATTTAATTATTATTGAATGCAACAGCATAGAAGATCACGGATTCCAAATTTTGTTGTTTCCGTTTTCATTTTGCTCGGAGGAATGATTTTCCAACAGACGATAAAAAACAAATAAACTTTAACTGCAGTTGTTTAGTTCTTTTTCTATATCCTAGACTGTTAAAGATGGAGTAAAAATCTCAAGGTATTTGAAATCTGCGGAAAATTGTACACCAGTTTAAAACCTTAAATCTTCGCTTCGTGTGGAAGTTCGGAGAGTGGGGTGTTAGCTCGGGTGTTGTCTCGTCATCTAACCGTGGGTCAAAATGACGTGGTGTTGTCCTCGGTCCTTTCCCTTAGGGGATTGATCCCGGACCGTCGTCAATAGCCCGTGGTGTTCTTGTACGACGTTAATTAAAAATACCGAAAGTATGCGAAATTCAAAACTACACTACTCTACAATAAGGGACAGGATAGAAAATGCGATGGTGTAAAGCAGTGGTCCCCAACCTCCGGGCCGCGGACCGGTACCGGTCCGTGGATCGAATGGTACCGGGCCGCCGAAGGAACATTAAGTTATTTCCATTTGATTTACTATGGTGTATTTCTCTCGGGTTTGTGCGGTTCTTATCTATGAAATGACCACTCAAATTAGAAGGCGGTAAATCAGAACTTGAAATTTGTTCTGTTACTAGAGCTTCAATTATGATTTCCTGTATGTCTCTATTTTCCAATTTTGACAAATGTGACAACTGTTTTCAATTTGGCAGACAAAGTAGCTGCATTTATAACCAAACCTAAGTTGTGGGGACGGCGCGTGAACATTTAGACATGTTTCAGAAATTAGTGGTTATTTTAGGCGAGACTGGGCCTAAACATTCATTCTCCCAGTTGGTGCACGATCACCTGTCTTTGCTTTTAAAAGAGTCGGAGCGCTACTTCCCAACCACAAAAGACCCACGAACTAGTAAGGAATGGATCCGCGACCCATTTGCCAACAAATCAGGCGAATTTAGCATGTCTGTGCAAGAAGAAGATCAACTGCTGGAGATTGCAAATGAAGGCGGCCTTAAAACTACGTTCGAGACAACAACTTTGCCGGTGTTCTGGATTAAAGTCATGGCGGTATACTCTGAGATTGTTAAATCCCTATTGCCATTTCCGACAACCTATCTGTGTGAAGCGGGGTTTTCTGCAGTGAGAGCAACCAATACAAAACGCAATAAACTGGACCTAAGCAACACTCTTCGGGTGTCATTGTCTCTTATTAACCCCAGATGAAACCATTTCGTAGCAAAGAAACAAGCTCAGGGTTCTCATTGATTTAGCGTAATAGTGAGTTAAAATGTTAAATCACTTTATATTCATTTTTTGGTGTAACTGTATTTTATTTTGAAGGCATGTTTAAATACAATTAAATTAAAATTATTAAATCAAAACAATCTAAAATATAAACAATCAACTCCCGCCCCCCTCAGCGGGCCGTGTTAAAATTATCAAACGTTGATCCGGTCCGCGGCGATAAAAAGGTTGGGGAGCACTGGTGTAAAGGAAAGAATACATGCTTTAATAGGAGGGATGGTCCCCCACGTGCTGCAATGACACTAGCAACCCTTCTGAGCATACTTTGAACGAGGTTTCGATACACAGCTACGGGTACTTGTGTCCATTCCTGCTGCAAGAATGTCACCAGCTCTAACGCGTACCACGAATGTTCTATGGGGCTTAGGTCGGGACTATGAGCGGGTCAGGGAAGACGTTTTACATCCCTATCTCGATACCACTGCTCGACAGAGGCTGCAACGTGACACGGAGCGTTGTCGTCCTGGAAGTAACATTCGTCCATTCCATAGAATGCCAGAGCGTGGGAAGAACCTGATGGTCCAAAATGTTCATGCAGGCGTCGGCGTTCAATTGACTTAGAACAACGTGCAAAGGTCCCAGGCCATACCACGAAAAACACCCCCAAACAAGTAGACAGATTTTATGCAAATCTGCTGGGGGATGTCTAGAGCAGATATGTATATATATATATATATATATATATATATATAAATATATATATATATATACCTATTTTATAGATACATATATATATCTATATATATAGATATATATATACTACCTATTTTTTTGTTGTCAGACTCGATAAAAATAAGAATCGTTGAAGAATTCCAATCAAATGGCTGCATTTTAGCGACAAAGAGTGAGCACACATTTGACTCAATCGTTACTTGTTTCCCAAGAAACGCGGTCCAATAAAATATTTCTCATCGATTTCAAGTCGTTAATAGCCCGTTGTGTTGTTTCAGAGTGGACGATGCTTGAATACCTACCAATAAGATGCTTGTGAATTCCACTCCAAAAGAAAGATTTCCGAGCCAAGTGTTGTTGTTGGGGGGAGCAATGTGGGTCAGGAGGGGCCCTCAGAAGGGTGGTGCCTGGGGCTGCTCATTCTTCCATGGAATGCTGGCTCACTCAACCCCATCGAACATCTGAGAGAAAGCGAAACAGATTCTCCGCAAAAATCGTCGCCGCATTCTTTCCCACACTATTGAGGAACCGGAGAATAGTCTCTAAAGGAAGTGTTTGTCTGTTTGTTTGTTTTTCTGTCCGCAAAGTTCTCACGAATCTATGGCACAAACAGTAATGGGATTTGTCACACAGGGAGTCCGAATTTTTAGAAATTTTTGGGTCATGGCGAATTTTAAAATTCAATCTAGAACATTTTTAAATGAAATTTAATAATTATTGTTTTCTTTGGAATGGCAGCAGCATAAAATATCACATTCTAAATTTATTTATTCCGTTTTCATTTTCCGCGGAGGAATGATTTTCCACAGACGATAAAAAAACAAAGTTTTAGCTTCAGTTATGTAGTTCTTTTTTCTTTCTCCTAGACAGCTAAAGATAGATTAAAAATTTCTACGGATTTGAAATCTGCGGAAAATTTAACACCAGTTAGATCCCTTATAAGTTTGATTTTGTTTTAATAAATATTTTTTTAATTAATTCATTTAATTTTTAATTATATTTTCGCAATAGATTGTGACGTCACGCCGAATTTCTATTTGGTTTGCTTCGCAAAGTAACACCTCGGGGCAACTCCGTTATGGCTGTTATCCAATTTGCGAAACAAACCATAGTTCATGATATTCATAATTTGGTTCACCACGGGTAACGCCATTATGGCTGTTATCCGATATGCTACGAATTCGTAAATATCACTGGCGGTTAGCGAGCAGTGGACCCACGAAAAGAACTGTCACGGGCATCGCCGTGCTGGCTTCGCATCGGTTAGTACTTGATATTCAAACAGGTAGGTAGGTAGGTATTTTAATTAACGTCGTACTAGAGCAAAACACCGGGCAATTGATGACAGTCATGAGGGACACACATACGGGTAATGGTAGTATTGAATCAGGCGTACACTCTAAGGACAAAAGTATTAGGACACTGCCTGTTTTTCAGAAAAAGTGCTTTGGTATTCGATTTAAGTTTCGGCTCTCCTTTTGCTTGTATTACAGCTGCAATACTTCGAGGCATACTTTCCCCAATATCTCTGTAAGTCTGTGCAGAAATAGCTCGACATATGAATGCTGCAAGGCTGTGAGAAGAGATTGTTGTGGACATAAGCGTGTGTGGCTATGTCGTACGCGTCACTCCAGTTCGTCCCACAAGATCCGATCGAGCATTTGTGGGACGAACAGTCGAGCCAATTCAACTCATTTTCAGAAAAACAGTTGAGCACACGTTTTGCAGTATGACATGAAGCTCGATTCTGTTGGAAGAAACAACCTTCGTAGTCGTAGTATTGCCATAGTGTAAGCTAGGCCGAAGGATGCAGAACGTCGAGGTAAACGTCATCGTTCGTGGTATCAGGTACATAAACCAATGGGCAGAGTCCTAACATGGAAAACAACCCCACACCTCCGATTTTACTGACCAACCGCGGTCTGGTGGTTGAGGTGTTATTCTCAAGATAGGAAGGTTCCTGGTTCGACTGCTTTTTCTTAAAACACTAGGGGGCTCCGCCCCCTGCTCGCTTACGCTCGCCAACCCATTTTAGTTTTGTATCGGAAGTTACGATCTGAAAGTTCCGAAAATTGTATGACCCACTTTTAATTGCATCGATTTTATTTATTAACCAATTTGAAAAATAATTGTACCATAAGAAAGAGTGTAATGTAATGTATTCAGTGATGTTTTCAAATTTAAAAAATAATGGCTTTTGCCGTAGACAAAACGGTTTTAACAATAAGTAGCGAAAATATCCAAAGATTCCGAATTTTGTATGACGAACTTTTGATCGCATCCAATTTAATTATTAACCGATTTCAAAAATAATAGTACCGTAATAAAGAGTATATTCTGAGGTATACTGCGATATTTTAAAAATTAAAAACTAATAGTAATTAGATATAGATACGGCAGTTTTAAAAAAAAGTAACAAAAATGTCCCGATTTTTCCTGAATTTCAAAAAAATATTATCAAGAACCAATTTTATATTTCAAAAAGAACTCGACGAGCTGCAAAAATTTACGTTGAGAGGTACTCTTAAAAAAAAACTCACGACTGAAGACTGAAAATTTGAATGTGTTTTGCTCACTCGCGGAAGAAATTTCACTTCTTCAACTTTAACACTTAATAAAACCTAAACTAATAGCCGCATCGGAAAAAAAATCATCAGTACTTTCTCGGGAAACCGTCTAAGAATCGAGCTAAACAACACAGTTTTCAATCCTGCGGTGGCGGCGGTAACATTTTTTTAATATAGAGAGATACGTACACGCTTTGCTTTTCCTAGAAAACATCGCTCGAAACATCACATGAAACGCACATAGCTTTAGAAACAAAAGAAATGTTTCTATTTCGAGATATCACCTTCGTACATAATTCCAAAATCATACTTATTAATCAAAAGAAATTCAGTCAAAGTATTCTCGATAGAATGAAATCCAGACTTTGTTCTGATGTTAATGAAGAAAACTGTCAACTTTTGAAGGATATATCCATGCCTTTAACAGAAAAAAAATACAAGGGGTATTCGCCATGGAGAAAAGAAGGTAGAATGATATGTCGACGTTTTGGTATAGATGAAATGCACACTATTCAGAATTTGAGAAACCAATGAAAACGCCCAAGTTGTTCTAGAAAAAATAAAACCTTTTAAGAACAATTGAAATGGTACCATGTTCCACGGTCAAGTGCGAGCGCGGGTTTAGTTTAATGAGTCAAAAGTAATTTGAGATCAACTTTATTGATTTCAAACATCTCCAATCTAATGTTTATTAATGCAAATGGACCACCTATAGAACACTTTCAACGGGAAAAAATGTGTAAATTCTTGGTTTTCAACCATTACTCTTCAGTAGACAATAGATCAAGAGTATGCGCTACAAAAAGCGACACAGGGACGTATTTCTCTCGTCAAACGGAAAATATTTTAATGAAAATAATAGAGGTAGGCCTTAAAATTTGTTAAAAAAATTACATCCTTATTTAATCGTGTTTAAATATTTTTCTCTTAACATTTCTTGTAATTATTTTGTATCATTATTAAATATTAATATAGTGATATTTTGAACTTTGAATAACACTCGATGCTAGTCTTCCTATTTTGCTATGCATAAATAGAATGTAAACTCTCAATAACTCGAACCTTGTGAACACGAATTTCTGCTTCAGTCGAAATTTCTTTACAAAGTTCCACAATTCCTATCCTGTGTGATATACAATTAATATGGAATTTTTTTTCCCTTGATAATTTGAACCTCGATTGAATTCGAACATATTCTCCGGTCCTTTGAGTATAGCCCATAGCCGCCCGGAGAAGGGGGGGGGAGGCTTGGGGGCGGTCAACCCCTTGGCTTATAGATTTCCTGTTAATATACATGTATGCGCATGTGTATACATGTTTTTTTGCTCCCTCCCGTGGAAAGTGTAAGTAGTAAGTACATGTTTCGCCTCCCCATAGAAAAAATTCTGTGGGCGCCCATATACCCTCTGGTTTTTTTTTACAACCGCATCACTGGTGTAGAGGCGGCTGGTGCTGCACCTTAAATCGGTTGTGGCCGAGAGTCCTCACGTCGGGTTGGCCTGGAAGTTTTGAGAGTGGGGTGCCAGCTCAGGTGTTGCTTCGTCATCTGACCGTGGTTCAAAATGACGAGGTGTTGTCCTCGGGTCTTTCCCTTAAGGGACTGATCCCGGACCTTCGTCAATAGCCCGTTGTGTTGCTTTAGTACGACATTAACTAAAATTACCATTACCTAATTTGAATGGAAATTTCATAGATAAGAACAGCACAAACACGAGAGAAATACACCACAGTAAATAAAATGGAAATAATTTAATGTTCCTTGGGCGGCCCGGTACCATTTGATTCACGGATCGGTACCGGTCCGGGGGTTGGGACCACTGCTTTACTCCACCAAAATAGCTATTAATCCATTTGGATCACCTTATTTTTGCTTTTTTTTATTGGTAATGTTTTAAGTTTTTTATCTCATTTATATTAGCTCTTATCTACTTTAGTAAATTGAATAGGAATTAGTAAATTTAATAAGTTTGTCATTATCTCTTTTTAGATATGACTAATATAGAAGATAAAATTACAAAAACTTATGTAAACTGATCTAATAGCTATTGTGTTGATACAAAACGAATGCTATCATCAGTACCAGTAGACACATAATGCCTATATAAATTTCGTATATTATTTTAAATATAATAATAAATGTTTGGCGCACGAACGCGTGACTGGATCTTTCCCTTAAGGGACTGATCCCGGACCGTCGTCAATAGCCGTTATGTTGCTTTAGTACGACGTTCATTAAAATGACCTTACATTTTACCCAACAATTCGTCAAAAATACTTTTTTTTTGTCATTCGGTATAAATACTGGAAAAGCTTTGCAGGGTGCTCACATCCATCTTCAAATCACTTGTGAAACTTCCCTTTCTATAACCTTTGACTTGTTATTGGAAGTACCCAATAACGAAACGCTTTCTCCGTTTACTTCTCGCCCGTAGCAAAGGAGCGATCGGAAATTGGAAAACTGTTCCAATTCAACGCTTTGTTTGTCGCAGTGTTGTGCACTTTGTAGATTTTCTGCGGCAGCGATTTTTCGGTCGCCGCGACTGGAAATCGCTGAAACGGACCGAAGCAAAAAGTGGCGTCCGTTTGTTTACGTGTTGCAGCTTTTCTCTCCGAAGTCCCCCCCCCCTTCCCTCTCCAAGATCGCCTGCAGCTGTCACGTTCCAACCCATCAGCTTTCCCTTCCTGGCTATTGACCTCTCTCTCTCTGTTTGTAAACTCTCTCTCCCTCTCTCCTTTGTTTACATCCGCTCTCGCAGAGGTCCTTTGAAGGTCACCCTATTCGCCGAGGCTGTTGGGAAGGAGAAAAACACGAGATCTTCGGGAAACGGAAGGGGGGCTTTTTCGAGGCTGCCTCTTCAGATGAGGGATGAATAGTGACCTTACTCCCCCCCCCCGCATTTTCTTTTTCTTTTTTAACTATCCGACTAACCCGTTGTTGCTCGGGTTTCAAATAGGGCCGCGACAGTTCAAATATCCCCACGACAATTCCCTTAGACGTTGAATTTTTCTGTTGAAATGCAATTAAACTGCAAAACTCGTTAGCAGAAAAATAGGAGAGCATTTCATTTAGAAATTTAAAATACAAATTTTATATACTTTTATTACACTAGGGGGCTCCGCCCCCTGCTCGCTTGCGCTCGTTGTAATCGTATGGTGTGGAGGCGGCTGGTGCACCTTAAATCTGTCGCGGCCGAAAGTCCTCGCGTTGGGTGGGTGTGGATGTTTGGAGAGTGGGGTGCCAGATCAGGTGTTGTATCGTCATCCGACCGTGGTTCAAAATTTCGTTGGGTTGTCCTCGCATCTTTCCCTTTGGGTATTCATCCAGGATCGTCGTGAGTAGCCCGTTTTGTGTTGCTCTAGTTCGATGTTAATTAAAATTTACCTTACCTTCATCATTGGCAGTGGCGGATTAAGCGGTAAGCGGCCGCGTAAGTCCCCGGAATACCAAAGGGCCCCGAAGTCTTAAAATATCTTTTCATTAGGGTTCGAGGAAATTTGTGTCCTGAAAAAACGGATTGAGAAAACGCAGAAGATAGAGATAGTTCAGAAAGACGCCTCCTTATAGACATAGAAGTAATACATAATACTAGGGGGCCTGCCCCCTGCTCGCTAACGCTCGCCAACCCCCGGAGGATTGCTTCGCAATCCTCATTGGTTCGCTGCGCGAACCTATGCTCGCTTCGCTCGCCTCAATGAAGACATGTGTCCTAGCAGAAGGGATTGTTTACAAAATATGTTACCAAAAAAAATGTTTTTAAAATCTAAATTTGCTGTATTACAGAAAAAATATATACAGTATCTCTAAAATCAAAATTCAAATGAAAACTTTGTGCAAATTTTGACTCGAAATGTGAGCGTTGCTTTGGAAATTGAATACCCAGCATGTTGTTTGTGTGCACATTTTCCCAGCACTCAAACGACCCACACTTTTTCATTGAGTTTGTTGCCGAAAGTTGTAGTGCAAGCGTCTTGTTGAACTATAATTGTTGGCCCTGAAAAGGACCGTTTTTTAAATGGCCCTGAAAAGATCCTCCGCTTTCTTTGATTTCTATTATAAACTAACTGCAACAGCTCATTAAAATTTCCTTTTCTTTTTCAATAAAATTTCATCCGATAACGCTATAAATTAAATCGATGCGCGAGACTTCGCGATAAATAAACAATCGTACAGTGTTGCCAAAACGCGATTACAAATAACGTCTTTTTTGCGTGCCACGTAAGAGAATTATATATATAGATATCTTTATGGCCAACAATATTAACAGATGCTATTATTGACCATATTCTTAAAAACAAACCAAAATATATCGGGAATATAGAGAATTTGAATTTAGTGTATAAAGAGAGAGACAGAGAGATCAAGTGTATTACAGAGGACTGTCTTGTGATCATTTTTACAGAAATAAATCAAATGGAACTATGGAAAAGAGAAAGTGGCTGATATTTTCAGAAACAAGTAAACGTGTTTACTGCCACCCTTGAAAATTTTCTAAACATTAAAAACTAAATTAATAGCTGGTATGCAAAATTGAATATCAATTATTGTTATTTTATGGGACCACGAAGTTTCAAAAGAACACATGTCAACCATGTGTACTATGTATAAAAGATCAACAAAATTCAATAGAATTGATATTCAACTATTACAGGAAAAGAAAAATAAGTATGTTACTGTAGAGATGCGTGAAAAGAATTGTATCAACAATAAAATTATTGAGTTGATTAGGATTAGGATTTAAGAGTTCACGATGAAGGCAAAGATTCCAATAGGAAAGGAAATTATTTAACCTGCTTGGAAAACCTAAGGGAATACGATGAGTTCATAAAGTTACACCAACAAAAAATACAACAAAGAACGAGGAAATGTAAATAACTTATCTCTTATTTGTAACGAATTTGTAGGTCTTGTAATAAAGTAAGATCGGAAATAATTGAAGAAAATCCAATCTGACATTCCCGATGTTTCGCATGTCGATCAACTATAAAATTTTATATAAAATTTTAACCAGAAATCTAGAAATGTGTAGACATTCCGTCTCAGTGAAGAGTTTCTGATACAAGATGGTCAGCACAGATGCTGTATTAGCTGTAAAACTTGGTTTCACCCATATAAAAGAGGCTTTAACTGAAATTTATAATTCAGAACAAAAAAGTTACCACAGTGAAGGCGACTTCACATCTGAAGAAAATGGACAAATATGAAACAGTTATTTGGAATAATATTTGACAAAGAATAAATGCAACTAGTAAATCACTGCAATCAATGCAATGAGAACTACTAAAAGGATCTATCGTATTGAAGACATTAAAAAATGTTATCAATAATGTCATAAAAGAATTTGAAAAAGAGGCAACTGATTTATCAGGGCTATCAGTTAATGTGGAAGATAGACAAACTCACAGACAACAAAAGAAAAAAAATGTTTTTATATATGTTAACACCAAGGCAGATTATCTCAAAGAACTCAGACGTATGAAATTGTTGTGGAACTTTTTTTTTTTTTTGGGGGGGGGGGAAGAATTTATTGAAGAAAAAAATAACACGATAAAAAAAAAAAATGAAGGATATTTTCAAAAACGACATTGATGTTTGTACTTTTGAAGATGAATTTGACGATTTTTTAATCTTTATATAAGAAAACGACGATTTTTTAATCTTTATATAAGAAAACGAGGACATAATAAAAACCACACAAGGCATCTATCGAGCTGCCAAAAAAATGTCTTGCACATTTCCGATTGTTGAAATATTGAAATTTTTTGTAACAATTCCTTTACATAATGTGTAGAGAAAAAGATCGTATTATTTTTCAAATCGTGTAAAACATTATTTCAGTACTTTGGGAGAAGATTAAATAATATGACTATTTTGTATATAAAGTACAAAATTTTAAACTGATTTGACACTGCCAAAATAATTGACGAATTTGCAAAAAATAAAGCAAGACGGAAATTCAAGTAAAAATGTTTTTCGGATGAATTTACTTAATGTGCTATGATATGACATTTTTTTTATTACTTTTCTTTTTTGTTAATCATTCCTTGAAACTTTTTTTTTTTCTAACTTGAGGGCTCTCAAATTTTTACCGCGTGGGGCCCCCAGTTGACTTGATCCGCCACTGATCATTGGGGGCTCTTTATTCTGAAGAGCAGCAAAATGTCCTGTCTCAGAGACTAATCGATAAATGGAAAAACATTTTGCTTAAAATTACGAAGATAATGTGCATCGATTTTCTTTAGATTAATTTCTCATTATGTTTTTTCTTAAAAGAGACCCGAAACCCAAATTTCGAAAAAAAAAAATTAAAAAAGTTTTTTATGGTTTATTGGATAAAACGATGCATTAGATATTCAAGAACAAATGGACGAAATTCCAGAGTCGGAAGAAAATTGCTACCAGCTGCTTTTTTAATTTTATTTGACCTTCCAACTACATAATCGACTGCCAATCATTGGTTTCGTTATCCATGAAAACTTCCATTTATGCAACTAAATGAAAACTGCGAAAACTAAATGACAAAATCCAGGTCCTCATGTAAAACATGTGGTGACGCCATTGAAGGAAACACATTGAAAAAATAGCGATAAATTTCGTCGTATGCGTATCACTACAAAAAGGCTCGTTTACAGAAAAAAATAGCTGTAGAAAAAAGATTGTGAGGTTTAAACAGTGGTGGTTTATTTTAAAATAGTATTGATCCAATAAAATATATATATATACTAGGGGGCCTGCCCCCTGCTCGCTAACGCTCGCCAACCCCCGGAGGATTGCTTCGCAAACCTCATTGGTTCGCTGCGCGAACCTATGCTCGCTTCGCTCGCCTCAATGAAGACATGTGTCCTAGCAGAAGGGATTGTTTACAAAATATGTTACCAAAAAAATGTTTTTCAAATCTAAATTTGCTGTATTACAGAAAAAATATATACAGTATCTCTAAAGTCAGAATTCAAATGAAAACTTTGTGCAAATTTTGACTCGAAATGTGAGCGTTGCTTTGGAAATTGAATACCCAGCATGTTGTTTGTGTGTACATTTTCCCAGCACTCAAACGACCCACACTTTTTCATTGAGTTTGTTGCCGAAAGTTGTAGTGCAAGCGTCTTGTTGTACTATAATTGTTGGCCCTGAAAAGGACCGTTTTTTAAATGGCCCTGAAAAGATCCTCCACTTTCTTTGATTTCTATTATAAACTAACTGCAACAGCTCATTAAAATTTCCTTCTTTTTTTTTTTCAATAAAATTTCATCCGATAACGTTATAAATTCAATCGATGCGCGAGACTTCGCGATAAACAAACAATCGTACAGTGTTGCCAAAACGCGATTACAAATAACGTCTTTTTTTCGTGCCACGTAAGAGAATTATATATATAGATTTTTCAGTTCATTAAACAAGAACTGTATAATTTTTCAGTGAATTATCACAAATCACTCACTTGTCATCAGAGATAAAACTGGCTTTTAAAAAATATATACGAGTTTACGGTAAAAACTCTTGTTTTGATAAAAGTCTCAATATAATAGAAATTACTAAAAACAAATAGGACTTGCAAAAAGTAAGTTGATTTTGTTAACCTCATTTGTATTTTGTACTTAAAATGCGATTATCTCAAAATCAGTTTTATGCAATTTTGCCAAATTTCAAATTACTAAGGCTTTTTAATGTATGCATTTAGAGATAAACTGTTTACAGTTTTTAGGTTTTGAATCACTGTTTAACAGACACAAGGAGAGCTTTTCTTTATAAATAGTTCAGAAAAATTTATAAACATAAAAAATTGGAAATTTTTATAGATATTTAGGGTGACTTTTACTATACGGTTCAGATAGATTTCTCGCCAAATCTGGTAACCGGGCTCTACAAATTAGTTTTTTGGCAACCCTATATTTAAACCGTGATATCGTGCCAATTTTGATTTTTGTCGGCCAAACACGCGAATATCACCAAATGTATTGAATTTTGCCTTTTCATAAACCCTACTCCTCTGTCAATTTTTAATATTTTTGTATGAAATAAATTTTTACAATATCGTTATAGTATATACAAAAGACGTAGGGAAAGATATACTAAAATTTATTTACCATTTTTCATTATAAAATATTTTACTCATTATAAGTCAAATTTCGGTTATCGTTTACTGCACGGTCCTTAATTTTTCTAAAAAATTGGTTATGTAAAATGAATATAAGAATTTTGGATTTTTCCTTAAGGTCTCCCTTAACACTTTTTGCACTAGATGGCGCCACAATCAAGATTTAGTTATGAATAAAACTGAAGTATGATTTTTCGGAATCTGCAAACTTTGACATTGTATAAGCTTTCGTTGGGGGTTGTTCATTCCCCATAAGAAAATAATTACGAAAATATAAACTGGGAAAGTTTCGTACTATTCTTCGTTCTTCATTTTGAAGTGCAGAGTGCCCGAGACAAGATCGTTTCTTGTTTTGAACTGTTTTTGCTTTTCCCCTGAAGTTACAGATCCTGTTGTTTCTTTTCAAGAGAAATAAAAATAAATTTAGAAGAGTTAATTTCATGATGAAAGAATTTTTAAAATATAACAAAACACATTTATTGTTTGCCATGCGTCGATGGTATACATTCAATAATTTGGATCTATCAGCGTTTAGATAAAAAATCAAGTTTAGAAAGTCATTTCTAAAATTGACTGTGCTGACATCTATGAGATAAAACTTCAACGTAAAACAAAATTTCCAAAATATGAGGATTTTATACCCGACATGTCGACTTTAGTCTACATTTTCGTAATGTGGAGAAAAATATTTTTCCTGATACATAAAGCATAGCAATGAGGTGTAGAAAAATCTTGGTCAATAATTTTTAAATTCGCCAATCATCCAAAAATGTGGTACGCAAAGTAGTTTCGAATAGCATTATAATATTTAACACCACGATGAAAGACTTCTAATTGGAATATTTCAAACATCTACCTTTATATGAGAAATCTGCGTCATCTATTTATATATAAAAAAAGGATGTGTGTGTATTTTCTATACAAATCTACACCTATAATGAGGCAACATAACTGTGTCCTATTGGGTGATGGTGGTGGTGTGGACTGATTCCTTAGAATTTGAACTTGCGTTGCAAGCACGCCTTTATTTCATGTGTTGGTTTGCGAAACAAACCAAATGAGTTAGCGTAGCAATCACCGGGGGTTGGCGAGTGCCGAGCATAGTGGCCCAACCACCACATCATTATGTTGGTGGTTGGGCCTAGAGATGTAAAGGCTGGAAAAAACCGGGTTTATTCCCGGGAATAAACCCGGTTTTTTGGGATGGGAATTTTGAATATTCCCGGAAGTTTTCAAAAAAGAACAACTCAACTCCTGATTTACATTCCACTGTTTTCAAATATTAAAGCACGTTTTCACGATTTTAGTTTTTCTTCCACAAAAATTTTGATTACTCTGTTGGTTGTTTTAAAAGGTAGGTGATTTGAAGTATTTTTCATATATCCTTGTACTTTTTTTGTATAATTTTAATTCTATGACTTGGATTTCGGTTTAAGCCAGAAACAGAAGTAAGCGATTTATTATAAAGCTCCTGAAATATCTAAATAATTTAAAGAAAGAACTTTAAATGGTGGAGTGGTAGCATCCGATACGTTAGGCCGCCAAAGCGATTGTTTACGCCAAATCAAGATGGCGGTCGATGTAAGCAATTCCAAGATGGCCGCCATATACAACGTGAACCTTTGCATACAGTGCATAAATAATAATAATAATTTGTTTAAAAATTAAGAAAAAAGCAATATAAATTTCACTTGAAAATTTTCTAATGTTTCAGTCTGGTTTTCTCCGAACATGTACGCAATTTTGCGTCAATTTCATCCTAGTTTTGTCACTTAAAAAAAATTTTAATACAAAAAATAATTTATAATTGTTAAAAAAAAATTAATAAAAAAAAAAACGCGATTTTTTTAAAACGTCCGGATTTTTTATCAATTTTGAATTAGAAACTTTGCAATGCATAGAAAATTCAAAACAAGAAATCTTTTTTTAATAAGGTAGTTCTTTTCTGTGATCATAATCCACACAAAGGTTTTTGATGAGAAAAAAAAAATCTAAAAATTCTTCTGCTATCCATAAGTGTGAAAAAATATTTTTTCACAATTTTTCTAGCAATTAGCATTATGTGAGCAACTCAATGGGGATATTCCAGGTTATAGAGCCATATATGGAAAAGCAAGACAAATATTTTTATTGTAACGACTTTACAAGAGGAAATTGTTTTTTAGAGAAGCCAAAGCGTATTGCGCTTAAGGTTTCAATGCGTTTAAACCAGTATACCGGGAGAAATTTGTTTGTAGATAAGTCACAGCGTATAACGCGCGATCCCCGCCTGCCGGCTACCTCGCCGCCCCTCCGGGGCCGGCGAGGACCTTTCACCGTTGGCTTCCATGCGTATAAGTCACCGTATTGGTGCCCACCCAAGCATAGTCCAGTGTTTGTAATATAACCAAAAGCTAAACAAAAATCAAACTTACCCTCATAGCCGGGTCCTTGAAATTATGACTATGGTTATCAGTCATATGCTCGAATCGATAACCCTTGAACTCTTTGTCCTTCGGGTATTGATACCAGCATATGACTTCCAATAGTCAGGAATTTTTGTAGTTCCTTGCAAAATTCAGCTCTGAATTACCTCAGCCAAAACTTTCTGGTTCCTATTTTTCACCTCAACCATAAAACATTTATCCGTCCCTCGTTCAAGTCCTCCAAACACCCATTTACCCTCCAATTTCTTACTCCTGTTATACTTTCTTTTGCCAAACTTTTGTCCTATCTTTCTACATTTCCACTCCTACCTATCACCAGCATCCTTTCTCAATGTTAAAATCATATCATTCTCACATGAAAGACATTTCACCCTCTTCCCAATCAAGCTACTACATGTTTGCAAAAAAAAAAAAAAAAAAAAAACATTTTCTAACGTTCAATAACACTATCCACTGCTATATCAAATCAACTAAGGGGAAATGAGCAACCAAAAGGGGAAAAAAATTCTAAATTCCAATCTGCAATTTCAAAAATCAAATTTAATCCAAATTTTTTTTCGAAATTTTAACTGAAATTTAAATAAAGTGACAAATTTAAAAAATTGAAACTTACAATCTGCTTTCCAAACTTATCCTAAAAGTTTTGAAAATTAATAAAACAAGTCGATTTTATAAATCAAGAGCAAAATTCATATGCACCCAACAATTTCAAAGACTGTCTAAATTTTAATTCCGTTCTACATTAAAAATAAAAGTGGAAAAGCGTATTTTCTTCCTTAACCAATCATGAGACCCGTTTATTATCGTCAGGAAAAAATATCTAGGGTTGCCTTAAAACTAAGAAAAGCGCGAAAACGGGAAGGTTACCACAATTGGCAATACATCCCTCGAAAGTTGTAACGTATCGGATACTACATACCATCCCTTTAAATTACTAGTGTTTGATCATGTTTAAAATATCAATTCTTGATTACACTTTTCGACTTGCAAAAATAAAATTACACTTAGACAGGAAATTTAGCAATTTTTCATTTTGATATTCTCTTCGCTAATTTGCTAAAGGTTTTTTTAGAAGAAAGAATTTTTTCTCAGAAAAACAATTACATTTAGACGGGAAATTTAGCAATTTTTAAATTTGATGTTCATTTGAGCTAATTTGCAAAAGAATTTTTTTCTCAGAAAAACATGGGGAAAATTTTTAATTTTGAAATTGACAATTACTAGCCACCTTGTGTACTATGGTTAAATTATTAGAGAAACTATACATCTACACAGTTACTGTTTCACTAATTAAAAGATCCATTGTTATAAATAAAATTTTGTTTTAGTAATATCTGTTCAACTTTGAGTGCAGTTAAGTCAAACGAATGAAGTCGTCTAAAAACATTCTAAAGTAGAGTTTACAAATTCACACAATCTAAATATAAACTCAATAAGTAGCAAAATTAGTTGATGATCGTGCATTTCTTTTGATTGTTTGCATTTTTAAATCCAGAGAAATTCCTTTGGCTTGAAATCTCTCAAGAAATAAAATTACTTCATCGTACGATTTGCAATGTTTTAAAAAGTAAACTACATATTGAGCCGAAAATAAAACAAACATTAGGAGCATTAACAATAAGTTTTCAGTGCAGCAAAATAAATTTCATTTATTTCAAACGGAAACAAAAAAGATTCATAGCACCAGAGCTATTTAAAATTGCCTGTTTATTTTATTTGGATTAAAATTATCATTTGACTATATTAAGAATGACAAAGATTTTCAGTAAGCATTTAAATTTAAAATATATGATCTAAATCATGAATGAAAAAATCAATTCATTTGAGATCATGACTCGATTCAAAATTGTTCATTCATGCAAACATATTTTTAGCGATTTTTAAGTTTGTTATTGTGAACCATTTGTAATAAGAGCTTTAAATGAACATAAGTAGAAATTAAAGCATTCTGTCTTAATAGCAGTTTGATTCCTCTGAACAGCTTTATTATAGGTATTCGCAACATTTCAGTTTGACGAGTGTTTTGTAATTATATTCTTCAACTTTCTAAGTTACCAGATTCAGATTTTCTCCGAATTACACATTGTAAAAAATCGCCAAATCAGAAATATTGCCAGTGGGTACCTACACTAAAGTTGTACTGATTCCTCTACTATAGTTTACTTAAGAGAAAGCACTTATAACTATGGGAAGGAACCAGAAGTTATCTTGTGACTTTCACATTACAGTAGCTTTTCAAAATAGTTATGTTACTATTACAATCATAATAAATGTAATTGCATTTTTTTTTCAGACATCATGGTTCGACCATTATCTGACGTGTGGATGCATTTTATAGAATACCGTGAAGGTAATAAAAGAAGGACCAAGTGCAAGTACTGTGGAACTAAGTATTCAGTCCCAAATGCAACTAAGATGTCTAAACATTTGTAAACTTGTAAACAAAAGCCCATAGTTCTATCCGTACCTGTTTTTTCAAACATTGATGGTGAATCATCACATGTGGGAAACCAAGAACTAATTCTTGAAGAAGGGAGTGTTTGGGATCAAGACCAACCAAGAGAAATCAGCACTACTCTTCCTACTACAGATTCTCTAGCTTCTCCTGCTTTTTCAGTGGTTGAATCACCCTTAAGGAAACCTATTCTTAGGTCATTCTTTGACACAATGACCAAAGTTGAGTCGGAGAAATTGGAGTCATCTTTGGCCAAGGCAGTATATTCGTCCAATTTGCCTCTATCATTTATAGAGAACAGTTATTGGCAACAGTTCTTCAAACAGATCAGGCCATCATTCAATGTTCCAAGTCGTTATGATCTAAGTAACAGGCTCTTAGATAAGGAGTATGATGAAGTAACTGAATGTGTTAAAGAAAAAATAAGAAGTACTTCCAAGCAAAAAGCTAAAAAAGGTTCAGCTGCATCTACGCTTAAACTCCCAGCAGAGACAAGGTGGTGTAGTACCTTGATTATGTTTGAGAGTCTTCTAAATGGGAAAGAATCTCTTCAAGAGACTGTGCTTATTGAAGAACTCGATGTTGACAAGAATATTAGGCAATTAGTTCTTGATAACGATTTGTTCTGGATCAGTATTCATAGTCTTGTAAATATGATAAGGCCTATTTGTGATGGAATCAAGCTTATTGAGTCCGACTCTGCCACATTGTCTGATGTCCCTTATGTCTTTTTAAATGTAAAAGAATCTCTGGAGTCGCTTGTTTTAACTCCTTTACAGACAGAAGAGGAAGAAGCAGTTAAAAATTTAGTTGAAACACGCCGTGAAATGATTTGTATGCCAATTCATTATGCAGGATATATTCTAGATCCTCGTTACTTTGATAAGGATTTGGCTGATGACAATTTTACATCCGGGTTGGATTTTATATCAAATCTAGCTATGGCGGAATTAACTTCCAGCATCATGACAGATTTTGCTCATTTTAAAGCACAGTATGGGGCTTATAAAAATGTTTCTGTTTGGCAAAGTGCAAAATTGTTACCGCCTCAAGTATGGTGGAAGGGTTTTTTTAAGGGTCAAAGTTTATGTTCTCTTGCCTTGCGGTTATTTTCAATCCCACCTTCTTCAGCTGCTTGTGAGAGAATCTTTTCTGCGTTTTCTCATACTCACTCTGCAACCCGAAACAGGTTGGGTAATAAAAGAGTGTCTAAGCTTGTCTCTCAGATGACCTATTTCCAATGTCAGATCAAATCTACTCTTGCAATCAAAATTAGAGTAGATTTGATCGGAACCAATAAAATGAAAAGCAGGGTTGGATTTTTTTTTTGGTTGACACCAGGTATTTTTGGTTTAAACAGGATTCTTTTTAGAAAAACAAAGCAGCAAAAATAATTCAAATTGGTTATTATTATGAAATATATGCAAAAATTAATTAAAGTAAAATAAATTAGCTGATTGTCAATGTCAACTGGTTGATATTCTAATGTAATAAAGCCTTTTTATTTTATGAAAAGATTATGATTAATTGATATTAATTACCACTTGTGTTATTTGGTTTAAACCAATTGGTTTCATGGAAAGTGTATGATATAACCCTGATGGAAAGTGTGAAAATAAAATTTTTTTTTCCTATGTGTGTTGTTTAAATGCTTACTGAGATGAAATCAAACATCTATATATATAATTCTCTTACGTGGCACTCAAAAAAGACGTTATTTGTAATCGCGTTTTGGCAACACTGTACAATTGTTTGTTTATCGCGAAATCTCGCGCATCGATTGAATTTATAGCGTTATCGGATGAAATTTTATTGAAAAAAAAAGGAAATTTTAATGAGCTGTTGCAGTTACTTTATAATGGCCGACCAACCGGTATAGTGGTTAAGGTGTTAGCCTCTAGATTGGAAGGTCCCCGGTTCGAATCCGGGTTCGGGCATGGATGTTTGTAAGCGTATACCAGCTTAGGTGTTGCTTCGTCATCTGAACATGGTTCAAAATTACGATGTAATTGTTAGGGGCAATGATGGCCCTCCCACTGGGTGCTCCTTCACAAGTGGCCATCACTTCCGGCCTTGTAGTGGCCAATGACTTCAGTCAAAATGTGCCCGCCATTAGAAAAAAAAAGTTAGTTTATAATAGAAATCAAAGAAAGCGGAGGATCTTTTCAGGGCCATTTAAAGAACGGTCCTTTTCAGGGCCAACAATTATAGTTCAACAAGACGCTTGCACTACAACTTTCTGCAAAGAACTCAATGAAAAAGTGTGGATTGTTTGAGTGCTGGGAAAATGTATACACAAACAGCATGCTGGGTATTCAATTTCCAAAGCAACGCTTACATTCCGAGTCAAAATTTGCACAAAGTTTTCATTTGAATTCTGATTTTAGAGATACTGTATATATTTTTTCTGTAATACAGCAAATTTAGATTTGAAAAACATTTTTTTGGTAACATATTTTGTAAACAATCCCTTCTGCTAGGACACATGTCTTCATTGAAGCAAGCGAAGAGAGCATAGGTTCGCGCAGCGAACCAATGAGGATTGCGAAGCAATCCTCCGGGGGTTGGCGAGCAGGGGGCAGGCCCCCTAGTAATATAGAATTTCTTTCAGCTTGGGTTTCAGCACCTGTCCTTTTTAGTAAATTGAACAAGCTGATTTTTCAGGATGATGTGATGATGCATAGTTTTTAAAATACAATTATTTTTTGTTTGATATAACTTTAAAAGCAACCTTTGAAATGTTTTATATTATTGTCTTTAATGATAGTTTGAAACAGGGTTTAATTATTTTATTACTTTGTAAGTAAATAAATGTATCATGCTTAATTAGAAAAAACTCATTGCATTGCTATTGTTACAAAATTTGTTTAAATTTGTACTGGGCAAGTTGAGATGAATTTCGAGGTTATTTAGTTATTATTTAACGGTATGAAAAATGTTAACAGTAAATGTAGTTTGATACATATTTTTGAGAAAGGTCTACTCCAATGATATCATACATAAAAAAAATTCACGTTTGTTAAAATTATACATATAATATTTAAAATGGCACAACTAGTCTGTCTTTCATCATGAATGAAATTGTAAAGGTGAGTAATGACATTTTTCAGATAGTATAATTTTAAGGTTTTATTGTAGGTGTTATAATTTTACATCAAATTAAAAGAATAGTAAATAAGTTTCATCTTTTTATAGAAACTCATTTTAATTATGGTTTATATATTTTGTTGCAATTTATATCTGTTTACTACTTTAGTTTAAGAATTAATTTTAATTTGAGATCTGATAGATACTGTTCTGGCCAAGTTTTTTCCTAGACAATGACTCTTAGTTAGCAGTTTTATTGTATGATTAATGCTATTTGCAAACAATCTTAAAGATGAAACAACTGCTGATCTGCTATCTTTTCAAATAAAATAGATACAAGAATAAGAAATATAAAATCCACAGAATAAAGAAGTATTGGACTAAATAGCTGATTTGCTTAAGAGTAAAAAGGTTATAAGTAATGAGTTAAAAAAAGTTTCTCTTATATTTAAAAAAGTGTGAAAGGCAAATTGTACGACATCACTTTTTAGAATGCAACACACTTTGTTATCTGAATTAGCTAATTGAAACAGAAAATGGGCAGATTAAAACTATTTAAATTACTTCAATATTAATAAGAATTTCAATTGCAGAATAGTTTTTCAGTGAATTTATATCAAAAATTGTTTTAAACTCCTCAAAAGAGTACCTAGAAAATGAAAACTGATGGTAAAATATGGTTGTGTTTGTTTACGTTCAAAATTCCCAATGTTCCCCCAAAATTCCCGGTTAATTCCCAAAAATCCCGCGTTTTTTCCCTCCTCCCAAAAAATGTGGGAATTTTACATCTCTAGGGCCACTCTTGCTCTGATAGCTTCAATTCAATTGTTCATTTTTGCAAAATTCAGTTCTTTGTTAACCATCTTATCTCCCGCACTTCGCGTCATTGAAACCCAACCATCCATTTCTTCCCGCGCGCGAATCATTTCCGCGACCCATCCTAGATTCAAAACGGAGAAACTTGAAAAGCCGGGAAACGGGATTAAAAAATGTCGCTACATTCGACAAAAAAGGATTGCCTTTTTTTTTGGCAGTTTATGGAAAAGATAAATTAATATAAATCTCTGTTCTTTTTACGTCACAGCTTCAAGCATGCGTTGTATTAAGAGCCAGACAGTGCATAGAATGGAATTCTTCCGCCGTTGAGAAGCTTTTTGTGAAGTATTTTGGTAATTTTCAATTAACGTCGTACTAGAGTAACACAACGTACTATTGAAGACGGTCCAGGTTCAATCCCTCAAGGAAAAGATCCAAGGACAACACTTCGTCATTTTGAACCACACTAACCCAACGTGAGGAATTTCGGGTTGCACAAGTCGCCTCTACACCATACGTTTACATCCATGCACTGAACTAAATTCGAACCAGGAGCCTTCCGATTTAGAGGTTGACACATTACCCCTAGAGTGCCTATATAATAAGAGTGGCGACAAGGGACCAAATTTGGCTCAATGAGCATGCGCGGCAGCCATTTTTCTACCAGAATCGTCTCAAAGAAGGATGCTGGTCGAATTAATATATCATTTCAGGGAGAACAAAAAGCATATGATTGTTATAATATGGATACATTCGGTATAAATGAATCATATAAACGCTCAATTACATGTGTAATTGATGAGATGGATTGCACAACGCGCTAACTTAGATTGTGAGAAACACCGTGTTGTTAAAAAAAAGCTATTTATTTAAGAAGTCTTCAAATTTATACTGACAAAACACTAAAATAATAATAAATAAACATTCTAGAACACGAAATGGAACATGAATAAGCTATATTTTCTTTTTAATTTAATGTACACACGTTTTTCTAGAACACACAAAAAGTTCCCATGTTAGCGGGAAGGGAAACTAGGAAAAGACCGCCTCGGGCGGTAGAAAGGTCTCTAAGCCAATCAGAAAGTGTTTCCCGTATGTCGCCACTCTTATTATATAGGCACTCTAATTACCCCTAGACAGGTGAGTCCATAGACCTGGTTGGGTCAGCGATGCCTGTGAAGAGCTTTATCATAAAAATATGGCCGTGGCAACCTGGTCTGCAGAGCAACGGATTAACAACTGGAGGGATTTGGGAGTTCAAATCCAACCGTCGTGTACAAAGGGGAATGATGCAAGTTCAATCTGTCGTGGCGTCGAATGTCCTCATGTTGGAGTGTTGTGGAAGTTTGGAGAGCGGGGTGCCAGCTCAGGTGTGTCTTCGTCAGCGGAACATGGTTCAAATTTACGTGATGTGTCTTTGTATCTTTCCCTTCGAGGGTCGATCCGTGGCAGTCGCCAATATCATATCGCGTTGCTCCAGTGCGACGTAATTAAAAAGCATACCTATCAAAATAACAATTTTTTTGTTCGGTTGAGCTAAGTTGAGCCACTCTAGGTTGAGCCACCGACTCATTCAAATAACCTTGAGAGTAAGTAACTGCGACTTCAGCTGTTTCTTTTCGTATCTTCGTTTCTCTCGTCATGGAAGAATATGCACGTGAACCTTGGTTAGTTTCTCATTTGTTAATAAATTTTAGAATTTTGTGTACATTTCAGTTGCAAGAAAGTATTTTTCATTTTCTTTACTCTCGACGTACCTTGTTGTATCTGTACGCTGGCCGAAAAATGCTGGTTTCTCGCGATTGCGTCATGTTCCAAAAGAAACAAAAAATTTAGCATTCGAGACTATATTACTTATAAAAATAATCCAATTATTCAGGAAATAAACGTTGCATCGCCGATTTTCCCGTTTTTCTGCAGTTTGAAAAAAGTTGAAGCTGCTGAACAAATATATAAGTAATTCAAAATTATAAATTGAAGATACCGGTACCTGTAATTTAAGATATTCTTGTTTGGAAAATAAGACAATTAACCAATAGGTGCTATGAATAATTACTGAAATTTCGTTGTGGCGGAATATCAAAAATTATCCTCTGAGCAATTTGCCTCACAACCCAAATTGAGTCGTTAAAAAGTGAACATTTGATAAATGACACTTTCTTCCCATCTCGAATAACGCTCCCTGATAGCAAAGTTCCTGCGAGCCGAAAAAAGTCCGATTTTTAAATTTGTATCCATTATGGGTTTCTGGGTTAGACCAGGCTTCTTTGGTTTATCTTTGGTGACTGAAAATGTTTGATCCAAGTGTATACTAACAATGTTTGATGCTAGTATAGTACGAGGTACTTGCCAATTGCTAACAAGAGCTTGAACAAGTTAATCGTTCTTGGTTCCGTGCCTCGTTTGGTGGCAATAGTCTTGTGCAATTTTCATATTACAATGGAAAATAAAAGGGTATGACTGAAATTAATCAACAAGGAAAATGCTTTTTTAGCTGAAAAAGCTGGAACACAATTTCTAAAAGCTTGTTAAAGTAATCCATTTTGTACAATATTTCCTATTTAACTCATCCTGATTCCTTAAAGGAATCCAAAAAAGCTGCTTGTGACACGTGTATACAAAATAAAGGATAAGTCACCCTCACTTCCTAAAGATTGCCTGCCAGCAAAAAAATGTACTGCAAATTTTGCAAAATACCCTGAAACTTATCTTCCAACACTAAATATGCAGAAACGATACCACTGGACTGTGACTTAAATTAAACTGAATGCTTGGGTTCTTCCAATTTACATAAAACAGAAAAGAGTTGTGGTAAAAAATTTGAAGGAACCAAGAACAATTTAATTAGAAATGAAAAGAATATACTAGAATATTTCAAAGGAATATTTAAGTATTCCGCTTGCCATAAAAACTGGAATAAAGATGAGTTATGTTCACCCCTGCCATAACTTGCTACTAAAAGTGCACCAAGACTGTTACCTCCAAACAAGGCATATAATGCAGCTGTACCTACCATAAAGTGAAACGATACATTAAAATTAGGTATAGTACAAAGTCCCAAAATGGGAATTCAAATTAGTGATGTTAAGCCAATCACAGAACTGCTATTCAATCACTGACATTTTTGTATCACAGTTCTTACCTTTTAATGGAGTACACCTAATTCTGTTTTTACGCGATAGATACATTCCTGAAGAACATGTAAAAGGATTTGTGTTAAAAAAGCCATAGTATCTATCTATGGAAGAAAAGAAAATTGGTTCCTGATCTAAAAAAATTCAATAAAAATAAAAATTTAAAAAGAAATATGATAATATTTGTTTTAAGCTTATTTGATTTCAACAAAATACACATATAATATGTAATGAAATGCATTAAAGTAAATTTGCATTTGAAATGAAAATAATTCTTCACTTGAACAAAAAATATGTTTTGCACATAACAAGATTTTATTCCAGGGCACAACAAATCCCGGTCGTCATGGCGCCTAAAAAATTTGGTCTGGTGCCTAGATATTCTGTTTCTGTAAAAAACGTTTATTTTTCATTGAAAAAAATGTGATTTTTTAGGCCATTAAAGGTTAAAAATGGAGCAAACTGTCTAATGTAGATAATAAAAATGTTATTTTTATGGCCTCAGTTACATTATAAATAGCATATTATTTACTGCGAGTGTGTAATAAGTTCTGTGATATACTCAGCATTCGAAAAAATATAAATGTGTTTTGCAAGGGTCCTGGATTCTAAAAAATTGGTCTGGCTCTTAAATTTTTTAATTTTTGCATCCCCTGTCTTATTTATTCTCACTTTCTGACAACAAATGGCAAATACATTAGCGTACGACTGAATTATCACTTCTATCTAGAAATGTTATGGACATTGTCTTTCTCTGCTAATGAATTTCTCTCTGGTCTCTTGAGCAAAATCAGCATGCGCCTCCTCCTGTGCTGATGTTTCACTGGTTTTATGAGTGAATTCAGTTATTAATAGCTGTGTTTGTGGTTTGATTAACCCTTTATATAATTGTCTGCAAGAGGCTGATGCATACAGATACCACTACTGGCAAGCCATGATGGCTGTTATGGAATTTGGCAGCATTTGTCAATGACGAGGCCATTGTGGTGTTGTCTGTGTTTGTCCATGAAAAGAACTGTCTCTAGCAACGCCATGCTGGCCACACAGTGGCTAGTGTAATATAGAAATGATACTACTGTTGGGACAGAATGATTCTGATTCCTGCTGATAGATGGCTGAACTGATAAAGTTGTGTTATATCATAACCAGTTAACAGTTATCGATTTTACGAAAAGTAAAAATAAATATATTTAAAAAACTAATAATTTTAAATCTGTCACTGTAATAATTATTAAGTAAATAATTATGATTTTTTTTAAGATTGATTTTATAACATTAAGTAAGCATTTTTATTATATTATTTGTATGAACTGAACTGAGGTAAAAGTTTGACTGCAAACCAAACTGTTTATTTGTTGTGAGTATAAAATGTGTGTGTATTCTCACTCGTGATCATAACAATTTGATGTTGAAAGAGCTCTCGAGATTTTTTTCTAAAGATTTATTCACGCAACTTCAACGTTGATAGTTAGTGGGCTGAAAGGCACTAATATTACTATGCCACAAATTATAAAAAAAAATTGTTTTTAAGAGTTTAGGCAAAGAAAAATTATTATAAATTGGCCCGCTCGTGTTAAATCAAAATGACTGGTGTAAAAAGAGAGTGAAATCTTTATTAAATTCGTGTTAAATCAAATTTGTGTAAAAAATATTCGTGCAAAAACAGAATTAGGTGTATTTCAGAGTAGTAGTGGTGATTGATACAGTTTTTGATATAATCCATGATTCAGCAACGGTGATTGCATGCCGAGTGATAAAGTTTAACCTTTATTGGTGATTGCGATCAATAGTTATTGGTAATTCGGTGGCAGTTCAAACTGCAACTATCAGTGAAATGGTTTCACGACTTGGCCGTGATGCACTTTTGGGGGCAGGCACAAAATATCTTGAATCTGAAAAAACAATCCTCTACCAATCTACCTTTTTAGAATCATTATTGCGGTTTAAATTTGCAGATATTCTTCGGTAGCAGTCTAAGCACTCTATTACTGTGAAATCCCTCTATAACATTTCTGGTATCAGTAGTATGCTAAAAAAACAGCATCCTCTTCCCATTAACCATTTTGTAATCAAATTGGTTTACAATTGCAGATGTTCTATGATGCAGTCACAGTTAGAACTGTTAACTGTGAAATAATTTGATAACAATCTAGTCTCAGTATGCTAAAGAAAAGAGCATCCTCTTCCCATCAACCATTTTAAGTACCGTTTATACGATCCAAATACAAGGCTAAAGGAGAGTTAAACCGGTTTTTTCTACTCAGCTTAACCTACGTGCAGAAAAAGCGAGGAAATACGGGGGTTGATTTTAACCCTAGTCAAGTCCAGTGTTTTTGAGGTTACCCTCCATTTCCATGATGCATTTCGGATCCCACGATCCCTCGAGCATTGTTTTTCATCTGCACGAAAAAATGGAGAGCGTTAACGCAACAGAAAAAAATTAAGATTTATTCCAATCGGTGGACAAATGCAGAGGTAGTTGCCCTGATAAATCTTTTCGAATCGCATATAATCTAACAAAAATTTGATGGCACTGTCAGAGACAGTGATATTTATAAAAGGATTGCCCAAGAGCTGAATAGCTCTGGTTTTCAGAGTGCTGCTTTCATACAAACAGGCTCTTATTTGGCGACGCGGGTAATCTTCGAAAATCTCTTTCACCCTCGAATTACCGGGTCGATTGGTTTGGTCATGTAATTGTTACTTTAGAATCACAATCACAGTTTAGAATTGCAGATGTTCTTTGGTAGCACTTGCAGTTTGAACTGTTACTGTGAAATCACTGGATAACATTCCTAGTCTAAGTGATGGTTTTATTTTGCAGTCCATGGAGGATCGTGGATGACTGCGGTGGAGCGTTCACCATGGGCGCCATCGGAGGAGCCGTCTTCCAGAGCATCAAAGGCTTCCGAAATGCTCCCTCCGTGAGTACTCGCTGCATTTGTCTGTTTCTCCCTCTACCTTCTTAACAGCCTCTGCATTTAGAATTGCACTCGAATTCATTGAATGGTCCTTGAATCTTTCGCTTTGGGATTGGGCTGGGACTGTCTCCAGTTGTGTTGCTTCAGTGCGACACTAATTAAAATAGCTACCAAAGTTCCCAAATACCGTAAAGTATTTAATTTGTCATCTGGGTCATTCCATGTGAAAACACCCATTTTGAGAAAAAGTTGTTGCACCATAGTCATGGATTTTTTTTTAAATTTTTACCACAGATAGACATGGCAGTGAAACCCTTAGATCTCAATTTGTTTTAAATTTTGGCCAATATTAGCCGAGATACAAAAATTTTAAAATTGGTCAATTTTACAAACTGGCGGCCATCTTGGATTTGCCACACTGTCTATACAGGGCACTAACTATAGAACTAATTGTTTAAATTTAGTTATTTTGGTACCAAATGGAAGCCATTTAGTTCAGGATTGTACATAACATACAAAACCAGTGGTAATTTTACATTTTAGTGGAGTTTTTTTACTTGTAAAGTAAAAAATTCACTTTTAAAAACAGTCGACTTTAAAGGGCTATAAAAAAAATGAACCCTCTTATTTTTCTCTTAAACTTTGTAGAAGTATTAACTAACAAATGTACTTTAATCTGAGAAAAATTCAGAGCGTGCAACACATTTTTCATTTTTGAATAAAAGCTATTCTAATGACAGCATGGATTTCAAAAGGTGGTCATCTTACAGTGCAAAAATAACCATAACTTAAATTACAATGGTTTAATTTGAATTTTTATGATGTACTTATTCAAAGCAAGCTTGTATTACTTCATGTTTATATATCAATACAGTATCAAATTATTTTAAATTTGTTTTATAGCATGGCTTTTTTTCAAA